>JAPDNY010000007.1:58973222-60254055 GCA_029375565.1 Gekko gecko
TTTACAAGATTATGCATGGGATAGAGCAGATAGAGAAAGAAGTCCTTTTCTCTCTTTCTCACAAGACAAGAACGGATAAAAGGAAGTACTTCTTCACCCAAAGAGTGATTAACACATGGAATCCACTGCCACAGCAGGAGGAGGAGGAGGAGGTGGTGGTGGCGGCTGGCATGAACAGCTTCCAGATGGAATTTGACAAACATATGGAGGCTGGAGCAGAGCAGTGGTCCTTCAGTGGTTGGCAGCTATAGATAAGAAAGAACTCTTGGTCTCTGAGGCAAGTGATCTCTGGTGCTGAGGGGGCTACTAGTGTCCTGGCCCCGCTGGTGGACCTCCTGATGGCACCTGGTATTTTTGGTCACTGTGTGATAGAGTGTTGGACTGGATGGGCCATTGGCGTGATCCAACATGGGCTTCTCTCATGTTCTTACATAACATCAGAGAATCTCTGTCAATGGAGGACTTTCTGAAAGGGCAGCAGAATCAGTGTTCTGAAAGCAGTAGTGTCAGCCTGGTGACAGACTCCTTTGACTGCCACTGCATTCAAAAGCTTCAAGACAGGCCCCCCCCCCGACCCGGGGGAATTAGGAAAGGAAGGATAGGTGGAAGTGTGTTCCACACAACCTTATCTAACCTATCTCCTCCCTGGCACCCCCCAGCTTGTCACCTCACCTCACCTGTAAGATCAGATGGACTGCAGAATGGACTGCTTGGAAGGAGAGCATGTGGCACATGCTTGAAGTCAAGAAGGTGCTTTCCCTGAGTCAACCTCCTCCAGACTTTGCAGCAAGAGACCGATAGCTGGATAGTCATTCCCACACTGACTTTTCTATGTTTTTTCTCCTGCACCTCACTATCCCTTTGATTTGTAGAATGGAGATCTTAGGGAGAAAAACTTCCTTTCTTCCTTTCACCTGTCCCACACCTGCCTCCTCCCTTAGCTAGTACTCCTTCATCCTATCTCTCATCTTTCCTATCGACATTGTAGTTCTCAAAATAAAGAGACTAGTATTAGTCTGTTAAACCTAAAAATGGCTCCATGTAACTTTTTGGCCCTCCAAGCCTACATACCCGGATTGGATCCTCCCCGAATACTTCATCCTTTCAAAGCAGCTGAACCTACTCCTATTGTGGGACATGCCAGCACTACAAGACTGAGTATTCCCTTTACCCCTTGTCAACTAGTCCTGAGAAGGACTGCTTGTCTTGTCAATGGTCCACTGGGCAGTGTGGACAGGGGGATCCCAGGATTGCTTGCCTGAGGGATGTTCTAGCTCTTTAGTGTGACCCGGGGTGCACCACAAGGAGGCGAGCTAGAGTTACACCCCCAAAAAAAGACTCAAAATCTGGGTAGTGATATTTTGTGGGACTGCTGCCCAGTCAGTCCACAAGCATACCCTTACCCATTGAGTCAAGCCAGGGAAGGAAGACCTCAGAAATAGAGAGGGAGGGGTATTGCTCTCTCTGTGTGATGATGATGAACTAACAAGCTGGGGTTGACCCTAGGCAATGTGTAAGCATCAGCCTTCAATGAAGGTCAAGTGCACAGAACACTGTTTTCTGTAAGTACTTAAGGCTACTTAAGCACTGCTTTTAATTAAACCCCTCCTCATCTCTTGTAATAGTATTCTATTCTGGCCTAGTTAGGTATATAAAATAGAGCCCTACACTGGATTACTTATAGTTTTAAAAAAGAGAGAGTTCCTTAACAGACCCTTATTACACTGAGACGTTTAAATCAATGGCCCTAACAAACGAAGCCTAGAAAACAGAGCAGAGCAAGCACCTGACCTGACCTCACCAACAGCAATCAGAAGAAAATATCTAACAAACAAACAAATGAACAAACAAACAAATAAACAGGAATCTATCTATAAAACCAGAAAGCAATCAAACACACACTACCCTTATCTAAGGCAAAAAACCCAAGAACAGTAGAACCAGGTTCAAAACCACACAAAAAACAGTGAAACCTATAAAGTTTAAACCCACACAGACACAATCCTAACCCCACCAAATAGGGGGGGGAAAGCCAGGGCAAGCAAGACCCCCCCACCCAAGCAACAACAGCAGCAACCACCAGAACAACTTTTTAAACTTATAAACTATAAAATATTACAGAAAAAAACAAACTGGTTTAACAGGGAAAAAAACCAAGGCAGGCAAGACCACTCCCACCCAAGAAACAACAACAACCAAGCAACAACAATAAAACTTTTTAAAATATACAACACTACAACTTTTAAACTGTTAAAAATAAACTTTTTAAACTGTTACAAAGAAAAGGCCTAAGCTCCCCAACACCCACCCCAGAGAACCCAGATCAACCCGCCCACCCAGACCAATCCACCCCCAACTCAAAGAAACATAAAAACAAAGGGCAAAAAGAGAAAAGCCCTTTAAAAATTAAAGAGAAATCAACCAGTCCAAAGAAACTAAAAAATAGAGAGGGGAAACAGAACAGCCCTTTAAAAATTAAAGAGATCCCACTTTAATTCTTACCTTTTGATGGCTTCTGGTGTCCAGGAGTCCAGCAGTCCAGTGAGGCAGCAGACCAGGCAGGCACAGAGAGAGCAGCCAGTAGCTGAAGCTAAAGGCCAGCACAGCATAGTCTCTCTCAGGCATCCAGGTAAGCATGCAGCAACAGCAATGGAGTCCAACCACTAGGCAGGACTCCCTTATATGCTCTTTGGGCCAAGCACAGGACAGTTTCAAAAAATGACACTGTCCTGTGATTTGCCCAAAGAGGATGCAACTCACCCTTATTGGGTAGAGTTGAGGCTTCCTCCCTCATCCCAAGCAAAGAAGGTGGTGTGCAAAGTAACACCACCAACCTTGCTTGCAAGCAGCAATTGACTGAAACTGGCCTCTCTCCCTCCTTTCTGGAACCAGAGAAGAGGTGGGAAAAGGCCAGTTTAGGCGGGAAAGATAGAAAGAGGCTCTTGCTGTCTTTCTCTACTGCTTTACCTGGCTGGCAGCCGCTTTTCGGGCTGCCGCCGAGTTGCCGTCAAATTTTGGCAGCGAATCTGAATCGGCCTGCGGCTGCCCCAAGGGGGGCCGAATAGGCTATTTTGGGGGGTGCATTCAGTTCAAATGAACCAAATGCACATCCCTAGTTGATAGCATCTGAGAATCAGTTAAAGGGAGAAAAGGGAAATCACCTAAGCCCCTTAAACTCCTCTGAGAGTTTAGAAAGTGGGCAGGAAATTTCCAAATTGTCCTTCTGCCCTGCTGTTTTTCAGAGTTCCCACTTGTTAAGTGTATAAAAGAATGTGCTTTGCTGTGGAAGTTAAACGATGGTTTATGCAAAGACAAATCCTGACTCTTCAACTTTTTAGAGAACTTTAAGAGAACAAGCGTGTAGATAGAGGTGAGCCAGTTAAATCATTAGACTTTCAAAGGTTTTTGATGATCAAGGAGTCCTCAGTAATTTTAGCAGTTATAGGATGAGAGGACAAGTTTTCTTATGGATCATTAACTATGTAAATAACAGGAAGTAGAGGGTAAGAATAAATGAACGGTTTCATGCTAGAGGGGAAGCAAACAGTGGTTCTCTTCAGCAACTTGTATTGAGTCTGGTGTTATTTAACTTATTCATAAATGATCTGCAGTCAAGGGTGTAGTGGTCAAGTTTCTGGATGACATAAAATTATTTGGTCTTCTTAGGTTTGCACCATCACAAATTGTTCAATATGGTACAAACCCAAGTCGACTATGAAGAGTTCCAAAACCATCTCTTCAGACAGTGTGAATAAACAACAAACTGACAATGTGGTAAGGGGCAAGGGTAACTGTAGTTTGATAGGGAGAAAAATCCTAACTTCTCATGGGGACTGAACTGATGGTGGCTAAGGTCCTTCTTACGTATATATACTAGGAATAAGGCCCATTGTGGAAATAAATACAACGAGCTCTAGAAAGAGGGTCTGGGAGAGTACCAAAGCCTTGTACACTCACTGTCAATTTGCTGTGGTGACCTCAGCAGCATATAATGACACAGAGCCCACCATTTTCTCCCGAGGAACTGATCTCTGCTACCTGAAGAGCAGTTGTAATTTTGAGTGATCTCCAGCCCTCACCATGAGATTGGCAACAATTGTCACCCAGGAGGAAATGGCTGGTTTGGAGGGTGGAGTCTATGGCATTGTACCTGTCTGAAGTCCAACCCCTCCTCAAACTTCACCCTTTCCAGGTTCCACCCCTCAAATCCCAAGGAATTTCCCAACCTGGAGCTGGCAACCCCATCTCCTTCCCAGCTAACCATCAACCTAACATTTCTTGCCCCTCTGACTGCAGCTGATTTCTGCCCTCTCTCCTGGACATCAGTTGTAATTCTGATTGATCTCCACTCCTCACCTGGAGATTGGCAACAATGGTTCCCCAGGAGGAAATGGCTGGTTGGGAGGGTGGAGTCTATGGCATTGTACCTGTCTGAGGTCCTACCCCTCCTCAAACCTCCCCCTCTCCAGGCTCCACCCCACAAATCTCCAGGAATTTCCCAACCTGGAGTTGGCAAACTTATCTCCTTCCCAGCCAAGCATCAACCTGCCATTATCCCCCCCTCGATTTCAGCTTTCCATCTCCTCCCCCCCTCCCTCCTGGAGATCAGTTGCAGTTCTGAGTGATCTCCACACTTCACCTGGAGATTGGCAACAATGGTTCCCCAGGAGGAAATGGCTGGTTGGGAGGGTGAAGTTTATGGCATTGTACCTGTCTGAGGTCCCACCCCTCCTCAAACCTCACCCTCTCCAGGTTCCATCTCTCAAATCTCCAGGAATTTCCCACCTGGAGTTGGCAACCCTATCTCCTTCCCAGCCAAGCATCAACCTACCTTTATTTTCCCCTCACTCTTCAGCTTTCCATCTCCCCCCCCAAACTGCAGCCTCCACAGTGCTCTGAAACCTGACTTCCACATCACATTGGCAGCCATGGTGGGGCATCTCAGCAAGGTATAAGGACACAGAGTCCACCATGTTCTCCAGGGGAACTGAGCTCTGCCATCTGGAGAGGAATTGTAATTCTGAGGGACCTCCAGCCTTCACCTGGAGTTTGGTGACAATGGTTTCCCAGGAGGAAAAATAGTCTTTCTCTGCAATGGGGACCAAAGCAGCTTACATCATTCTCCTCTCCCTCTTTTGACTTGCACAACAACCCTGTGAGGTAGGTTAGGCTGAAAGTCTGTGACTGGTTCAAAATCACCCACTCACCTTCTACAGCAAGAACCTGGATCTACCAGACCCTGCTCTGAAGCACTGACTGCTATGCCTAGAGTAGCCAACCTCCAGGTGAATCCTGAAGATCGCCAGGTAGTACAATTGAACTCTAGACGACAGATCTCTCCCCCCCAGAAAAAATAACTGCTTTGGAAGGTGAGCTTTATGGCATTATGCTTCTCCCTTCCCCAAACCCTGGCTTCCATAGATTCTTCCAGAAAATCTCCAGGAATCTCTCTACCTGGAGATGGCAACCCTAGTCAGGCCTGGCCCCAATGAGTTCCTCACAAAGGCCTGCAAAGGGTTTCCTTCCTTTGTCTAAACCAAGCTTGGTTGCCTACTGTGGCAAAACAGGCTCCAGTTGACAACTCTGCGAGCCCCGGCCCCCGCCGAGCCCGCGCTGGTGGGGAGGGGCTGATTTGCCTCCGCGAGAGGCATGAAGAATGAAGATGCCAATAGGGGGCAGAGCCAGCCTATTTAGGTCTGGCTCTCGCCCCCTCCCTCGCCTGTTTGTCGGCGCGCTCGCTCGGCCCTGACAGCAACTGTTGTCGGAGGTCCTGCGCGCCGGTCAAGGAGCGCTGCGCTGCTGGGTGCTGTCGGCCTTTTGGCTGTCAGAAAGCAGCAGCAGCAGCAGTAGGAGGCGGGAGAATCATCGCCCGCGGCCTTTAGTTTCGGCTTGGAGGCGGAGGCGGCGGCGGCGGTTTCAGCTGTCTCTCCGCCCTTCTGAACGGCAGTAGCGGCTTTGAACGGAGGCACTCAGTGTTTGGCGGCATTCGGCTGTTGGGGCTGCCTTAGATAAGAAGCGCTGTTACTGCGGCAGGGGCCACTGGGCTGTGGAGGCCCCGCAGGTTTTGGTGCTGTGGGCTGGTCCTTGTATACCCTTCCTTCGTTGGAAGATCTATAGGGGTTAGGGGGTAGTGTCTTCCCACACGCACGCGGTGTGTTGAGGTCGTGGTGGGCTGTGCTTCTTGCCCTGCATCTTCCCCCCCCCCAGTTCCCCTTAATCTCAGGGTGGGGGTATATAGACCCATAGTCCATTTGGCAATAGGGCTGCTATTTGGCGGGAGAAGTTGGTGGCCGTTTGCCATATTTGAATTCGGCAGCCATTTTAGATACTTCTCTTTGGCTCTATTTAATTCTACAGGCGGCCATTTTAATTTTTTCCTTACCAGCGGCCATTTTAGGGGCCTTCTTTTACAGCAGCATTTTGTGGGGCTTGTTGGGCGGGCCATCTTAGATCGCTTAGCCATGGCTCCTAAGAAGGGTACTGGGGTTTCTAAGGGAAAACAACCCGCTCCCAAACGGGCTGGGACAGTTCCTGTACTGGGCAGGCAGCCTATTCAAAAACGACCTGCTTTGGTCCCTTCACATGCTCCTACAGAGGAACCTGTGCCTGCGGAAGTTACGGCAGGTGTAGTTACATCACCGGGGTTCTTACCGCCTGCTCCTCCGTCAGGCTCTGTGCAATTGGCTGTGGTTCCTGGGATGCCCACCGGTGCTATTTCACCGGCTCTTTTGGAAGCGTTCTGGGACGGTCCGGTCAGTAGGGCCATTCTGGATAGATTAGCTAGCATTGAGCGGCGTCTGGATGGGCCTTTGCCCTCGGCGCCACCAGCTATGTCTTCTATGGAGTCTTTTCAGGCCCAGGTACTGACCCGTCTTTCTGCTATTGAGGGCCGGTGTGCAGGTCTACCAAGCCAGGCTGTTGTACCAGTGAGAGATGACGCACGACCGGCTTTGATGGCGGCTGCCGCGGTGGAACGACAGGGCGAGGATCAGCAGGTGGATGTCCGCAGTGTCCCATCTCAGGTGTCAGGTAGGCCTATTGCAACTCAAACACAAGACATCACTTGGCCATGGGGCCCGGTGGGCTTGCAGGCTCCCACTGTGTCACCTATGTTCATGCCAGGTGAGGCATCTTTGCCTCCGGCAGTCAGTACGCCTGCTCCATCAAGATCAGTCGAGGCTACACAGGTTCAACCTGCGGCAGATGGGGTAACAGCGGCTGGCACTTTGGTGGATCCTCCCGCTGGTGATGGTTTAATGATGTCACCGCCTGGTGAATCTTCATTAGCCACAGTGGGCACGGCCCCACCGGCCTGTTCAGGTATGCAATTGCAGGGTGGGGTGTGGACTGGTTGCGCTCCCCCAGATCCTGGTAATAGGACTTATGAGATGGTGCCAGCAAAGGAGTTGCCATCAGGGGAGCTTGCCATGCCATTAGGTGACCACCTCACTGCGGCTACCAGGGAGAAGATCCTGCGGGGAGATTATGTAGATGTCTTCTCCTTGTTGTATAGGGAATTGGATAAGAAGGATCGTGAGGACCTTGATGAGCACGATAAAGAACGCTTGAAGCGTCGTAGAGTGGACAGGATTTATGCTAACTGGTACCCCGGCTTTTTAATCTATGCGGGGGTGCTAGTTAGGGCAAGACCTGAACGGGCTTCATCGTTGCTCCAATATATGGATATAATCCATAAGGGTTATTCCGATTTTGCTGGGTCTGCCTGGATGGAGTACGATAGGACCTTTAGGATGAAGGCAGCTTTGTATCCAGCTCTCCGTTGGGATTTGATCCATCCACATATTTGGATGCAGACGATGTCCCCTGCCAGGCCAGTAGGGGGGGAGCATTCAGACAGTGGGCATGTTGTAAAAAAGGCTAATGCAGCCAATGTTGGGGTCACTCGGTCCCCAGGTGGCCAGGCAGTGCAAGGGCGCCCTTTATGTTGGGAGTTTTCCTCACTAGGGTCCTGTGGCCGTAGGCCATGTCCCTTTCGGCACGAATGCCCCCTCTGTGCCGGCTCCCACTCCTTTCCATCCTGCCCCAAGTCAAAGTTCAGATCCGCTGTTAGGGATGGCAAAGGTGGCAGACGTCAGGGAGGGGGGGTCGGTCAGACCTTACCTGACAAAGGGACCCAGTCCAATTAAGGTCTCAGTGTTGGAGCGCCTGTTGCGCCTTTACCCTAAGTTTGCCGATAGGCAGTATTTGTTGGAGGGGTTCAAGTTTGGCTTTCACATTCCCTATATGGGTGAGAGAGGTTCCTTTTCAGCTCCTAATTTGCCCTCAGTTCGTGGCATGGAGCAGGTGGTTAGAGCCAAGATTCTGAAAGAATGTTTGGAAGGCAGGGTAGTTGGTCCTTTTCCCTTTCCTCCGGTGCCTAACCTGCGGGTTTCGCCCTTGGGTGTTGTGCCAAAAAAGGCACCTGGGGAGTATCGCCTCATTCACCATTTGTCTTATCCTCACGGCAGCTCGGTGAATGACGCCATACCTAGTGAACTCTGCTCTGTTAGGTACACTTCTTTTGATGAGGCAGTTGGTATGGTCCGTAGCTGCGGGCGGGGGGCCGAATTGGCTAAATGCGATATCAAGTCGGCCTTTCGGCTTCTGCCGGTCCATCCAGATGACTTTGTCCTTTTGGGTTTCTCCTTTGATGGGCAGTATTATATGGACAGGGCCCTCCCAATGGGATGCTCTGTGTCCTGCGCTGCATTTGAAAGGTTCAGTTCCTTTTTGGAATGGGCTCTGCGTGCACGCACGGGCTTGTCCAGTTCTGCCCACTATTTAGATGATTTTTTATTTGCCGGCCCTTCGGGATCTGGAATTTGTGCACAGTTATTGTCCAATTTTGAGCAGATGGCTCTGGAACTTGGAGTTCCCTTAGCCTCTGAGAAAACAGAAGGCCCTAGTACGGTCTTAACTTTTCTAGGTATTGAGTTGGACACTGTGCTACAGGTGTCACGCTTGCCTCCTGAAAAATTGGCTAACCTTCTTCGGTTAGTTGAGGAAGCGTGTACTAAAACTAAATTGACACTCAGGGAGTTGCAACAGCTAATTGGGCACCTTAATTTTGCGTGTAAAGTGGTGGCCCCAGGGAGGGCATTCTTGCGCAGGCTGTGCGACTCAACAATAGGTTTAAGGCGTCCACATCATAGGACAAGGGTTACTCAAGGGATTAGAGATGACTTGTCGGTTTGGCGGGACTTCTTGGCCTCTTATAACGGGGTGTCCTTCTGGAGGACCGATCTCCGACTTGAGGCTGAACTGCAGGCCACCTCTGATGCAGCAGGCTCTTTGGGTTTCGGTGTTTACTTTAGGGGTCACTGGTGTGCAGAAGACTGGCCTTCTGAGTGGATTCAGGCCGGGTGGACACGTGACCTGACGTTTCTGGAGTTTTTTCCCATAGTGGCAGCTGTGTACATATGGGCTGATGACCTGGCTTGCCAGACAGTTCACTTTTGGTGTGATAACATGGCAACAGTTCAGGTCATCAACTCCTTAACGTCTCGGTCACCCAGAGTAATGGCGCTTGTCCGGGCCTTTACCCTCCAATGCTTGCGCTACAATATTTTGTTTAAGGCCAGGCATGTGCCAGGAGTCAATAACGGGGTCGCTGACGCTCTGTCTCGGAAACAGATGGAGAGGTTTCGTCAGTTGGCCCCGGACTCCGACCGAGTAGCGGTAAGAATGCCCGAAGACCTGTGGCAGATTGGAGGGCTGAAGCCGAGAGGGCAATGGGCTTAGCTCTTGCACCCAGCACACGCCGGGCTTATAAGCGGGCCGGCCAGCAGTTTGTGGCCTTTAGGCAGAAGGTGGGCCTTCAGCAACTCTGGCCTATCCCAGTGTCACACCTGATCCAATTCTGCGTGTCTGTGAAAGGTAAGGGTCTGTCTGTCCGTTCCATCCGGGGCAAGTTGTCAGCCCTTGCCTTTGCAAGTAAGGCCGGGGGTTTCAGGGATGACACTGGGGATTTCCGTATTCGGAAAATGCTGGATGGCTGGGCCCGTGAGGATGGTGCTCCCCCTGACACAAGAGAACCTTTTTCCCCTTCTGTACTTAAGGGTTTGAAACCCCAATGGGTTTCTTTGTGTTCGGATGCATACGAGGCTGCCTTGTTTCATTCAGCAGCCTTGGTTGCATTTTTCGGGGCTCTTAGAATTAGTGAGCTGGTAGCCCGCTCCCGACAGGACAAGTCGGGCTATGCGTTAAGCATAGGGGATGTTCGGGTAAGTGATGAGGGCCTACAAATTACAATTCGGCGTTCTAAGACCGACCAATTGGGCAAGGGCACTATAATTTCAATGGGCCCTTGTTTTGATTCTGACCTTTGTCCAGTTGTAGCACTCCGCACATATTTGGCTTTGAGGGGGAGTAGTATAGGTCTCCTGTTTATACACAGGGATGGATCGCCCTTGACCAGGTTTCAATTTTGGGCAATTACCAAGAAGGCTCTGGTTGCCTTGGGCCTTGGGGGTTTCCAATTTGGGACTCACTCTTTCAGAATTGGGGCAGCTTCCACGGCTGCAGCTATGGGCTATCAGGGACCTGACATCCAAAGAATTGGCAGGTGGCGGTCAGCACGTTATAGGACGTATGTACGGACCTGCAAAGTCTGAGCTGCTCATTCAGTTTTGTTATAACGGGAATGGAGCATGTTGTTTTTGAGCCTTAGTGCTCTTGTCTTGTTTTGGTTAACTAGTTTCTGTTTCAGGTGCGGTTGGTGGCCGGAGAAGGAGCCGTGTGCTGATCTGTGGCCACAGCATGGTGTTCTGGGCCGCGCACCAGGCCAAGAGAACGACCATCGGATCCCAGTTGGGATGCAGTGAGCTGGCAGAGGTCGAGTGGCTTGGCCGAAGAGGCATGCACTGGCCTCAGTTGATGCCGCTACTGTTTGGGGAGAGACGTGGTCCTCCGCCTGATGTACTGCTGATACACCTTGGTGGTAATGACTTGGGTCTCATGAAAGGTAAGGCCCTAGTCATTCAGGCCAAGGCAGATTTGGCTGGCATTGCGGACCGTTGGCCGGGGGTGCAACTGGTCCTGTCAGCGATTTTACCGCGTCAGGTGTGGCGCAGTATCGGTGACCCTCGGTGTCTGGACCGGGCGAGGCGGAATGCCAACCGGCAGTTTAAGAATGCCATGGAGGGCGGTTTGGGCATCTTTTTATTGCACCCTGATATACGGGTCGAGTTCCCTGACCTGTATAGGGGGGACGGGGTGCACCTTTCTAACAAGGGCAACGACATTTTTCTTTCAGATCTGAAGCGAGGGGTCCTGGCGGCGCTGGATCGCTTGGTGGGGGCCAAGGCCTAAGCAGAGGCTTGGCCTTTGCTGTGGCGGGGTAGCGCGATCTGGATGGAAATGGTGAGCACCGGGGCATTGTTATAAAGGAAATAAAGGGTCCTCCAGGAACGGCTTTCGGGCCTTTGCGGCTCAAGGCCGGGAAGGGGTGATCTTCCTTGGAACAATCTGGCCTGGCCTACCTTAGCGGGCCTTTGCGGCTTCTGGGGTGGTGGGTCAGGGGTTCTTTTCAACATGCCAAGCTGCTGGTCAAAAAGCTACCTTCGGTGGCTTGTGATCGGAGCAGGTGCGTCGCCCAGAAGGAAATGCAGGTGGTCTGGAGTTTGACACCTGTCATATTCCTCAGTACATTCTGACAACCCCTCGCTAGTATTTGTCGTTATTAAATAATTAATAAAGTGGCCCTTGTTAAATCCATATTGGTGTCTGTCTCTTCATTCCGACTGGGGGGGCAAAGCTGTTTGCCTCCCACCCTCGTCCTGTGGGCATATCTCACTTCTTAAGTTCACTGCCACCACTCACTGAATTCTCACTGCTTTTTTAGAGGGACAGTGAGACCCCTCTGGCCAAATCTCCCTATTTCAAGATGGCATCCCCAATCTTTGGGGGATCCCTGGAAAGTTGGCAACCCAAGGGTCTGGCCTTTTCTTGCTTCCCTGGGCTATTCCCTCCCTTTGGTATTGTGCAGAGCAGGGGAGACTATGTGGTCAGAGCACAACACAGATTACTAGCCCAAATAAAAGAATTTATTTAACTATTCACACAATTATGGCTGAATTTCTGCTGCCTCCCAGGTTGTCCCCACATCTCTGGTGTGTGCCCTGGACAGGCTGGTCAACACAGGAAGTAGGAGCCTTTCCTAATCTCCTATGGGACGAAGACTGCCTCCTCCCTGGATGGGCTGGAGTCTATATTGATGCTGCCTCGCCCCTTGGGACAGTCGCTGTTTTCCTGCACTTTTTTGCCTTGGGACAGCTGGGAACTGTAGGCCAGCAGATGAGGAAGCCCCATTCAACCCAGTGAATGATACCCCTATAAGCCTCTCTCTGGAACTACAGGTCAATTAAGCCTTATGGGGGAACATTTTAAACACACAGACAGCAGCCATCTTACAGACACAGCTAACTGCCATTTTGTTATACTTACCAACAGCTGCTGAGGGAAAAATTAGTCTCATCAAGAGAGAAAAACTTCTGCCAGAAATTCTGACAGGGTACAATGGCTGAAGGAGTGGGCAGGGAAGAGGAGCAAACCCAACAAACAGCCAATGGCATGTGAGTATTCTTGAGTGGCAGCTGGGTGGAACTCAGGCAATGCAGCCAGTAGCTTAGGGACACCCTCTGAGTGACAGATCAGAGAGCCAAAGGCTGAGGGAGTGTATGGAACGTTCAGGAGAGTCCATGACAAAAACACAATTATATATAAGGAGAGATGGCCCCTCTTCATGAATGGTGATTCCATGCAGTGAAAACAATGACTGATTGCATCGAGTCTATTGATGCCAATTCATGTCTCCCCTTCAATGGATGATTTACACTGCCATAACTGTCAGTGCAGACTACTGCCCAAATATTCTTTAGTAGCATATGCATATCCTATGATGAGCTAGAAAACCATTCCCCTTATAATAGGTTTCCAGAATACTATGATGTCAAAAGGCCTGTTCAGTGATAGTACCCTAATGTGATCTCCAGGACAGACATGCTTGATGCAGCAGCTATTTCACTCTGGCATTCAGCAAAGCTTACAAAGCTTTAAAAAAATAATGGTTCACAGGAATAGAAAGTATCACTATTTTAATAGTTAGTACTTTATAATTTCTGTCTTATTGTCATGGTGTAACACACAGTATTTAGGGTAAAGAGGGTGTGTCTTTTCTTTTGTCCATGGTTTCTGTTTAATCACCATTCACTACTGTTTCCCCCCCCATTTCCTCTCACTATGTGCAGACAATTTTGTGGCTACATGCAGGCCAGTATGCGTTGATTCTTCAGGAAACATCTGTATGAGGGAATTTTATTGTCAGAATTACAAGCTGAGTTTCAAGTGGCAAGCAGGCAAATGTTAAACCAATTTAAAAAGTGTCATCCAAAATTTACTTCATAAATATAGGCATGTATACAAGGACCAGCCATTCTACCATGACCCTCACAAGCTACAACTGAAATTAGTGAAGCTGCTCATGGGAACAATTATTGCTTGCAGGAGTGTAAATTGTATAATCAAATGAATAGCTTTACAGATTGTTCAGGAAATAAACTATGTATTGGTAGTCAATTTTGGAATACTGTGAAGAAAACACCAGTTTGCTGTACTGGTTATGTGTACGACTCTAGTCTGGGAGAACCGGGTTTGATTCCCCACTCCTCCACTTGCAGCTGCTGGATGACCTTGGGCAAGCCATAGTTCTCTCAGAACTCTCTCAGCCCCACCTACCTCACAGGGTGTCTGTTGTGGGGAGGGGAAGGGAAAGGAGTTTGTAAGCTGCTCTGAGACTCCGAGTGAAGGATGGGGTATAAATCCAATCTTCTCTTTTCTTTCTTTTCCTCCTCCTCCACCTCCTCCTCCTCCTTCTTAATATTCAGAAATAAATGTGTGTCATTACACAAACTGGTATAAACCAAAAAGTATATCACTGTGTGTATGTAAAGTGCTGTCAAGACACAGTCGATTTATGGCAACCCCATACAGTTTTCTTTTTCTTTTGTATAAATGTTTTTTTTATAATTTCTTATATTAGATAAACAAATGGACAAACATACACAAATGCATATAAAGGGGAAATACAATTTGTATCCTTTTTACTACATTCCTTGACCTCATACTGTAACCAAAAAGTTTATTTCATTTAATCCCACCTTAAAATTCTGATATGTACCTTTTACTAACTTGGTATATATATAGATCTTATTCCCCACGCCAGCCCACCACATCGCCCTGCTGGAAGACCTGCCTGATCGCCTGGTCGAGGTGGGAGAAGTGTCTCACCACTCGGCAGTGGCTAAATTTGCAGATGACACAAAGTTGTTCAGGGTGGTGAAAACCAGGGAGGATTGTGAGGCACTCCAAAGGGATCTGTCGAGGATGGGTGAGTGGGTGTCAATGTGGCAAATGGGGTTCAACGTGACCAAGTACAAAGTGATGCACATTGGAGCCAAAAATCCTAAATATAAATACACATTGATGGGGACTGAACTGGGAGAGACTGACCAAGAGAGAGATCTTGGAGTCGTAGTAGATAACTCAATGAAAATGTCTAGACAGTGTGTAACTGCAATAAAGAAGGCCAACACTATGCTGGGGATTATTAGGAAAGGAATTGGAAACAAATCAGCCAGTATCATAATGCCCCTGTATAAATCATTGGTGCGACCTCATTTGGAATACTGTGTACAGTTCTGGTCACCACACCTCAAAAAGGATATTATAGCATTGGAAAAAGTGCAGAGAAGGGCAACTAGAATGATAAAAGGGTTGGAACACTTTCCCTATGAAGAAAGGTTAAAACGCTTGGGGCTCTTTAGCTTGGAGAAACGACGGCTGAGGGGTGACATGATCGAAGTTTATAAGATTATGCATGGGGTTGAGCAGGTTGAGAAAGAATTACTTTTCTCCCTTTCTCACAATACAAGAACTCGTGGGCATTCCATGAAATTGTTGAGCAGTCGGGTTAGAACAGATAAAAGGAAGTACTTCTTCACCTAAAGAGTGATGAACACATGGAATTCACTGCCACAGAGGCGGTGGCAGCTACAAGCATGGACAGATTCAAGAGAGAATTAGATATGGAGCAGAAGTCCATCAGTGGCTATTAGCCACAAAGTATAGATAGGAACTCTGGGGCAAGTGATGCTCTGTATTCTCCTGCTGGGGCGAGGCAGCAGTGGGAGGGCTTCTAGTGTCCTGGCCCCACTGCTGGACCTCCTGATGGCACCTGGTATTTTTGGCCACTGTGTGACAGAGTGTTGGACTAGATGGGCTATTGATCTGAGTCAACATCGGCTTCTCTTATGTTCCTTTTATTTCAGTTAAAAGTCCAGGGATTTTAAATATTATTCTCTTCTATCCATGTCCTCAAAATCTTCTCTATTATTTCCTCTCAACATTATAGTTAATTTGTCTATTTCAGCTGTTTCTAGTATTTTGGATATAACTTCTTCTTTTGAGGGAACTTCACTTCTTCTCTAATATTTAGCATAAACAATTCTTGCCGTTGTCACAATATGTATAAGAAGATAAACCAGGCAAAGCCATAGAGTTTTCAAGGCAAGAGACTAACAGAGGTGGTTTGTCATTACCTACCTCTGCATAACAACCCTGAACTTCCTTAGTGGTCTCTAATCCAAATACTAACCAGGGCCAACCCTGTTTAGCTTCCAAGAGCTGATGAGATCAGGATAGCCTGGGACATCCAGGTCAGAACCTGTATGTCTATGAAATAAGACAAAAATGTGTGAGCCAGAGGCTAAAAAACTGTGAGCTAGCTCACGCTAACTCAGTTTAGAGGGAACACTGATCAGCAGTCTCTCAAAGGAAACCGGGCTTCTCTTTCTTGCTTCCCTTATCCTCAGGGCTGGCCCCAGGTGTCTGGGTGCCCTAGGCAGGACAGCTTGGGGCACCCACCCCACCAGGGATGCCAACCTCCCAGTGGGGCCTGGAGACCAGGGGGGTGGTGGAGCGCCGGCTTTCCTGGGTGCTCCGCAGCTGCGGGGCTTGCAGGAAAGCCAGGGAAGGAGTGGAGGTTCTAATCCCCACCCCTTCCATCCCAGCACCAGGTTTCCTGGGCGCTCTGCAGCTGTGGGGCCCCCAGGAAAGCCAGGGAAGGGGCGGGGGTTCTAACCCCCGCCCCTTCCCTCCCAGCTTTCCCTCCCAGCCCTTCACTTTGAGCCGAGCGCCGGCTTGCCTTTGAGCACCCACTGGAGTGCTCTTTGCTGCCGGCTGCCGCCCCCACCTTCTCTTCCCCCCAGGGGGAGGGGAGGGTGGGCAAGCTCTGCCGCCGCCTCCTGAGCCCCACCAGGCACTCTGCTGGCAGCGGTGGCGGGGAGGCGGCAGCAGTGGTGGTGGGGGGGGCTTTTCATGGGGAGGTGGGGGCCGTTTGGCGCCCCCGCGGACCCGGTGCCCTAGGTGAGCGCCTAGCTTGCCTAGTGGGTGAGCCGGCCATGCTTATCCTGTCTGATGTAGCACACAGTTTAGGACACTCATGACCCAAAACAGACCTGTGCTTTGTCCTAGTGAGCCTTTGAAGAAATTTTTTCTTTATAGGTTTGAAATGAACAAGACCTCCACTCTGAGTTTAAAATCCCCCCTCCTTTCTCTTTGCAGAGAACAGGCAGGAAGGGGGGAAGTCAGTTCAATTGCTTTCCAGACTTACCTCAGCCCACCTTCATACAAATGCTAATAAGTCTAGACAATGGGGTGGTCAAGCTCACCGCCTTCAAGCAGGGAACAGAGATTTGGAGGAATTAAATACTAGAGAGACTTCAGGAAGGAAATTTCTGGAAACTTCAGAAAAAGCTTCTGTGACTTGGCCTGATTGGTTCAGTGGTAGGGGAAAGGGAGAAGATAAAATTCAGGGGAGCAAGGAGGAAAGTCTCCTCTTTTGTACTGAGTCCATCAGAGCAGACAGAACTCTTAACTGAGGTCTGGAGGAGGCAGCCATTTAACCATGTGCTGTGCCAGAGAGCTATAGAAAACATCAAGGTAACGATTACTCTGTAGAGATCTGTAACTTCCTAAGCTTTAAGAGCCTGTCATATTTTAACATCTGATAGGACATGTATGGATAGAGGGACTGGGGATTTGCATTTTACCCATTTCTTTTGAATCCCTTGCTCAACCTGGTGCTGTGCTAAAAGTATGCTTATAAACATTTTCTTTTTAATAAATACTTTAGAACTTTTGGATGCTGGTAGTGGTTCTCTGAACCACATAGACCTTCACTGTCTTGGACATACTACTTTAAAAGGAGTGCTGAGGGAATGCTGGCAGTTGGCAAGCAGCTATTCTTCCAGGGCAAGAAAGCCAGAGAAGGGATCACAGTGTGCAGATTCATTCCAACAAACAAAGAACCAGTGTGATAAAATTAACAATGACACATTTAATAATTCTATGAGCATCAATTTGTGAAGCTATTAATCTTACAAAACAGTTAGAAAATTCTGACATTAACAAAGCAAAGTCCAACATCAGCATATCCTCGATGAGCACACCAGTTTTTGCACTCATTACACCAATCTTCCTCATGAGTAGTCTTATAAAGTTGGAAGGTGTCAACCTCTTGATTCAGCCTAACCCTCCCAGTGGGCAATTCCTTACAACAAAGCTCCTTCCCGCCTGGCAATGCCGCTGGTGGACAGGGGCTGCTTTGCCACCCTGAGGAATCTGGGCAGCAACAGCAGTTGGGACTGACTTGTCCTAATACGGCTGGGGGCAGAGCCAGCCATTCATTTCAAACCTTGGCAGTTGCTCCACGCATTCGGTCTGATCAACAGCTTCGAGCATAAAGGGAGAGTGGGACGCGGCTTTTCAGGCCTTAGACCTGGTGGAGCAGTGGAGATCCAGCTGATTTGCTCAGGTTCTGGAGCAGGGGACAGCTGGACAGCAATCTCTGGATGGCAGCAGCCATCTGTAGGGAGCGACAGTGATTACCTTAGCCTTCAGAAGGCTCCAGGCGGCAGCTGTGTTGTGGCGGTGTTGTGGTGGCGGTCTCCTGGCAGTGGCGGCAGTGGCGCCCTTCACTTTGGGCAGGCTCCAGGCAGTTGGCACAGCGGCAGTTTCTGTGTGGCACCAACAGGGATCAGCAACGGCGATTCGGCCATGGGGCTGCTTTCAGGGCGGCCCCAGTGTTTTTTTAAAAAAACAAAAAACACACACATCAGAAGCTTTTGACGGTGTGAATCTTGACAAGCTATGGTTGGTTTCAAAAGTAATGGAGGTGCCATACATGGTATTGTTTTGATGTGCAACTTGTACTCTGGACAAGAGGCTACTGTTGGGACTGAATATGGACCAACAGGATGGTTTCCAATTAGCAAAAGTGTCCGACAAATGTCTTTTATCTACCTCTTTGATCTATATTCAGAACACATCATAAGGTTTGGTAACAATTGGTGGAAGGCACATTAACAGTTTGAGATGTTTATTTCCTTATTTATTTATGCAGAAGGCACCACATTAATGGCAGAAAGTGCCAGAGTAGGATTGCAGCTGAACATCAATGAGACAAAAGTAATCCCTACTGGGGAACAACTTTAAGGTTGACACTGAAGAAATTGCTCAGGATTCTATTCTTTGGCTCCATCATCACTCACAGGGGAGACTGCAGCCAAGATTTGGCAATGAGGGGTCAGATAGCGGCCATTCACTTTGGAGATCACAAGGCAGGCAGGTGCTATAACCTTCCCCCCACCAGACAAAGGGTCCCAGCCCAATTACAGTTAGGTTCTTGAGCATGGGTTGAGGAATTACCCCAGCCGACAGGCTTACATTTACCTCTTGGACGGTTTCATTTTAAGGTTTGGGATACCTTAGCAGGGAAAATGGAGACCATATAGTGCTCCTAACTTGAACTCAGGGGGAGGGAGAACATGCTTTGGAAAAAATTGCCAAGGAATGCAAGGATGGTAGAGTCCTTGGCGGTGTTCTCTCTCAGTTGTGTTGGCGTAGGCTAGCTCAGTTTTCTGAGCCTCCAGCTCGCACAATTTTTGTCTTGGCTTGGGAGGGATGGCTCCGAGTGGGCTGGTCTGTGCAGTGGTCGGGTCGCCTACTCATGGCTTTGATGCTGGTGGTCATGGAGTGGAATTTTTACTCACAGGACTCCACAGCTTACTGGGGGCATTGGTCCTTGGCCATTTCCATTCCCCCCAGTTAACAATTTTAGGGTTTCCCCATTGGGAGTTGTGCTGAAAAAGGCACCTGGTGAGTAGAGCCTCATTTACCACTTGTCATGCCCACGTGGGGAGTTGTGGAATGATGTGATACCAGAGGAGTTATGTTCAGTTAGGTACATGTCATCTGATCAGGCCATCCTAGTGGTACATCGCTGTGGGCAGGATGAGGAACTGGCAAAATGGGACATCAAGTCAGCCTTCTGCCTCCCTGTCCACCCACTAGATTTTGTGCTGGGTGGGCAAATTCTACATGGATAGGACCCTTCTCATGGGGTGCTCAATGTCATGTGCAGCATTCAAATGATTCAGTACCTTTTTGGAATGGGCCTTGCGCTGCAGGACAGGACTATGCAGTGCTGCCCATTATCTTGATGGCTACCTATTGGTGAGAAGGAAAGATGCAGGGCAGTGTGAATTTTACTGACCAGACATTTAATTGACACAGCCAGGGAGAAGAAGATTACTTTGCTGGAGCTGCAGCAGCTGGTTGGCTGCCTCGGCTGTGCAAGCAAAGTTGTGGCAACCAGTTTGCCGGGCTGCTGGTCATGAGCCAGATAGTTGGCTCTGGATCGGAGCTAGGTGACCTGTCTTCTAGGGCAAGGGGGTTGGTCAGAGAAGTGACGCCTGCCTTGCCTGTTCCATGCTTGCTTAGTAGTCCATTGCTGCAATGTTCTGATAAATAGTTAATAAAGTGGGCCTTGTTTACTTCCACACGGTTGTCTGTCTCATTATTCCAACTGGGGGGGCACAGGTCCGGTGGTGGCGGCAGGTTACCAGAGAGCAAAAGGAAAGCCTCTCCAGGTGTTAGGAAAACCTTGGAGGGCAGGGTGGAACAGGGCCTGCAGGCCAGAGCAGGCCCATTCTGCCAGAGGGCCCCAAAGCAAGTCCTCTATTAAAAGACCATCCTTAAATATAAGGTAAAAAAGTAAACATTCTAGTGGACTTCACTTTACAGAAATGTTTTCTAATGCCTTCTCATAAGCCTCATTCTTATAATGGCATAAGTGACAATACAGCAGTCTTCTCATGTCATTATTTCCTGTGTGTTTTGTAAGCAAGCTTCCAGCAAGATTAAAAACCTATAAAATATCTGAACAAACACCCCTTCATGGCATTCTAGGTGCTTAGGACAAAACACACACACACACATACACTTGGGGGGGGGGGATCTAGGAATTACCATACTTCTATGTATAGCCTTTTGGAATTTTATTTTTTTCTAGAGAAGCTCTAGATTTAAAAGCAACCATAGCAACTGTTCTGCATTATAGGTACCCACTGACAGCTTCACCAAAGACATTTCTTCTGGGATTACAGAGACTAAAAATCAATTCTGATAACATTAGAACAAATTTAAAAGAGCAAAAAGCCCTCAGAAGCATGCAATGAATAAATAGGATGATCTTTATTCCCTGTGTAGATTTCTTTTAGTATACTGAAGTAATAGCACTTTACTTCCTGTCTTGGAATACCTATACTTGTTATTCCTTTTAGAAGAGTTATTTGAATAATTCTAATTGGAATCCATCAAGGTGAATCAGCAAAGCTACAGAATGTGGGGAAAAGATGAGTCCTGCATTAGCTCCATTGCATGACATACAATAGCTCAAAGAAAAATGCTACCACATGGAGGCTACTTTAGAGTGCTCTACAGTGCTGTTTTCATTCTTGTTGTGTATTAGGTCTGGAACATTCCAGGACTATCTACCAGAGACTGGCTGAGCTTGGAGCTCTAGAACAATAGTCCACCAAGACTCTGGAAGTGACCAATGAGAAACTAATGTTATGTAAATAGCCTATCGTTGGGAGTTGGGTGCATTTGCATGTGGTTTTTGCATGTTATGTAAACAGGGATGTTGCCCTGGAGTTTTAGTCTTTTTCCTGAAATCACTAAATAAAGTAGAGCTGTTCACTGCAATATGTCTTGAACCCAGTATTTAATAATTCTGTGTTCAGCCATTTGTGTGAAAGAGTTCACCATGCAGATTTTGCCATTTTCTTTATGCCACCATGAATGACCTCCAGTGATTTGTGCTGGTATAGTGAACTCTTTATTTATGGTTCAAGATGCTAAGTATGAATTGCTTACCATAGGGTAGTAAGGTCAGCATGATCAGTTTCAGACTTCAGAGAACTCTTTTCCCTGGAAAGCTCACCAAATTCAGTGCCTGGGCATCTTTTGCAAGTACTGCAAGATCTTTTGGATTATATTGACTGAAGCTTTAATACTTGTTGTGATGTTATACAATGAAATTATTTATTGTGTAATCTTTTTTGTCCATTTTAAAGTGTGTTTCTTGCTTTTCTTCAAAACAATCCATTTTAATAGGCTATTTAGGATGTTCCCTATCTGCAGCCTGTGCTTTAATAATATGACCATCACCTGAAGGTAATGGTTCGTATAGTGACTGCCTCATGGATGGTGCAAGCTGCTGTGCTGAATGGCTTGCCACAGGGTGTCATTCCATATGTCACTGCCACTATAGCCCTGTTTACAAGTTACAATGAATGCATGTACATCTTGCAAGCATGTGCATACATCTGTTTGTACGAAGGAGCCAGCACACATTCACTATACAAATGAAACCAGTGACCACTACCCAGATAAATGTGGTGTTTAAATTACAACTTCAGCTGTACATGCATTGAATGTCAGATGGGAATTATTCAGTGTACATATAAAGAAAAATCAAATGTATACCATACATGGGTTGTATGTGTGTTCACCGTAACATGTTAACAGGGCTGAGCCAATCCCGTGCCAACACTCATCAGTTAGAGAATTTCTTGTCTTATTAAATCCTTAGAGGTTTCAGTACATAAGTGTTTATTTTTTTTCCTGGATTCAGCCTTCAAAGCGCTTACGTTTGGCTTGACCATGTTCTATAACTGCAACAATAATAATGAAAATCATACATAGAACCCAAGAACTTAAGACTGAAAAAAATCAGTAGAAAATATTTAGGTGAAGTACAGTATAATTATTTCTTTGCATGCCAGAAATTTCCATGCAGGCTTTGACTTTCAAAATCCTTTAAGAAGAAAAGTTTATTTTAGGCACTATGTCTCCTTCAGGACAGCTGACATTTATTCTGCACACAGCATTTACTGTGGCTTAGGGTGTCAGCCATAATTCTAGGTTGATAGTTTGTCAAGAGAAGATGCTATTCTGTCCTGTTTATAAAACGTTATTCTGCAGCGTCACACTCCAAGACTAACAAAGTCTGTCCAAGTATAGTAAAGCCCCTTGGTTTAACTTACTGCCTTCATTAAACTTAGCTTGGATTGTCCTAATTATATGTTATCAACAATTAAGAAATGTATCACATGCCACAGGCCGGCTAAAACATTCTGTGTTCTTGGGTGAATGCCAGCCGAGGTGTCAAGTTCCATACTACCTTGTCATCAGCTGCAGCTCTCATTTTGCAGTACAAGCAGCAGCTGTGCTAGACAAAATAATCTGAATTCTCACATGTACTTTTCCTTTAGGAAACAGCTCACACTGAATTGCATTTCTGGTGGGAGAAAATTGATACACCTCAGTGAGTTTGTGCTGAAAACCGTATTTTATGTTAATGAAATGTTAATTTATAATCTTACCTAACTTTCTGGTGCTTGAAACAGAGACAAGAGCAGTGGGACTGGCAGGGAGCAGTGGGGGAAGGACTTCTGTCAGCTTTCAGAGCAGTCCTAAAAACACTGTCCTGGGAATAAACCCCAGTGAATAGACTTCAGTGGGATTCTGAGTAGACCTATTTAGAACTGCTCTGTTAGCCTCCTCGCCACCCCAGCTCAGCAGCACCACAGAAAAGGAGAGCTGTTAGAGCTACTCTAAGAACTGGTGCCTAAATGAGGAGAAACCCTGCCTCTAGTGAATGTCGAAGTCTGTTGTCAAGGTTGCTCAGCAACTCATCTGGAGGAAGCTATTTCCCCCAGCTTCACCACAGTGCTTAGGGAGATAGCAACCATAGTAGCAGCACGATCTTCAGAAAGCTGGATTGGAGACTTTTGTCAAATTTGATCCCCCAGTATTTCAAAACAGAAAGACCAGCTTGGACTCATTGCAGACCCCATATCCTTACATTTTTTTAAAAAATTAAAATGTATTATAAACTTTTATAAGATATCTGGAGTAAAGGTGATAGAAAGGTGAAACACTCTAAACAAATAATTAAATACTTTCACCCTATCGGTGGGGGGACGACAATGACGACTTCCTGGACACTTATTGAATAGAAATCTACTGCTGTTAGAAGATACTTATATATTTCAGATCACTGAGTGATGGAGGATTATGGTGCCTCTAGTACTGAATACATACTGCCCACTCATTGACAAATGATCAAAGAGCATTGGTTCAAATGATATGTCAGCAGCCAGATTTCCTACACTCACACAAATGGTCACATGTGCAGTCTTCTTATGTGGGCAGTGTAATGTCAGAGTTCAAGCAGTGATCACAGCTTCGGATTGTAATTTTCCAGTTCATAGGAGAGAAAGATCTTGCACGTTAGTCATTTCCAGGTTACACTGCAAGTAGGCCGTTTGTTCTATAAATGTCAGCCACCAGCATTTAACCATCTCAGAATCTTGTTCTTCTAGTTGCCAAAGAATACCTGAAACAGAAGCTTGAGAGAAATTAATGAATTGCTTCCATCAGTCACTGACTGCCAAGCTATCTCCCTTCAAATCAGTCATCGAGGATGTGCAAAGTAATGCCCATGACCTCAGACAGATCCTAGCCACCTGACACAGGCAGCCCTAACCATTTCCAGGAACATATATGAGCTAAACCAATTTAAAAATATCTGGCAGTACTTATTTCTGTAGCCACTGTTCTTTCTTTCTATCACCAAAATAGATGGGGAGACATGGGCTGCATCTATATGTTTTTGGGTATTTCAGTATTGTTGCACTATAGCAAACAGTTGTGACTGGATGGACAAGCCAATTGCAAATTATTGTTGCAGCAAAATATTCACCAGTGTGTGGATGCAGCCCTGAATTGAGAATTTAAGAGATCCAGGCACCCAGAGGGTGCCACAAAGATGTCACTACTTAGCAGTACTTGGTATGATGAAGGAAGGTTGTGGGAGTGGCTGTGGCTCAGTGGAAGGACATCTGCTTGGAATGTAGAAGGTCCCAGGTTCAATCCCTCCCATCTCCACTGTTAAGTATGAGACTTCAGGCAGCTCTTAAACACGTGATTCAACTTTATTTGAATGCGACGGAAACCAACAAAACAACAGGAGAGCAGAAGGCTCCCTTTTAAACTTTCCATGCGAGTATAACCACACCCCTAAGTGAGTTAACAACTAATTAAACTGCTTAGATAAAGACCAATGATTTCAGTTCCCTCCAGAACCTTTCTTATGTTCTGATTGGTCTACTGTGCAGTATAGCCAATCAGAACGTGCTATACACGATACCAGCTTTTAGTAGAAACTCAGGTATTGTTTCATAATAATACATAACATCCCTCCCCCTAAGAAAAATCAATCTCTCGGCATACAAAATCTTTTAGATGCACTGGACAACACAGACTTCGTTGTGATCGCCATAATGTTCCGGTCGGAGGCTGTGCCTCAGTGTCCATAGTTCTTGGACTGCCCTTGTTTATTGGGGGATTAAATGTTAATGGGTCGGTAGGGCCGATGTCAGGAATTGAAGGTTGCCCAGTTCTCAACCCTGCGTTTGGCTGTAAGTCTGTGGGGTCATGGGTATCCTCAGAGTCCTGAGATTCCAACTGTTCTGTATATGGGATAAGGCCCTCGGTAGCCTCCAAACAGACTTTGGTGAGTGCATCTGCTCAGCGCTGCTGAAGTTGGTCAATGTGTTGCCTTAAACTCCTACCGTCAGCTATCTTTATGATGTAGGAGTGTGCCAGTGACTTCGGTGACCGATGCAGGGATCCATAAGTGTCACTTCCTGTAGTTTCTTGCAAAAACAGCATCTCCGACCTGGAACGAGCGAGTTGTGTCTAAGTCTTCCCTCTGCGGCGGCTTGTCTGTAGTCAGGTCTGGGTGCAGCCAGTTGAGGAGTGACGTCAGGCATCAGTTCATCAGGAATTCCTCAGGGCTCCTTCTGTTTGCAGTGTGTGGTGTGATGTGCTGGTATAGCAGAAATGATGCCAGTTTCCCATCCTGCGAAGAGCTTCCTTTGTGGTCCACACCATTCTCTCAGCCTGCTCATTTGTGGATGGGTGGAATGGTGCTGACGTGATGTGCTTAATTAAGTTGTTGCTCATAAAGTCTTGAAACTCAGTGGATGTGAACTGTGTTCTGTTATTGGACACTATAGTGTTGGGCAGGCCGTGGGTTGCAAATAGGCAGCACAACACTCTAATTACTGCGGCTGAGGTCATTTTATTCATTTGCACCACCTCCAGCCACTTTGAATATGAATCTACAATAATTAGAAACACTTGCCCCTGGAATGACCCCACGAAATCAATGTGTAACCCAGACCACGGGCCAATGGGTGGTCTCCCAGTGTTGTAAGGGGGCATGTGGAGGGTCTGGTCTAGATTCTTGGCAAGGCTGACAAAATCTTACCCATTCCTCTATTTCATAGTCTATACGCGGCCACCACACATAGCTCCGGGCAAGAGCCTTCATGCAAACTATACCTGGGTGCCCTTCAAGCAAAACCTCCAGAACCTGTTTACAAAGCTTGGGAGGAACCACCACCCTGTTTCCCCACAATAAACAGCCTTTATGAGCTGACAGCTCCTGTTGCCTGGAACTGTAGGGCTGAAATTCAGCATCAAAACGGCCCACTGGCCACCCCCTCCACACCCAGTTCAGCACTCATGTGAGCATGGAGTCTCTGGCCGACCCTGCCGCAATGTTGGAGGCATGCACTGGAGGCTGTGGTAGCTCTTCGATAGCCATCACTTCACAGGCTGGTGCCGGATTGAGGACTGGCCCCGCAATCGGGCACTGACTTAGTGCATCTGCATGGCCGATAGCCTTGCCCAGCCGATGTACGAACTCATAGTCATATTCCGACAGGAACACAGTTCAGTGCAACATATGTAGGGACAGGATTTGTGGAGTCTGGCAGTGAGGTGTGAATAGTCCCAAGAGAGGTTTGTGATCAGCTACCATGAGAAACTTGTGCCCATACAAAAAGTAATGGAACTTTTTTACGCCCACGACCAAAGTGAGAGCCTCCTTATCTATCTGCGCATAGTTCCTTTCTGCTGATGACAAAGTTCTAGAATAGTACGCCACTGGCACTTCCTGACCATCTGCCATGACGTGGCTGAGGACGGCACCAATGCCGAAGGGGGAGGCATCTGCTGCGAGAACCAGCAGTTTGCAGTCATCAAAATGTGTGAATACACTGTTAGAGACCAAGAGTTCTTTAATAGCCCTAAATACATGGTCGTGTTGTGACCCCCCCTCCCACTTGGCCCCCTTTACCAGCAACCTGTGCAGCGGCTCTGTGATGGACACCTTATGGGGCAAGAAAATAAGAACATAAGAACATAAGAGAAGCCAATGTTGAATCAGGCCAATGGCCCATAAGAACATAAGAACATAAGAGAAGCCAATGTTGAATCAGGCCAATGGCCCATCTAGTCCAACACTCTGTCACACAGCGGCCAAAATATACCAGGTGCCATCAGGAGGTCCAGCAGTGGGGCCAGGGCACCAGAAGCCCTCCCACTGCTGCCCCCTCCAGCACCAAGAATAGAGTGCATCACCTGCCCCAGACTGAGAGTTCTCATTCTATACCCTGTGGCTAATAGCCACTGGTGGACTTCTGCTCCATATGTTTATCTAATTTCCTCTTGAAACTGTCCATGCTTGCAGCTGCCACGACCTCCTGTGGCAGTGAATTCCATATGTTAATCACTCTTTGGGTGAAGAAGTATTTCCTTTTATCTGTTCTAACCCGACTGCTCAGCAATTTCATAGAGTGCCCACGAGTTCTTGTATTGTGAGAAAGGGAGAAAAGTACTTCTTTCTCAACCTGCTCAATCCCATTCATAATCTTATAAACCTCGATCATGTCACCCCTCAGCCGTCGTTTCTCCAAGCTAAAGAGCCCCAAGCATTTTAACCTTTCTTCATAGGGAAGGTGTTCCAACCCTTTTATCATTCTAGTTGCCCTTCTCTGCACTTTTTCCAATGCTATAATATCCTTTTTGAGATGTGGTGACCAGAACTGTACACAGTATTCCAAATGAGGTCGCACCAATGATTTATACAGGGGCATGATGATACTGGCTGATTTGTTATCAATTCCCTTCCTAATAATCCCCAGCATAGCGTTGGCCTTCTTTATTGCAGCTACACATTGTGTAGACATTTTCAGCGAGTTATCCACTACGACTCCAAGATCTCTCTCTTGGTCAGTCTCTGCCAGATCAGACCCCATCAACGTGTATTTATATTTAGGATTTTTGGCTCCAATGTGCATCACTTTGCACTTGGCCACATTGAACCCCATTTGCCACGTTGACGCCCACTCACCCATCCTCAACAGATCCCTTTGGAGTGCCTCACAATCCTCCCTGGTTTTCACCACCCTGAACAACTTCGTGTCATCTGCAAATTTAGCCACATCACTGCTTACTCCCAATTCCAAATCGTTAATAAACAAGTTAAAAAGCATGGGACCGAGTACTGATCCCTGTGGTACCCCACTGCTTACCACCCTCCACTGAGAAAGTTTCCCATTTATACTCACTCTCTGTTTCCTATTTATAAGCCAGTTTTTGATCCACAAGAGGACTTGTCCTTTTATCCCATGACTATTGAGCTTACTTAGGAGCCTTTGATGAGGAACTGTATCAAAAGCTTTCCGGAAGTCAAGGTAAATAATATCTATTGGGTCCCCCTTGTCCACATGTTTGTTCACTCCCTCAAAAAACACTAACAGGTTAGTGAGACAAGATCTTCCCTTACAGAACCCATGCTGAGTCTGCCTCAATAGTTTTTGTTCATCAATGTGCCTACTAATTCTTTCCTTAATAACAGTTTCCACCAACTTACCCGGTATCGATGCCCATCTAGTCCAACACTCTGTCACACAGCGGCCAAAAATACCAGGTGCCATCAGGAGGTCCAGCAGTGGGGCCAAGAAGGCATGATAGAAGTTTTATATACCTAAAAATGATTGCAGCTTCTTTTTATTTTTCGGCCGTGGTGCTTGCTGGATCGCTGCAGCCTTGCTATCAGTCGGGTGCACACCATTTTCATCAATTAAGAACCCCAGGAATTCAACCTTAGGAACCCCAAACTGACATTTCTTTTGTTTGACTTTGAGACCTGCCTCTTGGAACCGACCCAACACTGCCCTGAGGCATTCTGCCAGTTCTGTTTCATCCACCCCCGCAACCAGAACATCATCAAAATATGGAGTAACCCTTCCATTAAACCTTAGAAGATTCCTGGGGCTACATTTACACCAAACTGTAGCCGGTTAATCTTAAATGCCCCGTGGTGTATAACAATGGTCTGCGCCTCTGCTGCACTCAGGTCCACTGGCAACTGCTGGTATGCCTAGACAAGATCCAACTTTGCAAAGATCCGCCCTCCCACCAGAGACACTAACACATGGCTGATTACGGGCACAGGGTACATGTGTTGCTGTAATGCCCTATTGATGGTGCATTTGTAGTTGGCACAAATGTGAATGGACCCGTCCAGTTTAACTAGCATTACAATAGGTGTCTCCCACCTAGCGTGCGAGATGGGTTCAAGTATGCCCTGGGCAACAAGTTTATTTCTGCTTCGATCCAGGGTCGAAGAGCAATTTCAGTCTAATGGGCACCCCAGAGGTCGTGGGTGGCCCAGTATATTTTCCCAGTGACCCATCAAAAACTGCCAGGAATTCAGAATAAATTGAACTCAATTTACTTTGACAGACTTGATTTACCCCAGTTACGGCTATGCCAAGGGCCTCGAACCAGTCCAGGCCTAATAAACTGGACCTGCGCCCTTCAGCAACAAGGAGGCTCAGCATTTCCTTGAACCCCTTGAACTGTACCTCAAATGATGCCGCACCAGCCACAGGAATGCGTTGACCCTGGAAATCCAAAAGATGTACCTGGCTGGGTGCCAAGCGGTAGCAGCTCCTTTTCGGGAACAGGTGATGCAGCGTTTCTGTAGAGATGATAGTCATTGCGGACCCGGAGTTGACTTCCATCTCGCATGGCTCCCCATCCAGCAACACTGTTACTCGGATCTTCCTCTTGGTCCGCGTCCCTGTGTTCAGGACAGTCGTAGAACACGAACAACAGGTTATCTTGTGGCAGTCTGCTGGCTTTGCTGAACCCGCTTCCCATGCTCTATGGTTGTCAGGTTCAACAGCAAGCAAGTCCAGGCACACTTTACTCAGAAAGTTATCCTTTATTGGAATACCAGTGTACTGTCCATTAATGCAGAGTCATTGTCAGGAATACCGGGTGTTGCGTGGGGAGCTGTGTATATACTCTGATGCTTCAACAAACTAAGCAAATGAAATCCAAGCGCATGTGCGGGAAATCTTCCGGCGGGACATTACATCATTAACAGGAGATCACCCCCCCCCCCAGAGGGCTGATATATTCCCACCGGCCGGGAACCCAAGCCCTCCCCTCTGTTCAAGGTTACACGATAATGGCTTCCAGCAGAGGCATTTCTCCCACGGTTTGCTTTAGCAAAGCAAAGCTATGCGCATGCGGGAAAGCAAGGAACGAGGTTTACAGAAAACATGGCAGTTATCTGACATCGGTTCTGCCACGGAGAAGGCAGTGGTGATTTCTTCTTACCAGCAGTAAGGCATACCCTGGCCAAGTGGCCCTGCTTGTCACAGGTCCTGCATTTGATGTCACGTGCCCAGCAACAGTCTCAGTCATGATTCCCACTGCACCCTGCACAGGCTCTCCTTGGCGCTGCTGTGTCTGCACTACGCTTGTGCCTGGTCACTCGGGTCTTGTGGATGTCATCGTCTTCACCCTCAGAGTTGCTTGTAGACTTGTGGTGCACTGCCTTTTCTGGTTGTTGGCTGGGTCGGCTGGTCAGCTGTCACACTTCTCTGGTTGACCTCTCTGTGGCTTCGACTGCAATGGCTTCCACATAGGCCATGGCATATGTCAGCTCCGACTTTGTGAACAACCACTGTTGCAGTTTCTCATTCTGCAGGCCACACACCAGTCAGTCGAGCAACGCTGCCTCCAAGTTGGGAAAGTTGCAGGTCCTTGCTGCCTTCCGTAGTGCCATGACGTAGTCAGCTATCAATTCACTCGCCCCTTGGTCTCACTTGTAGAAAGCGTGGCGGCAGGCTATCTGTGAGGGCTTAGGAGAGAAGTGATTTTGTAATTTGCTCTTTATATCCATCAATGAGATGGTCAGGATATCTGCACATGCCACCAGGAACTGGGTGATGTATGAGTCCCAGTCCTCCAGCTCTGGGTCGAATGCCTCGAGCTCCATGCTGGCTGCCATCCTTTGAGCTGGCAGTGGCGGTGGGTTGGCAGGGTGTTGGTCGTTGACTGCCAGTGCCCTGGACGGCTCAGATTCGTCTGCCATGGTGGTGTTGGTTCAGCAGGGCTGCCTACCCACTATGATCCCATCCTCATTGCCAATGTTAAGTATGAGACTTCAGGCAGCTCTTAAACAAGTGATTCAGCTTTATTTGAACATGACAGAAACCAAAGGCAGCTTCACTTGTGTAAGGAATCTGATTGTTCAGTGTCCAAACAGGAAGTCTTGTGGAGCCAAATAGGTCCTACCAAAACATACCTCACTATAATGAACTGCCTTTATAGTAGGCTAATAATTTGAGGCATATGTTTCAACTATCACTCAAAGACACCTCATCTGATTCTGCATTTGCACCAGTTTACTCTTCTTTCTGAGCCCTTTTTGATATGCTTTCATTGATCCCTGAATATTATACCTCTTTACAGTTTCTGAAGGCTTCGTCTGCTTGTGATTGCCGTTCTGTTCTGCTTATATATGTGTTTTCAGTTCATACCACATTTACACAGAGAAAGATGCTTCTGTCTGTTAGTCACCGCAAAGATAATTTGATGGCAAAAAATAAGATCTAATAAAAAGGGGAATCAAAACCTTGAGGGAAGCCTCTGTGGTATTGTGAAATAATCTGGGCAGCACAGTGCTGACACCACAACAAAGCTGCTGAAGCCAACAGTTTCCAGTATAAGGAGGACCAACTGCATCATCAGCCTGTACAGGGCCTTTTGGGATGTTGCCCAGAGCATCTGTAACATGCTGTCCCAGATCACCCACTTCCTCTGCTGCTCACCCAGTGGTAGATAGCTGAGCTGTGCCCTCTGCCTGCCTACCAGACTGCATAATCGATTTATTCCAGTGCTCCTTACTTCAGATCAGGACTGGGCCTGAGTGTGAGTTCATTCTGGAAGTTTATGAGTCCAGAGTGAAAGGTGAAGTGCCGCCACTGGCTCTCAAGCTCAAGAGACATTGTCTCTCAAGAATCACTGCTTGTGCTTCGAACAAGGCCAGTGGAAACAAGACCTTAGTTCTTAAAGTGTCACAGTGTTTTGCTAGCCTCTGAGAGTTATCTCTGGGATCCCTAGAACCTCTGCTGAGCTGGCTCACAGGTAGCTCAGTGGCAAAAACAAAGTGTGGTGCTTGGAGTCTTTCTGTTTAAGAGAGATGATGTTCCTTCCAGGCCCTGGCAGTTGGTCAGAATTTTTTTTTGTCATCATTAGGCCAGGCAGAGAAAGATAGGAGCCTAATGGCCTTTAACATTCAAATATGAACCAACAGTTATGAGGACAATAACTGTCTTCAGGCCACTTGTTTGACCTCCAATTAGTTTCCAGTTCTCCAATCTTCTTCCCAGAATCTCTTACTACAGGATAACATGCTGCTCTATTCTTGACTACATCCCAGAGTTTTCTCATTCCCTGCTCAGACCAACACACAAATGACAAATACACAGATTAAATCAAGAATGACACAATACTGCAGGTTCCATACATAGGAATAAGCTAAACTTGTAACTTCATAAATTGCCTTAAAGCAAACAAGTATGGTAATACCACCAGTGACCACTAAAACTCTGAAAATAATTTCTTACAATATAGTAAGATAAACACCCATTGGGTTTTTTCCTGCAGCTTATATAATAATGTTCCAGATACTTGTGAGTCTTTCTGCCTTCTCCTGAACTCCTTTGCTGGTGTATGTAAGCTGGTGTGTCTTCAGAAAATTGAGAAAGGGCAAAGTAATAAACTATCATCACCCCAATCCAATTCTGATCATGCTTAAAATTTAATTTACTTGCTTACTTTACACATTATTAGTTATGCCAAAAGGTGGATGGAGACATACATTCAGAAGTGCATCCCAATGTTCATTAGAATGTGAATACCACTGAAATCTATAAAGTGCAGATGGATGTAACTGGCACACAGATGCACATTCTGGTACATTTTTGGATGTGCATCTGGTTCTGATTCTGGTTCTCATACATTTTTGGATGTGCATCACATTTATATCTGCCCTTCCTGACCCAGCCAGTGATATTCATAGAGAAGCCTGTGCACTGGATCTCTTTTGGTGGATTGGGGTATATGTGTGAGGAATCTATCTTCCACTATGAAAGAACGTCATAAATGCATTTCCTCCCTAGGGAATATTATAGCTTTCCAGTTTGTACCATCATCAACCATACACCACTCTACATCCTTATCTCAAACCCATTTAAATGTTAACAGGCAATATACTTTACAATAAAAGAGACAACACTGTTCAGCTTAACAGGACAGGAACCACTGGGTCAAGCATATAGATGTGCCTGCAGAAGTGAGTAACACATTAATGAAAACACAACTAACAATATAATCCTAAACAGACTTACGCATTTCTAAGCACATTGACTTTGATGGACTTAGAAGGATGTAACTTTGTTTAGGATTACACTGTGTACGATAGTGCAGAACTTGGGGAAAGAGGAACACAGGATACATTCTTCAAGGTTGGGGACAAAGTATGGTCACAGTGCAAGAACTCATCAATCTCTATGTGATCCCATATACCAATACAATATTTGGTGGGCGTTTCATTAAATGGGCACAGGGATGAGCCAGAAGTGGAAGGGAAAGGGAAAGGAAACGAGAGCCCAAAGAAAGGTAGATATGAGGCAGAGACAAAACTAGGGATGGGCATGAACCAGCTCACAAATTAAACTTCATGATGAATTTTGGACGTTTTGTGGTTCGCAAAGTGAAGTTTGTGGCAGGATGACCAGCATGAACTTTCCATAAACTTCCAAGCTGTTTGTGGTGAATTATGAATGGATACATTGCCAGACAGACTATCAATTAAAATATTTACCAAACTTTAAAGCAACAGAGGGGTGGAATTTTCCAGCCTTGGAAACACCAATAGGAAGCCTCCAAAACTTAACAGACACTGCTAGCTGCCAATAATAGAGTTCACATTTTGCTCTATGGGATCAGAATGCTACATATATCCTCAGCTCAGCTCTGCTGCCTCTCCTCTGTTGGCTATTGGCAGTTAGACAGAGAGGCAGAGCACATTCATTTATTCCTGATTGTGAACACTTTTCCCCTGCTGGGTTTCTGGTGTTAGATGGACTCAGGGCTCTGAGCTACCCTGTCTCTCTGCTCACACTGAGCAGAGGGGCTTAACTTCTGAGTGCCTTGGCTGAGGATCCACATTTTATACCCTCCTAATTATGAACTCCTCTCCCCTGCTGGGGTCTGGGTGTTAGGTGGACTCAGGCCTTTGAGACACCCTATCTTTCTGCTCAAGCCAAGTGGTGGGTCTTAGCTACTGGGTACCTTGGCTTAGGACCCATATTTTATACACTCCTGGTTGTAACTCCTCTCTCCTTCTCAGTTTTGAGTGTTAGGTGGACTTAGGGCTCTGAGCTGTCATGTCCCTTTCCACATGCCAAGCAGTGGAGGCTGAGAATGTCTCTGGACACTGGTGGGAGGGCAGGGGAGGAGACTCATGGCCATGCAAAAGAGGTTGGGCCAGATGACAGCCTTGTGTGGCCAATACTCTGGAGAATCAGTGTCAGTAGGCTCAGAGGACTTGGCAAGGTCCTCCCTCACCATCAACTCTGCCAAATCCTCTGCCATTGCATGACTGTTGTCACTGCCGCTGTTGACCTCCTAGTTCACCACTGACAACCAGGAATGGGGCTTCTCCTTGGTTGGAATCTTTGAGGAAGAGGTGCTGGGCTGTGGCTTCTCCTCCTCCTCCCCAGTCTCTTCCACCTGCTGTTCCCCCTGGCCATGTCTGTTGGCCTGTAGCCCTCGCATTTCTTTGCAGGACTCACACTTTCATTGCAAGAGCTCTGCATTCAGGAGCTTGTATTCCCCTTTATTACAGAGAGGATGCAACCTGGTGGTGAGGCCCACCTGCAGTCTCTCTGCCAAGGCCATGACCCATGGAAGAACAGTTGTCCCTTTGGTACCCAGCTCCAGCATGGAGGCCAGTGACAGCTCCAGCCCTTGAAGAAGGGAGATGACTTGCCATGGGCTGGCTGTATGTGCACACAGCACATCAGTGGTGTCCTGAAAGAGTTTGAGGCTCACACCATTTGGGAGAGGGTCAGCCAATTATTGGAACTGATGCTGACTTCCTCTTCCCATGCAGGAAATAGGCATGCCACAAACTGAACTGACCTCCTCTTCCCCATGGAGATGATGGAGGAGATTACATCATTCACTGTGCTCTTCTCTACCAAATGTGCAATCGTGATGTAGGTGGAATTCCTCATTCCCCTTCTCCTGCGTCTCATGCAGCAGATGGGCAGACTTGATACTGTACGAGAAGTGGGCAGCCAGGCACTGACAAGCCTCAAGCAAGGACCACATCTCAAGGACCGCAGCATCCCAGTGCTCCCCTGCACCAGGTTTGGTTTGGATCTCTTGGACTTTAAAAATTTTCAGGATTCCTGAAAAATCCTGGATCCCAATACTGGTAAAGTATTCAGATCTGAGATTTTTTGGAAATCCCGATTTTTTTCAGACCCAGTATACTTTTTTGTTGTTTTTAGTGTCTCTTACAAGCCTAAGCGCATACTGAGCCTAAGCGCATACACACACCTTCTCCTATATTGAGGAGCAGAGACATGAGTCCTCTCATCCACAGGGGTCTGAGAAATTTTCTTCATGCTTTGTGGAGCCTGGGGGAGGAGCCCTTGTTCCAGTGGTTCAGAATCAATATCTGTGGGGAGATCCAGGAACTGATTGCTTAGTAACAGAAGCTCAGAATATCTCTTGATCTTCTTGCTCCTATGGGTTATATTCTTCCATGTGCCTTCTGCTTGTGTTGGGTGCTCCTGCAGTTGCTGAGATACCTTTCTCTCCTCCTCTTGTTGCCCTCTCAGGAGTATTTCATGCCTTCTGTCCATGAAGTCTTCACCTTCCCTTATAAACTGGAGTATGGACAAGAGTGCCTCAAGTCCCTGTATCTTCTCCTCCAGTACAGGTAACAACTTACACTTGCTGCATTTGTAATTGCTGTTACCCTCAGGTAAGAATACGAACATGCTACAGACTTTGCACGTCACTGCCTCAGCTCCCTCACCAACCATGCTGTTGCAATCCATTTCAAAATTAGTTCAGTTTAACTGACACTTTTTTGATAACTTCCCTGCCAAACTGCCTCTCAAGACTATTTGTGAAATCTTTGCAGAAGCAAAAACTAACTTAACAAATACAGAATGTAAGATGTATTCAGCCTTCTATGGGGCCCCCAGGCCAGGCGCACAGGCCAAGAGCCTTAAATAGAAGCCTCACCCAGTAGAGGGCGGGGCCAGAAGCTATGCAAATTACACCCAGGCAATCCAATTATAGGCAAACAATAACCCTTTCTTACCCTTTCTCAAGCAGCCAGGACTCTGCAACAACTTACAATTCACCCACACACTCCCAAACACAATCCTCCCACACAGGACCCTCAGCTAAATCTTGTCAGCTGAAAGCAAATAAAGAACACTCACCCCTCTAGCAGCTCTGTCTCCTGCAGCTTCTCAGAGCTCAGCTGGGTACATTGCATACAATCACATTCTCAATATAAACATAGTCTAACTAAAGAACATACAGAGACTGTTCCATGTCATATGATGAAAATGAAACTTTTTCCTAAATACATAAAATTTACAAAAATGATTTTCCAACATCTCGTGTTTATGAGACTCCCAGTATATAATAGAGACCATTTTCCAGTTACTGATCAGTAGAAACACTTCATAAAATGATTATATATGGCTTCTGCCATAAATATTAATTATCTTATCAGTTATGATTTAAATAATCCAAATGATTTATTAATTATATTTTAAGAATTTGATTTAGAGGCCCCTTCTCAATACTGAGCCAAGATTTGCTGTAATCAAAGACTTTCTGCAATAATAGGGTCATAGCCCTATAACGTCACCTTCGAAAACACTACACAAAATGTTAAAAAGTGCAAATTTTAATCTCCATCCCATTATTTGTAACCCTCACTTACAGACTGTAGAATGGCTAGGTTTAGTGGTTATTATTATGGCATTTCCAACATTTAAGAATGTTTAATTTTTACTTACACTACTAATAAAGCTACAGAAAAACATTTTGCACTGGACTTCTTACATGGAAGTGGACAATAAAAATTGTGAAACAGAGTCCACTCTAAATTATCTGCTATGTTTTGCATCCAAAATTTGTGCTCATGGTAATTTATAAGGGCCACCATTTGATCTGAGTTGTGTAGGTTGTGATACGTGCTTTGCACAGGGTTCTCTTTCAAACTACATTCAACAGCCCCACAGTGGACAGCCCACTGTCTCCATTTAGCTCCTCAATGAGGTGTGAATATTTTCAAGATGACACATAGTCAGTTTCTACTGGTGTTACATTTATATTTCATCATACAGGGGGAAATGAGTCCAAAGACATGTCTGGATACTGCAAGCATCTAAACTATCTCGTGCATACATAAATGATCTTTTCTTTTACAGTACACCGATCCTATTAAGAGGAATTTGTTGTCTCAAAAATAATCATGGTTAAGAGGTTTTTTTTCCTGTTGAGAAATCTGTGTGATGTTTGTTGCTCCTAACATTTTTTTTTAACTGAAACACTTTTTGGCTGTACATATAAATACACATACAGACATACACTTAAGGCTGCTTAGCAAATTTCTCATCTTCACATATTACAATTTAAGACTAGCTCACAGGTAGTTTGTAATACATTTCCTGTGATCTTGATAAAAGGTGAAAGACAGAAGTGCATAAAGTACACAGAATTATAGCATCTCAAGAGTTTGCATATTAATAAATGTGACTGAATATGGCACCGCAATTTGTTGTGTGTTATTCCTGCAAAGCCCCAGTGAACTATAGTTTGTACTGTTGAAGAGTTGATGATATATTATTATAGTCAAATATAGAATCTGTACAGTAGGGCCCTCTAACTGTGTTGAGCCTGGAGCCTTTTTGGGAATTTGGAGAAAGGGTAATGGGCACCTACAAAATGGCTGCCATGGGGGACCCTAAACCTAACTCTCCCTGATACATCTTTAAAGTTTTATTTAAATAAAATGGTCACTGGGAAAGGGGATAATGGAAGATTTTAGTTTTGTATTGGGCCAAGAATCTAGGTAACAGTGCAATTTCCCAGGATGACTAATATTTGTCCAGCTGAAATAAATTGTGGCGAGTGGCCTTAGCGAACATCTGCAAATCTCCCCCCCCCCATCCAGGACTCTGATATGGGGATGTATTGTACAGAAATCAATACACCATTTTCTGACTTGAGCCTTGCAGATGTTTTGTGCTACACACCACAGGTAGTGCTCTAGCAGGAGGATAGGAACATTTGGGATGATTTTGCCTAAACATTTGGGATGATTTTGCCTATCTGAGCAACTGCAAAGTGAAAGTCTAAAATTTTGTAAAACCTCCCACTCCTCTGTTCTTCACATTTCTCTGCAATCAAAATGGAATTGATTAGAAGCAGACTTCAAATTCCTCAAAAGAGAAAAAGAAAATAATTGCTGAATTTCAGGAAGAAATTGGGTAAAGAGGAATTAACAGAATTTCTCTTGATAATACTAGTCTTTCTGCTGTCTTTCCCTGGCTGAGAAAGAAGAAGCATAAATACTTCATTCTCTTCCTACTTTGGTATCCTTATTTCTTCTATCTCCTCTGGTATTTCGTTTCTCATTGTGAGGGTCCCTCTCCTTCCCTTCCTTTGTGCTACTGGTGAAGCTCTTGCTGCAGTGAAATAGTTTCAAGCAAACACCACCCACCGGTGGCAGGGATGCAGGGAAACTGCATCTGCCCACCTTTGCCCAAACCATGGCAAGAAGCTGCCACTTATCATCCTTGTCTCCCAGAAGCAGGTGAGGCAGGGTGTCTTCCTATCCTCCTCATCCCCTCTCCCTTGGCTGCAAAGACAGCTCTTCCTCCTCTCTCCTGGGCACCTCCTTGCAACCTCTTAGCTGAGGTAAGAAGGAAGAGGTCTGAATGAGCTATTAAAAACTGAATCGTAATGGCCCTAATGCTACCAGCATTAAGAACAATGCGGACACTGGCCTAGCTACATCGAACCACCTTATAGTAATCACCATTTGCACCTAACTGCACTTTATGTATATCATTGTCATGAAATTTTATAGTATTGCACCTATGCATCTGTGTTTTATTGTATTTTAATCTGTTGTATGCTGCCTTGAGCCTGCCTGTGCAGGTAAGGTGGGATATAAATAGAAATAAATAAATACTGACCTCCCTGCCCCCAACAAAGGGAGGAATGAAGGAGTAAGCTTCCCAATGGCTGCCCATTGGGGCTGGCAGCATTTCCTGGGGCAGACCTTGAGGCTGAGGGTGCCCAGGTGGGAGACAGGGGGCAACAGGGCTGGTTGGTGCCCCTTCACTACTGGTGCCCTAAGTGATTACCTAGGGCTACCTAGTGGATTGGCCAGGCCACCCCTGCCTCCAATAAAGAGAAATGGAGCCAAGCTATTGCTCAAGTACCAATTACACTTTAAGTTGTAGCCACTGCTCAGACTCTGTTGGTGCTTGACTCCCTCCCATCCCATCCCCATCACCTCAGCCCTCTCTTATCTTCTTCTTGCCTTCAGCACACCTTAAAATCAGCCAATGAAGCAGCATTTAGTAAGGTTGATGGATGAAAAAACAAGAGAGGAAGAGGAGCAGGAAAAAATGTGGAGGGGGACTGTGAAAGGAAAGAGTGAAAAGGAAAGATCATCTTGAAGGGAACTTGAAAAGAGATAAGGAAGGCATGTGGAAGGGGTTGGGAAGCCGGGCAATAGGTTGCAATAAAACTCACAGGTAGGTGGGTGCCGCATTGGACAATGTTTGTACAAAGGCCCCAGAATTGACATCTATTACCAATCTATTAGCTTTATCCTCCTTGGAGATCATTTTCTATCATGAGTACATGGATCAAAAAATAGCTGGAAGTATCAGCAGCATGCATAGGTGTTGCTACATGAGGGAGAGCTTCCCAATTTAATAGCCCAACAAGTGCAGAGCACATTTCCCTAGTAATGCATGCAAGAGAGTTGTAGTTTGCTCTTTCTTAAATCAATGTGCCATTTTTCTTCCCCTTAGTTTTTGTCAAGAGTCAGTACTGATCAGCTGTCTGATTTCTTCATGCAGTGCAGAAAATACATTTGACTGTTCCTGTGTTACAAAATAATGGTTTTCCCTCACAGACCTAGGCATGAAAGAGCAATGAGAAGATGAGAGTGGACCAAACTGTAACTAGGGTTGCCAACCCCCAGGTGGTGGCTGAAGATCGCCTGCTATTACAACTGATCTCCAGGTGACAGAGATCAGTTCACCTGGATAAAATAGCTGCTTTAGAAGGTGGACTCTGTGGCATTATACCCCACTGAGCTCCCTCCCCTCCCCAAACCTCGCCTTCCTCAGGCCTCATCCCCAAAATTTCAAGGTATTTCTCAACCCGGAGCTGGCAACCCTAAGTGTTACACAGAAATAGATTAGGGAGAGAGGTCAACATTCCAGGATCCTAGTCACCCATGAAGCTATGTAATTTGTTTGCCTATGATGTTTTCTGGAGGTGTCGTAGGAACAGGGCCTTTTCAGTTGTGAAACCCTGGCTTTGAAATGCCCTCTTCTTGGATGCTTGGTTGTTGCTGTATTAGATGTCCTTCTAGTGCTAGGTAACACTTTGTTTATTCATCCCAGGTTTGTCTTGATTTGATGTTCCTCTTCCTCATGGCTTTTATTTTAGTCCATTCTTTTAATTGTCACTGCCATTTGATTGGTTTTTAAGGTTGTCCTGCTGTCTGAATTTGAATTTCATTCTTTGCTATTTAGTGTTTCTTTTAATTAAATAGGTTTTCTACTATTGTGATTTCAGTTGTTTTCAATTATGTTGATAGCCACTCTGGGTTGGGCAAAGGATAAATGTTTAGAACAAACAAAATAAAATGCTTATTGCTGTAATATGGATCCCTGGAGAGTATCTTTTTCTGGAGACCATAGTGGCTCTCAACAAGCTGTGCATAGCAAAGGTGTGCAATTGCAGATCAAGGAAAACATAGTGGGAAACTTGGAGGCTGTTTGAAGAGAATGACAAAAGTTGCTTACCTTCTTTATCCCGTCTCCCCCCTTATTCTTCTTTATTTTTAACAATTCATAACATTATCCAAGTTTGCTCACATTGATGAAATAATCTTTCTTCTTAATAAATGACACTCTGAGAAAAAACAATTAAACATAGCTAAAGCGTTAATGAATAAAGTGAGATGAAAAGTTTTAGTTTAGTAAAGACACACATGCATAAGTTGTGCACAGCATTTTATTAATGGAAATTCTGGGACAGACTCTGTATGTACCAATCCAGGTAGGATGGTAGATCCCAAGGAAGGATTTAAGTAGACTTTGCCTTAAAACCTTCTAACACAGCACATGTTAGGGAGCATCATATTGTTTTTGAGTGTTGCTGTTCTATGTCTATAATTTGACACTGTAATAAAGTATAACATGCTGTCATGCAATTTATTGACAAGTAGGGTACCCATTTTTCAAAATAGCATGGACTATTGGGAAACAGGTCTGTACTGTTTAATGAACAGACTTGGGTTACTGAATACCACACAGAGATGTCCTTTGGGTTGTCTGACCAATTGACTTGTCTTCTCAATAAACAGTAATAGTAAGGAAGACAAAAAGTTACTAAACACTGAGAAACTTTTTAAATATAAAGAAGTAAGAGGCTGTGTTCTCTTAGTACTGAAATAGAGCAGGCTGGCAATTAAATTCTCTGTCCTCACCCTTCAGAAAATGCATGTGAAAAATTGCCACCATCAGGCTATTAATCTTTCCTGATTGGATATCCCAGTTCACAGAGCTTCTGTCTTGTATTCTGTATGGCCTCTCCTTACCAATTGGCTGACAGGGCCCCAGGGCCCCACAAAATACTAATTATAATAAAATAAAATAAACAAAAAAGTGAGTTGCCAGTTGGCGACTGGCAAAAATGAGAATTGTTTATCATGCTAAGCATGGCTAAAGATAGGCATAAGGAATGCTCTTGCCTCTCATTGTGGGAGAGATGCAGAATTCTCTGCTTCAGAAGTCATACAAGAAGAGTGAGCAGAGGAAGTGTGAGTCACTTGTGCCTCTCTCTCCCCACACTTCCTTATGCGCAAAGTCAGTCATTGTTAGTTGTGCTTCCTGGTACCAAACAATAATCAGCCCTGATGGAAAGTCTGTGATTAGTGATGCATAATAAGTTGGGTACATCCTCTCAGTGTCTCTCCAGCCTATTCTGTGACAGCAGCCTCATACCATCAAGCTTGTCAAGATTTTCAGGGAAAAAGTTTTTCTCCATTCAGAGATTTATTTTTTTTTTGCTTCTACATTTAGAGCCCCATCTGTAAAACAATAAAAAGACTGATGCACTACTTTTGTAGATTAATACATAAGTGTGTCAGATCAGTTATCTTCAGTAATTTTATCAAATGAATGATATATAAAGGTTCCAGACAGTATACTGTATCCCAGTCAGATATTCCTGGGGAGCCACAAGTCAACAACCTTCCCTACTGCCCCACCCACACAAGCCACTGGGTCTGAGAAGCACACTGCCTCTGAACATGGTTGTTTCGTTCAGCCATCATGGTGCATAGCTGTTGATTTACCTATCTTCCATGAATTTGTACAGCCCTCATATATGAAACTACATTTCTTTTAGGCACCAGGCCAAAACACAGCTTTTTACTCATGCTTAGAGGTTTTATCTTATCAACTCTTAAAATGATCTTTTAAATGGTTTTGAATGGATAGTTTTTACACTGTTCATGTCCAATGACTTATTTTTCAATAGCATGTTTTTAATGGCTTATTTTTACATAGTTACTCTGCTTTCATTTAAATAAATATCCATACATGTGAAATCTTTTTTTTTTTTAAAAAAAATAAATAAAACCCAGTCTCACCAAACTATTCACCATAAGCTTTATGCAGCTGAGAAATGAGTTCCCAATTTCTGTGCATAGGCTGGACCCTATACTACTTTCATTTGGGTATGTAATGAGAGCCAGTGATGGTACTTCCACCAAGTTATACAAATAATTGAAACTCTCCATCAGCTTGAAGCTGGTTGAAGTTGGCAGCAATATATAAAGCCATACGATAGGCTTCTAAAATATATAAAGCCATACGATAGGATTCTAAATTCTGGGATTTGTATTCCAATTGTCAGTCCACTGTGGCTTCTGAAGCCCCTCATATAATTATTTAATTGTACAGCCCTGATTTAGACACACTTAAATCTTGTTGAAATCAACAGATAGTTGATGGCTTAGTTTCTGTTAGTCCACTGGATGGATTGTATAAATAGTGCTTGAATTTTTCCAAACAAACATCTTGGCTACGATATTTTTTGCTGATCACTGATGTCAGTTTAGTCATTGTTTGACTCTTAACTACATCATGTCATAAGAATGGATCCCCCTCTTAACTTCATTGTATGGGGAAATATCAGAAAACATACCTTCTGCAAAAATTTTGTCATATCACAAAATACTCCCAAGATATATTCTGTACTCTCTTTGCTTAACTGAAACCCATTAGAAATATTTTACTTGTCCTTCAAAAGTTGCATTCCAATTCCCTGAAGTAACTAGGGGCAGATTGGCCATTAAAGCCACCAGGAAAAGTCTTGGTGGGATGATGCCTGGTGGCTGCCCTGAGTAAGGAACAAAAGATGAAAGGTGAGCACAAGCTGCCACTCCGAGGTGGGTGGGCAAGGTGGGTTCAAGCAGCCCTAACCCTGTGAGAGGAAAGTAGCCTGGTTTTCCTTCCCCTCCTCCTCCATCTCTTGGGGCCTGGGAATGAAGGCGGTGCCCTTTTCCCCAGGCTGCTTTTTCCTTCCAGTCTACCCCTAATAGTAACTGTCTATGCAAACAACCAACACTTGGTTGTTTAAATTGTTTAATTTTAATTATATTTTTTGTATGTTTTATGATGTTACCCGCCCTGAGCCCGCTTGCGGAATGGGTGGGCTATAAATAAAATAAAATAAAATAAAATAAATAAATAAATAAATAACTTTAAAAGCAAACCAAAAGAGATTCTCAAAGATCTGTGCTCAGCTTTCTAGTACTTTTTAAAAAAATTGCAGACATGGGAGGTCCTAATTCACACTGAGATCACAGTACAGGGAATGGAAGTCTAACTTTTCTTCTCCGACAACACTCCTTCCACCCCAAACTGAACTTGGTATCATTGGATGAAATATGAAGACAGCCTACAGCCAGATTTGCCAAAAGAGTTTGTTTGGTTTTAAGCATTCCTAAGCAGCTTTTCTTCCTGGAGGAACCCAAAGTAGCTTCCTAAAGGGAAAAGTTTCTAAATTACAAAAGCTTCATTAAAATACCCTGAATTGGTCCAGAGATCCCTTCACCAGAGGTCTTTATGCTAAAAGCCAATAGCAAGATCCCTTTCTCACCCTTCTGGTTGCACCCAAGGGCTTACACCTCTAGGCCTGCCCAGGTCAAATATTTGAAGAAAGAGGAGGGGAAAGTCAGCTTAGATGGACTGCAGCTGCTGTTAGCCAGTTACTGCAAGTGAGCAGGAACTTCCTCATTTCCTCCCTCATTTTCCCTATCAGTTCTGAGGGATCATTTAGAAAAGAAAATGCTGCCATTGAAAATAAATGCAAAGAAGACCCAGCTGTGGATCTTATAGTGTCTCATGTGGTCCCCAAATGCGTCAGATAAAAGTGTTTATTCCGAAACACCAGCCATTATAACAGTTTATCATGGGACTTACATTATGTACACAAACAGCTCAAGGATAATATTTGTTGCCAGTAGTAAAACTATAGAAAATACACATTTAGTATGTTAGGAAGAGCACTGCAACCATTTTCCTGAGGATTTCCATCTTTTTACATAATTATGACTTGGTCTTAGTCCTCCAAATTGCATAGCAGAGTTGTTGTAGACACTTAACTGCTATGATGAGTTCCTGTGTGGTCTTCTTGAACTCATCACATGGAACCAAGTAATTATTCAAAGTGACAGCTGTCTGATTACAAATCCTTCTTTTACATGTCATGGATCCCATCACTGGGATGCTTCAAGATAACACAAGATCTCTTGCCACTATCAGCTCTGAGGAGTCAAATAGCCACCTCTGGACAGTAAACCTAACTTTACTAAAAAAAACACGCATGACAATTCCAGTGCTCATAGCCAGTTATGAACTCAGTTTGTAATCACTGAATTAGGCTTTGCCTGTTCCTCTTAAATCTTAAATGTTGAATCTCACTGTTGACCAATTATAGATTGGCCTGTTTGATTATTACATGTTGCTTTATTGATAGTCCATCAACAGTATTAGTTATTGTACTTGTTTTCCTTCCTTCTTCCAGATATGAAGGTAGCATATCCTTCTCCCATTTTATTCTTGCTGAGATAAGCTAGGCTGAAAGATAGTGACTGACTTAGCAGCACTCAGAAAATTTCATAGCAGACTGGAAATTTGAACCCAAATTTCCTCAATCCTAGCATGACACTCTAACCACTATGCCACACTGGCACTGAATCCCATTTACTCTAGAAAGGATCCAATGATTTCAAAGGGGCATTGATTGGGTCTACTTCAGTGTTTGCGGTTTGACAATTATGGTGTAGCCTACAGATCACATGAATAGATATAAACTTTTTTTTTGCTGTCAAGTCACAGTGAATTTATGGTGACCCCTTGGGATTTTTATGGCAAGAGATGTTCAGAGGTGGTTTCCCACTGCCTGCTTTTGTGCCTGGTCTTCCTTCCAAATACTGACCAAGGCCAACACTGCTTAGCTTCCAACATCTGACAAGGTAGGACTATCCTGGTCAGGGCAGATTTAAACTGTCTTACTCAAATTGAAATACATGTAAATTATTTGTGGATCACAACTGTTCTCACTAATATTAATATAGAATCTTCCTCTTTCTGCCCTAGTTAAACCCTAATTTATATATACCACACGGTATCACTATGAGTGGCAATGCCATTTTACGTATGGGTGGGCTTTAGTACTAACTCACAGTGTCTAAGTTTACAGCAGAAATCTTCTATTAAAAGAAAAGGTAACACATTTTTTTTTCTAGGCCAGATGTTGAAAATACTCTGAGTCACAGAAATCTCAAGTGATCGACATCACTGGTTAGTAAGGTATGGATGAATGAAGTAGCGTTATACTATGTCAGGTCATTAATACATAATGCCCAATATTGTCTACTGTGCAATAGTTCTCCAAAGTTTTTGACTGGGGATTCTTCTAATCGTTATAACTGGAGCTAACAAGAGACTGAGACCTAACCAGTTTTTTTAAAAAACTAAGCCATTGTTTAGGCTACATTTGTAATTTTCTTCAAATGACAGAATGAAAATAGAAATGCTAGTTTTGCTGTATCCAAAACTTTGCACTGAACTGTACAAGAGTTCTGTTGTTGTTGTTGTTGTTGTTCAGTCACACAGTCGAGTCTGACAAGAGTTCTACTATTGAGCTAAAAAGAATCCTACGATTGGTTCAGCAGACATCTCTATCTTAAGCAATAATGAAGGTCAAAGAGAAAACGATGTCTTCTTGCCTTATAGCCCTTAAAGTAAAGGTAAAGGCTTCCCTTGTTCGAAAGCCAGTTGAATCCAACTTTAGGGGGTAGTGCTCATCTCCATTTCCAAGCCAAAGAGCCAGTGCTGCCTGAAGACTTCTCTGTGGTCATGTGGCCAGCATGACTAAATGCCGAGGTGCACAGAACACTGTTATCTTCCCACCAAAGCAGTACCTATTTATCTACTTGCAATTTCTTGCTTTTGAACTGCTAGGCTGGCAGGAGCTGGGGCCAGAGACAGGAGCTCATTCTGTCACATGGCACTAGAGTCTCGAACTGCCGAGCTATCAACCCTCCAATCCGCAGTTCAACATTTTAACTTCTGAGCCACCGCAGTCCACTTATAGCCCTTTTCCCTCACCAGATACAGTCGTGCTTGTTGAAGACTATCCTATCATATGAAATTGCAAATATTGTTTAGCACTTGTATTATTAACTAGGAATAAGGCCTGTTGTGGAAATGAATACAATGCTCTGGGCAGGTGCCCTGGACTTCGAAACTCAGCATCAATTTGCTGTGGTAACCTCAGCAGGGTATAATGACATAGCGCTTACTGTTTTCTCCGGGGGAACCGATCTCTGCCAGTTGTAATTCCGAGTGATCTCCAGCCCCCCCCCCCCGGAGATTGGCAACAATGGTTCCCCAAGAGGAAATGGCTGGTTTGGACGTTGTAGAGTCTATGACATTGTACCTGTCTTGGAGGTAGCAACCCTATCTCCTTCCCAACCATCCATCAACATACCATTATCTAGCCCTCTGACTTCAGCTTTCCCTCTCTCCCGCACACCTGGAGCCTCTACCTAGGAAAATTACAGTTTTTCTCCTCAGAGGGGACCCAAGAAGGAGGGGAAGTGACCTCAGTAGGGTATAATGACTCTGCAAAGCAGCCATTTGGGGAACTGATCTCTGTCGTCTGGAGAGCAGTTTTAATTCTGAGTGCTCTCCAGTCCTTACCTGGAGAATGGCAGCAATGGTCCCCCAGGAGAATATGGCTGGTTTGGAGGGTGGAGTCTATGGCATTGTACCTCTTTGAAGGACTTTCCCAACCTGAATTTGGCAACCCTATCTCCTTCCTAGCCAACCATCAACCTACCTTTATCTGCCCCTCTGATTTCAGCTTTCCATCTCCCTCTGCCTAGGAGAACTACAGTCTTTCTCCACAGTGGGGACCCAAGCAGGAGGGAAACGACCTCAGTAGGGTATAATGACACAGAGTCCACCCTGCAAAGCAGCCATTTTCTCCAGAGGAACTGATCTCACCAGGAGATTGTCAGCCAATGGCAGACAATGGGAGAGCTGGAAATGGCCAATACATAAGGGAATTATATATATATGATGACTTCAGTTCTTTTATTTATTCATCTTAAAGCTGATTGGCTATCAAGGGGACTAAATTAATATCCAATTAATATCCAAATACGTATTCCTTCTCACTCTTTTCAACCTCCGTATTCAGAATTACCATAGTTTCTTTCTTCTGTCTCATGTTTTCATAAGTGATTTGGCTAAATAGAAAAAAAATCCAGAACCACTGACTGCAGAAAAACTTAATGTGCTGCATAACCAGAATTAAATGTGATAATGAAGTTTCCATTGCTGGAAGAAATTTTGCTAATTGATGTATGTAGTGAGAATGATGTCCACACAACCAATACAAATAAAAGTTATGTCTGGTTTTTAATTTCTCTGGAGCAGGGGCTGTGACTCAGTGGAAGAGCTTCTGCTTTTCATGCAGAAGATCCCAGGTTCAATCCCTGGCAGCTCTAGTTAAAAGGAGTAGGTGGTAGATGATGTAGAAGACCTCCACCTGAGACTTTGATGGGCTGCTGCCAGTCTGAGTAGACATTACTGATGGACTAAAGTCTGATTTAGTATAAGTGAGCTTCATTTGAGAATTTATCTTACACTGATAGCATACTGTTTGCATTAAGATTTTCATTGAATCACTTAAATGAGGGAGAACAATCTTGTGTAAACCTAATGCAATACCTAGCAGTAAGATTAGCCCCAGTGACAGATGATAGGCTCAGCCCATCCTCATATTCAAAATCATCAGCTTTGAAACCTTAGGACCTGCTTCATCCAACTGGAAACTGAAATTATTTCAATAAATATATTAAAGGATCTCAGGGGTTTGTGGGATTCAGCACTCTCCTACAAGACTTCATGGCAAATGATAGTTTAGCCTCCCTCCTCCTCCACTCCCACACTGAGCCAAACTGGGTCACCAACAGCAGCAGAATTGTTTATTAGGTTTGCAATGGGTTGCCTTTTCCTTGCCTTGCTTGCTTTGCTTCTTGCGCAGAATTTGCTTATTCAAGATAATCTTGCTGGGTACAAGCGCCCTTTTGTGTAACACTTTGTGGTCCTCTGGGAAGGTTTTGTTTTTAAATGCTTTTTGTTTTGCTATGTTCTGTATGCTGCCTTTTCTTTGACTTTTTAAATCAGGGCTTGTTTGTTAAGGACCGTAGGTGTTATATAAATCATTAAATGGTGTCAACAAGGTCTAGAGGTATTGCTTACCAGTGCAAAGCAGCTTATTTCATTATTCAGTACTTTTACACATACACCAGTTCTTTATAAATATCTTATACTTCACAGGAAATTGTTTGGTTTTGGAAACAGTCTGGCAGTTCTGAAAAGGAAAGCTAGTGAACGTGCAAATGCAACATATTTCCCCCCTCTCTGCATATTTTTAGCTGTTCCCATGAGGACTGTACAGGTACTATTATTATGGTCAATATCTGATTTTCTCTCTCTTTTAAAGGGCTTGCATGCTGCCAGTGTAAGGGTTAGCTGTCTATCCTATGTGGTTTAGTGGTTGGAGTAGAACTGGGGAAAGCCAGGTTCAGATCCTCACATAGCCATGAAATTTGCTGCATGACTTTGGACCAGTCACTGACTCTTACCACAGGCTAACTCACAGAGTTTTTGTGGGGATTAAACTGAAGAAGAGATAATCATGTACTGACTTCCATGGAGAAAATGTGGGATAAAAATCAACACACATCGTGGAAAATTAGTCTAATACTAGAACAGCTTGCCTGGATGCTCTCCCCACAACCAAATATAGGACCAATCTTGTTAGTCTTGAGGCACAATTCTTATTTGGGTATAGTAAGTGCTGCTCAAGGCCAGTATTTAAAAGGAAGAACCATAGCTCAGGGCAGAAGCTTCTAGTGCAAGCAGGAAGTCCTCTCTCACCTCTTGACATCACTAGTTTAAAAGATCACAGACAGCAAGACTAGGACAGCTGCTGTAAGTTTCTGTAGGCAGTAATAGGCTACGTGGATCAGTGGTCTGATTCAGTACAGGTAGCTTCATATATTCTGAAGTCAGAGGGCATAGGAATGTGCATTGCAGCTCAAGCATCATCAGATTCTCAACAGGTCAGGTCTTCATTGCCTTGAAAAGCTGTACAGAAGGTGTTAGTAGACACATCTTCTCTTATAACTCTGCTGTAGGATGAGACTAGTGGCAAATACAATCCTGATAAATCTCACATGGGATCCAAGCCTGTGTCTGTCTGTTTATCTGTGTTTCATGGTAGCTTTGTACATTTTGATCAGTATGAGCATGTGCATGGGGATAAAACCCTGTAAAGTACTGGGTTTCGGGCCTCATGACTCGGACGACGACATAAGAGAAGATGCGTTTATTCGTACTTCACACAAGATAAGAACAGACAGTAACGGCCGGAGGCCAACTATATACAGTTAGGGGGGGACGGCCCCATATTCCTATTGGCGGGTTTGAATCGCCCGCCAATGCTGCCATTGGTTCTCTAGTGGCGAGCTCAGGAACCTAGTCCCTATTGTTCTCAGAGAGCGAAGCTTGGCTGTATTTCGCCAGCTCTGCCTTCTGATCCCAGGACACAACACCCCTCCCCCCATAGTTCGTCTCCTATCAGGTGACGTAGTCTTTTAGGTAGGCTGGCGGCCTCCGTTCTCTTACTGATCGTCGGGGGGCTGGCACCGGACTGGCGGGGCCCCCTTCGGGTGGTCCTCCCGCACTTGGAGCTTGGATCTCCGGCGGCAGTCGCTGTGGTGGCGGCTGCGGCGGCGGCGACTGCGGCGGCGGCGACTGCAGCGGCGGCGACTGCTCCACTTGCTCTGGGGCCCCCTCCGGGCTTCGTGGCGCATGCTCCGCTGGTGGTGCCGGCAGCCGATCAGATGCTGGGGCGGCCTCGGCGTTTCCCAGTAACGGGGCAGGTATCCCAGTGTTGGGGTCTTGCCGCCTCCGGAGCTGGTCCACGTGTTTACGGAGGACCCTGTCTCCGTCTGCCAGGACCTCATATGAAACTGGTCCGGTTGCTTTCAGAATACGCCCTGCCAGCCACTGCGGCCCCGCCCCGTAGTTCCGAAAATAGACAGGTTCCCCCAGAAGGAAGCTCCTGGGCGCCTCCCGGGTTTCGACCAGCTTTCTCTCTGGGGCTCGGTCCGGGTGGAGCCTATCTAACAGGGTCGTGGGGCGGCGGCCCATCAACAGTTCGGCTGGGCAATGCCCGGAGATGGGGTTTGGGGTGGTGCACTGTGTGAGGAGGAAGCGGGCCAACCAGAATTCCCACTCCCCCTCTGTTATGCGGCTCAGGGCTTCTTTGGCGGAGCGGACTGTCCTCTCCGCTTGTCCATTTGTTGCCGGGTGGAAGGGCGCCGATCTGATGTGCCTGATTAAGTTCCTTGCGAGGAACGCTTGGAACTCCGCCGATGTGAACGCGGTCCCGTTGTCCGACACGATTGTGTCTGGCAACCCGTGCGTAGCGAATATTTTCCGCAGGGCCCTTATTGCCGCTTTGGCCGAGGTGGTAGACACTGGGCTTATTTCCACCCACTTCGAGTAGGAGTCTACCGTCACCATGAACTGGATCCCCTGAAATGGCCCGGCAAAGTCTACGTGTAGGCGTGACCACGGCTTGTGGGTAGACTCCCAGTTTTGGGTTGGCGCTCTCGGGGGAGTGGGGCGTACTTCCTGACACCGTGTGCACCCTCTGACCCAGGTTTCAATTTCTGCATCCATCCCGGGCCACCACACATAGCTCCTTGCCAGAGCTTTCATTCGTACAATGCCAGGGTGGGCCTCATGCAGTGTTTCTAGAACCCCTTGTCTCATGGGCCCCGGAATGACCACCCTGTCCCCCCATAGTAAGCACCCCTTCAAGGCGGATAACTCTTCCCTCCTGGCTTTGTATGCCGTGAACTCTGGCCCTGTCTGTTCCGCTGGCCATCCCCTCACCACCCAGTTTAGGACCCGGGAGAGAATGGGATCTCGGGACGTGCGGGCGGCCACATCTGCAGCCTGAAGGGGGGGTTGGGCAGCTCCTCCATTAACAATACTGCGGGAGCTGGGGCCGGATCTTCCCCTGTATGCGGCAGCAGCAGGCGGCTCAAGGCGTCAGCATGACCCAGTGCCTTGCCCGGCCGATGCTCCAACCGGTACTGGTAGCCCGCTAAAAACAAGGACCAGCTCAACACCCGGGGCGACAGTACCTGTGGTGTTTGTTTGTCCGCCGCGAACAGTCCCAGGAGAGGCTTATGATCGGTTACGAGCGTGAAGGGCCGCCCATACACAAAGTTGTGAAACTTTTTAACCCCCGCCACCAGTGCCAAGCCCTCCCAGTCGATTTGCGCATAGTTCCGCTCCGCGGGGGACAGCGTGCGGGAGTAGTAAGCCACCGGAACTTCCCTCCCATCTGGTAGCTTGTGGGCCAAGACCGCCCCAACCCCATACGGCGATGCGTCACATGCAAGGATTACCGGGAGCTTTTCATCAAAGTGGGCGAGTACAGCGTTAGAAATCAAGAGTACTTTAACCCCCCGAAACAGTCCCAGGAGAGGCTTATGATCGGTTACGAGCGTGAAGGGCCGCCCATACACAAAGTTGTGAAACTTTTTAACCCCCGCCACCAGTGCCAAGCCCTCCCGGTCGATTTGCGCATAGTTCCGCTCCGCGGGGGACAGCGTGCGGGAGTAGTAAGCCACCGGAACTTCCCTCCCATCTGGTAGCTTGTGGGCCAAGACCGCCCCAACCCCATACGGCGATGCGTCACATGCAAGGATTACCGGGAGCTTTTCATCAAAGTGGGCGAGTACAGCGTTAGAAATCAAGAGTACTTTAACCCCCCGAAACGCCGCCTCCTCCCTCGCTCCCCATGCCCAAGGTGTCGCCTTATCCAGCAGCCTGTGCAGGGGTTCGGCCACGGCGGCTTTGTGTGGGAGAAAGGCATGGTAAAAGTTCAGGAGGCCTAAGAACGCCTGGAGCTCCGCCTTGGACTTCGGGGCGGGGGCCTCCACGATGGCCTTCACCTTGTCCCTCGCCGGATGCAGGCCTGTTGGATCTACCCAGTACCCCAAGAACTCCACCTCCGGCACCCCGAGGAGGCACTTTTCCCACTTCACTTTCAGCCCCGCGGCTTGGAAGCTTCCAAGTACAGTTCGGAGGCAGGCGGCGAAGCTTTCAGGGGTGGTCGCGGCGATGAGGACGTCGTCGAAGAATGGCGTCACTCCAGGGATCCCTTTTAACAAATCGTCCATGAGATTTTGGAAGATCCCTGGGGCCACACTGACCCCGAACTGCAGCCGCTTCACCCTGAAGGCCCCCCGGTGGGTCACTATGGTTTGCGCCTCGACAGTGGCCTCATCCACCGGGAGTTGCTGGTACGCCTGCGCGAGATCCAGCTTTCCAAATATGCGCGCCCCCGCCAGTGTGGCTAAGACGTGGCTGACCACGGGTACGGGGTATGCGTGCGCCTGAAGTGCCTGGTTAATGGTGCACTTATAATCCGCGCAGATGCGGATTTCCCCGTTTGGCTTTACGGGTGTCACAATCGGGGTCTCCCATCGAGTGTTCGGGACAGGCTCTAGGACTCCCTGGGCCACTAACCGGTCCAGTTCGGCCTCTATTTTAGGGCGGAGGGCCAGGGGCACGGTGCGGAAGCGCCGTCGGATGGGCGTCACTGTGGGGTCTAAGTGGAGCGACACCGGGGGCCCTTTATAACACCCCAGTTTCCCGTCAAAGACCTCGGGGAATTCCTTGCACACCGCCCCCAGTCACGCATCCCGCACTTATTCACTCCCCCAATCGTGATGCCTAGGGCCTCGAACCACGCCCGCCCCAGGAGACTCACGAGATTTCCCTCCACCACCACCAAGTCCGAGTTCCCCTCAAAGTCTCGGTACTGCACTCGGAAAGTGCCGACTCCCCGGATGGGGACAGGGTTCTTTTGAAAGTCCACCAAGCTTAATGGCGATGGACGGAGAGGGGGTCCCCCTGCTGGGCAAAGTTTATTTAAAGTGTCCATGGAAATGATGGACGCCGCCGATCCCGAGTCCACCTCCATGCAATGGGGGACCCCTCGATCCGCACGGTTACTTGGATCTTCGGGGTAGAGGAGAGATTGGGGTTGGGGAGGCGAAGTACCTGCAGTGGTTGGTCGGTGAGATGGTACAACTTGGCGACCTCTTCCGTCGTCTCGTAGGCGGTGGACGATGCGCGGTGCTGTGGGGCGGACGATCTTGAACTCCGGAGGCCCTTGGACCGGCAGACCCGTGCGAGGTGTCCATGCTTCCCGCACCCATGACAGACAGCATCCCGGAACTTGCAGGATTTCCTACCGTGGCCTTCCCCGCAGCTAGCGCACACGGTCCGGTTGCCGGAAGGCTTGGCTGGCTCCCTGTCAGCCTGCTGGAACGGCGCCGGCCGGCGGTGTTGGGGTCTGAGGGCGAAGACCTCTTCGGTGTCAGAGTTCCCGGGGCTGGGACCCCTCCCAACCACATGGGCGGCCGCGGCCGGGCGTTCCCCTTCAGCGGCCTCGTGGGCTGTTGTGGCGTCGATGGCCTCGTCCAGGGAAAGCCTCCGGTAGCCAATCAACTTGCGCCACAGCTTGGAGTCCGCCAGGCCCCACACGAACTGCGTCAGCACGTTGTCTTCCACCTTCGGGAACCCGCAGTCCACTGCGAGCGCCCTCAGCGCGGCCAGGAAGGTGGCAGCGGATTCCCCTTGGGCCTGGACTCGCCTTTGGAACTCCATCCTCTTGGCCAGGAAGGTCGGCCGGGGGCTGAAGTACGCGTTGAGGACGTCCAGGATCTCCCCAAACGAGCTTTCCAAGGCTGTGCAGGGCACCAAGAGGCTCTTGGCGAGGCGGACTGTTTGGGTGCCGCACGCGTTCAGCAGAAGCGATCGTTTTTTGTCTGGGTGGCGAATCTCGTTGAGCTCCAAATAGCTGATGAGCTGGTCGACCCATGCGTCCCAGGTTTCTGGCTGCGACGGATCGAAGCGCTCGAGTGTTACATGAGAGGCGGCCATGGCTCCGTCTGGGAAGGCGTGCGCCGGGGCGAGCGGTACGGTGCTGCTCTCGGGGTCAGCGATGCAATGCTCGGCGAGCGGTGCGGTGCTGCTCTCGGGGTCAGCGATGCGATGCTCGGCGGCGTCCTTTTTGTCGCTCATGGAGTCACGGAAGGCGTTGAAATCCCACCTTCGTCGCCACTGTAAAGTACTGGGTTTCGGGCCTCATGACTTGGACGACGACATAAGAGAAGACGCGTTTATTCGTACTTCACACAAGACAAAAACAGACAGTAACGGCCGGAGGCCAACTATATACAGTTAGGGGGGGACGGCCCCATATTCCTATTGGCGGGTTTGAATCGCCCGCCAATGCTGCCATTGGTTCTCTAGTGGCGAGCTCAGGAACCTAGTCCCTATTGTTCTCAGAGAGCGAAGCTTGGCTGTATTTCGCCAGCTCTGCCTTCTGATCCCAGGACACAACAAACCCTATTCCATACTTTGAGGGCAACTGGGACTTAGGTATGAGGGATATATTCCTATGGTACATTTTAACACCTCTCCCCATTTCCTTCTGAACTCTCTTGAGGATACTTGGGCAACTGCTGCTTGTTCTCCCAGTCTACCAAATAGCACAGGAGTTCTGTCAGCTATGGCACATGGCAATCTTGAGTTAACTCCATGTGTCTTTTTTTCGGTATGGAAATTATAAAGTAGTGAGACTGATGCATGGAGGAGTGATTTCAGCTCATACTCTATTAGTTAAATGGAGAACTTGAAATATTTGCAGGATCCTAAGGTCCGCTTATATTCCTGTTCCAATCACACCCAGCACACACACACACACACACACACACACACACACACACCCGTGATAGGTTTATTTACATTGCCACTGTCCCTCATTAGTTCCCTTTAGGATCCGAACTGGCTGATTGGTGGGTCCTAGGCTCCTCTGCTTTTATTGTTGTGGATGTGAAGCTCGGATTGTCTGCATGGCCACGTGTGAGCCTGACCGCGTGTGCAGTCTCTCTTGGAACAGAAATTATGTTCATCCCATGCAACAAAATGAAACACATTTTATATGAGTCATGCTTTGCTTTCACTGTGGCCTCCAGTGCTGCAGAAGTTGCACTACTGCTGCTATACAACATTAGTAGGAGTGACTCACCCCAAGCAAATTAAAGGATCAATTAGTACAAACATATTGCCCTTCACAGTTACCATTTACTATGCCTTGTCCTTGCATAAATCAGTAATTTAAAGCTGCTGGTGATCTTGAGAAGTATAATGAAAGAAAACATTAACCAAATGTAAATGTTTTTACCAAGTTGATTATGGCATTATATACATTCCCAAAATGAAAGCTCAAGAAAGGGCAGGCTATTGCACAACAGAATGGCCTGCGTATTTTTTTACAAAAATAAATAGGCCAGTATAACACATTCAGAAATACTGCGCTTGATGCATGAGACAACCTTAGTTTGAGATTGGCTTGCTTCCAGATACTGAGGTCACCTTTGGTTATTCATGTTCCCTTGGACAGTTTTAAACTCAATTGTTGGATTAATTTTTGACACAGTAGAGTCACGGTGATAGGGAATATGAGAGGAAAAATTGCTTTTGACATTATCATCTATGAATTTGGGCTTGTGAGATATTAGAAATGGGGGAGGAAATCCCTGGAGGACTTCATAGAATTATAGAGTTGGAAGGGACCACCAGGGTCATCTAGTCCAACCCCCTGCACAAGGCAGGAAATTCACAACTACCCCCCTCCACACCTCCAGTGACCCCTGCTCCATGCCTAGAAGATGGCAAAAAAAAAACCCAAAACCAACCCTCCAGGATCCATGTTGCCCTGCATGGCAGTTAATGCCTTTTATGGATTATAATAAAATATGAACTGTGCAAAGTATGCTTAAGGAACTGTAAAGCATGATAATCCACTATGATGCCAGATGAGACTGCACACCTGAGAGAAGGACACCTTCCTTTCTGTGTTGCTGTTCTAGTGGCCCTCCAAGGTTACCAGCCCTCTTACCTGATGGGAGATGGATTGGTCCCATAGTCTGCACAAAGCATCAGACGCCATGCCAGGCAAAAGCAGGAGGACAGAGAACTCCAAACGCCATTAGGAGCTCCCTCCAAGACACACAGGCAATCCCCTCCCCCCCTCCACCTACCTGCAAAGCTGCACGTAACCAGAAGGCTCTACACATGGTTGCTTGGCAACTAATGCTCGCCCATCAACAAGCTGGCTAAGTTGCTAGTTCTCAATATTGCCCACTCCTCTAGACCCTTCCTCCTTGAACCCAACACCAATCAGCATGTTTTGGGGATGGACTAGTAGGAGATGGGCCAAGACATGTGACTAGCTTAGGCCACCCCCAAGAGACATGTGATAGGACATGTGGTCAGCCTGGCCCAGCCTCCCAAGCCCCCCTCATAAAAGGGGGCACCCACCCATATGGTCTTTCTCTCTCTCCCCATCAATGACCTCTATATTCTCTTACTCTTGAACTTGTTGCTACCTTGCCCTAAGGCTCTTTGACTGCAGCCAGAGTCTTCCATGTGCTTTCTGCTGGTTCAGTTTGCACTGTCCATTTTCCTAGCATAATCCCCATTTTTCTATAATTCCATTTGGAAGCCTTCATCTCATCGGAACAGGTAACTATTGCCCAACCAATGAATATCCTGCTCATGCAAATGTGCTGATTATCTGTCTTTATTTCCTAGTACTGAATAATTGTGTGTGTGACTGTGTATTGTCTCTGTGTGAAGAAGACTACAGTAAAGACATCATTTTAACCTAACTGCAGCCTCTGTGTCTGTTACTGGTACCTCTGGAAGGGCGGAACCTCTGTAGACACTGGTGTTCATTCTCTAATTTTCCTATTGCCAATTAATAATCATAATTCCCCCATATTAATAAGAAATTAAGGCAATATGGCTACCACCTGGCCAAACTGGTTTGGAGAAAATTGCTTTCTGACCCTAAAGGGGTGATTGGAATTTCCCAGGGCATGTAAGAAAGGGCCAAGAGAACTAAGTACTGGTGTAACCCTGCCTACCCTCTCTCTCATGATCTGCCTAAGTTCACAGAAACAGCATTGCTGTCAGATGGCCATCTAGCCAGTTTGTTGTAGTGGTTAAGAGCAATGGACTCTAATCTGGAGAACCGGGTTTGATTCCCCACTCCTCCACATGAAGCCAGCTGGGTGACCTTGAGTCAGTCACAGTTCTCAGAGCTATTTTCACAAGAGCAGTTCTCTCAGAGCTCCTTTAGCCCCCCCCCAGCTCACAGAGTGTCTGTTGTAGGGAGAGGAAGGGAAGGTGATTGTAAGCCGCTCTGAGACTCCAAATGAAGGGCAGGGTATAAATGCAACTCCTCCTCAGGAAAGGCCATCACCTCCCAAGGAAGCCTGTTCCACTGAGGAATCACTCTAGCAGTCAGAAAGTTCTTCCTAATATTTAGCTGAAAACTCTTTTGTTTTAATTTCAACTTGTTGTTCTGTTCTGACCTTCTGGGGCAACAGAAAACAACTCCACACCATCGTCTATATGACAGCCCTTCAGGTACTTGAAGGCAGTTTGGGGTTACTTGAATTTCAGCATCCTTGTCCATATTACACATTCATTCGCAAAAATGAAACAAGACTGTTGTTGTTGTTCAGTCGCACAGTCGAGTCCGACTCTTCGCGACCCCATGGACCAGATTACGCCAGGCCCTCCTGTCTTCCGCTGTCCGCTGAAGTCTGCTCAATTTCATGTTCGTTGCATCGATGACACTGTCTAACCATCTCATCCTTTGCCGTCCCCTTCTTCTTTGACCTTCAATCTTTCCCAGCATCAGGGTCTTCTCCAGTGAATGCTCCCTTCTCATTTGGTGGCCAAAGTATTTGAGCTTCAGCTTCAGGATCTGGCCTTCAAGGGAACAGTCAGGGTTGATTTCTTTTAGGATTGACTGATTTGATCTCCTTGCAGTCCAAGGGACTCTCAAGAGTCTTCTCCAGCACCATAGTTCAAAAGAATCTATTCTTCGGCGCTCAGCCTTCCTTATAGTCCAACTCTCGCAGCCATACATTACTACGGGGAATACCATTGCTTTGACCATGCGGACTTTTGTTGGCAAGGTGATGTCTCTGCTTTTTATCATGCTGTTTAGGTTTGCCATCGCTTTCCTCCCAAGGAGCAGGCGTCTTTTAATTTCATGGCTGCAGTCACCATCTGCAGTGATCTGGGATCCTAGGAACGTGAAGTCTGTCACTACTTCTACGACTTCCCCTTCTATTTGCCAAGGAGTGATGGGGCCAGATGCCATGATCTTAGTTTTTTTTATGTTGAGCTTCAAGCCCACTTTTGCACTCTCCTCTTTCACCCTGAGCAAGAGGCTCTTTAGGTCCTCTTCACTTTCTGCCATCAGAGTGGTATCGTCTGCATATCTGAGGTTATTGATCTTTTCCCCAGCAATCTTAACTCCAGCTTGTGATTCATCCAGGCCAGCATTTCGCATGATGTACTCTGCATATAAATTAAATAAGCAAGGTGACAATATACATCCTTGTCGTACTCCTTTTCCTATGCTAAACCAATCAGTTGTTCCATATCCGGTTCTAACTGTTGCTTCTTGACCCTTATACAGGTTTCTCAGGAGACAGGTGAGGTGGTCTGGTACTCCCATCTCTTTAAGAACCTGCCATAATTTATTGTGATCCACACAATCAAAGGCTTTAGCATAGTCAATGAAGCAGAAGTAGATGTTTTTCTGGTACTCTCTTGCTTTCTCCATAATCCAGCGAATGTTGGCAATTTGATCTCTAGTTCCTCTACCTCTTCGAAACCCAGCTTGTACTTCTGGCAGTTCTCTATCCACGTACTGTTGGAGCCTAGCTTGTAGGATTTTGAGCATGACCTTGCTAGCGTGTGAAATGAGTGCAATTGTGCGATAGTTTGAACATTCTTTGACGTTGCCCTTCTTTGGGATTGGGATGTAAACTGACCTTTTCCAATCCTGTGGCCACTGTTGTGTTTTCCAAATTTGTTGGCAAATTGAGTGCAGCACTTTAACAGCATCTTCTTCTAAGACTTTGAATAACTCAGCTGGGATACCATCACCTCCACTAGCTTTGTTGTTAGTAATGCTTTCTAAGGCCCATTTAACTTCGCTTTCCAGGATGTCTGGCTCGAGGTCAGTGATTATACCATCGTGGTTGTCGAGGACATCGAGGTCCTTCTTGTATAGTTCTTCTGTGTATTCTTGCCATCTTTTCCTAATCTCTTCTGCTTCTGTTAGGTCCCTACCGTTTTTGTCCTTTATCATGGCCAGCTTTGCATGGAACGTTCCCTTGATTTCTCCAATTTTCTTGAAGAGATCTCTAGTCCTTCCCAATCTATTGTTTTCCTCTATTACTCTGCATTGTTCATTCAGGAAAGCCTCCTTATCTCTCCTTGCTGTTCTCTGGAAATCTGCATTAAATTGGGCAAATTTTTCCTTATCCCCATTGCCTTTAGCTTTCCTTCTTTCCTCTGCTATGTGTAAAGCCTCATCAGACAGCCACTTTGCTTTTTTGCATTTCTTTTTCTTTGGGATGGCGGTGAGTGCTGCCTCCTTTACAATGTCACGGACCTCTGTCCATAGTTCTTCAGGCACTCTGTCTATCAAATCTAGTCCCTTAAACCTATTCTTCACCTCTACTGTATATTCATCGGGGATGTGATCTAGGTCAAATCTGAATGGCCTTGTGGTCTTCCCAACTTTCTTCAATTTAAGTCTGAATTTTGCAATGAGTAGCTCATGATCTGAGCCACAGTCAGCTCCAGGTCTTGTTTTTACTGACTGGATAGAGCTTCTCCATCTTTGACTGCAAATTATATAGTCAATCTGATTTCGGTGTTGCCCATCTGGTGATGTCCATGTGTAGAGACGCCTCTTAGGTTGTTGGAAAAGGGTGTTTGCTATGACCAGCATGTTCTCTTGACAAAACTCTGTTAGCCTTTGCCCTGCTTCATTTTGTTCTCCAAGGCCAAATTTGTCTGTTATTCCGGTTACCTTTTGATTTCCTACTTTAGCATTCCAGTCCCCTATGATGATGAGGACATCATTTTTTGGTGTTAGTTCTACGAGCTGTTGTAGGTCTTCGTAGAACTGGTCCACTTCAGCCTCTTCTGCAGCAGTGGTTGGGGCATAGACTTGGATTACTGTGATATTGAATGGTTTGCCTTGGATTCGGACCGAGATCATTCTGTCATTTTTGAGATTGTATCCCAATACTGCCTTTCTCACTCTCTTGTTGACTATAAAGGCCACACCATTTTTTCTACGGGATTCCTGGCCACAGTAGTAGATATAATGGTCTTCTGAGTTAAATTCGCCCATTCCTGTCCACTTTAGTTCACTGATTCCCAAGATGTCAATGTTCATTCTTGCCATCTCATTTTTGATCACGTCAAGCTTACCTTGATTCATAGATCTTACATTCCAGGTTCCTATGCAGTATTGTTCTTTGCAGCATCGAACTTTCCTTTCACCGTCAGACACATCCACAACTGAGCGTCCTTTCGGCTTTGGCCCAGCCGCTTCACTCTTTCTGGGGTTACTCGTACTTGCCCTCTGCTCTTCCTCAGTAGCATATTGGACACCTTCCGACCTGAGGGGCTCATCTTCCGGCGTCATATCTTTTAGCCTTTTGTTACTGTCCATGGGGTTTTCTTGGCAAAGATACTGGAGTGGGTTGCCATTTCCTTCTCCAGGGGATCACGCTTGGTCTGAGTTCTCTGCTGTGGCCTGTCCGTCCTGGGTGGCCCTCCACGGCATAGCCCACAGCCTCATCGAACCACGCAAGCCCCCTTGCCACGACAAGGCAGTGATCCATGAGGGAGGAAACAAGACTACCAAGTATTAAAACAGAGCATACACAAGTGTTTGAGAGGCCAAACTAAAGAGCAAAGGCCAAAAAGTTGTCAAATCATCCCAAAGATTTTGTAAAAAGCAAAGAGCATACACCCCATCTGGGATCTAGACGAGATGGGAGAATCCAGAAGGGTGGTGAGATGAGGGTCAGAGTCTGTGCATTCTAGCTGTGCATCCAGAGGAAGGAGAAGGAGATGGAAAAGATAAAGGATGAGGAAATTTTCTGGGGTGGAACAGCCTGTAATATAATGAGGGGGGGAGGGAGAAAGAGAGAGGGGGGGTACAAGGCCATGATCTTGCAAGACTTCCTTTTTCTTTTCTTGTTTTGGATGGAGCTTGCTTCTTCCTTGCGGCAAGCTGTTCTGTGATTACTAATTTGCAATCTGTTTTGGCCCTTATTTTAGGAGTTGTCTCAAAAGCACTGGGCAAAACCACCTAAAATGTTTTCAGAGGTTTAGAGATGTGGTAGTGGTGGCATGACAATGATCTAGGTGATAAACCATTGTCTTGCATGAGGCTCTTCCTCCGAGCAAGTCAAAGCAGTGCACATGGTTCTTCTTTCCCTATTGTATCCTTGAAACAGTAAGTTAGGCTGAAACACCATAACTGGTCCAAAGTTACCCAGTGAACCTGATATCCAGGAGAATGAATGAATCCAGGTCTGCCTTGTCCTAAGGTCATGCAACACAGAGCAGCCAGAATAAAGAGGCAGTTTCAAACAGCAATCACATGACAGCCACATTGCATGAAGTAGCCATTATCCAACATGCTGTTGGGAGATCAGTTGCTGCCATTTCATCTTCCACTGATGGATCTCATCTCTCTCTTAAATTTAGTATGATAAGTCTCCTGTAGTGTGTGATCTTTTTTTTTTTTAAACAGTCTTCTAGATACATGGCAGATACTTATATTTCTCTTTCAGTTCACTGGAAGGGTATTTCTTAGAGGGCAAAAATCATTAGGGGTCCTTAGCTGCCTTGATGTTTTAAAAGTTTGTTCTGTTCTATTGAGGTTTCAGAAGCATTTATTCATTGTGCTTTCCTTTCCATGGGATCAATTTCTACAGGCCAAGGAAAGGGTAAAAGCTTTCCCCTTTGTTCTTGTACTGTATTTGCTCTTCTACCACTACACACTGCTTAGAAGGAATGAAGGTGCCTCACAAATTTCAGATATCAGCATGATAGGATCTCAGTGAAGAAAAATCAAAATGTAACCTCATAACCAATAGGCCAGGAAAGCACCTGGGAAACTAGAAGGCTCTGCTCCAGAACTAGATGGGTGGCCAACCTGAGCCCAGTCAGATGGTCAATATCTTAACCACAGGACAGGACAAAGGTAATGTGTAAGTTGCAAACTCAATTATAATGCTCAACTATATATTTTTTTTTCTGGTAAGGGAATGTGCACAGTGTGGGTTATCCTTTGGTTAAGGATTCAAAATGCTCAGAAAAAATATCTCTTCAATAAGAAACTTTCATCTAGGTCTTTTCAGTGCATGTCTCCTCCAGATACAATTTGCTTTCCCTAGTGCGCTATAATATATAAGTTACCTTTCCTAGAAAGCAATGCCATGGTTCCCAGAATGAATGAGCTCATTAAAAGGAGTCTTATATGAAACCTTCAGAACTAATTGAATTATTGTGGCATGAAACTTCTCTGCCCTAGAGTACATGTGCACTAGAATACATGTATCTTAACTGTTTTAAATTGTTGATTAATTTATAAAAGTTTTATTGTTGTATAACGCCCTGAGCCATGTTACAGGGGAGGGAGATCTAGAAATTTAATTTAAATTTAATTTATAAATAAATAAATAAAATTTATTTATAATACTTAAATTTAATTTATAAATAAATAAAACATAAATGTCATCAGATCAGTGATGCGCGTCCTTAGCTGGCAAGTTCATGGGCTTAGGCCCCACCCCCCAAACCCAGTAAATAGTTGATTCCAAAGGCAACAAAATTCAAATTGCATTCTGCTATTTTTATGTAATGTTCCAACATATACGTGATAAAAACAGTGACCATTCACAACCACTGTGACCAGTGGTAACACAAGATTGGATCCAGCCAGCTGTTTCACTCACTCCTACTCAGTTTCTCTCCTGACTACAGATCTGTAGTGAGGGAGAAAACTTACATCTCAATTCAAACCCAGACAAATACTATCTAATTCTACAGTTTCATGTGGTAGTCTCTTTGTGAAGTTCTTTCAGTGAATAATGGTGACTTTCAGGTCAGCAGCAGAATACTTCACAAGATTTAAATGCTATTCTTTTGGTTAACAAATAGTTTGCTTAAGATATATGATTAAGCAGAACCCTTTCCCCCAGATCTGTGTATGTTTTGATTAGATCTGCTCAGGCCCTGCATCCCATGTAGTTTTTTTTTTTTTTTTTTTAAAAAGGAAAGCTATATTTCTCTCTGCTTCTTTAGCAGATAAAAATTATGACTTGCCACATGCTTCCCCAAACACAGAGGCTGCATTCGGGTGTCATGACAAACTGTGATGGGCACAAATATGGCTTGTTTGCTATGCTTACATGCTTCTTTCTCCCCTTTTGCACTGAGCATAATTAAAAGTATACTGGTTGCTTTTTAATTCTAATTTTTTTTAACGAGCTCTCGTCATGAGTTCCTAGGTAAAGTTTGGCATCAGGATTTCCACTGGAGATCTTTGCACTTCAGAGGGCTGAAACTGATGAACAATTTCTTTCTTCTTGTTTTGACTGAATGATAGTGGCTCGGCCATACTTATAATTATCATCAACAGCTTCAAACAAAATTGATATATGTGCCTTTTAAGTACTCCAGAGGGGGAAAGGAGATTATGGTAGATCATCATTCCCAAGCTGCCTGAAGTTTCCTTAGTCGGGTACCAGAAAAAGGAAACATTGTTTGAAAACTTGTGTTAAAAATTCACAGTGATCCCTGATGAGTTTTTAATTTAGTAAACCTGTTCCTTGTCACCCTGGCAGAAACCATGTTTCTCAAAAGAACTGTTATTGGAAGTCCCTGTATGGGCATAGACTTTCCAGTTTCCTGGGGGGGGGGGTGCTGGGGCTGGTGGACTGAAAATAATTCAAAGGAAAATATCAGGACTCTGAAGGAGGAGAAATTACAAATAATAAAATAGCAGGGGGTAGACATGTTAATCATGTAATCCCTGCAGCTTCTAAATTTGCAGAGTGGAATGACAGCCCTGGGGAATAGGCTCAGTGCTCTGTGACTGGAATGATGGCCCCTGGGAGTAGCAGAGGTGTTCTGGGACTGGAATGACAAACCCAAACACTCTCATTTTTGGTAGAATGACACCCCTCCCCTCCTCCACCTGGCTGTTGTGCATCCTACATGAAGCAGGGTGATTCAGCAGATGCAGGCCGATGCCAGTGGTTTGCATCTACCAACTCATACAACAGAACCAGAGCTTGCAGTTTCAGCACTGGAGCTAGGGGTGCCAGCCTCCAGGTGGGACCTGGGGATCCTCCAGAATTATAGCTTATTTTCAGACTACAAAGATCAGTTTCCCTGAAGAAAATGGATGTTCTGGAGGGTGGACTCTATGGCATTGTACCCCACTGAAGTCCCAGTCCTCCCCAGGCTCCATCCCCAAATCTCCAGGAGTTTCCTAACCTGTATTGGGCCACCCCTCCCCCCATTCCCCAGAGGTGGACAGGGGGAGCATGGCAACTCTAACTAGGGATGTTTTAACAAGGGAGGGGAGAGGTGGAAAGAAAGCAAAAAGGAAGGAAGGAAGGAAGGAAGGAAGGAAGGAAGGAAGGAAGGAAGGAAGGAAGGAAGGAAGGAAGGAAGGAAGGAAGGAAGGAAGGAAGGAAGGAAGGAAGGAAGGAAGAGCAGATAGATGGGGAGACAGGAAAGAAAGGAGAGGGGGAAGGGGAGAGATGGAAAGGGAGGGGGAGAGCAAAGGATCCCCTCATCTCTTTGGGCTCCAAAGTTCAGCGGCCTATAAACTTCCCCTGTGGACCTGCTAAGCTCTGAAGTGCTCCCTTTTCTCATTTCACAAAAGGCAAAAAAACAAACTGTGCTTCTCCTCGCAGCCATGTGCTCGCCCTCCCCCAAACTCTGGCAGCCCTTTACTTGGAAAGCTGACAGAAATTTCCGCAGGCTGGGTTTTTTCAGCTGGCAAGATCTCCCACAGCAGAACTGGAAGGAATAGCAGCCCATGGCCTCCTCGATCCCTCACCCTGACATGGGAGGAGGAGGAACAGAAACTCACACGTGGTGGCAGCTGCAGTTCCCCTGGGTGTACACACTATCCACTTTCACACATCACTATGGTAGCAACCATGGAACAGAGGGGAGAGGAGAGCCTATAGGCGCAAACAAGAACAGCAGGAGCACCTGAGCAGGAGAGGGAAAGGAGGAAAGTTGCAGGCAAGGAAGTTGAGGCACCTGCTCAGCTCTGGTGTGGCATGTGAGTAGTAGGGGGACCCGCTGTCCTGGGGAAGGTGAGAGAAGGGAAAGAGGCGGCATTCAGAAGGCTCTTGTTGCTTTGCTAACTTCTCCCTTCCTCAGAAGAGAAACCAGACTAGTTTTTCCTCAGAGGGGGAGGGACTGGTTCCCATCCAATGCCCCCTCTCTGGCCTCTTCTTCACCCCATAAATACTGAATCCCCCCTTCCTGCCCATGCTCTCTTTATTTGCATGAGACAACAGGAGTTTGATCCAAGGACATAGCTGGGGAGAGACTGAATGATGATGCCTCTCTGGCTTAGCGTAGGCAATTTACATCTCCATAGCCGGCAAACGCTTGGTGAGGTGTCACTTTCCCGCCTCCTGGTTTGCGGGCTGGACCCCCTGGGCACAACAGCAGCAGGGATGTGCAGGAGGCCACCCAGGGAAGGATCCTCCAGGCCAGTACAGGCTGTGGGTGGAGCGGGGAGGGCGGTCAGCAAAGGACCTTCTTCCCAGGAACCCCCCCCCCACCTCTCCACAAGGCTGTGCGCAAGTGCATGGCAAGCCACAGGGAGCAGGAAACAAACAGTGGCTCCACAAGACCGCAGGAAGGGCTCCCAGCCACCTAGCCACCCCGAGGCCGGTGATCCTCCACGAACGCCAGCCTCCCCCCCCAATCTCCCCTGCATGACTGCCAGCCCAAGGCAAGCCAACCCAAGGCAAGCCCCAGACCAGCTGAAGCCTACATAGCCCCTGGCAGTGTAGAAAAGAAGTGAAGCTACAAACAGCAGCCCCAGCTCCTCCAGGCCAAACTGAGGACTTCTGGGAGCTGGGTGTGGGGCTTAGCTTCAGGAAGCAAGCCCCCTGACTCCCCCCCCAACCCACCGAAGTGTTTTTTCCCCCCTCTGCTTTTAAAATCAATTGGGGATGGGTGGGAAGGCTTGTGAATTGCAGTTTGCCTTAGAAGGAACAGTGGCTGGCACTCATGGCCCCCGGGGCCCTCGGAGGAGGCTGAGTCACCTGTGGAAAATTTTGGGGATGGCGCAAGCTCCCCAGCCCCTGTGAACTTTATGCCTATGAATCCCTGGAAATCCAGGAAGTATAATATTCCTATTCCATACTTCATTTCACTTTCTGTCATCAGTGTGGTAGAGAAGAACATTCAAGGAGATGAAATGGGAGACTAGCCACTATACCATGAGAAAAACAAATTACACTGACCTTAAAGGGGAAATAAACCTAGGTGCAGGGTTATGCATACCACAAAATGCATTTCAAGCATTCAAAACAATTATTTTTTATAATTTTTACAACATCCTCTTGGGGTAGGCCAGTATTTTTTTATCCATCTTGCACAATGAACAGGGTTGAAAGAACAGGGATTTGTAGCTGACCACCTTCTTAGTTTGTGACTGAGATGATTTTGGGCCAGGGACTTCATGTACATAGCACACAATCCTAAAACTACACTACATGTGATGTTGGGCATCTAGTTCGGAACTTCTGATACAAGTTAGCTATATGAAGTAGCTGCTGGGGAAGTGGAGTCAATTCCGCCCCCTGTACCATTTCCCTAATTGGAAACCCTGGCTGCATTGTTTAGCCCTAGGAAGGAAAAAATCCCCTCCATTTCATGTCCCAATCCATATCTTCCCATGACTCATTTATGCAGTCTGCAATATTGCCTGTAGTTTTACTCACAGTCATTTTACAGGACACCATCTTAGTGAGAAAGTGGTCTTTGAGAAGCTATAGATCTAAGCCATTGCAAAGATTCCTGCCTGGAAATATCTTGGAAGAACACAGGAAACAAGTTAGATCCTGAGACATTGTCATAATAAGTATCCAAAAAAGTGATGGCGTCTTGTGAAAACAGCATTTTCCTAAGGGTTTTCAAGAGCACATCATAGAAAACAAATCACAAAGTAATGAAGGTTTGGATGGATAGCAAGGAATATGAAAGAGTTCTTGGACACTACTAAAAAATTCTCAGCAGATGATAGTGAAAAATGTTCCAGACATTACGTAAATGGTAGTTCAGACATGGCAGGTTTGCAGGATCACATCAAGGTTGCAAATCATAACTTCTTTCATGTCTGCTTTCAGTTTTGAATCAATTAATGTATATGAATTGACAGGGCTGCCAATACTAGTAATAGGAATCTAATATTTCCCTTGACTTTATAGCATTTGGTTCTGAGACTACCAACAGACATTGTTTTAATGGACTGACCAGTAAAACTGTGACATGGGTGGCCACAGACATAACTTTAATTTTTTTCTTTAATTTATTCACTATTTAATTCTTTTCTATGCAAGGTACACAGAGTGATATACAATTTTTAAAATCAGAACTAGCCAAAAACAATGTTTAAAATCCAATAACGCATTGCCCATTAATCATTCCAGCTCTGCCCCCCCGACCCCCTCCCAGATACTATATTTTATCTTTCAGGAGGATAAAAAGGACGTAATAACATCTCTGCATGATATAACCTTGGCTCCTTCCTGCCTTTTTGCAGTTTAAATGACAGACATGTAGACCAGAGAATCTGTCTGAGCTATCAGTCTTGCCCCCTCTCATGTTCTGGGCAGAGTGTCCACTTTTAAAAGAAATGCAACATTCCTGTATTTATCCAATCATTTGTCACCTTAGTAATTGAAAACAAAACAACCAGAAACCTTTAATAGTTTTTTAAAAAATGTTTCAGGAGTTAATGGAGGAAAGCTTTGGGGTGACCTCACAAGTTCTAGCAAATCATCACCTTCCACAGCTGGTTTCTGCTGTACAGTTGCCCAGCTAGCTATTTCAGAGCATTTCAGGAAGGTATGTTTGGATTATTTGCAGCAAAGGTGCTTTCAGATTGATTCCAGGGCTCTAATAGTGTTAAGAAGAGCCCTGCTAGATCAGACCAGTGGTCCATCTGGTCTAGAATCCTCTCCCACACAGTAGCCAACCAGTTCCGCTGGACAGCCAATGAGCCTGAGGCCTTCCTCTGATGGTGCCTCCTAGCTGTGGGATTCGGAGAATTAGTGCCTCTGAATGTAGAAGTTCATTTTAATCACCATTGATAGACTTATCCTCCATGAATCTATCTAACCCCCTTTTAAACCTGTTCCACATTTTAATCACTGTCTTTATAAAGTAGTATTTCCTTTTGTCTGTCCTGAACTTACTGCCCATCAGCTTCATTGGATGCCTTCGACATCTAGAGGTTTGGGAGAGGGAGAAAAAATCCTCCTTTGTCAACTCTCTCCACCCCATGCATCTCTATATAATAATCCTCATAGCGTACTGGCCATTTCCAGCTCTCTCATTGGTTAAGCAATGCGTTCCATCAGCCATTGGCCCATCAGCCACCACTCAAGAGTACTCACGTGCCATTGGCTGGGTGCTGGGTCTGCTTCTCTTCCCCGTCCACTCCTACTTCAGCCACTGTTCCCTGTCAGAATAACTGGCAAATGGCTCTCTCTCCTCTGGAGAAAATGGTGGACTCTGTGTCATTATACCCTGCTGAGGTCGCCACAGCAAACTGACGCTGAGTGCCCAAGGCCGGGGCACTCTCCCAGAGCCTCTTTCTAGAGCATGTTGTATTTATTTCCACAATGGGCCTTATTCCTAGTCTATCATATTTTTATGATGCCTTTCTACCCAATCAGGGCATACAAGGTGGCAAAATAGCCATTAAAACATTTAAACAATTAAAATACAGTTAAGATATAAAATTCAACTAAAAGCACACAAATAAACCACACTAGTAGGAGGCCGATAGCTGTTATTAGTGGTACGCTGGATGAAAAAAAAAAAAGTCTTCACCTGCTGGTGAAAAACACGGTTTGACTGTTTAGAGCCCAAAACAACTGAGCCTCAGGAGCAGGCTGCCCCTGCAGCTCAGCTATTTCAGGCAGGTTTTAAATTTCTTGTTGTTTCTTTCTCTCACTCAAGGTAATAATAATAATAATAATAATAATAATAATAATAATAATAATAATAATAATAATAATAATAATAATAATAATAATAATAATAATAATAATAATAATAATAATAATAATAATAATAATAATAATAATACTTTTATACCACCCTCCCGGCCATAGCTGGCTTAGGGTGGCTTACAGTCAGATAAAATTCCAAATACATGAATAGCATCAGTAACATTAACATTAAAATACATTAAAATCATAATAATAAAGTGCTAGTCTTTGCTCAGTTAAATCTTTCCCCTTTTAACAGGTTTCTGTCAGCTTTTTCCTCTCACACTGTTATAATACTCTGACAATATTAAATTTTGACTCTCTCTAGTCGCTAATATGCCCCCTAAAGCATTTTACTTTCTCTTTTAGAATCTTAATGCCTTTCATAGCACTAATATGGGATTCTAATTAGAAGACTGCTTCTCAGACTCTGTAGACTGACCACAACTGACAGCTGTTGACTAAACACACTGCCTTCCCTCTCTTCATGCACATACTACTTAGCTCCACCCATACACTCTCAGTCACCAACCAATCACCTAACTCATTCATCTCCCACTTTCACCCCTCTTGATTTTCTGAAACTTACCAACTATTTAAAGAAACCCACACTTACAACTTGAAATCATTACACCTTGCTTTCTGCTCTTCACGAACCACCAAGAACTGCATCAAAATATGTGAAAGTTTGTGGCAGTTCTTCAGTTTGCAAACATTGCTTCACAGACTATGAAACCATCAAAATTCATGCTGAATTTTAGTTCATCAGCTGGTTTGTGCCCACCCATACCTGCAGGCTAAAAGCCAAGGGGCAGAGTAGCAGTCCCCTAGCACCATACTCAAAATCTAGCTTCATGGTAGGATCAGAACTACCACAGAACAATGCCTCCCAGTCCTGAGAGGTGACACAGAAGAATAGCATCACTGATGGTATCAAAAACCACTGAGAGGTCCAGGAAAATTAACAGCATTACACTCCCCTTCTCCATCTCCTAGCACATGTCATCCACCACAGCAACCAATGCCATTTCTGTTTGAACCAGGTCTGAAAGCAGATTGGAATGGATCAAAACAGTCTGCTTCATTTAGAAATCTCTGAAGTTGGCCAGCCACCATTCATTCAATCATCTTGCTCAGGAATGGCTTATTTGAAACTGGACAGTCGTTATTCAATTTTCCTGGGTCCAGAGTAGGTTTCTTTAGGAGTGGATGCACCACTGCCCACTTCAAGGCAGGAGCAGCCACCTTGTATTTTAGGGAGGCCTTTACTGTCTTCTAGTCAGCCAGTCCCCATCCCTGACAGATTTAAGCAGCCAGGATAGTCAAGGCTTGTATAAACAGGTGGTAGGTCTAAAACTTCCCAGAATCCTGTCCACATCCTCAGACTACACAAGCTGAACAAATTGGCACCCAGGGACCATCCAGTCCTGTTGCTGCTAATGTAGAGTACAGGTCAGAATGGATGTAATAGATTTTATCAGCAAAGTGCTTAGCAAAATTGTTGTATTCTTACACAGACCGTGCATACGGTCAGGTCCTCACACAGCCATGCGAACAGCTCAAGCTTCATTCCCAAAGACAATAGGGGACACAGATCCGAGAATGCACCCGATCGGGTGGTCAAGATCCTAGAGTGACCTATTGAATCCAAGTGCACTGTAAATAATGCTATCACAGGTGTGGGTGTGTATTTGGGTGTGGTTCACTACAGGAATATAAGAAGGCCTTTGGTCCTGTTTTCCTTGTCTTGTTCTCCTGAGCTGAAATAAACTATGAGCTGTTTCACTTATCAAAGCATCTGAACTCAATATGCTATAAAAATGATTGCAGCAGGCCACAGAGCAGTCCACCTCCTCCCACTGGCCAGGACACAATAGGTCCCTAACCACCCAGAAGAGTTCTGCAGGTCTACACTATGCAGGTGCAATGGTGGTGGAAAAGTATTGATTCTTTGCCACCATCACCACCATGGAGTAAGCTTTCAAATGTGCTCTAGCCCATGCCTTCTCAGATTAATCCAAGTCTTTCTCCCTTTCTCCACCATTGCTCTAGCTATCTCCTCTGTCTGCAGCCCCTCACTAAACCAAAGGGTTGCCCGGGCTCTTCAACCTGTGAAAGGGTGCCTAGGCTCAATCATGCCAATTGCTGGGGTCATTTCTGCATTCCACTGGACATTGACAGGAGTGCTGACCATATCAACAGGAAAATCCTCCAATGCTGTTTGAAAGCCTACTGTATCCATCAGGCTACAGGGACTGATCATCTTAATCAATCCCCCAGCCCTGCAGAGTCTTGGTACTTAGGGTTTTCAGGGCTTCTGCCCACTGCCAGCCAGCTGGCCAGTGGGGGAAACCCCACCCACAAACAACAACATTGATGTGTGATGTCCCCGACGCAATGATGTCACCTGGAAGGGACATCATTATGTTGGGGCATTGCATGGGAACACTCTAGTTTGAGGGCAAAACTCTATGGTTTGTAGCTGGTTTTACAACAGAGTTTTCCCCAGAAACCAGAGCATTGCCCCTGACATTGCTGATGTGATGATGTCACTTCCACGATGAGGGGACCTGGCGACCCTATTAGTATCCTTGTAAGTCTAAACCCCAGCGAGTAATGATCTGTCTATGACAAGGGGACCATCTTCAGTACCCCCACCTTCAGATCACCTTCTTTCTGACCAAAGCGAAACATCAGATCCAGATTGTTTTCTGTACAGTGTGTTGGGCCTGTTATTACCTGAGACAAACCCATGGTTGTCATGGAGACCATGAAATCCTGAACCAGTCCTTGCAGGGTAGCCTTGTCATGGATGCTAAAGTTCCCAAGACAACCAGCCCAGGATTACTCCACACCACATCCAAGACCACCTCCACAAGTGCAGACAGTTGGGCAGCAGGGTGGGCAGTATGCCAACAGAATCCCAATCCTGTCTCAATCTTCCATCACTGGATAGACATACTCTCAAACCCAGCACTGAGCCAGGGGGACAGAATCCTGACAGACTATCACTTCCCTGCCTGGCTGGCATATTTTATCCTGGCATATGCATTTATGAAATAGAGCCTGCATCTTCAGGTACAATATAAGCCTCACTAGGCAGATATTTATGCATATAGAGAAGGGTATGAGACTTAACAAAGAGAGTGATTTCAACAGTGATTCAGCTTTATTTAAGAGCAACAAAACGATCAGATAACCACACAAAAACAATGGAGCACAGCTACTTTTTAAATAGTCCTGGCTAACAAAACCACACCCCTACTATAGTTAACAACCAATAACATTTGAGGGATAAAGACCGATGAGGTTTGTTCCCTCCATAACTATTTAGTCAGTTCTGATTGGTTACAAACAGTGCAGAATTCAAACAACCAATAGGATTGTCGAGGCTTACAATCCTTGTCCTGACTTCAAGCTTAACAATGGAAAGTATACAGTCAGTTCACCAGTCAGGACATAACAGTTGCCAACTTCCAGGTAGGGTCTGGAGATCTCCTGGAATTACCACTGATCCCCAGGCAACAGAGATCAGTTCCCCTGGAGAGAAACTGCTGCATTGGAGGGTGGCCTCTATGGCCTTATAGCTGACCAAGGTCACTCTTCCCCCCCAAACCTCACGCTCCCCAGGCTCCACTCCCAAATCTCCAGGAACTTCTCAGCTCATAGTTGGCAACCCTAACTGAGCTTATAAAAAAAAGATAAACACCAGGATAAAAGTTCTATTAAATGTAAGAAGTACAAGGTGAGATGAAACGATGTAAAATTCAAGAAAAGGATATTCACAATAGCCGTAACTTGCCATTTCTCAAAGTTTGCTAAACTGGCCAATGCTAGAAATGACTGAATAGCACAAACAACTGGGTTGCATGTTAGAAAGGAATCCTTTTATAGAGTAAGCTATCTGCAGGCAATGTGAAAATACAAACTCGTTAGTTAAAATGGCATGGGATCTGGCAAAATTGTGAGTATAGCATATATTGGATGAGAAGAAAAGGGCATGTCACATATTTGTATAATTGGTTTTCAACTATGCTCTCTAGTAGATCTTTGATTTATGTACTCTTCTAATTTTCCATTCATATTAGCTATTAAGTTACCATGAATTTACTTTGATTCTTAGTGAGTAGAACACAGCAGGCAAAACTTTTTTTGAAGAACAAAGTGAAATGCCACATAAACTTCAGCTTATGCTTCCTGTTTCCCCTAATTTAATAGAAAACACAAGGGATTTGTTATACAGCAAGGAACATATTTTAGGAGATGTCATATTTCAGAATTCCTTTGCTGTCTATAGCATCATGAGCACAGTGGCTCTGGTTCAAACCAACCACAGCTTGGAAAACAGAATATATAATCTAAAAATATTAAGCAGAGAAGCATAAGTGGGACTTTTCACATTCATCCCATGCCAGTCTTTTCCTATGCTGTATTCCAACCATCTGAGGCTCATTGAGAATCGGTGAAAGTCACACCAAAACCCCAAATGTTGGAAGTTGAGACACCTGTGCTCTCTTGCTCTTTTAACAAGCTCTTCATTATAGGTTTTTCCAGTCAGATTGATTGTACCTCTTAGTCACAGCTGTGGACAGGATACCATGAATGTGGACTCCCCCCACCCCTTTTTTGAAGGTTCAGCTGGCTCCATCAGAAGAGCTTTCCTCCTAGCTGCAGTCTTTCTTTTTCCACTGGAATTAATAGAAGGGGAATTGGTATCAGGGAAAAGGCACAGCAGCTTAGTGCCTTTGGCAGGAAAGAACAGACACTGAGAGATCTCAGATTCTGCACTAGCAGTGTCATGCAGAGAGGATCTGGTCTTTCTTCATCACCGATGTCTCACATCTTATTTGGTTTGTTGTTTGTATGTGGTGTATGTTTTATTCTTGGTTGGGGCAAAAGAAAACTTTTGCCTTTGCCTCTACTGTATGGTGCCTAAAGGGGGATTGTTGGAGGAATATCTTGCCAACTGTACAATGTCTCAGCTATGTTTTTGTCTCCTTCTTCTTTGTGGGTAGTAAAGCCTGAGCATGGCCAGAGATACAAAGCTTTTTGTGCAAGCCAAAGGGCTCTTGGCCCATGGTTCTTAGCCCATGGCTGGCACCTGTAGCCACTGGAGGAGTTGTACACTGGTTCAACAGCCAGCCCAGAGGGAAGTTTGATTGGTTTTTTTTTAATGTTTATCTGTTTGAATTTTTAAATTAGGTTTTTGCGAACTAAGGAAGAGTCAGTATTTGGGTTCAGGATACTGAATGGAGTATTTCATTGTCATTGTGCATGTAATTTTCCAGTTTATTGGGAAGTGGTAGTTGTTGTCTTGGGCTGCTAGGAGGCAAACAAGCCAGCAGAGAGATGGAAGAAGACAGTAAAAGGAGAACTGGGTGCTGGGGAAATAGCAAGGGAGATAGCAATGGGCAGCTAGCGCACATGGCCACAAGGGTTGGGTTGAATGTTGGTAGCTGAGGATAAGGTATGGCTCCAGCTGACATGGACTCCAGTCAGATAAAAAGGCAGAGTAGCTGGGTGGGATGAGGCTTCTCCAGGCAAAGCAAGAAGTGGGCAGAAATAGGAGTAACAAGCTGTAGTGAAGAAAGTAAGCTGATACAAAAAGGAGATGGAGGTAAGAGGCATGGCCTAAGTAGCCAAAGAAAGTACACTGAACCTAGTCCATGGCAGGTCAGGAATTCACTGCCACAGGAGGTGGTGGCAGCTACAAGCATGGACGGCTTCAAGAGGGAATTAGATAAACATATGGAGCAGAGATCCATCAGTGGCTATTAGCCACAAGGTACAGATAGGAACTCTGGGGCAAGTGAGGCTCTGTATTCTTGGTGCTTGGGGGGGGGCAACAATGGGAGAGTTTCTAGTGTCCTGGCCCCACTGATGGACCTCCTGATGTCACCTGATATTTTTGGCCACTGTGTGACAGAGTGTTGGACTGGATGGGCCTACTCTAAACATTAAGAGAAAGGAATGAGGGCAATTAGATAACAAACAGCACTAAAACTCTGTAAGCTTAATTGGGGAAAGTGTTGATAGCTTCCTTCAGGAAGGGTCCAAGGAGTTCTGATATGCCCCTATCCCCAGAGTTTCCCAAAATACAATACAGAAACGGGGACTTTGCATCACTGTGGAGAAGGGCAACAATCTGGAAATCATTCTCCATCTCCACTTTCAGGATGCTATAAACTCTTAGAGGCTTGCATAAGCTATTTCCCTAAACCCTGCACACTTTCGTTAATCTCAGCTGCTCTTAACATGCCATACCTCCTGAAGAATATTCACTACTCCATCAGTACATCTCTTTGTAAAGGAACCACAAGAAAAAGAAAAAAACACAAAGAAATGTCTGTGGGCTGTCTTGGTTTTGCTGTTTCACGATAGGCATCAGACACCTAGTTTACTACCAAATGCAATGAAGATGGTGATGGAATTTTCTACCACACATGAAGACACAGCTAGTAACCTAGATGGGTTTAGAAAGGACTAGACTAATTACCGATATGAATGGCTGTTAACTGTTGCACTAGAGATACCAGGTCTGCTTAAGAGTGCTTCAAATGTTCATATATGAATTTACAGCTGAGTGTGCCACTACAGGCATTATTATGTGTAACAATGTCTAATGCTCCTAGGTGCATGAGCCTCATTACGGGAGAACCTGAAAAGCAAGCATAGTTTCTTTCATGCCAATGTGCTATTATAAAACACCTTTGTGAAAGAAACAAGCTTTGATTCAGCCGTGTTTATTTTTATCAATGTGATTTAGAATAGTTCCCTATGACAGACCTTTGTGTTGTATTTACAAAATAATCACTACTAGAATAGAAGATGATGAATAATATGTTACAGTATAAAGTTGCTTAAGCAGCAGAAGGCTATTAATATGGGGATGCAGAACAAACACAGTTTTATATAGCTTTCATGTACAGTATTTGAAAGAGCTGCTATATGAACTCTCTTTGCATGATTTGAGAGAAGTGGGATCATATTGAAGGGAAAGCTGCTTGGCAGAGAGTTTTTCTGTCACTGAATGACTGTGCTGCTGTTCCAAGCAAAACCAGGTGGGAACATTTTCAAGAAAATGTCAAATACTGGTCTCTTTGCCTAGAAATGGTGCTATTATTTATAGGGTTTTCCCCCACTTGGTTGCAGCATGTTTGAGAAGCTCCAATGCAATAAGGAGTATGCAACTGCATATTTGGTTAGTTGGAGTGTATTTTCATACTGTTGGTATCTGAATGGTGAAGAAGGATGAATGATGCCAACCATGAAACATGTAATAGTTGTAGCACAGGTAGAACACAAATTGTTACTGAAGAAAAGATGAGAAGGCTGACTTCTTCCTCTTTCCTCATCATCCCTGCTCATTCATTGTGGGACATGCAGTTGTGATGACATCACACTGAAATCTTTTGTCATATCATGATATCCAATTCTGAACAATGGCCTCAGAGTGTGGATCAAAAAATCTGCACAGTAAGGCCATGCACAGAGAGAGGACATTTTTCCTACAAGCCTGGAAGACACCCCAGATCTGCGGGAAAATATGAAATGAAAATAAATAAATGGTAAGGTATTGAAAAAACCTAAAGTCATAGAAGAACTGTCTGTTTCTTTAAGAAGACAATGCCACTGAGAACTTGGGAGTCTGTACTGTGAGATCACAGCAGCCATTAGGGGGTTGATATGCAGCCCTCAAACAACATTGCCAAGGATTCCAGGCCTCAGTTAGTTTTAGGATGGTAAACAACCTAGGCCTGGAGGGGAGGACCAATAAAGATGACAGCGGAAAGCTGAAGATGGGCGGAGAGGTGCGTGAGAGGGGAAGCATAGGCTGCCCAGGGAGAAACAGAAAAGGTAGGTACATGGGAGGGAAGGGGAAAAGGAACAGGAGAGGCTGCAGGGACCGCAAGGTAGAGGCAAAGCGAGAGAGGGGGAATGAGAAAATGAGATTTCCCCTGCAAGTCTTTGCTAGTCCCCACTCGTTATAGTTGTAATGCAAAATGGTTTGAAGGTGTAAGAACATTTTAGGACTAAAGCTGTGGAGAGGTAAGCATATGGATATCTGAATCCATCTGTAATTCAGGTACACTTTTAGACAAGAATTACTTTTTTCAGCTTTCCATAAAAGTAGGATGAAGGATAAAACAGAAGTGTGCAGCAAAGCATAGGTTTATTTTCTGCTCAATATAAGATCAACCACCTATGCCAAATGTGACAGTTTTACTTAGTGAATGCAACAAAGGATGGTCAGGTAGATTTTTAAAAACTGGACTTTTAAAAATGCTCAATTTAAAAGCAATATAATAAATGCAACCTTGATATTTATCAGGTTCTTAAAATATAAAATTTAAAATGCTTTCTTTTCTATTAGATTGCAGTCAGACGTGCAATTCGATCTGGTGCTGTGCTGTTCCCTTCCAGATTTAAAATGCACGATCAGACAACAACAACCGTCTGTAGTGCCCCAGCCGTCTGCATCCCATTTCCCCCCCTTAATTGTGTGTTTATGTGATACCTGTGAAAGTTGACCCAGCTGAGCTCTGAGAAGGAGCTAGGTGTTTGAGCTGCCAGAGGGGTGAGTGGTATTTTTATTTATTTACTTTCAGCTGAGGTGCTTTAGCTGAGAAGGTACTGTGTGGGGGACTGTATTTGGGAGTGTGTGGGTGAGTTGTAACAGACTCCTGGCTGCTGGAGTTAGGGTGTGAAAGGGTCATTGTTTGCCTGTCATTAAGAGCCTGGGTGAAATTGAATAGCAGACTCCTGGCTGTTGGAATTAGGGTGTGAAAGGGTCATTGTTTGCCTGTCTTTAAGTGCCTTGGGTGAATTTGAGGCTGCTGGCCACACCCTCTCCTGGGGGACACTTCTATTTAAGGCAGGAAGCTTGCAAGAGGCACGAGCCGAAGGGTGAGAGCAAAAGGGTGAGGCTCTCAGCCTAGGGGCTCTCAGCCTAGGGGCTCTGTAAGAAGCCCAGGAAGAGCCAGAAAGCCAGGGACCTTGGCTCCTTGGGTTCCCAGTAAGGTAAGTAGACTTCTACAACAAGAACCATATAAATAGAAAGGGTTTAAAAGGGGGGTTATAGAAAAGTATTTGTTTAAAAACAATTATGAAGCCAGAATGCCAGCAGGGGGTTGGGGGCTATCCAGTGTTTTGCATGGAGTGTCACATGTATGACTATCTGCCCACTGGTCAGAAGTCTTGGGTGTGTGCTCGGTGCAAGGAGCTCCTGGTTCTCAGGGAGTGAGTTTGCTCCCTTGAGGCCAAGGTGGCTGACCTGGAGAAGCAGAGACAGTCAGTTAGGTGCACAGAGAAGACTCTCGGGGACTTGTTAGATATGTCCCACTCTGGATCTGACAGCCCGGCTGCTGCCAGGGAGCATGAGGGTCAAGGGGAAACGGGGCACCATGCTGAGGGTAAGGGGAATGTGCCCTCAGAAGGGACCTCTTCTTCAGCTGGTGAACGGGTATCCTTTTGTACCAAGGAACTGTCCCTGGGAAGGGTGGGAGGGGGGCTCTTGGTAGTTGGTGATTCGATCCTTAGGCAGGTAGACAGCTGGGTGGCGAACCCGCGTACTGACCGTATGGTGACTTGCCTGCCTGGTGCGAAGATAGCGGACATTACGTGAGTTTTAGATAGGCTGGTAGATAGTGCTGGGCAGGAGCCAGTGGTCGTGGTGCACGTCAGCAGCAACGATGTGGGGAAATGCAGTCTTGAAGTCCTGGAGGAGAAATTTAGGCTGCTGGGCAGGAAGCTCAAGGCCAGGACCTCCAAGGTAGCCTTCTCGGAAGTGCTACCTGTTCCACGCGCAGGGCCGGAGAGACAGGCACAGATCAGGAGTCTCAATGCATGGATGAGATGGTGGTGTAGGCGGGAAGGGTTCAAGTTTATTAGGCACTGGGATGCTTTTTGGGACAAGAGGGAGCTGTACAAAAGGGACGGTCTCCACTTGTCCCAAGAAGGAACCAGGCTGCTGGTGCTCAAAATCAAAAAGGTGGCAGAGCAGTTTTTAAACTGAATAATGGGGGAAAGCCGATAGGAGATGAAAAGTCTCTGGTTCGGGATGGCTCATCTCAAAGAGATGAAGGGGTAGCTATTACTTTTGTACAAGGAAATGGATTACAGTTATCCACTGAGACTGTGGCTAATGATAGGAACTGCCTGGCAAGGTCATGAAGCAGCAAGAGGAAGGTTGTGGGCTTAACAAACGTGGGAAACTATAAGTGTTTATACACAAATGCTAGAAGTCTCCGAGGTAAAATCGGGGAGTTGGAATGCTTGGTGTTGGGGGGGGGAAATAGACACTGTGGGTATTTCAGAAACTTGGTGGGATAAGGAAAATCAGTGGGATACCGTGATTCCTGGTTATAAATTATATCGGAAGGATAGGGGGGGAAGGGTCGGAGATGGAGTGGCTCTGTATGTCAGAGAGGGTATACCGTCCAGTAAGATTGAGAGGGTAAGAAAATTGGAATAGTGGGTCCAAAAGGAAGCTTAACAGTGGGAGTTTGTTATCACCCACCAGATCAAAAGATAGAGGAGGATTATAAAATGATGAATGAATTAAAGACAACGGCTAGACGGAATAACTGTGTCGTAATAGGCGACTTTAACTACCCACACATTGATTGGGTCAATATGAATTCTAGTCGAGGAGCATATCGCAAAAACCATAAAGGCCAACAATAAAACTTTCTTCAAATACATTAGAAGTAGGAAGCCAGCCAGGGAGGCAGTGGGGCCCTTGGATGACCAAGGGGTAAAGGGAGTAGTGAAGGCTAATAGGGAAATGGCTGAGAAGCTGAATGCATTTTTTCCCTCTGTCTTCACTGCGGAAGATGAGAAGTGCTTGCTGTCTCCAGAACCACCGATTTTGGGAGGGGGTTTGAAAGACCTGAATCAGATTGATGTGACAAGAGAGGAAGTCCTATGACTGATGGACAATTTAAAAACTAATAAATCACCAGGCCCGGATGGCATTCATCCGAGAGTTCTGAAAGAACTTGTGGATTTCCTGACAAAAATATGTAATCTTTCTTTAAAATCTGCCTCCATTCCTGAGGACTGGAAGGTAGCTAATGTCACTCCCATCTTTAAAAAGGGCTCCTGGGGAGATCCGGGAAATTAAAGGCCAGTCAGTCTGACATCAATACCGGGTTAGTTGATGGAAACTGTTATTAAGGAAAGAATTAGTAGGCACATTGATGAACAAAAACTATTGAGGCAGACTCAGCATGGGTTTCGTAAGGGAAGATCTTGTCTCACTAACTTGTTAGTGTTTTTTGAGGGAGTGAACGAACATGTGGATAAGGGGGACCCAATAGATATTATTTACCTTGACTTCCGGAAAGCTTTTGATACAGTTCCTCATCAAAGGCTCCTAAGTAAGCTCAATAGTCATGGGATAAAAGGACAAGTCCTCTTGTGGATCAAAAACTGGCTTATCAATAGAAAACAGAGAGTGAGTATAAATGGGAAACTTTCTCAGTGGAGGTTGGTAAGCAGTGGGGTACCACAGGGATCAGTACTTGATCCGATGCTTTTCAACTTGTTTATTAATGATTTGGAATTGGGAGTAAGCAGTGAAGTGGCTAAATTTGCAGATGGCACGAAGTTGTTCAGGGTGGTGAAAACCAGGGAGGATTGTGAGGCACTCCAAAGGGATCTGTCAAGGATGGGTGAGTGGGCGTCAATGTGGCAAATGGGGTTCAATGTGGCCAAGTGCAAAGTGATGCACATTGGAGCCAAAAATCCTAAATATAAATATATGTTGATGGGGTCTGAACTGGCAGAGACGGACCAAGAGAGAGATCTTGGAGTCTTAGTGGATAACTCAATGAAAATGTCTAGACAGTGTGTAGCTGCAATAAAGAAGGCCAACGCTATGCTGGGGATTATTAGGAAGGGAATTGAAAACAAATCAGCCAGTATCATCATGCCCCTGTATAAATTATTGGTGCGACCTCATTTGGAATACTGTGTACAGTTCTGGTCACCACATCTCAAAAAGGATATTATAGCATTGGAAAAAGTGCAGAGAAGGGCAACTAGAATGATAAAAGGGTTGGAACACCTTCCCTATGAAGAAAGGTTAAAATGCTTGGGGCTCTTCAGCTTGGAGAAACGACAGCTGAGGGGTGACATGATCGAGGTTTATAAGATTATGAATGGGATTGAGCAGGTTGAGAAAGAAGTACTTTTCTCCCTTTCTCACAATACAAGAACTCGTGGGCACTCCATGAAATTGCTGAGCAGTCGGGTTAGAACAGATAGAAGGAAATACTTCTTCACCCAAAGAGTGATAAACATATGGAATTCACTGCCACAGGAGGTGGTGGCAGCTACAAGGATGGAGAGTTTCAAGAGGGAATTAGATAAATATATGGAGCAGAAGTCCATCAGTGGCTATTAGCCACAGGGTATGGATGGGAGTTCTCGGTCTGGGGCAGATGATGCACTCTATTCCTGGTGCTGGAGGGGGCAGCAATGGGAGGGCTTCTAGTGTCCTGGCCCCACTGCTGGACCTCCTGATAGCACGTGGTATTTTTGGCCGCTGTGTGACAGATTGTTGGACTAGATGGGCCATTGGCCTAATTCAACATTGGCTTCTCTTATGTTCTTAAAGTCCGATCCTTTTGGGCTGAACTGATTTCATACCAGATTTCCTGTCATCTGATCCCTCTATTGTGAACCCAAGCTGTTAGGTAGGTCTGATTGATCTCTTTTGTCTTCCTGGTCACCATTTTTTAAACTAGTGATGTGTGCATAACCGCACCTCTGCATCCAGGCTGTGAAGCTGAGGGGAGGGACAGGCTGCCACTCTGTTTTCAGCTTGCCTCCTCTTTAAACAATTTGTCCTGTCAGGGGAAAGGGCCTCTGCACCCAGGCTGTGAAGCTGAGGGGAGGGACAGGCTGATCATAACTCTCTGTGACAAAATACTTCCAATTAGATTAGACATGTGGCCAGGCCATGCTAAGCTTGCTGTCTGACCACAGTCTTAGATAAGCACACATGGAGTTTTCTTTGAGACCAAAGAATATTGTCTGCAACATGGGCACAGCATCTGTTCATTGCCAGTCATTAATATCCCTGCAGCCCTGAGGTAGCAGCCAGCACAAGCCCATCCTAGGCAATGACATGCTGGCTCAGCAAGTCACAGGACTGGCTTGTTACCCTCCTGGTTTCAGCTGATGAATTTAACTATATAATCCATTGCACTCACAGAAACCTGATTTCTGGATAGCCGCAATGTTCATCTGTATTTGGTTTTGTTTTTTGTTTTTTAGAAAATGGTTCCCAATACAGAAGTTGCAATGCTCAAGGGAATTTTTGTTCTTTAGACAAAGAAGGTCCTTCACTCATAATCATCTGTCTGCTTTAGTCAGCAGAACATTTGCATTTTAAGATGAAATGGGCATTGCATCGCTGTTAGGTCTTAAAGATTATTATTAGGAGGGTAATGTAAGGACTCTATGTTTCAGTATAACTCCTGTAGTATACCTCGCCTTTGGATAAAGAGGAGTTTTGCTGGCAATCCTGTCAGTATTTCACCCTTTAGACATGCATATCCTTATGCCTTCTTCCAAGTGCTGCCTGTCTTTTATTCGCAAGACTCAGCAATGCTCCCCAAAAGGCTTTCTGATTTAAATTAAAAATATCACCCTATGCAGTCTTTGCCAAACTGAGCAGCACAGCAAAGTCACTTTTGATTTAGTCATTATAAGGGAGGGAGGCCACAAGGACCGTGCGTTGGCCCTGCACTGCCACTGGCCTCACATGAGCTAAATGTGGATCGGATGGGCCAGGACCTGGATGCAGTGGGTAGGGCAGCCTTCCCTCTCCCAAGTTGGGATCCAATAAAGGCATCAGCAATGGGAAGAGGAGCTCCTCGGAGGCAAGTTGCAAGAAACTTATCTGCCTTTGATGGTAGCAATGGGGGATCATTCTGGCTGACGGGAACAGGCTGGGAGCATCCCCAAAGAACAAACACCCATCTGAGGACAGCTACAGGCTGACTGAGCTCCTGAAGGTGAAGCAGAGCTAAAATAGGATGGCTTGAAACCCAAGGAGGAAGTAACAAGGACTGGATTTAAAGAGACAGTAGATATAAATTGTGCCCTGACCTGAATGGCCCAGGCTATCCCAGTCTCATTGTATCTCAAACTCTGGTTAGTATTTGGATGGGAGACCACCAAGGAGGTCCAGGGTCACTACACAGAGGCAGGCAATGGCAAACCACCTCTGAATGTCTCTTGCCTTGAAAACCCTACAGGGTCATCATCAGTTGGCTGTAACTTGACAGTACTTTCCACCACCATATTATATACATTGTAAAGGGGGAAATACTTACTTGAGCTGATATTGAGGGAAAGGCATATGATGAGGTTGCTCCCCACCCCCTGAGGTTCTGGATAGCATAAACATGGCAGTAGCAACCTTGGCTTCCTTGGCAGTCTCCCATCTGATTACTAACCAGATCCAACCCTGCTTATCCTCTGAGAGTTGATGAGATCGGGCTAGCCAGAACCATTCAGGTCTGGGTGACAAAGGGTTATGGTATTATTATTATTTCCTTTAAACATAAGCCTACACAGCATTATCATGCAAACCCTACCTCAGATTTTGAAACATTTCTTATTGAATTGGTGTGAAATATTTACTTCATGTTTGGTGCCCACATTGTTTTTGTTGTGTCTGTAGGAAGCAGTCACATATGTCATGGGAGTAATGTGGTTTCTTCCATAACACATTGCCTTATCTTCATAGAAGGCTGACATGGATGCTGAATGGAACCATATCATTCAGCAGGCCTAGAAAGTTCTTCACCCCCCAAATTTTACTAGTCAATTGTGGGATGCAGCCATGATGACACAACTCCACCATAATGTATGAAGAATAAAGGAATGAAAGGGTGTGAAAAAATAAAAGCTCATGAAAAGCTGAATCTACACTATATGCATGATCAAAATGTTCTCCTTTCTTAGATAAATTAACATCAACTGTTATAAAGTTACAGGCAATTAATGTTCTCTTACGTATAGAATAAGAATTGTTTCTCTTCTACTTGAATTGTGTATTCTCATACATGGAAGATCTGCCTAGTTAAATGAAATGTACCCCATATCTGTCTCTAAATACAAATTCACATTTGAAAAAAAAAAGTTGGAATCTCTTGTAAAGCTTCATACTCCACACATACATCCTACCTGGGGAATCTTGTGCATGCCGCAAATATTCAGGATCCTTCATCCTAAATTAGTTTACATGCATTGCCAGTATGTGTGTGTGGTGGTGGGTGTTAACCTACTTCGCTGTACAATACCATGGCTGTTTTAAGGCCAAATTACTTGTCAGGAGTTCCACTAATAGATTTTGCTTTAGCACAGGGTAGAAGGACCTCCTTTTTCTTTGTCCATCCAGAGGAGAAAGTAAGCCTTTGGTGCTCAGTGCTGGTAAGAAAATAGCTAAACTAATACTTCCCATCTTTTGATTCAAGTGTCTTCCAAGGGAGAGTACCAGTAAGAAACTAAAGTTAACTCCACTCTTGGCACCACCATAGGGCACAAGCTTTCAGTGCTCAAAACTGGAGGTAATTATGGAAAGACAGAAGGGGTTTGTTTGTTTTTTTAGCAAAACTCTCCTAAAAAGGAGAGAATTTTATTCTTTTTATAAGAAAAGGAAGGGGTAGACAGATGGAGAAAGAAAAAGGATGGAGTGAAGTTTTCTCTGTTAAAATGGGTTAGTTTTAGTTAGTGTTTAATATCGTTTTTCGGCATCGATCATGGTTAGAAGATCTTCTTTTTGATTTTGCAAAGTCCAAAGACACTCTGTTAATACAGTTAGTAAAGTCCACTGGGGTTAGTAATTAAACAGCTCCTTACAGATGCAACACAAACAATCCTTAAGATGTCTTCTTTTTAAGTCTCTTCCAATTATGGGCTAAGTCCTTTTTAACATTGATGGCTTCCTTTCCTTCACCTCTTACCCCTGGGCTGCTGTCTTCTTCACTGCTTATCATAGTTTTAAATGCTGCGTCTTCCCTCACGCCGGCGTGTCTCTTCAGAAGTTTTTGCATTTCAAGGATGTAGTCTTTCTTCTTCCTTTTGTAGCTTTCAGATTTCCAGGGCGCCATAACCACTTCGCAAAAATTAGATCTCCGATGTCTTGCTTGCTATGCTCGACCTCCCCTTCTACTGGCAGAGTAATTTCTTTTATAAAAGCGGAATTGGCTTTGGGAGCCATATCCACCTCTTCTTTTAATTCTTTCGCTTCACTGCCAGTTAGGGGAACCAATACATTCGCCAAAGTAAATCCGAGATCCTCTTTCTCTTCTTCTTTTACGCCCTGAGAACTTAGAATCCACGCTTTCTGTTCAATCTCCGTCATCTTCCTTGTTGTTTCCAATATCAGTTCTTGTTGACTGATGAGAACACTTTCCACTTTAAGCAGGGTTTCATTGATTTTCTGCATTTGCTCCAGCAGAGGGCGCAGAATCTCATTTTCCTGTTGATTGACAGCAAGCTCTGGGGGGGGGCTACTCGGACCGGAAGTCCCTCCTCCCTTCTCTTCCGGTTTCTGCAGGACTTTCCCCATTGTCGACATTTTGCTTTATTGTTTACTTTTAAAAAGTTCGTGCCGCCTCCCCCAGGAAGCTAATAAGGTCGTAGTCTTCTATGAAACTCCAACGGTACTTTCACCAACAGTTCTTTCTCTCTTCCCCCTCCGCGCTCCCTTTGTAAATCTTGCTTCTCAAAAGGGGTGGGGACTCCTCCCTCCTCCCATACGCTTAAACGCTTGCGGGGGATTCAAATTCACGCTTCAAAATAGACCTTCCACTCACGATTCGATGCCACTTCTTCTTTTTATATTAAATCATATCGCTGTCTTCACTCCTGGAAATCGGTGGCGCTGCTAAGTCCCATGACGGGGCACGACGCAGCGGGGCCGATTGGGGCAGGGAGAAAGCCTCAATTTCCTGGCTGTCTGCCGGCAAAGAGGTCACTCTCCAAGCGCCCCCGGTTCGGAGCCTTAACCTAAGGCTCACTAGGGTCTTTCGCACATGCGAAGACCCCCCCTATCTGCGCGTGGGCTATCCGCCTCCGGGAGCGTCCCGAGACGCGGCCGCCATTCGCAACGCCGAAACCGAAACCAGAAGGGGTTTGTTTAAAGAGCATTATTCGGTCATCCTGGGGCAAAAGGTACAGTATCAGTGTATGAACAGCAATAAGACACTGTGGTGTGGGCTCACAGAGAGATATGGAGAGAGGGGGCAAGATTAGATTATTAGGGAGTTGAAGCACCTTTCTTGTGATGAAAGGCTGAAGAGTCTGGGACTTTTCAGTTTAGAAAAGAGATGGCTAAGAGAAGACATAATACAGGTTTATAAAATTATGCATGGGATGGAGAACATGGATATACAGAGCTTTTTATCCCACTCCCATGTTACTAGAGCAGGAGCTGTGGTGGCTCAAGTGGTTAAGATGCTGAACTGCAGGTTGTGGAAAGTCAGTAGTTCAGCAGTTTGAGACCCAAGAGTGCCGCATGATGGAGTGAGCTCCCGTCTCTAGTTCCAGCTCCTGCCAACCTAGCAGTTTGAAAGCAAGAAATTGAAAGTAGATAAATAGGCACCACTTTGGTGGGAAGATAACAGTGTTCCTTGTGCCTTGGTGTTTAGTCATGCCGGCCACATATCTTCGGACAGCGCTGGCTCTATGGCTTTGAAACAGAGATGAGCACCGCAAACCTAGAGTCGGATTCAACTGGCTTTCGAGCAAGGAAACCTTTACCTTTACTTTACATGTTATTAGAACTTGGGGGGCACCCAGGGAAATTGTTGGAAAATAGGGTGAGGAAAGACAAGAAGAAATTACTCAATGAGTAATTAAACTCAGGAATTCACAGGAGCAAAGGTCACAAGCATGGATAGCTTAAGATAAGGTTAGACAGATTCACGGAGGAAAGGCACTTAGTGGCTTCTGGCCATGGTGACTGAAGGGAGCCTCCAGATCCACAGGCAGCAAACCTTGAATACCAATACTGGGAGGCCATAGCAGGGGATGGCCTTAGCTTCTATGCCCTGGTTGCCCTCCAGGGCAACTGGTTGGCTGCTATGTAACTGAAACAGGATGGGCTAGATGGACCACTAGTCTGATCCAGCAGGCTCTTATTTTCTTAAAAGCCAGGAAAGCTGCTAGTCTGGAACAGATGAAACTCAGCAAGCCGAATGGCTATGAAGATTGGATGAGTTTTTCAGAAGAATGGAATTTAGTGCAAGAAACTGGTGAGAAGGGAAGGAGGTAGTGACTCAGGCTTGAACATGCCTATGACTGTTTTGAATGGCCATTTACTTGGGACTAAATGCTGTTGCACTCGGTGAGCATGAGCTCTGAGGACATCTGCACAGGATCAGGCTGCAGGCTCACTCCAGGTGTGGGCTCTTCTCTATCCACTTATTTTAACAGATAACCCATATTATCTAAATTATATATACCACAAAGACAAGAAGAGAAATAATATTGTAATGTTAGAGGATCACAGCAAGTCAAAGAATTCAGTCGGTGGAATACAGTCTAAACGGTACAGACAAAAATAGTTGGTACTAGCAATCTGAACTGAGGAAACAATGACATGGATCCTACAGATTTGCACTGATAGAAGGAAGCAGATCTTCCTCAACATTTTCTCCTGCTGCAGCCCAAAATGCCCTCTGAGATGCTGCTCCTGGGGGACAAGGAACTCCTAGAAACAGCAAGAATGGGTGTGTCAGAGGTTTGTCACAGCAGGGGAGAATAGGCAAAAATGGTCCCCCTCTATCCGTGAAAATCTTCACTGGGATCCAGTTCATTATTTTCTGAGACTATTAGATACCTCCTAGAGTGATCAGTTAGACCCACAACTGTATTAACTGTCTGAGTTAGTCTGTTTTTTCTCCCTCAGATGTAATGGCACAAAATTTAATGGCACAAACTATTGTAAGAATTAACATTGGCTGAATAATTCCTGGGTAGTTCACTAAACAAAAGTAGGGCCGGGTCAAAATGGTGAAAGGATGCCTTTAAAAAAAATGTTTCAACAGCTGTGGAAAGACACAACCATTATGGCTGATTCTGTATTGAGACTGACTAGTGAATAATGCTAAAAGCATCTGGCTATTCCGAGTGAGGTCAGTGCTTCATATGCTTATTTTGAATTGGCTTTGTGACTTCATTCTGTAAGTGAAATCTGATCAACTATATGGCACCATCACAAAACCAATTCAGATTAATGTCAGTGAGTATTACTATCACTCTGAACAAGCTTCATGAGATCATCACTTTCCAAATCTCACTGAAGTCATTGTACAATGATGACATCATAAACACTGTACAAGCCTCAATTTGATAGGATCCCTCAGCAAAGGTAACCCATCTAAAATCCAGCCAACAGAATAGCAGAGGGGAAAAACTGCAGCTGTGAATAGTCATGAACAGGTTTTTAAAAAAGAAAAACCTTTTTCAGGGCAATTCATGGCCCCAGTGTGCTGTTTTTGTCCTGAAATGTCTAAATGTGAACATTTGATGCAGCCATATACAAAAATGAAAACAACAGAAACAACATGAAAACAGTTCGATTTGAGTCCTGTAGCACCTCAGAGACCGGTAAGGATTTCAGGGTGCAAGCTTTTGAGGGTCAAGAGTTTTCACTCTCAAAAGCTTACACCCTGAAAATCTGGTTTCTCTCTAAAGTGCTACTGGACTCAAATTGAACTGTTCTACTGCTGACCAGCATAGCTATCCTCTGAAACTATCTACATGAAAATAAACTATCCATGCATCTTGCTTGTATGCAATCCCATAGACTGTATTTGTATCTATAAAATCTATCAAAGGATCTTTTGTGAACAAGTTGCATGGATGGTTCAATCAGATCAAACCCTGGTATTTCTACAGGGTCCATCTTGTGGATGTTAACTTTCAATGTGTTTATGTGGCTATGTTAAATCACTTTCTTTTGTTTAAATATAATAAACCTTTCAATTAATGGAAATCAAACTGACACCTGATAAGCCCAGAATATGACATTATGACTTTGTATGTTTTAAGATTCCATTACTGATGTGAAGCTTATCAATTCTAAACTGAGAAACTGCTAAGAAAGCATATATAATCATTTTGCTATTCTCTCCTAAAAGGATTACATAATATATAGCCAGTAGTTACATTTGCAAGCAATCTAATTCTCTTAACTGTGATTCCTATTCTGTGTGATGAGTGCAATTGACACTTGAGTAGCTTTTGGAACACTTTGCAATGGTTACTTAATTTATACACATATGAAAAAAAACACACCAATATAAAAACTGATCTTTCATCATTTTACTTTTTTATCAGTTTTCCAGATTCAGAATGTGAGGAAGTATTTGGATCATCTTCTCTGTGTGTGTTTTAATGAAGTGTTGTTACAATGCAAGGTGGTTGTTACAGACCAGCTGTTGCCATGTACAGCAATGACTTTTGTGCTCTGCACCAAACTTTATGTGTCAGCTCATGGCAACAGTCCAGGTCTCCAGCCAAGGACATCTTGAGAACTGCTGCTACAGAAACACACAGGTTGTTTTTTTCTGCATTGGATAAACACCTCAACAATGTCAGAAAAACAGCATGAACATTTCTAGAGGAGAAAGTGCTCAGTTTTGGTTCTTCCTTTCTTCACCTGTTTTTTTTTTTTCAAATGTGCTACCTTTCATTTGCTGGTCATGGGAGTTTTTAAACACTTTATGTAAATGATGGGACTGACTTCTTTCAGAGGAAAAAAAAATCTGGCCCTTTGTCCCAGTCTTGAGGTCCTTGATTCTGAAGATAATACACAGAGATGCAATGGTTATGTTTTTCTCAGAAGCCTGAACAAGATCTCCTTTTAGTATATAGTATCTTAGGTAGTGAAGAACATAGCATTAACTTTAATGCAAAATGTATGTCAAATCCTCAGGAAAAGAGATACTATTAATGCTGTATTACATCCAAACATGAAATTTTGCATTGTTCTTTCTTCCTTTTGTTGTTTAGAAAAAAAATAAAGCAATAGAAATGGGGTCATTAGTGATTTTGCATTTTTAATAAGAAAATGTTTCATATTTTGAACAGCCTGATCATATGTCACGGGCAAGGTCGGATGCAAAATCTTTGTTTTTCTGTGTCTTTATAACATGTATAAGAAATATTGATAAAAGGGCACTTTTGATTAAATTGAAAGATCTCTTTGGGACAATAAAGAGGAAACTTAGCAGACCAGTGTAATGTGTTCCTGGAGACTATCACTCATGAAAAACTGAACTACCAGATTGTGCCTCAGCAGTAGCTTCCAAGATATTTTTGTGCCCCAACGTACTGCCGTTCTCAGAAATAATTAACAGCAGGGCTTGAAATATTCAAATAAACTCAAACTAGTGAGTTTAAATGCCTCTGATGTCATACATGACTGGAGCCAGAACATTTTCTGGTTCTTCCTCCTAGGGTGCCATTGTTCTTCTAGTCCAGAATAAGATTTGGGATGGACAAGCCTAAAATTACTCAGGGTGTTATGGAAACCTGGCTTGGGTCAAGGAAAGGAGCCCTCATAAATCCTTCAGAAGTCTTCAAGTATTGTACCTTATGAAGCACTTTTCAGTAGTCTAGCCTGTCTTGTGGGTTACAAAAGCATGATTTCTAGTCCTTACCACATAGCAGCTCACAGCACTGTGCTATGCACATCACCTGTTTTCTGAACTAATACTACATGATTTAGCAGGCCAAGAAACCAGCAAGAAGCTGCTGCTTTTTTCAACCAGGAGTAAAATAACAAACTGAGAAAATTTCAAGACTCCACAGTACTCTAATTAAAAGAGCATGGCTCTTAACAAGTTTTCATTATTTTCTCTCTCTGGGTAAGTCAGATGTTATCTAATTCAAAGCACTTAGACCTGTATGCATCTCATGTGGACAGAGTCTAATTACATAACTAATTATTTTTCATCATTAACCTGCTTACACTGTAGCAAGCTCACTCATAGAGGTGTTAATAATGTTCCTTTAGTTCAGATTCATCAATGCCATTCTCTCTGCTTTTGTCATCAGAGTCTCAAAGCAGATCTGCTAATTGGAATGAATTTTGCTTAAGCTTGAAAAGACATAAAAGAATACACATATAGCCTTATGATTATAAATGCTGCAAATTTTGCCACAAACATCTCTGACAGTCAAACTTACCATATCTGAAGTTAGAAATCAGACGTGAGCTGATCAGTTAGTCAGTTCAGCTCATTCCAAGAAGTCATGAATGCCTACTGAACCAGTTTTCATCAGATTTGCCCAAAACTCCACCTGTGCAAATATGCTGCTGATTTAAACTGATTGGCAGTGATTAGTGTCACTAGGGACTACTTATACAAACACCATAGGGTAGAATTTTATTCAAACACAGTATTAATTTGTGACTTCAGGTATCTGAAGAAGTGAGCAGTGATTCACAAAAGCTCATACCCTTCCACAAATTTTGTTGTCTTTAAGGTGCTACTGAACTCTTACTCTTTTATACTGCTACAGACAGACTAACACGACTACCCATCTTGATTTATCCTTAGCTGTGTGAAGTTATATTAAGGGAAAATATTTTTCTTCTATGTGTGAGTGTGTGAGAGAAAGATGGGGGATTGGATTGTTTCACATTCTGAGTTACTTTAAAAAGGATAAGAGTTGTGGCTAAATAAAATAGAAAACCTCACTTGTCAAGAGTTGGCAAGATGCTAAATCCTAGCCTTGTTTTATTCTTTTATTGTTTGTGGTCAGCTTGTTAACTAACTTTCCAGAGTGTGTGTGCACAAGGACTTATCTTGCTCTTGTGCGATGCTCAGCCAGTGTCAGTGCACATCCAGCATGCCAAAAGAATTATTTTCCTGTGTATTATTATTCTACACATGGGATTTTTTAAGACAAAAGAAAATCTGGAAAGATAAATTAAGGTTATTGTGGAAATGTTCCTACTTAGAAATTAGAAAAAGTTCCTAGTATGATACAGTAGATTATACCTGAACATCAAGTAGACAAAAATAATGACTACTGAGGAATTAAACAACTTTAAGGTTGACAGTGAAAAAACTGAAATTGTTAAAGATTTTCTATTCATTGGCTTCATCATCAACTAAAAGGGAGATTGCAACCAAGAAATCTAGATCAAGTTAAGTCTCCCTAGAAGCTAAAATAACTTAACTGAGGCTATTGCACTTTGGTCACATTATGAGAAAATGAGTCACTAGAAAAGATAATTCTAGGAAAAGGTGAAGGCAGCAGGAAAAGAGGAAGACCCAACATGAGATGGATGGACTCAATCAAGGAAGCCATGGCCCTCAGTTTGCAAGACCTGAGCAAGGCTGTTAAGGATAACACATTTTGGAGGTCAATAATTCATAGTGTTGCCATAATACATAATTGACTTGATGGCACTTAACACACTTACATGATCCAGTCATAATTATGGTTTCATAGATCTATGTGTTTGATTGGGGTCTGATCGATAGGGATCAGTTCCTCCCTTCCTGATAGTTACTAACCTCCCTCCTGCTAATTACTAACCTTCACAGTGAAACTTATCCAGGAGGGGACTGAATGGGTCCTCCAATGTTGTGGTCTAGCAAAGGAAGGGTAGTCTCCTCCAGGTTCACAGAAGCATAGAATCACAGAGTCGGAAGGGGCCATGCAGGCCATCTAGTCCAACTCCCTGCCCAGTGCAGGATCAGCCTAGAGCATCCCTGGCAAGTGTTTGTCCAGCCACTGCATAAGGACTGCCGGTGAGGGGGACCTCACCAAATCCATAGGCAGCTGATTCCACTGTTGCACAACTCTTACTGTAAAAAAGTTTTTCCTAATATCCCGCTCTTAATTTAAACCCAGTATTGTGAGTCCGATCCTCTGCTGCCAACAGGAATAGCTCCCTGCCCTCCTCTAAGTGACAGCCCTTCAAATACTTAAAGAGAGCAATCATGTCCCCCCTCAACCTTATAAGAACATAAGGACATAAGAGAAGCCAATGTTGAATCAGGCCAATGGCCCATCTAGTCCAACACTCTGTCACACAGTGGCCAAAAATACCAGGTGTCATCAGGAGGTCCAGCAGTGGGGCCAGGACACTAGAAGCCTTCCCACTGCTGCCCCCCCCCAGCACCAAGAATAGAGAGCATCACCTGCCCCAGACTGAGAGTTCCTATCTGTACCTTGTGGCTAATAGCCACTGATGGACTTCTGCTCTATATGTTTATCTAATTCCCTCTTGAAACTGTCCATGCTTGTAGCTGCCACCACCTCCTATGGCAGTGAATTCCATGTGTTCATCACTCTTTGGGTGAAGAAGTATTTCCTTTTATCTGTTCTAACCCGACTGCTCAGCAATTTCATGGAATGCCCACGAGTTCTTGTATTGTGAGAAAGGGAGAAAAGTAATTCTTTCTCAACCTGCTCAATCCCATGCATAATCTTATAAACCTCAATCATGTCACCCCTCAGCCGTCGTTTCTCCAAGCTAAAGAGCCCCAAGCATTTTAACCTTTCTTCATAGGGAAAGTGTTCCAATCCCTTTATCATTCTAGTTGCCCTTCTCTGCACTTTTTCCAATGCTATAATATCCTTTTTGAGGTGTGGCGACCAGAACTGTACACAGTATTCCAAATGAGTTTGCACCAATGATTTCTACAGGGGCATTATGATACTGGCTGATTTGTTTCCGATTCCCGTCCTAATAATCCCCAGCATAGTGTTGGCCTTCTTTATTGCAGCTACACACTGTCTAGACATTTTCATTGAGTTATCTACTATGACTCCAAGATCTCTCTCTTGGTCCGTCTCTGCCAGTTCAGACCCCATCAATGTGTATTTATATTTAGGATTTTTGGCTCCAATGTGCATCACTTTGCACTTGGCCACATTGAACCCCACTCACCCATCCTCGAAAGATCCCTTTGGAGTGCCTCACAATCCTCCCTGGTTTTCACCACCCTGAACAACTTTGTGCCATCTGCAAATTTAGCCACTTCACTGCTTACTCCCAATTCCAAATCGTTAATGAACAAGTTAAAAAGCATCGGACCAAGTACTGATCCCTGTGGTACCCCACTGCTTACCACCCTCCATTGAGAAAGTTTCCCATTTATACTCACTCTCTGATTCCTATTTATAAGCCAGTTTTTGATCCACAAGAGGACTTGTCCTTTTATCCCATGACTATTCAGCTTACTTAGGAGCCTTTGATGAGGAACTTTATCAAAAGCTTTCTGGAAGTCAAGGTAAACAACATCTATTGGGTCCCCCTTGTCCACATGTTTGTTCACTCCCTCAAAAAAAAACTAACAGGTTAGTGAGACAAGATCTTCCCTTACAGAACCCGTGCTGAGCCTGCTAAATAGTTTTTGTTCATCAGTGTGCCTACTAATTCTTTCCTTAATAACAGTTTCCACCAATTTACCCGGTATCGACGTCAGACTGACTGGCCTGTAATTTCCTGGATCTCCCCTGGAGCCCTTTTTAAAGATGGGAGTGACATTAGCTTCCAGTCCTCAGGAATGGAGGCAGATTTTAAAGAAAGATTACATATTTTTGTCAGGAGATCTACAATTTCACATTTGAGTTCTTTCAGAACTCTCGGATGAATGCCATCCGGGCCTGGTGATTTATTAGTTTTTAAATTGTCCATCAGTCATAGGACTTCCTCTCTTGTCACATCAATCTGATTCAGGTCTTTCAAACCCCCTCCCAAAATCGGTGGTTCTGGAGACGGCAAGCACTTCTCATCTTCCGCAGTGAAGACAGAGGGAAAAAATGCATTCAGCTTCTCAGTGGTTTCCCTGTCATCTTTCAGTAGTCCTTTTATCCCTTGGTCATCCAAGGGCCCCATTGCCTCCCTGGCTGATTTCCTACTTCTAATGTATTTGAAGAAAGTTTTATTGTTGGCGTTTATGTTTTTTGTGATATGCTCCTCATATTCCCTTTTTGCTTGCCTGATCACAGACTTGCATTTTATTTGCCACAGCCTGTGTTCCTTTTTATCAGCCTCACTGAGCCTAGCTTTCCACTGCTTAAAGGAATCCTTCTTACCTTTTACAGCTTCCATTACTTTATTTGTTAACCATGCAGGCTTTTTTCTATACCTATTTGTGCCTTTCCTAACCTTCGGGATATATTTTTTCTGAGCTTCTAGGATTGTAATTTTAAATAGTCTCCAGCTTCCCCTATGGTTTTGACCCTTTCCACTTTTCCTTTCAATTTCTTCCTCACACGTCCCCTCATACCAGAGAAGTTACCCCTTTTAAAGTTAAAAGTGGTTGTGTCAGTCTTTTTGGGCAACTCTCTGTTTATACAAATGTTAAACTCAATCACATTATGGTCACTATTCCCAAGTAGTACAATCAATTTTACATCTCTCACCAGGTCTTGGGTGTTACTTAGGACCAAATTCAGGATTGCCTCTTCCCTGGTAGGATCTGTGACCATCTGTTCCATAGCGCAGTCATTGAGAGTGTCTAAAAACTCAATCTCTTTTTCCTGACTAGAACTCATATTGACCCAATCAATGTGTGGGTGGTTAAAGTCACCTATTACGACACAGTTATTTCATCTAGCTGCTATCTTTAATTCATTCATCATTTTATAATTCTCCTCTACCTTTTGATCTGGTGGGCGATAACAAACTCCCACTGTTAAACCTCCTTTTGGACCCACTATTTCAACCCATAGCATTTCCGGAAGCAAATCCAATTCTCTTACCCTCTCAATCTTACTGGACTATATACCTTCTCTGACATACAGAGCCACCCCACCTCCAACCCTTCCTCTCCTATCCTTCCGATATAATTTATAACCAGGAATCACTGTATCCCACTGATTTTCCTCATCCTACCTCCTCTTCTCCAGACTGAACATTCCTAAGTCCTTCAGCCTTTCCTCATAGGGCTTGGTCTCCAGGCTCCTGATCATCCTTGTCACTCTCCTCTGCACTCACTCCATTGTGTCCACATCCTTTTTGAAGTGATCTTCCTGATCATTGCTGGTGTAAGAGATATACCAAGTAGGTTACATGTCAAGGAGGGGAGATGGAGGATTGCTGGGGTGAATAACCACAGGCAGCCATAATGCAATTTATGGATCCAGTGGAAGGAGGAATGACTAGAAGGAAATGTGAACAACAGAATTACTGGGGTCTGAGAATTTAAATTACAGCATACTGTTTACTGGATCACCCTTGTCCACATATGTGCTAACTCTCTCAAAAGGCTGGTGAGATACAACTTCCTTTTACAGAAGCCATGCTGGTTCTTTCTCAAGTAGCACTGTTTCCTCTATGTGTTTAATAATTATATAGTTAGTAACAGTTTCTTAGTTTTAGCTGGAACTACAGAACTCTTACCTGCATGCTTTGTTTCTATTAGTAGCTGTTGTCTTTCTTTGCAGAGTTACCATACAATTATTAGCAGGTTGCTAAGCAAGCAATAGACCTGTAAGATTTTGAAAATTAATGCATCAAATGAGATTTTTAAATTACAGTTAGCATTAGACCCTGATATATGAACACATAATCTGTTTTATACTGAGTCAGACCATCAGTTTATCAAGGTCAGTGTTGTCTGTTTTGACTAACCAGCTCTCCAGTCTCTCAGGCAGAGATCTCCACATTAGCTACTACCTGATTGCTTTTTTAAGTGGAGATGCTAGGGATTGAACCTGGGACCTTCTGTACATGAAGCAGATGCTCTACTACTTGGCCAAACATCCTCTATTTTGGCTTTTTTATTTTTGTTACATGGTTCTTGCTACAAATAATGTAAAAACATTTCCTTGATTTGTTTGCAGTGGCAATTAATATTGGTATGTTAACAGGAGTCAATGTTCACAAAGGACTGAAAGGAAAAACAAAGCCACAGAAAACAGACTAGTTTAGAAAAGACATAAACGTTATTTAACTTGGTAAACAGCTTATCAACAAAGTAATACTAAGTAGAAAGACTAATAGCCAAATTCAGGATGGATGGATGGCATTTCTCCTGTAGATTTTGATTAAGTGAACCTGTTAGAAATATTTTGATGTCTGCTCTAAGATAGACCTTGATTTATTTATTTGCTTGATGTAGTAATAAAACTGATAGCTGTTCTTCCTAAATACTCGCAGGTAGCTTATTGCTTCCCTCTGATAATTTGTTATTTTATACCTGCTTGAAGAGACCTGATACAGTTATTCATTTACAAAGTTATAATCTCCCCCAGTTTGGTGGAATCACAGTCATATTTTTTAAAAAACTTGTTGATAGTGAAAATACCAAAATGAGAAATCAGTGGGATAGCCCCAAAGAGGGATCATTATAGAAAACTAACCATGAGATCACCATTTCATGTTTTAATCACTCTCTGTGTAAAGAAGTATTTTCTTTTGTTCATTCTAAACCTACTGCCCATCAGTTTCATTGGATTCCCTTGAGTTCTAGTATTTTGGGAGCAGGAGAAAAAATTCTGTTCGTCAAATCTCTCTATCTCTTAGTAATCTCTTTTCTTAACTGAAAAGTCCCAGACTCTTCAACCTTTCCTCATAAAATAAATAGATAAATAAAATAAATAATCATTGTTGCCCTCCTCTGTCATTCTGGAGGTACGGTGGCCAGAATTGTACACAGTATTCCAAATGCGGTTGCACCATAGATTTATTCAGGGGCATTCCAATATTGGCTTTTTTATTCTCAATCCCTTTCCTAATAATGCCTAACATGCAGTTTGCCTTTTTCACTGCTGCAGCACACTGGGTTGACACCTTCATTGAGCTATCCACTACTGCCCCAAGATCTTTTTCTCTCTCAGTCTCAGTAACTTCATATCCAATTAGCCTGTACTTGAAGCTGGGATTTTTTTGTCCCAATGTGCATCACCTTACACTTACCAACACTGAAGTTCATTTGCCACATTGTTACCCACTCACCCAGTTGGGTTGTTCTTCTTGAAGCTCTTCACAGTCAGACTTGGTTTTCATCATCCTGAATAATTTTGTGTCATCTGCAGACCTGGCCGCTACACTACGCACCCCTAGTTCCAGATCATTTATGAATAAATTAAATTTGCTGGCCCCAATACTGATCCTTGTGGGACCCCACTGCTTACTTCCATCGATTGTGAGAACTGTCCATTTATTCTGACTCTTTGCTTCCTGTCTTTAAACAAATTTTAATCCATAAGAGAACCCGCCCTTATATGATCCCACTAGCCTGATACCTGTGCTTCACTATGGTATTTAAGTTCTGTAAATCCAGTTATAATACTGATGATGTGAAGTTTGAAATGTAACATTTGTTGTAGGAATTCTAATGGAGAAGATTGTAATGTAAAAAATGAAGTGAGACATATGTATTATTTTTTTCTCTACTGAAGGATCTTTCTGTAGACTACACTGTTTTGCTTATATTGAGATGTATTGTTCTGAGCACCTCAGGGTGATCTTGCTGGTACTTGGCCAGTGCAGCTGCAAATGTCTTTGCCACATTCCTAAGTTACCTCCTCTTTGTAGCATTGTTGTATCTGGCTCAAAGTTTGCCAGGAGCTTTCTTGGGGGCCAGTAAGAGGTGTGAGGTGTGAGGGGGAGTTAGTCTGAGGGAGTGGTGATGTGGTGGACATTTCTTCAGGTTCATGAGGGAGGCACAAAACAAAATGGCTCCTAGAAAGTTCAATATGTTGTCGAAGGCTTTCATGGCCAGAGTTCGTTAGCTGTTGTAGATTTTCCAGGTTGTCTGGCCGTGGTCTTGTCATTGTAGAACCTGACGTTTTGCCAGTAGCTATGACTGGCATCCTCAGAGATATAACACAGAACGACGAAGTACTCTCTGTGTTAAGGTGAGAAGAAAAATGGTAGGCAGGTAATTTATATCTACTCAGGAGGTGGGGTAGGGCTGAGTCATTATCTTGTATGAGTTCCCCAGGCTGTGAAACATGCTAATGGAGGAAATTTCCTGAGGAGGTTCTTTTGTATATGGATTGGTTGTTTCCTGAGGAGGTTTCCTTTTGCACATGGATTGTTTCCTGAGGAGGTTTCCTGTTTCCTGAGGAGGTTCTTTTGCATGTGGAATGGATGGCTGTTGAAATTCTAATCTTATCTGTCATGTTATTGTCAGATGTAGAGACTTTTGTGTTTTTCAGGACAGGAAACCATGCCCTATTATGTGAAAAACACAAAAGTCTCTACATCTGACATTTTGCCCCCTTTCTACCCCCTTAGGGGTCATGTTTCTCAGAAACCTCTTTCTAGTGGGGGTTGACATCATAGTAGGAATACACTCCCCTTATTTTGGGTTTGTTGGTGCAGGAGTTTGGCCTGGACATTGAATTTTATTGAGGGCAGCGATGGTTCCATCTTGGCTGGCATCCTTCCCATTCCCTGTTTACATCTGTTTTGCCCTCCTCCCCCGTCCATGAAGTAGCTGGCAGTGGGAGTTGGAACAGGGATTGGTTATTTGCCAATTGCCTTTAAAGTTGTACTAATGTTGTACTAACTCCCTCATGGATCACTGCCTTGACGTGGTGAGGGGGCTTGCATGGTTCAATGAGGTTGTGGGCTATGCTGTGGAGGGCCACCCAGGATGGACAGGCCACAGCAAAGAACTCAGACAAAGTGTGATCCACTGGAGAAGGAAATGGCAACCCACTCCAGTATCTTTGCCAAGGAAACTCCATGGACAGTAACAAAAGGCTAAAAGATATGATACTGGAAGATGAGCCCCTCAGGTCGGAAGGTGTCCAATATGCTACTGGGGAAGAGTGGAGGGCAAGTACAAGTAATCCCAGAAAGACTGAAGTGGCTGGGCCAAACCTAGACAGCATAATAAAAAGTAGAGACATCACCCTGCCAACGAAAGTCCGTATGGTCAAACCAATGGTATTCCCAGTAGTAATGTATGGCTGTGAGAGTTGGACTTGAAGGAAGGCCAAGTGTCGAAGAATACATTCTTTTGAATTATGATGCTGGAGAAGACTCTTGAGAGTCCCTAGGACTGCTAGGAGATCAAATCAGTCAATCCTAAAAGACATCAACACTAACTGTTCCCTGGAAGACCAGATACTGAAGCTGAAGCTCAAATACTTTGGTCACCAAATGAGAGGGGATCACTCACTGGAGAAGTTCCTAATGCTGGGAAAGACTGAAGGTCAAAGAAGAAGGGAACAGCAAAGGATGAGATGGGCAGACAGCGTTATTGATGCAATGAACATGAAATTAAGCAAACTCTGATGCACAATGGAAGACAGGAGGGCCTGGCTTGATGTGGTCCATGGGGTCACGAAGAGTCGGACTCAACTGTGCGACTGAACAACAATTGTTTTTAATTAATTTTATCTTGTTTTATATCTGGCTGTACATCGCCCAGAACCCTGCAGTAGCAGGGGTGGGGCGATTCATAAATATAACAAATAATAAAAATAATAATAAATAATTTGGGGGGTGCAGGACATACTCTTTTTTTCTTTACAAAAATACTTCCCATTTATGTTACATTTAAGACATGTATTCAAAACAACATCCGAGCAATCAGATAATAAGCAAGTTCATATGAACCAATTTTCTAGAAGCCACATTGTGAGAAGTTAAATAACCTAAATTTTCTACAAATTTGGGGTATATTTCCATAGTGGGTGGGAGTGTGGCCAAGCTGGGCCAGCAGTATCAGTAAAGTGATCCTACTGGGGTGGCCTCCCTGCTGGATTAAAGTACCCTGGCCCTACACCTGACAGACACCTGCCTGTCTGGTTTTGGTGGGAGTGTGTTTAAAGGCATCAGGGAAGCTGGACCAGCAGCGGTGCTAAGGTAATCCTGCTGAGCCAGTCTCCCCAACAGCTGTAAGCATCTCACCCCCTCTCCTACACCTGACAGGCAGCTGCCTATCCAGTGTAGGAGGGGGAGGGGTATTGCAAGCCACTCTGGAGGTTGGGCTGGCAGGATCACTAAGGCATTACTGCTGGGGTGGGCTCTCTGATGGCTTTAGGTACCCTGCACCCATTGCTGCACCTGACAGACAGCTGCCTGTCAGGTGTAGGAGGTGGGGGGAGTGTGTTAAAAGCCATCTGAGAGGCTGGGGGTTGCTATACCTCACAGGTGGTTCTTGCCCATTCCTGATTTTCTCAACTGTCATAAGCTCTCTGCAGTCTCCTGTAACTGTTTTTTTTTTACCTCAGAACACAGAGCTCTGTAGCTGACCAATCAGAGAGTGGGGGGTACAAGGAGGCAGCAGCCTGGCAGCCACATAGGAAGCAATGGGGGGAGCACATTTTACCCCCTTTGACCCCGTTAGGGGTCGAATTTCTAAAAATCCCTTCTTAATGAGCATCTATGTCGTGGTGGGAGTGCTCTCCCAGAATTTCGTGTTTCTAGGTCCAGGGGTTTGTTCTGGGCATTAATTTTATGGTGAGGGGACTTTCTTTTATATATATATAGATAGATAGATGACTGCTAAGTTTACTCAGGTGTCTTTGGTAAGGTACTTTGTCAAAACGCTTTTGAAAGTCCAAGTATATATTGTCTACCAAGTCACTGTTGTCCTGCATGCTTGTTCACTTTCTATCTCTCATCTGAGTTCCTTAAGAACTCTTGGGTGTATGCCATCAAGACCTGGAGACTTATTGGTTTTTAATTTCCCAGGAAAGTCTAGAACATCATATCTGGACACCTTAATTTGGCTTAATTCTTCAGACTCCCTTCCTGAAAATAGGGGCTGTGGCATGGGTACATGCCCCACACTTTCCACAGTGAACACAGAAGCAAAAAACTCCATCTCAAGACCAGCCTCAAGCATTTATCAGGTGGGTGATAGTACACCCCACTTTTAAGTTACCCTTAAGGCCCAGTATTTCCACCCATATCACTTCTGTTGGAGAGTTAATTCCCCTGATGTTTTCTAACTTATTTGACTCCATGCCCTCTTTGATGTAGAATACAACACCTACCCCAGCCCATCCAAATTGTCACACCATCTCCTTTTCACACAATCTCTTCTAGCAACAGTATGCACAAACTGAAATCCCTGAGACTCCACAGAGAAGATTATGGGATACATTGCCTTCCTGAACAGAGATCCTGTCGACTTTAACCAGTGAAGCGCCCTAGTTCACTCAGATGACTTTTAATAGACAAAATAAGCACTGAGTGGAGGTCCAACTCTGAACTGGTCATGAACACATGCTGCTGTACATTTATGGGTGGCAGCAGTAGAAAATAGTACAACTAACAGGGCCGGATCGCCCATAGGGCGAACTAGGCGCCCGCCTAGGGCGCCCTGGCCTGAGGGGCGCCAATTGGCGCCCCACTCCCCCCCGAAAACTGCCCCCCGCCGTCCTAACCCGGCGCCCGCCGGCGCTGCCAGACCCCTGCCTCCTTCCCAGCAGGGCCCGTAGAAAAGCCGGCACCAGGAGGGAGGGGGCGGAGGCTGGACCCCCCCGCGCACCCTTCCCGGCTTTTCTGGGGGTCCCGCAGCCACGGGGCCCGCAGAAAAGCCGGCACCGGGAGGGAGGGGGCGGAGGCTGGACCCCCCCGTGCACCCTTCCCGGCTTTTCTGGGGGTCCCGCAGCCGCGGGGCCCGCAGAAAAGCCGGCACCGGGAGGGAGGGGGCGGAGGCTGGACCCCCCGCCCCCTTCCCGGCTTTTCTGGGGGTCCCGCAGCCGCGGGGCCCGCAGAAAAGCCGGCGCCGGGATGGAGGGGCGGAGGCTGGACCCCCCATGCCCCCTTCCCGGCTTTTCTGGGGGTCCCACAGCCGCGGGGCCCGCAGAAAAGCCGGCGCCGGGAGGGAGGGGGCGGAGGCTGGACCCCCCGCCCCCTTCCCGGCTTTCCTGGGGGTCCCGCAGCCGCGGGGCCCGCAGAAAAGCCGGCGCCGGGAGGGAGGGGGCGGAGGCTGGACCCCCCCGCCCCCTTCCCGGCTTTCATGGGGGTCCCGCAGCCGCGGGGCCCGCAGAAAAGCCGGCGCCGGGAGGGAAGGGGCGGAGGCTAGACCCCCCCCCGTGCCCCCTTCCCGGCTTTCCTGGCAGTCCCGCAGCTGCGGAGCCTCCAGGAAAGCCAGCACCCCGCCAACGCCCCCGGTCTCCAGGTCCCACCGGGAGGTTGGCATCCCCAGTGGGGGGCGCCCCAGGCTGTCCTGCCTAGGGCGCCCAGACACCTGGAGCCGGCCCTGACAACTAAATGGGCAAAATCACAGATATTGAACCAAAATGAGCCACTTTCTCCCAATTTATGTCCACCCCTACCTACAAACTTTCTTCCTTGGGGAGATTATAATGTGTTCCAGGATGTTGGGTGATTCCCCAGTCCACAAGCACGTTCTCCATTGGCCAATATCATGGATTGAGTTTCAGTTTATTGGCTTTCATCCATCCCATTATATTCTCCAGATGTTTATTCAGGACTTCCACAGAACCATGTGACTCAAGGGGGGGGGAAAGGCAGGGTATCATCTGCGTATTGGTGACACCTCACCTCTCCCTGTAATTTCATAGAAATATTTAAAAATATGGGGGGGGAATGAAACCCTGCATGACCCCATAGCATAAATTCCATGTGGCCAGACACTATTCCTTTAGCACCACTTTCTGGAATTGGCCAGTCAAATGAGAATGGAACCACTGAAGCATGTACCCTCCACTCCCAATCCAGTCAGCCTATCCAGAAGTATACCATGGCTGAGTCCCAGGAAAACCAGTGGGGCAATCCCCTGTGACTTTCCCAGTGAATATCATCAGTCATGGCAACCAAGGTCTTTTTCATAGCAAACCCAGGCTTGAATCCAGATTAAAATGGGTCTGGATAATTTGTCTCCACTAAAACCACCTGAAGCTGTGTAGAAACCACTCATTGGAGCACCTTACACAAGAATGGAATGTTAGGCCCTGGGCAATAGCTATTTAGGTCTTTCAGGTCTAGACATGCCTTGTTCAGGATGGGTCTCACAACTCTTTCAAAATGGTTGGAACTGCATCCTCCCGCAGAGAGACATTTATTTTCTCCTGGACTCACTTGGCCAAGCCAGTCTGGCATGATACTGTTAGCATGAGTGGCAATGATCAAACTTAGATGTGGTGAGCTGCAAAATTCTACAAAACTTGTTCACTTTATTAATCCATGAAGCTAGGAGCAGACTGTGGTTCATTAGCATCCTAAGAGAGAACCAATCCATCTGTGACGTCTAGTCATGGTGAATGCGAGCAGTTTTATATACAAAATGCAGAGCACAGGAGTCACCGTGTCCTTATGTATGTCCTACAAGTAATGTCAACATCCTCCGGGATCTGGAATAAGAGCCCCTTCACAACCCAGAAAAGTTCCACTGGATGGCATTGTGTGGACCCAACGGTGACAAAAAAGTGAGCTTGTTTAACTGTCCTTACTACCAAAGAATAGAGATGATTAGGGCTTTTTTTTTCTTTCTTGAAAAAGAGATGCCAGAACTCTCAAGAGGGAAATGAAGTTTTCAATCTGTATACTGAAAACTCATGAACTTTAAAACATTTTTTAAAGAATTTTGTCAAAGAGGTTCTGAATCTCCACTCCGGCACGTTCCCTCAGAAAAAAAGCCCTGGACATGATAATGTGGTCTCACCTGCATTTGCTTTGAGTTTTCCTTCATTTGTGCTCTAGCTATCTGCACAACCATTTTATCATCCCAAATTCTTTAGAAAATTAAGGGGCTTTGGGGGCTCAGTGGAATGATAGGACACTCAGAGGCAATTGTGTCCATAGCCTAGGTCATCTCTGCAACCCAAAGGTTGCAGCAGGAGTTGCAACAGGAGCACCAGCACTGCTGACCAGAAATTTTTCAAGGGACATTGGAAAACCCTCTGGATCTATCAGTCTCTTAGGGTGGACCATTCTGTCACCCCACCCATGTGGAGGTTCCAAATGTCTGTCTCATTCCATCTCAATCACCATCCAGAATAATTGTGTTGCTGGTGCTCTGTATTTGCAATAGAAGCAATGGTTTAATATTCCCAGTGATTGAGCTGTAAGCCTTTGAAGAATCAAGGTCACCTCCTTCTGTAATATTGATGGAAGAATGTCCCTGCCATATCAATCACTGTGCAATACCAAAGGTCTTTTACATATAATCTGTTAAAACATGTTTCACTTTGCTAGGCTTTTTAAAAAAAATCAAAGATCAGATTTTGATGCATTATAAAAAATGTGCCGATTGATTCCACAATAAATAATAACCATTATGCAGCTGCCACAAGATTTTGTTCTGATAAATCAACTTTTTAAAGTTTGGGTCAACACTATTAAAAAAATAAATCCCACAGGGGTAGCTTTGTTCATAACTGCAGTCAAAATAACCATCGTTCAAATTGAACAATACATACATTTTTTCAAGGAAGTATTTAAGCACTAGGCTTGTTAATCAAATGAGAAAGTATAGAGTAGGAGTGGGAAGTTTTTTGCCTGAGTGCCAAAGAACACAACACTACCTGCAAAGATGTCCATATACCAAAAAGGGAGGAGAAGGATGAGTGTTATAGCTGGCCAAGACTGACTGGAAACAGGTTGAGCCCAGATAGGTCTGCCAGCAGAGGCTATCCTTGAACCCACCTGGCTGCTGTGTGGATCCAGAAGGCAACAACAGGCATAAGCCTGGCACATTACTACCTCTGGGGCTTGTCCTGATTGCCTGTGTGGACTGAGCCTGTGAACTGAGCAGAATGGTCTGTTATTCAAATAGGCAGGGCTTTTTTTGTAGAAAAAGCCCAGCAGGAACTCATTAACATAACAGGCCACACCCAACAGCAGAAACTCATTAGCATATTAGGCCACACTCGTGACAGCACAGCTCATTAGCATATTAGGCCACACCCCACATGTTACCAGCCACACCCATCTTTTGCTTCTTATTCTGTTTACCTTGTTTTGTCATCAAAACCCAGGGCATTTTTTGTAGCAGGAACTCCTTTGCATGTTAGGCCACACCCCCTAATGTAGCCAATCCTAATGAGTTTATGCTGTTGGGTGAGGCATGTTATGCTAATGAGTTCCTGCAGGGCATGGCCAACTCGGGAGCCAGCCGGGACTCCATTCCTGTGCATTCCTGCCCCAAAATAGTCCTGCAAATAGGGTTGACAGGCCATGACTGGCATCCAGCAGAGCTTTGGGGATGGGGATATAAGGGCGCCAGAGTTGTATTTACCTGATATCACTGCCAGGGAAAAAAGAAGTGATGTCATATAGCTCAAGGAATCAATGGAAACTCTATGGTAAAACCAGAGATTTCAGTGATACCTAGAGTGACATGATGTTACTTCCAGGTTTTCCCTAGAAGTGACATCATGTCATGTGCAGGACTGGGCTTTTTAAAAAACCTTTCTCCTGGAGAAGTGTTGCTGGCAGGAGGTCTCCCACTGTGGCAACTTTATGTTCAGTGCATATGCCAGGGGTTTCTTTCCCCTGGGGTAAAGATTGTTAAACTAAAGAGACAATTATCTTGAAGTAGTAAGTGAAGCAGCTGAAACATCATACTTCATAAAACATTACAGCAGAACAAAAAGAAACAGGGTGACTACATTGACTAAGTGGGAACCTGCTAGTTACAATTTTAATGTGACATGGGTCTGGACAATGATCTCTTCTCTCAGGGCATAACTACATTATGCACCCAACACATGTCGGATCATGATTCATGGGTACATGGCCAGACTCACATTCAGACTCTTAAAAGTACTTGTTTACTTGGCTCTGAGAGGAACTGCTGCAAGAGGGAACAAGGAACTTCTGGTTTTTCTTCCACTTGGCTTTCATTAGCAGAAAGGGCAGGTGGAGGGCTTTTGGCCCTTTTCTTTGGCTCCATGTGTCCTTCCTGGACATCCTTATGACCCAGCATGTGTCAGAGATATTGTGTACTTTCACCCTTGGAAAAAGAGAGAGAGAGAGAGAATATCTAATGTCTCTTAAGGGCTACTAATCATACCTAACTACAAGTGTACTTGAACTGTTGTGATCAAGTTAGATTTCCTAAACTGAAATCAGCATGTTAATTTATTAAAACAAAGACTTTTAATTTACAAAATAAACTTTTGTCATTCAATACAATGACACAGAAGATAAGTTAGCAATGTGTGAGGTATCAGTGGCACTTTGTTAGCCTGATTGCTCTTTGTTCTTATCAATATTGGGGGGATAGGAGTTATTATTAATATGCAATCAGCTACGGGAGCGATCACCTGTATATACAGAGGTCCTGCCCTTCCAGAGATATCAGTAACAGACACGGAGACTGGATGTAATTATAATTAAGGTCTTTTACTATAAATATTCTTCACATGCAAACAATACAGATTCTCACACACAATTATGCAAGACTAAGAAATAAAGATAGAGGTATCAGCACAGTTGCATGAGCAGGAGTTCGTTGTTGGGGCAATAATTACCTGTCCTTGTTGAATTATCTGTTCCAATGGAAGAAGGGAAGGGAGAACTGAAAAGGGGAACATGTGGGCTGAACCAGCAGGCAACACATGGAACTCTAACTGCAGATCTAGAGTTAAAGATGGAGGTAGGGGTTGGGATAGCAAGCTGGACTTAAGAGGGACAAAGCTTAGATAGGGGTTGTAGAGAAGAAGGAGCGAGCATGTGGTTGGGTTTCCCCTTTTATGTGTGGGTGTGGGGGCTGGCCATATCCCCTGGTCACACCTCCTGGTTAGTCCATCCCTGAAAACATACTATTGGCTGGAAGGAATAGGGGAGGGGAGCTAAGGAGTGATCAATATTGAGAACTAGAAATTTAGACTTGTGGCTGGCACCTAGGTGTAGGTGAGATGAGTCATTGGGCCAAGGCTATTGTCTTCTTGATTGCCTTAGGTGGGTCGCTGATGGGCAAGCAATTAGTTGCTAAGCAACCATGAATAGAGTCTCTGAGCTAAGTGCAGCTTTGCAGGTGATGGAGGAGGGGAGAAGAGGTTGCCTGCATGTGTTGGAGGGGACTTCTAATGGCATCTGGGAATCCTTTGACCTCATGCTCTGGCATGGCATGGCATTTGGTGCTTTGTGCATACTATGGAACTGATCCATCAGGTAAGAGGGCTGCTAACCTTGGAGGGCCATTAGAACAACAATGCAGAAAGGAAGGTGTCCTTCTCTCAGGTGTGCAGTCTCAACTGGCATCATAGTGGGTTACCATGCTTTACAGTTCCTCAAGCATACTTTGCACAGTTCATATTTTATTATAGTCCCTAAAAGGCATGGAAAAGCCTTGCAGGGCAAAATTAACCCATTGGAAATCCATTTGCATAAACTCCATTTTAATAAAGGATCCAAGCATTCAGAATTTCCTGGACCAAGGACCCATAATCTGCCACTAGCCCTCCCTCAGGCTACTTCCATGTACTATACCTCCCTCATCAGTTCCATGTGAGTATCTTTAAATTGGTTTTTTTTATCAGAAGCAACACGATGACATGGTTACAGAACCTGGATTTCAGAAAAGGTATTATTCTCATCCAGGTAAAATAGTACCATTTATGCCCTTGGCCTGGTTGGGAAATTTAAGCCTCATGGCGCATTCTCCAGCACCTGCTCACTACAGTGTAAAAGTCAGGCCATATCAGTTACTCAGTAAGAATGTGGAGGTTGTGTGTGAGTGGGAAAGAAGCTACTTTCATCAATATATTGTTTATTAATTTAATTCATGTATACCCTGCCTTTCTCCCTGATGGGAGCCCAAAGCAGCTTACATAATTCTTATTTCCTCCATTTTATCCTCACAACAACCCCATGAGGTAGGTGAGGCTGAGAGAATGTGACTGGCCCAATGTCACCCAGCAACCTTTCACAGCACAAGTAGGGATTCAAACCCAAGTCTCCCAGACATTAGTCCAACACTCTTAACCAGTGTAAAGGTAAAGGTTCCCTTGCTCGAAAGCCAGTCGAATCCGACTCTAGGGTTGCAGTGCTCATCTCCATTTCAAAGCTGAAGAGCCAGCGTTGTCCGAAGACGTTTCCATGGTCATGTGGCCGGCATGACTAAACACCAAGGTGCACGGAATGCTGTTACCTTCCCACTGAAGTGGTACCTATTTATCTACTTGCAATTTCTTGCTTTCGAACTACTAGGTTGTCAGGAGCTGGAACTAGAGATGGGAGCTCACTCCATCATGCGGCACTCTTGGATCTCGAACTGCTGAACTACTGACCTTCCACAGTCTGCAGTTCAGCGTCTTAACCACACTACTAATTCTCAGCATGACCAAATCTGAGGATAGTTAAATCCAGAGATTGGAGCCATGAACCAGCAACACAGATAATTCTACAAACCTGAAAAACAGCCCAGGTTTGTGGGGGGCGGGAATCTGAAATCTAAAAGAAAGAAAATGAGAGGTTATCCCCCCAGATAATAGAAACAGCTCAGCCTAACATACCTTACAGGGTGGTTCTGAGAATTAAATGGAAGAGAAGAGGATGCTTTGGGTCCCCATTGTGGAGGAAGTCTAGATATCAATATATTTAATTCTAACATGCCCCATCTGTGGATCCTTAAATTTGGACAGTGGGATCATGAATAGACAAACTGTATCTTTCTGTAAACTTGAAAAATGCCCCAGGTACACAGAAAAATCTGAAATATAAAAATATATTAATGGCAGGACTTTCGGTTTCGGCGGAGCGAATGGCGGCCACCTTTCGGGACGCTCTCGAAGGAGGCTAGCCCGCGCGCGGTTGGGGGGGTCCTCGCTTATGCGATTGACCCTAGTGAGCCTTAGACAAAGGCTCCGAACCGGGGGCGCTTTGGGGAGTAGCCTCTTTGCTGGCAGACAGCTGGGAAATTGAGGCTTTCTCCCCGCCCCAATCGGCCCCGCCGCGTAGTGTGTCCCGCATGGGATTTAGCAACGCCACCGATTTCCAGGAGTGAGGCAAAGCGACATGAAATAATATAAAAAGAAGAACTGTCATCAAACCGTGAGTTGGAGGTCTGAATTAAAGCGCAAAACCGATTCCCCCGATAAGCGAGCAAGCGGAGGGAGGAGGGGCGGCTTCCCCCCCCCCCCGAGAAGCGAGATTTATAAAAGGAAAGCTAAGGGGGCAAAAGGAAAGAAAGGCTAGTGATTGTACCTTTGGGGTTTCATTGAAACGGAAATTCAACAAGTTCCCTGAGGGACGCGACGTGAACTTGGAAAAAATAAACAAACAGAAAATATGTAGGCAATGAAAAAGGTCCCACTTAAACCGGAAAAGAAAGGAGGAGGGACTTCCGGTCCAGGCAACCTTCCTTCAGAGTCTGCTGTCAATCAACAGAAAGGTGAGCTACTGCACCCCCTGCTGGATCAAATGCAGAAAATCAATGAAACATTAATAAGCATGCAAGGTGTTCTCAACAGTCAACAGAAACAGTTAACAGAAACGTCTAAGAAGATGGAGGAGATCGCACAAAAATGTCTGGTCTCGACGGAAGATACCAGGAAAATAAAGAAAAGGGTCAACAAACTAGAAAAATACCAGGATGAACAAGAAAAAAGAATCTTAAGGTTGCAGATGGAAAAATCGAATCTGACCCTTCGCTTCCAGGGCATTAAAGAGGAAGAGAAAGAAGATCTCAGATCGACACTAGCGCATGTCTTGGCACCCGTAATTGGCAGAGAAGAGCGAGATTTAAAAGAAGAGATGGACTTGGCCTACAGAGCCTATTCCACCTTTACAAAGAAAAATAATCTGCCAGCAGAGGTTGTTGTCAAGTTCACTAAGCAGCGTACGAGAGATCAGATTCTGCGTGCAGTTTCAGCGGTGCCCTTGAAGATTGGGGAGCAGACTGTAAGAACACTTAAAGATGTGCCTTATGAAATTCGAATGAAAAGGAAAGAATACAAAGGACTGACCACTTTTCTGCAAAGAAATCAGGTGACTTACAAATGGAGATTTCCTGAAGGACTGGAGTTTAAGTATAAGGATAAAAGAGAGAAGATTGACTCCATCTTCAAAGCACAAGAATTTCTGAGGAGACACGCCAGCACGGAGGAAGAGGCAGCACTCGCAACTTGGACAGAATCGAGTAGCAATGAAGACAGCGGCCCTGAGGATGGAGGTGCCGGAGTGGGAGCTGTGAAAGCTAAAGTGGGCCCATCATATAACCTAAGAGACACTAAGAAAAGACTGCCCAAGAAATAACTGTTCACGAAGCGTCGGAATGGAACTGACTAATCATTAACCCCAAAGGACATTACTAACCTTATTAACAGAGATTTTCTTTTCTTTTCTTTTTTGAACTTTGTTAAACTCAAAAAAAAAAAAGACTCTTCAACCGCGGTAGATGTCAAAAATATATTCAAATTAACTAAAACTAACCCTCTTTAACAGAATACTCACTCACATCTTTTTCTTAATCCATCTATATACCCTCCTTTTTTCTTATATGAAAAGAATAAATACCTCTCCTCTTTAGGAGAGTTTTATACAAAAAAAAATATATATATATTAATGGCTACCCCCCCCCAAACAATAGAAGCAGTACCTGCAGCTTCAGTAAGTGAATGCCCTCAATGGCCATTGATAGGAAACCACACAATATTGCCACCCTTCAAGCCTTGGTTTCTTTCAGAAAAAGCTGAGGAGGGATCGGCAGGGCTCTTTCCAGAGTTATTTTGGCTTTGGAAGGAGGACTCATTGTGGCCAGACCAAGCATCAACCACAGACATCATGTGACTTGCATGAACCATTCAGGACTGGCTACTTTCTATGGTTCAAAGGTAGCCAACCCATGAAAGCCAGTGAGCTGTAGTGATCAGAGTTTCAGATTAGGATCTGGGAGCCCCAGGTTCAAATCTCCACTCTAATATGGAAGCTCACTTGGTGACAGCCAGTCACATACACTTAGCCTAATCCACTTTACAGGGCTGTTGTGAGGATAAAATGGAGGAGAATTATATAATCTGCTTTGGTTCCCATGGGTGGAGAGGTGGAGTACATAGGAAGTAAATAAATAATAAATATAGCTGAAGATGGGGGGTAAATAAAAGGTGGGTGGGAAGGTGAGAAGGCAACCAGGAAAGTTTATTTATTTAAAACATTTGTATGCTATATTTCCACCCAAATAGGGTCCCAAGACACTAAATACCAAGGCACTGAAACATTTACCACATTAAAACAACATTTAAAGTTTATATATAAACTAAGAATAAGGCCCGTTGTGGAAATAAATACAACGGGCTCTAGAAAGAGGCTCTGGGAGAGTGCCCCGGCTTTGGGCACTCAGTGACAATTTGCTGTGGCAATCTCAGCAGGGTATCATGACAGAGTCCACCATTTTCTCCAGAGGAACTGATCTTTGCTACCTGAAGAGCAGTAGTAATATTGAGTGATCTCCAGCCCACCCCCAAGATTGGTAACAGTGGTTCCCCAGGAGGGAGTGGCTAGTTTGGAGGGTGGAGTCTATGGCATTGTACCTGTCTGAGGTCCCACCCCTCCTCAACACTCACTCTCTCCAGATCGACCCCTCAAATCTCCAGGAATTTCCCAACCTGGAGTTGATAATCCTATCTCCCTCCCAGCCAACCATCAACCTACCTTTAGTTTTCCATCTCCTACCCCCTTCCTCCTAGAGAGCAGTTGTAATTTTGAGTGATCTCCAGCCCCCACCTGGAGATTGGCAACAATGGTTCCCTATCAGGGAATGGCTGGATTGGAGGGTGGAGTCTATGCCATCGTACCTGTCTGACATGCCACCCCTCTTCAAACCTCACCCTCTCCAGGCTCCATCCCTCAAATCTCTAGGAATTGCCCACCTGGAGTTGGCAACCTGATCAGGACTGGGCCCAATGAGTTTCTCCCAAAGGCCAACATAGGTGTGGAAAGGGCCTTTTACTGACAGAGGAGAAAGTACAGGTGCCAACTCTGATTAGGGAAATACCTGGAGATTTGGGAGGGTGGATCCTGTGGAAGGCAGCATTTGGGGTATGTGTGGAAGGACTCAGCAGGGTATAATGCCATAGAGTCTACCCTCCAAAGCAACCATTTTCTTCCAGGGAACTGATCTCTGTCATCTGGAAGTCAATTGTAACAGTGGGAGATCTCCAGGTCCCACCTGGAGATTGGCAACCCTAGGGGAAAGTAAGCCGCACAGTGGGGAGTTGAAGAAAATGGTTTGATGGTTGTTGGCCCACCTCATTAGCCAGCCAGCCAGGCTGAAGCTAAGCAGGAGAAAGAGTCTTTTCCCATTTATTCTGACAGGAAAGTGGCCACTGGGGAGGGGGTTATGCTGGAAGTCCTTTGTTTTTTTACTCACAGAATCAAGCTTGGCTGCCTACCAACAGTCACTGAGCAGACAGTCACTCACAGGAGTCAAGAAAACTGTCTTCCTCAGGAGAGAGAGCTGTCTGCCAGTAAATCTGACATGCAAATAGGGAAGTGGGTGGGGAAGAGGAGCAGACCCAGCACCCGGCCGATGGCACGCGAGTACTCTTGAGTGGCGGCTGATGGGCCAATGGCTGAGGAAGGGTATTTTACAGCCAATGGGAGCACATGGAATCTTACGAAACCAAAAGATAATTAGTATAAGGAGAGATATTGAATAATTCAATAAATACAGTAAAAGTTTCTGGTACCCCAGAAAACAATGGCAGAGGGAAACAGACAAATATCCCTGGGCAGGGAGTGGCTCAGCTTTCTCAGGTTGAGGATGTGGGAGTTGCCAGGAAGAAAGAAGAAATAATGTGGGGAGGACTTGTACAAGCCCTTGCAGATTCCCAGTCATGCCAGCCCACTGGCACCATGAAACTTGGTGCAGCCCAGCAACTGGCACTGCACAATTGGGCCAGACTTTTCCTGACAACAGCCTTCCAGGGAAAGGGAAGAAGGCTAAGCTGAAGGTGGGGTCAGGGGCAGAAAAGGGTAGGTTGGCTGCTCGGTGGGAAGAAAAGAAGGAGGCCAGAACAGGAGAGATGTCGTGGGATCTGTCAGGAAAAAGAAAGAGAAAATAGTGGGCGACGCAAAAATCAGATGCCCCCCACAACTCCTTGTGGGTTCCCTTCTTGTTAAACTATAACTCTCTCACCACTTTTCTCTCATGCATCTTAGGCCAGCCACTGCTACTATATGGAGAATAAGCACAGATGTTTGTCATACTTAAACTGAGATTTTGGAACACCATGACAATTGAAAAGTAAACACATTTGCTAAGTATTATAGCACACAAAGCACTGATGTGATTGTTTGCTTTGATATTAGTAATTTGTATTACACTCCCTCATCCCATCAATCCTCAACGCTGACAATATCAACAAAGCATGGTTTGTGAAAGCATCATTTTAGACATTGGCTAATTTAATACTTCGAGCTGAAAATCATCTGGGATGAGATGGTAGTCTTATGAAAAAAAATTGATCTGCTGAATCTCTACAGGATGAAAGAAATGCTACAAAAATTAGATTATTCAAAACTATTTACTTGACAAAGGGGATTTGAAAATAGCATATAACTAGGATCAATAGCAATATACACAGGGAAGAACTACAAACCATTTAACTCCAACTCTGATGGTTTTTTTCAAGGTCTTCTGACCTAGCTGCCTCCATTTTTCCATATTGCAAAATGGGGATGATAATAATACACTGCGGCACTAATTGGTTAATGGCTCTGAAAATTCTTTGAAGCTGTAAAAGTAATAGTGCAGCATAATTATTGCTATTATTAGTACACTATTATTAATGTGAGTTCAGCACACTGATATAATTGAAGCAACAGATAGTGTAAGGAGGAATCCTCCTTGAGGACTGTGAGTATGTGTAAGGACAGACTGTAAAAACACTATAGGCTGAATACTTGATCCCCATAGCTTTTTCACCTGTGTCTTAGTGAAAATAGTTTGTCCACTACAGATAGTGGAACAGCCTGACCCTGAATCGCTATCATGTTTCCCTGTTTATAAAAAAGAGAGAGGGTTTTAGAAGATAAATGCATGACATAGTTCCCATGGTGTGGCTTCTTTGATTTAGGAGGTGGGTAGCAATTGTCTGAATTTTGCAACAAATTTGTTCAGCAGACAGAGTTGCTATTTTTTACACTTATAATCACTTGCGAGCTCAGCCATGGACCTCCTTGCCCCATCACCATTTGATCTGAGCCACTGTGCAGTAGGTGGTGGAGTTTCATTTCCTTCTGTCTTGAAGCTGCTTTTGCACCTGCACAATAGGTAAAATCAGTCCTCTCCCAGGGCCATGAATACTTGGGTCAGGTAATTAAATGGGGTGTGTGTGTGTGGGCAGGGAGAAATTATCACTCTTACAAGACTGCGCAAAAAACATGCATGCACAAAATAATGTCAGCTGACCGGAAGAAAGTTGGTTCATGTGAAATGTGGTGTCAGGAGAGTTTTAGAGATACTGCCAAAAAGACAAATAAGTGGATTCTAGATCAAATCAAGCCTGATCTCTCCTTAGAAGCTAAAATGACTAAACTGAGGCAATCGTACTTTGGTCACCTTATGATAAGACAAGAGTCAATGGAAAAGACAATAACGTTTGGAAAAGTTGAAGGCAGCAGATAAAGAGGAAGACCCAACATGAGAAGGATTGATTCAGTCAAGGAAGCCACGAGGGCCCTCAGTTTGAAAAACCTGAGCTGTTAACAATACAACGTCTTGGAGGTCATTACTTCATAGTGTCCTCATAAGTCAGAAGTGCTTGACAGCACTTAACACATGCACATAAATACAGTATTAGATGAACAACAAATAATATATATATTTTTAAAAAAGCAGTGTGCTTATAGCCAGTGACTGACTCTTTGCTCACTCTTTAAACTATTAGTTGCCAAGTGGCATGCAGTGACAACAGACATGGGTGGGGGGAATAAAAAGCAGAAAGTGGAATTTGGTGCCAGAGGATGTAGTAATGGTCACAGGAATAAATAGCTTTAAAAGGGGATTAGATAGATTCATGGAGAATAGTTTATCAGTGGCTAATAACCATGGTTGAGAGAGCGGTCGCTGAGCAGCTCCAGGTGTTCTTGGATGACCCCTTTATCTTGGATCCATTTCAGTCTGGCTTCTGACCTGACCACAGGATGGAGACTGCTCTGCTAGCCCTTACAGATGAGAGCAAATGACACCCAGCTGTCTTTGTTAATGGACAGAATCCACTCTGGAGAATCTGGCCAGGGCTCTGGAGGCTGTGGCTGATTGATTAAAATGGAGCTGGCTGAAACTAAATCCAGCTAAAATAGAGGTCCTGTCTCTGAACCATGGGGGGATGGGGTCAGGAATATGACTCCCAGTACTTGGTGGGGCACTGTTGATGCCTGCACCCAGGGCTCTTTTTGTAGCAGAAACTCCTTTGCATCTTAAATGGGCTACCGTAAGCTCTTGGAGGATTGGCTACATTAGTGGTGTGTCACCTAATATGCAAAGGAGTTCCTGCTACAAAAAAAGCCCTCCCTGCACCATTGGTGAGGCGTCTGGGGGTGACTCTGGATGCTTTGCTTTCTATGGAGGCCCAGGTCACTAATGTTGCCAGGTCAGCCTTTTATCATCTTAGGCTGGTCAGACAACTAGTTCCCTATCTTTTCTCCCATGACTTGGGCAACAGTGATCCGTGCAATGGTCACTTCCATGATTGACTACTGTAATTCACTCTATGCAGGCCTACCCTTGAACCTGGTCTGGAAATTTCAGCTAGTACAAAATGCAGCAGCATGCCTGCTAACTGGGATGCCTGTGCAGGCTCACATTCAGCCAGTGCTGTATCAACTGCATTGGTTGCTGGTTGAATACTCGGTCAGGTTCAAGGTTATGGTGCTAACCTTTAAGGCTCTTTGCGGCCATGAATCAGTATACCTTTGGGACTGTCTTTCCCCATATATGCCCCGCAGAGCCTTGTAGTCCACCAACCAGCACCACATTGTACTTCTTGGCCTGAAAGATATCTGTCTTGCCTCGACCAGGGCCAGGGCTTTTTCGGCTCTGGCCCTGACCTGGTGGAATATGCTCCCAATTGAGATCAGGGCCCTGTAGGATTTGATGCAATTCTGCAGGGCCTGTAAAATGGAGCTGTTCCAGCAGGCCTTTGGTTGATGCAACAGGTGTCGAATATCATCGGCCTCCCCTGCTTTGACTGCCCATGGCTCTTTCATAATATTGGCACTCAACTTAATCCATCCTGATCCATCGCCCCTCAAGCATGGGGCTAGCCATCATCCTTCTAGCATGGGGCTAGTGTACATTGAGTGAAACCAATTGCTGAAATGCCGGTTAGGAAATTCGGTTATTATTTAAATTTTAATCTTATTTATATGATGTTGATCACTGATGCTTAAATTGTCTTTGATGATGTGATATGAATTGCCCTGAGCCTGCTTGCAGGGCAGGGTGAAATACAAATTGCAAATAAATAAATAAATAATGACTTAGGGGAACCTCCACATTCAGAGACACTAAACCTCTGAATCCCAGAACTAGGAGGCAACATCAGGAGAATATCTCAGCCTCTATGCCCTATTGTTGGCCTTCCAGAGGAACTGACTGGCCACTGTGTGAGACAGGATGTTGGACTAGATGGAACATTGGTCCGATCCATCAAAGATCTTCTTGTGTTTTTATGGTCTTAATATTAGGAATCCCATCAGGCTGTATGAGAAGGCACAAGTGTGAAATGTTTCCAATTGCACTATATTGTACTGTTTGAATATGCAGAAAGTAACCTATCTAGTAGGCTCAAGCTACTCACTAACAGCCAAATAGCTGGATAAAAACTTGGCTCCCCTCTTTTCACTGTTGAGCAGAATGTGAGCCTAACTGGCAGGTGTTTGAGCATCTCTATATGAGAGTGGGGACAATCTCAAGCAATCAAGGTCCAGGTAACACTCCCCATGGAAGTGCACGAATTCCTTTCTGAAGTCATTATCCCTAATCCATATCCACATACCATTCAACGTAGATAGTAATTTGCCTTCTCGATGACAATGAAATTCAGTGCTCAGGGCCAGAGGAGCAATTCTGTATATTCTGAAGTCTAGGGCAGAGAATAGTGGTAGTTTGACTGAGGAGGGGGCAGTGCGAATTGGGTGAAGACTTTACAGTTATATCTTTCACAGTAACCTCATTCCCTAAGCATGCCCATAATGTATTTGAAAAAGTGTGCATGCACACAAAAACTCATACTTTGAATAAAACTTTGTTGGTCTTAAAGGTGCCACTGGACTCTAAATTTGTTCTGCCATTGGCTACATTGATTCTAAAGAGAACTTTGCAGAAAAGGAAGAAATTATAGTATAAACCTTTCACAACTGTGAAAGTTTCATTTTCACACAATTACACATTCTATCTATGTTGCCAATTCATTTGTTAGTTTCTCCTTCACCTTCTTCCCCAGCTTGCTCAGTTCTTCCTCCTCTAATGCAGTGGTGTCCTTTCAGTATAAGAGGGCAAAGTAACAAAGGAAAGGTGCAGTATCCACAGCAGTGCTCAAAGACCTCCTCTTAAATATGTTCAAGATTAAATATATCAAAAACTTCTAGCAGGAATGTGTGGATTTCCCATTTTGTTTTGTTTTTATTTGCTTAATTTAACACATAATGAATTTTCAGAGTAGAGGTTCATTATTAGTTTTAACAGTCTCCTGGGTAGATGCACAGCATTTAGCTTGTTGCATAGCCATGCATGGGACACAGAATCAAAAGCAGCCTTAAATCAATGAAAGCTGCATATAGAGAACCAGGTGTATCTAGCGCATATTTGCTTACCAATGAGGCCAGTGTAAAACAGTGGTCCACACAAGACTAACCCTTTCTGAAACCTGCTTGCTCATTGCCCATTACCTCCTCTTTATCTATCCAGTGCAGCAGTTTTTTCTGTAAAAGAGATGCATACAGTTTGCCGATTACTGCCAGGACACTGATTGGTCAATAGTTGCTTGCATCGGTCCTTTAGGTGTAATCAGTGATGTTTTCCAGGTATCTGGCATTATTCCATCCTGGTTTACCAGTGTGAATAAAGGTGCAAACATTTGAGCCCACCAATCAGGGGCTACCTTCAGAAGTTCAGCAGGGAGTGCATTAAGGCCAGGGGACTTCCCCACTTTCAAAGCTTTAATCAATTCAGTTATCTCACGACAGGTAACAGGTTCCCATTTTGAGATTTGCTTATGGTTGATTTCAAAGTCCAAATCCAGTTCAAGATTATGCTTCTTATAGAGGTTCTTAAAATGCTTTTCCCAGGTTGTTGAAAATATGGGAGTTGCAGGGTTGTTTCATGGTTTCAATATTGGAGTAATTAAATGCCAGTGACAAATATTGGGTTTCCCTTTGGCTGCTGCAATTATCTTCTCCCATAACGATTACATAGATGGGCACTTTTTCTTCTTCAGCATGACTTTATATTCCCTTCTGGCTTGTAGCAATGAATGTCTTGTGATGGTTGTATTGTTATGTCTAAAAAGTTTATACTGTTTAATTTGATTTTTGGCCTTTCTGCAGTCCTTGTCAAACCAGCTCTTTGTGTGATGGTAAAACTTATTTGATTTTCCTTTTTCATTCCTTCTGTTTAGTAGAACTGAAACAAGCAGTTTGATAAGCAATACCATGGTTTCCAATGCTGAGTGACAATCTTGTTCTGTCAGAATCTTCTTTTTCAGATTTTGTTCTTTGATGGTATGGAGCACTTTCATAGCAGCCTCATTCAATCTTTTGGACCATCTTTGTTTAGATGGCAACACTGTGGGTCCAGTTTGAGCAGTACTCAAATTTGGTGTGGTCTCAATTGATATTTTGATGGAGATAGGGAGATGATCACTTATTCATCTACCTTAAACTCTAATACTTTAGAGAGGCAGGAATCTCCAATCAATATACAATCAATTATACTAATGCAAGAACAGTGGATCATAAATGTAATAAAGAAAACACAGAAACCAAATAAATACAACGGGCTCTAGAAAGAGGCTCTGGGAGAGTGCCCTGGCTTTGGGCACTCAGTGACAATTTGCTGTGGCAATCTTAGCAGGGTATAATGACAGAGTCCACCATTTTCTCCAGAGGAACTGATCTTTGCTACCTGAAGAGCAGTAGTAATTTTGAGTGCTCTCCAGCCCACCCCCAAGACTGGTAACAGTGGTTCCCCAGGAGGGAGTGGCTGGTTTGGAGGGTGGAGTCTATGGTATTGTACCTGTCTGAGGTCCCACCCCTCCTCAACACTCACCCTCTCCAGGTTCGACCACTCCAATCTCCAGGAATTTCCCAACCTGGAGTTGACAACCCTATCTCCCTCCCAGCCAACCATCAACCTACCTTTAGTTTTCCATCTCCTCCCCCTCCCTCCTAGAGAGCAGTTGTAATTTTGAGTGATCTCCAGCCCCCACCTGGAGATTGGCAACAATGGTTCCCCATCAGGGAATGGCTGGATTGGAGGGTGGTGTCTATGGCATCGTACCTGTCTGAGGTGCCACCCCTCTTCAAACCCCACTCTCTCCAGGCTCCATCCCTCAAATCTCCAGGAATTGCCCACCTGGAGTTGGCAACCTGATCAGGACTGGGCCCATTGAGTTTCTCCCAAAGGCCAACATAGGTGTGGAAAGGGCCTTTTACTGACAGAGGAGAAAGTACAGGTGCCAACTCTGATTAGGGAAATACCTGGAGATTTGGGGGGGTGGATCCTGTGGAGGGCAGCATTTGGCGTGTGTGTGGAAGGACTCAGCAGGGTATAATGCCATAGAGTCTACCCTCCAAAGCAACCATTTTTTCCCGGGGAACTGATCTCTGTCATCTGGAGGTCAATTGTAACAGTGGGAGATCTCCAGGTCCCACCTGGAGATTGGCAACCCTAGGGGAAAGTCAGCTGCTCAGCAGGGAATTGAAGAAAATGGTTTGATGGTCGCTGGCACACCTCATTAGCCAGCCAGCCATGCTGAAGCTAAGCAGGAGAGAGAGCCTTTTTCCATTTATTCTGACAGGAAAGTGGCCATTGGGGAGGGGGTTATGAGTGGGGGAGGGGGTTATGTTGAAAGTCCTTTGTTTTTTTTATTCACAGAACCAAGCTTGGCTGCCAACCAACAGCCACTGAGGGGACAGTCCCTCACAGGAGTCAAGAGAATTGTCTTCCTCAGGAGAGAGAGCTGTCTGCCGGGGGAGTGGGTGGGGAAGAGAAGCAGACCCAGCACCCGGCCAATGGCATGCAAGTACTCTTGAGTGGCGGCTGATGGGCCAATGGCTGAGGGAGGGCATTTTACAGCCAATGGGAGCACATGGAATCTTATGAAACCAAAAGATAAATATTATAAGGAGAGATATCCATAGTCCTAATTAATTGCGACTTCTACTCAGGTGGACTGAGGGAACTATTAAACATGGTAACACTTAAACAATCATGAAATAGAGGGCGAATTGAAAGGCCAGTTTAAAATAACTGTTGGGAATGCCATTGCCCAAATTGGATTGTGACCACAACAGCATGCCAGGATGTTAAAACAGTACTGGGAATACTGGGAATGGAGCCATTTAATGAGTCACTAGAAAGAGCTCTAGGCAGAACTAGTGTTTCAAAAAGATGTGTTTTACTTTTCATGAAATTTCCCTTCACATGTGTAAATGAAGAAGAAGAAGAGTTGGATTTATAACCTGCCCTTCACTTGGAGTCTCAGAGCAGCTTACAATCTCCTTCCCTTCCTCTCCCCACAATAGACACCTGTGAGGTAGGTGGAGCTGAGAGAGCTCTGAGAGAACTGCTCTTGAGAGAACAGCTCTGAGAGAACTGTGACTGACCCAAGGTCACCCAGCTGACTGCATTTGGAGGGGTGGGGAATCAAACCTGGTTCTCCAGATTACAGTCTGCCACTGTTAACCACTATGCCAAACAATATTTCTCAATAGATTTCTGATAGAATTATCTGTGCTAATTTTCTGTGCTAAATATGCAAAATAAACGTAAAAATATGGTTGTATATACGTAATCACACCATCTCTCCCTTCTAGCAGAAGTTTGTTTTAAACCAATGTGATCTTTGACTGGCTGGTGCATTTGAGTGTGAAAGGAAATATGAGACACTTGAAACTATGACTCAGGATAGATTTTGGAATACAGAAATGGAAAACCGGGACCAGATTTCTCATGGACCAGATTTCTCATGAACTGATTTGAAGCTGTCACTTCAGGTAGCAGATTCTATAAAGGACTCAATTTCCCTGCCTATTATCTCCATCTTTGTAGGTCAGTCAACAAAAAAATTAGGGCCAGCTCAGAAAAGGTAGGGCCATGTTGACTGCTGAGTTCAATAGCTAAGTCCATCACATTCTAAGCAAAATCATAGAAAGGGGCTATTTGAATGGGTAAAAAAGATGTTTTGTATTAAAACCATGACATTGACTAATGTTAGTATCAGTTGAGAGGAGATTATAACATATTTCACAAAACACTGAAATGTTCCCTATTTAATATTTACCGTGATTATAAGTTTCACTGGGATGCAATTAGAATATTTAGAAACAGCTTTGCTTGCCAGTAGATTATACTTTTAAAAATGTAATTGAAAAATGCACTTGCTGACTAAACCAAAGGGAAGGGATTTTGAGCATAACTAGATTCATGTTTATGATAAATCTGGATAGCTTCTCACTGAATTCTGTTAACTACAACTAAATTGTCTGTTATTAAGGTAGCCTATATGAGCATGTGTAGGTGTCTTATACACATGCAACTGCACATGCATTGAATATTAACAAAAACCAAGTGCACGGAGTACACAGATCATACAGGTGTTCTTTGCAACTTGTGAACAGGGCTGCTGTGTCATATCTGGGACTGCAAAGAAATGTTCACAAGTCATATTAGAAATCTGATCCTGGATTCTTTCCCAACAAGTTCTCCTCCTGCATATGGTTTATTTTATTAAAGACACCTTGAGCACTTTGCTCTAAAAGCATTTTTTGCAGCATATATGCTTTCTGCTTAAGGCACAATTTCATGTCAATCACATGGATTGATTTATGGGGTAGATCAATCCTACTTTGAATCATGGACCTTTTGGTATCTATCAGCTTCATGGTTCTAAGGTTTTAATAATTCATGGAATGCACCCAAGAAAAGATGTATTTAATCCCCAAGAATTAGCCTCTGTTATTACCCCAACCTTTCTGCCCTTATTTCATCCCCATCCCTTGTTTTATGATTTCTAGTTTCCCTTTCCACAGTTTCTGTAGACCTGCAATATGCTCACCATTTCTACTTCCCCATTCCCCACAGGAAAAAAACAACAACCTAACGTTTGAATCTGCTCTCGTGCAAGATTTAGATCTCATCATACAGAAGGAATTCAGGTGCACCTGATGTTTGCATTAACTTTCCATTGTTAAAAAATTCCCTAGACACCTTTTGGAGGTTTAGATTTAATCAGTCAGCACCTTTAAGAAATGTATAGTAGGGGAATTTTTTAAAAATACAATGCAGAGCTCTTCAGCAATTGTGACTGCAGGGGATCCCAATTGTCAGTGCTTGAAAATGAGTCAGGCTATGTGCATTTTCCCATGGGATGTAGTTAAGAAGCCTCTCTGACAGAGGCTAGAGGCAAGAAGAAATCAGATGTGTAATTGATTATTTGCATATGCAGGGGAAAAAAACCCAATCTATTCAATTGAGCAATTACAAATGGTTTCAAAATGTATTGCATTTTTATGTCATGTGGTAGTGGAAAATGTAATTCTCTCTCCAGTTGCCCTGAATTTTTGCTGCTAGAGGTTTTGCCATAGACCAATGTATGTCAAAACATAAGATTAGCCTTTCTGAGGCAGTTACTGGGGGGCATCTGAGCTCCTCTTTCACTTATTCCACTTTAGTGTTTGGGTGCTTGAGTAGGCCATTAGAAACGGTGATCCCTTATTTCCCACTCCTTCAGTGGAATACAACTGTGCTGACCAGTTGGGTAGCCCTCTGAGGACTGACAGCAGTAAAAGGCAATGGGACAAACCTCTATGTTTTTTTAAAGGTTGCCCCTCTTCTCCTCAGTTTTCTTCTGTATTAATTATAGGAGATGCTCCCAGTGCTGATGGTTGAATAAAAAGATGCCATTTGGAGGGGTGGGGAGAAGAATCTTCAACAGAAAGTATATAACATTCTCAACAAAGTTTAAAGGCAAAAAGGTGATGCTTTTAAAATACCTCACTATTATTACAATTGTAGGTCATGTACACTTCATTTTAAAGCATGCCTGTGTGCAGGGAGGGACAGGAGAATTGATAAGGCCATGGAAAAATGAACTCTGCCCTACACTTCGTTCTTAGATATTCCTATTCTCAAACTAAAGAAGGTATAAAAATGCCAAATAGCAATTCCATACTAATGCATATGAAATATCTCTTTGCTAGATCTGCCACCTGTTTTTTTCCTCCTAGCAGGTCTGTTGTGCCTTTATCATCTGCATAATAAGCAGATCTCAGCAGAGTGTACCAGAGCTTGCAATGAACCCAGATGCCAACTTTGCTGCCACATACATCCAAGGCAACGCTATCACTGGACCTGACAACATCAACTATGCCATCTCAGGCTCATTCACTTGCTTAACATTGTTAGATGACTGTTAGGTGGATCTGTAACTGGTTGACAGATTGTACCCAAAGAGTGCTTGTGAATGGTTCCCCATCTTCTTGGAGAGGAGTGACAAGTGGCGTGCCTCAAGGATCTGTCCTGGAACCTGTTTTGTTCAACATCTTCATCAGTGATTTGGATGAAGGAATAGAGGGAATGCTTATTAAACTTGAAGATGATACTAAATTGGGGGGTAGCAAATATGGTAGAAGACAAAGTCAGGATACAGGATGATCCTGACAGGCTGGAAAACTGGTCTAAAACAAATAAAATGAATTTCAACAGGGATAAATGTAAAGTTCTGCATTTAGGTAGGAAAAATCAAATGCATAATTATAAGTTGGGGGAGACTTGTCTTGGCAGCAGTATGTGTGAAAAGGATCTAGGGGTCTTAGTAGACCATACACTGAACATGAGTCAGCAGTGCAATGCGGTTGCTAAAAAGGCAAATGCGATTTTGGGCTGTATCAACAAAATTATAGTGTTCAGATCACAAGATGTGATGGTACCACTTTACTCTGCTCTGGTCAGGGCCGGCTCGAGGTGTCTCTGCGCCCTAGGCGGGCGCAGATGCAAAACCTCCCAGTGGGGCCTGGAGACACCCACTATGATGCCCTCACTTCCTCTTCCCCCCCGAGGGGGGAGGGGGAGGGTGGGTGAGCTGCAAGCCTCTCCGGCCCTTTCTCTGTCTGCAAAGTCTCTCTCTCTGCCCTCCCCCCAGTTTAAACACACTCTTCAGGATGAGAGACCCCCATCCCATCCCGCCCGCCCACCTGCCACAAGAGGCAGAAAGAGAAGTGGAGCTCATGGCCAGGAAGGGGGAGCTTTATTGAGCCAGGTCAGGGGGCACAGGGGCTGAGAAAGGGGCACCAGCCAGGCCCCTCCGCTGGCCCCAGGATAGGAGTCTCCGACACCCTTCCCTGGCAAGGAAGCCCCCGCATGGTGTGGGTACGGCCTGCTTGTGCCAGCAAGTCCAAGGACCTCCCCCTCCCCACAGCTGTTGAGGTCAGCAGGCCTGCTGGTTCCCCCCACTGGCTCCCTCCCCGGCCGGCCACTCTCACCCCTCACGGCCACGCTGGGTCCCACTTACAGGGTGGACTGCCAGTCCTTGCCCTTCGTCGGCACTTCTTGTCGCCCCATGTTGGCACTTCTTGTCAGAACAATCCCCCCACAGGCCTACCTGAGAACTCCCAGTGGATGCCCCTTCTGTCCAGCAGCGCCCAGCATCCTGAGGGGGGAGGGGGAGGCAGGAAAACTCCGCTGCCGCCTCCTGTGCCCCGCCGGGGTGCTAGCAAGGAGGAAGTGGTGATGGTGGGCTTTTAGTGTGGGGGGTGCAGTTTGGTGCCCCTGTGGGCTGGCGCACTCTAGGCAAGCACCTAGCTCGCCTAGCGGGCAAGCCGGCCCTGGCTCTGTTTAGACCTCATCTAGAGTATTGTGTTCAGTTTTGGGCACCACAATTTAAGAAGGATACAGACAAGCTGGAACATGTCCAGAGGAGAGCAATGAAAATGGTGATGGAACTGGACACCAAGTCCTATAAGGAAAGGTTGAAGGAGCTGGGTATGTTGAGCCTGGAGAGGAGACAACTGAGAGGTGATATGATAACCATCTTCAAGTACTTGAAGGGCTGTCATATAGAGGATGGTATGGCCTTGTTTTCTGTTGCCCCAGAAGATTGGACCAGAACCAACAGGTTGATATTAAATCAGAAGAGTTTTCAGCTAAACATTATTTTATTTTATTTATTTATTTATTTATTTATTTGATTTCTATCCCGCCCTCCTGCCAAAGTGGCTCAGGGCAGCTTATATACAACCATAAAAACAACATAAGTGCATACATAAAATAACTAACTCAGTTCCAAATAAATACAGTTAAAACCATTTAAGTGTGGCAGCATCATGTAATAAAGTGCAAGTGCAGCTCAGCCGATATAATATCATTCCTACTGAAATGCCCGGCAAAAAAGCTCTGTTTTCATGGCCCTGAGGAATTGCTGGAGGTCCCACAGGGCCCTTATCTTGCTAGAGAGCTCATTCCAGAGCATCGGCACCACCAGGGAGAATGCCCTGGTCCTAGTCGATGCCAACCTGGCGTCCCTAGTCCTGGGGGGGCCAAGTGGTTTTGTGTTCCAGATCGCAGTGCTCTCTGGGGAACATGCATGGAAAGGCGGTCCCTCAGGTAGGCAGGCCCCTGACCATAAAGGGCTTTAAAGATCAAAACCAGCACCTTGATGTGAATCTGGAATGCTATTGGCAGCCAGTGCAGTGACTTTAGCACAGGCTGGATGTGCTTTCACAAAGGAAAAGCCATTAGCAGCCTGGCCGCTGCATTTTGCACCAGCTACAGCTTCCGGAGTTGCCCCAAGGGCAGCCCTATGTAGAGAGCATTGCAGTAGTCCAACCTCGAGGTGACCATAGCGTGGATCACTGAAGCCAGATCATTGCATTCAAGGAAGGGGACCAACTGCCTAATCAGCCGAAGATGGTAAAAGGCTGCCTTGGCAGTGGCTGCTACCTGTGCCCCACTGAAGGCTGGTAGTGGGACCCCTAACCCCAAGCTGCTCCGATGCAGGCATAGGACCTCTGTCTTCATTGGATTCAATTTCAATTGGCTCAGTCTAAGCCATCCCTCCACATCCTGAAGCGCCTGGTCCAGATCTTCTGTGGTAGAGCCAGACTGACCGCCCAACAACAGATAGAACTTCCTGACAGTTAGAGCGGTTCCTCAGTGGAACAGACTTCTTCAGGATGTGGTGGGCTCTCCTTCTTTAGAGGTTTTCAAACAGAGGCTAGATGGCCATCTGACAGCAATGTGGATTCTGTGAATTTAGGGAGCTCATGAGAGGGAAGGCAGGAAGGATTGTCCCAGTGCTTAGTTCTTGTGCCCCTTTCTTACATGCCCTGGGAAATACTGAGTGCCACTTTGGGGTCAGGAAGCAATTTTTCTCCAGGCTGGTTTGGCCAGAGATCCTGGAGGTTCTATGTCATCTTCTGGGTGTGGAACAGCGGTCACTGTAGATGTGGAGTGGGAGGTATTTGTGAATTTCCTGCCTTGTGCAGGGGGTTGGATTAGATGACTCTGGAGATCCCTTCTGAATCTATGATTCTATGAATATTGTATATGCCATTACATGTCAACAATGTTCTTCCATTATCTACATAGGGCAAACAGGTAAAACCCTACACCAAAGAATAAATGGAAACAAATCTGACATTAAGAATCACAAGTCTGAGAAACCTGTAGGAGAACACTTCAGCCTTCCAGAACATTCAGTGGGTGATCTCAAAGTAGCTGTTTCATTGCAAAGGAACTTCAGGAACAGACTGGAAGGGGAAGTTGCTGAATTACGTGTCATTATAACACTCAGACCCTGCCCCCAGGGCTTAACAGGGACATTGGTTTCTTACCTCACTACATATTCTAATTTCATTCAGTCCTTACATCTGTATTCTCACCAAGAAGGCGATACATCCTCTTTATTATATTTTTATTGTATTCTTATTTGGAATAGTAGATTGGAATAGTTATTGTAATATAATGCAATGAATAGTAGAATGCAATGTAATTTGGAACGGTAGATTGGAATGCATTTCTCTGGTCTGGTGACAGAGGAGACATAACACAGCACAATCAATTGCCCCACCTTAAAGAATAGGATGCTGTTAGTTACTTCTATATTTGAGAGGAGATGGATGGAGTGTAACTACAGGGTCTCCATTACTCTCAGCATTTCCACTATTAATTTTATTTTATTATTATTATTTTATTTCTTTGATTTATATCCTGCCCTCCCCACAAGCAGGATCAAGGCGGCTTACAAGGTCACATAAAATATTGTGACAGAGAAACAATATATAAAATTCAAACAATGAAAATTTAAAATTTTCAAGTTTCATACACAAAGCAGAGTGAGAGTTGCCTCAGTACCGGTGCTCAGATGGTGTTGAGGGGTATCAAGCCACTAACCACTAGGCTAGGGCTGTCAGCAGGGTAGTCCAAAAATGAAAGGGTATATTTAGAAGAAGAAGAAGAGAAGAGGAGATTCGATTGATACCCCACCCTTCACTCAGAGTCTCAGAGCGGCTTACAAACTTCTTTCCCTTCCCCTCCCCACAACAGACACCCTGTGAGGTAGGTGGGGCTGAGAGAACTCTAACATAAATTGGGTTTTTTAGGAACAGCTGTGCAAGAGCTTGTGACTGACCCAAGGTCACATCAGCAGGTGCAAGTGGAAGAGTGGAGAATCAAACCGATTCTCCCAGATTAGAGTCCACACACTTAACCATTACACCAAACTGGATTTACACGTCAATCTCCAATTTAGATATATTTATTTGCTTCACTATGTTTCCCCCTAGAATTAAATCCAAACAAATGGTGACCATATAAACTAAGCTTGTTATTCCTGTTTGGTCCTTTCATCTGGTAAACATCTTCATTATGTTGTATGCTAATTTGCTGTTCACCTTCTACCTATATGTATGTACTGGTAACTTCCATTTCAATGTATTTGAAGAAGTGTGTGTATAAAAGAAAGCTTATATCTTGAATAAAACTTTGCTGGTCTTAAAGGTGCCACTGAAGTCAGGTTTTGTTCTGTTGCTTCAGAGCAACACGGCTACCCACCTGAATCTATTTGTTTTATTGGACATTAACCTAAAGCTATTGACTTCTTTTCATGAGCAGTCTTGCAACTTTGATGATTTATTTATTTGGATATTTTACCCCAGAAGCAAAGCCATGTTGGATCAAGCCAATGGCCCATCCAATCCAACTCTCTGTGTCACACAGTGGCCAAAACCCAGGGGCCATCAGGAGGTCCACCAGTGGGGCAAAAACTCCAGAAGCCCTCCCACTATTGCCCCCCAAACACCAAGAATACAGAGCATCACTGCCCCAGATTGCTCTCCCGTCCTCCATTTTACCATTATAACAACAAGCCTGTGAGGGAGGTTAGGCTGCAAGAGAGTGACTGACCCAAGGTGACCCCCCTAGCTTCCCTGAGTGGGGATTTTTGTATGTCTCATTTATGATTACTCTGGTCAAACTGACATCAGCATCACCATTAATCCACAACTGTGGGATATAATGCTAGTATTACAGCCTATATATGTTCAAGGTACAAGAGGTTCACTTTACTTTCAAGATTTTAACTGCTTTTACGTGTGATTCATTTAAAGAATTTAAAAAGTGATCTTTAATCTTCTCTGAAACTACCATGCTTTACCAACTCCTGCTCCCTTTTAAAAAACAGATGCCCTCCAGGTGTTATATTTTCCTGACGATGTTTTGTCTCCATGGGTTATCCTAACAGGCATAACAATCAATAGCTAGCTTTCACACTTCAAATATTTCTGGTGAAATCTAAGGTTGTCTGATGGAATATTAGTCATATTGAAAAACATGTCTACAGTGCACTGAAGAAAGAAATGCTTTAATTTTAAACTGCATGTGAAGGATGAAGAAGCCTCTTTTCATTTTATACATTTATTCTGCAGTCAGGATTTCTATTATTTATCTTGGGTTTTAATTTAATGACTATCTGGGTGATGATCATCATTTTGAACCAAATATTCAGGATTAAATATTTACACTTATGCTGAAAATACATAATAATGGTATGGTTGACATGTGGCTACTCGCCCCCCCCTTCTCTCATTCCCATGATTAGTTATGCAAAATATGATTGTGACACCAATATGGTATAAGTGCCACCTGCCCTCCATCTCATTGGCTATTTCTGGGGGGGGGGATCATAGAAACTAACAATATGATAATGTTATATCACTTTTTTAATTTTTTTTTAAAAACGAAATTTTATTGGGATGCGCTCAACATTTTCAACAACGTTACCAATACAATTTGAAAAAATTTCCATCCCATCCCCCCACCCCCCAATAGGCTTCCAACACTGCTAATAACAAAAAAGTATATATTAGACGGTAATCAGGTTTAGACTTATATGAATCGACAAACCAGGTAACACATTTCAAATATATAAAACAGCTAACTAATTTCAACATATTTTCATATAACAGTATAATACAATTCAGAATTCATTTCACTACTCATTCAGTATCCATACAGATCTAAATTGTACATTTTCCCCTTCATTCTGTATTCAGTTTCCAAATACAATTTCAAACCTTCCCAATCTTTTATATACTGTTCTGCCATTTGTCCATTTAGCTTTTTTGTCATTTTGTCCATTTCCGCTAAAAACAGCAATTTTCTAAACCAGTCATGTATATCCGGCACCTTCTCCGCTCTCCATTGCTGAGCGAAGGCCATTCTCGCCGACGTAATCATATACCATAATAATGTCCTTTTTTCCTGTGGAATTCTTTCCATTGTCAAACCTAAGAGAAGAAGTTCCGGTCTTCTCCCAATTGGGATTTTTAATATTTTCTGCATCACACAGTGTATATTAGACCAGTATACCTTTGCTTTATCACATGACCATCACATATGGTAAAAAGAACCCTCTGTTTTTTTACATTTCCAACACTTATTACTCAAGTTCTTATCCATACTAATATTAGCAATCTTTTTTGGTGTCATATACCAATGTTATATCACTTATTTTGCATTACAAAACATCGGGGGAGAGGGAAGGAAGAGATTATAACATGGCTTGCCACATATTACCATTCCAGCCCAGGTATACATATCTAATCATGAATATTAACTTCAAATCAGTGATTACCACCCAACTGCTATTTTGGTCATTAAGCTAACATTTCGTATTGTATAGGCAATACCGTTTAAACAAAGCAAAACACAAGATATTGTAGTTGTAAATCAAAAGGCATAAAAAGGAATCCTACATTTTATCTTGGATTTATTATACCTCTCTTTCATCCTGAGTTTTGATAGCGCATAATCATAGTGCAAGGTGGAACTGATCAGCATAATAAAATCATTTTTTCATGTATCATTAGAGAAATATCTGAGAAACCTGTTCAGAATGGAAATGGAGACTATATTAATACTCTGACACCATCCTGCCCTGTACCAGCCCACTCACTCAGTCTTACATATAAATCATAGATGTGGTTGAGTACTTGAGTAAATGGGAAGAACTGTGAATTCTATGAATAACCTTTGCCAAGTCACAGTCAGAAAAACCAAGCACTTCTACCACGTAACATTTCCACCAAACAACCTCCATTTAACAGAATTCAGTTTAAGAGTAAAGGACTTCAACATGACTTTTGAAGGATTTAACACTTTGCAAAACAAGGTTTTGAATTATGCTTCAACTACTTAGGCTTGCTTCTTATGATTTCTAAAAATCAAATCTTCAGGGCATAAAAGACCACAGTCATCAAGAACTATACTATAATTTAAGAATAAGGCTTGAATATGATTTGTCAGAATTATTGGTCACTAGTTTTAATTATTTGTTAATGAATGGGGATGGGCATGAACCATGAAACTGTGGTACATAAGAACATAAGAGAAGCCAATGTTGAATCAAGCCAATGGCCCATCTAGTCCAACACTCTGTCACACAGTGGCCAAAATATACCAGGAACCATCAGGAGGTCCAGCAGTGGGGCCAGGGTTCAGTTCGTGGTTCCTGGCATGCCCGGTTCACGAACCACAAAGCATCACAAATTTGGGGGGATTAAACAAACTGGTTCAGTTCATGATGTGGAAGAATGCACCCCCCACATTGCACTAGGGACATCAAACTCACAGGAGATCTCTGACTGGCTCTCCTCTACCTGCCCTCAAAGTTTATTGAAGATTGGATGTACGGGGTCCAAGTTATGCTCCCCCCACAAATAGGTGCACCATTGCCATTGTGTCCAATGGACTAAGGTCAAATCGGAGAATCTCTCAGTAGAAATTGAAGGTGGGGATCATATTTGCAATCCCAGCAGAACCAGTGCCACTGTGACAATTCAAAGAATCTCTGTAGCAGGAAATGAAGGTGGGAAAGGCATTTTTGTAAGCCCAGCAGAAACAGCACAATGTACTAGTGTCCAGCAGATAGGAATGACAGGATTGCCCATTGGAAACAATGAAGTAGGCTTGAAGGCCCATTGAAAATAATGGGAGCCAAGATTGCTAATTGACTTGCATATGCTCCATTGAAATGCATTACAGCAGAAAATACTTACAATGAAAATGTAGAGTGAATTTTCAGTTAATGTCTCTGGGCTAAGATAAACTGCTCTGGGACTAGAATAACAAGTCCTAGAGTGGAAAGACAGTCCCCAGAAATAGAATTAGTGCTCTGGGACTGGAATGACAGCCTCCCCCCCAAGTGGAATGATGGCCCCTAGGAGGAGAAGAAGTGTTCTGGGGCTGGAATGACAGCTCCTGGAAGTAGCAGAAGAATTTGGGTCCTGGAATGACAGGTTCCAGAGTGGAATGGTGTTAGCCAAATTGCCTTAATTAATTAATAAACTTGGGGAGTTAAGAATATTAAATGGCAATAGGCATAAAATATAGGATTATAATCAATGTATGCCAGCATCAGGATTCCCAGAGTCCGTGAATAGACAAGAAGACTATGTTGCTATAATAATTGATTTCTTTACTTAATGATTCTCAAACATACAAATAATAATTAAGCATTCACAAACACAATACCGAGCTAAGAATACATGGTTGAAAGGATAGCGATGTTTGCATGAGCAGGAATATTGTTGCTGGGTAATACATTACCCATCCGATGAGAAAAGTTGATCATGAAGTGAAAACAAATGGGGAGTGGGGGCAAACTGTAAGCCAACCAATGACACACATGGACTGATTCCAAACTGGCCAAGAATGGAACCAACAAGGTAGGATGGGGCAAAGAGAAGAGCAAAAAGCAGAGAGCAAATTCAAAGAGAGCTCACCTTAAATAGCTATTTTGTGACCCGAGGCAATGGCCATGTGGTCACTGGTTCCCAGGAAGTATTAAGAAAAGCTATACTCTGGATGGGGGACATAAAGGGATTGACAGTTGGGCAACTGAAAATTGATGTTCAGCAGAAGTAACACCTTTGGGGCAAGGGGTTGAGACAAAGGAGAGGGTGAAGGGATCCAATCACATTGCTAGCCCGGTGCTCCTTATTAATGATCTGATGCTTGGTTGAGGCATTATCTGGATAGGTGGCAGAAAGGCTTAATTGCTGCTATTGTCTTTAGCTTTCTCTGTGAATAGCTTAGGAGGAAAGGGAGAAGTGCTACATGGTGAAGAAGAGATCTCATGGTTTCTGTACAGGAACTCTGGTCCTTTGTCAGAACATAGATTCTCTTCAGGGCTACTACTGTCTCTGTGTGCTTGGAGTCCAGGGTTTCTGGCTTGCATCATGGTCCTTGTGCTGATGCAGGGATGTAGAGGCAGAGGGCTTCTGCAGTCCCAGGTCCACATCTGGCTTGGCATGCTTCTTGGGCACAAGGCTTCCCTTGGCTACAGGGCACTGTCCATAATCCAGCACTCGGCACTTCTCTTAGGACCGCAGTTCTGTCCATTGCCCATGCTCTTCACAGTTCAGTGAAGCAGTGATATTAAAGAGCCTTCTTGGCTTCTTGGCCCCTGGAAGTAGTAGAAATATTCTGGGACTGGAATGACAGGTTCTAGGGTAGAATGGCTGGCAGCCCCTGGGTGTATATATAGTTTTCTATGGCCCTATAGAGCCAAATGGGAACTCTTATTGTGAACAGTGCCTGTTAAGCTTTGGAGGCCTCATATTGGTGTTTCCAAGACTGGAGAATTCTGCCTCCACTGTTGCTGGGAAGTTTGTAAAACAAGCTGATTTATCAGGGACAGTTTGTCTGCAAAATGTAGCCATTCACGAACCGCCATGAATCGCCCATGAACTGCTCTAAAAGTTTGTTGAAATTCATAATGATAGTAATGCTCATAAACATTACCTTGTGAACCATGAACTGACCCAAATTTGTCACAAACATTAGTTTGTGAGCCAGTTTGTGCCCATCTCTATTAATGAATGATGTCCCTGAAACTCTTGATTACTAGGTTTGTAACTATGCATTTTAGTGGCTTGTAATTCTTACTTTAAATCCCAAGTGAATGTTTGGGCTCCAAGAGTTTTTCTTTAGCTTAGATTGTACGTGAAGAACCCCTCTCCACTTGGTCCTCTGCTCCTTCCTCCTAAATCTACCTGCCAGGAGGGCAGGGGTAAAGACAATGGCTGTCGCAACTAGCAAGGCAGAATAACATGCCTTGTGGGAAAAGTTGTGAGGAAGGGAGTATGGGGCAAGGTAGGGTTTCAAGAGCTAGTGGAAGTGTTTGTACCCCATTGCAGACCCAATAATATTACTGATGACATAACTGCATTTCTGACATTGGAGCCCAGAGTTATTTCCTGACTTTTTTTGAAAACTGTTTCAGTTGTTGAGTGAACCTCTTGGGCACAAGGCTTCCCTTGGCTACAAGACACAGTTTATAATCCAGCACTGGGCACTTCTCTTAGGACCACAGTTCTGTCCATTGCCCATGCTTTTCACAGTTCAGCAAAGCAGTGATATTAAAGACAAATTTAGGGTATCAACAAGATGTTCTAGTGTCCACCTCTAATCTTGAATTCTATGACATGTGTGAAAGACAGCTGTGGCTATGGTGTACCAAGAGAATCAGAAACCAAATGGGTTTTATAGAGCCAGCTTCTGTTATATAGGAAAATGTCACATCTCAAGTTACCGAGCAGAGTTCTGAGTAATTTGAAAGCTCAACTCCTCCTGAGCCAGTAAAATATGTTATTTTATTTAATTTGCATCTCTGAACCATGACACGTGTGAGACAGTTGAGAGGGATTGACATTAAAGAGTACAAGACCAAACCACAACTACGGTGAACTGATACAGTGGTAATGAAGTGGTCACTGAAATTCAGGAAACACCAGCTGAGGATCTTGCACTATGAATAGGAACAATGAATCCATATGCTTACCAAATGACAGATATGGAGACAAGAGCACTTTTCTTGACAGAAGCTGCTCCTTGCAGTAGAAGCCATTTTCTCATCATCTCCCAGAGGTTAGGAATGTTGCCAACTCCTGACTGGGAAATATCTGGAGGTGGAGCCTTGGGAGAGCAGGGTTTGGGAAGAGGGGGAGCCTCAATAGGATATACTGCCACAGAGTCCACCCTTCAAAGAAGTCATTTTCTCCAGGGGAGCTGAGCACTGCAATTCTGGGAGATCTCCAGGTCTCACCTGGAGGCTGGCAACCACAGAAACACCACCAAAGACAGAGCAGGAGCATTGACCACATTCAGCAGCTGCATTTATTTTCAGAACTGCATGAGCTGTGGAGGAACATTGAGCTATCATGGAGCAAACAAAGCAATGAAGAACTCATACCAGATGGGGCCTCCTCTATCCATCTTTCTCAATCTGCTGCATAGTTCTCAGAAGTGTTGCGGGGAATCACAGAATGCTTCAGATCTGCAAAGATAGAACAGAGGGTCTGGCTGAAGCACTACCCAGCCTGTTATGGAGTAGATATAATAATAATTACTATTATTATTTGTGCCAAAGGATATGGCCATTTCTCTCTCTTTTTCTCTCAGTACAAACATTTGGCTACCATTAGCCAGCTGGCAACTAGAAAGGAAACACCACACAGTACAGAAAGTGCCAGTCAACATTGTACCATTTGTATGGCGGTGGAGTGCCAAAGTACACTGTAGAATAATAATTTTTCCTGCTTGCTTCTGCATTTTAAGGTGGTAGGGAATGTATTATAACCTCTAGCATTCAACCAAAAAGATGCCAGTAAGTCAAGCTACTTCTCTGATTCTGGGATCAGACACATCACCAGAAGTTTAGAAATATTCATTCAGGATATACATTTCCTCTCCCCATGGGCTCCAAATATTTATTTTTTTCATGTAGATGTCATAAATTCATTCCCTTTGAATGAATATGAAAGATGGCTATGGTACCAGTAAGGTTCATGTGAATCAGGTGTTACCTTGAACTGTATTGCCAACACTGCCCTCACAAGGTTATGTTGAGTCTCCTCTTGAATTAAATAACCAGAGCATCCACTTCCAGGGGGGGAAAAACCCACAAGCCAACTCTGTATTGTTCCATCAGGGGTAAAAAGGATATCCTGCACTTGATCTGTTCATGCTGAGTTAAAAGGGGGAGGGACACGTTGGGGAGGTGTATAGTAAAGAGTATGCATATAGACTATGGTGTGATACCACAAGGGTCAGAATTTCAAAATTCAGAACATGTTTGAAAAATAATATAATTCAACTGCTGAAGTGATTAAAAATCTCAAGATCTCTTAATGCCCAGTAAATAACATGTAAAATACTCCAATTAGTTTTTTGTACTTGCAACTCATTTAAAAAGACAGATTTCTATTTTTTTTGTATTTTTAATATGTGCATGTGTGTGCGCACCTGTAAGTCATGGCAATCTCTGCTGACTGACCCCTACTGGGGGCCTGGAGGACATTCAGAGAGTTGCCTGAATAAAACCTGCCCCCACCTCCCACCTCTGGTATTTCAAGGAGGTCTCCCATCCAAGTACTTGCCAAAGTCAACCTTGCATAGCTTCTGAGATCTACCAAGATTGGGCTTACCTGGGCGATCCAAGTCAGGGCTAAAAAGACAGATTTCCAGTGCCACCACATGCACCCTATGATGATTTTGCCCTCCCTCAGAGGATTTCCTTTTATCTTGTTTTCTGCCTAAGCAGCCTCTTTTTCCCTTTTCTTCTTTGTTTCTCTCTGGCTGTCCCACCCGGTCATTTGAATGTATATTGTTAGATGCTGACCCAGCCTAGGGAACTGAGGGGAGAGAGTAAAATCCTTCTTTTTGACCTAGTTTGATAATGTCACATAAGAGGCTGATGGTAAATTAAAAACAACAAACTATTTAACTTTATGGGGAAATGGTCTGGTAGGAATCAAGTTTAGGACTTATGAGGTATACAAATAAACACCAGATAATTTGTTGCAAACAAGTAACTGTTTCTGCTATTCAGACAGGTCTTTAAAACTTGAGGAGTGAGATTTATTGGCAGTTTTTCTTAAATAAACTAGCATCAGCTTCTTGGTCTAACTGACACTAAAGTTGATGATGGCAGGAACATTCAAATAAGTTCTAGTTTCCTTCCTTATCCAATGGCTAGGGATAACCCCCATCTTTGAGAGCGACTTCCCACAGACTTGTTAGGGAGGAGCTAATCTTCCTAATGCTCTAACTCAGGATCCTTCTGGATCCTCTCCTAGTCTGTTTGCCTTATTGCCCAGTCAATTGTCAGTTCTTAATTGTCCCTCCTAACTGTCTCTCTCAACTGAAGAATTCCATTTGAATCCCCTGTCACTCAAGGTTTTCAGACCAGGCTACAGCATTAACCATTTACTGTCTGTTACACAGCCATATTGTCTTCAATAGTAAACTGATTATTCCCAACTATGTGAATGGCAGCACAACGAAAAAGGAGGACTTGCATTTACTTTAAGTACATTTGCTTGCATTCATACCTTGCTACCCTTTCTTTCCTCTCCACTCCTTTAGTTGTTGTCCCTATTGCTGGGTTTACATTGTAAATTCACTGGGATTTACATTGTAAATTCACCTATCATTGGCTTCAGTGCCTGGTGGGAAATTAATAGTATCAATATTTAAACCAATGAAATACAATGCAATGTATGCTGAGAGCGCTAGTCAGTTGAGTTAGTCTATATACCATTAGCTACATGTGCCCCCCATCTGTGTATAGCTAAATCTGTGGATCTGGGCCACATGGATGCTAACTTGGAGGACTCCCCAGCTGTGCAGAAAAACCTAAAATGTTTTAATTTCTCCCAGAGTAAAGTAATTTTTTTTTAAATCACTTTGCTTCTGCAGTGGCTGAGCCCAATGGCAGCAATGGTTAACTCAAGGAGCTGCTTGGGACCCAGCAATGGGTCCTTCCCTATGAAGAAAGGTTAAAACGCTTGGGGCTCTTCAGCTTGGAGAAACGACGGCTGAGGGGTGACATGATCGAGGTTTATAAGATTATGAATGGGATTGAGCAGGTTGAGAAAGAAGTACTTTTCTCCCTTTCTCACAATACAAGAATTCGTGGGCACTCCATGTAATTGCTAAGCAGTCAGGTTAGAACAGATAAAAGGAAATACTTCTTCACCCAAAGAGTGATTAACATATGGAATTCACTGCCACAGGAGGTGGTGGCAGCTACAAGCATGGACAGTTTCAAGAGTGAATTAGATAGGCATATGGAGCAGAAGTCCATCAGTGGCTATTAGCCACAGGGTATGGATGGGAGTTCTCGGTCTGGGGCAGATGATGCACTCTATTCTTGGTGCTGGAGGGGGCAGCAGTGGGAGGGCTTCTAGTGTCCTGGCCCCAGTGCTGGACCTCCTGATAGCACATGGTATTTTTGGCCGCTGTGTGACAGAGTGTTGGACTGGATGGGCCATTGGCCTGATTCAACATTGGCTTCTCTTATGTCCTTATGTTCTTATGGTAGACACTGGGAGCCACTCAGGGCTCAGAGCAGCTCCCAGACAATGCCATGGGGAGGAGGGAAGGAAGCCTCAGTGGGCCTACCCAGAGCATCTAAGGGTATCTAGGGGTATCCAGGGGTAGGTACACATCTCTTCCTGACCACACAGAGTAGCACTTTTGTTCAGTCTTTGAAACAGCTATGTGGGTCTGCAACTAAAAGAACCCAGAACCCAACTAAAAACAACAACAGAACAGCTCCTCGAACCCACGAGTGGATTGATTAAAGCAAAGAAATATACAAACTGGTTAAGTTGCCTGCCTTGAGAAACATGAAAAATAAACAGAAGATTGAGTCAATACGGCAACCATTTATTCAAAGACTGAGTGGACTTGCTGGATAGGGTCTTTATTTCCCCCCCACATTCATAATGTTTCTAATAAAAATATTTTTAAAAGCCCAGAAGATCTTGATAAACAATCTTTCATATCATATCTGATTCAGCACTCAGCCTTCATGAGCACAAACTAACTAGTGTGCAGACAACTTAGTTGTGCAAGAAAATTCACAGCCCCTCTTGACCAGTTTGTGCTCATGCTTTAGTAGGCAGTTCATATAGCTGTTTCACTATGAGCACATTGCATGCTGGTTGCGAAAATAAATGGATTGAAATGGCTGTATGGGTTGAAGCTTACAACAGTATACATTTATTTTTCTGCCTAAGTAATGTGCTCAAAATTGAGGTGCTACACACCTTTTTATTTTCCTTTGAAGGTGCCAGACTGTAGTTGTAAATATATTTTGATGGTAATCTGACAAGATGGGTATTACAATACAGGTAACTTGGCAAGACGGATACAACAATACATCTCTAATAGTCTTTTATTGGAAAAGATATTTCAGGTTTCTTCTAGTTATTTTCAGAACAAACAATGCCAAGGGTATCATAGGATTATTTCCATGGAATTTACAGCAAAAGTGAAGTAGCTATTTACTTTAAATATGCCAATTAAGCATTACTAATGTACAGCACATTTCTGGGTTAAGTATGATTGATAGTACCATGCAGTGAAATGTTCTTTAACTGCAGTCAGAAAATGTAAATGCACAAAATGGAGAAAAAAATACCACCAACTGACAGCACTATTTACATGTTTCAAAACAACACTTACAAATTGTTCTTTTATTGTTCTCTCAAGCTTTCATTGTCATGTACTTCAACTGAGTGGTAACCAGTTCTATCAAAAGTTTGTAGAGGCTAAAACAGGGAGGCCAAATCAAACTGACAGGATAGTTCAATATATAAAATTAAAATATTTCATTGCTATACATTCAATACAGATCATATATATAGTTCAATATGCAGAAATAGGGAGAAGCAGAAGACTTGGGTACTATGTTATTTAGATTTATTTGTTAACACTTGTATGTGTGCCTTTGAGGCAATCATGGAAGACTTTTTTTCTCACACCAGTTCTGTGAGATAGGTCAGAGCAAGAAATATTGATAAAAATAATGTTGATGACTGTGCTTCACAGCTGAGCAGAGGACATTATGGTGAAGACAGACTGATATTCTAAAGCTCCTGGAAGGTTTTTGTCATCTCCTGGGAGTGGAACAGCAGTCACCGGGGTAGGGGAAGTATTTGTGAATTTCCTGCATTGTGCACAGGGTTGGACTAGATAACCCTGAAGGTCCCTTCCAACTCTATGATTCTAAGTGGGTTTAACATAAGCTGTAGTCATACAAAATCTCTGCATACACTTGGAACACAATGGGGGAAATGAAATTGCTGTGGCTGACCCTGCTAATGATCTGACTACCTAACAATGAACAATTACACATTTGATTGGAGCAGTGTTCCCAGCTGTGTGAAAAGTACCTATATGTATACACTATAGGCTCTACTCAGGCCTTCTGCTGAATATGTAGGGTTAGGAACAAGGACAGTGGGGTTGTACCCACCCACGGATGTTTTGCTCTGCCTTGGCTCTGGTGTTTTTCAGAACATCCACATGATGTCATCCTCTAGTTGCCCACTTGCTCACTGTTTCTCTTGCTTCGCTTCTGTCTTTCAAAAGGCTGTTTTGCTATGATCTTTCCTGAAAATTGCAGTCCAATAAGGTTTATGTGCCACATGGACAGGAAGGAGGTCCTTTTCAATCCAGGGCTATTTTACAGTAATCACTCCTTTCCTCCAGAGAACTTTATGTTGGCTTTTATATCACTACTAGGAGTAAGGCCTGTTGTGGGAAGAAATACAACGAGCTCTAGAAGGAAGCTCCAGGTGAGTGCCCCGGCTGTGGCTGGTGGAGTGGCAGAGGGAAGGGGAAAATAAAGGGAGGCAAGCCATGTTTATCTCCTTCTGCTTAGCTGTAAGGCAGGGCTGTCTCAAGTCATTTTACTGCCCCAAGTGGGTAGTATGGGAGGACAGCCTCATGGTAACAGGTATGGTTCCCTCCAACCCGACTTATGGGTTATTTGGGGGGGGGGCAGTTATGCAGTGGCAGCTAAGGTATTTATTTATTTGTATTTATTAATCACATGTATATCCTGCCCTCCCTGCAATGCAGGTAGAAAAGCGCCTCCTCCTATACCATATTTTCTGGGTTCCAAGGGTCTGGAAAGTGGTTCCATAGCCAGTTACATGGTTGCCAACTCTAGGTTGGGAAATACCTGTAGATTTGAGGGGTAGAGCCTGGGTACGGCAGGGTTTGGGGTGTGGAAGGACTTCAGCAGGGTATAATGCCATAGAGTCCACTGCCCAAAGCAGCCATTGTCTCCAGGAGAACTGATCTTGGTCATCTGGACATTAGTTTTAATAGCTGGAGATCTACAGGTGCCACCTGGAGATTGGCTTATGTTAATTTGGGGCTCTGCAGTGGCAGCTAAGGTAGAAAAGCACCTCCTCCTATGCCATGTTTTCTAGGTTCCAAAGGTATGGAAAGTGGTTCCATAGCCAACTACATGGTTGCCAACTCTGGGTTGGGAAATACCTGTAGATTTGAGGGGTAGAACCTGGGGAAGGAAGGGGTGGGGAGGAACCTCAGCAGGGTATAATTCCATAGAGTCCATTGCCCAAAGAAGCCATTTTTTTCCAGGAGAACTGATCTTGGAGATCTCCAGGTGCTGCCTGGAGGTTGGCAATACTAAGGGGAGGGCCAGACCTGTAGATTTGAGGGGTAGAGCCTGGGGTTTGGGGTGGAAAGGGACCTCAGCAGGCAATGCCATAGAGTCCATTGTCCAAAGCAGCCATTGTAATAGTTGGGAGATTTTCTGTAGGGGAAATGATGTGCTGTGGCTGGGGAACATGGTGATTTCTGAGAGATCTCCAGGCCCCACAGGGAGACTGGCAACTCCAGTCACCATTTAAGGGAAGATTGGGATATCTATTTTACCTCAGGACACATTTACCTCAGGACTCCCAACAGCAGCAACAAACTGTTTAGAATGTTAGGGGCAAAGGCCAATCAGGCCGCATATGCAAATGACCTCTGTGTTCTGACTGGCTATTTGGGGAGAGGAGCAGCAAACTGTTTAGAATATTGGAGGCAAGACTCAGGCAATGCAGCCAGTGGGTAGGGACAGCTTCTGAGTGACAGATCAGTGAGCCAACTGATTTGGGAGCGTGTGGAATGTTTAGGAGAGTCCATGACCAAAACAGAATTATTATATAGAGAGATAGCATTATAAAGCCACAATGATACAGCCATTACTGTTTTTTTTTAGTCCCCCATAGGGGATTTTTTTTTATTGCTTTTTCTATAAACTACAAAGAATAAAGGCTAGAGTAACTACATACTACAGGAGAAAGTAAAGAAAACCACTCAAAACCTAAGAGATGGTGGTCATACATAATGCCTATAAAAATTAGCTCATAATTAGTTACTATTAAAAGTTGCTACATCAAGTGAGTATTCAATTGTTACAGTTTACACTAAAATTACCAACAAATATAACTATATAAAGAGCCTTAAAGAAAACTGGTTTAAATTCATTTTAAACAGGATCTAGAGAGAGCCACAACTCATTGTTTTGCTTTTTTACTCTTCAATCTATCTCTTATTTTGAGGGCAGCCGCCTCCCATTCCAAATCTGAGTCCTCATCGGAAAATGCCAGTACTCCTTCTTCTTCACTTCCCTTGTTGCTGTCATTTCCTTCTTTATCCTCTTTGTCTGCTGGAACGGCATGTTGATAGAGAAATTCACGTGTCTTTGTAACAGAGTCAATTCATTCTTTCTTGTCTTTAAATTTCAAAAATTAGGTCTTCTGGGGTAATCCATTTGTAGGAGACATTGTTCTTCTTTAAAAATAATGCCAAGTCTAAATTTTCTTTCTTTCTTCCTTATTTCAAATGGAATGTCCCTCAAAACTCTTATTTCTTAGTCTTTGATTTTCAGGGTAGTTCCACTTGTTGCTCTCAGTACTTGGTCTCTTACATGTCTTCTGGAGAATCTCACCACAACCTCACAGGGAAGATTATTTTTCCTTATATAGTCAGAATATGACACCATTACTGTTTTTTTAAGCCAGCAAAAAGCCCTCCTGTGGCATGATGAAATGGCAGCTGTGAGGAGATGGCAGAGGAAAGTGTGGGGGAAACATCTGTGTGGATGTTGTTTTGCCACTTTGAATGTGTTGGCAGAGACTTGTTACTGTGTGGATGCAGCCTAGGTACAATTCTGATCTATTACCTTACCCTGTGCACTGAACACATGAACACATTTGCTACATTTCAAGGCATTTGTTTTTAGTGCTATTAAAGCAGTTCCATCAAAACATACGCCTGTCATAACCCTTAGTTACATCCACACTCTGACTAAAAAACTACTCTTTTTTGAGGGCTTTCTTATATCTCATTGTGCTTATGCTCATACAGCCCTTTTTACCATCTCCTGTTTTACATATAGGGAATGGAAAGACAATAAACTTTCCCAGGTCACATAAGGAGTTCATGGCAGAGAAAGAAGTCTCTTGGCAGCACCGGGTCCCTCTCTCTTCCAAGCAGACAACATCGACGTCCTAAAGCTCAAGAGCATTTGGAATGCACTAAAGATTTGCAGTGACTTTTTTGAAAGGTATTGTCAGAGGTATGTCTCCCAAGGAAGTATACAGTCTCACTAGCTGCTGTGATATTTAATGTCCTTCCAGAATGAAAAGGATTCATATACCCATTTAACACACACACACACTCCAGGCAAAGTCATATGCTTTCGTATTTCTTTTGACTCTTCTAGGGCCTTGTACCTCATCCTAGTACTCATGCCTGAATAATGCTTATTAGGGTATAGACTGTTAGAGCATAGAAACATAACAAGAGCCCTGCTGGATCAGACCAGTGGCCTATCTAGTCCAGCATCCTGTCTCACACAGTGGTCAATCAGTTACTTTGGAGAGTCAACAACAGGGCGTAGAGGCCAAGACCATCACCTGATATTGTCTCCTAGCACTTGTATACAGAGGTCTACTGCCTCTAAATGTGGAGGTTCCCTTCAGTCACCACGACCAATAGCCATTAATAGACCTCTTCTCCATCAATCTGTCTAACTTCCTTTTAAAGTCGTCTATGCATGTGACCATCACTAAATCCTCTGACAGCAAATTTTACATTATTTCCTTTTTCTGCCCTGAACATACCACCCATCAACTTCATTGGATGCCCTTGTGTTCTAGTATTTTGGGAGAGGGAAAAAAGTTATAGATTGGCTGAGTCTTGATGCTGATATTTGAAAAGTAGGCTTAAAAATTTAAAACATTGGGAAATTGAATGAATGTGTCTTTTTTTTTTTGTAATAGCTCAGAGCACTGGCACTAGAACATTATGAGCTCATGCGACCATGACACCAAATAGCACACAGTAAAACCAAGAAGTGATTCCTTCTACTACTAAGGTTTTTTAGAGTCTCCCTTAAAACTATAACAAAAGCAATCAGTATAAATCATAAAAGCACAGATTTTCCTTAGCGGGATGCCCACTTTACCTGACAAATTTGTACTGGGTAATTTGACAGCAATGGAACATACAGTCATGAACTACCAATATACACTGTTATTTCATACTAGCAACACTTTGTGTCTTTGTACGACAGTGTTAATAAGCACATTTCAGTTTCCAGGCATCACCTACATTAGATCCCTGCAGTACTACAAATAGACAGTTATGAAGACAACATCTTGATTAATTAATTAAATATTTGCTGGGAAATATAGATATTTTCTGACTGGAGTTTTGAGGTACCAAGTTTGGTAATTCACATCACAGTCCTATGCAGTTTTGCTCCAGTCTATGCCTATTGATTTGACTGTGCTTCAGCTGGAGTAATTCTAGGAGGAAGGTTAGGATATCATACAATTATATACAGAGTTACTCCACTTTGTATGTTGAAATCAATAGGTTGAGATTGTAGTAAAGCTGCATAGGATTAGTTAGTCCAAAATGCATAGTGTTGTTTATAGTGTTCTAGGATATCCAAAGATTCAGGTGGGGTAGCCATGTTGGTCTGAAGCAGCAGAACAAAGTTTGAGTGCAGTGGCACCTTTAAGACCAGTGAAGTTTTATTCACGGTATAAGTTCCCCTGTATCTGAGGAAGTGTGCTTGCAGACAAAAGCTTATACCATGAATAAAACTTTGTTGGTCTTAAAAGGTGCCACTGCACTCAAACTTTGTTCTAGGATATTCTCAGGGCTTTTTTTGTAGCAGGAACTCCTTTGCATATTAGGTGACACACTCTTAATGTAGCCAATCCTCCAAGAGCTTACAGTAGCCCCTGTAAGAAGAGCTCTGTAAACTCTTGGAGGATTGGCTGTTTTAGGGGTGTGTCGCCTAATATGCAAAGGAGTTCCTGCTACAAAAAGAGCCCTGGATATTCTAAGTCATTCATAGCCATATCATATCTTGAAATCCCTTTCTAACAGTCACGCAGGGCAGCGCAGTGTTGTTAGCCTTGTATGCTAGATGAGGGTGCTGCTGTGGCAGAGAGTAGCTTACCAAAGGCTTCCTACCGAATTTATAGCAGAGGCAAGATTTAAATGAGTCTTCTTGGTGCCCAGTCCCTTGGCCACCACATGCAACAGTAGCTCTCAGGTTTTGTCGCTTACTTTGTTGTTGAGGTCTCAACACAAGTTCCTAAGCAACTGTTATCACGTAGTCATGATATGGCATATTCCAAATCTTCATATATACCTGGGAGTTTTTCATTCATTTTTATCAGTATGTCCTGCCTCTCAGGAATTAAATAGTGCTAAAGAGTTCTGGAACCCTGAGCTGGATGACCTTGGTTAACCTGATCTCACCAGCCCTCGGAAACTAAGCTGGTTAGTATTTGGATGGGAAACCACCAATGAAGTCAAGGTTTGCTGTGCAGAGATAGGCAATGGCAAACCACCTTTGTTAGTCCCTTGCCTTGAAAACCCTATAGGGTCACCATAAGTCAGCTGCAACTTGACCACACTTTACACACACACACACACACACACACACACACACACACACGAGTTCTAGAAACAATTGCTAAAATGCAACAAAATTACTTTACTTAAAATAAAGCTATAGTTTTAGAAAACATTTCAATAACACAAGCAAATTGTATCCCATAAGCAACAAGAAGAGTGAAGCTTGTAGAATCAGCCTTTCTTGTCTACCCCACCTTTTGCAACCATCAGCAGCATAGGAGGCAAAGTGGGGATCTACAATGGGAGAGGAAATTTGAAAAATCCTCCCCTCCACACAATATGTAAGTGTCTTGTCTGCTGGCAGAAAACAGCAAGTGGATATAGCCCCTCAATATTTAGGCTACAGTATTTCAGAGGGGTTTTTTTTGGAAATTAAATAGTCCAATATCAAGTAGTAGTACCAACATTTTTTGGAGCCTGTTCACTTGACACTCTACACCAACATTAATAGTAACAATAATGATTTTTAGTACAAGATGCTAATGACAAATGGGAATTGCTCAAATACAATAGCAAGGGTAATATTTATTACTAAGGAAAGTATATATATGGAGGGGATCAATGTTTATCATTTTTTTAAAAAAAAAATAAGATTAATTCAGTCTTGATAGATCAGCCATAATAGAGTAGGATACCCTGCCCAAGAGAGCCATCAAATCTAAAGAAGAAGAGGAGAAGGAGGAGGAGGAGGAGAAGGAGACTGGATTTATACCCCGCCCTTCACTACCCAAAAGAGTCTCAGAGCGGCTTACAAACTCCTTTCCCTTCTGTTCCCCATCCCACAACAGACACGCTGTGAGGTAGGTGGGGCTGAGAGAGCTCTGACAGAAACTGCTCTTTTTCAAGAACAGCTGTGCCAGAACTATGGCTTGCCCAAGGTCATCCAGCAGGTGCAAGTGGAGGAGTGGGGAATCAAACCCGGTTCTCCCAGCTTAGAGTCTGTGTACTTAACCACTACACCAAACTGGCTCTGAATGAAAAGGTCATAGGCTAAACTTATTCTAACAATGAGTATTCTAACAATGAGCTCTAACAATAGTTTATTCTAACAATGAATAACAATGTGCCTTTAGCCACAACCCTAAGAATACTTTCCTCAGTGTAAACCCTATTAAATAAAATGGGACTTACTTCTAAATAGACCTGTTTAGGATTGCTCCTTTTGTCTGCAACAAAATTTAATTCAATCCATAAATAGTTTAATAGCAGTAGAAAAGCATAAGAGTTGTTAGCCAGATTGCCACAAATTGTTAATAACTTTTGGGAATTGTGATATTATAAATGGCGACAGGCAAATATGGGAGCAATCACCTATGTATATAGGGGTCCCACTTCTTCCAGAAACACCAGAAATAGATGCAGAGACCAACTTCAGAATGAAATGGCTTCTTTACTGATAGTACTTCACAAGCATACAATTACTCAAACACGCCCACAATTACACAGTCCTAAGAAAATTAGATAGAAAAGGATGGCGACATTTGCATGAGCAGGATGTTTTGTTGATGGGTAATATTTACCTGTCCTCATCGTGATGAAGCGATCCACAGAAAAATAAAGGAGATTGTGGGGAACAGGGGTTGTATTCTGGACCAGCAGAACCCGTGGAGACTCTGGCTGCACAAACCAAGAGTCGTGGAGGTAGGGTGAGTCTAGAGATAAGGAGAGAGAAAGAGAGAGAGCACATGGCCCAGCCCAGTTCTTTTATGATGGGGCCTGGGGGTAGGCTATACTGACCACCTCCCCTTCTGGCCCATCCCCAAAACATGCAAGCTGAAACTGGTTTCAGGGGGAGGACTTAGGGATTGGACAATATTGAGCTAGTTACTCTGAGCAGTGGCACCTGGGAGGATGATGACTAATTGTATACAAGTCATTGTATGTGTCAGTCCCTTGATTAACTTATGGCTGTGAAGCTTCTTATTAGGCGAGGCTGGGGCGGGGGGGAGATGGTTTCCTGTGTGACAATGAAGATATTCTTCATGGAGTTTAGATCCCAGGTTTCTGGTCTTTTGCCTTGGCATGGTGTTTGTTTAAGCTAGCATTGATAGTTGGTTTCATAGTGCTTCAAGTGGCTAGAGGACTAATCCAGGTAACCTAAGGAACCATTGGCACATCATCTCAGGGGAAGGCTTCCTTCTTCTGGGCATATGTCTACAGCTGGCATCACTTCAGAGTTACCACGCAGTTCAGTTCCATTTTACACACTGATTGCACAGTCCAGATTTTATCACTTATGAACCATAAGTCCATGAAAGCGCAATAAGCACCTTGCAGGGCAACAGAGTCCAATAGTATTTTAAAGATGAACAAAATTTGTGGTAGGATATGAAATTTCATGAGTCATTGTTCACTTCTTCAGATACAGCTAGAATTCTAAATCAAACTAGGAAACCAACAATAAAATATATCCATCAAAATCAAAAGGCCACTTCAAATGACTTTACATGATGACTTCTGCTACATGGTCAGCTATTTATGTGCAGCATCTCATTCTGAGGATTAGGTGGTTGCCATTATGCAAAAGAAAAGTCTGGGCAAAGGGGTGGTTAAAATTGCATGGTTTGCCTGGTATGTTTCTGCTGTACAGCAGTGGCTTACTTTGCAGCAAAAGCTTTGATGTAGAACAATTTAAACCAACATCTTAAATAATCTGATGTACGGCTTGGTCTTGAGATTTGTTGCAACAGCATAGGAGTGCTTGGGAAGTGACATACAAAAAGCTGCTCTAGTACAACCTTTTTTAAAAAAACCTGAAGTTAAATCAGTGTTGCATGCTGTTAATATGCACACATATTTAGGTTCAAGATGTTATTTCTTTGAACAGATGCTTTGTCACATACACAACAGCACTGATAGCTATGGAAAATTTAAGAAATGTTACTTCTGAAAAGACATGATGAATTTGTCTAAGTATTTGATCTTTGCTCCTTCTGTAATATTTCTTCACACTTGAAAGCCCTGGAAGCTTCCTCCAAACTCACTGAATCTGGACTTTAGGGCAAGCATTCAAGATCACCAGACTTAGCCTCGTTAACCTTTACAATTGCACTCATAACGAAGGTTGTTAACATGGTGTAAAATAATGAGGCCCAACCCTACATCAGAGAATATTTATCAGAAAAAATGGGATTTAATAAAATTTAGGAATTTAAAGTATGGGGCCAGACACTGTGAATCATTCGAGATTAACAACTCAGTCCTAAAGATGCTTATGGAGGCGGGAGTCTCACTGAGTTCAGTGGGAGTGATTGCAACCTTGTTTGCTTGAAGTATAATAACGTGATGATGCTTTTGAATATGGCCCTAAAAGATACTTTCCTTAGTACTTTATTCAACCTAACATTAAGGAGCAACAGACTTGAAAAGAAAGGGAGCATCTGAACTTGGAACCTGGGAGCAATAGACACTATTTCATAGCTTTAAAAATGACATTTCCAAGGCAGGGCTGCATGGGTCCTTCCTGATAAAGTCTTTAGTTTGGTATTTGTATGGTATTTTCAATAAATTCACAGAAAATGTGTGGTGGGGTTGAGAGCTCCTTCTGAGCTCTTTATGAATTCCATAAAGCAGCCATTTTTTGTTTCATGAAAATTACTATGTTCATTAGCAAACACAATGGTATCCGGTTGTGTTAATAAACAAGAAGTGCTTCTGCTCAAATAGGTTTCTATATAGGACGCACCAGGATCCGGAGATCAGATTCTGAAGAAAAGCCTTTCTTCTTGATGCTCCTTTGTTCTTAGTTCCAAGGTTTTCTTTACAGTTCAAGCCTTGCAACTTCTAAATCATCTTAACAATTTTTTAAAAAACAATAAGCAAATTGTTACCAGATTGCCTGCCATTCCTGCTGCATCCTGTGCTAAAACCCAGTGATAGAAAGATGAACATAGATACAGGTAGAACTAAAAGGACATCTGGCTAACATATACAATATGCCCAAAGATACAAGCTTAACCACTCTTAATAGATGCCTTTTCCTTCTAAGTCTTACTAAATTTATATCCACAGTGAAAAACATACATTCCCATCACTTGTCGGCTTGCAGCCAGTTAAAATGTTACTACTCTCTTGTGAGCTTTAGCAACACTCTACGTGGAAGAGGATGATTTTCAGTGGGGGGACATGAGGGGCATGACATCACTTCTGAAGTCACAAAAAATGATAATGCCCAGGTTGGAGTGGAGGATGGCCTGGTCCCCTGGCACACCCTTGGCCTGGAAGCTGGTGAACTCCCAGTGCCCCCCCCGAAAATCCATTTAGAAATCCCCTGGCTGAAGCATTGCAAATTGATAGCTGGAGCCCTTGACACAAAGGAAACCCTGCACTTAAGCCAGGATGAAACACATTTGTAGAGCATCTCCCTACATCCCATAAAGTGTCATGGGTAAGTGCAGTCATGGTTTACTTCCAGGGCTGAATTCTGGTTCAGTAAGCATTACCTGATTTAGAAAAGAATAAAGTGGGGGAGAAAGAGAAGAACACCATGTTTTTGAGTTGCTCCCACCACTGCCTGTGGGCACATTCCTCCTGGTGCACTTTGTGCATGTGCATGAGCATGTGTCTTGCTTTCCTTGCATGCCCCTCTTCCCCCAGTCAATGCTCCCTCATAGCTCCCCTCTTTCAGCCTCTCGTGTTTTAAGCTTTGTTATATACCAGTCTCCAAAGACAGACAGATGCCTCTGAGTCACCCTTCCCAGCACACCCCTGTCTCTCTTCCCTCCACTCTGGAAAAGGGAAGGCAAGTGAATGCAGCACACTCACATCTAATTGACAAGAGTCCTGTAAGCTGGGTGATGACAGCATGTCATGGAGGAAGCATTCCCCCAAGCCTCATGTCTTCAGTCAGTGCTGAGTGATGGCTCAGATTTCTCCAATTTAACAGCTGGCTGCAGCTGGCTCTGAGCCAGAAGGAAAACAACAAGAGATCAGGTTACTGGCTGATCAGGAGTCACAGCCTACAGCTGAAACCAAGCCAATACCTTGGAGCTCTGAAGCAGTAAACAAGTCTTCAGAAGCCACTCCCAGCCCATCTAGCTCAACTATACCCTTGCAGTGCTGTCGCTGTCAGCTTAGAGTTGCAAGAAAGGAGCAGAACTGTGAGACTCATGGCACATTGTCAGCTGTCAATTGAAGAGACAAATGAGCAGTTTCAAGATGACTGCCAAGGAATTGGCTGGAAGTTTAGCTCATTAAGACTGCTATAAATTCAGTCAGGAGAAGCAGCAGTTTGTGGATGCAAGAAGTACACTTTGCTACTAACCTTGCTGCTACTGGACCTCTGCAGCCTTGAACTGGACCTGACAACTGGCTTTTCTGGAACCCCTGACCTTGGACTGGACCTGCTGCCTGGAACTCCTTGACCCTAGACTGGACTTTGTTCTCTAACCCCCCTGACTTTTGGACTGCTCTTTGGTTACTCTCTGTAACTTTGCCTGTGACCTGTCCTGCTGGACCTCAGCCCATGCCTCCTGAGGAAGCTACACCAGTACAGCTCATCTGGCTGCCTCCTCCACCACCAAACCTTCCTGGCTGGCAGCTGTGTGACTGCTCCATTTCCCCCTCTCCTCAGCACAGCCTTCACCTACAGCCCCTCTCCTAGTCCACCCCACCCCAAGCTGCTCCCCAAGCAAATGACTGTGTGAGGCTCTCTGTGGATGGGATGAAGGAAGCCCCCCAACTGTGAAAAGACCGTCATGCCCACACATTTTAATTAAGATGCATTGGCTTGAGAGGTGAAATGGATAGCTGGGAGCAGGGCTCTTTTTGTAGCAGGAACTCATTTGCATATTAGGTGACACACCCCTAATGTAGCCAATCCTCCAAGAGCTTAGAGTTCTTACAGGGGCTACTGTAAGCTCTTGGAGGATTGACTACATTAGGGGTGTGTTGCCTGATATGCAAAGGAGTTCCTGCTACAAAAAAAGCCCTGGCTGGGAGGATGGATGGTGCTATGCCTCATGTGTGCACATTGATGGCAAGGAAGGTAGGCTGGGCTCTAAGATTCAGTGGAGAGCTGAAAATTCAGGAGGGAACATCACCCCATATGCCCCATACTAGCTATGGCCCTCAAGAGGACGCATCTACAAATGTCTTCCAATGCTTGCTCATCCAACTGTGCATAACATCCACACACATTATCAGTAGTCCAGGGAAGTACACTGCTGTCATTGGACATTTGGGTTCATATATTTTTTAAAAAAAAATGATGTTCCCATTTTGATTATGGAGTGCTGTCCAAAGTGCTACATACCATTTTTAAATTTATAAATAAAATTTACAGATACATATTTCCTTTTCTTTCATGTATTAGATATGTACATTGTCCCACTTTTGGGGGGTGATCATTCTGCACACAATGCCAAAAGTGCAGACTACAAGACCAGCTTGATCCTGGGGAAATAGTTCATTGCTCTTGACCATTTTGGAAGAAAAAATGTGTGCATCAGGTTCCCATGGAACCCCTGAAATAAGGAAGAAGGGGACTTCTGTTAACTAGACTGTTGGAATGCTTGATCTACCCTACAAGGAAGGTTGAAGGACCACTGAATCCTTGTACATTTTGAATTAGCTGCAATGTACTTTTATAGTTTTCCAAGTTCTGTGTTTTTCTTACCAAGTCCTCCCACCTTCTCTTTCTGAGCTTAGAATAAAAGAGTAGATCCTGTCCTGGAAAAATCATTGCTGATGACTGGAAGACCCTCTGCAATACGTTTTGATGTGGAGTGTTTATACAGGGCTGCAGTGAAATCAGTAAAGATGATAGGTACCCCTCTAATTATGTACAACTGGCATAAAAGGCTGGATACAGCAGAAAATATCCACATGTGGATAACAAAAAAGGTTCCACCAGTCTCTCAATCCCTCCCTCAAAAAAACAGGGCTTAAATCAGAAGAAGGAAACTTTTAGATATTCCAGAGTTTAATCTTAGTACCTAAACCAGTTTCTTTTCCTTTGCACTTCCAAACAGCTGGGAAGCTGTCCTTCACCGCGGAGTAGGGGGGGGGGAATCCACCTCCCTTTCTCTTTCTCTTTCCCAGGGGCTTACTTTCAATAGAGTATAGTTTTTAAATGCCAGCCACCACTGTTCCTTTAAATCAAAATCAAATCGGGTAGATCCATACTCGCAGCAGGAAGTTAAAGATTGAAAAGCAAAGTACAGATTCTTTAGGAGGAGTAGAGCTCCAAGAGTCGGTTGATCGCGCCTCTGTTCCTGGTCTTTGCAATGGAGTGATGAGGGGTCTGCATGGACGCTGCCGCATCCCTGAGCCCCCAAATCAAGCTTCCCACAAGCACCTCTCTCCGGGAGGATGTTTTGAGAGGCCAGATCAGTCTGGTCCTCCCTCTAAGACAAGGAAGTTCAGGGTTTATTTCCGGGAGCTCCTGGGAAAGCCCTGTGAAGATGGCGTGCCACAGACCGGAAAGGTCTCATTTAAATCAGATCCAGCCCTCATAACAAATGAGTTTGACACTCCTGGTGTAGATGTTGAAAAGCATGGGGGGGGCATGGAATCTTGCAGATGAGGCCAAAGATGAAGGGGTGCAGCAGCAGTTCCCTAGCACCACACTGTATGCAAGCATGTGGTCTGTTACTGAACCATAGTGTCCCGCCTCACCTATACATGTTTGTGGTTAAACTGATAGGAAAATGTTATCCTGTCAGTGCAATTCTAAACAGTGTTAAACCCAACTAAGTCCAAGTCAATGGACTTGGAAGGGTGTAACTCTATTTAGGATTGCACTGTAAATATCAGCCAACCAGTTCACATCAGCCAATCAGTTTTATATAGCTCTTCAGTAAGGTTAGCTTAGGTTATACTTTTATGTGCCACTCATTTTTCCTCTTCAAGGAATGTTCTTAGCCCATGCAATTTTTAAATGTAAAAAAAAATATTTTAGAAAATTTATAGGTAACAAAAATATTGCTATAAACAGTTGCTTTTTTGTGGTTGAATGAAATTTTCCGTACAAATAATGTAGAGTTTATTTCACATGAATTCATCTGAGAAGGTCTAGTACTGTTCTGCCACATTACATGGGAAGCAGATACTCTGTGTCCCATATTTTATACATATGTTTTGCTTTTTAGTGAATAAAATGATTTAAAGCTTTAACAAAGTGAAGCATTTAAAAATTTTAACCTGTTGCATTTGATTTTTATTATCACTTGATCATACGACCATATTTTGCTATGGTTTTTGTCCATCTTCTCATTAAACTTTAGGTATATTGCCCTACTTTGCTGTGGTTTAAGCTTGAGACTTTTAGTCAAATGAGCTAATAAATAAAAGGAAAGTGTATATTGCCCAGATTTATAAAGACTTTGTATATTCCTGAATAACATTAATATGCTTAACACATAATTTTGTAAGAATGCTTAATAGTCACTGACTTCTCTACATACCTATGTATGTAGAGCTATTAGCATTTTGCAGATGGGGGACTTCTATAAAGGCTGGTTAGGTACTGATGTCCAGTTAAAATCCATCAAAACCTAACCATATCAACAGAAACTTGTCAATTCTACTTGCTAGCTTTTAGTTATTTTTTAAAAGTAAACTTATGAGTCTTGAAAGCATGGAATGGTAATAGTAGATAATCTACCCATCTTTTCACTACAGAACATAGTGGTCAGGTATTCCTGAAAAACAATTTATAACAAGTTGATCAGATGTTTATTAGAGTGGAAACTACACATTACCTACATCTGATCCTGTGACTCCTTTTAATGACTTTTTTATTTTTGTCAAATTCTCGAAGAGAAAGATCATGGGTTTAACTCCTTCTTCTTTCTTTATTGCCCCACTGCAAATTGCCATCCCCAAGATTCTTTTCCTCACCCTGTGAATTGCTTACATGTACTCCTCTGTTTTCCTGATCTGTGTGGAAATTATTTGATTACTGAAAATTGTTCGATTGCCCAGCAGTGGGAAAGGGAAGTTGAGGGGAAGAGATTAAATAATCCTTCCACCAACACCATTCTTTGCCTTTCAGTCACAGCTCTTAGAGTTGTATTATACACAATAAACAAGTCAGCAAAGATTTCTCATAGTGCTGATCTGCTGGGAGAATGAAGTACAATTTGTTAAAAAACATAGCTTGTTGATAAAGATTGCATAATAAATTTGTCATTAAGTTTAATGAGGTAAGGTGATTATTATACATTAAAAAGAAATTAATTTTTATATCCACTGGGTAGAACGGACTCTGTTGTAAGGATAATATTGGGAGTCAATGTGTATCAGATTTCATAATCTAATGGGAAGGTCTGTTTTGATCCATATGGTGTGACCCATAGACCAACAATATACTGCTGCAGTGCTTAGGTACTGGTGGCATGGTTACTTTTTAGTAGCCACAATCAACACAAGAAACAGCACCTAGCAAGGATTGATAGTGGAAATTTCTGTCAAGTTATAGCCAACATATGGTGACCATGTAGGGTTTTCAAGGCAAAAGACATTCAGAGGGGGCTGGCCATTGCCTGCTGCTGTGTAGCAACCCCAGACTTCCTGAGAGATCTCCCATCCAAGCACCAACCAGGGCTTAGCTTCCAAGATCTTAACTATTTAATTTATTCTTCAAATCTGGAGTCTTCCTACTGTGCTGGACCTTGGTATACAAGTGGTGTGCAATTCCTGTACCCCTCTGGCTTATTCCGCCACATAGCTATCTTCCCCAAACAACAAGGCAGGCCATTGGTGGTAACACAGGGTCAATCCCATTTAGCTTCTGAGATCTGACAAGATCAGGCTAGCCTGAGCTATCCAGGTCAGGGCAGTTAGGTAGATTAGGCCCAAGAGATTGTCACATGCAGGAAAACACTGTAACCTAGTTAATTTTATGGCACAGTGAGTATTAGAACTTTCCAGATCTAGGCCGATACTCTAGCTGGTATACTACACTGGCTCTCAGGTTGAACAATGGTCCAAATTTTTGCTGGGTGCCTTCATACCTTGCACAAATTTTCTTCATAATTGAGACAGACTAAATGAAAATGACATCCAGAAAAAGACTGAATCTCTAAAGTTAAAGTTTGCATTCAAACTTGTAACACCCAACAATAATTGTATCTAAAAAGTAAGTGGCACATTCATTACAGTGGACTATTTCTTCTTTTGTGAAAACATACTCGGTGGACTAGGCCATTCATCTCTTATGAGGTCATTGATGAAACTTTGCAGAAACAATGGCAATCAAGAAGAAAGGCTCCTTCCCACTGCTACAGCCCTGATATAGTCTTGAAAATGCAAAGGAAAGAAGGAACACATGCATACTATATTTGCAGATTAGCCAGTGTCAATTTTCAATAAATTATCACTAGATTTTATATGATGATTTCCCAGGAATTTTCAAAGCAACTGATTGCAGTAAATCTTTAATCTGAAAATCTCCCATAACAGAATCAGGTCTGAACATCTATTTTTCAACTGTTTCAGATGTAAAACAGAATTTGTATTCATCTGACACTTCAAGTAAATATTGGAGTCTGATAACCCTGTGTAGAAACATCTCCAGGGAATAAAAAAGTATGCATAATGTTTGTGCTACAGAACAAGATTAAGGTGAAGATAAAGGTTTCCCCTTGCTCAAAAGCCAGTTGAATCTGACTCTAGGGGGTGGTGCTCATCTCCGTTTCCAAGTTGAAGAGCCAGCACTATCTAAAGACATTTCCATGGTCATGTGGCTGGCATGACTAAACATCGAGGTGCATGGAACACTGTTACCTTCCCACCGGTACCTATTCATCTACTTGCTTTTGAACTGCTAGGTTGGCAGGAGCTGGGGCCACAGATGGGAACTCACTCTGTCACATGGCACTAGGGTCTCAAACTGCCAAACTACAAACCTTCTGGTCTGCAGCTCAGCATCTTAACCTCTAAGCCACCATAGCCCCACAGAACAAGATTAAATAATCATTATTCATGATCCCCAAATTGTATATTCATAAAGGTGAAGAACAGCTGTAGGCTTTAGAATTGTTTCAGTTTCCTTTACATTCCCCATTACTGGTAATAATAAAATTAGGAGGTAATTTTAGGATGGCGAACTCTTCCAAAGCTGGAGCATCAAATATAGTTATAATAATAGATTTCAAAAATTCCAGGTGCTTAGTAGCTGCTTGCACCTAGAAAGCTAGGCCTGGCAACCAGTACTGAGTTACTGCAGAAGTCAGGAAGCAGGTTTCTCCTGGAACATCTTTCCTTGTAAGATTTGGCCAAAAAAACCCCACTACACCTTTGCTTCTACATGTAAATTTAAAAGCATGTGAACTTAACTAGTGATTGTTGCCTGAGTAGCCACCCCCCCATGGGGCCACCCTAACCCCAAGTAATGGGTGACCCTCGCCTTGAGTGGAGTAGGCAGCAGCCACTGCTGGGAGCCAGTTTCTCTCATCCTCTTGCAGGGCAGGTGGCAGCTGCTGCCACTGTGAGCCAGCATCCTCAGCCCCATGCCAGGCAGGGAAGGAGGTACATGGCCTGGCCTAGGATGGGAAAGGAGGTACACAGCCCAGCTGACCCCTATGCTAGTAAAGAAAGGAGGTGTAAAGTCTGGCCAAGCCCTGTGCTGGGTGAGGAAGAAAGAACCTAACCAAGTCTCATGCGGGAAAGGAGACTCCTAGTCAAGCCACATGTAGCATTGGCCTGGTGGAGCAAACTCTTACTCCCTCCCTCCTTGAGGGGGGAGCTGGGTCAGGCCTTTGCCATTTTTCTTCCCAGTCTACCCTTGCTCATTGCACTGAGACTGAAATTAAAAGCAGCCATGCTGAAACAAAAAATTGCTACCACCACCACTACCATCACACTATTGGTGTCACATTCAATAACAACTGACAACCATGGTGGAAGCCCTTAGCTGCTGGTCCCTGTGTCTACTGCCTGTCCTAGCCCACCCTAACTGAAGCAGACCAATAGAACTAAAGCAACAACTGGAATTACTAGCACTTTAACACTATGTTTGATTTTAACACAGTTTTATATTATTGTACTAGCTGCCAAGCCCATTGCAAAGTCAATGCAACGGGCTCCAGCAAGACTCTGGGGTGAGGGCTGAAGCCATGAGGCCGCAGAAGTTGCCATCAGGACCCTCAGTGTCCAGCGTCTCACTCCCACTGGCCTGGGCATGCCGGTGGCTGGGCAGTCACCGATATGCTTCCAGTCGCTGGCATGGCAGGAGAAGCTCCCAATGTACAGCGCATTCCTGCAACCTTGGCTTGCGCCTCCACAACCACCTTCCCTCCGGGGAGGTGTTGGTGGTGCTGCCACCACTGCAGTCACAGTGGTGGGAGCTCATGGGCTGCAGACAAAAAGCACAGTGGGGGGCTGAGGACGGTGCACAAGGCTTGCCGGTGGTGGAGAGGTCAGGCAGGGGAGGCAGCCCTGGCTCCTCAGGTCCCATGATGCTTAGAGGCGAATACAGGAGCGGAGCAGGCACTGAGTCTAGGAAACAGAGGCCAGCAAGGAGCTTGGCCATGCTGTGGAGGTGAATGGGGCACGGGGAGTTGTGGGGCCATGGAGGAAAGTTTTGCAGGGCTGCCAGGAGGCAGTGGCCGGATCTCCCTCCAGCTTGGCCGGCTGTTGCATCAGAGGACCCAGCCTTTCTGCTCCCATGACCTGTATCCTGTCAGCCTAACCACGCAGGCTGCTGGCTGGCCACAGATTTTTCCAGCTCTATGAGCGGCCTGGAGCACCCCATGGGCCAGTGGGGCACCAGGTACCATGAGGTCGGAGGCTGGGCAGCGAGGTGATGGGCCCGGGAGTGACAGATCAGGGACCCAAAGCCTGGGGATGTGTGTGGAAGAGTTCACATGAAAACTCAAATATATATAAGGAGAGATTATTATTTATCAGGAACTGTATTAGTGTAATGAATCATGTTTTATGTACTATAAGAACTTTTATTCTGTTGTAAGCTGCCCTGAGCCAGCCTAGACTGGAAGGGTGGGATAAAAATCAATAAAATAAATTAAAAAATAATAAATTATCTCTTGACAATCTAAATTTAATTTAATGTCTAGAACAGAGATGTGAGGGCCCAGAAAAAACAGGAAAAAAATTGTTTTTCATTTTTCAAAGTTTTCTGATGCTGAAATTAGAAAATTTGGGAGAACAACAAAAAGAAACTTCTATGAGATATTATCCCTTTTAGAAAGAGTAAGGCTCTGGTCACACTGCAAAGGTAATTGCGCTTTGTTCCCGCTTTGTTTAAATCGGGAACATTTTTCTTCGCATTGGGCTGACTAGATGCAGCCAGCCCCTCTCTTACAGCACCCGCTCGCCTGCTGCTGCGCCGTCCCTCCAAGCGATCCTGCTGGCCACAGGGGAGGCTCAGGCGGCTGCTGCTTCTGCCAAGACTTTGGGGGGGTGCCGCTGCCACCGCCATTGCCCCACGAAAACAGGCTCCACCATGCCGCCATCTCTGCCATCCTCCTTGCTGGCCCCATCCAGGCTGCCGGAGCCCCTGCCTCTCGTTCCTGCCTCCAGGGCCATCTTTTGTGAATTTTTTTTTTAAAGCTTCCGGTTTGAGCGCTTGACTAAACATGCACTTAATAAATCCACGTTAAATAAACGTTAAATGGATTTATTAAGCGCATGTTTGCTCAAGCGCTCAAACCGGAACCTTTTAAAAAAAAAAAAAAGCACAAAGAGCGTTCAGACGGCCCTAATTGCAATCATTGCGAAAGATGGGCTGTCCAGATAGGCGAAATCGCGCATTCAAAGCAGGAGTGCCAGGAAAACACTTGATTTTCCAGGGGTCAGGAAATCCGGCATCATTGCGCAAGTGAGCCTGCTTCAGGGCGGGAGGCAGATTGGCGCGTGTGAACGTGAAACTGACATGCGCAAGGAAACAGCAGCGAATCCTGATCAAAATGGCAGTGTGACCGGACCCTAAAGTGCTTCTTAATGCAAGGTTTTTCACACTCTGTCTGTATAGCATGAAAATGTTTGTCAATATTCCCCATTTTTCCAGTGGAAGAATTTGAATGTTTTGAGAATCATTGGAAAAAACCTCCTGTAAAACATTTTCTCTTTTCAAGTAGGAAAAAAACTTGCATTTCAAATCATTTCACTCATTCTACATGTACAACGTGAAAATGTCTGAGGGCTCTGTTGATTCTTCCAAAAGAAAAATTAGAGTCTGTGGGGAATCACTGAAAAAAAACTCTTATACTGTAGACATACAATATCTACAAGATTTTCTTTTTAAAAAAGCTATAATAATTCTGGCAACAATTAATATGCTATAATACGTTTAATGATAATACATTATTAAAGAGTTCAGTATTTCCATAAAGTTAATATCCGAACATGCTGGCAATCCTACCTGTTGTGACTCTATGAGAAAATTTCTGTCCAAATAGTATACATTCATTTTTTCACTACAAAATTTTGCCCCCCTATTCAGAATGAAGAGACAGACACAGAGGTTTTGAATGAACTAATGGTCCACTTTATTTAACTTATTGAATCAAACTCAACGGCAAGGGCAAAGTGTCTTGCAGTGCGGTCCAGGCCAGTGGTCAAATTTGACCACTCCCTAGCTGTATACCAGAGAACCACAATGCCCCAGATTATGCCCCAGACCATTAGGCTCACCGCCACCTGGCACACAAAGGGCAATGCCAAGGACCTACCCCCACAAAACTGTATTGCTTAAGTGGAGTCTCAGTCCCTGCAAACCCAAGGCCATCTGCCTCCCCAAAGGCTGATCTGGCCAGATGCCTAGCCCCCCGATGGGACTGCTAACTGGTGCTCCCTAAGCAGCATCACAATCACCAGCTTCCATTCAGCCAACTAAAGTGACCAACCTAAAACAAGACAGCACCCCATGCCAATTCCACAACCCACTGATGAACTGTATAAGGGAGACAAAAAACATCTCTGACCACAGCCAATCAGCTGGGAATGAAAAAAATTCTACCTGCCTCCCTGCAAGCCTGTACAGTGATCAGGGTGGGAGGGTGGGCCAAAATAAAGGCAGCAGCTAAAGAGGGGAGGGAGCAGAGCTGGCCGTTAGCACACCAACTCTGCCCCCCAGGCCTGTAGGGCCCTGGGGGCCCACCCCCCATGGGTTTTGTGGGCCCCCTCCCCCTCCTCTGCTCCCCCTCCTCCCTCCCGGCCCCCTCCCCCTCCTCGGAGCACTCATAAGGGAAGGTTAGACCAATGCTCTGCCTCTGCTGCTCCGCCCCTCCACCCCTCCCAGAACTCCTAAGGCGGGGTTAGACATCTGCTCTGCCTCTGCTCCTGACCTGCCCACATGCACGCTGCCCTTCGCACCTAAAGGACTGCACGTATTGTGAGGGAAGCTTTCCTGCTGCAGCTGCCCTTGTTGGAACCCACTGTGAGGTGAGTGGCAGCTGCCTGCGCACCCCCTGCTCTCGGCCTCCACCACCTGCCCATCTCCTGTCCCAGTCCCATGGCCCCTGCGAAACCCACTGCCCCCCTGTCTTTGCAGGGCCACGCTGAAGCGCGGGCCCATGCAAAGCCTTCTCCGCCCCCCCATCCCCAGTCTTTGCAGGGCCGCGCTGAAGCGTGGGCCCCTGCAAAGCCTTCTTCGCCCCCCGGTCCCCAGTCTTTGCAGGGCCACATTGAAGCGCGGGCCCGTGCAAAGCCTTCTTATCCACCCCCCACCCCCAGTCTTTGCTCACAAAACCCCACAGCTTAGAGGGAACATTGGTGGTGGGCCCCCTGAGAAAAACATGGGCCCCCTGAGCAAAAAGTTGTTAGCTACGGGCCTGCCCCCCCGAACCCGGATGCTGTGAATCAGCATCCCCGCCTGTCTCCACCTTCAAAGGGGGCAAAGGCGGCCCCCAGCAGTACGGTTGCTGGCCTCTGCCTGGTGGGGCTGGATGTCTTCTACTTTCAACTGTTATTATTCCTCCCTCTGATGGCAAAAATAAAAGACCTATGTACTATGCTTGCATAGGGTGCAGCAGTCTGCAACTCTACTTCAAGTATTGAGTGCTAGGGATGTGCACCTGGAAGAAATGATATTTTTCAGATATGGATTTGGGGAGGGGCATCGATACTGGTATTCATAGAATCATAGAATGTTAGAGTTGGAAGGGACCTTGCAGGTCCAACCCCCTGCACTCTGCAGGGGCATAGCCAAAAGATAGCCCTATATACCTACAACATACCAAAAAGATGGTCATCCAGCCTCTGCTTGAAAACATCCAGCGAAGGAGCATCCACCACTTCCTGGGGCAGAGTGTTCCACTGCTCAACCACTCTTACAGTTAGGAAGTTTCTCCTGATATCTAGCCAGTAATGACTCCCTTGTATTTTCCACCCATTAGATCTAGTCTTGCAGTACGGAGTAAGAGAGGATAGATCTGCTCCATCTTTTACATGACAGCCCTTCAAATACTTGAAGACTGAAATCATGTCCCCTCTAAGTCTTCTCTTTCCCAGGCTAAACATACCCAAACTCTTTCAGCCTTTCCTCATAAGACTTGGATTCAGACCCTCTCACCATCCTGGTTGCCCTCTTCTGGACACGCTCAAGCTTGTCAACATCCTTCCTAAAGTGTGGTGCCCAAAGCTGGACACAGTACTCCAGGTGAGGCCTGACCATAGCAGAATAGAGTGGAACTACCACCTCCCATAATCTGGACACAATGCTTCTGTTAACACATCCTAAGAATGTATTAGCTTTCTTCACAGCCACATCGCACTGCAGGCTCATGTTGTGCTTGTGATCAACCAGAACACCTAGATCCCTTTCACATGTGCTGCTGTCAAGCCAAGTCCCTCTCATTCTATATCTGTGCCTATGATTTTTTGTGCCTAGGTGTAGGACTTTGCACTTATCTCTATTGAATTTCATTTTATTTGCCTCAGTCCACTGTTCCAGCTTATCTAGATCATTTTGAATCCTGACTCTGCCTTCTTCAGAATTAACAATCCCACCCAGTGGTAGTCAGGTCCCCTGGTACCATCTCAGGATATAGGTTCAGGGTTTTCTGGGATTCCAGAATTATTCAGGTTCCATTATTTCCTGGGGGGGGGGGCTTTTTCAGGTGGGGTCGGAGTGGCTGCTTTTCAACCAAATGAATCAAAATTGCAGGAGGGCTAGTCCACTGAAAATCCCCTCCAAGTTTCAAGCAAATTAGACCAAGGGGCCCAATTCTATGGCCCCCTGCACAGAGTGCCCCCAGACATTCCACTTGCAGAGCTGCTAACTGAGAGGAAAAGGGGCCCTACCCCCACAAAGATGAGGGAAAGAGAAGTAGCCAGCAAAACTTGGCTGTTTCCTGAGGAGGTTCTTTTGCATATGGCTGTTTCCTGAGAAGGTTTCAACAGGAAAGAAGAGAGTTTAAAAATAAATAGGGCATGGTTTCCTTTCCTGAAAAACACAAAAGTCTCTGCATCTGACAATAGCACTACAGATAAGACTAGAATTTCAACAGTCATTCCACATGCAAAAGAAACTCTTCAGGAAACAGACAATCCATATACAAAAGAATCTCCTCCAGAAAGTTCCTCCATTAGCATGTTTCACAGCCTGGGGAACTCGTACAAGAAAATGACTCAGCCCGACCCCACCTTCCTGAGTAGATATAAATTACCTGCCTACTATTTTTCTTCTCAGTTTGACACAGAGAGTACTAGAAGGCCATGATATGCTGTTAGGATGGCACACTTTTTTATGATATGAGAAAACTGATTCCCATAAATATTTTAAACAACACTGGGTGAGAGCTTCTTTGGAAGCCAATTAGAAAACAGTTTTATTCTAAACTGGTGGCCCCCTTAGAAACATTCACAAACTCGAAGACATATCAAGAAGAACCAGTCAAAAGATATTATGATTTATTAGACTCTAAACTTAATTTGAAAATACCTACTGAGTTAAATTGGTGGCAAAAAGCTCTGATTGAATCAAGATATATTAAAAATAAAGTGATAGGATTTTATGAAAACTGGCTAGAAATTGATTAGATATTGTTGTTGGTTGAACAGAAGTTTATAAGAAAAACATGTGTTGTTGTTGGATTATAACATATATGATGAAACTGTTAAAGATGTTATGATACAATGGGCCCAAAACTTGGGCCACAATACTGAGTTGGACCAGTGGTCTCAAGTGTGGGAAAAAAAAATATTAAGATTACGAAAGCAATTTCCTATAAGAAAAATATTTTTAAGATGTTTTATAGATGTTATATAACTCCAGTAAAATTGGCCAAATTTGATTCAAAATGGTCAAATAAATGTTGGAAATGTCAAAATAAAGTGGGATCCTTTTATCACATGTGGTGGTTATGTGACAGAGCAAAAAAATATCGGGCGTGGATTTGCAAAAAAAGTTGAAATGTCATATACCCTTCACTCCTGAAATATTTCTTTTGTATATATTGCCGGAAACTTATAAGAGAGATGATTCCTATCTTATAGTGTATCAGACTACATCTGCTAGAATTTTGTACGCTAAATATTGGAAGATCCTGGAAATGCTGAGCAAAGAAGAATTTATTAACAAAGTACCTGAAGCAACGGAAATGGATAAACTTACTTTATTTTTGAATGACCATACAGAAAATACATTTGAAAATACACGGGCAACATTTTATACCTGGTATGAGAACTATTACTCTAGCAAGACAAGGACATGAAGCAACATTATAGAGAAGAGGTTACAGACTACAATTCATGTTTACTGTTATACAACTTCTGCAAAACAGTTTATATTAATTTTAAAGGACTTGATTTGAAACCTTTATGAAAAATGAGCTAAAACTGAAAACTATCTACAATTTACCCCCAAATATATGTTTTATGTTGTTAATGAAAATAAACAAAAATATTTTCAAAAACAAAACCAAAATCATATCATACAGCTTAAAACAAATAAAAAGACCTCAGACTGGATTGTACAGCAAGGTAGACAGGTTACCTCTACTGGTATTATGGCCAAATGGTCATTATGGCTAGATGCTTTTGCTGACCCAGAAGGAACTTTAGCAAAAGAACTTTTACTTGGTTCATGCACCTTGTATCTTTACCATTAAGTAGTTGAAGGATCTTTAAAACTGGCTTGTACTTCATTTATTTTTGTTTTGATTTTTAATTATTTGAATGATAAGCTCAAAATTAGCATATAACTTGTAAAGGCAATCCTTGATTCACCACAGACTTAATGATATATTGCAATTGTTTTCATTCATGCTTTACTAAGTACTGCACTGTATTTTATTTCAATCTTCACTAAACAGTTTAAAATTAAAAAACAGATTAAAATCACAATAAAATTCCATAATAGCAAGATTCCTCAATTCTATAGTAACAATACAGTTTACAAAACAGATGGTGATTGGTTGGGTAACACTTGCTTGACTGAATTCGATTAGAAGGGAGAAATGCCATTGCCTGGGAAATTCGTGGAATCAAAGAAAAGCAAAACATCTGCTGCTGAGGCTGGAAAGCACCTGAACATAAAAAAAACTACAGAGATTATTTTCCCCACGGGCATGTATTTTTCATAATTTGTGTAATCATTCTGGAAAATCATGGTAATGACCTGAAACAGTGATTTTTGTGAATATTTTTTTGCTCAGGAATTCCTTTACACCTCTACAGGATTTACTTGCGAATTTTCTTACAAAAATGAAGATATTTATATTTTTAAATTCCATGAATAGATCAAATAGTACAATTTTATATGCTAAATTATAAATTATGAATTTTATGTTCAATCTGTAAAAGAAGTTTCAGTCTGATAGGAACATAAGTAGTGCATATAATTTCACCTTTCCTAAAATTTATGGGAGGTTTTTTAACACATCTCTAGTCCAGAATCATATGGTGAAATAAAGATAAATTTCCACTTATGTATGCTTTATTTCAATCTAGTAATTCTGTTTGAGGTCTTCTCTCAGGGTAAAAGTCACTTCTTGTGTTCCTTATTTTGCAGATTTTATTAACTGTTGCGTATATTTGCATGCCAAAAATGATGCATGAATCCTATGACCTAATGCAGAATTTGCCTTTACAGATGAAATTTGTATGTATGGATGTCATTGAGTACATGTTATATACATAAATATAAATTTGTTTACAGGTCAGGTTGAAACCACATTTCTAAGACAGATATCTTTATAATTTTCATGTTTCTTATCTTGCCACCAAAACTACATTTCTGATATAATTGAGCTAAACATTTGCAGTGAGGTTCAAAAGGTAGTCTTTCTAATGATGTGTTGTTAACACTGTAGAGATCTGACCAGTTTTTTTCACAGCATGATCTTTAATTGGGAATAGTCTTCTTCATTGGATGCGCAAAGGTAACTGAGAAAACAGTATGAATGTTTGTAAGTGTGTAAAAATACTGGAGAAACCAACTCAACTAAGTGACATAACAGCAAAGGCAAGGTTAAATCACAAACAAACTATGAACACTTACAGAAGCATGAATTGTGAATGTTTAAACCATTTATGGGGCATAAAGTATTTATCCAAGTAGAATTATGAGGATAAAAAGTGAGGTTTGTTTTTTTCCTTTGTCATTTGGTTTATGTGTTACATCTTTAGCATATTGTATTTTCCATGGTAAGAGTTTACCCCTGTCTATAATGAAATCATCTAGTCTCCTGATTAATTCAGAGGTGTGCAGTTGTTAATAAGAAACAGTTATCCTTTATTATTTGTATTTTACATACTTCATTTTTTAAGAAGGTGGATGAAGCCGATAATCATTGAAGCAAACCTCAGATATGTTCCTGACTCGTTTTTCATACATGAGGTTTATTTCTTTTGTCATGACTTCCTTATGGTCAGAATGAGATTATGACTGAAACTCCAATATCCTGACTCATGTCCTGGTTGATAAGGACATGCCGGGATCTAAGGGTTGGCCATAACCTTTCCTAAACATACAGCTTGATTTAGTGAAATACTGAGCACTTCTACCATGGCTATATTTTCATGACTCATGCTCCAGGGTAGATTCTAAGTTTTAGTCCCTTTGAGGAGCGAAGGGCCTTGATAATGAGGACATACTTCAGGGAGAAGAAAACATATAGAAATGAATGTGAGATTTTGTGAATGTTGCAGCTACCCTAGGAAGCCACTCCAACATAAACCAAATCTGGATTTTACACTTGGAGCAAGTGGATAGGCTCCAGTGTTCTCACAACAGTATGCTATTTAAATGTGGGCACAGGGTATGGCAGGAGATTTTACTTCATATTCCATTAGCTGAACTCTCTCTCCTCAAGAACACTTCTGCTTCAGAATGTGAAGAAACAATTCCTTATCCACTACAATAATCCAAAGAACGTATTTGGATGGATCTTATGATTTGGGTACCTAGTGGAATTGTTGACTTCCATGTTATGGGTATTCAGCTACACCTTCGAACACCCACCCCAGTTATAATTTTCACTGTTTTTATAAAAAAAAAATTAAGTTCCCTTGAAATGCATCAGATGATCAGAAAGAGTCTCCAGATTTGTTTTGAAAACTATTTTGGCTATGTGCACTCTGCCCCCACTGAACACCCATGAGAAATTCTTCTGGCTTTATTAAAACTCTTTTGGCTACCCTCAACATTCTTCAAACATTTTACATGAAGAAACATGCCCCAATTTGTTTAAAATTTAATTTTAGGTAAAAGGTTGGAAGCAGCTTTACTTCATAGTGGTTTACCATTAAATGAGGCTTCTGACTCTTTGATATAGCACCTGCTTTGGAGGCAGAAGGTCCCAGGTTCAATTTCTGGTATTTTCAGATATTAAAATAAAATGTGAAGAAGGAAAATTGGGAAGACCTTTGCCTGAACATCTGGAGAGAGTAGGGACAATACTGGGTTGGATGTTCCAATGTTCTAACTGGGCATAAAATAGTGTCCTATGTGTTAAAAAACTTCCACAAGTTTTAAAAGGGAAAGAGCTGTCATTGTGCAAATCCAGCAATTATTGATAAAAATAACATTTAAAGGGAGCCTGGAATCAAAGGACATCACCTGTGTGTTTGGAGGATAAAGGGGAAAAGGTGTTCGGTGACTACAAAGACAAAATAAAGTGTGACACAAGTGTTGGTGCCTAAGAACAGATTCTGCTGCATCTCCAGAGAAACACAGCATACAGACTCTTAGGAGTGAAGTTGCAAGGGTTCCTAGGGATTGTTGTCAGCTATGTTTAATACAGAAGCCCATAGAAGATCCTTTGGCATCTTGATGAACTAACATACTTTGTACAGTAATTAAAAAGCCTGCAGGTTATTAAGAAAGCATTTGCTTACAGAATACTTCTAGCAGAGCATCAGGCAGCACCTTTGCAAGGAGGAAAAGAAATTTGTTTCAAATAGCATAACACTGAAGTATTTTTTCCAAGAGCAAATAAAAATAAACTTTCTTGGCAGGTTATAAACTCAGTGTTATTTGCCTGAGAGACTCTTCCAATCACTTGGGTAAACACAGAAAGTAGACTTGTGTAAATACATATTTAGGATTGGCTAAATAGTGAGGTATTTTAAAGACATATTTACCAAGTTAAATATACATCTTGGTACCAGTAGCATATATATTAAGGTATGCTTCTTCGGAACCATTATAGTCTGAGGTGTAAAAAGGAGTCATAGACATGGAATGCACACAAAAAATATTAACCCACAAAAGTGTGTGGACTGTTTATACAGTGTGGAACATTATATAAGTGCTTCTTACTTTAGCAATATTGGACCAACATCCTCATATATTAATCCAATGTGCTGGCTCTCCTGTGGTAGGAGTGTTGTCATTTCCTAGTTTTTTTTCAAATTGATAGACTATCAAGTAATGTGGTAAGAGACAGTGGGTGCTTTCACACATGCCAAATAGTGCAGTTTCAACCCACTTCAGTGACTGTTTGCAAGTGGATTTTGCCATTTTACACAGGAAAATCCAGTTGCAAAGTGCACTGAAAGTGCATTATTTAGTGCATATGAAAGCATGACTTCATAAAGTAGTTTCAAGGCTTAGTTGTTTGTTGGGTTCCAATGCTCATTCAGAAAACTGACATGTCAACTTGCCTCATGCTGAGACAAATCATCCATTCTTCTAGCCAAGTATCAGAAGAAGATACTTAGGGTTTGAAGCTAAGGCAGGCATACAAAGCACATGTTCTATGTTCTACCACATAACTTGATCTCCTTATCTGAGGTTTTATTTTGTTTCAATGTACACCAAATTTCTCAAGTTTCACATCCTAAGTATGCTATACAGTCTTAGTAAAAAGATTTACTGAGACCTGTGATAAGGATTTGATCCAAAGGCAATGAAACTTCCATATAAAGCTGAATCCCAAGATTTGGTCATCAGCAAAGGCAGACTTGGTATAGGGTAAATATTTCAGGACATTGTTCTAATTGCAAAATAAAATATAACAGAACAAATGTTTTTAGCATCATATTGCAGGTGATCTGAAATTCAGCCTGCAGGCCCCTATACATTTTTTATTATTAAAATTAATGAGGAAATGAAGAGGGTGTATGGTATCAGATACATGCCAATACATACACTGGACAGCCATCTATAATTAAAATCCTGAGATAGATAGATAGATGATAGATAGATAGATAGATAGATAGATAGATAGATAGATAGATAGATAGATAGATAGATAGATAGATAAACTGGACAGTCATCTATAATTAAAATCCTGAGATGACCACCTTACTATGATTATGCCAAGCAGTAAAACTAGATTTTGTATTGTTTTGTACTGCTTCTTCCCTGAGTGATACGAACTTCAAGGAAGTGTTTATAGGGTCTCTGTCTTTTGGAGGAGAGAACAATAAGCACTCCAATAATTATTTAGTTGTGAATGTAAAGACTGAGCAGGTATTGTCATAACTCAAGTAAATGACAGATTCACTCTCAGTGCTGAAGAAGGATAAAGCACTAAGATGTTCATGAGTCCTAGTGGATCACATAGTTTTTAAAAATCTTTTTTACAAATAAAAAGGAATGTTCTCCACTACAGTTAGTGATCATGAGGAACTGGCTGGCTACTGTGTGAGACAGGATGCAGGACTAGACGTACCACTGTTCTGATCCAGCAGGGCTCTTCTTATGTTTTGATCAGTGACAAATACAGCTGTGATGAACTATCAACATTTGGGAAACATTCTTATCAAACTGGACTCAGTAATAACATCCAAACCCTTGCTTTCATTGTCTTTTTTACAACATTGGAGATAAATATTGGTTCAAGAAAATGCTGAAATATTTCACAAAATTTACTGGGAGATGGTATGCACTTTTGTGTCACAAACATTTGATACCTGAACTGGTTTGGAAACTTGAAATGTTAGATTAAAAATCTGCCAGAACAGTAGAGGTTTTTTCAATATTAGTGTACACCTTGATCAGATATTCTAACTCACTCTTTAGTTTGTCAGTGGTTCCAATGGATGTATTTAACTCTGAAGGCATCTTTATTCTTGAATGTGTGGACTATTGTGTTGTCTCATCTTTTCAGTCTTTTACAATGTTGCTGAATAGCTCAAGTATATCATTCATGACCTCCGGTCTCCAAGATGCACACTATGTTGCCAGAGGCACTGCCTTTTACTCTTGGGTAGCTCCAAAACAGGGGTGTCCTACTTTCTAACCTGAACCAAAGACCAAAAAAAAGCCAGGCACTCTCAGCTTGAACCATAGAGTCAGGCTGCGAGTGGTCTGCAAAAAGGGATTTCATAAGGTGACCTCAGAGCAAGCCTCCAATCTCCCCCCCAGCAGAGATTATGCTTGTGGAATGACAATGGGTTCTACCAGGAAAATTATATCTACATTTCTAAATGTCTGTTTAGAGGCTATCTGGCAGTTAACTCTGTCTCCAGTAATTCTTTGTCTGAATTCTTTGTCTTTCCTGCCTCTGTCCCTCAAAATACTGCGATAAACCAATCAATCATTCAAATGTTTAGCAATCCTTCCTGAGCTAATCAGGGATGTCTCCTACCTTTTGTCGACCCCAGGCCAGGACCATTAGTGAGTCAGATAATCCATTTAACTAGCTACCCAACACCTGGCTTCTGTTGTTAAATCCAGACCCTGCCTCTCTGGAAGCTCATTGGTCATACCTAAGGTCTGCCCCTACTGGCATCACACATCCCTGGGACTCATGATTGGTCCAGGTAATCTACTGTTCTCACCTGAGACCAGCCCCCAGGGCCATCCATTGGCCTGCATTCTTTGCCAATGCCTATATCCCAGCACACACATGGCCTTAGACCGTGTGTTTTCTGCCATGATCCAAAATGGCAGGCCACCCCTGAACTCTCTGAGTCTAGGCCAGAATCCATGGACCTCTGTACATCTGGACAGGTTGTATCACCCCTCTATAACCCATCAATCACCTCTGCTTCCTTAGTGCTATACTGTGTGAATATTTTGTGTATGCTTGAAAATATTTAGTAAAGAAATCATTATTTTAGCCACCCAGTTTCTGTGTCTGTTCCCGGTTTCTTGGGAATTCTAACTCTGGTAGGTCAGATCCTATAGATAAGCCAATTGCATATTAATAATTATAATTCCCCATCTTTATTAAATAATAGAGCAATTTGGCTAACAACTATGCCACTTAGAATCTTTACATTTTTCTCCCTCTTGCTAGAGTTATCATCTCTTGAGCCTCCAGGATATTGTGGTATCCTAGAAGTAATGCATGTACAGCTTCAGGAGCGGCACTCCACTGTGACCCTGAGAGTGATTTTGGCATTAAAATTGTTTGGTAGTCAACCTTTAAAGAAGCCTCCAATAACTGGCTGGTGTGGAGAACAATTTGTATAATTTTTGGAGAGATTTCCAGAACAAAGCATGTTTAATGCAAATGTCCATGAAGTACTGACTGGCAAGGATGAACTAGAGTACAGCAGACAGTACAGAATCCACCAAAATGTTGGACCAATGCCTATCACTCTCCCCGCACTGGCACAAACTTTCCTGCCAAAATTATTTGGTTCTCTGCTGTGACTGAGCAGCCCTTGGTAGTGTGTGAATAATAGAGGTTTTTGAAAGAATTTCTGTCCCACCCTATCCCATAGAATATAATTTGGCTTTTAGCTCAGCCCAAGGAAAAGCAGTAGTCCTTATTTTATTTCTGTTTTGAAATGGCATTGGAGATGGTTTAACAATAAAACAAAAGAACATGTTTATTCAACAGGCAGGGATTGAATAGGTGAGTCAGGGACTGGGATTGCTGAGGTAAAAGTTGTTGATAATACAGAATGTACTTCTTTGAGCAGGCAAAATGATGCTATTAAAGCTTATTTTCTGGTATTCTTAGTTGGTTGAGGTGTTTTACATAGTATTTTAATTATAGCAACAATGTTTCCTCAGAGAGTTTCCTGTGGCAGTTCAGGTTTCCTAGAGTTGGTCACTGATTTTGTGAATGTAACTCACTCCTTGGTTAAATTACATTTCATTTCTATTTCCTGAGCTGTTTAAAATTAAAACCATTTCCCCTTACAACAGACTAGGGTCCTCTTCAGAGATAAACCTTCAGGGACACTGGGCAGGGAATAATCTTCTCCTCCTCAGAGGAATCAACCTTGTTCCTTTGGCTTTCTGCACACTACCCCAATCACTCTTGCCAAATCTCTCTCCCAGTTCTGGTGTCTATAAAAAGCATACTTCAGCTTATGTTGACACTTTGACTTTAAGTTATTTTAGTGAATTCTTCCTCAGGCTAGGAATACTACAGTTAAGGCAAGGAGTCTTACTTTCATTCTACAGGTAAACCTATCTGACTTATCTTGTCAGACTCACTGATTCCAAAACTCTGTCAGAAACCAACTGACGGCCTTCAGAATGGTTCCAGCTTTAAACTGTAGACTCCAGACTGACAACTGACCACTCCCCTCAGCACTCATCTGATCATATATTTTCCCCCACTGATGATGGACAATCAGAGAAGAGGAGCTTCAACTAAACTTCTGAGAATATTCTCCCCAAAAGCAAGAACTTTCCCCAAAACTGATTTTCCTTTTGGATGTCACATGCTTTGCATGACTAAAAATGTATAATATATCTTTTTAAGCACTGGAGCATTTGCAGAACATTCCCCACTTTTTATTTTCAACCAATGTGCAGAAATTCAGTACAACTTCTCCTTAGAATGACCCAATCTTTTTGTTGGGCTTCACATTAGGGATGTGTGCCTTGAAAAAATATCAGCATTTTTCAGATCCAGATATCCAAGAAAAATATCAGTATTCTTGTTTTTCCAGGTTCCAAATACCATTTGGATCTGGGTTTGTTTTGGGAGTCTGGTCTTATTCGTCTCCATTATTCCTTATAGGGAATTTTTCTGGGGAGTGGAGTGGAGTGGAAAAGCTGTTTTTTAAAGAAAATGGCACAAAAATTCCATGGGAGTCATTTGTAACAGTCAACAAAATAGCCCACAAGCTTCAAGTTAATTGAACCAAGAAGTCCAGTTCTATAGGCCCCTGAACAAGGTGCCTCCAGCTGTTCTCCATTGTTTCCTATGGGAGAAAAATGTCAGTAACCAAACACTCAAGAGCAAGCAATCACTGTACAAAAATCTCCCAATGCAGAACCAGGGAATCTCAGCAGGCCAAGCCTAACACAATGAATATCAAATCAGAGAATCCAAACCAATGTCAAACCAGAGAATCCTCCAAGCCAACCCTAATGGTTACTAGTTTCCAGCCCAACAAATGTAAAATCAGAGAACTCAGCATATTTGCAACTGGAGAATCTAAGGCAATGTCAAACCTAAAAATCCACAGCAAACCTAACACAAACCAGCTCAAACAAAGAACCCAATGTTGCAAGACCAGCAAAACCATTTCAAAGGACACAATCAAAGCCAAAACAACATGGCATGCAGATACCAAGCCCTAGGAAGACAAAGAAACACAGTAAATTTAAAGGCAAAAACAAAACAAAAACAAAAGAACCCCAGTCCTGGAAGCCATAAAATGCTGGTTCCCAATATTCCCACTTACTCCAGAATATTTCCTGGGATTTTTGGGGGCCCATTTCCTGGTATCCCCCCAAAATCCTGGATACCATCTGGAAACCCAAATATACCCAGAAAATACTAAATAAGGAATTTTTGGCTATATATTCAGACCAGATATATCCAAATACACATCCCTACTTAACATAACCAAACCTTGATTTAGTAAGATAGTAATTCTGATTGAGATGGATGCACTTTGTTACTGAAAAAATCAGTATGCAGATTCTGGCATTTCTGTGTTCCTTAAGCAGTTCTCTATGCAATGAGATCTGAAGTGAAATCCAGCTTTCCTGGATCATTGAAGAATGATATTGTACATCACTGTCACTAGTGGGAATGTTTTCAGAAGAATGGGATGAAACTGTAGTTAGAGAAGTCACAGATGCAGAGCTAGAGAAGATTCATCAGGTGTAGTAGATTCTCTGTTACTAGTTGCAGTCTGGACTTTGTCACTAGATTTAGTGGAAAGAACTAAGAAAGTTGTGTGTGCCGTCTACAATATGTGACACTCACTCTTGTGTACGTATTAGCCCTTGAAAGCCATATCTTGTTAGATAGGTTAGGATTGTTAGATAGGTTAGGCTGCAAAGGAGTAGGGAATTTGAAGGCCTAATCAGAGTAAGGGTTAATATAATTCATGGAGGAACCACATACCCAGCATTATTTTCATAGTTTAATTTATTCATTCATTTGTACATACACTGTTTTTCAGTTTTCCAGGAACTCTCAAGCTGTTTTTCCCAAACCTAGGCAAGCTGTAACCACAGTACTCTCCAACCTGCTTCTCTACAAAATTCTCCACCACTACTGAGTGTGACCATTGCCTTGGAGGTGTGAGTAATTTCCACATAGCCTGCAACAATACATTTCACTTTACCAAATTGCTGTCATTCATCAAAGAGTGACACGAGAAGAAGGCCCAGAGTTATAAGATGGGGGGCAGCGTAGTATGGTAGGTACTAGTAAAACGTCACTATAAACTATTATCCTGTGAAGTAATGCCTTTGGGTGCTTTGTGTGGAAGATACTGTGTAAGAAGCACAACAGTAATTATATATATATATATATATATATCATACATTTTACATTTATGAAAAATGTACATAGCCTCCCCTCAAATTACAATAAGTTAGCAAACACCAAGGTGTCCAATCAAACCAGATGCAAAGCTGATTTAAATTTGAGTAGTTGGAATTGCATTTCTGTTATCTGTTCATGTCAGCATCTCTTTTCATATTAAGCCTTAACTTCAATATTTTTTTAATTTAAAAAAGAGAGAAATAATATGGAAACAATGGTCCAGGCGCTGTTCTGAAAGCATGAATAGCCATGCCACAAACACTGCTAAACTGAATGGCTAATATGTGGAGTTTGGAAACCAGACTGGCAAGAAAACAAACGTTACCAGTTTATTTGTTGTTTTGCAGCAGATAGCTGCTAATACTTCTTAATTACAAATTGTATGACTTTCTTTTATTCTGCAGCTAAGTTCCTGCTTCCTTGTAAACTTCCTCAGGGAACACAAACTGCTGACTTCACATCTACTGACAGAAATGCCACAATATAAATTAAGTCAGGGATATACTGTTTTTTCAAGGGGTGCCAACCTAGATAAAAAGCCACTATGCAGCTGCAGAGTATAAAACTGTCCAGCTGAGCACTGATAAAATTTATCACAAGGGCACACATGAGGAGGCAGCTTAGAGAACAATTCTGTGGTAAAATGTGTAACAGCAAAACAGCTAATGGAACATCATTACTTAATTGTAAAAGCATCACAAGCTGAGGGTCTGATGTTACGCTTTGAACTAGAAGCCTCTTAACCACTCTTACTTTACAAACTAGGCAGCCATGAACAAAATGTGTCACTATAGGAACCCATCAGTTCAGCTTCCTATAGCATAAATAGCCTAAAATACATGACTGGGTTTATAGGTGATGTGCTAATGGATTCATACATATATATATATCCATATATCTATATATATATTTAAAAACCCTCCTTGTTTTGCAGTTTAGTGTGGCATACTTGTCAAGGTTTTACTAGCAGCTCTGGAGGCTAGAAATTGGTGGCCCATCCCACACACAAGCACTTATGTTTGAAACTATATATTACATGGAGTTCTATTATTCTTTTTTCCCAGAACTTTTTTTTTTCAAATTAAAGAATGCAGCCACTGGGGCTATGCTTTAAAGGGGCAGACTGAAGTGGGGAGAAGGGCTGTTTAATTATTTTTCTTTCAGCTTTTCCCCCCAAAGAAAATTGCTACAACCCAAGCTGCTTGTACTCCCACTGGGGAAAACATGGCCCCTGTAAGTTTTCCTTCCTGTCATAGTTACCCTCTTGTGAAATAGCAGGCTCACTGTTCTCCCCCCCCATTGTTTATGGGAAAAGGAATGCTAATGGGATCGTTCCCTCTTGTCTTCTATCCCACCATAGCTCTGCTAGTCAACAGCAGACAGCTCTAAGGCACAAAAGGAAAATATGCCTACTTCTAGGCATGCCATTTCCCCACTTCAGGTGGGCAGTGTCTCACCAGTTGGGCCCTCCCTCACACCCCTGATGTCACACAATGTGTTGTGAAAACCCAGACATGATGCCAATGCTCTGGAAACTCTATGGCTGAGTTCAGACTGGCAGTTTGCCCCAAGATAGGCATGTTTCAGCAATGTTTCACAACTGGATTAAAGGGGGCGTTCACACAGGCACATCTGTCTGGAGTTCCCCACCCGTAGTCAACTCGTCATTTAAAAGATACCTGGCAAAAGTGGTAGCAAATCCCAGAGAGCACGTTTATCCCACTGCATTCTGCTTCCAGGAAATGTGAACGCTAACCCGAAAAGCTGGGAACAACCTGCGGTAATAATGTCCGCCAGGTGTTTCCGCGCAAGGTGCACTTATTTGCGCTGGAGAGGCAGTAGCGATATGATTGGATGTGCTCCGCTCTACCACCCAATGCGGTGCTGGCGCAATGGGATCCTCCCCAAATCGCCCTGATGCCCTTATGCACATTAGCACATATGTGCATATGCACACATGTGCTCATGGCCAAATTACCAGGAAAAGGCCGTTTATAGCCGTGCCTCTGAGCCAGCAATCTGAACACTCCCTCATGCCTCCTCCCAGTATGCTCCTGCATCAGTTGGCGCAGTGTGACTGGGAAAACCCATAACAGTTTGTTTGGGGCTTTTTTGCTTTGACTTGCTCCGACTTCAAACTGCCAGTCTGAACTCAGCCTATGGTATTACCACAGAGTTTCTAGAATGCTGGCTGAACCAGATGTGATGTTTTCACTTGTATGTGAGGCCAATGCATTGTAAAATGTCATTTCCTTCCCTTGGCAATCCCCAAGGCTTCCGGGGTGCCAGCCAGGCACTGGCCTGGCAACCCTTTTGACTGGACATAGACCCGATAAAGATATTAACAAAGAATTTGAAAATGGAAACCAGAGTTAGAAAAGTTCTTCATGGAAAGGACTTTTGTTCTAGCCCTAATCCTCAACTGGCAATGAAAGTATTTTCCTCACTGCTGGCCTTCACCATTTCCAGCCCACAAGATTAAGTGCAGCCCATCAAACATGGGTGCTTGACATCCGCTCTGTATTTTCAGTTCCAGGTTTATCAAACTCCTCAAGGTGGTGTAGATTGTCAAGTCTGGGATGGAAAAGTCCTGGAGCTTTGGGGGTACAGCTGCATGGGAAATGTGAGGTTCCAGGAGTGGAGGAAGCTCAGTGGGGTATAATTCCACAGAGTCCACCCTCCAAAGCAATCATTTTATCCAAGTGTGGAGATCAGCTGTAATTCCAGGGGATCCCAAGGTATCACTGGAAGTTGGCATCCCTAAGGCAAGCCACCATATTTTGCTTCTGGGCTGTATACCTTAATGTTATCCCTGTAGCCCAGCCAAAGTGGGTCAACACCAATACTTGCTCTAAGCTGTGGAGTTTTTTGAGCAAAAATTCTACTTTGTGAACTACTTGCATTAAAGTTGTGAGCAAGCAGTTTGGCTACTACATGAATCAGTTTGCTCTGGAGTCATCCTTCCTGAGCTAAGACAAAAAACCTGTGAGCCAAAGGCTAAAAAACTGTGAGCTAGCTCATGTCATGGCACGCGCAACGCTGGCTGGCACGTTAGTGCCCAAAGGGAGTTAGAGTACCCAAAGAAGACTGGAGTCCAGAACAAAGTGAATTTTATTTACACTCTGCCACCACCTATATACCGTTCTCAGTGTCAAAGTGCTCCGCTGCAATCAATCCAAGTGAAGAGCATAAAATCACTGTACACTCTGTACATTTATACAGCCTCTGGCCAATCAGCACACAGCTGATGCAATCCAGATGCAATATTCAGTGTCAGGCTGGACTGCCTCAGACCGGTTATAGCCAGCCTCTTTGCAGTCACATGCTGGCACTAGCTGTCATTCCCTTTGACACTAGATCAAACTCATCTAGGCCAGCCTTACCTAAACCAGTGAATCACAACACTCCCCCTTAAGGCTGAGCCTTGATGTACAGTTTGTCTTTCAATTTACAAAACCTGTTTTACATCCATACATTTTTTGTTACAAGCATCTGCTACACTTAACATTAGAGGTACATCACATGTTATGTTGAACACAGTTAACAATTACAGAAAATATTTACCTCCACACAGCATTAGTTTTCCTTTTAGTACTGCCATCTGGCATGCATTTCATCTTAAACACCCTTTTCCACCCTTTTACATTTTTGTTACTTGGTGCCTCAGGTTTCTCAAACACTTTGTGTTCCTTCAGTGAACTGTATTCACTTTGCATAGCTTGAAACCATGCCTCCTTTTCTGCATTAGGCATTTGCAAAACATTATTATTACTTTGAGGCTCCTTGGTATACACATGATTTATATCAAAACCATACCTCACCGGTGGTATGCCCTTAGTGCTACGTGTAGACACTCTCTGTGGCACACACTCATTTTCACCTTTTGCAGATATTTGTTCACCAGACACATCAACACTTTGTTCCTGTTTAACCTCAGGTTCTACTTTAACATTGGTTTTGTTACTTGCACTTTCAATGCTACTTATTCCAGGTAACTCAACAAACTCAGGAACCTTGTTGGTATGAATTCTTTCCCAGTTTTCATCTTCACAAAAATTAGCAGACCTACTGTATATTATTTTGTGATTATTATCAGCAAACCTGTAACTCTTCATGCCTGTCTGGTAACCAAGAAAGATTAACTTTTTTGCTTTGGGCCCTCCTTTTCTTCTGCGTTCCAAAGGTATATTAACCCATGCCTTTGAACCAAAAACCCTTAAGTAATCCAAACATGGAACTCTTTGGTATAACAACCTATAAGGGATGTCATCCACAGAACAAGAATAAATACGATTACTCAGGTAACATGCATTCTTAATAGCTTCAGCCCAGTAAGCAATACCAAGATTTGCATCTTTTAACATGGAAAACATCATGGTTTGCAACACTCTCCCTTTCCTTTCTGCAAGACCATTTTCAGCGGGGGTGCAAGGATTTGAGACCCTGTGTTTGATTCCTTTCTGTTGCATCCAAACCTTGAAAGCATTTGATGTAAATCCCCCCCCCATATCAGACTGTATGGCAACAACATTTCCAATTTGATTTATTTTCTTGTGCCAATATTTAACAGTGGGGAACACATCCGACTTGTGCTTCATTACATAAAGCCAAGAAAAATGGGAGTGGTCATCAGTAATAATTAATGCAAACCTCTTACCAGAATGACTGTTTGGGTAAGGCCCCACCACATCCATATGGACCAGATCTAAAGGTCTTTCAGATTGTCTCAAACTCTGTTTTGCAACAGGGCACGCCTTTGACTTACTCATCTTACATATTTCACAATCTAAGTACACTTTACAATTGTTTACATCCTCCTTTCCTATTTCCAACGTTTTCTGAATTGTTTTATAGGAGACATGTGCAAGCCTTCTATGTAGAACATGTTGACAATTGTTGTGGGGTTTAACATTGCTAACCACCTGTGCATTTTCAGTACCACCGTGCAGCATATACACATTGTGTTTCAGCCTGCCTATTGCACACACTTTGTTAGCCTTAACCACTTTACATTCATTATTTGCAAACACTACTTCAAAACCAGCTTTGTCAAGACATACCACACTAAGTAAGTTTTGTTTAAGAGCAGGGACACAGAGAACCCCATTCAACATACAGCCCAAGCTAGAGAAATATACATCTCCCTCAGCAGTTACTTCGGACAGTGTCCCATCTGCCAAACATTCAGAGGACAGAGAAGGTTTTCATTTATTTAACAGCATACTTTCCTTTTTGCAATAGGTTAAAGTTGCTCCTGAATCCATTAGTCATTCAGTGGTATCTGCCTCTTCCTGCAGCCTGCAGCACCACAGAAGCCTGGTGACGATTTCCAGGCTGCTGCTCCTTTTTCTTGTGTTTCTCTGGACAAGACCGTAACAAATGGTCAAAAGACCCACATCCAAAACACCGACGACTTTTTCTCCATTTATTGTCCTCCTTGCTGCTCTTCCGGTTGCTCGATAACGTAGTTACACAGCTGCTGGCAATCTCCTGCGTCTCCTTGGTTACCTCCTTGGCTTTCTGCCCAGAATGGTTGGTACAGTTCCTAGAAAAACTTGTGTGCCTTTTGAAATCAGCCCTGTGCATAGACTCCTGAAGAATCTTGCCATTCACATACTCCACAGTTAGATGGGCAGCATCCATAGCCTCGAACATTGTAATCAGTGTTTGATAATCTTCTGATAAGGAACTTAATATCACATACACTTTATCCGGATCAGTAAAAGTTTTACCTCGTTCCTGTAGTTGCTGGAAATAATCCATTAAAGTGGCCAAATGTTTCTTAATGGGCTCATTAGGCAGCTGCACCGTCCTATACAGATGCCTAGTGAGAGAGATAACAGACCCCGTATCTGCTTGCTGATAAACTGCCTTGAGAGCGTCCCAGGCATCCTTATTGCTCTCCTTATCAGCAACATAAATTAAGTTATCATCACTCACGCTCAGGATGATGAGGGCCAGAGCTCTTTCATCATTCCTCTCTTCCAGAGGTGTCGGCTCTTTAGGAGGATCAGACACGCAAGCCCAAAGATCCTCTTTAACCAGAAAGTACTTCATTTTTAAAGCCCAGTTATTATAGTTAGTTGCAGTAAGCTTCTCCACAAGGTACCTGTGCCATGCTGGTCTCTGCCACTGGTAGCTGGTTGTCTGCCTCTGCAGCTGGACGTCTGTGTAAGCACACGACTCCCCCTCACCACTGCCGGCCTCAGATTCCTCCAGCACTTTCAGCACCTCTGAGCACTCCATCTGCAACAGCTTCTCCACAGCTCTGCTGGAACACTGCTTTCAGTTCAGCACACGAAAGCCACTGTTAGCTGACACAATTCAACTCCACTGGTACTCACTTCCAAACTCCACTTTACTGCCAGCCACGGCCTGGGCCCATAACCCTGTTGTGGCACGCACAATGCTGGCTGGTACGTTAGTGCCCAAAGGGAGTTAGAGTACCAAAGAAGACTGGAGTCCAGAACTTAGGTGCAAATACAAAGTGAATTTTTATTTACACTCTGCCACCACCTATATACTGTTCTCAGTGTCAAAGTGCTCTGCTGCAATCAATCCAAGTGAAGAGCATAAAACCACTGTACACTCTGTACATTTATACAGCCTCTGGCCAATCAGCACACAGCTGATGCAATCCAGATGCAATACTCAGTGTCAGGCTGAACTGCCTCAGACCAGTTATAGCCAGCCTCTTTGCAGTCACATGCTGGCACTAGCTGTCATTCCCTTTGACACTAGATCAAACTCATCTAGGCCAGCCTTACCAAAACCAGTGAATCACAACAGCTCAGACTAACTCAGTTGAGAGGGAACACTGATGAACACAGTGGATATCAGACAGCCAAGAGCAGATGCTCTTTGCAGGAAGGAGGGGAAAAGGAGCACCCAGATCTCATACATCATTGGAATAATGTACGCTGTGAGCAAATATTGTAAGAGAAAAAGAGAAGAGATTGGATTTATTTATAAGTTCAGCATAAAGAAAAGAAAAAGGGCTTGGAAATATTATTGTATTGTATTACAATTATACTCCACTTCCCTCCTGAAGAACTCAGTGCATCTTATATATATAGTTCCCTTGCAGAATCCCACACAGGTAGCTTCCATAGCCTGACCTGTATAGGTACAGCATAGATCTGTGCCATGTACAAAAAATATGCCCTGGACCATCAGGAGCTGGGGAAAAGGGACTTCTCTGAAGACTAAGAATTGTAATGCTTTATACTTTTAAACCAGTTGCAAGCTTTCCTATTTAAAGAAAAAAAAGTCTGGATGCAGAACATTAAACAGTAGCAGATTATGGGATCATGTGTGTGCTGTGACACCTACTTATACATTTTTCAGTAACAGATGCAAAAAAAAATTCTGGACCCCTCAAAGTTACTGTTCCAAATTATGTGCCATTCAGAGCAGTAGGAATTGTATCGTCTTAAGGTTCTCTCTCTCTCTCTCTCTCTCTCTCTCTCTCTCTCTCTCTCTTTTACAGAATACGTCATGCAAAAGCAATTTGTGATTCTGGACAGCTACAGTGGTATGTCTGTAAGCCAGCTCTGCATGACACATTGTCCTTGCTTTCTAAAGTAGGCCTCATCTCACTTTTAATGTGTGAAAGGAGAGATTATTCAACACTGTGGTAGACACATTTCTGTTCTCAAGAACACTGTGATATCATTAATCTTCTGGCAAGTCTACAAAGGCAAGTTATGTGAATGCAAGTATTTTGCAAAGCTATAAATAAAGTTTAAAGAGAGACAGAGACAGAAAGAAAGGATAGTTTTTTGCTGTTTTTATTTCTGCAATACATGCCATATTAACTGTTCTATGGCTTACTGGTAATAACACTTTTAAAAACCTCTTTATGGCTTTTAGAAACCTCTTTAGTTGTCCAGAAAGCATTATAAAAAGACATTCTTATCCTATACCAGAAAAGTACTAATGCACTCTGTAAAAAGACACTAATGATGCAAAAAATATAACTGTGGAATACTGTCAGGAAAGCTTAATCCTAAAACCTAAATAGATAATGTAAATCTAATATAAATACTGAGCCTCCAGACTGGCTTTTATTTCTGCATGTTCCACATTCCTGGACAGCAGTTTTCATTGTTTGCTAACAATGTATTTAATATGACTGCATAATCCCTTGGTCAATATCATTTTATAGGGCTCTTTGTGATGGACATCCAGATGGATGTCCAAATGAATAGTATGGCTTCCAGATCTGAAGACCCTTCTTTGTAGAAAGCTTGTAATGTATTAAACTTGGTCAACTTCTAAAAAAATGGTATAAATTATCTTTTCAATTAATGACTCTTCCCATTGCTTCTGATGAACCTCAGCAATATACGGGGAAATGTTTTCTGGCATTTGCTTAAACACAGAAGAAGGGTTGTTAGAAGCTGCTCAGAGATTTGGAATGATGGAAGAACTTGGTCCCTAAAGAGGGGGGATTAGTGTTCAGATTGCCACAGCAAGGAGAAATGGTCCTAGGCAGGGCTTTTTTTGTAGAAAAAGCCCAGCAGGAACTCATCAGCATAATAGGCCACACCCAACAGCAGAAACTCATTAGCATATTAGGCCACACCCCCACGGTACCAGAAGTGTGGTCAACCAGCCACACCTATCTTTTGCTTCTTATTCTGTTTATCTTGTTTGTTGTCAAAACCCAGAGCTTTCTTTGTAGCAGGAACTCCTTTGCATGTTAGGCCACACACCCCAAATGTAGCCAATCCTAATGAGTTTCTGCTGTTGGGTGTGGCCTATTATGCTAATGAGTTCCTGCTGGGCATGGCCAACTCAGGAGCCAGCCGGACTCCGTTCCTGTGCATTCCTGCCCAAAAATAGCCCTGGTCCTAGGTTTGTGTTAAGCAGCACAATGCTTATGATACATTGTCTTTGTAATTTGTCACACAGGTGTCACAACCACTTCAAGTCACAACCACTTCTTTGGGAATCTGATCATATTTATCTTCTGTTTCACATACCATGGCACTGATAAACCTCTCATTTCTTAGCAGGGATTATTCCTTACTTAATAGAATCACTTTCCCTCAGGAACTGCATGGGTTTGTAGCAAAGCCATTAACAAGTGTTTGAAGATATATATTTATATATATATTCAGAGGCCAATGGGAGAAAGTTAGCCCTGCTGGCAATCTGAGGCACAAGGGGTTTTTGAATTATTAGAATTTAGGAGAGCAGATGGCCATTCAATTCAATCCTTGACAAATGTCCTTCCACAGATGAACTCATATAGTCTAAGTCTGAGAAGTAGAGTGGAGTGAATAAGATGCCTGTAGATAACTCACAGACACTTCTTGCCTGGCATACCATGGTTTGGTTCCTGAAGTGTAAAGCACACACACTTTATGTCACTGTAGAACACGGACATGTCTAAATCAGCATATTTCTTGGAAAACAACCAGAGTCTTGTCCTGTCCTAGTTGCTCCATCTATGTAATTTGCTAAAAAGTGTAGCAGTTTAAATGTGTTCACCCTTTCCAACTGATGCATGTATTTAGTACTCAGGCATGCCACCCAGGTAACATGAGCAGCAGTGAGTTAAACCACATAATGCAGGAGAAAACAATCCTTCCTACTTCTGCCTGTGCAGAGTCAGAAGTCAAATCTGACTGGGGGAGGAGGGAATTCCTTCCCAGCTGAAACATTTATAATTAAACTTTGAAACACAAAGCAATATGGTCCCAATTCCAGAGGGAAATATCACTAGTGTAAAATTAAGAGAAGGCATTCTTTTAAAAAAGTTAGAGGACCGTCACTATTCCCACTTATAATGAAAAACTGTCAGAAACATCAGGTCTTGAACTGAGAACTCTGGGATTGGGACCCCACTGCTGATAGACAGTGTGTGTTCTGAGGGTTTGGAGTGTGTGAGGATGTACAGCCTTGGCTCCTCTTTCTTTGGTGGCGGAAAGTGCCCTCAAGTTGCAGCTGACTTACAGCAATCCCAAGGGGTTTTCAAGGCAAGAGACATTCAGAGGTGGTTTGCCATTGTCTGCCTCTGTGCCATGACCCTGGTATTCCTTTGTGGTCTCCCATCCAAATAGTAGCCAGGGCCAACCCTGCCTAGCTTGTGAGATCTGATGAGATCGGGCTACCCTGGGCTATCTGCGTCAGGGCACACTGTGTCTCTGCTTTCTATTTGCTGTTCTTTAGGGTGCAGCTTCTTCAATTGGTTCAAGTGACTGACCTCAGGAATCTGAAGCTGGAAATCCCCTGGATGTAAATTCAGATATGGCTGCCCATGGTCTGGAAAAAAGAGAGAACAATGGCTGAAGGTGTGTGTGTGTGTACAGGACTGAAACTTTAACAGGTCAGTTGCAAAGTAGTCCTGCTGTCACTGGCTGCAGAAAAAACAGTGGCATTCTAGTATCATTAACTGAAATCTCTTCAGGCACAAACATTCATGATGCAGGCCTCCCATTCTGCTGGAGGGAAGGTCCTGGTCAGAAGCCATTCAGTGATCCTCATCCATATTGCCATCTAATTCACATGCTGACCTTCACATCATGGGATCATAGCATGCTGAGAGTGTGTAGGAAGGGCCCATGATTATTCTTTTAAAATCCTTAGTTTGTAACCCCATTGTATATTTCACAGATTTTGTCCTAAGGTTTGTGATGAAGCAGGATAAAACCCCAATGATTTACTATTTAAAGTAAAACACAGGGGCAGTCTTAGTCATGGGGCAACCGGGGCACGTGGTCCAGGCCCCTTGGTAAAGGGGACCTGGACTACCCTGCAACAAGCTGCCCTGGTTGCCTCTCTTCTGCTGCCTCTGTGCCAGAGGGAAAGACTGGAAGAGGCAGTGAGGGCTCCAAGATGCCTTACAGATGATTGCCCAGCCCCTCCAGCCTCCGTTCCTTGCTGCCAATTGTTGCCAGAGGCACTGCCTTTTACTCTTGGGTACCTCCAAAGCAAGGGTAACCTACTTTCTAACCTGAACCAAAGTCCTCAAAAGCCAGGCACTCTCAGCTTGAACCAGAGTCAGGCTGCAAGTGGTCTGCAAAAAGGGATTTCATATTCAGGTTTCATAAAGTGACCTCAGAGCAAGCCTCCTGTCTTCCCCCTCCACCCAGCAGAGATTATGCTTATGGAATAACAATGAGTAAAGTCTTTAGAAGCCACCTGGCATTCTCCAGCACCTCACCCAGCCCTTTTGTGTCTTATGTGTAAATTCTTTGTCTTTCCTGCCTCTTTCCTTCAAGATACCGGGATAAACCAATCTATCATTCAAATGTTTAGAATCCTTCCTGATGCAAATCAGGGACATCTCCCACCTTTTGTCTACCCTGGCCAGGACCATTAGGAAGTCAGAAAATCCATTTAACTAGCTACCCAACACCTGGCTTCTATTGTTAAATCCAGACCCTGCCTCTCTGGAAGCTCATTGGTCATACCTAAGGTCTGCCCCTACTGGCATCACACACCCCTGGGACTCATCATTGGTCCAGGTGATCTATTGTTCACACCCGAGACCAGACCCCAGGGCCACCTATTGGCCTGCATTCTTTGCCAGTGCCTATATCCCAGCACACACATGGCCTTAGACCGTGTGTTTTCTGCCATGATCCAAAATGGCAGGCCACCCCTGAACTCTCTGAGTCTAGGCCAGAATCCATGGACCTCTGCACATCTGGACAGGTTGTATCACCCCTCTATAACCCATCAATCACCTCTGCTTCCTTAGTGCTATACTGTGTGAATATTTTGTGTATGCTTGAAAATATTTAGCAAAGAAATCATTATTTTAGCCACCCAGTTTCTGTGTCTGTTCCTGGGCTCTTGGGAATTCTAACTCTGGTATACACAGGTCAGATCCTATAGATAAGCCAATTGCATATTAATAATTATAATTCCCCATCTTTATTAAATAATAGAGCAATTTGGCTAACACATGCAACAACCTTCTTTCTTAGAGGGCTCTACCTCCATCCCTCACCCTCTCCAGTTTGGAAGACAGAGGTCAAACTAGCTGAAGAAACTGTCTCAGCAGATCCTCCTCTAGGGCCATGGCTCAGTTGGGGAAACCCACTGGGAAACACAAGTACACCAGTTCCTTGTTCCTCCTTCTCATCAAGCCTTCCTTGCATTCTGCTTTGCTATTTGAAAAAGGCCAGAGAAGGAATTGATATGACCAAGAATGACCAGGTTTTTGTTTTGTGCTGGTCAGTTTCACTCATAGACCAGGATGATATAAAGAAAGCATTGGGATGAAATTGCTATGGAAATTTTGAAACATTGCAAAGGGGTTAAAAAGACTGGATCAAATACTTTCTAGCTGCATTCAGGTGGGTAGTCATGTTGGTCTGAAGCAGCAGAACAAAGTTTGAGTCCAACGGCACCTTTAAGACCAACAAAGGTTTACTCTTGATATAAATTTGCATGTGTATGCACACTTCTTCAGATACACATGAAAGCCTATACCCACAATAAAACTTTGGCCCATTATGCCTGCACATTTTACTGCAGATTTTTGGAGCAGTAAGCCTTTAAGCTTGACTTTAGATTCTATGCCTGCCTTATGCACCATTCTTTTTCCTCCAGTGTATTTGTTCTGCAGCTACATTAAAAAAAAACACACAAAACTAAGGGTGGAACATCACTTTTGATGTGTGGGGGGGTGTCCAGAGGTTTATATATATATATAATTTACGCAATTGCCCTACTGAAACTGTGCAGTAGTGTCCAGCAAGCACCTTCCATTTAAATCCTCATGGTTCAGGGTTTGTACTAGCATTTTAGCATTAGTTTGTTGAATGGAAGGGAATGGAAAGGAATGCAGGCGAAGGGGGAAAACTTGCTGTTGAAACTGACAAGACTTTTTCTGAAACTGACAAGCAGATGCAAAGCCTTGTTTTCTATCTTGCAGAGCACTAGAGGATTCTCTGCTGTGTTATCAGCCATTGTAAAAAATGGAAAAGAGTCACATGATCTCATAATATGGAGAAACATGTTGAGAGTACAGAATGCATGATGCAACCCACTGACACTGCACTGTGATCGTTGGCAACATGTGTGTGTGTATGTGTGTGCATGCCTATGCAAAGTCAGCTGCAACTCCACCACACTTTGCACAGGGCTGCAATTTGTATGGGGGAGGAGTCCTCTGGCAGAAGCTCTGGAGAGCTTTTTTAGTCTTGTGCCACTAAATTAAAAAAAAAAATGGGGGATATTTTTGCTGATGCCCTAGTACAGCTGCATAGTGACGCTAACTTCCTGCCCTTCCTTGAAAATTTGTGTGGTTTTCTCTTTGCAATTCTTTAATTTGATCCTGCACACTGGTTTTGATCTTTGCAATTTTTTTTGAGCCTGTCCTGTGCCAACTGCACTCTGTCCTCCAAATGGATCAATCCCAAGCAATTCTTAAGTTTGGTGGTTTGCAGAAGGTCCATGTGGCTCAGCCACCATTTTAATGTCAGGCTTCTGAAGACTGCCAAAATGACACCCCACACACACTTTGTTCACTAAAGCATTAAAGGAAAAAAATGTTTTCAAAGATTTAGGCTTCCCATCCCAGTGTCCCTCTCTCTTTACATCTCATGTCAAGTTCATTCTTCACTGACAATCCCCCCCTTTATTTTGTTTACATGTAGCACTGATATTTATTTATTTATTTATTTGCACTGGAGATGCTGCCCTTTGCCTCCTCTCCAATCCCACTTTCAAGTCAATACCAGGAAGGAACTAAACCTCACACAGCTCCTTTATATTCCCCCCGTAATTTTAATTTTTAAAAAAATCAGGAATACAAAACTAGTAATAGTCTCATATAACTCATGCTGCTTGTAATTTTTTTTAAAAAAAAATAAAATGAAGGGGAAATAGAGCTTGTACACAAATGAAGGGGAGAGGGTGGTGGAAGGTGCAGAGTGGATGGAATGACCTCAGTGTGGGTGGGAGAGTGACCTTTGAGGGGCAGCAAAAAAGAGGAAGGGGAAAATCTGACGGAAACCATATGCTTTTGAATTACCTTTGGCTTGGAAATGAAACAAGGGAAAAATCAGCACAAAATCAGCACTCTAAAAAACAACAGGGAAACAGTGACCAGAAAGCAAACTAAGCACTGAAGGGAGGAAAATCAGTGCAGAACAACAAAGAAAACCCAACAGGCATGCACACTGAAAGCGAGGGAAAACATAATAGGCCTTAGTTAGTCTTAAAAGTACCACTGGTCTCAAACTTTTTGGCTGCATGTCTGTCAGCCCTTCCAGTCCATAATTCTCCTTTCCACAAGAACAGATTTGCAGAATTCAGAATTTAACATTCCAGAATGTTTGGGGAAGAGAGTGGGAATGGAGGTGGAGTGGGAATGGAGGTGGAAGAAGAAACCATTGTTTTTTTTTCATTATTATTATTATTATTATTGTTTGTTTATTGGCAGCTGCTTTGGGCCTGCTTGTTTTCTGGGACACATTATGGAAAGAAAAAAGTGCAAGATCATGGGAGGTTTCTCCTCCCCACACTTTAGAATAAATGACAGAATAGAAACATTTCCCATCTGCCCACTGTGAAAACATTGGGCTGGGCACAGTGTTGTAACAGAGCTAGCCACAAGTGGAGAGGAGGAAGAAACAGCAGTTGTTGGTGCTACTCTCATAAACTTTTACCTAACTGACTTGCTTACTCTAAGAACTCCTAAATCTGCACTTGTCTGAAGTTGCATGAATGCAGGCACAGTTTGCCATACATCTGAGGTGTGAATGACCAGGAGGAGGGGTTCCATTTTCCCACCAGATGTGGAACTCATCTGCTCTTACTCCAGCTGTGGCTCAGGTGGGGATATGAATGAAATAAATCAATAAATCAGTAGGTTTATAGGGAGAATATAGGGAGGTGTGGGAAACTCCATCCTTGACTCTTGCCCAGGGCTCCTGAATCACTAAGACTAAGTCTGTTAAAATACAAAGCCATTACAGATACAACCACTTTCAGCACCTTCCCATACCACTTTCCCTGGTGCCCTGTATTAATGCTTTCACAAACAGAATACTGCATGAAAAAGTTACACAATACTCTTTCAGAAACTCTCTTCATTATCAGGCATTGGTACTAATCTGACAAAATAAGGCCTGTACATCAGAGTTCAAGCACTACAATCTCCAGAAGCTGTTGAACGGGTGCTTTTCATTTAGCCCCATCAGAGGTGAGACTCAGCAAGTTAGTGTGAAATGGTTTCAAGGTGAAGTTGACTCTACTCTCTGATGGAAGCTATATTTAAAAACCAAGGCCAGAATACCCTCGTATTAACAGAGTCCCAGTGCCCAGTATGCAGTGTCTTATACTGATGCACACAGACGTTTCTGTTCAGTTCTCAGTTGCTCCAGTTTTCTTACGTCAGTGGTAGGAGTGTTTTAGGTTAGTACTGACAGAAATTAACTTCAGAGCATGCCTTTGGATCAAAGCCTACAAAAGCAGTGCCACCTATATTTTGTGATGTGTGTGTGTGTGAATGCACATGCATTCCATCTAAAAAATTGTGTGTTGTTTTTTGTAGCAATGCTGCTGAATTTCATATGGGGGATATTTGGAAAAAGCCCCTCAAGCCAAGATCATGATGTAGTTCAAGTTCAACTTAGCCTTTATTGTCATGAAGCATCAGTACAGATTGTACAATTTAAGAGCAGGTTAAAAACACACCTATAAAAATACTATGTCTCTAGATTGTTCAATTTAAAAAGATCATAGAGTATTTAATACTCTAGTAATGATAGTGGACTAATAGTATAGTGGCTAGCAGGAAGAACAACACAAGGCTTCTGTGCTCCTATTAATATGGGTTCCAGGGATAGTTGCAATGCATACAGTGTAGTAATCTTACTAAATCTGGTAGGTATTAGGGATGTGAATCTTAAAAAAAAAATTCCTTTGCTCTAAGTATCAGGGAGCTGAAAAATCTTGGCATTCCCAATTTCCTGGGTTCCAGATACTGGTCTAGTATTTAGATCCGGGAGGGTGGGGGGTTTTTTGGAAGGAGGAGGATTCTGATTTTTTTGTCCCCTTACCTTTGGGGAATTTTTATGGGGAGCTGGAAGCACCATTTTTAAAGCTACTGGCACCAAAATTGCAGCCCCCCCAAATTTCAAGTGAATTGGACCTCTTGGCCCCTTAACAACGTGCCCTCAACTATCCTCCATAGATTCCTATAGGGAAAATAAGTTAAAAAATATAAAATCTGAGAATCACCACCAATATACAATCTGAGAATTACCCAACCCAAATTGAATAGGAACACTGTTGCAAGACTAGCAAATGTAAAATCAGAAAATCCAACCAATGCACAACCCAAGAACCTATAGCAATGTAAAACCTGAGAATTGCCACCAATGAACAACCTGAGAATCTACAGCAATGTAAAACCCAAGAATCTCTAGCAATGTTCAAACCAAGAATCACCACCAATGCACAACCCAAGAATCTAGTGCAAAAGGCAAACCTGACATTGAGCAACTGAAGCAAAGAGCACAGCTTTGCAAAGTCAACAACAAAAAATTAAAAGAGCACAGTCTAAAAGAAATCAACCCTGCAATCTGATACTAAGTCCAAGAAGACACATGACCCTAATAGGTGTCCAGAGGCCTCATGGGAAACCCATATAAATTCCATGATGAAATAAATGATGAAATTTAAATGTAACAAACAGTAACAATATGATGCATGCTTTTGAGCAAAAAATAAATAAGGATACAAGTAGGAGGGATGCTATGTAGATTGTGATTGTGTGTGTATATATATATAAAGTGCCATCAAGTCACAGCTGATTTATGGCAATCCCAGCAAGGGGCTTTCAAGGCAAGTGAGAAACAGAGGTGGTTAGACATTTCTTTCTTTTGCAGAATGCTCCTTGGTGGTCTTCCTTCCAAGTACTGACCCTATTTAGCTTCCTAAATCAGACAAAATCAGGCTACACCACGCTGCCTTCCCTTCACTGTGATTGTAGCAGATTAAAAAGATCAACTGTCAGCATTTTACAGTAAGACAAAAGGGTCACTTACATAGAATGCAAGTTAAACATACTCTGTAGCATCATTTCCAGGCTTTAATTTATTACATCCCTTTGGAAATGATTCTTCTTTGGGGCTGCATAATATAGACGAGGCAGGATTGTGGCTTGGCTTTAAAAGAGTTCTCTATTAAAGAGGCTTCCAATAGATGGAAATAATTTCCTTTTATGAAGAGTACTTTAATGATTGATTTAATTTTAATTTTACATGCTCCTTCCAATATTCATCTAAGCTAGAGTGTTTTACAGGCTGTTTCTGCAGCTGTGCTTGCTTTGTTGCCTGAACAGTCATTCAAATCTACTCTTGTGCTGTCTTAACCTGCTGTTAGCCCATTACTTGAAATCCGTGGGAGGAGAAAGAGACAAATTGTGTCACTGTTCCTTATCAAAGGACCACACAGTTGCTCGCCACTTTGACTCCATGATGGATAGTTATCTTGAGGTATGACAGGTGTGAGCCTAGAAATTTTGAAGGAAACAGTGCAGGAGTCCATTCAGTTTTGTTATTGACACTTAGGTGATAATCACAGAGGTTAATCTAGCTCTCTTCTGCTATCCCAAGCCACCTTTCTGTTTTTCTGTAAGATGCTTTCCCCCTCTTTCCCTATCAGATTGACACTGCAGGAAAAGGGTCAAGGAGATAACAAAGAGCATTTTTCTCTCACCACATTTTTTTATTTGCACTATCAAGTTGCAAAGAAACATAAGAGTGTAGATCAGAGTACAGGGCTGGGGAAAAGCACTTTCTTTAAAAAGTGTATGGGGAAAATATTTATCTCCTTCAGAAGAATGTGTGCATTTTCCCATGATGCTTCTTTGAAAGTCTCACTGTATCATACAGGTTTTGGGCTTGGAGAGTGGTGCTTCTATCACTTATGTAAAGAAAGTCTGTTGTTACTGATTGACTGACAGTGCAATCCTAAATAGGTCTACTAGGGCCAAGTTCAGACTGGCAGTTTGGCCCGAGATAGGCACATTTCAGAAACATTTCAAGAATGGATTAAAGGGCTGGTTCACATGGGCACATCTGTCAGGCATTCCCCAGCTGTACTCAACCCGACTTGTAGCACTTCCCCCCCAAGTTTAAAAGATACCAGTTGAAAGTGGTAGCAAACCCTGGAGAGCACGTTTATCCCACTTCCCAGAAGTGTGAATGCAAAAAAGCTGATCTGGTAGGGATGCTCTTATGGACATGAGTGCTTATGCGCATGAACACATATCATCAGATTCCATTACAAAAATCCACTTACAGCCACGCCTCTGCCAGGGGTGGGCCAACAGTGTGAACACTCCCTTGCGCCTCCTCCTCAGAATGCTCTCGCATCAGTTGGTGCAGTGTGACCGGGAAAACCCGGGAACAAATTATTCCAGGTCTTTTTTGCCACAACTCCCTCGCACTTCAAACTGCCAGTCTGAACTCGGCCTAGGTCTATTCAGTGGGGCTGACTCCCAGGAAAGTATTCTTCAGATTGCATTGTTGGTCAACTAATGCTGTCCTACGCAGAGTTACGACCTTCTAAGCCCATTGGAACATATAGCTTTGCCAAGACTTCAGACGTTCAGAGCAGGTGGGCCATTACTTGCTGTAGGGCTTACAACTCCTGGTGGCCATGATATTATGTTTCTGGTCTCTGCATCGTTTGTCCCCCTTTTAATGCTATCACTCACACAGAAATCTACACAAACCAGTCACAAGTAAGTGAACACCATGGATACTGATTATTAGCAAGGAAATGGGAGGGAGTTCAGAGCCTATCTGCTAAACCCTGGTTCAGAAATCCACAACCCAGCCTCCAGCACTAACTGGGTGGTTGCTCAGTTGCTCCTTCAGAGGCTTGTGCTGGCATGGCCAACTGCAGCTTCACTCTCTCCTAAATGCTGCCTTGAGCCCTCTCCAAGAGACTTCATTTGTGGCCCTATATCCTGCCAGAGCTTCCTCTTTACTTTTTGTTTGGCACCACCTGCTCTATGTCACTCCCAGTATGTCTGTATTTGCATCTGGGCAAAATCTGGGGAGCTCAGCAGGAGGTAGACAGCTGGTTACCCACATTTGGGTTTCAACATCTTTCAGTTTTAGCTGTCTGGCTTAAGATGCTTTTCTTGAATACATTTAAATGTATTCCTATATGTGCAGTGTTATTTCATAGAATCTGAACAAACTGCCATTATGTTTTATTGTTCTGGTTTTCCACCATATAGCAAAATAAAAAAGGAATGTCAGCCTCTCCTTTAGAGATTGACAAGTTGCCCCCCCCCAACAAAACTCATGGGGGGAATCCCATATCCCCCCTTCCATTGCTGACCCTGGTGAGGCTCCAGACCCCAGCACCTACCACTGAACCAGGCAGCAGGTGTCCTCCAACGCTGCCATTCCCAGGCTTGTGGTGGTGTCCGGCATCCTCCCCTCCTACTGGCATCTGCCTCTGCAGTGCACAGGCCTGCAGCAGCTACTGGCATCCTCTGCTGCAGCTGGGACAGCAGTGGCTGGTGACATCCTCCACTGCTGCCAGGGCAACAGTGGTTGCTGGCATTCACCATTACCAGGCCTGGAGCAGCTGCCGGTGTCCTCCTCTGCCACAGTGACTGGCATTTACTGCCACAGCTGAGCTGAAGCAGCTTCCCAAGTGCATGCTCAGACAATGCAGTTTCATTCTGGGTAAGATTTATGCCCCCCCCCCATATTTTATTTTTGATTTAAGTTTTTTTCTGGAAACTTTGTGTATCCCCAAGTTTGTAGGAAAATATGTTTCATGTCAGTGTTGCCCCAATCCATGGATTTAGGTATCCACAGATGGGGGGCCACATGTCACTATTAGTATATAGATGAGGCTTGAAAAGAATCTGTCCCCTCCTCTAGTCTAGGTACTAGTGAATGTTATTGCAACTTGAGTCTGCCCAGTGCTCCACCCATCCAGACTGAATGATTCTATGACACTGTTCTCTTTTCCTTTTAAAAATCAGTACTTAATAGAATCATAGAGTTGGAAGGGACCATATAGTCCAACCCCCTGCACAATGCAGGAAATTCAAAAATGCCTCCCCCTCCACACCCGCAGTGACCACTATTCCACACCCAGAAGACGGCAACAAACCTCCAGGATTGCTTCCTGACCCCAAAATGGCAATCAGCATTTCCCTGGGTGAGTAAAAGAGGGCCACAAGAACTAAGCACTGAGGCAACCCTGCCTAAGTTCACAGAATCTGCATTGCTGTCAGATGGCAATCTAGCCTCTGTTTGAAAACCTCCAAAGAAGGAGAGCCCACCACTTCCCAAAGAAGCCTGTTCCACTGAGGAACCACTCTGTCAGGAAGTTCTTCCTAATGTTTAGCTGAAAACTGTTCTAATTTAATTTCAACCTGTTGGTTATGGTCTGACCTTCTGGGGCAACAGAAAACAACTCTGCACCATCCTCTAGATGACAGCCCTTCAAGTACTTGGAGATGGTTATCATATCACCTCTCAGTTGTCTCCTCTCCAGGCTAAACATACCCAGCTCCTTCAACCTTTCCTAATAGGACTTAGTCTCCAGACCCCTCACCATCTTTGTTGCTCTCCTCTGGACACGTTCCAGCTTGTCTATATCCTTCTTAAATTGTGGTGCCCAAAACTGAACACAATACTCTAGGTGAGGTCTAACCAGAGCAGAGTAAAGTGGTACCATCACATCTTGTGATCTGGACATTACACTTCTGTTGATATAGCCCAAAATCCCATTTGTTTTTTTAGCAACCACATCACACTGCTGATTCATATTCAGTGTATGGTCTACTAAGACCCCTAGATACTTTTCACACATACTACTGCAAAGACAAGTCCCCCCAATGTATAATTACGAACTTATTTTTAGGTACTAAAGGTTGTTAAATCAATCTGTGTGGTTTAACTTTCTTTTAATCAGCAGTTACTGCCATCGTTCTTCCTTGTCTTCATATACACATGTATATGCACTTTCTCCCTTCCTTCCTTCAGCTAGGAAGGGGTTCACCTACTCCCAGCTTCATGGATAATTAACCAAACTATCAGGCATTGTGTTTGAACAATGAATATCCATTGAGAAAACACCAGCCAACCATAGTGGGCATGATCAGACAACATTTGTGGCAAGGATATTACAGATAACAATGGGGGACTTGAAGTGATTGCACAGGACATACTGTTTGCACTGTTCAGACATTCTGTTTGACATTGAGCCACAAACAAAATTGAAATGGGGGTACTACTGAGCCCTTAACAAAGTGCTATATTCTACATCAAAATCCATCCCTATGGGCAAGATCCTGTGATGTGTCTACTTGGAAGTAAACCACATTCAGAAAAGTTTCTGCTTATCTCCATACTTCTTACTTTTGCCTTTATTTTCAGGTTCATTAATTACTCCCTGCTCTCCTGGGGCTTGCCAGTTCTCTCCAGGCACTCATTAATCAAAGGTTAATTATATGTTTTTGTTCCCTTGAGAGAGTGAGGGACTTCAATACAGCTTTCTTCTATACAGCCAGTCAAAGACACTGCTCATGATATTTTTATGTTTAGAGCATAACAATAGTTAAAAAAAGAGCAGTGATTTTTCCAAAGTACAAAGTGCAAAACAGACACTGAACCCTCCTCCCCAAGGAATCAAGAGCAGATAGTTTACAATTGAATATAGTAGCTTGTGGGAGTACAGGAAGCAATTAATCATGCTAGACTGAAAATTTAGGGGACAACAGTCCTGAGAAACCTCAATTGCTCTTTGACTGTTTCCACATAACAGCCTGGCATTGAAATAGTATTTTAAGATTTAAAAAATCATGACAAATGATGTGGGAAAAGTCAGCCAGAAAATACTAGAATGCAACAGGTTGACTACAGTATTCTCTAGGTGATCTGCAAAAACTTGCATGAACAAATAATGGCAATTGCCATGTAAATGGCTAGTATGGAATCAACTGTGGAATGAACCCCTGATCCATCATAGGACCATAATTGCATCCCATGTTGCAACTGAAAGAAGCAAAGACAATAAAGGAATGTTTAAAAAGAAAACAAAAATGAAAACATGCCACAGAATAGCCAGATAGGAACATGAAAGACATCATCAGAATATACTTCTGCTCAAACTTCAGCAAGGAAATGAACAAGTTTGGTTGTGCTTTTTCTGTACTCTGGCATGAAAGAAACTATTTGAAACACCATGTTTTGATTAAAGAAGATTAACTTTGCATCCATGTCAGTCACTACCACCACAGGGAGGCAGTTTTCCACAGTATCGCCCTGGTGGCTATGTGATCCAGTCTGTAATTAGTTCATATGTCACCACTCAGGACCCAATTCAACATAGTGGGTATGGAGCATCTAGGATTACATACATGAGCCTTTAAGTGAACCCCCTACTAATTACCTGTTTGGGGTAGGAGGAACCAGTCTGTGGCCATTTCTATGCTTTTTGAAGCACCAGGAATGCACTGCTGTGGCTGTTGGACTGGAAAAAGGAATTTGCATGCTCAGTATCATTTTATGTTCATGCTTTCTCATTCTGCTAAGAGATATATTACATTTGGTTACATTTAGATTAGATTACTGTGACATGCGATATGTGGGGCTGCCCTTGACACATGTTCAGAAACTCCAAATGGTGCAAAGTGCCGCAGCCAGGATATTGACTGGAATGGGTTGTAGGGACCATATCACTCCAGTCTTGTCCCATCTACACTGACTCCCAATCTGTTTCCAGGTGCAATTCAGAGTGCTGGTGCTGACCTTTAAAGCCATATATGGTTTGGGCCCAAGGAACCACCTATTCCCTTATGACCCGACCCAGCCACCATGACTACCTTCTAAGGCTCTGCTTGGGTGCACCTGCCTTCTGTTGCCATCTTCCATCAGCAGATGAAGATGTTTTGTTTTGATTGGTGTTCCCTCAGTGATCCCTCCTTTCTGCCTAATGTTTTAATTGTTGTTTTTATGTTTTTGTGTGCATTTTACATCTGGTTTTAATTGTTTTAATGATGTTTTTGTTGCTTTTAATGTTTTAAAGATGTGATATTATGTATATTTTTAATTTGTTGCCCTTTATGAAAGCAGAATGGTAGGGTATAAATTTGTAAAATAAATAAATAAATAAAATATGTTCTTTTATTTAGGAAGGAAAGTTGATTTCACAAGCATATAGCCTCTGGCTGAATTGATGCAAGTCTTCTTTGAGTTAGTCTGCTATGCTTGTCACCCCATAGTAGATAAAAACAGAGCTTTGTCATTGCCTGTTTTCTTTCATTGTCCCTTCAATTCACTCTTTCACTAGCTCTGAAGAGAATCAATCAGGAAAATGGTCCATGTGAAAAAAGGGATTCTTACCTCCATGTAGCACACACCATTTATAGTAGTGCTTGACAGCTACAGCTGCTTGCCTGTCAGAATGACTTCGAAGCAGAAGGGTAGGAGGTTTGGTTTATTGCTGCCCTGTGGTTGATTGTTACTCCATAACCTTAAGCCCCTTCTTCATTTGCTCCCTGGCCCTTAAAACCAGGTTTTGGCATGCTTTCCTTTCTTTCTGTTTCTGACTGTAACAGCTGAACTACACAAATCTCAACAAGCAGAAGATTCCACAAATAGCAGCAGTAATGTAAAAACATGCCAAAGCAAAGCTGGCATTCTGTGTCTGACGAGGTCCAAAAGCAAAATTTAGTAAATATCACTGGTTGGACAAAATAGACAGTACCCTGTCTTTCAAAGAAAATTGTTGTTTGAAACCTGTTGAATTTTCAAGATGAAACTGAACAGAAGAACCAACTTAAAGAAGGACAGTACCAGTCAAAAACCCACTAAACAAACAACTGCAGGAATGTAGCTAGTGGTTAAATGAACATAATAGGAACAATACCACTGCTTTGCTTCATAGAGCAGAGGTGGCCAAACTTGCTTAACGTAAGAGCCACATAGAATAAAAATCAGGTGTTTGAGAGCCGCAAGACAAGAACAAATATTACACACGTTTTTATTGGAAAATATGCAAATTTGCTTTTTATTAACATGAAACGAGACTGCCAAAAATAAAAACAAAAGGAGTCAAAACAGATATTGATAATATTTATTTGTCCAATGATATTTGTCTAAGAGAGAGAAATAGAGAGAGGTAGGTAGAATGAATTAAAGGGAGGGAGAGAGAGAGAAACAAAGAAAGCAAATAGATGGGGAGAGAGAGGGAGAGATGGAAAGAAAGTAACTTTAACTTTAAATGTGGCCTCCAAGCCCACCCCCAAGCCAGCTAGCTTGGCTTGGAAAAGGGATTTAAAGAGACAAATGCCTTCTCCAAGCTGGCTGGTGGGGAGGGGGCTCTGAGAATGAATTTAAAGTTGCTTTCTTTCTCTGCTCAAAGGAGGAGGAAGAGGAGGAGATTGGATTTATACCCTGCCCTTCACTACCTAAAGGAGTCTCAGAGCAGCTTACGAACTCTTTTCCCTTCCCCTCCCCACAACAGACACCCTGTGAGGTAGGTGGGACTGAGAGAGTTCTGACAGAAACTGCTCTTTTTCAAGAACAGCTGTGCCAGAACTATTGCTTGCCCATGGTCATCCAGCAGCTGCATATGGAGGAGTGGGGAATCAAACCCAATTCTCCCAGATTAGAGTCCACACACTTAACCACTACACTGAACCTATTCAGGGAGGGGAACACTGGCTGAGGAAGGGAAGACTGAACGGGGAGGCATGCCTCCCCTTCACTTCCCCAGCCACCCTGCTGGGAGCCACACAATGTGTGTGAAAGAGCCACATGTGGCTCCCGAGCTGCAGTTTGGCCACCCAAAAGTTATACCAAGTAAAGGCAAGGGGTTCTGGGTTTTATTACAATACTGCTACAGGGAAGGGATGTTAAATTGGACATTAATCTAAATCAAAATTGAGTATACCATATTCCTCCTCACCACCACCACCAGTAATAGTAGTAGTAACTGTTTCCCTTGCTTGAAAACTAGTCAAATCCGACTCTGTGGTGCTCATCTTCGTTTCCAAGCCAAAGAGCCAGCGCTATCTGAAGACTTCTTCATGGTCATGTGGCTGGCATGACTAAATGCTGAGGTGCATGGAATGCTGTTACCTTCCCACCAAAGCAGTGCCTATTTATCTACTTGCAATTTCTTGCTTTCAAACTGCTAGGTTAGCAGGAACTGGGGCCAGAGACGGGAGCTCACTCTGTCACACAGCAATAGGGTCTTGAACTGCTGAACTACAGACCTTCCAGTCTGCAGCTCAGCATCTTAACCTCTAAGCCATCATGACCCTTGTAGTAGTAGTAGTAGTAGTGGTGGTGGTAGTAGTAGTACTGGTACTGATAGTAGTATAATCTGAATGGAGAAATTAACATCAGTAATATCTGGAAATATTTAGATCTGTTATTTTGGCTGCTGTTTGGCTGGCCAAGAGTTTGAGAAGGTCAGGCAAATGGATGAAGATAAAGAGACAGTGATACAGTGAATATGTAACTGACATGGATTTTAATGCCTAAATTGCACAAAGATCTTCACACTAAACAGGATTGCTTTGATGGCTCTTTCTGTCCAAAGTTATTTGCACTGATCAATAGTTTGGGGGGAAGGTTATAGGATGTGGCAGGGAGGAGCTGTTGGTTGATGTCTATGATGCCTGACAATTTCATCCCTATTGAACGGGGACAAAAGTTACAGCTGGGATTGTGTTAGCAGTTGAAACCCATGGAAACAAGTGATGCATACAATGGAAATAGAGGGGGAAATAGAAAACCAGACTTTGTAATAAAGACCATTAAAATGTTAAGACAATTATAAAATGACAATCCTAATTCCATATTTCATTTTCCTGATGCCATTGTCCCTTTGGCATTCCTTCTTATCTTACCCTATTTCCTGCAGTGCCCAAAGATATAGCTGTTTCAGTCAGCCTAGACCTTGGAAACACTGGCAAAAGTAGCAGAGGAAAATAGGAGCAATAGCAGGTCCTGCAGCAACTGGTGGCTACTCAGGCCTTGTTTATCTGCTGACTGAATTATTCAGAACCAGTATAGTGTAGTGGATAAAATGTCAAACTAGGAACAGGGAGACAAGGTTCCATTCCCCAGGCTCTCATAAATTTGTCTGGGGACCTTGTGTCCGTCACTATGTCTTCCAGGCTAACCTACTTCAGAAAATTGTTGTGAATATTAAACATGGAGAAACATCTACTCCTCCCCCAACAGAGGGTATGAGTCAGTACAGAGTACCAGTAAGAAAGTGGCACCTCCCTTGTTCTGTTTTGAGTTCTCCTGCCAAGAGAGAGAATGCTGGTGAGAGATTTACTTTCACTCCTGCAGGAAATGTGCCCTAATTATATTGGCCAAAGAATCCACAAGGAGTAACAGGAGCAGCTTCAGAATCCCAGCCAAGCTCTCATTCAGGCTAAAATGCCATTTGTCCTATGACTGTCTGGCCAAGGTGACAGAACTATCTGGAAGACAAAGCATAGTTGGTCTATCTGGAGATTCTGGGCAACTGTGTTTCCACTCATGTGAGTTTTTTCCTCTTTCTTTTCTCTCCTTTGTCTTTCCTGCATGCTTATGCTCTCCAGGGAAGGACTGCCTCTTAATATGTGTATGAGCAGCACTTCTCACAATACAATCTTCTTAGAATGATACCTGCAGGCGCTCTGTATAATAAAATAATAGTTTAAGACTTTCAAAACTCAAAGTCCCCTTTCAAAATTATAAAATGACAATCTCTATTGATCTAAGCTCAGGACAGGGATAATGTCAAAACAGCAGCAGTTAGCTGAAGCACAACGGTACAATTTTATTGTTCAGAGCAAGAAAGTATAAGGAGCATTAGGCTTTGATTTGTTCGTAATAGTGCTTAACACTTTGTTAAAAATAAAAGGCACAGAAGAAAAACAATAGTCTGTGCTTGTACAAGTTAAGTTTTGCTCTTGTTAAAGCAGTCAGGGATTCAAGTTGTATTCTAACATGCTTTGAGAAAGAAAGGACAAGCAGGTAAAAGTATATATTGAATGAAAGAAATGGCACAATAGGATTTACAATGCATTGCTTCATTCTGAGCATTTCTGCACACAACACAGTGAATCTTTTGTTTCTTGTTCAATTGGAAGACAAGGTGGATGAAATCAGATATGGTGCCAGCGGAATTTTTAATAAAATATTCCACTAATAAGAATTTTTAGTCTGTTCAAGTACCCTTTGTCATATGGACGGTTCTGAAAAAATTAAATATTTTAAATTATTACCAGCTCAGAGGCTCCAGGCATAGAAAATAGCTATATGTGGCAGTCTGTGCCACAGTAGCAAAGTTAAGGTTAGCAAGAAAGTTCTTTAGACTTTAATTTTCTTGGGTTATGAATACAAAAATAAAAAATAAAAATGGACTTTATGGCACCAGAGACTAAGGATGCTTAAACACTTGCAGGCTTGGCTTGTGTCCTGTTAGCCAGTCCGGAAAAGGGACCCAGTTTTTGGATGGACTATTTGTATGTTTATTGACCCAGTGATGGGTATTTGGCATGTTGCTCTACCATGGTTGCAGTCACACATGCCAGTTGAAGTGGAGGGGAAGCAAGGCTATTCTCTCGGGATGAATATGACACACAGTTGCAAGATCACACCTCCTTTGGTAGTTGCAGGTGCAGTCCGTCACTGTGTGATCAGGCACAACTGCGGGTGAGTCTCTTTTCTTGCCATTTATTTCCTTTGCGCATAAACGAGGAATCACACCTCTGCGCTGAGAGCCCCCAATGGAGTATGCAATGATGGGGGGGAAGGGGGGGAAACGATGGCACCAAGCTGGGATGGCCTGATCAGACCATCCTGATGGCATGTATGCATGCATGCTTGCATGATCAAACAAGGGAAAGTCCATCCGCGGCCCATCGGAACCCATTTACTACTGGAATTTCCCCGGTGTCTGTTTATTCTGCTTCTGTAGCAGAGCAGCACAGGTTGCTAATGACTGCAGGATGCTTCCCAGAAGTTGCTGTCTGATTGCATCCTTTAGATCCATCAGGCATTCATGCCTGTATCAGATCTACTGACACATGTGATCGCAGCCAATATCAATCAATATCTAATTCTCAACGTGGCCAGATCTGTGGGTACTTAAATACAAATATTGGAGCCATGAACAGACAAGACAGATCTTCTTACCAACTGGAAAAACACCTCAGGTTTCAGAAAATTTGACACCCCCCCACCCCGACACAAGTGATGAAAAGAGAACCTTTAGCTTGAGAATTGGGTACCCTCAGTGGCCATTGCTAGTTTTCAATCCTTCATTTCTGTTGGCAAAAGGTAAAGGGAGGAGGCATGGCTCTTTCTGGAGCTGTTTTGGCCTTTGAAGGATGACTCATCAGAGCCATGCTTGGCAGCAACCACCAGACTACTGGATACCACCTGACTTGCATGAATCAAGGCCTGGCTGCTTGCTATGGTTCAATTGCACAGCAGCCACCCTATGAGAGCCAGTGTGGTGTACTGGTTAGAGTTTGGGATTAGCATCTAGGAGTCCCAAATTCAAAATACCATTGTGCCATGGAAGTTCACTGGGTGACATTGCAGCAGTTACACAATCTCAGCCTAACCTACCTCACAGGTTTGTTGTAAGGATAAAATGGGGAAAAAGAGAATTATGTAAGCTGCTTTAGGTCCCCATTGTGGTGAAAGGTGGAATATAAGTTGAGGAATATAAATAATAAATACAACTTTGGATAGGAGGTAGATAAAAAGTAGGTGGATGAATGGGTGAGAAGAAAGCAGGGAAAAGGGAGATAATGAGAGATGTCAGCAGGAGGGAAGGACACATGGGAAAGTGAATTGCCCCCCACATGTCCTTGTGAGTTCCCTGCCATGCTCTTGGGCCATGCCTGGTGGCTGGCACGGTGCAACTGAGCTGTAGATTTCCTGGGTAGAGGCTGCTGGGGAGAAGGAGGGAAAGCCAAAAATGAGGATGGGGCAAATAATGGTTGGCTGGTTGTTAAGTGGGAAGGAAAGAGGGAACCAAGGAAAAGGGAGAGGCTATGGGGGCTTTCAAGGAAGAGAGAGAGGAAATAATAGGGGAAGGGAAAATGATATACCCCCCACAAGTCCTTACAGGCTTCTTGCTTTTATAACTAATTTTCAGTGTGGCCCCATCTGTGCATACTTAAATCCAGAGATGGAGCCATGAACAAACAAGACCAATCTTTCTGCAAACCTAAGAAAAGCCACAGGCTTGCAGAAAAATTGGAAATTAAAAAAGGGTATAGACTCCCCAAATACTAGAAGTAGCACCTGCACCTTTAAGAAACAAATGCCCTCTGCAGCAGCCATAGCGGAGGTTGCTAGACAACCATAACAATATTACCAGCCCTCTAACCTTGGTTTATATCAGTAAAAGGTAAGGTGAGGGGGCTAGGGCCCTTTCCAGGGCTGTTTTGGTCTTTTAGAGAGGATTTATTGGGGCCAGGCTCAGCAGCAACCATTGGCAGGCTCAGGTGCTTTTCACAATTCAACTGTGCCACCAAACAAAAGCCAATGTGGCACAATGGTGTAGTGGTTACAGTTTCAGACTAGGATCTCAGCCTAACTAACCTCACAGGTCAGGGTTACCATCTCTGGGTTGGGAAATACCTGGAGATTTGAGGGAGGTGGAACTTTTGGAGGATGGGGTTTGGGGAGGGGCAGAACTTCAGCAGGGTATAATGGAATTGAGTCCACCCTCCAAAGCAGCCATTTTCTACATGCAAACTGATCTTGGTTGTCTAGAGATCAATTGTAACAGCAGGAGGTTGGCAGCCATACACAAGTTGTTGTGAGGATAAAATAGAGGAAACGAGAATATTGTAAGCTGCTTTGAGTTCTCATTGTGGAGAAAGGAGGGGGTATAAACGAAGTAAATAAATATAGTTGAAAGGTTGGTGAGTGGGTGGGAAGGAGAAAAGGAAGTAAGGAAAGGTGAGGGTATGGGCACTGCTTAGGAGGAGAAAGAAGAAGAAATAGTGTGGGGAGAATGATACAGGGGAAACTGGGGTGCCCCCCACAAGTCCTTGAAGGTCCCCACTGTGTAACTGGAGCCAGAACCATGCAGTGTTTTTACAGGGAAAGGATGCCAAGGGAAGTGAAAAGCTGAACACAGGGGGCAGATAAAAAGTAGGTTGGCTGGCAGGTGGAAATGAGAGAAGGAAGCAGGAGACTTTCACAGAATGAAAAGAGGAGATAGTGGGGAAGGGGGAAATGAGATGTCCCTGCAAGTCCTTGTGGGGCTACCACTTGTCAGTCAATATAACCCCATCTGTTAATATTTAAATCCATTGCTCGAGGCCGTGTTGAAAGAAGGGAGATTTTTCTCCAAAGTTCAGGACCCCCACTCCTGCATTTGCAGAAAAATGTGGTTACACATTCATCCCTTTTATCACAAGGATTGTGCTGATTATTGTAACAAAAAAAAATCCTAAACACTCAGAACCCTACTCAAGAGTGTTCAATGGGGCTTACTCTTAGAAAAGTGTTCTTAGGATTTGGTTTTTAATCTACATGGTTGGCATATCCAGTGGAGCATCTTAAAGAAAATAGTTCATAAACTTTCATTTGGATGCCTTCAAAGGATACCTTTGTCTATGCTATACCATCTTTCAGTGTTGACCCTACCTTCAGGTAGGGTGAGGGGAGTATTTTAGGTGTTAGAAAATAGCCAGCTGTCAGTTACGGTAGGGGGTTTTTTTGCCTCAGAAAACAGACCCTTTGGATTCTTTTCCCTTGGGAAAAAAATCCTTGCATCAGACTCAATGCCTTCTGTGGAAAATAAGAAGCCTACACTTTCTTGAGTTTTCAGCTGTATCTAATAAAAAGTAAGAGAGATATAGAGCATTCCTATTGCCACATATGACAGTGAAACAACATGAACACATTGCCTACACTTATTCAAACCCACAGTGCTGGTGATGATATTATGAATTGCTTAGGCTTCTGTTATGTGGTTCCTGCTGGACAGGAAGTCTCTGGATGAAGCAATTTTCCTTCTTTTTCAACTTGAAGCATTACAATCCAACTATTGCTTGGTTCTTTGAACCACTCAGATGGCTGGTTTAGAGACACACTTCCCATTTTGTTTTGTTTTTTAATTCAGCCTTCTCATGCTTTTCAAGTACTTTTTAATTACACTGTATTCCTTTGAAACACATGCTTTTAATATTCAGCTTGAGTATTTTATAAGCTATACAAATATTTTGTTTGTGGTATTTTCTGGGGCTCACAGCCAAAATATGCTAGTCAGTGCTTCAAGAAGACCATTTTATTATCCTGGAACCTGACGCAATTCAGCTTCTGAACAGTTTTCTCTTTTCCCCTGTAAAATTAACATGATGTTATATATGCACAATTTTGTTAGTTAACCATAGTACTTGGTACTGGAATTTGATTTTGCAAGGTTTTATGTGCCAAATCAGAGCACTAAAACAATTAAGGCAATTTTCTCACTATAAAACTAGATGGTCTTTTGGCTTCCACCCCATGCATCTACCTTTATTCTTGGTTTCTGTTCCTGTTGCAGTAATCACGTTTCTATGATGTACTACTCCTTAGTGACCAACAGTGCCATCCTTAAGAATACTTTCCTCGGAGTAATCCCTATTGAATAGACTTGAGCAGGATTCTGAGTAAACCTACTCAGGATTGCTCTCTAAACTGGAGTGGCATAAAGTGGCGAATGAGTTATTATATGATTCATGTCGTAGTAAAGATGTTAAGATTTTTTTCTTTTAGGAGACTCTTCCAATAGTAGCTATAAAAACTGGATTTTGCAAAGAAACCACAAACAAAACAAAAGGTCATATCTAGTCATCATTTCCACTGCTGAAAAGGGGAGGAGTGAATCCCTTTTCACTGGCTGTGTTGAGGATCATGGGACCTGGTTGGACAAAATCCATTTGGGATGGAAGCTGTTACTAAGGAAGGGAAATGGGCAAGATACTGACCCTATATCTTGCTCATACAAAGGAAGCACAATGTAATGTCAGAGCAGTGTAAGCTCATGGGTTCAATGGATTTCACTTGGTTTCCCTTCTTAACTGCAACCTTCTGGGCCACATTGCTTTTGTAGATGTAATATGTAGGTTTCAAAGAAATACTGGGGAAAAGGGCATATATGGGAAACAACTACATCTTTACATGCACACTCTGTCATTATCTCACCCATTGTGTCTACTGTTCTCTATTATGTGCTATGGCCTATCCTGTAGAGCTCTTGACTACCTTACAGTGTTCACAAAGATTGAAAATAATACAATGATAACTACATAAAATATGAAACTTCATGTTCAGACCCTGGAAGACTCTCTAAGTCATTTTACATTATTGCTTTTAAGGTAGAAAAGTCACCACAAGGTGGTTGTTCCCCTCAACTTTCACATGATGATCGTACAAAAGGCTCTTCTGCACCATAAAATCTTGAAAATTCCTGGTATTTTCAGAACACATTAACTTATCAGTTCACCTACATTTTGCCTTTATAAATGTATCCAGAGAGAACGTCAGAAACTGACAATGCTAAAATAAAAGCCAGTAATGCCAAATCATCATCAGAACCATATTAGGAAAAAGAGCAAGGTGACGGAAGATGATGCTCCAGGAAGACAATGGTTAAAATGATATACACAGTGGTGTGATTTTCCAATAGTATGCATGATTTCACTTAAGTCTGGTCTACACATGATGCCGAATGAGGTAGTAAAGAACTGCTAGACTTACTGAGATAATAGGATGGACTATGGTACTTCAGATTTGTATGTCTTCTTTCTCCATGACTGTCTTTTTGGCTTTGCTTGGCTATGGGTTATAACTATTTGATCCTGCATGTTGTCTTGGACAAATGTTACCCAAGATTCATTGACTGAAACAATTCAACAATATGCTCATGAATTGGCTTTTTAACCCCCCCCCCACCCCCCCAGGAAATCTGGCATGTGTAACTGCTTCACCCAATTTCAAGTAGACAAAATAGTTTTTATGGTTCTGCAAACAATAATCCTTTCTGTGAGCCTAAAACCAAGAAGCAAATTTTGAACAGTGCATTTGCTTTTCATTTAGAGAATGAAGAACTGGTTCTGGGGCCACTTTAAAGTGGTTTTGCACAGTTGCAAATGCCCAATGTGCATGGCTGAGTTCCTCACCCGCAGTTGGAATTTAGGGCTTCTTTCAGAAGAAATGAGATTTCATTCACTTCTGTCAATTTACCATGCACCTCTTTGGTGTGAAAAAAATGTCACTACTTAAGAGCTCAAATGTCAGTTTCATATTTATCCACAGTTCTTGTTCCTCTTCTTCCAAATATATGGAGCAGAGTAATTCGGCTGGTTTCTCAATGAACTTTTTGAAAGGTGGCTTTATTGTTTATCTAAACAAACTCTGACCCCCAGTTTATTGATCCCTGCTAGTGAATTTTCAGTACTACCCAAATATACAAGAAAAATCATGGACACACACTTGAGTGGCTAAATTATTTATGTATTTAGAGTTTCACTCCACCCGTTCTTCAGTGTTTCCTGTTTTAGCCTCACAACAACCCTGTGAGGAAGATTAGGATGAAAGCATAACTGGCAGTACTAGCAGTACTCATGGCTGAGTGAGAATTTGAATCTGGGTCTTGAATTCTGTTACAACACTTTAACCACCACACCACACTGGCTCACCACTGTATTGGGAATTGTCTAGCTAGAAGGAACTACAGCTGCAATAGTGTACTGAAGGGGAATGTTTGTTTTTCAGCCATAGTTCAGTGATACAGATGAAGGACATTCCCTAGCATCTTCAGTTAATAAGATATTGTGCAGTAGTGCTGAGAAAGCCCTTAGCCTAAGAGGGTGGAGAGCTGATGCCAGTCAGAGGAGACATGATTAAGTTAAAAGACCATTGCCCCCACAGACGGAATAAAAAGACGGACAACAGTTTTGGATCAGACAAGGGCCACTTTATTAACTACATAACGTTTAAACAACTAAAACAGCAAGGAAGCATTTCAAGAGCAGAATAGACAAGGCACGTGTCAGCCAGACCAGCCTCCTTGTCCAGGATACGGGCGAGCCACCAACCCCGATCTTGAGCCATTAATCTGGCTTGCGACCAGCAGCCCAGCCACTGGTGGCCTCCTGGGAGCGCCTACCCCTGAAACCATAAAGTTTGCAGAGAGGAGCTTATCCAAGAGGTTCCCAGAGGGAATCATCATTCACCACCCAGAGCCTTAATAACCCGCAGGCCGTTCCTGATGACCCCATGTTCCTAGACTAGGAATGGCTTAAGGTGCTCACCAATTTCTGCTTTCTACTCCCTGCACTATTCTGCCACTAGCGAGGACAAGCCTCTGCTTTGTCCGAAGCGGCCACCAAACCAAGTGCAGCCTTAATCCCTTGCTGAATATCCCCCAAAAACAAGTTATTACCCTTGTCTGACATGTGAATGCCGTCATCCCGGTAGAGGTCAGTATTTCCAACCAATATTCCGGGATGCGGCAAAAATTGACCCAGGCCACCCTCCATAGCCTTTCTCATTTGTCGGTTAACCTTGCGGCGAGCCCGGTCAATGCACCTGGGATCCCCCAGGTTGCGCCATACCCGCCTTGGCAAAATTGCCGACCAAATGATCAATGCCCCGGGCCATCTTCGCTGTATCAATGACAGATCATGTATGGCTTGAATCACCAGGGCCTTGCCTTTCATCAGGCCAAGGTCATTGCCACCCAGGTGAATCAGTAAAATATCAGGAGGCGGCCCATGCCATTCCTCGAACAGTAGTGGGAGCAATCTGGGCCAATGCATGCCCCGCCTTCCCCACCATTCAACAACCGCAAACTCACTCAAGCCCAACTGAGAACCAACCGTCGTCCTCCTGGCCTGATGAGCCGCCCAAAAAATCATACTGTGGCCGCATAATATGACTCTCCTCTGCATCTGCCGGCCCACAGCACCTGAAAAAGAACTATTTTAGTAACATGAACCAATTAAAACTTACACTGTCGAACATAACTTTTGAAACTACGCAATCTCCAACGTCCTATACCTTTTGTCCTCTTGAGAGTACCCCATGGCAGCTGCCGTGGAAGCAGCTCCAATCCTAAATGAATGGGTCCCAAAACGGAAGCCACCCAAACCCAGCGCCTCCAGCGCTCGTTTTGTCACTGCCCAAAACTGAAACTTAGTGAGGGGTGATCCGTCTCTATGCTGAAATAACACCCCCATGACGTAACCTCGCAGTCCCAAGTAATGCTGTAAACCTGACACCGGGCACAACTCAGGCTCACAGCACTGTCCCAATTCTATCGTTGAGCCCCTACCCAACTGGTCAGTCTTCGACCTCCTAATATGAATGACTACTTTATCTTCATTAACCCTAATGTCACCCAAATTAATAGCCCGATTAGATGTGTCGTGACGCGAAGCAGGGACAAGCTCACTGATTCGAAGAGCTCCAAAAAATGCAAGCAAAGCTGCTGAGTGAAAAAGAGCGGCCTCGTATTCATCCTTGCATAGGCCAGGCCACAACGCCCTCAAGCCCTTCAGAATTGAAGGAGTTAACGGCTCCCTAGAATCAGGTAGCTGCCCTGCCTCGCGAGACCACCCTTCCAGAATTTTTCTAATCCGAAAATCGTTTGTCTTATCTTCATGCCCAGCAGCCTTACTAGCATAGGCCAAAGAAGACAACCTGCCCTTTATAGAGCGTACCGATAACCCCCTGCCCTTCAGATAAACACAGTACTGCATCAATTGATGCACCGGAATAGGCCATTCATGCCGTAATCCAGCCTCCCTTTGGAAAGCCAAAAATTGGTGACCGGCCCTCATATAAGATTTACGTGTTGACGGGGCCAGGGCCATACTTATCGCCCGCTCAGCTTCAAACCGCCAATCTGCCAAAAATTGGGGGGCATCCTTACCGGGCGCTCGTCCGCATCTGGGGCCAGCTGACGGACTCTCTCCATCTGTTTCCGAGAGAGAGCGTCAGCGACCCCATTACTTACGCCCGGAACATGCCTTGCACGAAATAATATATTATTCCTTAAACATAGTAGTGTAAATGCCCTAACTAACTTCATGACCCTCATGGACTTAGATGTCAGAGAATTTATCACGTGTACTGTAGCCTGATTGTCGCACCAAAAGTGGACCGAACGACCAGCAAAATCAGCCGTCCAAATCCCCACTGCTACCACAATCGGGAAAAACTCCAGGAAGGTTAGGTCTTTGACCCAACCAGCCTGGAACCACTCCGGAGGCCAATCCTCAGCACACCAATGACGTCTAAAGTAAACTCCAAAACCGGATGAGCCTGCTGCATCTGACGTCACCTGTAATTCTGCCTCCAATTGCAATTCCTCCCTCCAGAATGACACCCCATTAAATGACCATAAGAACTCCTTCCAAAGTAGCAGGTCCTCCCGCATCCCTAAAGTCACCCTAGTCCTGTGATGAGGAAGGCGAAGGCCCCGCATAGCATCACAAAGACGCCGGACGAAGGCCCGACTGGGAGCCACAACTTTGCATGCAAAGTTAAGATGACCCACCAGTTGTTGCAATTCCCGCAATGATATCTTCTTACAAACACTAAATCTGTCAACCAAGGCCTGAAGAACCTCCAACTTCTCCAAAGGAAGCCTAGAACACTGTTGAACCATATCTATCTCAATACCCAAGAAGGTCAAAATAGGCTTAGGACCTTCCGTCTTCTCCTCAGCCAAGGGCACCCCAATTCAGCTGCCATGTCTATGAAACTAGACAGTAAAAAGGCACACTGAATAGTCCCTGCACGGCCAGCAAACAAAAAATCATCCAAATAGTGAGCTGTAGAGGCCAGTCCTGTCCTGAATCTCAAAGCCCATTCCAAAAAGGAACTAAACTTCTCAAATGCAGCACAGGACACTGAACAGCCCATGGGAAGGGCCCTGTCCATATAGTAAAACCCTTCAAAAGCAAAACCCAATAAATCAAAATTAGCCGGGTGTAATGGCAGAAGTCGGAAAGCTGACTTGATGTCGCATTTTGCTAAAAGTGCACCACGACCACAGCCCCGTACAACCCTCATGGCTTGATCAAATGATGTATATTTAACTGAACAAAGCTCATCCGGTATAGCATCATTCACAGATCCGCCCCGAGGGTACGATAAATGATGAATGAGGCGATACTCACCAGGCGCCTTCTTTGGTACAACGCCCAAAGGAGACACCCGTAAATTAGGCACTGGGGGAAAAGGAAAAGGCCCCAGGATTCTCCCCTCTTTACACTCTTTTCCGATTTTAGCTCGTACTATGTCTTCCATCCCTATGACTGACTTTAAATTAGGAGCACAAAAAGGTGCCCTCTCACCTTGGTAAGGAATCCAAAATCCAAACAAAAACCCCTCAAGTAAATACGTACTATCTGTTTTATTTGGGTAACTTTTCAAAATCCTCTCCAAAACCTGAATCTTAATTGGGCTGCGCCCCTTTGTCATTAAAGGCAGCTTGATTTCCACCCCCACCGGGACGCTTATCTCCCCTCGCTCCAAAACGTCCCTTCGGCTTGGGGCAACCGGACAATGCATGCTGCCCCCCACATAGAGGGCACTCATGCCGAAAGGAACAAGACTTCCTTCCACAAGTACCCTGTGATGTAAATTCCCAGCACAGGGGACGCTTCTGAACCGGAGTCCCCGTCTGCACCCGTGAAGGGTTCTGACCCTGCAGCCTCTGCACTACGTGACCACTGTCAGAGTGCTCGGAATACAAAGATTTAGGGGCAGACACCACCTGCAGCCATAAGTGGGGATGAATAAGGTCCCAGCGCAAGGACGGATTCATCGCTGCCCTTGTGCGAAAAACCTCATCATATTCCAGCCACGCGTGTCCAGTGAAACCCATAAAGGCTTTATAAATTATATCCATGTATTGTAAAAGTGCTGATGCCCTCCACGGCTGGTGATGCACTATCACGCCAGAATAAATGAGGAAACCTGGGTACCAATTACCCCAGGTCCTATCTACTCTACGCTTCCTAATACGCTCCCTGTCCCTCTCATCTAAGTCTTCTTTGTCTTTTTTGTCCAATTCGCGGTATAACAAAGAAAAAACATCAACATAGGAGCCTTTAAGAATTTTTTCCCTAGTAGCCAGGGAAAGGTGATCTCCCAATGGCAGGGCTATATCACCCACAGGCAAAACTTTGGCTGGAGCTTGCTCATAAGAATATCCCACTGGAGTAGATGGAGTAGAGGGATACCACCCACCCTGTCCGGGATATTGTGAGGTTCCCCCGTCTAAGGCAGGCGGAACAAAGTGCCACCCAGCGGGCGATGAGGAGGCCCCCGCCCTTGTTGTGGAACTCTTGCCAGAAGATGAAGCCCCTGATGTGTCCTGATTACCTGAACCCCAAGGCCACGATGTGTCATCCTGACTAGCAACACCAGCCTTACCATCCTGGCCAGGAGGACGTACAGGACCCTTGTAGAGCTCCAACTAATGAGACCCCTCGCCCTCTTCTGCCAGCCTGCTCCCTGCATCACCAATCCCCGAAGAAGACGATTGAACATCCTCGAGCAGTGCCAGTCTTGCTAACACCTGTGCCTGAAAGGAAGAAATGCCAGAGTTTTTTGACCTCTTTGCTACAGATGGAGCGGGATCAAGCTGCTGAGGCCTGGTCCTCTGCTTCTCCAAGGCCTCCAGCCGAGCTAGTATTGCAGCATTAATCAAATCAGTGTCATCGTCCTCAGAAATTGGCTGCGCAGGAGCAGCCGGGGGAATTTTAGGTGCCGGCTGCTTGCCTTTTGGCTTGCCTTGACCCTTCTTGGGAGCCATCCTGTCTGAACGTATGGATAGTGCCGAACTGAATTAAGGATGACAAGCAACACCCTAAAATGACCTCTTAAAATTAAAATCTGCAATATATATATCTATATATCTATATATATATCTATATCTATATATATATGGCTACTAGATAGATGAGCACCACAACCCCCCTCTCAAAATGGCTGCCGGCCCAATTACTGGAGCAATCAACAAAATGGCTGCCTCCCTGTATTGCCTCACTCTCCTTAAGCCACACTAAAGATGGCCGACACACAAGCAGAATAATTTATTTAGAAAACCACCAGGGGGCTGGAGCCCACCTAAACTAACGGTCTGCTGAAAATCCCCCAGAGAAGAAAAATCCGACCTCCAAGTAGGCCCCAGAGATCTGCAGTGCCCTAAAAGCCGAGGTGAAAAAAAAAAAGGGGGGGGGGTGACTGTAAACCTTATGCCCAACCTAAAATATATTGCAGCACACACACCAAAACCCGGGACACCGCTCCCCAAAATGGCCACTAAAATAGGCAAAATAATTATTATAATAAAAAGCAACCGAGAAGCTACTCAGCACGATCCTCGCTGCCTATATGAACAGGACGCCGCCACGCCGCTTGTCCTCCTGGCCCGATCCTGTCCACCGCCTGTGGAAAATAATTGCCGCCGCGACGCCGTTCTTCCTGGCCAGAATCTGACTCCCGCTGCTCCAGAGCCCACTATAAATGCTATGAGAGCCCTCCGCTCCACCGCTTGCTGGCCCAACAAGTTGCTGCCACTCGGACTGCAGAGCTATAAGGTCTGCAGCCACGGAAGCCTCCTGCGAACCCCAGCAAGCATGCGGCTCCAACTGCTTTGGGCGGGAGAGGGAGCCGAGCTATATTGGGCTGGCTCCTCCCCGCCCACGTCATAGCGCGTTGCGCTATGACCCAGCTGTTGCCCCGTCATTCCGGCGGCGGCAAAACAGCCCCCGGTCTCCATTGCCGTCGGCTGGAGACCTGGAGTTCCAATAGCCTGACTGAATTTAATAATGTGATTTCCTACATTCAAGAGTCCATCCATAAGTGGTATTTCTTTATATGTTTGTGTATATTGATGTATATTGTTTTAGTAGTTTTTAATTGTTATTTAATGGAGTATTGCTATGTTTATTTGATATAAGCCTCCCTGAGCCCTACTTGCCTAGCAAATTGAATTTAATAAATAAATACATATATCTGATATGTACAAATTTTTAAACACCACCTGTAGTTAGACTGTAGTGCTATATGGTATTGTAGTGGTTTTGTCATTTTTTACAGACTGGTTAACTGGGTGCTAGGGGTGCCATAGTATTCTTCAAATATTGCTATTTGAAGGGAAAGCCAGAGAAAGCAGTAACTTTCCCCAGTCACTGCTAGCTAAGGTCCAGCTGACTTAAGAATACAGGACATTTTTAGAAATTTTTGTAAAAGTGTATTATAAAACTGTATTATACTGGAACAGCTCAGGAGGACAGTATGATAAGGGATAGGACTGTAGTCTATTATCTTTATCATCTTGTTTTTATTGCACTGTCTTCTACCTTTGTAATTTATGTTCTGAATTGTAGTATGTGATGCTTTAGAGAGACGTTGTTGTCTTTTTTGCATACCATAGGCTGAGTTCAGACTGGCAGTTTAAAGTGGGAGCCAGTTGTGGCAAAAAAGCCCTGGAATAAACTGTTCTGGGTTTTCCCAGTCACACAGGGCCGACTGATGCGGGAGCATACTGGGAGGAGGCGTGCTGGAGTGTTCAGACTGCTGGCCTGGATGCTCGATTGTAAATTGCTTTTTTCTAGTAAATCGGCCAGATGCCTATGTGTGTGTGAGCGCATGAGCGCATATGCACTCATGTGCTCATACACACATAGGCATCCAGCCGATTTGGGGAGGATCCCATTGCACTGGTACCGCATTGGGCAGTAGAGCGGAGCACAGCCAATCATATTGCTGCTGCCTTATGAACAACATGGGTTGCTCCTGGCTTTTTGGCTGAGCATTCACACTTCCAGGAAGTGGAATGCAGTGGGATAAAGGCACTCTCCAGTATTTGCTACCACTTTCAACAGGTATCTTTTAATCTCGGGTGTGAAGCGGAACAGCATGGGTTGCCTACGGGTGGGGAATGCCAGGCAGATGTGCCTGTGTGCATGCCCCTTTTAATCCGCTTGGGAAACATAGCTGAAACATGGCTATTGCATGGCAAATGGCCAGTCTGAACTCAGCCATAGATAGTTTTTTTCTAATCCTGTAGTCCTAGTCCAATTGTTTATTGGCTGTTTATGCTGTCTGGTTGAATTGTTTTTAATATTTTGTAATTCCTCTTGATCCTCAGTGAGAAAGATGGGCTGTAAATGAAATAAGCAGGTAAGCAAATCTTTGCTGACTAATGAATATAGTTTATCATTACAATATACCTGTTTGTTAAAATCTTTATGTCCTTGTGAAAAGTTAATAAAATGAAAAGTTGAAATGTGTAGACTCTATGGGAAAAATTCAGTGCAGGGAAATGGATAATGGGAGAAAAATAAAGATATGATTTCTACAAGGGGCAGAGAAAATCAAAGCAGGGATGTGGGGGCTGAAACAGCAGAGCTGAGAAATTAAATCATTCCTAGTTTCTGCTCAAAGCTACTGCCAGAGTGACCATGACCTAGTGGGGCACTTCCCAGATGTTGTCTGATTGCACCCTTTAAATCCATCTGGCATTCATGCCTATGGTAGGTCTAATTGTATGCATGATCACACCTCTAAAATAGGAATCTCCTATGACCACAAACTCTACTAATAAGTGGTGAAAGACGATGTACTTGTCCTCTCCTTTGGTAGTTTCTATATAACATACAGAATATGATCTAAATGTATTTATTTAAGGGATGAAAATAGACAAAGTTTGCAGAGCTGATCTCTTAATGAGTATAGCCCACTTATATGTGTAGATGCAGAAATTCAGGAAACGAGGAAGCCCCAAAGTAATAAAATCAGAGTACTGCAAGTTTTACTTGCATTAACTTTACTTGAAGGATACTGTAACTATGTCTGTGAAAAGTACTGAATGGAGAAAAGAAAGACAGAATCCATTTTTGTTCAGAGCTATCTGAAGCCATAGCCTGGCTGCTGTGTGAAGCTAGACCTTGGTGACTGCACTACTTGTGTTAGTGGCCCAACTCATAAGAACAACATGAATAAACTTTTACTGGACAGCCCTTTGCTACATGAGCTGCCCGATCTGAACTGTAATGATAGTAAGAACCAAAGTGTTTCAGAAATGGATGCATTTAGAGGAAGCATTCTGGGAAACACCAGCACAGAACTGAAATTTAGCAGCCATTTTGAGACAACTTGTTGTAAGGGTTGCACAAAGTTAACATGGTAATAATCTGTCAAACATATCAATCGCCCGTAGGTTAATTTTTTGAAGTTTGTAGCACTCAAATTTTACCTGCTGAGATGTTTCCTAAGGAAAGATCTGGGAATATTAGAACAACCATCACTCTGGCAGGGCAATATCACAGGCTGGGGTGCCAGTCAAAGGGAATCCAGAACAGGCCAAGGTTAGGAGTCAAGAAGACAGTGCAAAGTCCAAAAAGCCAAGCTGGGGTCAGGAGCCAGAAGCACAGAGCCAAGTCCAAACCACCAACCAGAAATGTAGTCCAAAGCCAAGCTGGGATTAGGAGCCAGGAACACAGAGCCAAATCCAAAGCCAGGGGGTCCAAAGGTCTAGGTGCAAGAACCAAGCTGAAGTGGATGCTAGCAGCATGAAGCTGACTTGTTGTTTCCACAAAGGGTACTGCCCAGAGTGTGGAGTTAAATGCTGCTACCAATTAGACAGCTGCATGATCAGCCAGGCTCCTGTTAGAATTCTGGGCTGGCTGAGAGCCTCCCTTGTAGCCTTGCCTCTCTTTGCCTGGTTCCTAAGTTTTGTCACAGTCATTCCCTTAAACGAGTCACACATGGGGGTGAGTCAGGAGGACTTTCAGCTTGCAGTTCTTCCTTCTTATCTGGGCCAGGTGCCAAGACTGCTGTTACAGGCACTTGCCAGCTCTCCTCCTCTGCTGCTTCAGAGGGGCCAGCTGTGATTTCTGCAGGCTCTGTCAGCTTATCCTCATCCATGCCCATGACAGGCAACTCTTTTGACCTGAGGCCACTACAGAAGAGAAGCCATGGGACAGCAGTTGTACCCAAGGAACTGTGGCTAGAAGCCCAAGAGTTGTATTTTATCAACTGAATCCTGAGCCTGTGACAGTTAGTTGGCTCGTGGGTTACAGCTAACAAAAAAAGTTACATTTTTGTTCCATTGTACAAAACAACCAATTTTATACTTTTTTCTTCTTCTAGTATTTTAATATTTTTAAAATGATTCAACAGTCTGAATGGAGTATCATTTGCCCCATGAGGTGCCCTGACCTGGATAGCCCAGGCTAGTCTGATCCTGTCAGATCTCAGAAGCCAAGCAAGGTCGACCTTGGCTATTATTTGGAGGAGCAACCTCCAAGGAATACCAGGGTCGTGATGCAGAGGCAGGCAATGGCAAACCACCCCTGAAATGTCACTTGCCTTAAAAACAAGTCTAGCTCACCATCCAATGGTGCATAATGCAAAAGAGCTAGAACTTCTGGCTGACAGACAATCTTAGGATCTCCTGGCTATTCTACACACAATGCCATATGATGATGATATCATTATTGTTATTGTTATTGGTATTTGCCCCATGAGGTATGCAAATATGCAAATTTATTTTTGTTCTCTAGGCAAAGGTTCAAACCAGAAATATTGGTGGAAAGATGATAACCCTAGAATCTGAATCTGACACCTTTGCCTGCATCTTTGACATAAATGTTAGTTTCACATGGTATGAGAAAAGGAATAATAATAGTGCAATCCTAAGGAGATATAAACCCTTCTAAGTCTATTTAAATCAACGTAGCATATACAACAATCACATTTTATTCCCACCACCAATTAATTTCATATGCAAAGTATTAGGTTAGGTAAGCCACAGTAAGCATTCTGAGCCTGGAGTAGCACTCTCTCCCTTTATCAAAAGCTTTGGAAGAAAGGGAGGAAATATTTTAGGTATCAAACACAGTCATGAATAGGAGTGCCAACATACTCAAATCCATTTAGAGACAGTATTGTTTTCTGAGCCTTGATACCATAGCTTGTGTTCTGAGCCATGATACTAAAGATAGAAGGAGCCGAGCCAGCAAAAGAAAAGCCCAATGTAGAAATGCAAAAAATGTGGAATCTATTAATCTGTAGCACACTTTCTCTTGCTTTGCCCTCACTCCATTGAAACTGCAACTAAAAGTATTATGAATATTTGCATAATTTCAGACATTTTGCTCATAAATTATTTATTGGTCATGGTGAAATGAATGTTCTTTCTTTCATAATTATCTTTTGCACAAAAGATTGCATAGTTTACAGAAGCATTTCAGTGGCAATTGAAGATCCATAGTATCCCTTAATGTGGCAGAGAAGAAATGGCACTTTAATTGTAGAGCTGCTATACGTTTTCTCTTGAAGTGTAGCAAAGCGAAAAGGATTACATATAATTTGAAGTTATTTTTAAATGACTGCTTTAAAGAAGAGGCATAGTACAGTGCTTAGTGCTGGGCACTCAAAATTAATCAGAAAGGGTGATGAAGCTTAAAAGAAAGGAACCACTTAACATCAAATGCCTTGTAGAAGCTGAGTAATGATAAGCATTCTGATGCTGGTCTATCCCCATTATCTGTTTTTCAATTCTTCATACACACACACGACAGAATGATGGCATTTGCTAGTAAGAGAACTGTTCCTGATTAGGGATGGGCATGAACCACAAAAAATGCAGTTCGGTTTGTGGTTAATAGGCAAACCTCAAACTGAACCAGAAACCCCACGAACCCAGTCAGCTCACATACAAACTGAACCAGGTTCGTGAGGTTCATGCCCAGAACAGTTGAGCTGCAGGGACAGCCTGCTCCCACAGCTTGGTTGTTTCAGACTGCCCCTGTGGGAACTGAGCTGTGGGAGCAGGCTGCTCTTGTGGCTCAGCTGTTCCCAATCTTTTGGCAGCTTTTGTGGAGATGTTTTGGTGACTTTCACAGGGAAAAGGAAGCAGAGGTTTAAACTTGCTTTTGCTCCCCATGAATCTCCATGAACTGCCTTAAAAGTTTGTTGAGTTTTGTGGCTAGGCTGCAGTTTGTGGCTAGGCTGCAGCTACGAACCATCCAAAATTGATCGCAAACAGAGGTTTGTGATGCCACTACCTTTCCCATATGATAAGCACCCATATTTTCAATTTTTACATGTGTATAAACCCTGAATTTTCCCTAGAAGGTAAAATGACTAAACTGAAGCTATCATACTTTGGTCACATCACGAGAAGACAAGACCCACTGGAAAAGACAATAATACTAGGAAACTTTGAAGGCAGTAGGAGAAGAAGTCCCAGCATGATATGGGTTGACTCAATAAAGAAAGCCATGGCACTCAGTTTGCAAGACATGATCAAGGCTGTTGACAATAAGACATTCTGGGGCTCATTAGTTCATAGGGTTGCCATAAGTCGGAAGTGACTTGACAGCACAAAATACATATTGGTGGAAGTCACACGCATGAGATAACACAGGGGGAAGTGAGGCTATTTCCTCCAGAGGAATTTGACCCGCAGTTGCACAATCACACAGTCCTTTGAAGCTGCGGGGGGGGGGTTGCCGTTTGTTCCTGATGCACTTACACCAGGAACTGATGAATCACATCTCAACACTGAGGGCTCCCTATGGAGTGTGAGGTGATGCACATACTGAGAGGGGGGGGAAACAATGGCACGGAGTTGAGATGGCCTGATCAGACCATCACGACACCATGGGAACATGCTGGAGCGATCAGACAGGGGAATGTCCATGTGGCCCATAGCAACCCATTTGCTACTGGACTTTCCCTGGTGTCTTTTTACTCCACTTCTGCAGCGGAGCAAAACAGGTTGCCAATGGGTGCGGGGTGCTTCCCAGATGTTCATGTCTGATCATGCCCTTTAAATCTGCCCGGCATTCGCACCTATGGCACAGCTAATTGTGCATGTGATCGCGCTCATTTAGTCCCAAATTAAAGGTATCCTGTACAAGGTTAAGTATTTTTTGAAGAACAGGTATTTTTCACATTGGCACATGGAACACTGTTTACATCCATGGAACTCTCTTGGTGGATTGGGATTTATTTAGGATTTGCATAGATTATCATTTGGGGAGGGGGGAGCAACAGAAGCATTTTCTTCCTTAGTAAAGACCTTGCATCAGTATGGGTCATAGTACAATCTTTCATCTCATGGACTGGTATGGAATCAGTAATGCAAAATATTCTAACCAGATTCTGACATATGTCCACAATCCAAAATTCCATAAAACTGCAAGGCCTAGGGATGTCCAGGCATTGCCATACCACTCTGTAGCACAGGTGACCATGAATTTATTGGGTACATATTAAAATAATATCACAAACTGGTGTCAGGGCAATGTTGGTCTGGTTATCTATGTTTCATTCCAATTATTTACAGTAATTTTTTAGATGATTTTTAAAAAGATCACTCCTGATCATCTCCTGCAACCGCACCTTTTCATATGCCTGCCTATGTGTTTTATGGCAATTAATTTGGACCCTTTTGTCAGAAAAGATGCCATCTCTGTACGGAAATGATTGAACAATGCACCTAATCTGATATTTGATTCAGACCTTTGTAAATGAAGGAGGCAGCTTGCCTTTAGCTTCCAGTAGGACAAAGTGGAACCTGTTAATATTTGATGAGAATGATTATTTTAAACAGTTTGGGATGATAAAAACCACTCACCAGAGGCTGTGTGAACATTGCTGCACATCACAGCAATAGATTTGCTGTCAAAAGAGAATGGAGAAGAAGTTTTTCTTCACTACCACACAGCCTGCTCTTAAAGCAAAATTACTCATACCACCGGTTTAATCAGCTTTGTAGTTCTACAAATCAATGTGATGCCATTCTAGGGCCCTTTCTTGCAAAGTCTATCTAGAATCCTCCCACTGGAAGTGAACTCAAGGACCATCCAGCTATTAGTCCCACTCACATACCCTTCAGGGTAACCTAGACTACATAGTGCACAAGGAGATGAGTATGCGCTCTGCAGAAGGATGCCTATTGGACAACTAGCTCCAGGCAACTTACATAAGCAAGCCAACTCACATATAGCATTAGAAGAAAGTGAAAAATGCCATCTAACCTGGGGCAAAATTCCTTCCCAATCACTTGCAGAGTGGGCCTTTTATGAGAAACTTTACTTTCATTGCTGGGTAACATTCAAATCTCTGGCACTATGCCATTATTTTAATGGCATTTTCATTGCAATCTTAATACTTAATTTCCTGATTATAGCTGAGGATGAAAGAACCAAGTGAAGCAGTTCAGTTGTCTGTACATCTGTGGCACTGTACATTACCTAAAATGGCTGAAGTAGATCCAGATCCATTTGGTAGGTTTAGCTGGCAGTAAAAAGCAGCAAAACCACATGCTTGTGGCAATTTCTTTCTATCTGATGTTTCAGTTGACATATTTCCAGCAAACCACATTCACTTGTGAGTCTTGACTAACTCTGTATGCCATCCAGCACTTGCCCATATCACGGTTCTTGGAAGAATTGGTCTTGCTAGTAAATTTTCAAGAGCCTGTCCATGGTTGGCAATCAGTACCACAATTGTATTTAAAACCAATTGTCAACTGAGCATGTGTGTTCATACATATAAAAGATTTACATAGACTTCTAAAGAAATTACCATGACAAGGCCTTAAGCAGCAAATAGTGAGCAATCACTGACATTAGTTTTATCTGTAAACCTGCAAAGTATATCTGAGCAAAAGAGACACTTTTTCTGAATTGAGATTCTGAAAATTGTTAAATTGAAAAGATTCACTACAAAAAGACAATGATAAAAGTTGTTTAGCACTCTTACACTCAGAGATTAATCTGTAATATGTAAAGGGTGGCAGAACAACTGTTGTTGCTTAGAAAGCCAATATTTGCAATGATTTCCGAATGCACGTCCCTGAAGCCAACACCAGGCTAGTACAAACATTAGAAATCACACACATTTTCCAAAGTTGAACTTAATCTCTGCTTCAGAAAATAACTAACGTGTAAAATGGCCTTTAAAAGAAAGAGAAGACATAGAATTCAAATCCCTCATTAACAAAACATACAGATCTTTTCTCTCCCATGATGTCAGGAAAATCAATACAACTCCCACTCACTAAATCTCAATAGCATTAATTTTAAGGCAGGCTGGCTGGAAAATAGAAATTCTTATGATGAACTGGGATAAAAATTGAGAAATGAAGTTCTGAAATATTTCTATGTGGGAATAACTTTAAAATCCATTTTGTTAAAAATATTTTTGAATGAAACAATATGTTTTCTGTACAAAAAAAAAGATTCTTTAGGGAAAGCATTTTCAGTAATGGTCCAGTTCAACCCCTCTCACCTTCCCTACAAGACTAAGATTATATCTTCCTACCCCACACATTGCATGTACCCATCCTGGAATTCATATGTAGATATACATTGGAATAGGAGTAGATACATAAAATCAAAAAAGTTCAAAATGCACATAGTTGTAAGACTTATTTTGAAATCAACAGCATAATTTGTACCTACTGCACTGGAATTTATTAGTGTAGACCCTATTCAAATATTACACTTTTGGATGTCTGGTGGGCAGTGGAAATTTCTCCCCTTTCATGTGAAGGTATGTAACAAACTAGGCAATTCAGCTAAGTCTTGGGAGATCAACTGGTATATATTCACTGTTCTAGAAGAAAACTTTGGTTTCTAGAAGAAAACTCTGCACCTGGTTAAGGAATGTTATGCTCAAATTAGCAATTTATGGGATGCCATTATGTAAGTAGCTAGTTAAATACTTCTGTTTACACAGTTAGGGTGGTGTAAGTTTAAGTGAGCTAAAACTCATAGAACAGTGGTAGTTTATAAACACGTATGACACAATACACAGTACAATCCTAAATAATTACAGCCTTCTAAACTCATTGAAGTAGAATTCTTTTTAGGGTTACACTGTTAGTCTTTCAGGATCCACTGGACTCTTGGTTGTTTTGTTTTGCCACAGCAGACTAAGACTGATAATCTCTGAATTCTGTTGTAGTAGTAACAATATGTAAGGGAGTGCCATCAAGTTGCAACTGATTTATGGTGAACCCAGCAAGGGGCTTTCAAGGCAAATGAGAAGCAGAAGTCATTTGCCTTCCTCTGCAGAGTTGTCCTTGGTAGTCTCCCATCCAAGTACCAGCCCTGCTTAACTTCCAAAATCTGATGAGATCAGGCTGTACCATGCTGTCTTCCCTCAAGCAGTAAGAACAGTGGAAATTAAAGTATTAGAAAAGGTAAAGGCAATAGTAAGATAATTAGAATCAGGTAAGAATACAATGTGATAACAATGGAGATGTTCATCTAGAACTCTGGCACTGGCACATGGAGTTGTAACAAGAAAGATAGGCTTGGCAGAACTCCCTGTCTTGGCATAATTGACTGCATGAAATGCTAAATCTTCTAGTCTTGCTCTCTAATTGGCCCTTCCTGGCAACTAAGCCCCCCCCTTCTATATGTAATGGTTGAGGAAATTCTGTTTTACTGTATATGAAGAAGTGTGCTTGCACAAGAAAGCTTATACCTTGAATAAAATGTTGTTGGTCTTAAATGTGTCACTGGACAAAAACTTTGTTCTGATACTTCAGATTAATATGGCTACCCATCCAAATCTCCTCACATGTGTTCTTGAAATGCCACTGTGGAATTTTCAGGTAGAAAGAGAATCAAAGAAAAGGACAGCTTCTGGGTCCCAAGGAACAGCACATAATCAGAAGGGGGAAGGGTCTTATTATACCAGGCTATTAGTTTGGTTCTGAATACATACATCTGGCTTGTGGAATATGGCAGAGATATATGCAAAGATGCTCAGAAGTCAATTGAATGACTTGGTGATCCATTTTAGATTAAGGGAAATCAGATATATACATTCATGTATGCCTGTGTTACACATACACATTAGTTGAAGAAAAATGTATTCAAATAGATTACTTGAAGGGAAATTTATTCCATTTCCTTGATGAGTTCATTTAAATAAATATCCATTTTGAAATAATTTTAGCACAATTTCCCCACCCTTAGCCATTTTATTTTACTGAGCCTTTCCTATTCATTTTTGAAGGTTCTATCAGTTTTGACTGATATGTTAAGCTTTCTCCACTGAGATTTCATCAGCTAGGGGAGAAAGACCTGAACTATATTATTTCACGCTCTACCTATATGTTATTTTTTTCAAAAACCATTTGTTCATGATGAGCATCAATCTGGTTTGTTCTTGGGCTCATGAACTTAATGTCTGTTCTCCTGTCTGTCTGCCCTCATGAAGGATCCATGATTAAAGAACTTTGGGTTTAGAAATCTTCAGTCTAATGCAGAATTATGTATACCATCTTTTCTTAGGGAAAGGGCAGAATTTAAAAAAATGTAATAGATAAGATATCAAAGATAAGATACTCTTTAGAATTCTCAGTTGTTGCCTGTTTTTAGAAATGAAAGGCTAAATAATGCTATTATTCTGGATCCCTACAATAATTGAAAAAAGTAAAAATTCTTTTCCTTCCACAGATCAGAAACAACAAACTAATCTGCTGCTGATGTATTTCAGCACCACCATATATTGGTTTTATTGCAATAAAATAATTGTAGCAAATCCATCATAGACTCCTGCTGTTCAAATGAGAGAGCCATATAGTTATGTGATTGCTTATGCTCAATTCTCACAAGTTAAACAGTGAAAAATAAAACATGATAAATCATGGCCCTTGTAGGTCCAGTATTATCCCATCACAAATTATGAGTCATGAGGGAAGAATGAATTTGGGCAATTTATAGCTTCCTGTGAGAATAAGAGAGGATCCCATAAGGTCAGGCATTTTTATGGGTGGTGGAGTGTGGGAATAGTCTTGTCTTATTAGCTGTTCAATATATGAAGGATTTAAGCTTCATCCCTACCAGAAAACCAGGCCAATGATAAACAGAAGGTTGATTCTTGGGGGTGATTTTGTAGTTGAGAAAAGCATATATATTTATTAAGTTTAGTGGGAAAGTCATTACCAATAATGTTTAAATGTGGAGATAGGATTTTAGATTAGAGTTATTGGAACTCCATTATTGACAGAAATGTCCACTTTCCACTTTCATACATTAACAATGCCATTCTAAGCAGAGTCACACCCTTCTAAGCCCATTGATTCCAATTGACTTAGAATTATGTAACTGTGCTTAGGATGGCACTATCAAATACATGCAATGGTAAACTGGCATTGAGTTTGAGCTAAGCTGGGCAGGTGGCTATCATTCATTAAACTAAATGTTATCATGTTCAAGACTGGAATGTTTCCATGTCTATAAATGAAGCATGACCTTCCTGTATCCCACCGAATGTTAGAGTAAAAACTTGCAGACTGGGCTATGATGTATTACATACCTCAAAACTCAGGTAAGTCATTCTATGGACTGGTTCAGCACGGGCGCTACCTTTGAATGTACTATATTCATAACACTATGGAACAACCGCTCCACCTTTGGGTTGCTATTGTGCCAGCATGAGGCTCATAGGTAGGCTTTGGCTCTGGTTAAGCCTGTTGTGTCCCTTGGCTAGAATCTGACCTTTATGTGGATCCCATGGAATATGACTTCAAGAGTTCCAAAACATAGAATCAGTCTACCCTTCTCTATTTCTCTTGAATCTGTATGCAGTCTCTTTCATCTATCTCCATATTTTGAGTTGGGGGAAAAGGAAATTTATATTCCCAGAAAACCAAAGCAGGTACTTCAGACTTGCAGCTCTGGAATGTCTTGAAGTACTACTCTAAATACAACAGGGAAATGGAAAATGTAATTATTTGCAGTGCAGGTTATTTATTTATTATTTATTGCTATTTATCAGTTAGATTGAATGCCAGCTACAACTGTTAGAATTTCAGTATGAAGCAACGCTTATAATGATTAATTGCATGGAAATAGTTTTAAAATGCCAATCCAACTACTGTAAATAAAATCTGCAAAGATCAAATAAGGTTTTTTTTTCCCCCTGGAGTGAGATGAAGGACTGAAAAAAAAGAGTCAAGAAAAAAAGTAACTTCCACATAAGCAGTTCCGTGTCCTTTGCAAATTAGAGGAGAAAGACTAACTGTTTAAACTCTAGGGTCAGATGACTGATAGAGTGCTTTGTCTGGAGACTTTTACAGTTCAGGTTAATGCTATCAGACCTTTTAATTACACCAATATATAGCTGATAAGAAGCCCTAATGGCCCTTTCATATCTGTATAGTAACTAGGACATACACCATGTATGGGTGTAAGATTGATTCCTATAAGGCTTCATTCTGATAGCTTGACTTCCTGTCAAATGATACATTGCAGAAACGACTTCCAGATCTTTGCCCTTCCACTGCAGTGTTAAATGTTGTTTCAGTGCTTGAAGAATGGGCCAGTTAAGTGGAGGAGCATGGTTCCTAAATGTGAATTGCCTCAATGTGGGAAAGTGCTCAAGAATTTTACAGAGACAACAGTTCGATTTTTTTTAATTGAATGTAGATTTAATATAGTCCCTGGGAGGCAATGTGCAAAAAGTAGTTTGACTCAGATTGGGTTCTCTTGTCATTAAAAGAACAAACAAAAAAACTTGACAAGTACTTTAATACCAGTGTTAAAGCTAGCCACATTAGGAAATCAAGCCATTCATCATGTCCATTGATTTCAGTGAGAAACATATGTATTGGTATAATCCCTACTCTCAATCTGATTGACATGAAACTCTCAGGAATCATAGCTCTTTCTGAAGGCATCTTCCCCTACAGTTTCCAAAAGTAGAAGGGGTGTGTGTGGAAGGCAATTCAAATGATATTTTAGAGAGCTGGCATAAGGAGGGGGGAATTGACTATGCTTTTCCTTCTCTCCTAATATTCAAGCAGGGGTGGATTTTTTAAACTGAAAATGGGGTATGAAGGAGGGGATAACATAGTGGTGTGTTCCTTTCTGTAATTTCATTCCAGCCTACATAACTTCCTGTATTGGATCCTGACCATGGGAAAATACACTTTAAATAACAGAATACATCAAGATATGGCAAGAGAAGGGACTGTTAATTCCCCTTACTTGTGGATTCCGATTCGACTTAAAATAGACTCTCTCTCTCTCTTTTTCTGCTTTACCTGCAAGTAGATACATATTGGGTTCCCTTACAGCTGCTTTTCAACATGTTAATAGCAAGTAAATTAATAGATCATGAATCAATAGTATTCTGTCACATGAAGGATCTAATACTTCATCATCACTGATCATGGCATCTCCTAATAATTTGTTTAATACACAGAAAAACTATACAAGAAGGACCTCAGTGTCCCTGACAACCACGATGATGTGATAACTGATCTTGAGCCAGACATCCTGGAGTGTGAAGTCAAATGGGCCTTAGAAAGCATTACTAACAACAAAGCTAGTGGAGGTGATGGTATCCCAGTGGAGCTATTCAAAGTCTTAAAAGATGATGCTGTTAAAGTGCTGCATTCCATATGCCATCAAATTTGGAAAATGCAACAGTGGCCATAGGATTGGAAAAGGTCAGTTTACATTCCAATCCCAAAGAAGGGCAATGCCAAGGAATGTTCAAACTATCGCATAGTTGCAATAATTTCACATGCTAGCAAAGTCATGCTCAAGATCCTACAAGCCAGGCTTCCGCAGTACTTGAATAGAGAACTGCCAGAAGTACAAGCTGGGTTTTGAAGAGGTAGAGGAACTAGAGATCAAATTGTCAACATTTGCTGGATTATGGAGAAAGCAAAAGAGGATCAGAAAAACATCTACTTCTGCTTCATTGACTATGCTAAAGCCTTTGATTGTGTGGATCACAACAAACTATGGCAAGTCCTTAAAGAGATGGGAGTACCAGACCACCTCACATGTCTCCTGAGAAATCTGTATAAAGGTCAAGAAGCAACAGTTAGAAGCAGATATGGAACAACTGATTGGTTTAGCATAGCAAAAGGAGTATGACAAGGATGTATATTGTCACCTTGCTTATTTAATTTATATGCAGAGTACATCATGCGAAATGCGGGCCTGGATGAATTACAAGCCAGAATTAAGATTGCTGGGAAAATAAAAAGTTGAGACATCACCCTGCCAACAAAAGTCCGTATGGTCAATGCAATGGTATTTCCAGTAGTAATGTATGGCTGCGAGAGTTGGACTATAAGGAAGGCCAAATGCCGAAGAATAGATTCTTTTGAATTATGATGCTGGAGAAGTGTCTTGAGAGCCCCTAGGACTGCTAGGCTATCGAATCAGTCAATCCTAAAAGAAATCAACCCTGACTGTTCCCTAGAAGGCCAGATACTGAAGCTGAAGCTCAAATACTTTGGCCACCAAATGAGAAGGGAGCACGCACTGGAGAAGACCTTGATGCTGGGAAAGACAGAAGGTAACAGAAGAAGGGAACAGCAAAGGATGAGATGGTTAGACAGTGTTATCAATACAACCAAAATGAAATTAAGCGAATTCCAGAGCGTGACAGAAGACAGGAGGGCCTGGCGTGATGTGGGGTCGGAAAGAGTCGGACTCGACTATGCAACTGAACAGCAACAACAATAACAATGTGGTTACTTTTTTACTAAGGTGGGGAAGAGGCTTAAGCCTCTGTCTTTATAGCTCTCCCCCCCTCCCGACACTCTGCAAGCCTCATGCTGAGGAGGGGAACTCCTTGCTGGGGAAGGGAACCTGTGTGCCATTATTCCTAGTCAAATCAGTCAATCTAGTAGTTGTTTCCATGAGTTTTGATAGGAAACATTTCTGGTATAATTTCCTAGCACCACCTAGCTTGGACAAGATTTCCAAATATTCTCCTTACCCCAGATATACTCCCCACTACACTGCAAATAGGGAGTACTCCCATTTTAATGTCATTTAAAATTCTTCCTTGCAGAGTGGGACAGGAATGCATGACAATATTGCTATGTGAGTTTGACTTTTAGGGTTTAGTTGCCCTAATCCACATGTGCTGGGTTTGTTTCAAAATAAAGCCAATCTACCCATTGCTTTCTTGAATGGAAGAGTGCCTAGTTTTTTGTCTTATGGAGCTAACTAACAGATGGGGAGGCAGTTGTGTTGGCAAATAGTGTGGCTGGATGGCTTTAGAGCTTTTCTATACATTTAAAGACGCATCAGTCCTGAGGTTTTGGTCTCCTGGTACTCATTACTTGCCTCTCATTTAGAGCTACATCATATCTTTCTGTTTCAAAGATGTCTTGTGGCTTCTTATTTGGCTTTGCTTTTTATGGGGGGAGACTAACCTCAGCAATTCTGCTTGCAGTTTGCTTGGCCTGCTTCCCAGAAGAAAAGAGGGTAAGCAACATCTTTTCCTCTTTCCCATATAGGGAAGCTGGCATAACTTTATCTCCAACTGCAGGGACAGACTGGGAAGGAAAAACAGCCCCTCAAAGGAGGGAGGAAGAGCAGTCTGCCTACCCATCCACCTGGGTGCCTCTTTCCATGTGCAGGGGGGCACACCCTGAGTGGTGTGGGGCTGAGGCAGGCTGGGGGCAGCTTCCAGTGGGCACTGCCCACTCCACAGTAGGCTTTGCATACAGCCTTTATTCCATTGGGCTAGTGCAGCCCATGGAGGGAATACTATCAGCCCATTGGGAAAGGTCCCAGTGACCATAATAGTTAGTCTGCCCCTGTCCAACTGGCTCTGCTATTCTGTGCAAACAGAAAACAGGTGCACTGTCATGGCTTTCTGCTGTGATGGTGGAGAATGTAATATAGTTAGCTTTTGCCTTGGTCTGCCCCAGGCTACCTGCCTGAAGAGAGAAAGCTTGATCTCTGCCCTCCTCTCCAGATATGTAGCCTTGCCTGCCATCTGGCAGAAACAAACAAGGTTTCTCCACCAGCTATGTTGTAGGCAGGTGCTGAAGTGCAGTTCCAGAGACCAAGATTGGTCATGCAAACAGGATTGTAAACCCTTCCCAAAGTCCAAGAGAGTACAATGGTTGGCAGAAAATGGAAACGTTATATAGAAAAGTGCCATTGTGGGGATTCTGTTTGATGGGAACAAGGAACAAGTCTTATAACACCAACCCTGACAAGCAACTGTCTGCTGAGTCCCTCTCCTTCCTACCACCCACTGCACTAAAAAATGAAAGTAAACAATGAGATGCCAGAATAACTGAGACTGGGCAGTTGTTGTGTTGGATCCAGCAGAAGAGTTAATGAAAAAACAGATTTATCCTTGACTTTACTTGACTATGTAAGGACTGTCATTTGTCCTAAAAAAAATTCAGGAAATATCATGGGAGCTTCACAAGAAAAGTGAGTCTTCAGATGGGACACTGCAGTGGCAAGGGGAAATCAGGTACCACTGACACAAGTGGAAGAGAGTGAGAGAGTGATTGTTCGTTCACAGATTTTAACAAATATTCTATTCAGTGGATCTTGATTAGTAATGGATCTTGATTAGTAATGGTCTGACTACACATCTCTATTATCAGTTAGAGTTGGTTGGGCCATTTACAAGTCATCCTCATCAAACAAGTTTGGGGACCTCTACAGATGTTACTATAGACACTCATATGTTGGAATCATGATTTATAATTATCATCCTTATTATGGAATAATATTTATGATCCTTAGATTCACTGTACACTCCTTAGCGACAGATCAAATGGTGCATAAAGTTTTCATCATCTTGGAATATTTGGGATGGGTAGAACGAACTGACCCTTTTCATATGTTAGCTTCTTGTTCTTGAAACAAAATAGATTCCTTGTACCAGCCAGCCAAAGCATGTTGTGTTCTGCTCTCACTTGCTTATAATGTCAATAGTTTAAGTTCAGCTCTTTATAGTAGTCAATCTGACAATGATCTAGTCTTCAGTGACTGAAACATGTGTGAAAGCTTTTTTTCTGCGGTGGGGCCCCTTAATTGCATCTGACCAATTCATAAGGTGAATGTTGCTGCATGGACAATCAGACAGTGAAAATACCAACATAAAAAACACAAAAGGCTTAAGTATTCAGAGAATAATTGTAAATCTATGTGCTCTTTAGGGAGTTGGTATAAAAAAACCTGCTGGCATGCACATGAAAATCAAATTAATTTTGTATTAAAAACTTTTCCCCGAAACATTTGTTTTTCATCTGGCATCAAATGAAATATAATTTCAAGTTGTTTTATGTCATTTTCAAAAAGATGCACAGGAGGTTCCTAAACTTATGTATACACATCTCATTATTTCTCAGTGGGATCTGTGTTTTTACCACCTGCTCGCAATTGGGAACACTTACCCTAATGCCACTGTAGCAAACTTTACCACTGGGCCTCTTTTCACAATACAGTTTTAATCCCTGCTGCATTGTTTCATACAACATTTTTTGAAAACTTGCATACAGACTCAAGAAAAAAAAGACAACCATGTGACTCCTCCAGTTTTCTTAATTTGGGAAGACTAAATAGGGTTTTAAAACCATAGGAAGTTGTAGAAGCAAAGTTTTCGAGTTTCTATCTATTAGTTATTTGGCTCAGGATTATTTACAAAGCAGAAAGATAGTAAAACAGAAAGTGCTGTGGCACCTTAGAGGCTAAGGCTGTAATCCTACACATTACAGGGATACATTGGATAAAATCAGATATCAACATAGGACTGGTCTGTATGGCCACAGTTGTGTGCATATCAGAAAACTTGGTTTAGGTGAAGAGATTATGTATGCCAAAAGTTCACACAATGAGTTTCATGGCTGAAAAGGAATTTGAACCAGAGCTCCCCTCTCTGACCTTCACCACCATATAAATCAATGGTGCGACCTCATTTGGAGTACTGTGTACAGTTCTGGTCACCACAGCTCAAAAAGGATATTATAGCTTTGGAAAAAGTGCAGAAAAGTGCAACTAGAATGATAAAAGGGTTGGAACACTTTCCTTATGAAGAAAGGTTAAAACGCTTGGGGCTCTTTAGCTTGGAGAAACGACAGCTGAGGGGTGACATGATCAAGATTTATAAGATTATCCATGGGATAGAACAGGTAGAGAAAGAAGTACTTTCTCCCTTTCTCACAATATAAGAACTCATGGGCACTCAATGAACTTGTTGACCAGTCGGGTTAGAACAGATAAAAGGAAGTACTTCTTCACCCAAAGAGTGATTAACACATGGAATTCACTGCCACAGAAGGTAATGGCGGCTAAAAGCATGGACAGCTTCAAGAGGGAATTTAGATAAACATATGGAGCAGAGGTCCATCAGTCGCTATTAGCCACAAGGTATAGATAGGAACTCTCAGTCTGGGGCAAGTGATGCATTGTATTCTTGGTGTTTGGGGGGGGGGGCAACAGTGGGAGGGATTCTAGTGTCCTGGCCTCACTGCTGGACTGCCTGATGGCACCTGGTATTTTTGGCCACTGTATGACAGACTGTTGGACTGGATGGGCCATTGGCCTGATCCAACATTGGCTTCTCTTATGTTCTTGTGTTCACTAAATCACACTGAGCTTGAATGTAGAATTGAATTGCAAAATCCCAACCTAACCAAAGTGAAAATCAGTGGGGTGCAATGCTCCCTCTAAGCTGTGGAGTCTTGTGAGCAAAATTCTGTTTTGTGAGTTACTAGCATTAAAGTTATGAGTGAGTGATTTGGCTACTACATAAATTAGTTTGCTCTGGAGCCACATCCTTCCTGAGCTAAGACAAAAATGTGTGAGCCGGAGGCTAAAAATCTGTGAGCTAGCACACTCCAACTCAGCTTAGAGGGAACACTGGTATGGTGACATCCTGAATTACTTCTGTCCTAGCAAAAACAACTGAGAGTTCAGTGTGGCCTCTCAGTAAATAACAGAGTCAGGGTGGTGTAAGTTTAAGTGAGTTAGAACACATAGAGAAGTCTCTTTCATAAATGTATGCCACAATAAATGTGTTACAGAAGAATCCTAAGCAGACTTGCACCCTTCTAAATCCATTGAAATCATCCTTGGGCAGGGCTTTTTTTCTGGGGGAATGCCCCGGAATGGAGTTCTGGAACCTCTTCAACAAAATTCTTTTAAAAATGTTTATAAGTGCACAAGTTTTCAGTATACAGATTGAAAACTTCATTTCCCTCTTGAGAGTTCTGGCACCTCTTCCCCCCCAACCCAAAATCCTGTCCTTGGGTATGTATTATTTCCAAATGAGGTGGGGGGGTGTCAATAAAATAATGAATAATGAAAAGGTGTTTGTCTGTATCTATGATTCATTAGTAGTAGAAATATATCAAGAGAAAAATAACTTTTCTTTAAGCTCAGAAGCTTTTACCTAATGAAAGTGAATGCATTTCTCAAATAAACAGGTTCCTTATGCTAACTTGAACCCTTTTAAAGCATCCTGCATGGTCACAGGCCCTGCAGTTAAGATTGTAGAAAGAGCAACGGCGCTCTTGAAAAATCCACCCTGAGTTAGGGGGCATTCTGAATGGGTACAGCTGGATGGGTGAAAGTCAGAGCCCAGACACATTATGGGGAGACACAAGCCACCACTGTTTTTCAAAAAATAAACAACCAGGAATTTTCTTACTCTAAAACCAAGCTCTTATTTTTCAAATATAAATAATTTTTTTAAAGGCGTCAACATTTTTAGGTGGGTGTTAAGTATGAGACTCAACAACGATTTCAGCTTCAGAAGTGATTTCAGCTTTATTTGAACAGCAAACTGTAAGTCAGGAACACACAACGGGTGTGGAGCACAGCTCCTTTTTAAACTCTCCCGGGCTGTCAAAGCCACACCCACAAAACATTAAGAACCAATAATCATGCAGGGATAAGGTCCAATCAGGACTGTTCCCTCTTTGCAACATTATCACATAGTGATTGGCTATTTACACTGGTTTCGCAGAAACCGACCAATAGTAATGCGACAGCTGAAGAGCCACATCCTGAAGCAAGCTTAACATGTGAAAGAATATGCTTGATTCACAGTTCAATACATAACAGTGGGGGCAAATCATTGCTCAAAGGTGCGTGGGGGTGCTCATTGGTCCCATTCTGACCAAAGCCCTTTTCCCAGCTCACGCTCTTAATCCCTCAGTTTCACACATGTTGGTGAGGAAGATGAACGTGATTGTTATCCGGAGGAAGGCATCGTGTTATTGTTTCCTCCACAGCATTTATGTATCAATGTATTGGCTTTCTGTATTACTGTAATCACTTATCAGTATGCCTGATGCTTCCATGTGGTTTTTGCTCTCTCCCCTGCACTTACACACTTGATATTATAGCTTTCCCTACTCGCCAACAGGGATGGGGAACAAAGTGCAGCAGTTTCCCTAGAACCAAGGGAAAACTGTTCCAATATTTTCATTGCCACAGTGTTGGATTGATTCAAAGCTATACATCCATTACAGTGTGTGAAAAATCATTGTGATGTGAAAAACAATTGACATGTTAATTGCAGCTTACAACAAACACCTGTCAGTCAAATAAACCTTCAGACAAATAGTGCTCAACACTAAACTTTATCTCAAACAGCCCTCACCCCAGGCAGTGAAAAACGCTTATGCCTGAATAAGTCTTACCATATATCTAGATCGTAGCTACTTAAAAAAAAAAAAAAACATTAGCAACTGCAGCAGTAACTTCTTACAAAAGCCAATGCTTTGTCCTTCTCAGTATTGATTATTTTCTTTCACTCAACATATTAGTACCTCCGCTGGTCCCACCAAATGAGAAACACAAATCAAATAATACCTTTTGTGTAGGTCTTTAAACCACTGGAAGTGGCTTTAAAGTTATATAGAATTCCCCTTCTTTGGCTGAGACCCCCCCCTCCAAAAGAGAGTCTCATTATGGAAGCACTTCTAAAATGGCTTATTTAGTGTGATTCATTGATTAAAGCTTTTGTCACAGATTTCAAAAGCATACCATTGAATTGGGAAAGTCATCAGCCCTATGATTCAGCCTCTTTTTGTGTTCAAAATGTACCTCTTCTTGAGTTACAAAGTTCAAACGGACTCAGACATTTTCGAGTGTGGTCTGTGAGCCAGATTGGTGTAGTGGTTAAGTGCATGGACTCTAATCTGGGAGAACCGGGTTAGATTCCCCACTCCTCCACTTGCACCTGGCTGGATGGCCTTGGGCAAGCCATAGTTCTGATAAGAGCTGTTCTTGAAAAAGAGCAGTTTCTGTCAAGAGCTCTCTCAGCCCTGCCTACCTCACAGGGTGTCTGTTATGAGGAGGGGAAGGGAAAGGAGTTTGTAAGCCACTCTGAGACACCTTTGGATAGTGAAGGGCAGGGTATAAATCCAATCTCTTCTTCTTCTGGAGAGCCAGTTTGGTATAGTGGTTAAGTGCATGGACTCTAATCTGGGAGAACCGGGTTTGATTCCCCATTCCTCCACTTACAGCTGCTGGATGACCTTGGGCAAGCCATAGTTCTGTCAGAGCTGTTCTTGAAAAGAACAGTTTCTGTCAGAGCTCTCTCAGCCCCACCTACCTCACAGGATGTCTGTTGTGGGAGGGGTAGGGAAAGGAGTTTGTAAACTGCTCTGAGACTCCCTAGGGTAGTGAAGAGCAGGGTATAAATCCAATCTCTTCCTTTTCTTCTCAGTATAACTGTTGTGTGCAGCATGATATTCTTCCCCATCCAAGGCTGAGCCTTCAGCAAATGGAAAAGTGTACCCATAACAGAGGGCACAGGCCATGCCCCAAGCTGCCCCTCTCCTTCTCTGGGCCCACGCCTCCAAATACTTGTACTGGAAGAAGTAAGGCACTCCACTGATTGAGTTGGATCCAGCCACCTTTTTCACTCAGTCTTACCCACCAAAGTAATTAGTTAGTAAAAGGACCCCAAAGAAATATGAAGCTGAAAGTTGGAATGGAGAATGGAATGGACTATGGAAATCTAGTTCAGGAAAAAAGTATCTTATAGGCACCTCCCTCCATCTGCCACAGTGTCCTACAGATATGTGGTACCTGGACTTCAGTTTTCATTCTTCCTTTTTAATAAGAAACATATTATTTTCATAACTTGCTTTTGGAATCATTCCTGGTTTTGGGAAACAAATTATTAAAACTGAGCATATGGAGGTCTTAAAGTAGAACCTTATGGAAGGGAGAAAAATCCTCTCCAGTTGATTCTTTTTATTTTGCAGCATCTTAAAATAAAAAGAAATGATTGCAAACTTTGGTGAAAGAAGATGTTACCTGGAACATTTTTCTTTTCATGTACAATGTTCAGTTTTCTTCTGAGTGGAATGTGGATATTGCACCAAAGCACAATTCTTATGTTCAAAAGAATTTAGTTGCATTTATATTTGCAGGGTCTCCACCCCCTTTCTGTTGACTCAATCTGTAGAAAAGGAAAACAAAGAACATGGTAAAGAAAAATTGCATCTTGAGAGATAAAAGCACAATATTCACATTTTCTTTATTCGAGTCTTCTTTTAATCCAAGATTGATGGGCTTGGGAAATAATGGGAAGTCTTCAATTTAGCCCAGTATACAATGAATTAGGATGGCCTTGGAAACTTCAGCCCCACTTGGGGGCAGGGGGGAACTACATATTGCAAAAGTGCAGGCATACAGGAGTATAGCACAACAGTTCTTCTTAACATGTAGTAAAATTTATTTTGTGATGTCAGCACACTGAGTTTCCTGGTCTATGCTCCACATCATTAGCTGCCAGGGCAAGAGCCAGTTTCCTGATATGTCACATATTATTAAAGGTGATGGAATCAGGTGGGAAGAAATTATTAAAACTGAGCATATGGAGGTCTTAAAGTAGAACCTTATGGTGCTTTTAATCTGCTGCCCCTTGTTTCTTATGATTCTCCTAATTCATGTATATATGACATATGCACATACAGGGCCAGCACATATAAAGGGGAGAGGAATAAGGAGTGGGCGTTAGCGTGCTGGTCATACCCTCAGCTTGTACCAGAATAAGCTGGCCCAATGTCCCAGCTATGAGCTTTTGTATAACATGACACATCACCTATGTATATACAAACTGTAGGCATGTAGGCTCTGATGTTTCCATTATTGGGAATACTTGAAAAACTGTATTCCTGATCACAGGGATAAATCTTACATGCATATAGACAAATGAGACACAGGGGGTGTGTGACAAGTGCTCAGTCCCTTTCCCCCTCTATGCATGTTGGCTGCATATACCTGCATGTTGTGTCTACAGGGTTTATGTGTAGATTGTTGGCTGTTACACATGGGATTTCCAAGTGATTGACAGGCAGTACTCTGTTTTAATCTATTGTTTGTTAGAGATACACAGGTTCAGAAGCTATTGTCTTTTCACATCTCAGACAGATGTTTAATAGTGCTAGCTGATATATGGATTTTTAAAATATCTATGTTCACAGCAATATACAAGGCTAACTTCTGTTGTTTAACAGAAATAGTTCTTTAGCATCCCTGAAATAGACAAGGTGGAGGCAGAGCCAGTAGATGAATTAGTAGCAGATCACAACTTAATTTTAGCAAGGGGTCAGCACTGGAGCCTGTTTTCGGTGCTAAACTCAGCCAGTCTCACATCACACTAGACTTACTTTCCCTGATTCGTGTAGCAATCTGTGTCTAAAAAACTGGAACCTTTCTTTCATCCTATTGTATCCTATTGCTTCAGCATAACTTAGTCAATAGGATTTTTGCTATCAATTCCTTCTGGTCAAAAGTAATATATAATCAGAATACATATTACTATAAAATATTTTCATATGATTTAAACTGTGCCCCACCACACTATGAATTTAAAGTTCATCCTTCTTATATTGTTTATAAAAGCATCTTTAGAATATTTTATACAATGAGACAACCAGTCTTTCTGAAGGCTGAACAGTTGCAAATTATTTATTTGCAGGCATCCATACTGTTCCCCCCCTGCTTTTACTGAAAATTATTTTTTTAACTGATGACAAATCTTCAGTTTTAAGTACAAAAATCTCTTTTTTTTACATTGAAGTTTATTGTTGCTTGGTTTCCAAAAATTGACTTTATGCTGAGAATTTTATTATTTATTTGTATATTATTTGCATTTATATCTCGCCCATCCTGTGAGTGGGCTCAGGGCAGGTAACATCATTATAATAAATACAATTTCAATTTAAAACATGATAAAACATTATAACAATTAAAACAATGCTTTCTGTTTGATTGGATGGTGCTCAGGTTATTTGTACTAAAGTGCTAGACGAGGCCGTGCACCAGAGACGAGACCTGCCAGGAAGAAGCTGCTGAGCCAGAGAAAGACCTGCCCCAGAACATCGAGGATGGAATGCTGACGCCTGAAGCTAGAATGGAGACAAAAAAGCCCTGCTGCCTGGGTGCTGGTAGGATGTCACCCCCCCTATAAAATTGTGGCCCTAGATAGATTGAATTAAAATTGTGTAAAGCACTCAGAGACCCTTTGGGGTTAAGAGCGGTATATAAATCGAAAGTTAAATTTAAAAAAAAAAAAAGTTCCCATATGAAAATTGATCTTCTTTATCAGCATTGTGGTATCCCATCTCCTCACAAGTGTGCCATCCAAAATTGGGGGTGTTTGTATGTGTAGATGTTTTATCATCTTCTTTCTATGACATGTTGCATGACTTTTATAACAAACATAATAGGGGATACTATGCTACTAATAAGAAACTACAGACAGAAGGTGGCACAGTGTAGCTCAGTCTTGTAAGATCTTGAAAGCTAATCAGGGTTGGAACTTGGATGTGAAAATACCAAGGAAAGCTCTGCCATGCAATGGCAACCAGTGTTCCCTCTAAGCTGAGTTAGTGTGAGTTAGCTCACAGTTTTTTAGCCTCTGGCTGACACATTTGTATCTTAGCTCAGGAAGGATGGCTCCAGAGCAAACTAATTTATACAGTAGCCAAATCGCTTGCTCACAACTTTAATGCCATTAGCTCACAAAGTAGAATTTTTGCTCACAAGACTCCACAGCTTAGAGGGAGCAGTGATGGCAACCCGCCTCTGCCTCTAACTTGCTTTGGAAGCCACTTTCTGGGGTTGCCAGGCACTTATGTATGTAATAAGAAGTTAAACCAGAAGCCTCATGCCTTTACACACTGATGGCAATGTATGCTGTCTTGTGATGAATGGTCCTCATATACAGTGATTTTTTTTTTTTTAATCTTGAAAAAATAAGTCTTTAAGATGGAGCTTCATATTAACTCACATTTGCTTCTTACATAGAATCACAGATTTGGGCTGAATTCAGACTGGCAGTTTGCCACAAGAGAGACATGTTTCAGCAATGTTTCACAACCAGATTAAAGGGGGCATTCACACAGGCACATCTGTCTGGCGTTCCCCACCCGTAGTCAACCCGTTGTGTACCACTTCGCTCCCGCATTTAAAAGATACCTGGTGAAAGTGGTAGTAAATCCTGTAGAGCATGTTTATCCCACTTCATTCCGCTTCCAGGAAGTGTGAACGCTAACCCGAAAAGGCAGGAACAACCTGCGGTAATAATGTCCACTGGGTGTTTCTGCGCAAGGTGCACTTGATTGCCCTGGAGAGGCAACAGCAATGTGATTGAATGTGCTCTGTTCTACCACCCAATGAGGTGCTGGCACAACGGGATCCTCCCCAAATCGCCCTGATGTGCTTATGTGCGCACTTAGCCGAATTACCAGGAAAAAGCTGTTTATAACCGCACGTCTGGGCCAGCAGTCTGAACACTCCCTCATGCCTCCTCCCGGTATGCTCCCACATCAGTTTGAGCAGTGTGACCGGGAAAACTCGGAACACTTTGTTCTGGGGCTTTTTTGCCATGACTCCCGCTTCGAACTGCCACTCTGAACTCAGCCTTGGAAGGGACCGTCAGGGTCATCTAATCCAACCCCCTGCACAATGCAGGAGATCCACAACTACCTCCCCCTACACCCACAGTGACCCCTGCTCCATGCCCAGAAGATGGCAAAAACAAAACAAAGCAAACAAAAAACCCTCCAGGATCCCTGGCTAAACTGGCCTGGAGAAGAATTGCTTCCTGACCCCAAAGTGGTGATCAGCATTTCCCTAGGCATGTAAGAAAGGGCCACAAGAACTAAGCACAGAGGCAAGCCTGCCTGCCCTTCCTCTCATGATCTGCCTAAATTCACTGGGTTGGACTGAGACTCAATCTTCCAACAGCAGAGTAGAACTGTCCTACCGCCTGCCTCTCCCATTACAGCCCAAGGATCTCTGCAAAATGCTGCTCTGGGGAGACAGAGGACCCTGAGGACTGACTTGAGGGTAGTCTGCAGCAGGAATGGGGATTCCACAGAAATTGCCAACTAAGTCTGGAGCCAACCCACTGACTTCTTTTTAAGATGTACAATAATTAATTCTACTGTATTAAAATAAAAAGAAATAAATGTAGTTTAAATAAATGTAGTTTAAATATATAATACAGTTATGTATTTATCTGTGTTTTTGTTTTCCACTCTTCCTGCATTCAAAGTGGATTACAATAGATCTAACTATCTAACATAACTCATCCAGCTCATTAAGTGTCTTTTTATCATTCATTTTCTCATGTTCTATGTAACAATGTACTTTTTTTCCTGAAATAGGTTTTCAGGAAAGAGTTACATATTAATTTGCTGCAGTCATTGAAGTAACTACTTTCCATTGGATTTCTTTTACAAATGACTTGTGTTACAATTAAGACTAGCATAAGTATACTGGACTGAGATTCATAATGAGATACAAAAAATTTTGAAATGTACTTTTAAGAAAGACCCACAGATGTTATTGTTAGGTCTTAAAATGGAAGAAATAAATGTAACCAAGAGAACATTGTTATGGTATTTGGTTACAGCAGCCAGAATGACTTTTGCACAAAGTTGGAAGCAAGAAAAGACACCTGAAACATGGGAATGGATTAAGAAGATGCTGTTTATGGCAGAAATGGATAAATTAACAAGAAAATTAAACAACGAAGAAGACGAAATTTTTTTTGAAGATTGGAAAGACTTTCAAGAATATTTGTTGAAAAATTGGGATGTAAAACGTGGTTTGATTTGTTTTGAGGAGAAATTGAAAGGGATTAGATTTTTAAATTGTTACCATTAGTAAGACAAAGTAAGTTTAGTTTAAATGTAACTGAATAAGAGATATCAATGGGGTTGGAGCACTGCGGGAAGCCTTGTTTGGGGGGGAGAGGGTAAAAGGAAATGGATATGTATTTACCTGTTTAATTTGTATGATCGTGGAAAATATATCCAATAATAAATTGTATTTACTAAAGACTAGCATAAGTACATTCATTTCAAACCAATCAGAACAGACTGTGAAATACTTTTGACTTGATCCATTTGAACGATGTTTTGTCTGTGAATGTGGTTTCTATTATTGCGTCCTCAGAGTTTTATCCATTGACTCTCCTGGTAAGTGCCGGGTGGGAGTACAATGAATTATCAAGCTGGCATCCAAAAAAAAAAAGCTAGCAGCAGATAAGAAACAAGCACTAAGAGACAAAGATAAAGGCTGAGCACACCACACATAGGTGAGAAAAGGGACAGGGATTTGGAGTGGCATTAGAACCAATCTGATTTCTACTCCCCCACCCCTGCCCCGGTGATCAGCTACCCTGAAAGGGGGTACTGAAAGAAGCATTCAAGTAATCTGGATAGGATGAGATAGAGATCTATGACCAATATGTTATTTGCTCAATTACATGTCACTTTCCTCACTTGTTTCAGCATTGCATCTTTAGTAGAAATACATTTTTAGAGTACACTAAATTTAGAAAGATGCTTCCTGAAAGCATGACCTATATTGAAAAGAAATCAGTACTCAAATGTTTTTGGTGTCAAACTTGTTTGTGTAAGTGAGGTGGTATGGTGTATGACTGGCTCACTCATTGTTGATCTTCAGAAGGCAATGCAAAATAATTTTATTTAGGTCTGCATTTTGATTGATTTAGTTTTTCTTATTGGTAGTCCTAATTTGAGTTTTTTTAACTATGGTTGTTATGGTTTTATAATTTTTTTATTGTATTTTTGCAGTGTTTTATTTATATTGTAAGCCACTTCCACAAGGGAGAAGGGCGGCTAATAAATGTTTTAATTAAATAAATAAAACAGATACATGTACCCTAGTGCTATGCATGCTCCTTGAAAGTTCTTAAGTTAAAGAGTTCTTGTAAGCTAGGCCTTTTACAGTGCAATCCTAGAGGGAGTTATACCCTTCTAAGTCCATGAATTAGCCAGGTGCATCTGTTTTTTAGGATTACACTATTCCTGGTGCAAAGAAAACTTGTAGCTGTAAATCTGGAAATATGGACAGAAAAAACAGTCAGGATTTAACACTCCAAAGTCAAACTCCAAAAATATAGGCTAGAATCCAAATAGCAACTTAAACTATGCAAGTGGCTTGTGCTAACCTACTGGCTTTTCGTACTTAAAAGCAAACAAACAAAAAAACCCTGAACTTCGTATCATATCACCAACTGCTTTGGTAATTCAGAAAAATTTTCCCTATTGCATTAAGCTCCAGAACCACAATCATGAAAATGGGGTGATGGTGTGTGGAGTGAGTTTCATAGGGTTTTTGGATTCTGGCCATAGAAAATCTTGAAACAGGGTGGGACCCTTTTCAAAGAAAACCAGTTGACATGTTTCTGCACAGTCACTGCTTGGAATGCTTCCTCAGTCCTTTCAGAATCTTTATCAACATTGTGCCAAATCTATCATCTGTCATTTCTCCTGATCTAGAAGCATAAACACATTTGGGATACATATTCTGTATAACCATTTGAAAATAGAGATGCTAAATAAAACCCATCATTCCTGTAAACAGCCATACATGAGATTACTTTGTACTGTCTCAGCATCACGGCTCTGTTATAAGCATTGTTCCACTGTTGTCATTTTCTTCTTGTCATTCTATTTATGCTGCTAATGGAAATTATTGTGTTCACAAAATGCTGTTTTTTTGAATTAACATTATTTTCATGTATATTTCATGTGTTGTGTGATATGATCCATTGTTTCCTGATGCAATATTTTTGGGACTTTAGAGAAGGATGAAAATAGTTCCCCATCCCACAACACTTTCAGCACATCACACAACCGTAAAATTGTCTGGTACAATTCAGCCTGATTGGCGGCTGTATCTACTCCATACTGGAATAGCAAGGGCACTGCGGAGGGCAAGCTAGGGTTTCAGTAGCATTGCTATGTCTGGAGACTCTATTGACTGCAAGAAAAGAAAGAAGGAAGGAAAAGAAACCAATCCAGCTCAAGCTGAATACTGTGAATCTATGTATTGTGCATACTATTTTCTCCTTCTCTTTCTTTTCCAATCTCTAAAACTTTAAAACTTTAAATTAATTTAAAAAGCAATATACAAAAGGCAGAAGTAACACAGACAACAACAAATAAATAGTAACACAGACAACAACAAACAAATAAATAGCAGTTATGTTCAAAATACTGGAAAAAGTGAAGTACCTAAACATTTCTGTGTATAGAGACTGTAACACAACTGTATTGGTAACGAAGTGTCAGTTTCCTAGAAACAGCATGTGACAAAACATGAAAACTGAATGTATGGAAGGACATTAAAAAAACAAACAAACCTGAACAATAACTTAGAACTAATTTGATAAATATGTACATCTATATATTATACATACATGTGTATTTCAGTATTTCAAGATAGAAATAAAACAGGTATTCAGACAGGAATTAAACCTGCAAATACGAGGTGTTTATTTCCACCATGATCCAGAAGTTTTCTTCATACTCAGGAGCAATGCTCCCTCTAAGCTGTGGAGTCTTGTGAGCAAAACTTCTTCTTTGTGAGCTACTGGCATTAAAGCTGTGAGCAAGTGACTTGGCTACTGCATAAATTAGTTTGCTCTGGAGCCATCCTGAGCTAAGACAAGAATGTGTGAGCCAGAGGCTAAAAAACCATGAGCTAGCTCACACTAATTCAGCTTAGAGGGAACACTGCTCTCTGGTACTTGCACAAAAGAGCTTCTTAATTTACTTCTGTGATTTAAATACATTATTAAAATTATCTACTGTCCATGGGAAATAATAGCCCCATTATTTCCTATGGGCCATAGACGGTAGACCTAGACTCTAACACCAGGCTTTAGAGCCCGTCCCTCCAAGCAGTTCAACATGCTTCATACCTTTAAATTTTTAAGATACATTTTCTGTGGTGGCAAATGAGACTTTTCTCATAGAAAACAAGGGTACTTTAAAGTTTAAAGTATGCGGTGGAAAAATTGGGAGCTGGGATGCCTGTTTCCTCACCCTCCCTCCCTCCCTCCCTCCCACTCATCTGCCTCCCCCAAACCCAAAACATTCTCCTGAAATTCTGGGAGATTATTGTTACTCCTGGAATTCTGGGAGTGATTTCGGTCACTTGGGAGTGATTTCAGTAACTTTGGATATCCATCAGCCAACCTATAACAGCTAATTTCAGGTTTAACTTTGGCTTGGGGATATTCAAATGTATGTTCCCTAATAAATAGAAAAACAGCCATATACAAAAACGCGTATATTGGAACATAAGTCCAAAATAAAACATGCCCATAGAGAGGCTCCCCTCGTGGATCATTTTCTATCTAAGGGTCATCGTTATGACGATTTTAAATTTGTTGTCCTCGAAGTCATCAAACCACACAGCTATGATAGGAAAGATTTGCGGAAGGTTCTCCTAAAGAGAGAGGCGTTCTGGATCTATAAACTGAATTCAGTTCATCCTTATGGACTTAATGCCTCTTTAGATCTGAACTGTTTTGTCTAGGATCCATAAGTAGTTGCAGAGGCCAGATTGCTGCAGGCTTTTTGCATTATAAATATGTTCCACCAGCTCACTTTTAAAAGACTGATTGATTGATGTGAGGAAGTTTCTTCCCTGTTATAACTGGTTAAATGGAATATTGGTAAGTTGTACTTCAAATTTCAATAGGAGAATAATTGTGATGTATTTTAAAGATCTTTGTATCTGTTTTCATGAATTGTAGTTATGCCTATTTATTATGTGTTTTAGAAACTGCTCAGAATGGCCTTAAAGGGTTGAGGTTTGAAATGATTTGACTCATCCACACAACTTGTAAGATGTCTATTTAAAATTTAAAATTTATCAATGAATATTGGGTACATTTGCACATGTATAATGATATTGATGGCATTTATCATATGAATTGTAGAACTTTGGGTTGGAAGAAGACTCCTTTAGAGTCGAAATGGAATCTTCATTCCGGAGACCACCGTTCCTGTCACCTTTTGTCATCTTCAACTTATGTAACCGAAGTGAAAGTATTTGTTATTATTGTAATTGTTGTTATTTAAAGATAGAAAAACTTTTTTGAAGCCTTGTTATTACAGTTCTTTGGCTGTTTTTCTATTACATGAGAGCTGTTACCATTTAGCTTTTTGACTGTTCCCTAATAAAGACTGCACTGTGCAACATTGTTTCATCTAGAATTTACCATATATTTTGTTCTCATGTGTCTTAAAATTGTCATTTGAAGGGTAGCATAAGGTGATCTAGAACAGGGCTTTCTCAGTGGTGGTGCCCTTCCTGTAGAACAACCTGTCTTGAGTGATCTGCATGTCTCCCTTTCATTCTTTTATTCATAGAGGCTACTGGATTTTTAATTTTTTTTAAGTATGTCCTACTTCCCCAACTCATGTCAAGATTACTCACAAAAGAAACATTGGGGATACACACACACACCTGCAAGTTTGGCTCACTTCCCATTGGCCAGTAGTGATCAGGCTGCCAATTAATCAGGGGCTGCTTGGCTGTTTGCAGCCTGTTTGTGTGTATTTGCAGGAAATGGCTACTTGTAGCCCTCAGAAGTGGAGTCCCAGCTGATGAGGAATTCCCTGGGAGTTGCTTCTGATCTTCTGTTTGGTGTAGTGGTTAAGTGCGCGCACACTAATCTGGGAGAACCGGGTTTGATTCCCCACTCCTCCATTTGCACCTGCCAGATGACCTTGGGCAAGTCATAGGCACAGCTGTTCTCGAAAAAGAGCAGTTTCTGTCAGAGCTCTCTCAGCCCCACCTACCTTACAAGGTGTCTGTTGTGGGAAGGGGAAGGGACTCCTTTGGGTAGTGAAGGGCAGGGTATAAATCCAATCTCCTCCTCCTCTTCTGAAATTTTAATCTGTGCCCAGAGAAATCTGATCAGAAGGCAAGCAGATTTCTCTTCCCCTCACTCCACCTCAGGCTGTCAGCTTGGGGCACAGAGAAAAGGAGATAAATGAGTTCTCTCTCCTTTCCCTTTTGCAATGCAAAGATTAAGAGCACCGAGCTTGGAAGGAAGGGGGAGAGAAAGGAAGCTCACCTGCTGGAGTGCCTGAATGTCATCTCCCAAACCTGTCCCACCGGCAGCTGTCAGAACTTCTGGAGCTCATCTTGTACCAGGCAGTGGTGTGGCAAATCTAAACAGTGATCACCCTCAGCCCTACTTTGCCAGAAAAGATGCCAAGATACTCTGGAACTCACTTCTCACCCAGAAGCACAGGAGAAGGTAATATCAGTCCCCTCCTCCCACCCACTGCCCTTGTCAAAATGTGGTACACCAAGTAGGTGCTTGGATTGCTGCAGGTCTCCAGAATTTCCAAACATCTGATAAGATTCTTTAACTGGAGATTCCTGGGACTATCTGTGTTGCTGTCTCAGTTCAGTGGGGCTGCCTACCCGCTCTAATATCCCATCTTCGTCGCCAATTGTTAAGTATGAGACTCAACAAAGGATTCAGCTTCAAGTGATTTCAGCTTTATTAAACAGCAACTGTAAGTCAGGAACACACAACAACAAGGGGAGCACAGCTCCTTCTTTTATACTCTCCCGGGCTGTCAAAGCCACACCCACTACAAGTTAAAGACCAATCAGAATACAGGGATAAAGGCCAATCAGGACCGTTCCCTCTTTGCAACAATATCACTCAGTGATTGGGTAATTACACAGGTTTCGCAGAAACCTACCAATAGCAATGCGACATCTGAAGAGCCACATTCAGACTCAAGCATAACATGGAATAGATAGGAGTGATTCACATTCAGTACATAACAATCTGCATGCAAAGCACGAACTCTTCCATTAACTTACATGCAACCTTTCCCCACCAACAGAGTGAAGTGACAAAATAGCAATCAAGTTGTTTCAAAAATTACTCAAAATGGTAGACAGCAGGGTTTTGTTTTTTTAAAAAAAGTCTTAAGCAAAGATTTTAAAAGACTTAACTAAAGATTTAAAAAGTAAACCTGAAGCTGGAAGAATCAGAGCTAACTCAGTGGTTTGGATTCTGCCAGTTTTTTCACTCAGTTTTACTCAATTCCCCTCCTCACTACAATGCCTATTCTACATGGCTTTTGTACATTCTCACAATCACCAGCATATCCTTTCTCAGAGATTGAAAGGAACCCCTCCTTTTGCACCAGTTGAGAAGCTGGTTAATCTAACCCAGTAACAGCAAGCAAACAATAAAAAAATCAGGGGAAAAATATCAGGGAACAGTAAGATATAACAACCAAGTGTAAGAAAATACATCTTCAGATGGCACTAAACACCAGCGCAAGGATGGTGAAGTCCAAACTCTTGTGACAGATTGTTCCACAAACCTGTTCTGACTAACCACACCCTCTCCTGGGAGACAATTCCATTTAAGGCAGGAAGTTTGCAAGAGGCACGAGCCTCTGGCACGAGCCAAAGGGCGAGGCTCTTTGCCTGTGGCTCTTGGCCTAGGGGCTCTGTAAGAAGCCCAGGAAGAGACAGAAAGCCAGGACCTTGGCTCCTTGGTAAGGTAAGTAGACTCCTACAACAGGAGCCATATAAATACAAAGGGTTTTAAAAGGGGGTTATAGAAAAGTATTTGTTTAAAAACAATTATGAAGCCAGAATGCCAGCAGGGGGTTGGGGGTTATCCAGTGTTTTGCATGGAGTGTCACATGTATGACTATCTGCCCACTGGTCAGAAGTCTTGGGTGTGTGCTCGGTGCAAGGAGCTCCTGGTTCTCAGGGAGCGAGTTTGCTCCCTTGAGGCCAAGGTGGCTGACCTGGAGAAGCAGGGACAGTCAGTTAGGTGCACGGGGAAGATTCTCGGGGACTTGTTAGATATGTCCCACTCTGGATCTGGCAGCCCGGTTGCTGCCAGGGAGTATGAGGGTCAAGGGGAAACGGGGCACCATGCTGAGGATAAGGGGAATGTGCCCTCAAAAGGGACCTCTTCTTCAGCTGGTGAACGGGTATCCTTTCGTACCAAGGAACCATCCCTGGGAAGGGTGGGAGAGGGGCTCTTGGTAGTTGGTGATTCGATCCTTAGGCAGGTAGACAGCTGGGTGGTGAACCCGCGTACTGACCGTATGGTGACTTGCCTGCCTGGTGCGAAGGTAGCGGACATTACGCGTGTTTTAGGTAGGCTGGTAGATAGTGCTGGGGAGGAGCCAGTGGTCGTGGTGCACGTCGGCACCAACGATGTGGGGAAATGCAGTCGTGAGGTCCTGGAGGAGAAATTTAGGCTGCTGGGCAGGAAACTCAAGGCCAGGACCTCCAAGGTAGCCTTCTCGGAAGTGCTACCTGTTCCACGCGCAGGGCCGGAGAGACAGGCACAGATCAGGAGTCTCAATGCGTGGATGAGACGGTGGTGTAGGGGGGAAGGGTTCAAGTTTGTTAGGCACTGGGATGCTTTTTGGGACAAGAGGGAGCTGTACAAAAGGGGCGGTCTCCACTTGTCCCGAGAAGGTACTAGGCTGCTGGCGCTCAAAATCAAAAAGGTGGCAGAGCAGTTTTTAAACTGAATAATGGGGGAAAGCCGACAGGAGATGAAAAATCTCTGGTTCGGGATGGCTCATCTCAAAGAGATGAAGGGGTAGCTATTACTTTTGTACAAGGAAATGGATTACAATTGTCCACTGAGACTGTGGCTAATGATAGGAACTGCCTGACAAGGTCTCGAGGCAGCAAGAGGAAGGCTGTGGGCTTAACAAACCTGGGAAAGTAAAAGTGTTTATACACAAATGCTAGAAGTCTCCGAGGTAAAATCGGGGAGTTGGAATGCTTGGTGTTGGGGGGGGGAAATAGACATTGTGGGTATTTCAGAAACTTGGTGGGATGAGGAAAATCAGTGGGATACGGTGATTCCTGGTTATAAATTATATCGGAAGGATAGGGGGAAAGGGTTGGAGGTGGGGTGGCTCTGTATGTCAGAGAGGGTATACCGTCCAGTAAGATTGAGAGGGTAAGAGAATTGGATTCACTTCTGGAAATACTATGGGTTGAAATAGTGGGTCCAAAAGGAGGCTTAACAGTGGGAGTTTGTTATCGCCCACCAGATCAAAAGATAGAGGAGGATTATAAAATGATGAATGAATTAAAGATAGTGGCTAGACGAAATAACTGTGTTGTAATAGGCGACTTTAACTACCCACACATTGATTGGGTCAATATGAGTTCTAGTCGGGAAAAAGAGATTGCGTTCTTAGACACTCTCAATGACTGTGCTGTGGAACAGATGGTCACAGATCCTACCAGGGGAGAGGCGATCCTGGATTTGGTCCTAAGTAACACTCAAGACCTGGTGAGAGATGTAAAAGTGATTGCACCACTTGGGAACAGTGACCATAATGTCATTGAGTTTAACATTTGTACAGATAGGGAGTTGCCCAAAAAGACTGACGCAACTACTTTTAACTTTAAAAGGGGTAACTTCTCTGGTATGAGGGGACATGTGAGGAAGAAATTGAAAGGAAGAGTGGAGAAGGTCAAAACCATTGGGGAAGCTTGGAGACTATTTAAAAAGACAATCCTAGAAGCTCAGAAAAAATATATACCGCAGGTTAGGAAAGGTACAAATAGGTATAGAAAAAAGCCTGCATGGTTAACAAATAAAGTAATGGAAGCTGTAAAAGGTAAGAAGGATTCCTTTAAGCGGTGGAAAGCTAGTCTTAGTGAGGTTGATAAAAGGGAACACAGACTATGGCAAATAAAATGCAAGTCTGTGATCAGGCAAGCAAAAAGGGAATATGAGGAGCATATCGCAAAAAACATAAAGACCAACAATAAAACTTTCTTCAAATACATTAGAAGTAGGAAGCCAGCCAGGGAGGCAGTGGGGCCCTTGGATGACCAAGGGGTAAAAGGAGTAGTGAAGGATGATAGGGAAATGGCTGAGAAGCTGAATGCATTTTTTGCCTCTGTCTTCACTGTGGAAGAGGAGAAGTGTTTGCCCACTCCAGAAGCACCAATTTCGGGAGGGGTTTTGAAAGACCTGAATCAGATTGTGGTAACAAGAGAGGAAGTCCTCCGACTGATGGACAATTTAAAAACTAATAAATCACCAGGCCCGGATGGCATTCATCCGAGAGTTCTGAAAGAACTCAAATGTGAACTTGTGGATCTCCTGACAAAAATATGTAATCTTTCTTTAAAATCTGCCTCCATTCCTGAGGACTGGAAGGTAGCTAATGTCACTCCCATCTTTAAAAAGGGCTCCAGGGGAGATCTGGGAAATTACAGGCCAGTCAGTCTGACATCGATACCGGGTAAGTTGGTGAAAACTCTTATTAAGGAAAGAATTAGTAGGCACATTGATGAACAAAAACTATTGAGGCAGACTCAGCATGGGTTCTGTAAGGGAAGATCTTGTCTCACTAACCTGTTAGTGTTTTTTGAGGGAGTGAACAAACATGTGGACAAGGGGGACCCAATAGATATTATTTACCTTGACTTCCGGAAAGCTTTTGATACAGTTCCTCATCAAAGGCTCCTAAGTAAGCTGAATAGTCATGGGATAAAAGGACAAGTCCTCTTGTGGATCAAAAACTGGCTTATAAATAGGAAACAGAGAGTGAGTATAAATGGGAAACTTTCTCAGTGGAGGGTGGTAAGCAGTGGGGTACCACAGGGATCAGTACTCGGTCCAATGCTTTTTAACTTGTTCATTAACGATTTGGAATTGGGAGTAAGCAGTGATGTGGCTAAATTTGCAGATGACACAAAGTTGTTCAGGGTGGTGAAAACCAGGGAGGATTGTTAGGCACTCCAAAGGGATCTGTTGAGGATGGGTGAGTGGGCGTCAACGTGGCAAATGGGGTTCAATGTGGCCAAGTGCAAAGTGATGCACATTGGAGCCAAAAATCCTAAATATAAATACACGTTGATGGGGTCTGATCTGGCAGAGACAGACCAAGAGAGAGATCTTGGAGTCGTAGTGGATAACTCGCTGAAAATGTCTACACAATGTGTAACTGCAATAAAGAAGGCCAACGCTATGCTGGGGATTATTAGGAAGGGAATTGATAACAAATCAGCCAGTATCATCATGCCCCTGTATAAATCATTGGTGCGACCTCATTTGGAATACTGTGTACAGTTCTGGTCACCACATCTCAAAAAGGATATTATAGCATTGGAAAAAGTGCAGAGAAGGGCAACTAGAATGATCAAAGGGTTGGAACACCTTCCCTATGAAGAAAGGTTAAAATGCTTGGGGCTCTTTAGCTTGGAGAAATGACGGCTGAGAGGTGACATGATCGAGGTTTATAAGATTATGAATGGGATTGAGCAGGTTGAGAAAGAAGTACTTTTCTCCCTTTCTCACAATACAAGAACTCGTGGGCACTCTATGAAATTGCTGAGCAGTCGGGTTAGAACAGATAAAAGGAAATACTTCTTCACCCAAAGAGTGATTAACATATGGAATTCACTGCCACAGGAGGTCGTGGCAGCTGCAAGCATGGACAGTTTCAAGAGGAAATTAGATAAACACATGGAGCAGAAGTCCACCAGTGGCTATTAGCCACAGGGTATAGATGGGAACTCTCAGTCTGGGGCAGGTGATGCACTCTATTCTTGGTGCTGGAGGGGGCAGCAGTGGGAGGGCTTCTGGTGCCCTGGCCCCACTGCTGGACCTCCTGATGGCACCTGGTATATTTTGGCCGCTGTGTGACAGTGTTGGACTAGATGGGCCATTGGCCCGATCTAACATTGGCTTCTCTTACGTTCTTATGTTCTTATGTTCTCTTAACAGCTGCTTGACTCAACTTAAATTTCTATTATTTGTCACTGACTGCTCTTTTAATATGTTTAATTTTTACATTTTTTCATATTTAGCTATGAATATATCTAATTCCAAACATGGCCAGATCTGTGGATACTTAAATCTAGAGACTGGAGCTATAAACAGATAAGACAGGTTTTTTTTCTACAAACCTGAAAACTGCTCCACGGTTTGCAGTAGAAAAAATTAAAACATACCCTTGTTAAGAAAAATACCACCAAGGAGTACTACCAAAGAGTTAAAAAGATGTTGCGAACAAAATTAAATGGAGGCAGCACCATAAAGGCAATTAACATGTGGGCAGTCCCAGTTCTCCGATATAGTTGGTATTATCAATTGGAAACAGCAGAATTAGAAGAAATAGATTGCAAAACTCGCAAGGTAATGACAATGCATCACTCACTACAACCTAGAAGTGATGTTAATCAACTTTACTTACCAAGAAAATCAGGTGGAAAAGGTCTCCCAAAAGTTAAGCAAAAAATTGAAGGAGAAAAAAGGAGCACTGAATGATTACACCAAGAAAAGCAAAGAGAAGCTTCTAGTTGAAGTATACAAGGCAGACTTCTTTAAGGTTACAGAAACAAAACAAGATTACAAAAAGATTGCAATCAAAACTTGCTTTGACAACTGGATGCAAAAGCGCTTGCATGGGCAATAGTTGAAAGTTGCAGAAAATAAAGTTGATAATAAAAACACCTGGAGGTGGCTTCAAAATGGACACTTGAAAGAAACAGAAGGACTAATTCCAGCTACGAGCAGGCACTCAAAACAAATAGTATGAAAGTCAATATTTAGAAGACCATTGATAACAGCATTGGTTTTATTCTACACTCTGCCATGGAACTTCATTGATGGACTTTGAGCTGGATATACATTCTCAGTCTAATTCACCTCACATGGTGTGAGGTGAAAAATAGAGAGGAGAAAGTTGTAATCTGCTTTGGTATCCCATTGTGGAGAAAGGTGGGGTACAAATGAGGTAAACAAATAATAAATAAAGCTAAAGATGGGGCTGATAAAAGGTTGGTAGGTAGGTAGGTTGGTGGGTGAAAGATAGGGTTGCCAGTTCTGGGCTGGGAAATACTGGGAGATTTTGGGGGTGGAACCTGAGAAGGCCAGGATCTGGGGCATGATGCCATAGGGTCTACCTTCCAAAGCAGCCGTTTTCTCCAGGTGAACTGATCTCTGTCACTTGTAGATCAGTTGTAATAGCAGGAGATCTCCACCCAGCATCTGGAGGTTAGCAACCCTAGAAAGGGAGGACAAGGAGAGAGGCTATGGAAGAGGAAATAGTGGGTTTTGGGAAATAAATTCTTGCTGTTTTTATTTCTCAGTTTAGTGAATGTACAAAACTCTTCAGAAGACTTGATGACTGTAGTATCCTAATCATTTTTTCTCCAATATACCATGCTGGATTACAGTACTCTAAATATGATTAATTCTACCTTTGACAAAATGCTAAGGGCATTTCAATGTTGTAATCCAAATAACCACAATAACTACAGGCATAATTATGCCAGTGGAATTAATATTGTTTTCTACTCCCTTTGAGTAATCTTAAAATAGAAGTCTTTGATGGTTAAATTTTAATGGAACAATCAAAGAGTAGTTAATTCCACAGCATGAGGCATCCTTTGTGCACAGTTCTGGGGTTAGGAATGCTCAGGTTTTGCAATGACCCGGTTGCCTAAACATCCCTAGATGATTTGCAGTATCTGTTAAATTAGCTGTATTAAAAAATTTCCTGTACAGAGATTTACTCAAGTAAATGAAAAAAGTGGTTTTAAGAAGTAGTTCTGTCATTCCTTGGCTGATATCAGCAAGCTCTTGAATATCAGTGTCTCAGAGGTTAATCTGCCTGATCATCATCTGAAACTCCTTCTCATTCTTATAAATTTGATGTAGTGGCAGATTGCAAGCTTTCCTTATTATCTCGTTAAATCAGTAGGTGAAAGCACTTTTTTTCTTTTTAAACATCTTTTATTAATGTTAATATACCAGATGGAACAAATTAAAATGGTTCTGTTCCACATGCTGCCACTATCCACCACCTTACCACATCATTTATTGGTTAAGGAAGCATAAGAAAATTATAGGTGTAGTATATGCCTGTAATAAATTTTTTTGATAACACTGGTATTGCCAGCCTAGAATAGATTAAGGTTTGGATCATAAGCAGGGCAAGCAAAGTAACACTAGAGGAATGCAACTTCTCCTCCACTCCCCTCTCTCTCTAGCCTTCTCTGATCCCTATATCAACGGTTCTTGAGGTTGGTGGATCAGAAAGAACAGTGAGGGGGGTAATTTGGGAATCTGAAACAGGAGATGGAACTCAGCAAAGATTGCTTTCATCCCCCACACTGGGCTGAGTGATGCTGCTCAGCACCATTCCTTCCCCAATCTACTCTGTTGTTCAGGCAAACGATGGGCTGTTGTAGATGCATTGTGGTACTCATCAATCAGCCCTACCTGTGTTCTAGCAATCCATGCTATTCTTTCCAGTCCTACTTACACCATAAATAAAATGAAGTCTGCTGACACTGTTAAAATTAACATTTATTTCAATAAGAGCTTTCATGAGTCACAGCTCACTTTCCATATGTGGAAACCAACCCTCCTTTTTCCCACACAGAGAAGTTATACTTGAAGCATTCATGATGGAATTTACTCTCTCCTGAACTCACCTTATAATCTTCACCATAAGACGGATTCCCAGTTTGATTTCCCATATAGTTGCTGGAAACTACAGGAGACAAGAAAGAACCTAGCAGTACCTTAAAGGACAAATCCCATGGTGACCCCTATGCCATAAATAATCACGAGACCAAGCTTAATGGCTGCACAACATGAAGCAGGTAAAAGAGATGCCTTTTCAGAGGCAATTTGAAGGAAATCTCCAAAATTCCTACTTGGTTGCTGACTGCAAGCAGCTTATCTCATGTTGCTCCAAACAGAGAGGTGGGTAGTCAGCAGCACACCATAAATGCCTGCATCAGAATGGCAGACCTGCTAGTAAGCTTTTTTTTTAAAAAAATGTTGCCTTTAGCATTGCATCATCCTAGTTCAAACAGTGATGCCTTATGCTACATTTAACTTAAAGGAGCTGGCACAATGACATCCTTGCAAAGCCACAAATACTCCTTTAAAAGGACATTATCTACCTTATCTATATAGTTCAGGGGATAGTGCTGGACCAGGATTCTGGGCAACAAGGTCTGAATCCCTATTTCTATCATGGAATCTCACTAGGTGGCCTTGGGCTCATCAGAAACACTTAGCCTGGCCTACCTTGCAGGGTTGTTGTTGTGAGAAAATAGAGGATGGGAGAACCATTTTCTAAGTCACTTTGAGTCTCAGCTGTAGAGAGAAAAGCAGGATATAAATAATTGAATACAAATGTATACCTATCATGACTGATAAAATATATTTGATCTTCATAAAATTCTTCCATGACAGCAGTGATGAGCACACCATTAGAAAAGGGTAAATGTCTGATTGTTTGATTGAGGTTGTTTTCTGTCTCTGTTAAAAAACAACTCATCTAGACCTGGCATATCTAAATAATTGAAGGTATGTGTCCTATTTGTGTATGTGTCCTTGGAGAGATGCATGTAGGTAACAGAATTGGCACTGGTAGGACAACTCCAGATTATTTTGGAGTAGACGAGTATTCTGGACTAATACTAATCTAGCTTTAGAACAAGATCTGGAATTGTGATTTTACATATTCTTCTAGACATTTCTATGATATTTGACATCACAGATCATGAAATCCCTCAGGACTACCTGAGATGGTTGGGAACTGGCATACCACATTATGATGGCTCTACTCCTACCTGACAGACCAAAGAGACAGTTGAATAACATCTAGTCTATCCCATGGAATTTTGTCCTGTAGGGAGATATTTGTTGGCAGACTGTAGCTGTACAGTAAAGTGGAGCACAAGCTGTTTAAAGAATAAAGTAGGTTTATTAAGAAAAGAACAAACTTTGTAAGAAAGCAGAGAGAGAACTCTTAACTGTCTATCTGGCTAGACTAACTTTTCAGCAGGAACAGGAAAAGCCTAACTGAGCCAATCAGGAGACAGGAAGGAGGCTGTTTGAAAATAGCAGGAAGTCCCTAATCTCACCATGTTAGCTGGTTGCCCTGTAGGATGTTCTTGTCATTGTCTCTGTGCACAATAGATTGTATATTCCAACAATATTCACACACTTGTTGTGATGATAAAAGCAGAAGGAGGGACGAACAATGTTATAAGCTGCTTTCAGTCCCCATTGGGGAGAAAAGTATTGTATAAATAATATCTAAATAAATAAATACTAGGAAGTCTAGCATCATCTTCACATCTAAACAACAATGACCCGATGAGAGGCTTCAGACAAAGAATGCATTCTTGTGTTTGTGAATTTGTCTCTTTATTCTGTACAGCAGGGACAATGGTTGATGTATGTATACAAATATGACAAAAAGCTTAATTCACAGAGGTGATGGTGTAGAGTTCAGTCATTCATCAAGTTTCTCTGTAGATCTTTTCCTACTTTTAAACATTACCCTGTGTCTTTATTTTTCAGTGCAAGCTAGATGGATTTGAGCTTTTTAAAAAATCCACCAATTTGTCAAATTGTTCTCCAAATCTGATCTTTATGAAAATGACTTAACATGAATACAATAGAAAAGGAAGTGTAACTCTGCTGTACTAAAATTGTTAAAATGAATGACATAAGGATTGTAAGACACAGTTTGCACCATTTAAAAAACTGCTAGAGGTATTATTACTGATATTATTAATGATAATGGCAACACCATAATAAATGTAATTCTAAATACTAATAATTGTAATTATTATTAATAATCAACAATTAGTGGAATGTTTCAAAGAGACAACAGTAGGATAAAAATGCATTCCCAGCTGTAGACCAAGAGACATTCACCCAACTTCCATGAGATAGGCAATGATATCTTAAAGTGAGGTTTTCAAACTGTTCTGCCTACTACACAAGAACCTAAGTAGATGTTATGTGGATAATCCATGTTGAGGATCTACTCCTTTTTTTAAAGGGCAAATATCTGAAGTTGAACATTTTATTGAGGTCGCATAATCCTGACCTCTAGCATTGTTTCCTGCTGCAACAGTGCCATCCTATGCAGAATTATGCCCTCCCAAGCCCATCAGTGGGTTTAGAAGAATGTAACCCTACCTGAGATGGCACTGTAAATCACTCACACATACTAATACACATATTCATGCACTCATGTAGACTTACACTCATGGCAAGCCGTTGCTAGCTCTGCTATGGTTTAAAAAAAAGCACCAATGTATTTGGAGGCTACATATCCTAGACCAGAGAATTTGCCTTTATTAATATTTGAAAGTGAGCCCAAAGAAATACATCCCATCTGCGCACAGCCTCTGTAGGAATAACAGTTTGATTATGTAGCTCAGAGTTCAAAGGAAGGAGGTCAAACAGATATGCCCTTGAGGAGTTGCAAAAGCGAGCAGGACTTTAACTACTTAGCTCACATGTGGCAGGGCAGAGTCTGCTTTGCAACCCTCAGATTTAGGATGCTGATCCTATCTGTGTGTTTCTTATCAAACTATTACAGCCAAATGAAGCTGCATTACATGACATGAGATCACTGGCTGCATCTATCCCAGTGCTGTCTACGGTGACTGACGACAGATTTCCAAGGTCTCAGGCAGGGGAAATACTGGTTATTAAAAGTATGTATGCAAAGTATGTGCTTGACCATTGAGCTATATAGCCCCCACTCCACTCAAAAATCTTTTATATGTACAAAGTCAGCTCTACCTTAGCAAGACAGAACATAGGATGCCACAGTTATATATATAGTCTAGAAATGATGCAGCACATATCCAAATTCAGCTCCTTTTTTTTTTACATTGTAATGCATTAAACATTTTAAAAAAATCATGCCTGCTGGTAGGCAATATCATAAATAAAACCACAGCTCTATAGAAATATTTGTACTAATCAAGGGTCTGAAAATAGGTGTTAAAATTAAAATCAAGTAACTTTCTTCCAAAGACACGAGGAAAGCATCTTGTACGACATCAATATTCTTAGTAGGGGCTGAATATACTTCTTTCCCACTTAGGACATTTATATGACTAAGCCTCAAGAATCTCTAGTAGTCTAAAACCTTGTAAGACCTAAGGTGTGTAAAGAAATATTTAATGCAGCAATAACAGTATGTATTATTCATATTATCAGACAATCTCTTTACTCAGCAGAAACCTACAAACATTCAGGCATTCACATTTCTAAACCCCCCATTTTAGGGCTCAGAGGAGGTTACAGTTTCAACAGTTACAACAGTGGCAGCTTGGAAGTCCCCTTCTCCACCATCCTTATCAGCTTGGCATGAAAAAACATGGGGCCAATTTGTTATGGCCAAGATATCTGACTCCATTTGAAGATCACAGACAACCTCTACACCAACCTACTCCAAATATGTTCGTATATAGACAACTGTACTAAGCTTCATTGTTAGCCTGATTGCGCATTATTATGAATAATAACGAGGGGGATATGATTGATTATTAATAAGCAATCGGCTGCAAGAGCGAACACCTGTGTATACAGAGGTCAGCCCCGCCGGGAGGTGTTGGTAACAGACCAGGAGACTTTTGTAGTTGAAAAATAAAGTCTTTTACTGAAGTTCTACACACGCAAACAATTACACAAGCTCACACACAATTATTCAAGGCCTAAGAAATACAGAGAGAGGCAAAGCACATTTGCATTAGCAGGTAAATTGTTGGTGGGCAATACTTACTAGTCCGTTGTGCAGAGTGTTCCTCAGGAAAAATGGAGGGGAAGGAAACTAAGAAAATGGGGGACCATGCGGCCTGACCGGCAGGTAATCACATGGGAACTCTGGCTGCAGACCAGAGTTTAAAGATGGAGGCAGGGGTTGGGGATAGCAAGCTGGACATAAGAGGGTCAAAGGTTCGATAGGGGTTGTAGAGCAGAGAGAGGGCCAGTGGCCTGGCATCTCCTTATAAGCAGGAGGGTGGGGGCTGGTTCCAGCCTCTGATCCTGCCTCTTGGTAAGTCCGTCCCTGAAAGCACCCTATTGGTTGGAAGATGTAGGGGAGGTGTGCCTGAGGGGTGGTCAATACTGAGAGCTAGAAACTTGCTCATGTCTGACACCTGGTAGCAGCTAGGATGAGTCACCAGGCCGATTCTATTGTCTTCTTGATGGCATTAGCCAGGCTGCTGATGGTCATCAATCAGTTACTAGGCAACAATGAATAGACTCTGCCAGGGCTACGTGAGGTCTTGCAGGTGAGGGGGGAGGGAAAGAGGCTGCCTGCCTGATGCAGAAGGAACTCTCAATGGTGTTTTTGGAGTTCCTAGTCCTTGTATTTTATCAAGGCATGGTACTGTGCTTTAGTGTATACTGGTTCTGTTCCATTTTCCTTCATGAGGAGCAGGCTGGTAACCTATGCTGGGCACTGGAGCTACTGGAAAGGTCAGGAGAAGCGTCTCTCGCCTGGGTGCAGTCTCTGCTGGCATCTGGATGGGGTTACCATGTGGTTCAATCCCTTATGCACACACTGGCACAGTTTATTATTTATCATAGTCCATAAAGAGTCTCGAAAGCCTTGCAGGGCAACATCATGTCAGCACAGGACTTGCTTCTCTCAAATCTGACCTATCATAAATGGCTACATCTATAAAGCACCCTTGAATCTGACCATTTGTTAAGAACTCTACCCAATGACCAATGTTTCTTTATCCCAGGAACACTAGCTTAATGAGTTATACTGGATTCCTCTTCCAAGTTCTGTTGATAGTTATAAGAAATAGTCTGTGAGTTTAAGGGTTAAATGTTATGACTTTTGGTTTATCCTACTATAGTTGATTTAATGTTATTTTTTTGTACTTAATTAAAAAAACTTAAAAAGAGGAGGTTACAGTTTCAAAGCAAGTAAAATTTCAGGTATTTCCAAGCATACTTGAAACTGGAAAGTATTTCAGATGTCTATACTTTGGGTTTGGGAATATTTGTAAGAAAAGAGCCATAGCTAATATAAAAAGATAACATTGTAAGATGGTGGGAGAGGAAATAAGATCTGATTCACACATTCCAAAGCGGCTGGTATCCCAGAAAAGTTAGAATTCATACTTTGTGATACCATGCTTCTGATATGTTCAAAGCAATGTACATTTGAAGTCCATGAACTTTAGATGTCTATGAAGTTGACACATGCCTTCGCAGATATGATCAGAAGCACAGTCAAATTAGTCAGTTCATGCTTTTAGAATAACAAGTTCTAATGAATGTACAATTTGATTCTATAAACAGAAAGGTGTGTGTGTGTGTATTGTGTTTAGCATGATGGCTTCAGAGTCAAAGACTTCACCAGAATCCACCATTATCCAAATTAGCAATTTCCAAGGGTCATATTTTAGGGTACCAACCTTCGATCAATTAGCCAATTAGGTTCATCACTTTAAATAGTTTGCTCAGTTAAAAGCTGCCCTTAATTAATATGGCAGCAATTATAAAAATTACATGTATTGAAAACAATTGTGGGTTGTGGGCAGGTGTCATCTTAAGAGGGGCACTCTTTTCCCACACAGAAGAGGGAATAAATCTTAGATGGTGTCTGCTGTGGCTTGTGGGCATAAAGCAGTAACCATTTTTCTTTCAAATTGTTGTTTCATTCAAATAAAATGCTTCTGATTTGATCTATTAATTATCATATTTTTATCCTGTCCTCCCCCGCAAGTAGGCTCAGGGTGGATTACAACCCATTCAAACAGTTAAAATTCAGTACAGAAGTCCAATTTAAAGTACAGCATATCTAGAATCTCTAAAATGGCAATCAATTCCCAAAGCCCATGGTACACCTGCAGTCCATGCACAGAAGGATTAGTAAATTGGGCAGGTGGTTGTAAAACCCCATCAATAATATGTCTGCATACAGAAAGAGAGAAGTGGGATGAGGCTAAACAGATGTCTTTGGGGCTGGGACCACTCCGAGGAGTGCAAGGCTCTCCAGTCCTGCAGATCTGACAGCCTCAGATCACATAGGGTTTTGAAGGTTAATACCATAACCTTGAACCTGATCTGGTACACAATTGAAAGCCAATGCAGCTGATGCAACACTGGCTGCATGTGCATTTGCACAGATGACCCAGACAGGAGGCGTGCCTCTGCATTTTCCACCAATTGAAGTTTCGAGGTCAGGATCAAGAGCAGCCCTGCATAAAATGAGTTGCAATAATCCAGTTTGAAGGTGACCATTGCATAGATCACTGTGGCTAAGTCACAGGAAAAAAGGTAAAGAACTAGTCACCTGACCTGCCAAAGGTGATAGAAGGCTGACCTAGCAACACTCATGCCTTGGGTCTTCGTGGAAAGTGAGGCATCCAACATCATTCCTACACTCATCACTATTGGCACTGGTGTCAGTGGCACTCCATCAATGGTAGCTGGCAAGACTTGGTGAAGCGACAAGATTTTATCCACAAAATATTTCACAAAAGCCTCACAGTTAATTGCCAATTTACTATTCTTTTGATTTCCCTGTGGAAGGGAGGTTAGAGACCGAATTATTCAAAATAATTGAGCCAGGCAGGAGCTTACGGATGCAATGGAAAATGCATAGAATCCTTTCTTAGCTTTTTTCACTGCCATCTCATAGGTTTTCATAAACAACCTATAAGATGTTCTTGTAGCTTCATCAGGAATACGCTCCCATGCTCACTCTAGCTGACATAGCTCCTGTTTCATCCTCCATAGCTCTGAGGTATACCAAGGAGCTAATTTGGTGCAGGAGCGAAGAGGGCATTGGGGAGAAATCGTGTCAATGGCTTCAGAGTCAGTTATGCCACTCTTCTATCTGCTCATCCAGTGAGTCACCAAAGGGCTTCAGATCCTGCAGAGCATTCTGGAAACCAATTGAATCCATTAATCTCCATGAGTCTCAGCTCACTGCCTAAATGAGGAGGAGTTTGGATACACAGATGACCCTTCCCAATTGATTAGCACTTATAAAACTGATTAATTTTCTTCATTGGATGACAGTGTACAAATTTCATATTTTTCTGTCATGGGTTCAAGAATGCCACCTTTCTTTGTTGGCAGATGGGTTAGTGAAGTGGACCACAGGGCAAGACGCCATATGGGTCACATGCGGTTGATGGGCCATATGTTGTGCTCCTCAGCTCTATACTTTTACTTCTTCTTTTGATCACTACTTAGCCATACTCTCACCTTTGCAACTTTCAGCTGTATACATATTAGGCTCCCATTGATGTCTTTATGAGAGACGGAGCTTCATGATTGCACAGGGCCTTTTTCCCTTTAATAGAAAGCCCCCAATTGGTGAACTCAAGGATAATTGTCATCTGTGCCATTTTTCATCATCTAAATTCTACCCCCCATCAGGCCACTCCCTTAGTTTTGCAAAAGACAGTTTGGGACCCTATTTTTTTGTCAAATCATTCCTACCATGCAATGTCATCAATCACATTTATTCAAGTAATCTGACTCATACTTTTCTAATTGATTTTTTTGTTTTTTGCCATTAAGTCATAGCTGACTTATTGTGACCCCATGGGGTTTTCAAGGAAAGAGATGTTCAGAGGTCATTTGCCATTGCTTGCTTCCACATCATGACCCTCATATTCCTTTGGTGGTCTCCCTTCCAAATACTGATCAGGGCCAACCCTGCTTAGCTTCTGAGATTTGACAAGATTGGGCTAGCCGGGGCTATCTAGGTCAGGGCTCTAATTTATGTACTTATCAAAAAATCTAATCTCAACATGGTCACTTGCTCATATACAAGCCTGTGTATATCTTAAGGTACATTTTCAACAACCATTCACTTGGCCAGTATGGTCTTGTTTAACATTTAGTTATGGGTTCTGGAAGCACTCATACTAACCCTCAAATAATTTTGTAAAAAAGAAAATCCGGGTCCCCAGCCACTGGCTCCTGCAGTCGTGCAGCTGGGGTGCCGCCTTTGCAACCCAGCAAGGAGGAGAGGCGTTCTTTTTGGCAGCAAAGAAGCCACATCTGGGACTTCAGTGGAGGGTGGGGGCTAGAGTTCTTAAAAGGCTGGCCCTGCCTACAGGAGACCAGTCTTTGCCCTGTTCTTGGGCTAGAAGCCAAACATCACTGCTCCGAGTGTTGGGCCTACCTGGGGCCTGGTAGAGGAGCTAGCAGTTGGCAGCACGGCTTCCTCATTGGCAGGATCAGTGGTATGGGACATCTCAGCAAGTGCGGTGAGTCTGAGGCAGCGGCGGCAGGTAACACTGAGCGGAGGCAGCAGCCAACTATGCTGGGAGTTCCAGCAGTCGATGGTGGCTGGTGGTAAGTGGACTCGGTGGCACTTGGCAGCGGCGCTCTCCCAGTGGTGAGTGGCAACAGCAAGCACAGCAAGTGGCTAAGTTGGCCAGCTGGGTCCAGGTGGCTAAAGGCCTTTTTTCTGGGGCTCCAAGGAGCAGTAGGGAGGTTGCTTTAGGGCCACATTTGTCAGAGTTGGGTATGGATATATTTCTAGTGGACTTATGGCAAGGGCTGCAGGGGGCCTTAGGGCCTTTGCAATGGCAGGGTTGTACAGATTACAGAATGGTAAGCACCAGCTTACACCCTCTCTTTGGTGTATAGGTGGTTTTGGGAGCACAGTCTTTGGGCCCTGCAGTCCAGGGCAGGGAAACCAGACTGCCAACAGGACCACCCTTGAGCCTCGCAGTTTGGGGGATGGAGTTCCAGGGCAATTACCTGATGACTGCTAGCTGGACGTGAGCCATATCAGCTTGGCTCCCACCCAGAGTAAGGTGGCTTGCCCTACTTGGCTTGGCAAGGGAGGGGTCTTGATGACCCCTGGCCTTGACCATACTGCAATGCATGTTTTGCCTTACAGTTGATATTAATAGTTAATAAAGTGGCCCCTTTTAGTTACCCAACACTTGTGTCCATCTCTTCATTCCAGCTTGGGGGGCTAATACTTACATGTATTACATTTGGGGTATAATTTCTACTCCAAGTCAAATCCCAATATATCTTGGGGAAGAAAATGTCCCACAAAAACTACTGTTTTTAGTGGCAGAAGTAATTGAGTCTGATAATACCGAAACAGCTTGACAATGCATTTTCACATGAAGTAGAATTGTGTCCCACATACTGAATAACCCCCACCAGTTTTGCTCCTTTATAAAACTGTAATTTTTGTTTTCAGTTTGAACAGACAAAAACAGTGTTTTGAACCCAAGATACTAGAAAGCTAGAACAATCTGCCATAAATTTTAGCAAAATCATCTAATACTAGTAAACCCTAACGTTGTTTGCATCTGGGTTGTTCTTCCTACCCCAGTAACATATCTTTCTGGGGTGAGAGATATGCAAGCTCTTTGGTGGTGCCAGGCTACAGGCAATTCTGACACTTCATTGCTGCTGTGATGGTTGCAAGCAAATCTTCCACAGCTGACATGCTTTCTGCTGGTCTTTAAAAAACAAAACAACCCCCCCCCAACCCTGCTGCCCTAGGACAAGCAAAATTGTGCCCAGTTGCTGAAGTTCCACTTCTTTATGTAGAAGTTTTTTCAGGTAGTTGTAGTATAATGTATCCAAGACAATCCAAAGATGACCCAGTGCTCTGATTGAGCCTGGGAATTACTTCTGTTCTTTGGTGTATCTGAGAATCTATCAGATTTACATGGAATATGTGCCTTTTCTGATCTGAACCTTTCTTCCCATCTGGATAGATCTTTACCCATAGAATGCAAGTGGCAATGGTAGCAACATCTAACATATTGAAAAATGGGACCATTGGCTACCTGCTGATTTTCTGCTTATGTGTATAATCTGCAACAAAGTAATCAAGATTACCTGCCCCCCTTTTTTGACATTATAGTGTGTGATTAGGTCTGGTCCACCCCTCCATACTACCAAGTTGTGGTGCATGGTAGAAGGGAAAAGTACAGTTTTGCCTTTCATGGGTACTTATGAAGCCATTGTTCTAGAGCGACTTTCCTCTGCATTCTTAAAAAAAAAGTACAGCCAAGGCAGGAAATACACCCCAAACATTACATCCTAGATTCCTTGAAGCCCATTCTCATGGTCATTTAGTCCAGGCATTCAAGAACTGACAGAAGACAACTAACTTTATGGTTTGCAACAAAAATGATAAAAACAAGGCCTAATGGGTATGGAATCAGAGGAGAGCACTAAGAAATTGGGGCAGGGATAGGGTCCGAGCTATTACTATATCTCTTAAAGGTAATACTGTATGTCACAATGTCATGTCCCTTGCTGAAGCCTTCTATACAAGAAATAGATGAACATGTATGTTGTGGTGATAATTTATCTTGGCTTTTCCAGCTAGAGTCCTACCATTTTAAAAAAACTGAAAAAACATACACAAGAATAATTCTAAAGAAATCTCTGAGGAATCATTCTTCAGTGCCAGACAGAACCCTGAATTTAAAGCCTTACTAACATAATGACAGTACAGATGACTTGGCTTGTTGCTGGCTGAAAAGACATATCTTACTTAATTAGGATAAAAATAGTAAATTACCTAAATATTGAGCATATGCATGAGAATATATTGCTAGTGACTAATACATGCCTTTGAAAGCCCAACTAAAAAAATTTAGAATGTTTCCTCAATTAAAGCTTGCACTGCACTAGGACTAAAAAAACTATAAATAATTTTTGTTCGATGGCCTATGTTTTCCTTTATATCTCTTATCTATTAGCTGGAAACAACTGCCTCATTCAGTGTACTTAAGTGTTATACTGTTTGCAGGTGGGTGGTATTTTTATTATTAATTATTACTGATGTGGCAATTTTAATATGCAAACTACTTGGTGATTGTTCTCTCATTCAATCAAGTAAGTCATTATTCAGGTATTCAGCTAATTCATTATTTCTGTTTTATATTTCTGTTTTATGTTTTAGCATGGCCCAAGGCTATATGGGATTTTCTTACCACCTAGTTCAAAAAGTTGCCCATTACAGAATAATTACTTTTGGATATCCTAGGCCCGTTAGTATCCCAGTGATATTCATATGGAAACAGCATTCTTAATGTATATCTGTTCTGCCAGAGACACAAAAGATCACAGTTCAAGGTGGGGGAATCCACATTCTTGATGAGTCAGCTTTCGGAAGATTCAGTACCAGTACCAGCCTGCAGTACCAGAAGATTCAGTACCAGTACTTTCCAATAGCTGTCAGCTATAGACAAGTTGCTGGGAGACTTGTGACTGAATCTTCCAGTGTTTTAAGAAGGCCAGTAAAAAGTGCTCCAGACCTCTGATTCAGTGTATGGGGTGGTGGTGGAGTGAGGTGGGAAATGCCCAATAATTCCGTGTGCCCTAGGTTGGGAAAACAACCCCTTCTTGCTGTGGGGAAGTGGGAAGTCACTGCTTGTCTTTCTTACCCGCTCCACACCACAGAGATACAAGAAAATGCTGCCTGCCCTCCCTTCCCCTCAAATTTTGGCACTACTGTATCATAATGAACTGGAACCATTTCTGTTTCTACCATTAAATACTCTAAGCAGGTTCAGCTAGGAAAAGAAGTATAAAAATACCTATCCACCTATGTCAGTAAACAAAGGGGAAAGTAGATTCATGATCATAATGGAACATAGCCCCCATGTAGATGGGAATGATTTCAAAAGTGCAATATCCTTAGGGAACCTTTGTTTTGGCTCCAGCCGCAGACAATTGATACTGGAACAGCAACAACTTGAGTGTGGAGAATGTTTCTAGTGCAGAACCACATTCAAAGGGAAGAAAGACAAAAGATTACATTTTCCTTTGAGGGCTAATAAGAGCAAGTATGTCAACACTCTTCTTCCCATCCCTTTGTTTCTGTTAGCATCAGCTAACTGTTCAGTAGGGCAGAAACTGGTGGCAGTAGGAATATTCAGATGCTGCCACAACCTTTCCACAGCGCCTACCTTATTTGATTGCTAACTGGGGTTGAAGGCTTGGGTTCTTCAATCCCAAAGAGAATTTGAGCAACCCCCCTGCTTTTGGTTCTTTGAATTGTCAACCATGGACCAGGATATTTCAGAAAAGCAATTCTCAGTGATATTACAGGGGTATATTAATATTATCCACTTGCTCTACTCAGATGTGACCTAGTAACATGGCCTCTCTGACCTGGAACACACCAGCTTAAATAGTTGTTAAAATGCCCTGAGCCATAACATTTTAGGTACCTGTACACAGAGGATAAAATGAAGAAAGAACACCTTTAATCGTTTCCCCTAAATCTGTGTCCAAGAAATGTCAGCCTTTTATAAGTTCCTAGATGAATAATACTCCTTTTTTGTGATAACATCATTACAACTGCTAAGCTGTTTCTTGCTGCAATTAAGCAATTTTTTAAAAAGCAGTTTTGCTCTGCATTTTGGTTCGTGGCTGATGAGTACCATGTTGAGTTTCAAAAGAATCATGAAATGTAGAGCAAATCTCAGCTGAAGCACTCTGCGCCTGGCTATTCAGAAAGAGATTTATGTCATTTCCTCCAAAACAGTAAGCTGGCCCATGAGTGCATGATAATGAAGATTTATCTGGAAACGTGGCTCTGTTGAGAATTTACCCTTTTCAAGTCAATCTGGTTTGAATTTGCTTGCTTTGAAATCTCAGTGTAGAAGTTAAAGTAATTACCTCGATGGACTAAAAATCTACTGCCAAATCTTTATGATTTTCAATCAAAATAAAAAGCAGCTACTTCTAAGGGAATTTTCCCTTGAGGCTAGTATCCTTGACTTCATTGAACAAAACAGGAAAAATCCCACTAACTTGTAGCCTGATACTCAAAAGAAGATTGCACTAGGGCATTGAATCTGAGGCTGCTCATGTGTGTGGCACATGTACCCTCTTGTCTTTGTTGAATCCCTTTGATCTTCATGTGCAAGAACATTTTAGTGCATGCCTGGGACAAGCAAAATATTTGCATGGGTACTACAGAACACTGAGACTAGGGAGGGGGACAAGCAGAGGAAGAGCTGGCATTTCATGAGAACAGCTGGGTTTATTTCATTCAAAGCACAGAAGGATGGAACTTCCTTTAAATACCGTTCTTTAAACAAGCATTTAAATACCTGTGTACATTTGTCTGGGATGGATGAATATGCCCCCTTCCCCCCACTTTTGTTTCCATATGTTGTCATTTTGAATAGTTGCTGTCCACTTTTTTGTTGCTGGAATTGATAATTTGTTTGCTCTTTTGACACAACTGATGCATAATGAGCAATGACAATTTATGGATGACCAATCAGGGCTCTTTTTGTAGCAGGAACTCCTTTGCATATTAGGCAACATACCCCTAATGTAGCCAATCCTCCAAGAGCTTACAGAGCTCTTCTTACAGGGGCTACTGTGAGCTCTTGGAGGATTGGCTACATTAGGGGTGTGTCGCCTAATATGCAAAGGAGTTCCTGCTACAAAAAGAGCCCTGTGACCAATTAATTCTGACGTATGGGCACAAGAAAAATTCATAATTCAGAAACAGAAAATGATATGAAATTAAAGAGGTAAAGGATAGATTTATGCCATGGAAACTAGAATTAACAAATGGGGATATTCAGATTCAGACAACAAGGTTATAAAATTTTATACCAGCCCTCCTTTTTTTCTTTTGACATCCCCTGTTTTATTATTCAAGACTTGGCCACCAAAGTCTTGAACAATAAAACCAAAAAACTTACATAAACCTCATATCTAGAAACATCTCCCTGTACCATTTCTTTACAGCCTCTAGAAATTGAGCAACAAAATAAGTACATTGGGAACCAGAATCCTCTAAGAGGAATTGAACCTTTTGTTCTAATGTCACTAGGGGAAGCATAGTCCATTTATCAAGGAATGGCACAATTCATTTTAGCCTATGCTGGAGCACATAAGGACACTGCAGGAGAATATGTATAAGAGAGTCCACTGGCTGGAGGGGACAGGGACATAACCAACCTTAGCAGATAACCCAACAATACCATTGAAAAGGTGCAGTTGAATCATGAATGCATAAAGGTCCTACATAACTTTGGGCTAACCAAAGAATGTAAATAAGAGGGGAGTTTACAACTGGATGAAAGGCCCAAGACAATATGGTTGCCAACCTCCAAGTGGGGGCTGGCGATCTCCTGGGCTTACAAGCGATCTCCAGGCAACAGAAATCAATTGCCTGGAGAAAATGGCTGCTTTGGAAGGTGGACTGTATGACATTGTACCCCACTGAAATCCCACCCCACCCTCCTTGGGCTCCTCTCCCAAAATCTCCAGACATTTCCCAATCTAGAGCTGGCAACCCTATAAGGCAACAGAGAACATGTCCTCCAAACATCCAAATAAGTATACCTCTTATCTCTGGCATAAATCAGTTTGGCCATATGATAACATCCCTACTAGGAAACCTAAATGGATAAGAATTGCCAAACATTTGGGTATATAAACACATACGCAAATAGGCTATTACATCTACATGTTTCATGTTTGTTTGCTTTTTTCTGGGAAACATGTCTAATTCCTGTGTTTACAGAAACAGATCTAATGAATAGAGCTACTCTTACTCACTGTAGCAAGCCAGCAATCATTCTGTTGACTACTTGCAGACCTGTATCTGCATTCTGTATCTGCATGCAGAGCCAGTTTGGTGTAGTGGTTAAAAGCTGCGGACTCTAGTTTGAAGAACCAGGTTTGATTCCTCGGTTTTCCACATGCAGCCAGCTGTGTGACCACAGTTTTGCCAGTCAGCCACAGTTCTATCAGAGCTCTTCTCTCAAGAGCAGTTCTCTCAGAGCTCTCTCAGTCCCGCCTACCTCACAGGGTGTCTGTTGTGAGGAGAGGAAGGGAAGAAAATTGTAAGCCACTCTGAGAATCTGAGTGAAGGGCAGGGTTTAAACCCAACCCCTCCTCCTCCTCCTCCTCCTCCTCCTCTTCTTTCTGCAGTAAGATGGTGATTTTGTTGTTTCATCTCCTGGAAGCACAGAAATAGCAAACAATTCATCCTGAAAACTCCAGAATACCACTACTGAGCAATGTTCTCTGTTCATGTTACTGTAATGAACTTGAAAGACAGATGAATCACTTCATTATTTAATGTATTGATTGTGGTCAGAGATAATTGTATTAGGTGGACATAATATGTGTGCAAAGCACTAGACTGCTGCTATAGTATGGGCAGACTTACTGCAAACACTACTTCAAAAAGAGTTTCTTAATCTACATTTTCAAGTGATTAAGATTTAACTGACATGAATATTTGAGTACATATTATCTAAGAGTCTTTCATTTTGATTTGAAAACTACACTCCCAAGCACAGACTTCTGACCATGAAATCGGCAGTGAGATTCTTAATACCCTTACTCAGCTTTTCTTAACTTCTGGAATTTATGAACTTTGTGAACTTCATTACATCAAGCATGATTTGTGAATGGAAATATGTTTCTTGAGCTTTCCTACAATCATTGCTAATTTTTTTTAGAAAAAATCTTATTCATGATTTTATTTGGGTGACTTCTTCCCCATAGAACTTTCAGTCATAAGGCCAATAAAACTACAGTTTCTATCAACACCAGGAAGAACTGGTGTTAGAGAACACTACGAAATGTTATCTGCAGCAAAAATAGACCTCAGTTATGCACTATCACTGTGTAAAGATCACAGCCATACTCCTCATACCTTTGGAAAGGCCAAGTTTGTGGATTGTGGGTAGAGTCACTTGACTGTGCAACTGAATAACAATGATGATGATACTGGCTGATTTGTTTTCAATTCCCTTCCTAATAATCCCCAGCATAGTGTTGGCCTTTCTTATTGCAGTTGCACACTGTCTCGACATTTTATTGAGTTATCTACTACAACTCCAAGATGTCTCTCTTGGTCAGTCTTTGCCAGTTTGGACCCCATCAATGTTTATTTATAGTGAGGAATTTTGGCTCCAATGTGCATCACTTTGCACTTGGCCACGTTGAACCCCATTTGCCACTTTGATGCCCACTCACCCATCCTCAACAGATCTCTTTGGAGTGCCTCACAATCCTCCCTGGTTGTCACCAACCTGAACAACTTCATGTCATCTGCAAATTTAGCCACTTCATTGCTTACTCCCAACTCCAAATCATTAATAAACGTTAAAAAGCATCAGACCAAGTACTGATCCCTGTGGTACCCCACTGCATACCACCCTCCACTGAGAAAATTTCCCATTTATACTCATTCTCTGTTTCCTATTAATTAGACAGTTTTTGATCCACAAGAGGACTTGTCCTTTTATCCCGTGACTTAGGAGCCTTCGATGAGGAATTTTATCAAAAGGTGTCTGGAAGTCAAGGTAAACAACATCTGTTGGGTCTCCCTTGTCCACATGTTTCTTCACTCCCTCTCTGAGTGGGTTCATGGTTAGCAAGCATGCAATGTTAGAAGAGACCTATGTTTTTGCATGATTGTGTGAAGAATAAGAGCAGGATCCATTGGTATAATCTTGATGTCTTCATCCTCTGACTTCCTTAATTCTTATTAAAGGAAACAATCAGGGGTCTTTCTGGGGGGAGAACGCCGGAGCACCACTCCGGCAGTCCACAAATGGCAGTGGCAGTAAGCCCCGCCCCCAGCTTCCCGCACCTAAGTGCTGCAGCTGGGGGTCGGCCTGAAGAGGCCTGTTGCTGGCCTCCCGGGACCCGCGCTGGAGCTCTGTGGCTGGGGGGTGGCCTGAAAAGGCCCGTTGCCGGCCTCCTGGGACCCGCGCTGGAGTGCTGTGGACCTGGGGCAGCCTGAAGAGGCCTGTCGCCGGCCTCCCAGGACCCACACTGGAGTGCTGTGGACCTGGGTTGGCCTGAGGAGGCCCATCGCTGGCCTCCCGGGGCCCGCACTGGAGCACTGTGGACCTGGGGCAGCCTGAAGAGGCCTGTCGCCAGCCGCCCAGGGCCCGTGCTGGAGCACTGCTGCCCCAGGGTGGCCTGAAGAGGCCCGTCTCTGGCCAGCCAGGGCCCGCGCTGGTGCACTGCGGCCCCGGGGTGGCCTGAAGAGGCCCATCTCCTGTCACCTGGGGCCCACGCTGGAGCGCTGTGGCCCCAGGCTTGCCTGAGGAGGCTCGTCTCCTGCCGCCTGGGGCCCGCACTGGAGTGCTGCGGCCCCGTGGCAGCATGAAGAGGCCCATCTCCTGCTGCCCAGGGCCCACATTGGAGCACTGCGGCCCCGGGGTGGCCTGAAGAGGCCCGTCTCCTGCTGCCCGGGGCCCGCGCTGGAGTGCTGTGGTCCTGGGGCAGCCTGAAGAAGCCTGTCTCAGGCTTCCTGGGCCCCGTGCTGGAGCGCTGCGGCCCTGCAGCACGGGCCCGTCTCCAGCTGCCCGGGGCCCGTGCTGCAGTGCTGCGGCCCCAGGGAAAGGCATTATGGTACCAGTAAGTGAGGGATCTGGGCAGGGTGGGGGCTTGATGCCTTCCTCCCTCTCCCCATCTCTTTGCCCTCTTTCTGTCCCTTCTCTCCTTTTCTTTCTTTCTTTCTTTCTTTCTTTCTTTCTTTCTTTCTTTCTTTCTTTCTTTCTTTCTTTCTTTCTTTCTTTCTTTCTTTCTTTCTTTCTTTCTTTCTTCCTCCCTCCCTCCCTCCCTCCCTCCCTCCCTCCCTCCCTCCCTCCCTCCTTTCCTCCTTCTGTGGCCCAACTCTTCCCTCCCCCCCCCACAGGCTGGCTGGGGAAGGGAAGGGAGGCTTTTGAAGATTCCTCCCCCCTTTCCTTCCCCTTCTGACATCACATCTGGTGATGTCAGGGGGTGTGGCATATGCTAATGAGCTATTATGCTAATAGCCCAGTAGCTCCTGCAGCTCATTTTCTAGGAAAAGACCCCTGGAAACAATACCCATATTTGGCTAAGAATCATCAAACATCTGTTTATTAAGAGAGGACAGATGAAATGACACAGAAACATTTGTGGGCCAGCCTTTACTTTACAGACATTAAACTACACTCTTTATACCAAAGCTTTTGGATCTCAAACAGCCCAAATAGCCCAGCGAAGCCTGGACTCATTGCATTCTTGCATATTTTCAGTGATATAGTTCTTGCTCACAGTTTCTACAATTTCTATAATTATACAATTTCTATAATTTTTAATTGATAAATGGATGCAAGTCCTATTGATTTGCATGAATATGTACCTAGGATTGCAGCTCTGATCAAACAGCTAACAGATGGAAATTAGTGATGAACTAACTCCTCCTGGCACTATTTGGAACTGACCCAGTAACTACAAACAACTTTAGAGAATGTATTAAAAAATTCTCCCACCCAAGAGATCTATATTTCCTGGTATTTGCCAGGGTCCCAATGAGTTCCTCTATAAGCCCCAAACTCCTTACTTGGCTGCTATGGAAATTGCTGTGGCACTGCCAGCAGCAAGAAGGAAGCTCTCTCTCCCTCTTCCTGCTATATCTAGAATACTACTACAGCAGGTACCCTGGGAAATGTACTTTTAGCAGCAAGCCTGACATCTTTAGTAAGAGCACCAGTTTCCTTAGAACATATATATCCCCATGCTCCTGGACAAGTGTGACCTGGAAAATTACATGACTGCTGGCTGTGTGTCAAGCTGATGAAAGCTACATCAACTCCTCCTGCCCTAGTTCCCATTTTTAAAGAATTCATGCTATACACAGTTCTGTGGTCCGCCTGTGTAACAAGAAACTTGTGTCCTCAGCAGATAGCCAAAAGCTTACTCGATGCGGGGTGGGGAGGGGAGGCATGTGGGCGTACAGTCAATATATGGTAAAAGCTCCTGGAAGCAGCTCAATGAGTATGATTGATTCTGGGAAAATAAGCTGCAGTGGAACTTCCCATTATGTTCTGAGCTTGCTGAATATTCAAACGTTAGCATTCAATATACCATTCAAACCCGGATGTTGCAATACCAAAAGTGTAGGCTGCAGTTACCAAAAATTACTAACAAAGGATTTTTTTAAAAAAATCCTTATATCATCTTTGAGGTATCTCTACCCTCTTTGCTTGTATTTGTATCTCTTTTTCATCTCATCCTATAAAAGAGAGCTTTCATGTTCATATTTTTTGTATGTTCCAAGGCTGCTACATTTCCTTTGAAAAAGTGTATTTTATATTATTAACACAATGCTTTGCAGTCAGTGGGAGGCACATCTTCGTAAGATAAGACATGTGGTGTGTTGCTAGCTCTAATGACTTTATTGTGTATTGCAGTAGTGCAGGGATTTGAGCGCCTTGAAGCTAAACTGGCATTCCAAGCATGGAAAGTATGGCAGCGCAGTCACAGATCCCTGCCCTAATTGAAGTTCACAACCCACCAGACAACAGAAGTAGAGAAGGACCCTGTTGATATACCATTTCATTTTAAAAAGTTATGAATGATGCTCCTGGATCATCATAGTGATCAATGGTTAAGAAAAAAACATACTTTTCCTAGGGATCAGGAAATATACATATCCTTCTATTGGCCCATGGCTTTGCTCCACCCCTGTATTCTACTCACCTGGAATTCTGGTTTGACTGGGAGAATGTCTAACGTCTGTACAAGAGTTGCAACATTCACCACTTTTAATATCTTCCGCACATTTGAATCATTTCCTCACTCATCTCTATAGGGTTTACATGCATATTGAAAAACACTGCAAAAGTTTAATTTAACATTTGGTTGTATCAAGATGGGGTTTTTTTGTCCAGTGGTTGACTGAGGTGTACATCCACCCCACATTTTGGTAAAATACTAAAGACTATATAAAAGTATCTTGATATGGCCATCTATAGAATTGGATTACATTTTGGTGGAATATTGCCAATGGATTTATTTATGTGTACAGTGCCTTTCCACCCAATGTAGGGTGCCAAGGTGGTGAACAAAAAAACCTATGTTTAAAATATAGCTAATCCAACTAGGGTACTAATCCAACTAGGGTTGCCAGTTTGACCACTTTGGCAGGCAGTCTCCTGCCCTTTATCCCTTGGCCCCTGCCACTGGTCTAATGAGAGAGAGATTACTACTTTTGGTTTTTCATCCAGAAAGGACATTGCAGTGTGGGACAATGCCATTCTCACCAATCCACCCCCCCCCGAGCCTACTACTGTTGCCAGAAGGGCTGGCAATCCTAAATCCAACCCGGATCTGAATAACTTTGGTATGGTTGCCGTATCATGTGTCTTCAGCCATGCTGAGGTCATCATTGTAATCAACCACTTTTTGATCTCATTTACAATCCATAGTGAATTTTCTGTAGCCTTGTGTAGATATGTTTGTCCATTGAGTCACAATGTGGGAGGCAAAGCAGGCTGTGTACCCAGACTCTGGTCTCCATGAGATTGCCAAGTCATCTGATGGTACGAATGCACAAAGGAAATGTCTATGTGCACCCATCCTCCCTGTGAGCAGCAATCTTGAAAAACAGCATCACTGACCATAGGGAGGTGGTGTACATGCAGGAACTTCCTCTGTGCATTTGCACAATGCAGACAACTCAGTGAACATATGGAGGAGGGGTTAGGGCACTTGTACCTGATCTCCCACCCTGCATGGGGAGTCGATGAGCAGATGGATTGTCTGCACAGGACTAGTATGTGGAAGAAAGGCAACTAAGTTATCTTGATTAATTCTGTTTCAACTGCCTGTACATAACCCTTTTCCAGTGTTATAAATGCCATCCAATGTCAGCAATGCTCTTCCACTCTCTATAATGGACAAAAGGTCAGTTCTTAAGCAAAAGAATAAATGGACATAAATCTGACATTAAAAGCCACAGCACTCAAAAACCGCTGGGATAACATTTTAATCTTCCAGGTCATTCCACTGCTAAACTAATAGAGGCAGTTCTTGTGGCAGAATAGGCCTGTTCAGGTGTGCAGGCCCTGTTCCACCCTGCCCTCTAAGGTTTTCCCAGCACCTGGAGAGGCTTTACTCTCTCTCTGGTAACTTGCTGCCACCACCTGACCTTTGTAGGAATTGCCCACTGCCCACAGGACTTCCAGCTTCCCTTCCAAGAGACGAGGCCTTGCCTCTGTCTCCTATTGCCCAGCGCCTGATCACCACAGGGACCGTTTACTGCATTGTGCACCCCACTTGCCAACTGCCTGCTTTCCCCCAGTGTTCTTTTTAAATAGCATGTCCAAGACGGTGGAGGTCTATGTGGTACAGAGAACCACTATCAGCATCCAAAGTTATAAAGCATTTATTAAAAAGAAAATGTTAATAAGCATACTTTCAGCACAGCACCAGATCTCTACAGAGCTCCATTACCTTTAAGCTACCTTCAGCTCTTCAAGCCACCACATGGCAAATGGCTGCCTTTTCCAGACCAGTGTTCCCTCTAAGCTGAGTTAGTGTGAGCTAGCTCACAGTTTTTTAGCCTCCAGCTCACAGATTTTTGTCTTAGCTCAGGAAGAATGGTTCCGGAGCAAACTAATTTGTGCAGCAGCCAAATTGTTTGCTCACAACTTTAATGCCAGAAGCTCACAAAGTAGAATTTTTGCTCACAAGACTCTACAGTTTAGAGGGAACATTGTTCCAGACCCCAGTTAAGAGATCCATCTGCTCTGATGAATTCAGCACCAAAGAGAACTTCCTCCTTGCTCCCCTGAGTTTTATCCCCTTTGTTTCCCCACCAACTGACCAGGGGAGGCCAGGTCAGAGAAGTTTTCTGGAAGTCTTCATAATTTTCCTTCCTGAAGTCTCTCTAGTATTTAACACCTCAAAATCTCTGTTCCCTGCTCGAAGGGGTGTGTGTGTGTGTGACCATCCCATTGTCTAGACCTATTAGCATTTCTATGAAGATGGGCTGAGGTAAGTCTGGAAAGCCTTCCTTCCTTCCTGTCCTCTGCCCAGAGAGAAAAAAACTTTTAAAGCTCAGAGTGAAAGTATTTATATTTATATTTTATATTTTGTATTGCATTGTTTAATTGCTGGGGTTTAACTATGTTATTTATTGTATTTTTATGTCAATTGGAAGCCCCCCTGAGCTTGCATTGTGGTGAGGGCAGGGTATAAGTGTGATAATAAATAAATAAAATAAATAAAGTTTTGATCAATTCAAACCTCCAAAAGAAAAAAATGCTTTTCTTCACAGTCCTCAAAGAAAGAACCTTCAAAAGGAGATTACAACTTGATATGGCTGAACTTTAGTTCATTCACAGCCAGGTTCAGAACAATGGATATCTCAGGCCTGAATATGCACATAGGAGGCTTCTCTCACTATAGATGCTTATTTTCTGCCTCCAAGTATTTTCCTTCTGCTCTAACCAAGCTCATTACTATGAGCATTGTACCTTTGCATCCTGAGTCTCACTGTCTGAGTGGATATAAAGACTCAGAGGTCTCTGTTCCTACACATCTGAAGAAGGGAGCTCTGATTCTCGAAAGCTTATACCCTGAAAATCTTGTTGATCTCTAAGGTGTTACTGGACTCAACTCTAACTATGTGGTCCTCTTTTCCTTTCCTTTTGTGTCATTTTCCCTTTAGTCTTATCTTTTTCAGATTGTAAGTCTGTAGCCAGGTTTTGTTCTGTTTAAATCCTGTCAGTATATCCTGCTAGTTTTTGAAACACTTTATAAGTAAATATTATTCATATTACCACATCTTCTACATCAGTCAGATGGTTTTTGAAGCTTAAAAATCCTGAAATATTTAATGCATTCTTCACAACAATGATGGCTTATTCCACCACTCCCCTTCAGATATTCTGTTGCCTTTTCACTGTACTTTCTGAAGTCCTTTTTGAGGTGAAGTGACTCATATCTGACTTCTTTCTTCTTCTTGGTGTCTTTTTATGACAATAGAAATGTCAGTAGCCCACAGCATTAGCTGGTCCTACTGAAGAAGCATCAAGCAAGCAGAAGAAGAAGCTATAATGTACCAACCAGTTTTTTAAATGCTCCATAACAGTATGTCAGATAAAACAGAACAGTTTTTTCTGTGAGAACAGCACTAACAGCTTCTGTGCTTCTCCACAGACATTCTACCAGTCTTGAGGGAGCACTCTAGGTCCATCCACATTTACTGGAGATCTGCTGGTCATTTCCATGGGGTTCAATAATTGCACCCTAACTTTTCATGCATTTCCCTTAAATAGATAGATGTGCCTGGCTAGTGGGTGTTGTGGTAACACAATGCCAGGCAGAGACTCTTAATTCAAATGCCATGCTGAGTCCCAAGCTGGCAAGGTTTGAGAGCCTGTGAGAACAACAAACTTAGCAGCTGGTGGAGAGAATGTCTCACCCATTAATGACTCACTCCAGCCAACTCTAGCTACATCAGTGACAGGTTCCACTCTTAGCCGTAACTGATCAGCAAGAAGAATCTGGGGACATATGTCTGAAAATGGCAGGATGGCAGGCTCTGATAATATTTCAATAATCAATATCCATCAGTTGTTCGTGCTGTGATTGCTGAGACAGGAGCGCAGAGTTGCTTTCTCCATGCACTCATTAGGAATGCAAAGATTTAGTCGCTAGTGGAGATGTTAAGGTAATTAGCAGGGGGGAAAATGGAAGAAATGTACGTTGCTATAGCAATACATTCATCATGATCTACTGCATAAACACCCAGATTAATTTACAAGATGCCAGATAGACATCTGCATGGTACTTGCAGACACCAACTTATTTGCTTTTATTAAGGCTTAATCATCGACAGTAGAGCTTTCAAGGTATGTGTGCTATCACTGTCAATCATAGAGAGATGCCGAATGCTTTTAAGGGCAAATTCACCAAGGCAGCAAACAGCTTAAGTGCTAGGTTGTGCACAACTCATCTCCACAGGGATCAGAGCTGGCTGTGGGAGGGGGAACTGGGATCTCTCTACCAGGTGACAGGACTTCTTTTGAAAATAACCCTGTCACAGCCCTGAAGTGCTAGTAGACCATGCCATATCGCCATATGATCTGTGGGAAGTGGGGGATGGTACTAGCAGATCACCAGATGCTAGCAATACCCCTTGCATAACTTATCCTGCAAAAAGTCCATGCTAATAAAATGAATGACATCAATGTGATGTTCATGTGCCCTGGGCTGGCAGATGTGAGAACTCTGTCCAGTTCAAGGAAAAGGGCACCCTAAATGAGAAACTTCCAGCAGAGGTCTGCAAAGGTAGCAGAAATGTTTTAATTGCTACTTAGTGATGGTATGGTGGTTATTTGGTATACAAGCAAGAAGATGGTGGAACACTTGAATGATAGTATGTTTCATGGTCTTTCAGCAGTACCTTGGGCTTCGGAATTCCAGGACTGAGTCAGGTGGACAGATGTGTCTAGGAAATAGGTATTGCATATAGCACCTGGATTAGACTTGTGCATGGAAGTCTGTTTCATTTCTTTCATTTTTGTTATTAATTCTAAAAGGCCATGTTTTGTTATTGGGTTGTTTGTTTTTGTTTTGCTATAGTTTTTATTTATTTATTTTTATTTATTTATTATTAGATTTTTATCCCACCCTCCCGGCCAAGGCCGGCTCAGGGCGACTTACAAAGTTTCTTAATCCTTTCATTATTGTTGACAAATTGAACAAAGCCCAGAGGGACTGTAGTGCTCCCCTAGGACATCCACACTGCCCCCCTCTTTTGAGGCAGTGAAAGGCACCCACATTTAACATTAACATGTCTGGGAGAACTGATAGAAAAGATTTCAAACAGTAACCCAGACAGCACTGCAGCCACTTCACTTGAAGAACAAGGCAGAGATGTTCCGCTGGGCTTTTGGTTGAGGACAACGATGATGTGACCCTTGCTGGCACCCTCCCTCCCTCTTTCTCCTTGTTTTCATCTGTTTCCCTCCTCCTGCCCTGCCCATGGGGCGGCGGCACAGTCCAGTATGGGAATAAGATTTATTAAGGCACCATTTTGGATTTTAAGTTTTTTAATCATATGTTTAACTGTATATTTGATTTTATCTAATGTTTATCATTGATGTATACCACCCAGAGCTCTGTTTTTACAGGGATGGGGCAATTCATAAGTTGAATAAATAATAATAAGTAACATGAAGAGGAGGAAGACTGTCAAATAGAGATGGGCATAAACTGTCTGACAAACTAAAGGTCATCATGAATTCTAGATGGTTTGTGAAGTGATGTTCATGAACCAAAGAACCACCACAAACTTCCACAAATTTTGGTGCAGTTTGTGGCATTTTGTGAAGAGCAGAACCCCTGCTTTCTGCTCTTCATGAAAAGCCATGGGGAGCATAAAGCAGGTTTTAAATGGCTCAGAGCAATTTAAACAAAACAGCGGAATGACTGTCCCACCACCCAGATGTTTGGAAACTCCTGCTTTCTTCTCCCCACAAAAAGCCACAGGGAGCAGAAAGCAGGAGTTTAAACTTTAAATGGCCCACGAACTGGGTCTTTTCATGAACCAATTTCCCAGGTGGTATGGGTTCGTGGTTCGGTTCAGGATTCAGCCATGAACCACAAACTGAACCACAAAAATGTGATTCATGCCCATCTCCACTGACAAGGGAAGGGCATTTGGGGGCACAAGAAGGTAAAGCATTTGGGCAGGCAGGCAGCAAAAGAGGACCTTGAGGTATATCTGCTTAGACAGCGAATAAGGTTTGGAGAGCAGCAGGCAAACAGGGAGGTGCAAAGTGCAAGAGACAATTTGGCACAGTAAGGCAGCCATTGGGAGGAGAGAGGAATGCACAGTCACACCCCATATTTATCAGGATTTGAATACCTCACATATGTATATAATACTAGTGGCCAGGGGTCATTTCGTAGAAAAAGGGGTGCAGGAGCTCATTTGCATAACCCATTAACATAACTTATTTGTATATGCCACACCCCCTGACATCACTGGAAGGGTGTCAGAAGGCAACACCCACTGCTCAGGCTCCACTGGACTGTTTTGGGTTGCCAGCTATGGGGGGGGGAAGCATGCAGATCTGCCCCCACAGAGGAGGGAGAGCTTGCACCTGAATAAACTTTGGTCTTAAAGGTGCCACTGGACTCTTTTGGATGGCTGGCAAGCACAGGAAAGTGTGTGGCTGCTCGTGGGAGGGTGGCATGGTGGACACGCATGGCCTCAAGCAGGTAGGGGGCCAGGGCAGTAGCAGGGCAGAGGCACAGGAGGAGGCTAGTGGCTACCGTTTGCAGTCAGTTAAGAAAGCCCAGAGTCTCTCTTCCTCCTCCTCCTAAGGAGGTCTGTGCTCTTTGTATGCCATTAGTAGGAAAACACTGTCTGCCTTGTAAAACTGAAATCATTAGAGGCACAGACTGCAATAACAAAAGAATTCAGAACAAAATGAAAGAAAAAACATGGTTTTCTAGTTGTTATACTCTGCTTAGATAGGGGATACATTTTTATCATATTAATTGTGGTAACTATGAAACACCCCATTTTTGTAATTATTGTAATTAATGTTAAAAGAAACACAAAAATCTAATCTGGGTCCAATGTTTGCTGCAGAGCAATATGACAGACACATTGGATTTTTGGGCCTGTGGGCATATTGGTTAAACAAAACGGGACTTTGGTTTGATTGACATATTGGGCCGTTTTCATTTGTATATCTCCATTTAACATTAATATAAAGCAATACATCTCAGATGCACATTCAGAATATATTTCTATGGTTTAGATTTGAGAAGAAGAAGAAGAAGAAGCAGAAGAAGAAGAAGAAGAAGAAGAAGAAGAAGAAGAAGAAGAAGAGGAGGAGGAGGAGGAGGAGGAGGAGGAGGAGGAGGAGGAGGAGATTGGATTTTTACCCCACCCTTCACTACCCAAAGGAGTCTCAGAGCAGCTTACAAACTCCTTTCCCTTCCCCTCCCCACAGCAGACACCCTGCGAGGTAGATGGGGCTGAGAGAGCTCTTTCCAGAACTGTCCTTGAGAGAACAGTTCTGACAGAACTATGGCTTGCCCAAGGTCATCCAGCAGGTGCAAGTGGAGGAGCAGGGAATCAAACCCGGTTCTCTCAGATTGGAGTCCGTGCACTTAACCACTACACCAAACTGGCTTTGAAAAGTTGCTCAGACCACATTTGTGTTTTCAAGTGGCCAATAAAGAGATAAAGTACCTTCACTGTGATCAGTTCAAAAGCGTTCCATAGAAAGAAAAAGTCTGGAAGAGAGGGAATACATCTGGCCAAGAACCCAAACAAACAGTGAAATAGAATGTGGTATACAAAGTATTTATTCATGTATCTGCTTTCCCCCATATCACTTTTTTTTTTTTACAACATACAGTGCTGTAAATTGAATTCTTACTCACCTTACTTTGCTGCACTGGGCCACTTTAATTATCATCTCCCCAACACACACACACACACCACTGGCTCAATTCCAGTACAGAAGCCAAGTTAGGAGAAAACTGCTTGTCAGGATAGCACACAGAGGAGAGGGTGTTTCAGCTTTCCTATCCTACCACTGATCTCTGCCTCTTTTTCTGCTGCTGCTATGCAGAATCGTGTAAACCGCATCTCCTAGTATGCAGTGTCAGTTTCACTCAAGATCCCTGTAAAGTACCAGTTTAGGAACAAATCACTTTTTGCACAGTTTTCTGCTCTATGGGTAATAGGTGTGGGAGACTAACAAGAAACTCTTAATCAGTTTCCTTTAAGAGATACGATTCAACATGAACAGAAAACATAAACCACTCAAGCCTATACTACTGTTAAAACCTGTTTCAGCAACCTAAGCAAATGGATTGTTTCAGATGTCAACTCACATGCTTCTTAGCCATTTAGATTAACTGTATTACATCTTGATACTCTCATTTCCTAAACTGTTACCTGTCAGCCAGTGTGGTGTGGTAGACAGAGTATAGGACTAGGTTCTAGGAGAGCTGCGATTAACTCCTTACTCAACCATGAAGCTGTCTGTGTGCCCTTGGGCCATTCACTCTCCTTCATCCAGACCTTCCACACGAGGTTGCTGTTTGGATGCAAAGAGGAAAGGGGCACAATGTATGCCACTCTATGCTCCTTGAGAGGAAGGGTGGGGTATAAAACACACTAGACCGATAGAATGGCAAATGTTTCTGTCTAGGGCTGTGATCACATAGACAAAATAATCTCAATCCACTTTCAATGCACTTTCCAACTGGATTTTTACTGTGTGAACTAGCAAAATCCAGTTTTAAAGTGCATTGAAAGCGGATTATTTAGTATTTGTGACCGCAGCCTAGTATTATCTTTTAACAGTTAAAAAAGATAAAACCTCCTTCTGTCTAATTTCTTAGACTATATAACAAAATTATCTTCAGTCCTTCCTAATGATAAAAATTAGGCTTCCACCTTGATTTCTCTGTGAACAAGACAGACATATAACAATTGTGGCTCCCCCCCCCCCATCTAGTTTGGCCCTCTGAATGGCATCAAAAAGAGGTTCTCTTGATCCTGGAGTCATGAACATCAGCATAATCCTATCTATTTTTTTCAGAATGAAACAAAATTGTAGCGAGATAAGACAGTGAGTAAGACACTGTCCTTGAGAGAACAGCTCTGACAGAACTATGGCTTGCCCAAGGTCATCCAGCAGCTGCAAGTGGAGGAGTGGGCAATCAAACCCAATTCTCCCAGATTAGAGTCCGTGCACTTAACCACTACACCAAATTGGGTCTCTGAAAGAGGGTCAGTTTAAGCACTGGAAAAGGTGAGAGGGTGGTAGAAGATCACATGGTTTGGCCCTTGTGACATTCTAAATGGCCAAATTCAGTTCTAAAATGGCATTGGTGGGGGGGTCATACCCATGGACACAGTTGTGTCTTGTTTGGCCCTCAAAGGAAGAGGCTCAGTTGAGTTGCTCTCACAGCTTCCTTTGCTGCCTGTGACTGTGCAGCTGAGTATGTGATGCTGCTTTATACCAAGTCAGACTACTGGTCTATTAAGGTCAGTGTTGTCTCTTTAGTTTGCCAGCAGCTCTCCCGGTCCTCAGACAGTCATTCATATCACCTACAAAGCAATCTTTTCAGCTGGAGATTGAATATGGGGCCTTCTACATGCAAGGCAAATGTTCTACCACTGAGTCATGACTTCCCATCCTCCTTCTTTTCCCCCTGTATAAAGCCACAAGAGGGCTTTTGAACCTTCCTGTGCATGCACAGAATTATCAACATGATATTACTGCTGATGTCACAGCACTTCCAACTTGGCTTTAGTAATATCCAGGTAGGCTAGTTGGACCACAGAGCCACTATGTGGCCTGCCATATCACAGCTCTTGACATTCAACTGAGCCAAGAATTCACTGGGTAGTCTTGGGCATGCTGCTGTCTCTCAGACTCAGCCTGCCAACAAAGAGCATGAATAAAATATCATCCTACTTCCTGGGGCTGGTGTTTGAGATAATAAGTCAATGTACCTGAAGTACATTAAACATCATTACATGTCTCTGAATATAGCCCAGAATTACCAGTCAACTAGATGTGATGACAAATTCCTTCTCAGTTCCAAATATGGCAAATAATTGATCAGCTTTAGAGCATGTCTCTCTGTGTTCAATGGTGCTTGCACGCAAATACATGTGCATAGAACTGCAGACTTTGCTCTTTTAAAGTGTATAATTTGGGTCTATGATATAGATAATTGGAAACTATATACCAAAGTAAACTGTACATAGTTAAAATTGCTGTTGCCAAGTGTAGTTTACTTGGACTGTCAAGATATTGCATATTACCCAGTGGGCCCTTTTTACTGGGTATTGTGAATTAAATAAACCAAGACCAAACACATGTCTTGAAACCACAATAGTTTATTTATAAGACGAAAGGCAGCCCATCAAACTTTCCACAGGAATTGAAAAAATTCATCGTGGACTGAAAGCCTTTACTTTCTTTCCATTCATATAATTTTGGTTTTGGCTTAACACTTAACACAATATGCAGTTCAAAAGACCATGCCTTGCATTTAAAGTAAACAATGACTGTTCTGGAGAGACTTGTAATTTTTTCTTCTCCTTTGCTTGCGCATTTTCTCTTTGCCTTTCAAAAGGCTACTCAGCTAACATGATGCCCTCCCTATGCCAGCTCAAGTGCCTGCTTTTCAAATTATGGTTTCCTATGAACCAGACGAAACTGTAAGATTTTCACTTACTTTGGTTTGCATTTGCTCAAGAATAAAAGAAGTCATTGTGTGTGCACGTGTGTGTTGAGTGTCTTTTATAAGATGGGATTCATGGAATATGGAAAATAGGAATGAAAACAGCCTCAGGTCTTAAGGCATGGATATGATGCAGAGTCATACTTCTGAAAGTGATATTGATATACACAGTCTTGTTTAAAGTGTAATTTAATCCAGGATTTTTTTTGGGGGGGGGGCTTTTCTCCACAATCAAGCCTCTTACTACTGAGAGCTCATTTAGCATTTCACAAACATTGACCAATTTTATCCCTGGGGTACCTCCACTGAACTAAATGAATTAGGGCAAGTGTTTAATTAACTGCAAAAAAACCCTGGCAAGTGGGTAAGTAGTTGGCACCACACTATAAGATGTAAAGTGCTATACATAGACCAAATTGTGTCTATCAAGAACACTTTTTACTATGCCAGTTAAATATATTAAAACTTTATTACATAACTTTTTGGTAATATATACAGCTTCTTGAGGAAACCTAATAGCATGTTAGGTTTCCTAACAAAAAGGTTCATTTTTACCATTTTTGAAGGGTGATCACAGAATCTTTTTTTTTAAAAGCACTTGAAGAATCCTCTGCATTCAATCACATTCTTTCTGTATACTCTTAACTTGGCTGTAGTTATCCTGGTAACCACAGTTCTGAATGATACGTACAAAAGGGCTTCCTGTTTTCTTTTATGTCTAGGAAAATAGATTTCCCAGTTCCACATGCCAAGAGTTGCCTTTCTTGCACACAGATGGACTCTCTGGAAAGCCAACATATGCAAGTGGAACCATCCAAATTGACTGAGATGTGCAAATGAATATCACTGCAATATTTGTTTATTTGTACAGCACCATTAATGCACATGGCCCTTTACAGAATGCAAAAGAAAGGTCCCTGCCCCAAGGATCTTACAATCTAAAAGTTGATATAACTGAGACAACAAAGGGAAGGGGGATCAACATGTGAAGAAAATATGTTCATTCCAATTACAAGTGGTGGGATGTGATTTATCATATTATGAAGGTGAGAAGGGATTGGGAAGAGAATAGATTTTCCAAACATTCTGGTAACTTCATGGATAAGTATATAGCAGTCATCCTGAGGCTGAAAGAAGTTTATTGAGGAGTTGAGAAAATGCTTAAGCCATGGAAGCTTGCAGAAATTATGTGTGTTGAGAAACAGCCTTTACAAAACAAAATCAAAAGTTCAGATTTGATTGCACTATAAGGTCATATCTATCTTCTCAGACAAGAATGGTGGCCATGCCCATCAATGAAAAAAACAGCATGAAGGCAGGGGACTAGACAATGCTGAGCCCAAGACAGGGCTTCAAACCACAAACTTCTAATATAAGTTCCTTCCCTTTTGTTCTTTTTTCATGAATAGCCAAGCCCATTTCATATCCCCTTTCTTTCTGTATCATTACCTAGGCTTCAATCACACTTATATTACTAATCCAAGCCCCTATCCCTTCCTTTTCCATTTCTGTCTCTTCCCCATTCCTATACTTTCCTTGCCCTTCTGTCACCTACTCCAAGGTCCATTTGCTTCCTCTTGCTGCAAGTTCCCCACGAGCTCCTCATCCTTGCATTTCTGTGTTATTCTTCTGACATCTACACAAAGTGTTGGTTTGTGTTTAAGAGAGAATGAGGGGCTGAGTAAAAGGGAGGTGGGAGAGATAAAAGGGTGACTGGTGTGTGCCTTTGTGAATAGGGTAAGTGGTGTTAATGGATGAGCAGCACAGAGAAGGTATTAGCCAACCTAAGATTGATTCACAGTTCTTCCTGAGTTTTCATTTGTCATCTTCTTAAGTGATAACAGCCATTTTGAACATAACATTAACAAGAGAGCCAACTTCTCAACACTTCACTTCTTTCTTAACTCCCAACTGCTAATTATGAAGGAGTTTCTCTCAGAAGAAACAAAAGCTATCTGACTCAGTCATAACTCATCCTTTTCTTTTGCCTGATTGAAGTTTTAATTCCATGCTTCGGGATGTTGAAGTATCTGCCAAGCGTATTAGCTACAGATCGTGAATCCGTGGCATAATCTGCAGAAAACCAACAGCGCAGGTGGAAGTTAAGTAGAGCAGGCAACCTGTCACCCTCCTTTTCTGCTAAGTGCCCACCTTCGGTGGTACAAAAACAAAGGATAATGACAATAATATCAATGCTTCCTTATAAACAGAACCTAGCTCTTCAGCCTGAAAGGAAGGCAAATACACATTCTCCCACTGGTTGCATTTACTTTGCTTTTTGTGTATTCATTCTGACACTAAAATGCCATAGCTTTACTCTCTACACATTGTTTTCAACCTGTGACTCACCAAGCTTGCATTTTCAAAGACTGAATACAAACAAAACAGATTTTTAGATTGAACACTGCACTGGGTGATGTGTACAAAATCCCATTCACTAACCATTCCAATCATGAGATTTTTGCTTTTACATCTTATGTATCATTTTGAAAAGAAACATATGTCTTAAGCCTCAAGTACCTTATTTTTCCTTCCTTCTTTCTTTTGACATTTTCCAGCAGCTTACTTTTAACTTAATGTACAAGAACTGAAAGAGATCTCCCCTCTGCCACCTGTACATCTTTATCAGATCAACGACAATGGAACTTTCAGATCTCACACTGTTTTTGTAATAAATGGTTACGACGATTCCGACTGAAAGCCTTGCAGGAGAACTCACTCCAAAAGGCAAGTGGGAATTTAAACATTCTCTCTGCATATAGTGCAGTTATGTTTGAAATAACAAGCCCAGTAGAGTGTCTTGCACTTTCTTTGTTGATGATTGAATGTTGGAGAAGGGCAGATGACAGCTTCCTACATCCCTGGTTGGGCACTGCAGGGTACATATTTTCTCCTGGCAGAGCCAGCTGCTTAGACTGCTATATACCAGCTGTGGTTGCCTTGTGAGCTAGACCAAGATGACCAGAGGCTGAAGGATTTTGCACATATAGATTTACAGGTTGAGGCAACCCTAAGGAAGAAAGAGTCAGCACTGCTGCTCCAGTTGACTATTTTACCCCTCACAGATTCTTGGAGAGAACAAAAAAAATCATAGCAGAGCCTGGGAAACCCATAAAAAGTCAAGCTCTTTCCTAGTTCTTTGTTGGAGAGAGAAAGACTGTACTTCTACTTGAGTATGTTTGCCCATGCTATGAAAGTGCATCTATGTGTGTTATAATGCCACAAATGGGAATCCAGAAGGACTTGTGAGTGAATGTCCCTCTCCCCCACTATTAGGCATGGGTATGAACTGGCTCACAAACTAAAGTTCATGATGAAATTTGTCTGGTTTGTGGTCTGTGGAGTGATGCCCATGGAGGCTCTACATGAATTTCCATGAAGTTTGAGCACGGTTTGTGAGCAGAGACAGACTGGCACCAATCAATTAAACTGTTTACAAAACTCCAAGGCAATAGTGGGGATAGAATTCTCCAGCCTTTGAAACATCGATAAGACCCTTCTAAAGCTTAACAGGCACTGCTGGCTACCAGTAACAGAGTTCCCATTGTGGTCTATGGGCTCAGAAGGCTATATATTGAATGAGCTCTCCTCAGTCCCCATCCTTTGTTGGCTAGTGAAGGGAAAGAGAGGCATGGAGCTAGCAGAGCTGATTCATTACTTTGCTTTCAGTTTGCTAGATCTGCTCTCTGTTGCTGAGGTTTGGGATTAGGGTGCAGTGGACTCCAGGCTCTGATTTACAGCACAGGAGCTTAGCTATTGTGCATTCCCTCTCCTCCACCTCTCCTGCTAGTGATCTGCTCTGCTCTCTACTGCAGGTTGGGTTTTTTAAAAAAATTTCTGGAACCAGGGATCTGGTTCTGCTCCTCCTGCACTCACGCTGAACACATGGACTTAGCTATTGGGTGCCTTTCTGTTTCTCAAATAATAAGGCCCCATTACCAGTCCAACCAGTGGAAACATTTCCACATCCTCTCCAGTGACCCCAGTTTGTCAGAGTGCCAGATGTGCCACACCCATGTCCACAGGGGCACAAAGACCCGACACCTGTCTTCCTCTGTTCTCTGCTGGCACCTGCAAAGGAACCACCCCACTTTGTTGCTGCTGAAGGAATGATTGGCACACAGTGGGAGGAGGAAGAGGCCCTCTCCATCTCAGCAGGGACAAGTGGAGGGGGAGCAGGAGGTCCCTTTGAGAAAGACTCCCTGTGCTCTGAGAGCTATGGTTGGGACCCCAAAGCAGGCCAGTGCTACCCTCCAAGAGTCATGTTCCCAGGGCCACCCAAAAGGGCAAGGGGGAGGGCTGAGGAAGCTCTCACTCATCCCAGTGTTGTCCCCCCATATGTCCCCTCCCCCCATTCCTCTTTCTTTCTGTGTGATCCAGCATGCAGCCCACGGGTTGTGCCCTTGGTGCTTGAGTGGGAGGATAGCCACTTCTGCCAGGTGGAGTTGGACTTCCCCACAGCCAACCCAAACAATATCAACATATTTTGACAGGGTTCCTCATGATGTTTGGATGGGTAAATGAAAGGACTGTGGACTAGACTGTAGGATAGTTAGGTAGACAGGCAACTGGTTGGAGAACCGCAGTCAGAGAGTAGTTGTCAATGGCATTTCATCTGATTGGAGGGAGGTATCCAGTGGGGTTCCACAGGGCTTGGTTCTGGGCCCAGCACTTCTAATTTTTTTTATAAATTATCTGGATGAAGGGGAACTACTAATTAAATTTGCAGATGACAATGAACTGGGAGGAGTGATGAACACAGCAGAAGATAGACATAGAATTCAGTGAGATCTGAATACACTGGAAAAATGGGTGGATGTGAATAAGATGCAATTCAACAAAGATAAGTGTCAGGTTCTACATCTGGATAACAAAAATGAGGAACACGCATACTGGATGGGGGATATGCTTCTGGGTAGCAGTGTGTGTGAACAAGATCTTGTGGTATGGGTGTACTGTAACTTAAACATGAGCAACCAGTGTGATGTGACAACAAAAAAGGCTAATGCGATCTTGGGGTGTATCAACAGAGGAATAAGATCCAAATCACAAGATGTCATAGTCCTGCTGTACACTGCATTGGTCAGGCTGCACCTGGAGGCCTCATTTCAAAAAGGATGTGGACAGAATGGGGTGGGTGCAGAAGAGAGCAAAGAGGATGATCAGGGGCCTGGAGACCAAACCCTATGAGGAAAGGCTGAAGGCTGAAGGACTTTGGAATGTTTAGTTTAGAAAAGAGGAAGCTGAGGGGGGAGCATGATTGCTCTCTTTTAGTATTTGAAGGGCTGTCAGAGGAGGGCAGGGAGCTGTTCCTGTTGCCAGTGGAGGATAAGATTCACAATAATAGGTTTAAATTAAGGGCGGGAAGGTACCAGCTGGATATTAGAAAAAAACTTTTTTACAGTAAGAGTTGTGCAACAGTGGAATCAGCTGCCTAGGGAGGTGGTGAGCTCCCCCTCACTGGCAGTCTTTTTTGCAGCGACTGGACAAATGCTTGTCAGGGATGATCTAGGCTGATGCTGCATTGAGCAGGGAGTTGGACTAGATGGCCTGTCTGGCCACTTCCAGGTCTGTGATTCTATGATTCTATACCTCAGAAGCAAACACCTACCTCATGAACCAATCAACATCTACCTCATAGCACAACACTTACCTCATGGAACAAAATCTACTTCAGCAAACATCTGCCTCTACAAACATCTGCCTATACAAGCAAGCCCATTTGAATACCCCTTTCCATTGCATTTGTACAGTTTGCAATCACAACAGATGATCTCTTATTTATACAGTGTGTTCCACTAATGTTGAAGAACCATCCAGAAATTTCATCTAGGGGTGGGCCGTGAGCAAGGGCTCTTTGTGTTTGGAATTGAGGGGCCCTGGGAGCATTCTGGGCATGCTTCTTTCCTCATGGTCTCTGGCTGGGGTGCCCGCCAAGCTGCTGTGACATCATTGTGGGGAGCCACCATTGAAACTCTGGGGATGCCTGGTCTGCCTTTATGTCCTTCCTAACCTGTCTTTTTAGACTTGAGAAGTGGCCCTGCCAGCTTCACATATGTTTCGATTTATCTGCACAATAGAAATATTTGCCATAATGGATGGGTGTGTTCCAGACCCAGGTGCAGAATCTAATGAAACACCCCCTTCAGTGGGTGTGCTCTGCACAAGTCTGGTTCTGCCCTAGCTAGGTGACTCCCTGCTGTTGTGGGCATACTTTGAAGAGCCCCATCAAAAGTCTAGTGGTGCCCACCTTTTTGCCTCTCTTTTGGGTACTGGCTGAATGTTTCAGCCCTGGGTGGGAGTAGTCATGCTTTGAAGTTTGGGTATCAGGGGTGGACTCAGGGCTTTCAAGCCACCACATCAACTTCCTTCACAGGGCTTTTGAACTACCATGTCTACTTCCATCTCAGGGCTTTGACCCACCACATCTACTTTCATCTCAGGACTTTGACCCACCATGTCTACTTCCTTCTCAGGGCTTCAGACCATCAAGTCTACTTCCATTTTAGGGCTTTCAAGCCACCCACCATGTCCACATCCTTCTCAGGGCTTCCAGCCACCACATCAATATATGTTGTTGCACACTGGTTTGTGTTTGGGTGTCAGGGATGGACTCAGGTCTTTGAGCCACCACATCTACTTACTTCTTAGGGCTTTGAGCCACCAGGTCTAACTACTTCTCAGGGCTTTTGAGCCATCATGTCTACATATGTCTTAGGGCGTGAAGCTACCATATCTACATATGTCATTGCATGCTGGTTTGGGTTTCTGGTGGTCTCAGAGCACATTGTCATGGATATGCTGGGCTGGCAAAAATGCCCCCCACCTTCAGTTTCTACTGGAGAGATTCTCAGAGACTTTGATTCTGCACTTTTTTGCGGTTTTTCCCTCTCCACCAGAAACAATTGAGTATGGGGCACCTTCTTTGGGTGGGGCATAACTCAGACCCTGTAAATCCAATCCTCACCAAATGTGGTAGGCAGGTAGAAGGGAGTCAGCCAGAGATATGCTGTTACTTTGATGTCTCTAGCTTACTAGCGGGGCATTCAATACACTCCTAAACCTCCTGAACCTGTACCTCATTTCCCCAGAAAGCACTTTCTTGTGGGCACCTTTTTTGTGGGTGGAGGGGTGTAACTCAGACCCTGTAAATCCAGTCCTCACCACACTTGGAAGGCAAATAGAGGAGAGTCAGCCGGAAACCCACTGCAAGTTTGGTGTCTCTAGCATGCCAGGGGGCGTTCTACCACATAATGAACTTTCTGAACTGGTTCAGTTCATATTAACGGGTTTATGCCCATGACAGTCCGCAACTCAGTTTGTGGGTTTGTGGTATAAACATGCTTTCACTAACTGGCCACTAGGTCAGGTCCTTTCACATGCACAGGATTCCACCCACACCAGAGTGCCCTTTCCCAAAAGTCAGACCAAATGCTACAAGTTCTGTTCATCACCAGAGATGGCCCTAACAACTGGGTAATATGTTCTCTCCCAGAGTTAGAGTTAAACTGTTCCACTATGCTACCAAGCAGAGGTACCCTTGAAACTGTTCTCTTGTTGAGGCAGACCCAAACTATCACTGTACCCCCTCATCAGACAAACTTGAAGAAGAAGAATTGATTTTAAACCCCACTTTTCTCTGACCTAAGGAGTCTCAAAGTGGTTTACAATCACCTTCACTTCCACAGGCACCTTGTGAAGTAGGTGGGGCTGAGAGAGTTCTGAGAGAACTGTGACTAGGTCACCCAGCAGGCTTCATGTAGAGCAGTAGGGACTCAAACTCTGTTCTCCAGATTGGAGTCTGCCACTCCTAACCACTACACCACACTGGCTCTCCTTGATGGGAAGCAACTGTGGTGAGCTTATCCCAGGATTACTTTACTGTCTCAGCAACACTGTAAAAGCCTAAGGAACTGTTTAGCGTTCCCCCCCTTTTGCTCCAAATTGTATTATTTGCTTGATTTCTGGGAACAATTAACAGATGGAGAACCCATAAACTGACTGAGAGAAAGGGGGACTAGGAAAAGGTGGAGACTGAACTCCAGGAAGGGAAGAAAGGTATAGTCTTTGTGCTTCATGGCTCCTTTTAAGTTTTGTCATAACTCACAAAGGCATCTGGCAAAGGATGCTCAAGGAATTTGCCTATCTACATGACGAGAGCAAAGGAAAAAGAAAAGTGAAAGAAAAAAAATTCATTGCCCCCGCCCTGATTTGCTCCCTGGGAGGTAGGCAAGTCCAGGGCCGATTTTGCACAAGGAGCTGCGCCACCATCACACCTCCCTTTGCCCCATTTCCATTGGTCAGTTTCCCATTTGAAGTCATGCGGCTGCATTTTGACCCGTGGCTTCCCCCAATTTTCTCTTCATTTTCATGATCCTGTTTTTTGAGGATCACGAAACCATGGGGAAAATCAGGCAAAGCCAAGGGTCAAAATGCGGCCACGTGGCTTTGAATGGGAAATTGACCAATGGAAACAGGGCAAAGGGAGGCATGATGGCGGTGCAGCTCCTTATGCTAAATCGGCCCAGGTGAGGGCTCCAACTTCAGTTACTTCAAGGACACATGATAAACTATGGCTTAAGACTTCAGCTTTCTGTGTCTCACTGCTAGTTAAAAAACTGTAGTGTCAGAGAGATTTCCAGTGCTTTGTCCCTTCCATGCACAAAGCAATGTATGGAGTGGGGGGAATGCACACATTCTTCTCCATCCTCGATTTAGGAGGTGAGCATTTCCTTTCACTTAATGCTGCATTTTTGTGCTTCTGATAGACAATGCCTGCCCATGGAGGCTTTTCTTTTCAATTTCTTTGTCAGCTTCCTCTCCCTTCTACCCCTCTCTCTGCTCTCTCTCCCACTGTCTGAATTTATATTGTAAGCTCTTTGGAGTACAGACCTTGCTTTATGCTTTTTGTGCTGACTTTTACCCTGAGAAGGCACTGTTACTTTGTGAGGGTACAATCTGTGGATCTGTCCATGATATGTGGTTTGGTAGTAGGTCTGGGGTGACCCCATCTGAAAATGAGGATCCATTTAAATTATCTGGTCAGTTATGTAGCATTATGAATAAAACCCAGCATTTTTGATCCTATGGAAAGAGCTCTTCTTTCCTGTCCAGCTCACAACAGAAGTTCCAATTGCCCATCCAAGGAAGAAGGAACAGACCAACAGCTTTTGCATATCCTTCAATTAGCTGCTGCTAAATTTAGAGCGAAAGTTTCACGGAGTGTGGGCTCAGTGTCTTGCTGAAACAGAACCCCAACATGGGAAGAAATCATTTGGGGGGTGGGGTGAGGTGAGGTTTTAACTGCTGAAACAAAGCCTGCTTCTCCCAGGGAAAATGTTTGTACCATAAATGATGTTCAGCAGTGTGTGTGGGGCAGTCACATGCTGAAAAGGAACCCCCCAAAAATGGGAAGAAAATCCTCAGTGTTAAAGTAGCCATAGGGAACATACAGTTCCCATGCTCCTTTGCTCTCTCATGCATGTTTGTATGGACTGTTATGCTGGACATAGACATGCAGCCACCCAGCAGATTCCCATGAAAGTTTCAGTGATCAGTGGTATATCTGAGGTTTATTCACAACCACCTGTTACGACACAAGCCAAACCTGCAGGAGCCCAAGCATCGATTGTGATGACCCCACCCCTTCCTCTAGTCAAGACCTTTAGATAGGATGGTCCTCCTCTTACTTTGGACTTAGTTATTTTAATAGGCACCCCCTTTTAGAGGCTAGGTGCCAGGGGATCTGGAACTTAGGGAGTCTCATAAAGGCACCTGGCTTTAACCATAACGTTGGAAATGTCTCGGGCAAGAAAAGAAGAGTGTGCTGGAATTAAAGGCTGATCAACTGCAACCCCCCTCCCTGATCCATGCAAACCTTGCTCAAGAACAAACAGAACTTTCTAGTCCAGCATTTTCTTTGGGCTGAGGCCAAAGCTGTACCTAGAGGTGCTGAAGCAGAAGATGCAGGAGAACATTCTCTCTTCAGTCTGCAACATTTATGTGGCAGTGCTTAGTGTCACTTCCTACATATTAAAGGTGCTGGATAGCATATGAGAAGTGCTTTGTGGATGGCCTGTGTATGAAAGACCAAGCAGCCTTGTTTCAAGTTTTGTCAAACTGGGTGAAACATTTCTTACAATACCAGAAGAGAATGTTATCTTTTTTCCCTATCGGACTTTGGAGCATGCTTCTGTTCTTTCCATGTGTCAGAGTGAAGCTTCTTAATGCTGGTATCTGGTTTAAAGATCTTATCAAACCTGATGTAGAGGAAAATGCTAAACAGAGTGCTTTGAAACAGAGCTACCTGTGAGCTGTCACAATGATGCTGTTGTCATTCGACTGTCCTAAATGTGTCTCGTGAAAACTCATGTAATGTTTGAATGGTTGAAATAAAATTGAGTATCTGTTCTGAAAAAAAGAACAAAAAACCCCCCTTTCAATCCCCTTCTCTGTCCAGTTTAGGTAACATCCTGCCTAGAGTCATGGATTGCCAGGTCAGATCATCAAATGATCCGAGGGGGAAACTGCACATAAGGCTAAAAATATGCATGTGTTCAATAATGTATATATGATGGTGAGACTTACAAAAACACTTTGTTTACTTATAATTGCTGAATCACTGATTTATTTGCACATGGTTTATGTATACTATTAGTTACTGAGTGGCAGGCAGCAACAACAGGTCTGTGGAATAGGGGAGAAGAAATTATGGACTGCCATCAGGATCTGTGAGAATGCACATGCATGAAACACTGCTCTGTACTGTACATTACTGTTTGAATATTTGAAAAATAGGCTAAAACTGTTTGCAGAGAGAGAACTGGCTAGCAGGTAATCTGCTCCCTGTTTGCAACAAGTGAATAAATGTTGAGTTGAACAAGTGTGTATTCAAATGTCCCTAATTTCATGTACAGCTCATATTGTTGACTTAAAGAAAGTTGGCACGGTGGCCAGTGAAGCTGTGGGTGTGAAAGTATCTCTACACTAGGGTTATGCACTCGGTATATACTGAACCAAATAAATATCCAAAAAATACCTTAGTATTTTTCAAGTATTTATTCAGCCGAAGTAGCCGTGCCCAAACAAAAGCCAATATTAATTAATTAATATAGGCTTTTATTTGAGCATGGCTAGAAATCATTTAAAGAGACCAAGGTCTCTTTAAATGCTTTCTGAGTTCACTCACCAAGTCATGCCACCACAGCAGCGCAACTCGATGTGTGAGCTGAGAAAGGATTTGATTCTTCACTCCTCCATATGCAACCATCTGGGTGACCCTGGGTTAGTCACACTTCTCTCAGAGCTGTTCTCTCAAGAGCAGTTCTCTCAGAGCTCTCTCAATCCCACCTACCTCACAGGGTGTCTGTTGTGGGGAGAGGAAAGGAAGGAGATTGTAAGCAGCTCTATGACTCCGAGTGAAGGGTGGGGTATAAATCCTCCTCCTCCTCCTCTTCTTCTTCTTTGACAAAGGGCTTTTCCCTCTGGTTCCTCGGGATGGAGTTCATGAGTGTTTATGCATGTGAATGTGTAACAGGAGATTTTCATATTTAGAGGGTCCGCTTCACACAGCAGACTGTTCTTGTTATTTGAGAGCACCTGTGTAATTCAAGTGATCTTCCAGGAGCAGTTTCTATTGAACATTCTTTCTACCCCCAAAAACCAAATTTGCTGACAAGTGATATAGACCATCATTACACAAAGAACAAAATCTTCTTAAAAGACATGGAATAATTTTATCTGAGTTTTGCAGTGTTTTACACTCTGCTTATCCTAGTGAAAAGAACAGATATTTATGCCTTTCCACAGTGAAATATGACATTTATTAACATACTATAAAATGAGCAACAGATTGAGGAAAAATCAACAGAAAAGCACATGTCCAATAACTCAAACAATTTTTGTATATGGGTTACACTGTGGTAGGCTTCTAAATATATTTATGTGTAATGGAAATATATTAAGAAAAAAGATGAAAAAAATCAAAGTCAAATATGGGGAAGCTATTTTTGTAGCATAAAAATGAAAATTGACTTGAACCACTAAAAACATTGCTAGATTGTACAAAAAATAAAAGGGAAAGATGTGAAGTTCAGTGAGTTAGAAACAAGTCACAGATTGTGGTTCCGCATATACATTTCATTATTTTGTATGTAAAGCGTACAAATGCTGAAGGGGGAGTGGTTATTAAAGAGGCAGCCTTGTTCCCATCTCCCAGCACAGTCACTATGATAATCAAGAGTGCCCTCGTCATTAGCCTTTTACTTCCTAAACCTTCCTAAACTTCCTCAACCTTTAGGATGCCAGTTTGCTGTAGTTGATGGATCTCCATCAAAAAAAAGAGCCAGTTCGGTGTAGTGGTTAAGTGTGCGGACTCTAATCTGTGAGAACCAGATTTGATTCCCCACTCCTCCACTTGTACCTGCTGACCAGGTCAGTCACAAGCTCTGGCACAGCTGTTCCTGAAAGAGCAGTTTGTGTTAGAGCTCTCTCAGCCCCACCTACCTCACAGGGTGTCTGTTGTGGGGAGGAGAAGGGAAAGGAGTTTGTAAGCCACTCTGAGACTCCAAGTGAAGGGTGGGGTATAAATCCAAACTTCTTCTTCTCCTTCTTCTTCTTCTTCTGGCCTCATCATTGAAGTAGCAAATTCAGCTCCAAGGTGACTTCTCAGTTTATTTATTTATTTAAAATATTTTATCCCATTTTATTTCTTTAGATGTAAGGTGGCTATCAATGCAATGACAAATTGCAAGGACACAAAAGTATGTAAGTTTTTGGGGAAAGCCGACAGGAGATGAAAAGTCTCTGGTTCAGGATGGCTCATCTCAAAGAGATGAAGGGGTAGTTGTTTCTTTTGTACAAGGAAATGGATTACAATTGTCCACTGAGACTGTGGTTAACGATAGGGACTGCCTGGCAACGTCTTGAGGCAGCAAGAGGAAGGTTGTGGGCTTAACAAGTGTGGGAAACTGTAGTGTGGAAAAGTGGAAAAGGTCAAAACCATTGGGGAAGCTTGGAGACTATTTAAAAAGACAATCCTAGAAGCTCAGAAAAAATATATACCACAGGTTAGGAAAGGCACAAATAGGTATAGAAAAAAGCCTGCATGGTTAACAAATAAAGTAATGGAAGCTGTAAAAGGTAAGAAGGATTCCTTTAAGAGGTGGAAAGCTAGTCTCAGTGAGGTTGATAAAAAGGAACACAGGCTGTGTCAAATAAAATGCAAGTCCATGAACAGGCAAGCAAAAAGGGAATATGAGGAGCATATCGCAAAAAAACATAAAGGCCAACAATAAAACTTTCTTCAAATACATTATAAGTAGGAAACCAGCCAGGGAGGCAGTGGGGCCCTTGGATGACCAAGGGGTAAAAGGACTACTGAAGGATGACAGGGAAATGGCTGAGAAGCTGAATGCATTTTTTGCCTCTGTCTTTACTGCGGAAGATGAGAAGAACCCACTCCAGAAGCACCAATTTCGGGAGGGGGTTTGAAAGACCTGAATCAGATTGAGGTGACAAGAGAGGAAGTCCTATGACTAATGGACAATTTAAAAACTAATAAATCACCAGGCCCGGATGGCATTCATCCGAGAGTTTTGAAAGAACTCAAATGTGAACTAGTGGATCTCCTTATAAAAATATGTAATCTTTCTGTAAAATCTGCCTCCATTCCCAAGGACTGGAAGGTAGCTAATGTCACTCCCATCTTTAAAAAGGGCTCCATGGGAGATCTGGGAAATTACAGGCTGGTCAGACTGACATCAATACTGGGTAAGTTGGTGGAAACTGTTATTAAGGAAAGAATTAGTAGGCACATTGATGAACAAAAACTATTGAGGCAAACTCAGCATGGGTTCTGTAAGGGAAGATCTTGTCTCACTAACCTGTTAGTGTTTTTTGAGGGAGTGAACAAACATGTGGACAAGGGGGACCCAATAGATGTTGTTTACCTTGACTTCCAGAAAGCTTTTGATAAAGTTCCTCATCAAAGGCTCCTAAGTAAGCTCAATAGTCATGGGATAAAAGGACAAGTCCTCTTGTGGATCAAAAACTGGCTTATAAATAGGAAACAGAGAGTGAGTATAAATGGGAAATTTTCTCAGTGGAGGGTGGTAAGCAGTGGGGTACCACAGGGATCAGTACTCAGTCCGATGCTTTTTAACTGGTTTATTAACGATTTGGAATTGAGAGTAAGCAGTGAAGTGGCTAAATTTGCAGATGACACGAAATTGTTCAGGGTGGTGAAAACCAGGGAGGATTGTGAGGCACTCCAAAGGGATCTGTCGAGGATGGGTGAGTGGGTGTCAACGTGGCAAATGGGGTTCAATGTGGCCAAGTGCAAAGTGATGCACATTGGAGCCAAAAATCCTAAATATAAATACACATTTATGGGGTCTGAACTGGCAGAGACTGACCAAGAGAGAGATCTTGGAGTCATAGTAGATAACTCAATGAAAATGTCTAGACAATGTGTAACTGCAATAAAGAAGGCCAATGCTATGCTGGGGATTATTAGGAAGGGAATTGAAAACAAATCAGCCAGTATCGTAATGCCCCTGTATAAATCATTGGTGCAACCTCATTTAGAATACTGTGTACAGTTCTGGTTGCCACACCTCAAAAAGGATATTATGGCATTGGAAAAAGTGCAGAGAAGGGCAACTAGTATGATAAAAAGGTTGGAACACTTTCCCTATGAAGAAAGGTTAAAATGCTTGGGGCTCTTTAGCTTGGGGAAACAACGGCTGAGGAGTGACATGATCGAGGTATATAAGATTATGTGTGGGATTGAGCAGGTTGAGAAAGAAGTACTTTTCTCCCTTTCTCACAGTACAAGAACTCGTGGGCACTCCATGAAATTGCTGAGCAGTCAGGTTAGAACAGATAAAAGGAAGTAGTTCTTCACCCAAAGAGTAGGAAACCTGCCAGTCGAGCCATGTGTGCCAGCCATGAGTAAAAGTCATGCCAGTTCCGCGACACTGTCTGCCATACATGCAGGAAACAAGGACACCTCGCCCGCGTTTGCAGGTCCAAGAGCAACCGGAACTAGCCACCCCCGCCACACTGCCAGAACTCTGCACACTACGAGGCTGCCGCAGGAACGGATGACCTCTACCTCCTGACCAGCCAACCCTCGTTCCAGGTACTACGCCTCCCCAAAATATTGGCCGCCCCTAAGATACAGGTCCAGGTCCAGATTGAGGGGTCCCCCTGCTCAATGGAAGTGGACTCCGGGTCAGCAGCATCCATCATATCAGTGGAAATGTTACACTTTGTCCAAATGGGGGCCCCGCCTGAGTCCTTTGCCCCTCAGTCTGGTGGACTTCCAAAGGAACCCGGTTCCAATTCGGGGCATGGAGACTTTTGGGTGAAAAAACGGGGGGTTGTGGGCCCATTGGACTTGATTGTGGTAGAAGGGAACTTGGTCAACTTCTTGGGGTGAGTTTGGTTCGTGCTGCTGGACATCACCATTGGGGGGTTAGGCAATGCACACCCTGAGATTTTGCCGAGGTGTGTGGAGAATTCCCTGCAGTTTTTGATGGAGCTCTGGGCTGTTACAAGGGCCCTGGTTTCACTGCAGCTAGACCCCTTGTTGCCCCCATCCACATGCTGTTCTGCCACACCCCGCTGACCTTACAGCCTAAGATAGACATGGAACTAGACCGCTTGGTGGTGCAAAGGGTTCTAGAACCCATCTCACACGCGCATAAAGCCCAATGGCGATGTCCACATCTACCCGGACTCTAAATGTACATTGAATAAGGCCCTCCATAACCACTCCTACCTGATCCCAGTCGTGAGTCATGTGTTGGCATCCTTAGCTGGGGCCAAAATCTTCAGCAAGTTGGATCTTGCACAAGCATACCAACAACTGCCTATTGATGAGGCCATGGCTGCTGCCCAGACCATTGTGATGCACCGGGGGGCATTCAAAGTCAAGTGGCTGCAGTTTGGGGTAAGCATCACCCCAGGGATATTCCAAAAGCTAATGGACTCTCTGTTGAAAGGGCTCCCTGGAGTGATGCCATTCTTTGATGACGTCCTCATTGCCGTGGCCACCCCAGAGGACTTCACCTCCCGTCTCTGTGCTGTCCTCCACTGCTTTGACTCTGTGGGTCTTAAGCTCAAAAGAGAAAAGTGCCTCCTTGGGGTCCCAGAGGTAGATTTCTTGGGATTCTGGGTCGATGCGTCTGGCCTCCATCCTGCGAGGGACAAGGTTAAGGCCATCGTGGAGGCCCCCACACCTACCAACAAGACGGAACTTCAGGCGTTTTTAGGGCTCTGAACTTTTACCATGCCTTTCTTCCCCACACGACAGCAGTAGCAGAGCCCCTGCGCAGACTCTTGGATAAGTTGGTGCTGTGGTCCTGGGGCCCCCTGGAATCGGTGGCATTCCAGGGTGTCAAGGCGCTCCTGATCTCGAACAAGGTGCTGGCCCATTTTGATGAGTCCCTACCAGTGGTCCTCACATGTGACACCTCCCCCTACAGCATAGGTGCAGTTTTGGGCCACCTTCTCCTGAATGGCTGCAAGGTTCCGGTGGCCTACTACTCCAGGACCTTGTCAGCTGCTGAGCAGAATTGCACCCAAATAGACCAGGAGGGCCTGGCGATTCTGGCTGGGGTTAAAAAATTCCACAACTTTGTGTATGGGTGCCCCTTCACCATTGTTACCGATCATAAGCTGCTCTTCAGCCTGTTTGCAGTAGACAGGCAGACTCCTCAGGTGATCTCACCCCGAGTCCTCCATTGGTCCCTCTTCCTGGCGGGCTACAATTACTGCCTGGAACATTGCCTGGGTAAGGTGATGGGGCACACCGATGCCCTCAGCCAGCTGCTGCTTCCATCCATTGATGCCGATCTGGGTCCCACCCCCAGGGTCCTCCTGCTCGAGGACCTCCAGGAACCTCCCCTTCAGGCCACTGATGTCACTGCCCACTTGGCCCACAACACCGTCATCTCCCAGGTCTTGGGCTGCATGGTGAGGGGATGGCCCACAGCCTCGGTGGGCCCAGAATTCATGGCATTTGCCACCGAGGCTCACCTGGGAATTGTCTGAATGAAGGCAATGGCCTGGAGCTACGTCTGGTGGCTGGGGATTGACACGGAAATCGAGTTGTGGATGTGAGGGTGCCAGATGTGCCAAGCAGTCTGTCCAAATCCCCCAAGCACACCCACACAGCCATGGGAGTTCACTCACAAACCATGGGCCCAGCTACAGATTGACTTTGCTGGGCCTTTCCAGGGACTGATATTCTTGGTCACAGTGGACTCCTACTCCAAATGGTTGGAGGTCAGCCCAGTAACCACCACATCCATTAAAGCCATCATCTGAATGTTGCGTCGGATTTTTGCAACTAATGGACTGTCAGACACGATAGTCTCTGACAACGGGGCCACGTTCACCTTGGTGGAGTTCCAGGATTTTCTCCAGAGGAACCTAATCCAACACATGAGGTCGGCATCCTTCCACCCTGCGACCAACAGGCAAGCAGAGCAAATGGTGTGCACTACAAAGGAAGCCCTCAGCCGGATCTCAGAGGGAGACTGGGAATTTCATCTCACCCGCTTTCTCCTGATGCAGCAGACAACCCCAAACCCTGTCAGTGGCTGATGCCCTGCAGAACTTTTGATGGGCCACTGCCCCACCATCCTGCTGGATCGGCTGGATCGGCTACAGCCAGACAGGGCCTCGGACTCCAGGAAACTGATAGAGCAAAAGGAAGCTCCCTGCGGGTTTTTTTTTCAGAAGACCACAGCTACATAAGGAACTTTGCGAAGGGGCCCCCATGGCTTGTCGGGAGAGTTGTAAGGGCCACCGGCCCAGTGTCATATGAAGTATCAACAGAGGATGGCCAACTCCTTAAGAAACACATCAAACAACTCTGGCAGTGACAGCTCCCATTAGTGGAGGAGGCCCGAACTACACCCCCCCCCCTGAGGAAAGCACCTGGACCGACCCACCAAATCCTGGAGAGGTGCCAATGATCAAACAGACACCTGCACCACTGGGACCAGAGGAGCAGCCACCGCTGTCACCACAGCCACCCGATACGGCCAGCCAACTGGAGACGGTCATGAATGACCTGCTCCCCACTCCCTGGCATTCCCTCCAAGAGCATACTTACAGGACTATGTCACGTAGGTTGGAGCTACGGGGGGGGGGGTCCGTGGATAAATTAAGGAGCTTGGTCCCCAAACACAATAGGGACCAGGGTTCCTGGACCACCCTGTGTCCACCAATGGGACCTCTGGTGGGAAATTCAAACCCTCCATTGGGACTGTAGGTGTGCCAGGTGGATTGTATATAGTTGGCCCTTGCAGGGTTGTTTTTCAGTCTTGTATGTGTGAAGTACAATAAACGCGTCTGAATGCATGTCATAGTCCGAGTCTCCATGTGGTGAACCCAGTACTTTACAGGGGCCATAGAAGAGAACGAGAGGGTGCCAGTCCTCCAATGCTCCCTCTAAGCTGTGGAGTCTTGTGAGCAAAAATTCTACTTTGTGAGCTACTGGCATTAAAGTTGTGAGCAAGCAATTTGGCTACTGCATGAATTAGTGTTCTCTGGAGCCATCCTTCCTGAGTTAAGACAAAAATGTGTGAGCCAGAGGCTAAAAAACTGAGCTAGCTCACACTACCTCAGCTTAGAAGGAACACTGGTCCTAAGCTCCTGTTGCTGCCCTCAATTAAAAGCCTGGCAGAACATCTCTGCCTTACAGGCCCTGCAGAATTGCATTAGCTTGCCCAACTTCTCTTGCATGGCCATGAGTCTCCTCTCCTGCCCTCCCACCAGCATCCAGAACCACCTGGGAGACCTCAGCCCCCACTGCTTCCACCTGGACCAGGCCAGGGTGGATGAATTGGCCTTCCTGCTGAGTCACCTTGCTCTGGACCTAGCACAGTAAGATCCAGGCCTACTGATGTCCCTCTGCATGTCCCCTCATTCCTCCTTTTCTTTAGGTCATTTGGCATACAGCCCATGGGAGTGCCCTTGGCGCTTGGGTGGGAGGTTGGCGACCTCTGCTGGATGTGGGTGTGCTGGCCCCAGACTCAACCCAAACAACATCTGTCTCATGAGAAAACACCTACCTCATGAACCAAAATCTACCTCATAGCACAACACCTACCTCTGGGAACAACATCTACCTCAACAAATATCTGCATGGACAAGGACTACCCCTTTCTATTGCATTTGTACAATTCACAATCACAACAGGTGACCTCTTATCTGTACAATGTGTTCCACTAATGGTGAAGAACCAGAAATTTCACCTAGGGGTGGGCTGTGACCAGAGGATCTATATGCTTTGTCATGAGGGGGTGTGGGAGCATTATGGGCACACTTCCCTTCCTTGTGGTGTCTGGTTGGGGGGGGGTCTGCCAAGCAGCCATGGGTTTATTTTTGGGGAACCCACTTTGAAAGTCTGGGGATGCCTTGTCTACCTTTCTGTCTATCCTTCAAATACTGGCTGTATGTTTCAGCCGGGAGGGGTGGGCTATGAGTGTTTTGGGCATGCTTTGGCCTTTGGGTGTCAGGGATGGACTCAGGGCTTTCAGCCACCATGTCTACATATGTCATTGCACCTTTGGTGTTTGGCTGTCAGGGTTGGACTCGGGATTTCAAGACACCACATCTACATACATCTCAGGGCTTTGAGCCACCACGTCTACATGAGTCACTGCACGCTTTTGGGGTTGGGTCTTGAATGGTCTCAGCAGGGCTTTGAGCCACCACATCTACCTACATCATTGCATGTTCGTTTGGGTTTGGGTTTCAGGTGGTCTCAGGGCACATTGCACTGGTTCTGCTGGGTTGGCAAAAATGCCCCCCACCTTCAATTTCTACTACAGAGATTCTTGGGGACTTTGATTCTATTCTGTGGAGCTTCTATTGCCCTTGCTTTTTTTTGGGGGGGGGCTGTTTCCCACCCTCCATTTGAAACAATAGAGAATGGGGGTACCTTCTTTGGGAGGCTGTCACTCAGATCCTGTAAATCCAATCCTCACTAGACTTGGAGGGCAGGTAGAGGAAAAGTCAGCTGTTGATCTGCTCTGAGTCTGGTGTCTCTAGCATGTGAGTGGGGGTGTTCTATACACTCCTGAGCCTCCTGAACCTGTACCTGTCATTTCCCCAGAAAGCACTTTCCTGGAAGTACCTATAAACCCAATCCTCACCAAACTTGGAGGGCAGGTAGAGGAGAGTCAGATAGATCCCCTGTGAGTTTGGTGTCTTTAGCACACCAGGGGGGTATTCTACTACATCACAACCCTCATTAACCAAACCGGGCTGTATGAGGCCTTTTAAGTTCATGATGGTCCATGGTTTGGTTTGAGGATCCACCACAAACTGAACCACATTTTCCCAGTTTGTGCCCATCCCTATCATCTACACTGCACCACTAAAAAAGAGCGTACTAGGGCTTCTTCAAAACTCATTTGCCAAGTTAATATATCTTTTCTTCTTCCTGCACTTGCTTTTTTCTGAGCTGACACCAGTCTTGTGAAGGAGGCTGTGTGTCCCTTTGGTTGGCCACAGAGTTGTTTGCTTTGGACAGATGTGACTTATAATGTTTTTAGAATAGATTTATAGATCTCTGAAATGGTGGCCCTATGTAAGAGTTCTGAAACTTCCTTATATAATATATTAGGGCAAATGGATGCCATGGCTGTTCTTTTCTTCAGTGTTTTACAGGCTATCATTTTCTTTTTTTATTCAATCTACTATATGAAGGATTTCAGTCTTTTGATTTCCCTGAACAGTGCTGGAACAAAGGACCTGTCTGTGAAATTATTCTGATCAGTTGTACTAATTCCTGATGGATTTCTGTTCACATTATGTAATCTGCTTTTGGCAGAATACCAGAAGCAGATCTTTACAGTGCCAAATGTTTGCAAAAAGCACAAGGAATGAATTGCTCAGTAATTATATCACACGGCATCATAGAAATAAACATCTATGATCAAATAAAACCCCTCCCTTGCCCACAGAACTATTAGGAGGGAGAACTTAAGCAATTGTCAGAACATTTCCAATTGACATGACCAATAGTTTTGAAACTGTCACTGGCTAGATCAGGGGTGGCCAAACTGTGGCTTGGGGGCTGCATGCAGCTCTTTCACACATATTATGCGGCTCCCAGCAGGGTGGCTGGGGAAGCAAAGGGGAAGCATACCTCCCCTATCGGTCTTCCCTTCTCCAGCTAATGTTCCCCTCTCTGGGTAGGCTTGAGATGGGGTGGAGCAGAAAAAGAAAGCAACTTTAAATGCATTCTCTAAGCCAAGTCAGCTGGCGTGGGGGTGTGGGGATTGGAGAACACATTTAAAGTTAAAGTTGTTTTTTTCCACATCTCCCTTCCTTCCTCCCCCACTCTGCCCCATTTTTTTGCTTTCTTTCCACCTCTCTCTCTGTCTCCTTCCTTCTTCCAGTCCACCATCTATTTGCTTTCTTTTCACCTTTCTTTCTCTTTCTCCCTTCCTTCCTTCCTTCCTTTGTCTCTCCCTCTTCCTTCCTCCAACCCTCCCCATCTATTTGCTGTCTTTGTTTCTCTCTCTCTCCTTTTTTCTTTCCACTTCTTTCATTCTTTCCACCTTTCTCTTTCACTTCCTTCCATCCTTCCTTCCCTCATCTATTTGCTTTGTTTGCTTGTTTGTTTGTTTGTTTCTCTTTCTCTCTTTCCCCCTTCCTCCACATCCTCCATCTAGTCACTTTCTGTTCACCTTTCTTTTTCTCTTTCTCCCTTCCTTCCCTATCTATTTACTTTCTCTCTCTCTTCTTTCTTTCCACATTTAATTCTTTCTTTCCACTTCTGTCTCTCTCTCTTTTAGACAAATAAATATCATTAGCAAACAAATAGATATCATTGGACAAATCCAATATCATTATCAATATCTGTTTTTACCCCTTTTGTTTTTTATTTTTGGAAGTCTCATGTAATGTTAATAAAAAGCAAATTTGCATATTTTTAATAAAATTGTGTGTATAATATTTGTTCATGTCTTGTGACTCTTAAACATCTGTTTTTCTATGTGGCTCTTATGTTAAGCAAGTCTGGCCACCCCTGGGCTAGGTGCTGCAAAAATGGCTTGCTGTATTATATCCTATGCATAGCTCCCTAAAATGTTCATAGATACAAAAGCTGGGAGCAGAATCATGATCCCAATGTATCCAGTGTATTAAATGAGCATTAAGTACTTTCTGAAAATTGTAGCTCCAGGAGGGAATGGAAACAATAAACGTATAATCCATTAAAATGGTAGTATGACTGCTGCTTAACTTTCCTTGGAGTCAAAGTACATAATACAAACATTTGGGTGCCTCAGTCAGTATTTCTTGTCAGATCTCAGAAGCTAAGCAGAGTTTGTACTTGGAGCGAGACCACCAAGGAAGACTTTGCAGAGCAATGACAAGCCACCTCTGCTTAATCACCTGCCTTGCAAAATTTATGGGGTTGCCATAAATTGGCTGTGACTTGATGGTATTTTACACACACACACACACACACACACACACACACACACACACACACACACACCCTACCATTTATGGGCAGCATGATCTCTGCCAGAACTGGTAACATTACTAACCCCTAATCTCCCAGCCACCTGGCCAATTAACAGCTCTGCCTGCTCAGGATATAGTATCATTTTCTTAACTTTCATTACCCCCAGAACAGGCATTCACTTCTGGATCTAACAACTGTTCCTCAATCTGATAAAAGTAAAAATTGGTGTATTCAGCATGATTATTGATGCTGCATTTTCAGACTGCTGATAATTGCCCCATGCAGTTGCATTTACATAAGAAATGGGGATAAGATATAACCCCATGGTATCCGCCTACTGGCATAGATTTCAAGAGAGAGAACTAGCTTCTGTCATGGGCTAGTTAGATAATAGTGTAACCAATATAACATGGTGCATCCAATCAACAAATGTCCCAGCCATCAGAAGGAGTTGATGAGCAAAATCCATTGTAACTACCCACCCTGTCAAGTTTTAGACAGACTGTCCATCAGGCCCATCAATGAAGTCTATATTCTGAACTCCATCCTACCTTAATCCCAGTTGGTATGGGTAGAGAAAATTCATTTCCTCCAGTAATTTCTTGAGCTGATCTGCTTCTTTTGGATAAATTGCCTTTCCTAATATGGGAGATTCAAAATGGGATGGTAGTTGTTAAAATCAATGGTATGAAGATTCTCCCCACCACACACATATAAGAAACAGGTTCAACTACAACCTCTTTCAGTGGTTTTGGCATTTTACTCTATCACAGGGCCTTATATATGATGGTCAGCAAAAAGGCAGGCCTTACCATCTCCCAGCTGGCCCATAGCAGCCATGAAAGGCAAGGAATGAACAAGCAAGAGGTTGAACACAGCTCTCTGAAGACTTGGTCCATCTTTAAATGCGACAACAACTGAAATTAATTCCATAAAACCTGACATGCATAAGCAGCTGAATCAACAAAAAGTGAATACTAATGCACGAATACATATCATTCCTTCCCTTCACAATAGAAGATATATTATAATAATAAAATAAACAGGTAAATATCTAGTCCAGTATCCTGTCTCACACAGTGGACTCTGGAGGGCCAACAAGAGAGCATAGATGTTGAGGCCTTCCCTTGATGTTACCTTCTGGCATGAGTACATAAGAACTCAAACCAGTAGCCCATCTAGTTCAGCATCCTGTCTCATGCAGCGAATGGCCAATTTCTTTGAAGGGCCAACATCAGGGCATAAAAGCTGAGGCTTTCTCCTGATGTTGCTTCCTGGCACTGGTATTCAGAGGTTTACTGCCTCTGAACATGGAGGGGTTCCCTTTAGTCACCATGGCTAGTAGCCATGAATCTGTCCAATTCCCTTTTAAAGCTATCTATGCCTGTGGCCATCACTATATCCTCTGGCAGTGAATTCCATCCTGAATCTACTGCCCATCAACTTCACTTAATTATCTCACATTCTAGTATTTTGGGAGAGGGAGAAAAAGTTCTTTGTCAACTCTTTCCACCCTGTGCATAATTTTATAAACCTTTATTTGCCCCCCCCCCATCATTTCTAAATTGAGAAGTCCCAGACTCTTCAACCTTTTCCTCATATGGAAGGTACTTGAACTGTAGTCATTTTGGTTATCCTCTTCTCTACTTCTTCAGCGCTGTGATGTCCTTTTTGTGATATGGTGACCAGAAATACATATAATATTCCAAATGAGGCTGCGCCATAGATCTATAGAGCCAGCTTGGTGTAGTGGTTAAGTGCATGGACTCTAATCTGGGAGAACCACGTTTGATTCCCCACTCCTCCACTTGCAACTCCTGGATGACCTTGGGCAAGCCATAGTTCTGGCACAGCTGTTCTTGAAAAAGAGCAGTTTCTGTCAGAGCTCTCTCAGCTCCACCTACCTCACAGGGTGTCTGTTGTGGGGAGGGGAAGGGAAAGGTGTTTGTAAGCCGCTCTGAGATTCCTCTGGGTAGTGAAGGGCATGGTATAAATCCAATCTCCTCCTTCTCCTCCTATACAGGGGCATTTTGATATCAGCTGTTTTATTTTTCAATTCCTTTCCTGGAAATGCCTAACATAGAGTTTGCTTTTTGCATCTTTGCAGCACATTGTATTGGCACTTTCATTGAGCTATCTACTATGGCCCCAAGATCTGTTTCTCTCTCAATCTCAGCAGGTTCAGAACCAATTAGCCTACACCTGAAGTTGGGATTTTTACTCCAAAGAGAATAACTTTACACTTAACAACATTGAATTTTCTTTGTCACATTGTTAGATACTCACCTAACCTGTGGAGATCCTCCTGGAGCTCTTCACAGTCATCCTTTCTTTTCACCACACTGAATAAATCTGTGTCATTTGCAGACTTGGCCTCTGCACTACTCACCCCTAGTTCCAGATCATTTATGAACAAATTAAATAATACCAGCTCCAAAAGCGACCCTTGTGGGACCCCACTGCTTACTTCCCTCCATTGTTAGAACAACCCATTTATTCCTTTTCTTTGCTTCCTGCCATTTAACCAATTTTTAATCCATAAGAGAATCTTTCCTCTTATCCCATGACTACGCTTTGGTAAGGTACCCAGTCAAAAGCCTTTTGAACATCCAAATGTCGATCAGGTCACAGTTGTCTACATATGTGTTCATTTTCTCAAAACCCACAAAAGTTTGGTGAGGCAGGACTTCTCTTTGCAGTAGCCATGCTACTATCCAGAATCTACTGCCCATCAACTTCACTGAATGCCCCAAATTCTAGTATTTTGGGACAGGGAGAAAAAGTTTTGCCCTCAACATAGAGCTTTGACTAATAATTCTATGTTTGATTACAGTTTCTACTAAATTGTCTGGGAGAAACCTTAGGCTATCTGGCCTGTAATTTCCTGGTTCCCCTCTGGACCCCTTTGTAAAATCAATGTAATATTTGATACTCTCCAGTCTTCTGATACAGCAGCTGAATTTAGTGATAGGTTATATATACAGGTTAGTAGTTCAACATATTTGCAGTGAAAGGACCTAAACCATCCTTTATTAGCCAATTGACTGGCCTCTCTATTCAGAGTATTAGAGGTATTCAGAATGTGGAAGTGCTTTTTAGTCACCATGGATAGTAACCACTGATAGACCTATCCTCTGTCAATCTGTCTAATCCCCTTTTAAAGCCATCTATGCCTGTGGTCATAGTTACATCCCCTGGCAATGAATTCCACTTTAATTACTCATTGAGTAATGTCTAGTATTCTAGTATTCTAGTATTCTAGTATTCTAGTATTCTAGTATTTGGGGACAGGGAGAAAAAGTTGTCTCTGTCTACTTCTACCTGATACATCATTTTATAAACCTCTATCATGTCCCCACTTAGTCAACCCTTTTCTAAATTGAAAATTCCCAGACTGTTCAGCTTTTCCTCATAGGAAAGGTGCTCCATCCCCTAATGATCTTGTTTGCTCTCTTCTGAACATTTTCCCACTCTGCAATGTCCTTTTTGAGATACAGTGACCAGAACTGTACACAGTATGTCAAATGAGGCTATTACTCCAAGGTCTATTTCCATCTCAGTTTAAGCAAGTGCAGACCACATTAGCATGCAGTTCAAATTGAGATTTTTTTTATTTCAGTGTGCATCAGCTTACACTTATCTACACTGAACTTCAGTTGCTCAATTATCAATTCTGTGGAGATCACACATTTATGGTCATTTATGAGTCTAGGAACATCAATTCTACATAACAAATTGAGCATATATTTATCCAGTCAATGTGAGGGGAGTTGAAGTTAACCAGTATCACAACATTATATGCTTTAGTCACCTCCCTTATTTCCTTCTCCTTCTCAAGATCAGATTTAAAGATCTGATCAGGTGGACAGCAATATACCCTCACTTTTAAGTAGCCCTTAGGGCCTAATATCACCAATCATAACAATTCTGTTGGGGAGTTCATTCCCCAAATGTTTTTTAGCTTATTTGACTCTATGCCCACTTTGATATACAATGCAACATCTCCCCCAATACATCCCTCCCTGTCTAGCCTATAAAGCTTATACCCAGGCATGATGAATGTATTCCACTGATTTTCCCCATTCCATCATGTCTCTGCAATGCACATTATATCTAAATTGTTATTTAGCACCAGGTATTCAGGATCCCCTATCTTGGCTCAGAGGCTTCTAACACTGACATATAGACACCTATAGCAAGTCCCTCTCCAACAACTGTCACCTCTTTGTCATTCCACTCTTACTCCCAAGTTCTATTGTGCTTCTGCCAATAATACCTGGAGCATTTACATTATTGTCTCTTTGGATCGAGCTCTTCCAAACCATAGGCTCCCTAGCTCCTGTGGGCTTTCCTCCTAGGGTTGGTTTAAAAGCTGCTTTGCCACCTTTTGGATAGTAAGCACCACCAGCATCATTCCCCTTTGGTTCAAGTGAGGCCTGCCTCTTTTGTACCAGTTTAGCTCGTCCTCAAAAATTCCCTAGTGCTTAACAAATCTAAATGTTTCCTCCCAGTGCCACTTTGTCACTCACATACAGAGACACCTAATTTATGCCTGTTTAGCTGGCCTTCCACATGGAACTAGTAGCAATTCTGAGAATCAAACCCCCCCCCCCAAGTCCCACCACTCCTCTAGGGCTCTGAACCCATCCTTATGATTTTGGCCTAATGCAAATCCAAGTGATTGACAGCCAATCAGAGCCCATGGAACTCCACTGGAAGGGTGGGGATGAGTCAGGCTCAGCTTAAGAAGGATGAAAAAAAACTTCTTTCCTCTGGAAAATTTTGTGGCTGTGGATAAGAGCATCATTTTTGCCTGATTTTTATTTGGCTTTTAGTTAGGGTTTGGGGTTGACATAAGGAAGAAAGCTTGTTTTAGCGTGACAAATAAGTATAGGTTCTGTGGACAAGAGCTCTATGTGGTAAAGGACAAATCTTGAACCTGAAAAGAACCCTGCCTGTTATGGTAATAGGTTCCAGTAAAACCTTGTAAACTAAGGTAACCTGATTGGAGAAAGGGGAATGAAATCTCCCCTCAGGGTTTATTTATATTAACTGAGGCTCAGCTACAAAGTGATCACTTTCATTGGTGAAAATTCGTAATCTATGGGGCTGAAGTTGAGAAGCAGTTCACTTTATACACTGAAACATTTCCACACAAGATCCTTACCCTGTTAAATACTTCATTTTCTGTTAAATAAACATGTATTGTTTATCTCGATCAGTGTCTTGTCAGTAAAGCATCCACAAAAAAAGTGATTTCTGCTTGGTGGTGGAAAGTGCTGTCAGGTCATAGCTGATTTATGGTGACCCCATAGGGTTTTCAAGGCAAGAGACATTCAGAGGTGGTTTGTCATTGCTTGCCTCTGCATCATGACCTGGCCTTGGAGGTCTCCCATCCATTTACTAGCCAGGGCCAACCCTGGTTAGCTTCCAAAATCTGATGAGATTGGGCTAACCTGGGCTACCCAGTTTGATTTCTAATTACTTGATACATAATTGCAGCCTTGGTCTAACAGGTTCCAAAACAGGAGACCTTTAGAGAATGCATAGCTTACTTGCTACCACCCCTGTAATCAAAGATTTTGTCCCCCTTTTTTACCCGATTGTGGGTGGTTGGGGTTTAAAGAATCCATAGGAGAGGCCAGAATGGGGGACTGTACATTCTTCAGTTCAATGGGCAGTTGCCTCAGATCCCCTCCCCATAGCCACCACAGGTACCTTTGAGTCCATATCCTTTAATTTTCTGCCTAATAACCTACATTTTTCCTTCAGGACCACAGGACTCCATTTCCTCCTGTCATCAGTGTCAATGTCATCCAGTGCCAACGTGCTGCCTGTTCCCCACCATTATCAACATTTGCACCAGGCAGACAAGGCACCAGCTGGCTCACCTCACACAGCAGAAGCCCCTTCCATACTAGAGCACACACCAAGAGCTAGAAGGAAATTTTCAGAGAGTAACATCCCAACACCTCTGGAACAATGCAACCTAAAGCAGACAGACACACAGACTTACCCCTCTTTGCCTCCTGCACCAATTCCTAGCATATGGCTCTTTCTGTATGACTGAGAACTTTTGATTTTTCAAAGTTCTTCATTGCATGGAGAAAGCTAAATGCACATACATGCACATGTATGCATGCAGGCTCATTGTATATAGTCAAATCAATGCACATATTTCAGGAGCAGAGCTTGCTGCCACAGTCTTGTTTTCCCCAAACATGTTATTTCTATGTTCTAATGTTCTCATGTGTACATGTGTAGGCTCACTACATAAGCCCTATTAGATACTAGAACCTTGTGTATTGTGAATGCATGCTACCTATGATCCCTCTCAATACTTATGGCCACCATGTTGTTTGAACAGGGGCAATGTATATATTTACCATTCACATACAGCCCTGGTTTGTGTGAAAAATCCAGTAGTCAATTCATGTGTAATGGAGTTGTGCATGCATGGTAAATATATGTGTTGTCCTTATTCATTCAACATGACAACTGTATGCGGGCATGGCTTTGATTGTGTGCTGACCAGAAGCCATTACCAGCTGTTCCCAGACCTCTCACTCTTAAATTAACTCAAATTGACTATTTCTAAACAAATCTGACCTAAAATATGTCACCTAAAGCTTCTAAGGGCAAAAGGAATGAAAAGAATGCCAGGGGAGATCCCTTGCTAAAGGAATTTTTTGTATTGGCTGAACTCACCAGTATCTCTTCAACTTCTTCAGGTGAAGGCAATACAAATACTGATGACTCTCTCCTCACACCAAAGTTTTTATTAGAAGCATTGGGGAGACAATGTCAAGAGCTAAGGCAAGATATGATGGAAATTATATCTCCCTTAGCCCAATGAATGGAGGAATTGGAGTCAATGGGTCCAGTCACACTGCCGTTTTGATTGGGATTCGCTGCTGTTTCCTTGCGCATGTCCGTTTCATGTTCACACGAGCCAATCTGCCTCCTGCCCTGAAGCAGGCTCACTCGCGCAATGATGCTGGGTTTTCCTGAAGCACTTCCGCTTTGAATGCGCGATTTCGCCTATCTGGACAGCCCATCTTTCGCAATGATTGCGATTAGGGCCATCTGAACACTCTTTGTGCTTTTTTTTTTTTTTTTAAAGCTTCTGGTTGGAGCGCTTGAGCAAACATGCACATAATAAATCCATTTAACGTTTAATAATGGATTTATTAAGCGCATGTTTAGTCAAGCATTCAAACCGGAAGCTTTTTTAAAAAAAAAATGCACAAAAGAAGCCAACCAGGCTGGGAATCCAGCTTAAATTCGTCATTTCCTGACCTCTTAAGAAAGAGAGTTGAGTTGAAAGTGAGAAGAAGTGATGTGAAGCTCCAAGATAAACATGCAAGGTAACATAAACAATTTGCTTACCAGAATGGAGATCTAGCGAAAATTGAAAAAAGGCGGATAAGAGTAAAAGAATTAATCTTGAATAATCGGGCCATTGAGGATTTGAGAAGAGTTTGTCAAAGCGAGCAATTTGAGAAAAATAGACATTGTTTAACATTCCCGCAGTTAGAAAGAGCTGGAGCGGAATCTAAGACTGAAACTAACGAGAGAAATCATGAGACTAAGGTGTTGCAACTATCTGTGTCCGGCTAGTACTGTGTATAAGGACTAGAGTGGCTTCCGGAGGACTGTAAAGGTGGCAGAACGAAGTTTCTGGTAGGAAGGATTTTGAGGCGGACAGGAAACAGGAAGTTCAAGAAGAGCCTACTCTACCCAAAAAAACATAGAGAAATTGTGCCCGCCATTTTTAGGAGGACTGAACTTTAAAATTGAATTTTATTACTGGAATTGCTTCAAAAGAGTGGCGAAAAGGCAATGATTCAAGAGAAGACAAAAAGAGGACCCGGAATATACGAATTTGGACTAATTTTAGAAACTTCAAAACGGATCCAAAACAGCGACAAAGGGCCGCTTCATCCGTGAGTCCAAGTATGGCAGGGAAGGACAAAAGAGAGTGGCAAGCTGCAATGGAGTCAATGGAAAAGAGAATGCTGGAGGCAATTCAAGGATTGGTGAAACAGATAGAACAGTTAGAAAAGCAAATGGAAAAACAGCTGGAGCAGTTAGAAGAAGTCCAAGAAAAGAATGTGATAGCTCTCAAAGAATTGGTGGCAGCAGAGGTGGCGGTAATTACAAAAGAAGTGGCAAACACAAAGAGCCAAGTACAAGGTCTGGTATTAAAATCGACCAAATTAGAGCAAAAAACACAAGATATAGACAAAAAAATGGAAACAACTCTTCAGGAAAATCGTAAATTGGAGGCAATGATGGAGTATAGAGCGATGTTAAACCATCTGAGGCTAAGAGGGATTGAAGAAAAGGCAGATGAAGACATACGTATGATAGTGACAACTGCTTTGACGGAGTATCTGGGAGAAGATCAAGGAGAATTGGAGTCTGATTTTGACTTGATTTATAGAGTAAATTCAGCATATGCTCAGAGAAAGAAATTGCCAAGAGATGTTATTGTGCAATTTGTAACAAGGAAGATGAAGGAAGATACTTTCAAAAAACAATTTTCACAACCATTGGAAATCGATGGCAAAAAGATTATAATAATGAGAGAACTCCCAAGAATGATCTTGCAAGAAAGAAAGAAATATAAAAAGCTGGTAGACAAACTGAAGCAGCTAACCATCAGGTTTAGATGGGAAATACCATATGGTCTGTCTTTTACCTACAATGCGAAGAGACATACGATCAAGACTCTGGGAGATATGTATAGGTTCAAAGCAGAAAATGTAGAAGATTTTGGAGATATTTAAAGTCAAGACATGATGGATTACAAATTGTTATCGTGGAATGTAAATGGACTTAATTCACCCTCTAAAAGAAAATTAGTAAATTATTGGTTGCAAACCCCCCCCCGTCATCTTGAGGCTTTATGATGCATGCTGTATTTGATCTCTTATGCCAATAAAAGTATTGTATTTGTATTGTGATTGTGTGGATCACTACAAACTATGGCAAGTCCTTAAAGAGATGGGAGTACCAGACCACCTCACATGTCTCCTGAGAAACCTGTATAAGGATCAAGAAGCGAGAGTTAGAACTGGATATGGAACAACTGATTGGTTTAGCATAGGAAAAGGAGTACAACAAGTATGTATATTGTCACCTTGCTTATTTAATTTATATGCAGAGTACATCATACGAAATGCCAGCCTGGATGAATCATAAGCCAGAATTAAGATTGCTGGGGAAAACATCAACAGCCTCAGATATGGAGACAATACCACTCTAATGGCAGAAAGTGAAAAGGACCTCAAGAGCCTCTTGCTGAAAGTGGAGAGTGCAAAGAAGGTCTTGAAGTTCCAGCACAGGCAGCTTTGGTAACCCTAGATGTATCATCACTTTACACAAATATACCTCATGAAGAGGCTAGATTGTGCTTGCTCACAGTATTAGAGAAGAGGGCATCCCTCTCTCCCCCACACACTTTCTTTTAGACCTTATAGATATATTTGAGAAAAGCTTTTTTCAATTTTAGGAGGATTTTTTTTGGTAGGTTAAAGGCATCGCAGTGGGGAGTTCTTTTGCCCCAAGTGTTGTGAATCTGTTTATGGGTAACTTTGAGACACAGTAGATTGATAATGAGTCTAATAATCCCTTCTTTTTGCATGTTATCTATTACCAGAGGTATATTGATGATCTCTTTATGATTTTGGATGATTTTTCAATAGTATAGGAATTCACTACTTGGTTTAATTCTGTGCATGAGTCTATTAAGTTTACTTATACAACTGATAGGTCCCAGATCAACTTTTTAGATACCACAGTATTCATTAATAATGGCAGGCTAGCAGTACGTCCTTTAACAAAAGTATGGACAAGAATTCTTATTCACACTATACTTCTCATTATGTGAAGCACCTTAAGCAAAATTTACTATACGGGCAGTTTTTGCGTGCCAAAGGGAATTCCACTTTTGCTGTTGATTTTCATAGGGAAGCATGTAGGCTTTGTAGTCAGTTTCTGGTTTGGGGATATCCTTTAGAACTTATAGACAGAGCACGCACTCAAGCAGTACAAGCGAAGCAAGCAGATCTATTTAAAGAGACTATTACCAGGAGAGAGATGAAAATATACTGGACTTTGGATTTTACACCTTGGGCATACTCAATTTGTAATATCTTTTTCGACATTGGAATATCCTGAATGATATTCCCGAATGTACGGAGACACCATCTATAGGATTTTGGAGGACCGCTAATATATGGGATTTGTTTGTAAGGGCTGATTTACCTATGAGAGTAAGCTTGACCAATACCCCAAGGGGACATTTTAAATGTCTGAGATGCCTGGCGTGTGCACAAGCCTGGGAAACACGGACTCTGGATTTTCCAGAAGTAAATTTTAGGAGAGAAATAACTTTTTTCCTAACTGTCTAACAAAAAGTGTAGTATACCTTTTACAATGTTCCTGCTGGTTAAAATATATAGGGAAGTCCATACTTTCATTGAGGACACGTTTCTTGGGAACCCAGGTCACGCAACAAACATAAACATCTTGATGCACCATTGGTTCAGCATTTTGTGAACAAAGGTCATAGATATGATGACTTTAGATTTGTTATTTTAGAAGTGGTGAGTTCCAGTAAGTATAATAGACTAGACATACATAAGCATATTCTTTGTAGAGAGGCTTTTTGGATACATCGGTTAAATACTTGTCAGCCCTATGGTTTGAATATATCCTTAGATTTGTCCTGTTTTTTATAAATATGCCTTGTATAAAATCTGTTTATCTTGTAAGTGTGGTGTAGTATCATATATTGCTTTTTGGAATTTTGCAAATTGGAAACTGTATATATTTGTGTGGTATCTTGTTTTTGTGTTTTATCTCATTTATCTTATTTAACTTGTTGTATGCCACCTTGAGCCACCTAGGCAGGCAAGGCAGGATATAAATTGAAACTAATAAAATAAAAATAAAATATACCTTTAAGAGATGGAAGAATAGGGGCTGCGAGTATATTTAAAAAAGAAAAGTAGGTACACTTGTTCAGGCTTGATAGTCTTCAGTATGTTGCCCGTTGTGAAGATACTTGATAGATAATGGTAAGCTCTGTTTAGAGATGTATAATTTTTTAAAAAATTATAAGTATTTAATTGTATGCATTCATTTTGTAGAGAACCCTGGCATAAATTGTTTCTTTGTATACTACGATGAATAAGTGAACAGAAGTCATATCTTTGTATGTATTGAAATTTTATTGTTTGGAAGTTCTTTACAATTTTTGATACATTGCACATATCTTGTATGTTTACATTGTTACATTGTTATAATTGTTGCATTATTGTTATTATAAGGCAAACTTGAAGGAGTTTGGAGGAAGTACTTACAAAACGGAACTGTACTCCGGAGAATTTTGTCAACGACTTATGACTTACCTGGATCGGATTGACTTTTGTACCAATTCTGTATCAATTTTGTACTGATATTCAAATGCATTTTGTGATTTTGCTTAGAATACACATAGCATTTATTGGCAGTGTTTCAGTTCTTTCATTAGGTTTTATTTCTAGCTGTGACTTTCTGATTGTATATACGAAATTAAAAGATGCCTGCTCCTTGGGAGGAAAGCAATGGCAAACCTAGACAGCATAATAAAAAGTAGAGACATCACCCTGCCAACAAAAGTCTGTAGGGTCAAAGCAATGGTATTCCCAGTAGTAATGTATGGCTGTGATAGCTGGACTATAAGGAAGGCCGAGCACTGAATAATAGATTCTTTTGAATTATGGTGCTGGAGAAGATTCTTGAGAGTTCATTGGACTGCAAGGAGATCGAATCAGTCAATCCTAAAAGAAATCAACCCTGACTGTTTCCTGGAAGGCCAGATACTGAAGCTGAAGCTCAAATACTTTGGCCACCAAATGAGAAGGGAGCACTCACTGGAGAAGACCTTGATGCTGGGAAAGACTGAGGTCAAAGAAGAAGGGGAGGGCAAAGGATGAGATGGTTAGACAGTGTTATTGATGCAACAAACATGAAGTTAAGCAAACCCCGGAGCACAATGGAAGACAGGAAGGCCTGGCATGATGTGATCCATGGAATCATGAAGAGTTGGACCTGACTGTGCGACTGAACAACAACAACATATATAGTTCGGGGGGCCGGGGGGCCCAAGGAGCAGATAGATATGCACTCTCATGTTGCAGGTCATGGGGCGGGGGAAAGGTTCTCCCCTAGCCTACACTGTGGGCTTCTATAGACCTAAATGGCTTTCTGGGCTCCAATGTATACTTTATCAGTTAATCAACTGTATTATCAGATTAAAACGAGAAGATTGAAGATGCTGGAATTTAGGAAGCTAATAATGATCATGTAAGTTTCAATGCATAATTAATGATCATTTTGAAAGAAGGAAAAAAAAAGAACACAGCTTATGTAAAGAGATATAAATATAATGTAAGGAGATTTAAGTTGAATTGATACAATTTAGCTTAGACATTAGATGGTATTATATACAATTTGTACCTTTTTGTTCATTGTGAGTAATATAGTTCTTCAATAAAGTAAAAAGAAAAAAAACATGACAATTGTACATATTGGGATGATCTAGGAGCAGCTGGTAGTCACGTGGTATGTGTGACTGTAACATACGAAAAGGGCTATAAATTCAAACAAGCATGCATAGAGTCTGGTTAGATCCCTCTCCTCCCCATCAATGCATTTGAACATCTGCTGAGGTGCCCCATCAAGGACTACACTATTTTGTAGCCACACTTCAAAATAGAATAGTTACACAGTATAAATAGAAGAAGAAAAGAAGCACAAGGAGAGGAATCAATCCCAGGTGTAAATGTAAAGTTGAAACAAGGCCATGGTTTTTCTATCTCAGAAAGAATCTCTATTGAGTTAAATTCTTTATTACAAAAGAAGAGTGCTTGATGGAAATCCAGAAAGAACCCTCAAAACAACAAAAATACCAGCATTCCCCTGCTTGAATAGTTACTTCCTTCAGATATTCTTGAAGATTAAAATGAAGCCAAAGTTCACATACAGTGGATTAAATGAATGGAGCTCTTCTACTCATAAATGGTTCACAGACTGTGGTTTTCATAGGAGCTAAATATAGAAGAACTGAACTCTGACTCAGCCTTGTTCTCTCACACTCTGTCCTTATAGATTAATAACATGAAGGGTGTAATATTCTCTCATCCTTCATGTTGGGACAAATTCAGCTACTCTTACCATGTTAAGTAGCATTTTACTCAACAAGTAGCCTTGTTGATTTTCTTTTTGGAAAAAGTTATTGATTACCATATGGCTGTAATGGAGGAAAAGTGTTTGAAGAGATTTCTGAAGTATAAGCCTTGAGAATCGCTGAGAAGAAAAGTCAATATTTTAGCCTTGAAGTGTCCCTGTGTCAACAGAGAAAGACACAATACATTCCAATTCCTGACGGCAAGAAAATGTTCTTATTCTTTCAAACATAGTCTGGTTCTGTTTGTCTCAAAGTAAAGCCTGGTGGTATAGTTCCCTCGGTGGTAATTAGTGTTACTAGAAGGCCACTATACACAATGTCATATGATAATTACTATTATTACTTAAAGTTAGTGACTATTAGCTGGCAGTCCAAGGCCTCAGGTCCCTCAGTGCCCTTGTAACAACAAATGCCCCTCCCTCCACATCTTTTATCTGTATGATGGTAACCACAAGAGAAGATAGCATCCTGCAGGGGGTTAAATTTTGTCTAAGGGATTCCAGCTGTCACTCATTATTATTTGACAGTCTTTTGGTGAGACAGACATAGAACTTCAGTTGGTCTGGGGAAGAGTGCCTTAGTATTTATTCTTTCTACAGAAAGTTGCATGATTAGCAAACCTTATTTTCAATCAGTTATGAGGTGGGAAAGGGATGATTGCACCTTGTTGGGATCATCCTATTTATCTCCTGATTGCAGACCCACAAAACCCCTTTACACTTTCAAGCCTATCTGAAAGGCAGATCTGATCCTGGCATGAAGGAAACGATGCTTTATGTGCATTTTTGCCAAAACATGCTGAATACAAATACTTTTCAGCAGGGGTCTTTTTTGGGGGGGAGTGCACCAGAGCGCAGCTCGGGGAGCTCAGGAGCCAAGCCCCGCCCCCAGCCAGCGTCCTGGGGAGTCTTTCAGGCAGCTGAATGTCAATTTCAGCTCCATTATATCCTATGGGCCATTGAAGTCAATGGTGAAAACATAGGGTATATTCTGGGGGCTGGAGGGGAGGGGGTTTGAAGGAGAGGCTCCAAACTCACAAGATAGCTGATGGAGCCTCTCCCCAAGATACCCACCAAGTTTCAAGAACATTGGACTAGGGGGTCCAATTCTATGGGCCCCCAAACAGGTTGCCCCTATTCCCTCCATTGTTCTCTATGGTGGGAAAAAGTTACTTTCCTTCTCTCTACTCTCTCTCTTTCCTTCCCTCTTTCCTCCTTCTCTGGCCCAACTCTCATGAGAAGGAGTTTAAATTTTAAACCCCTTCTATCTTAGCTCCCCCACTCAGACCAGCTGGGGAAGGGTAGGCTTTTGAAGATGCCTCCCCCCTTTTGCTTCCCCTTCTGACATCACTTCCGGTGATGTCAGGGGGCGTGGCATATGCTAGTAGTCTAATAGCTCATTAGCATACCATATGCTAATGAGCTCCTGCAGCTGTTTTTCTATGAAAAGACCCCTGCTTTTCAGCATTTTCCTACATTACTGCTGCTGAGATACTGGGAATAGCTTCCAAGAATCATTTGCAGCAACTACTCCATCTCAGATTAAGGCCTCTTGAACTATGAGTTTAGCCTACTCTCTTGCTACCATTTTAACTAGTTTAGCAAACCAATTAGGAAAATAAAGAGAAAGATATGAAAACAAGAAATGTAAGGAAGTAAAATAGGTCAAGTGAAATAAAAAAGACTTGCAGCATGCCCTAATCATGAAACTGAGAAATTCCAGGGGCTTTCCTCAGGGATGAATTTCTACCACTGTTGACTGAGCTCAGAAAGATCTGCCTCAGGGCTAAGTCCTGAATGAACCTGAGGACAAAGCATACCCTGGCCCTCTGTGATGTTAAGTGGTGTCTACAGATGTTATCATATGAAAAGCCATCAAACCCCCCTGGCTCGAAAGACTTTCTAAAGATTCTTCCTTCCTAGGAGAACCTTTAAAGTTCTTTTTCCCTGTTTTTCTGTGCACTCCATGAGTCCAGTGGAAGTAAATTGCAAAATTCTAGTTCAGTGGAATGCAAAAATCCCTCAATAGACCAGGTATTGCCTTTGTTATGAATCGTCATTTCTTCATCCTGATTAGCCCCCCTGGAGAAGCTGTCTGGAGATGTAAGCATAGCTAGGTGGGTTTTGCAAATCTATGACTGGGGAGGTTTTTCATAGAATTTGACAGCTGTTGCTGGATTTGTCAATTTTCACAAAACCACTCTAGAAATTTGCCTATAGGCAGGGAATAACTTGGCAGCAGCAGTCCATACAGGCACTTCCCAAAAGCAAAGTCAGTGCAACTCTCAGAAAACAAAGAACACTAAAGTAATCTCTGGTTGCTTCTGTTTAGCCTCAGTGTGGCTAAACTTCTAATTCACAGCTGCATCCCCTTTTATTAGATTTCTAGGCCTCTGGCTGATGGGGTAAAATGTTGAATATCCCCGCTATAAAGTTATTATAAACCCTGCCTGGGACAGGCCTAAATCTAGACCTGGAACCTTCCATCTCAAGATTCTCTGTAGTCAGTGGCTGGAGCCAATACTTACAATAGTTATGAATAGGTAGAGCCCACAGAAGGTACCAATATTTCACATTTTATTTTCTTCTGCATCTACAGAGATCTCGAGCACATGATCACACGGGACCCAAGACAGCTTAGTAGGCTGGACTTCAAATCATGATCAAGCAGTGGTATACTTAGTAGGCAGAATCCACTAGAAAATTCTTCTGTGAAAAACTCTGATTAAAAAAAGGACAGTTATATAAAAGCACAATTGGACTACTTCATATTAAAATATTAATTATCTTCATGGAAGTAGCTTTTGGTTTTCATGCAGGATGTTACAGTAATGCAAAACAAAACAGAAGCATAAAAGGAGCTTCCTGGTACTTAGGAGGAATTTTTTTACCTTCTCCACCAAACACACACATTTTCCCAATAAAATTCCTCCCCAGCCACTGTTTTCCCACAAAGGAAAACAGACCTGTACCTCTATTTTTTTCCTCATGGTAAAGAAAAGGATTAATTATCCTCAATTCTCCTTCTCCAATAAAATTAGGACCTCCTCCTCTATTGCTGCATGTTGTTTAGAAAAGAAAATGGCAGGAGATCCAGCCACTGATTGCACCTCATAGGACGAAAATTATATTTATTCATTATATCCAGCCAATATTTTCCGCTCAAACAGGATTTATAAATTTGTCTAGTGTTTCAAATACAGTCAAAAACTCATTACCCAGAGGACAGAACAAACTGACATGTGTAATGTGGGATATGAGACTTCCTCTGAAATCTGCTTTTGACATATATGGTCTCTGTGGTCTGCTAAGGTCAATATCCCTGTTCTGAGCACCTGTTTCCATGCTAGGTCTTGGGAAAACAATTGACTGGCTTACTCTTCCATGAACTTCTATGAGGGGGCTTGATTTCTCTGCAAGGCCCTTATCTCTACTCTGCTGGCCCAGCAATACTGGGTTGAATGTAGTTTGAAAATGGTTGCTCCCTCCACCAGTTCTCCAGCCTGCTAGCCTATCATCTCTCTTGTCTGGGCCTTTGAAGTTATTCCTATACACATTTCCTACATCTTGTATGGCATTTTCATTGCTACTTCTGGGCTGCTTCCTTGCTTGGGGTTCTCATCTATGCTATGGCACTAGCTGAGCTTTCTTCTTATCATAGGACCAGACATCTAAAACAGTCTGTTTTATTAAGCATTTGATAGAATCTGATGAAAGGATCCTAGGAAAGGGAGCACAAGAAAGGTGTCTAGAATGAGATAATTTATTTTTATTTTATTATTTTATTAGATTTGTTTCCCACCCTCCCCACATAGCAGGCTCAGGGTGAGTTCCATCAAATATAATATACAAACAGTTAAAAATTAAAATGTATTAAATAAAATACAGCAAGAATCCCTAAATTTCTAACCAAAGCCTCAACAGATGAGGCCTATCATAGATTGCAGTTCCAGACATTACACAGATCTGATCTACTAAAGGGGAGGCCCGATAAAGGAAGGACACCTGCCCCCTCAACTAAAAGCCTGGTGGAAGAGCTCCATCATGCAGGCCATGTGGAACTGTACAAGAACCTGCAAGGCCCTGATCTCATATGGGAGCTCATTCCACCAGGTAGAGGCCAGGGCCAAAAAAGCCCTGGCCCTAAATGAGGCAAGATGGATGTCCCTGGGGCTAGGGACCAATAGGAGATGCTGATTAGCAGATTGTAAAGCTCTTTGGGGCTCATAAGGGGAGAGGCAGTCTTGCAGATATGCAGGCCCCTAGCCATATAGGGCTTTGAAGGTAAGCACCAGCACCTTGAAACAGATTCGGTACTCAATAGACAGCCCATGCACTTTGCACAGCACAGGGTGGATACGTGTCCGCACAGATGACAGTCAACACCCATGCTGCTGCATTCTGCACCAGTTGCAGCTTCCAGAGCAGAGCCAAGGGCAGCCCCACTTAGAATTACAATAATCCAATCTGGAAGCGTCCATTGTATGGGTCACTGTAGCCCGATCCTGGAGGGTGAGATATGGAGCCTACTGCCTGATCTGCCTCAGATGGAAAAAAAAGGGCAGGCATGGCAGTGGCAGTGACCTGGGCCTCCATTAGGCTTGCCAGGTCCATCTTTGTTCCCAACATTCCTGGATGGGACATCCCAGCTCCAAGCCCTGGCCCCATGGGGACAGTCCCACTGGCTGCATGCACTTAAAGGGATCCATTTAAGTTCCCACAGCTGGAGGTCCCTGCCCACCCAATCTCTGAGCGGCATTGCCACTCGGAGATCCAGAACATGGGGCCCTGTCCTGCAGGCTGCGTGCACTTAAAGGGGTCCCTTCAAGTGCCTGCAGCCAGAGGGCCCTGCCCACCCAGTCTCCGAGTGGCTATGCTGCTCAGAGATTGGGCGCATGGCCCATAGCCACCCCTCTCCATCCTCTCTCTCAAGAGAGAAGGGACAGGGTGGCTGTGGGTGTTGGGGCTTTGGGGAAGGGCTTCCTCCACTGGCCAGCTGGCCAGACAGCAGGTAGAACCTCCCAAAACCCCCACCAAACCAAGGGGTCTGACAACCCTAGCCTCCATAGTCATCTAGGACCACCCCTAGGCTCTTCACCTTCAATGATGGCACCAATGGGGCCCATCAAAGGTTGGGAGCCTGATTCCCAATCCCAGTTCCCCATGACCCAGGTGCAGGACCTCCATCTTGATGGATTCAGTTTCAGTCTGCTCTGTTCTAGCCATCCAGCCATGGCTTGTAATGCCCTGTCCAGATTTTCTGGGGCAGAGCCCGGGTGGCCATCCATCAGTACACAGAGCTGGGTGTCATCAGCATACTAGTGACAACCCAGCCTATACCTCCAGATAATCTGGGTGAGGGGGCACATATAGATATTAAACAGCACTGGGGAGAGAATTGATCCCTATGGCATACCACATTCCAGTGGGTGATTCTGAGATAATTCCCCCCTAAGCACAACCCTCTGTCCCTGACCTTGGAGAAAGAAAACCAACAATCTATCCATTATATTGATGACATGGGCCAGTTCATTGTCCTACCTGGTAAAACTTTCTCACAGGAATCTACCATCACACATTTCACATGCAAAGTACCTTACTCAAAAGCAGCCTCATATAAAATTGCCAACTAGTCAGTATTTTATGTATGTATGTATGTATGTATATGTATGAAATGCATACATGCATGCAAGCATTTAGAAAAATTGTATGCTGCCTCTCCAGAAATTTACCTGAGGCAGTTTACAAAAAACCCCACACAACTGATTTATCTTCCAAAGCTGATAAAAGTACTATGTGTCATAGAGGGGATCTGGGCCTGCAACTGCAGCCCAGGATTCAGCAGTACCCCCCAGACTTTTAGATTCCAGACTCTGCACATATTTCTTCTTGACTGTGCTCCTTAACCACAAAATTCTATCCTGACCTTTCCTCTTATTCTCCCAGTTTTATCTAACTTTGACCTGTTCATTTCTTCCAGACACCCTAACAACCAATCATCTTCTGTCCAATCACCATCTGCCCTGGTTTTGTCCCTTGTTTATTGAGCCACCCACAATAGTAGAATCTTTTTAGGTATTTGCTTTCAACAGCACATAGAATAAATAAACACACCTAACCCGTGCTCTAACAAGTATTAGTATTGTCTGATACCCTTTAGACATTACAACAATGAAGTTATAAACTCATCCTTTTCATGGATGGTGCACAACTGTAACATTTTGAGAGTCACCAAACCAATTACACAGGTCTTTGTCATGCATTCATCATTCAGCTGGGATCAGGTGTGTAAGACCTGTGTGATTGTAGGGGTATGCATTTCAGAATTCACAAGCCAAAAATATACATTAAAATTACAGTTTGCAGTCATCAGTTTGCAGTTTCATGCTGCATTTGCATTTTTAAATCAGTTTTGTGCTGCTGTGATGCTGTCTTTCTCTATGCTTGAGGGCGTCACAGCAACACAAAACTGATTTAAAAATGCAAATGCAGATTCGACCACAGTGTAAGCCAGGCACAAGACCTAGCAAAGCTATAGTTCTGGCTCACTGCTATTCTTTCCATCCCCCTTTGTAGAGGCAGAGCTCTTTTTTCTCTTGGCAAGACAGATAGCTGGAGACACCTAGCTCAAGGGCCTGTAGAATCTGACTGTTTGGTCCAATGCACTTGAAACTTTGGGGGGGGGGGTCTTTAGTGGACAGGCAGCACTAGCTCCCCTGCAATTTCAATGTCAATTGGTTGAAAAAACAGCCACTCTGCTCTTTTAAAGGTCCTCACTTTGTGAAAGGAAACAAACAACAGACCAAAACAAGGAAGGATGGAAAGTGCATAGTTTTTAGTGGAGAGGTAGGTTTTTTAATTGCCTGCCAGTCACTGTAAGAGTCGGAAAATGAAATGAATACAGACAGGTTTTTTAAATGCCAGTGGCCAGCTGATGCTTTCCCATTAGCCTGCTGCTTGACTGCCATTCCCCCATCACATAGGAATCAGTAGAGAAAAGTGTGCTTGTGTCAAGAGGTTCCTACTTTTGTAAAACCAAACCTCTTTGTCCAATCTGCTTTAAACTTTAGATTTAAACATTAGACCACCACTGTAGAATGGAATGTAGAATGGAAAAGCACTTCCCTTTTGATAGTATAGTGAGTAGAGGATACCACATACAGCCTAATTTAGTATTTGCTGAGTTGTAACACTGGTGTAATACCATAATCTACACTGTTATCCTGATACTGTGAAGATGTTACATGGGAGCTGCATGATCAGTGCACTGCAGACATCTGAGTTACAAGACTTAAACATTAATCAGAAATTTGAATTTGACTGAGACAGTTGAAAAAGTGAGTTTTTCCAAAATACAACATAAGAACCAATAACCCTCATGCTTCTTCAGTCACTTTTAAAAAATGGCTTGACTTCTTTTTCACTTTTATTGACTTCCTTCCATGAGACAGATGGCTAAAGCCACATACCAGCATTTCTTGGTCTTACTAAGCAAATTGATTTCATAGAGTTTCAGCTATATGATAGCAGAATTATTGAATGATCTATGTTGTTCAAACAAGAACCTGAAGGGCTGCATGACTGCAGATTCTTTTGAGTTCAAGTAATTTTAATAATGTCCTAGTTACTTGCAGTGTAGCTCTAAGCAGAATTATACACTGCTAGGCCCATTCTTTTTGGATCATACTGTTGGTGTCTTCTAGCATCACCACAATTGTTGATTTCCAGATTTTTAAAGAGTCAGTCGTGGCTTGATTCACACAATCACTACCAATTTTTATCACATTATAATACTTGTCTAGCTGGACCAGACCAAAGCCCTTAAAATCCTACATCCTTTCTGTTGCATCTCCAAACTGGCACAGCAGAACAGAGAGAGGAAAGGTATTCTGCAGCACTTCCTCTTTCCCAGCCTCTGTTTCCAAGGACTGTCTTTACTTCCCCACTCTCTTACCAATCTCTCCCCTCCAGTCAACCCCTGCTCCCCAATCTCAACATGTCTTTCACTCTCTTGGCTCCTCTTCTGTCTCCAGATCAGCTTTTTCTGTTCATCCATGTCTGTAACTGTTTCTCACCTCGAAGAAAGTGCACCCAAAACATTTCCGACCATCTCGCCTAGACCATTTACTAAAACCAGCAATGACACCCCTATAGTAGCACAGTGACACCCAACCTCCTGCTGTGTTGCTGCCAAGGAGGAAGAAGACTTGATCTATGTGATGTTGGCTCTGGCACATACATATTAGAGTGTGCACAACAGCATGGGGTGCTACTACTTAAGGAAGCCCTAATATACCCAGGATAAGATGTAGACTTGCACAAGCTGTTTGCAATAGTATGGCAAAGCAGCTGATGCAGAGCATATCTTGAATTATTCACAGAGATGGTTGAAGTTACATTGTGCCAAGGCTTTCAGCAGTTCAGATGAAGAAGGAAGCCTCCTTAAACATATTTGTCACCCTTTCACACTCTATAAATGCCAATGGCAGTCTGGAGACACAGCATGTGCTTGTTTGCAAAGTCAAAGCACTGAGACTAAAAACCCTAAGATGTTAGTTTTTAATGTCACTTTCCCAAACACAGCCAAAAAGACACACCACCATGCACCATTTACAAAATATACACCTTTTGTGACATATATAGATCTCCACACTTATTCCGGTGAGACATTTTCTCTCTCATTTGAGTCATACAGTTGACCAACGTTTCCAGGGCTTTGGAACAGTTTTAATTGTTTCTTTTTCTTAGAGCTATTCTGCTTTTGATTGCACCATCTTCTGCCAATCTCTAGCCCGGAAAGTGAGCTGGAGGATCTATGGCTGTTTTCAACCATGCTTTGGAGCAGATCTATTCTCTCTTGCTCTGGATTGCAAGACTAGATCTAATGGGTGGAAATTACAAGGGAGTCGTTACCAGCTAAATATCAGGAGAAACGTCCTAACTATAAGAGTGGTTGAGCAGTGGAACAGACTGCCTCGGGAGGTGGTGGATGCTCCTTCGCTGGACGTTTTCAAGCGGAGACTGGACAACCATCTTTCAGGTGTGTTGTAGGTATGTAGGGCTATCTTTCAACTACACTCCTGCAGAGTGCAGGGGTTTGGACTAGATGACCTGCAAGGTCCCTTCCAACTCTAACATTCTATGATTCTATGAATAAACTGACATGGACTGTCTTTGTATTGTCACATCATGGGTTCACTGTAAATATGGAGAGGAAGTGCAACAGTTCAGACAACTTGTCCTATGTCTGAAATTATGCATCATTGCAAGAGCAAGCTTCATGTGAATGCATCTATCTGTTCTTGATCCAAATGTTGATCCTTCAGATCTAATTTTCTTGATCTTGCATCCAGCCAGGCATTCGAAGTCTGTTTCTTGGGCTTTGGATCATCCACAGTTGAAGCAGAACTATACAGACAGCTACTATGGCCCATTGACTCAAGTATTTGACAAAAAACATGAGCCATATCTTCATCTCTCAAATCTGCCACAAACTGGTATTAGGAAAATCATAATCCTCTCATATTGCACCTTCTTCAGAAAAAAGATGTGTTCCCATAGCAGGCTTTGAGCAGAGTCTTTCCAGTCATAGCACCACAGTGTTGGATATTCTTCTGAAAAAGTTCTAATTCTGCAGAGCTTTAAGAGGATGACAAGAAAACTTCTATTTGGCCAGGTTTTCAGTGGCTAAATATATGTTCTATGGTTCTACATAATGAGTTTGATACAAAGTTTCAGCTGCTTTAATGTAAAGCCTTTTTCTATGGAAGGAGCATTTTGTTTGCTTGTTTTGTACAAGGGATCTCCCATCATTGGAAGAGACTTCTTTCACTAGAGAAAGACTTCTGGCTTCCCCCCACATTGGTTTTACTTGCCTTTTCCAGAGGACCTTTTGACTTGTGTGATAAGAAATGGAGTGACAGGGGAGGGGTGTCACTGAAAAACTGATTTTTATAGTATTCTATTGATTCTTACTGTATTTTAACATAATTTGTATTGCATTTAACTTTCTATTTCCCTTTTTTGTATTTTATTGGGGTTATAATCCCCCAGGGGGAGTGTTTTAGTTGAAAGGCAGTCTGTAACTAAACTAAACAGCAGATAAATTTGAGGGTGTTTCTATGAGATTCATTTGCTATTTGAGTCTCAAAATAGGATCTGTAAGGATAAAACAGTTGAAGATGCTGCTAGTATCATAGTTACAGATGTAGACGTGATGATAGTGGATGAATCAATAAAATGCCACAAATCAATTATGAACTCTTAACAGAGCACTTGTCTACTTGTACAACTTTCCAAGGGCTAAATAGAAGCAGCCTTGAACTACCTGCCTTGCCTTTTATTGTGATTGATGGGTACTTAATCCTAATTTCAGAAATGAGCAATGCTACAGAGCATTTGTGTTTAGTAATCAGAAACATTGTCTTAAATTAAGAGATGTCTGACAACCCTTTCTTCCAGATGGCCATGCTTCCTCTAATTGTTCCCAGTTCAGCAGTTAAACATTCACAAAGTGGGTGAGGGCTGAAACAGATGCATCAATGGCCACAGGTAATTTTTTTTTTTACTCCTTGAAACATTCACAGAACCTTCTTGTCACATTAAAGGTCCTTATCAAGTGCCCAGGAGGGTCAAGGGTTTAAAATGTAAACAAAATGTCCAATTTACATGCAGCATTAGCATACCACATTGATTACTGGTGTGGTAATGCTATGTGCAACTTGACTGAGTCAAAAGGTTAGTGCATTTAAATGGGATGGTTTGCATGTAGAATGCTGATATGTGTAGACCCTATCTGAGTAGCATGAGAACATCAGCCAACTCCTGGTGAGAACTGGTAGGAAAATTAAAATAGCTTTACTTAATCAAATCATTCATCTTCCTAGGTTCCCACAGAGGACCAACAGATGCCTTCAGGAAACTCACAAGCAGGGAACAATAGATTTTCATGATGCCTTTAAGGAGGATAGTCAGAAGGGGATACTATGGTCTGGGGGTCTATAGTGGCTCTTATGAGTTCTAATAAAGGTACACTGTCTTTGAACATGTAAAGGCAAATCTAGTATTTGATTTCTTTGTGATTCGTGTCCAGAACCGAATCCACAAATGAAAGCAGCTCATATCCAGCATTTTTTTTTTTTTGCGTCTCTTGACTTTTAAGTTCTGGAAAATTGATGCCGCCTGTCCATCTCTCTGGATTCTCTCATGTTAACCTTCAGGCATCCCATACAAAAGCCTGGAAGGGACAGCTGTAACCAGTCAGTGAATATAGCCTTCAAGGCACTGAATGTGGCTTTCCAAATAACAGCTAATGATAACTTTGAAATTAGGTAGTGTCTCTCTCTCCTTCCCGGTAGTCTGGCTTGCTGAAGAACAATAAAAATATTATAAAAACAACACACATATTTTAATAAGAAGCACCCTTTAAAACAACAAGAGAGAGATGAAAATCCATATGTGACCCACATTTATGCTTTAAACCTGTCAAAGAGATATATGGAAAGAAATAGTAAGTCAACACATAATCTGGCTTCCATTGAAGTAAATGGGAATCTTGTCTTTGGTTTTGAAGGAAGGAAGATTTGGTTCATATGCTCTTCTTTGAAGGCAGCTTTATTTTTCAGGACAACAGTCTCAGTTTTTAAGGTGTGGATGTATTAAACTGTTAGTGCTTTGGAGCAAAAAGTTTGGCATCAGTGTTAAATCACGGAACCATTTGTTATTATTTTGACAGTTCATGGAGAATCAGAATGGTCCCAGTAGACTGGAGAAGAGCCAGCAAGTGTGTATATATTTTAAAAACAAAAGAAGGAATGCCTAGGAAATGGTCGACTAGTTAGTCAAACTTTAATACATGGGAAGATGTTAGAGGGAAATCACAAATGATTCATTTTAAACTGGGGTCAAATTTTACAAGCTTGCTAGATCAGGTTGAATATCCCCACTTCACTGTTGCTTCTTTCCTGTGCATATCAAACCAGTGAGGCTTTATTTTCACAATATTTTCTGTTTCCTCATGTTAAATTCCCCACAGAGAGAGAGAGAGAGAAGACTGATACCAGTCTCCATTTTGGCATACCTTTCTTCCACTCCTCACATTTTTGTGCTGAGACTGATTCATCTCTGTTTGTCACATGAGACCTACAAATGAATTTAGTGTCACTTCCAAGACAAGTTCCAAGAGCCATCATAGACAGGGCAGGATTAATAATAATTCCATATAATCTGATCACACTCATTGGCAACAATAACAGCTCCAGGAAGTAACCAACACTCTCCTGGCTTTCTAATATTTAATCAGGGTTTATCAGAAATTGATCAGAATACATTTTATATACAGAACAGTCACATTAGTACTAAGCCTCAGGAAAAGAGGGGAAATATGTGGAGAGGGTTGGCAGAGTATAATATACAGACTGACTGAGGTCAAATCTGCATTTGCATTTTTAAATCAGTTGCATGCTCTTGTGACGCCGTCTTTCTCTATGCTTGTTTGAAGAGTTGTTTGGAGAAGATTCTTTTAAAGCAGTGCAGAGGTTGCAATGACAGTGGAGCCACCCCGAAAGGACAATAAAGATATGTGGACATGTGAAAGGATGCTAGCATAGTTGAAGTGTGAAAATGACACCAAATGCTTTTTGAAGCTTTTTTGAAGACGGAGTCAAAAGGCTGGGACACTGGTGGGAAAGACAAATGCAGATTCGGCCCTGACTGTCTCTGTGGTACTTAAGGTCTGGGAGTGGCTTGGGCATGATCTGGAGGGCAAAAGCCAAAGTACTCTTAGCCTTCAGATTTTAGCCTAAAAGTCATAATCTAGAGTTGGCAGGGAAATCTCCTGGCAAAGAGAGAAAGAGAGAGAGAGAGATTGGTATTATATTTAGAAGCTTTCCCCTTCCCTTTCCCCAACAGTATGAACGCTCCCTTGTGCATCCTCCCCAGTATGCTCCCACGTCAGTCGGCGCAGTGTGACCAGGAAAACCCAGAACAGTTTGTGCCGGATCTTTTTGCCACAACTCCCTCACGCTTCAAACTGCCAGTCTGACCTCAGCCATTGATAGGTTGAAGTAACAGTTTCCAGACCAAAATGATCAGCCCCTTAATTAAAAGGATGTGTGAATAGAAACATTTTGGCTTGGCATCTAAAAGAAAGTAATGTAGGTGCCAGGCAAGCCTTGTGAAGAAGGGCATTTCATAAGCAAAGTGCCCTGTCTTTGGTTGCCACCCACCTCACCCCTGAAAGCAGAAGCACAGAGAGCAGGGCTTCTGAGGCAGCTCTTAATTGGCAGGCTGGACAAAATGAGAGGAAGTAGTCTTTCAGGTACCCTGTTCCAAAGCCACCAAGGGCTTTAACATTAAAACCTGCACTTTGAATTATGCCCAGAAATGAATGGGCAGCCAGTGAAGAACTTTCAGTAGTGAGGTGTTACAGTCCCTGTATTCCACCCCTGACAATAGCTTGGCTGCTGTTATGTTAGACAAGCTGAAATTTCTGGATCATTTTCACAAGGCAGCTCCACATAACACATATTACAATAACTTAATCTGGATGTAATCAGAGTATGATCACTGTGGCCAGATCATGCTTTTTGAGGAATGGCATAGATGGCATATCAGCCAAAGCTGAAAAAAGGCTCTGTGTGCCACAGAGATCTAGCCCTCCAACTGCAGGCCAGGATCCAGCACTATCCCCAGGCTACAAACTTGTTCCTTCAGGGGGAGTGCAAACCCCTCCAGGACACAGTGACTCATCAGTCCTTAAGCAGCTTTGTCACTGAAATGAAAAGAACTAACAGCCTTTTAGCATTTTCCATGGGTACACTTTCCAAGTCGGCTCATTCTCCGTTCTCATGTGGTGATCAGGTAGCCAGTTAATTTATGGGCTGTTCACAACCTGTTTATGTGTATTCACAGGTATGCACTACTAACTGGTGTCAGAAGCCAACTCTGAGCTTGTGACATACTAGCTAGGAGTTGGCTTCTAATCTCCTGCTGGGGAAATTTGGCTCTATATCCAGCGAAGCTGAGCGGGGTGCAGAGGGAATCACATAAACATGTGGCTAAGGTACATATGTCTCTCCAGCCACAAATGGTAACAAAACTGATACATTTCCCAGCTGTATTTGTGCATCAATTAATCAGCATAATACATTATACACATATTAAATGAACAGATGATATTCACTGTATCTAATCACAGTGTATGTTGCATTAAAATTTGCACACAAACATATTCGAACTAGACAGGGGGTCTGTCAAGATCAGCCTTGGGAACTCTCAGACAATCTTACACGATTTGATAAGATTCCTACCCCCATCATGTTTGCTTCTACATGGTTTCCCATTTTAGAAAATCTCTCTGGACAAAATGATATTCCTAAAGTGATTGACGAGTTATGGTTATGGTAAAATCGATTGGCTAATTCTTGCCAACCAAAAATGTTCTCTGTATATGTGCATAAGCAGTGTACGTTTTAACTGTTTAATCTTCATCTACTTTTAGTGTTGTTTAAGCTGTTTGACTGCAAAATGTGCTATCACCAAATGTCTTTTCTTCACTTTGCATATTTCTAACCAGTTAACAGTTCTGTATTATGTAATACTTGTCTTTGTTATGGAAAAATACAATACAAAAGTTATTGTAAAAAAAAAAAAAAAGATCAGCCTTGGGCTGTGCAGCTCAGGGTGGGTGAATGCGGACCGCCTGTGGTATCGCCCTGGATAGGTCCTCCTCTCAAGCTGTTCAGCTTGGGTGTCTGGAGCTCCAGGTCTGAGCCACATAAGGATGGCGCTTGCCAGGGGCAAGGTAGCCTGCCCAATATGGCAAGGGAGGGGTCGGTGGCAACCCCTGGCCTTGACCTATTCCACATTGTCAGGTTGGCCCTTGCTGCTTGCATGGGCAAATGATTAATAAAGTGGCCCATATTCATCCCAACCTTGTGTCCATCTCTGTCTTCCGACTTGGGGGGGGGGGGCAATTGCACACGAACAACTGAACAATTATTTACCAGAAATGAAAATAAGCAGACTGAACTCATTCACAATGGCAACATATGGAAACAAGAGAAGTGGGGGCATATTCATCCATTCTTGATTGAAAGTGCCTTTGAGAACAGTTCTAAAACCCAGTATGGATATAAAATGAGCAGTTTATGCTGTATCAAACATGCTAATAAAAGAAAAGGCCTGGAACAGAAAGCTGCCAGGTGGTGTCTCAGAATTCTTTAAGATTGTCTGAGGAAGCAACCCGGGTAAGTTGGAGTATCATTGGAACCCAGCAGTGTCAATCAAAGATGGAGAGAGAGAAGGCTCAGGGATGCCTGACTGATGTTGGCTAGAAAGGGCTGGATACAATCTGTTTTGGTCTATAAACTTATTCTCATGTTGGTAAAAACAAGCTTGATGGGTACTTGTATGGCTGATAACTTACTACAGTCATTAAAAAGATGATTTTAAAATGTTTTTTTAAAGTACAACACTTGTACAAACCATGGAGATAGATTAAGCTGGGTAGCAATGTTAGTCTGTCTGTAGCAGTAGAAAAGAGCAAGAGTCCAGTAGCACCTTAAAGACTAACAAAATTTGTGGCTAACAAAATTGGCGCCTTAAAGACTGACAAAGAAGTGAGCTGTGACTCAAAAAAGCTCATATCCTGCCACAAATTTTGTTAGTCTTTAAGGTGCTACTGTTAGCAGTCAGTCCCCTCCTCTTGCAGAGGAGCAGTTTATAGCTTAGAGTCAGAAACACTCTTCTTAAAATATCATCTCAAAAATCATAGTTCAAGGCATTGCCTGGCCTAAAATGGACAAAATGGATGCCAGCCAGGTAAGAGCCTGGGGAAAGTATTTTGGAAGGTGAGTCAGAGCTGCTGACTGGTTAATGCCCCCCTCCATGCCCCAGAGAGATGCAAAACTGTGAGACAATGGGTCTTCCAAAACCTATTGACTCACTCTTGGATTACTCTCATCAAGCCCAACCTTACTTCCTCTGCACCCACTTACACTAATCAAGCTACACTTAATTCTCAGTTCTATTCACCAAACCCATTAGCTTTCCCATCCGGTACTTGTAGGGTCATCAAGCCTCTCCCAAGTCATTGTCTACCTCAGAAAAACCCATTGAATTATTGTTTTAGGGGCATCACATCAGATTGCTCCTGAGGGCTCATTTTGCCCTATATCAAGAGCACCTAGCCACCAGTGCAGTGTGTGTGTTCTTGGATCCATACCCACACCCCAATCCATTGGGTCTTCTTTCCTTCTCTCAACAAAATGCTGCCTCTGTGGACTTCTTCCCTCCAAGTCTAGTAGTTACAGCCTTTCCCTGAAATCGCTTTTCCCCTTTCTACACTGCCCTTCCATAGCTAGCTCGCTGTGTGCATTTATTGTGTGCATTTTTGGTTTATTCTTTCCTTTTAATAAAAACTTTCCTGGTTGAACATCTGCCTGGTTTATTTCAAAAGTTCTCATAGGAGAAAAATCCTTGTATACATAGGTGGAGAATCCCAGTTACCCCCTCTTACTTTCACTTCTTTAACTTAATTCCTCCAACTAATTAGGAGACCACCTATTTGGATAACACTAATGGACTCTTGCTCTTTTCTACTTGTACAATCAATGGTAATGAAGCCAGAAAAGAGAAATACTTCTAGCCAAGGCTATAAATATTTAGGAGACATAGAAATCAACAATACCTGACCCAATTTGACCACCTCGTACAACTTCAAAGACAGGCCAGATCTTAGTGGTAATACATAAGATGTGTGTTTAAGGTGCTAAGCATAATCATTGACATTTCTAGATCTCTAGCAGCAGGATTGGGAAACCTGTTATGATTATCTCACCCTTTGTTTCTTCTTTCTTGCTTGCTGAGCAGGCCCATATCTATTTTCTACTTATTTGTTGCTCTATGGCTGTTCTATCCTGTCACGTTATTATATATTTTGATGCTGCATCAGCCTAGGGACTTGAGGGAAGAGACAAAATTGCCTACCTACATTTTACTTCTGTAATGGAACACAAGAGGCTTTTGAAAGTTCAAAAATAAATAAAATATTTTATTTAACCTGGAGGCGAAAAGGTCAGGTGGAATCAGGGATATAATATATGAGGTGAACTGATAATAAAAACTGAGGTAACTTTGTAATCACACTGAATCCAGATAATATGTTGCCAACATATATGTGTTTTTACTTTTCTATAAGGTCTTAGAAACTTTGAGGAGAGAAGCCTTCTTTTCAGTTTCTGCTCCAACATGCAGGCATAGGTTTCTGAGTTTCACTGGCACTTTACGTTTAGAAGGCAGTAATGTACAACAAAGTTCCCAAAATCCTTCTCTCTTCACAGGGATCACACCTGTTTTAAGAGTTATCTCCCTTTTCACTGGGAGACTAGAAGCTCTGTCCCTTTTTGACTTGAATTGGGATCTTCCATGATCTTCTCCTTTCTCTTACCTCCTTCCCAGTCCTCAGTCAGTGCTAAACTGTCTCTTCTTTGACTGTAAGTTCCCAGCTGTCATTTCTTAACTGACTGTCTCCACAGAATTCCATTTGAACAGTCTGTCACTCAAAGGTTCTCAGACTCTGTGGGGAATTAAACCTTGATAGTCCATCACACCTGTGCTTGAGATCTTGGTGGTGATGGAAAGTGCTATCAACTAACAGTGGATTTATGGTGATCCCATAGGGTTTTCAAACCAAGAGAGATACTAGAGAGCTACTAACAGTACGGGGCTAGATGTGTAGTATATGTAACCTGTCTCTTTAAGATACAGCCTTAGGTCCTAATTGGAGCACTTTTTCTTCACATGAATGGGTGTGACTTCCGGAATATAATAGTTAGAACCAGGGCTCATTTCCTGCAGGAGGGCACAGGAGTGAAGCTCTGGCAGTAAGCCCAGGGGGTGGGCACATGCAGCAAGCCCCACCCCCTGCTCCCAGCAGCCCCCCTCGCCTTTCCTGGTCTGCTGGGTGACCCTTCCTGGGCCATGGCACTCAGCCCACCCAGGCTCTGCCAGTCCTCATACCAGCCCTGGCATGGCGCCTCTGCAAGGCAGGCCCCAGTGACTCCTGTGAGGCCTACAAGGAGCTCCGCCCTGGCCTGCGCCTACTCAGCCTCCTCCTGTGCCTCTGCCCTGTCACCGCCCTGGCCCACTACCTGCTCGAGTCCATGCATGTCCTCCATGCCACCCTCCCATAAGCAGCCATGCACTTTCCTGTGCTTGCCAGCCATCCAAAAGAGTCCAGTGACACCTTTAAGACCAAAGCTTATTCAGGTGCAAGCTCTCCCTCCTCTGTGAAGGCAGATCTGCGCATCCCCCCGCTAGCAATCCAAAAGAGTCCAGTGGCACCTTCAAGACCAAGGTTTCTTCAGGTACAAGCTCTCCCTCCTCTGTGAGGGCAGATTGCGCATCCCCCCCCCGCCATAGCTAGCAATCCAAAACAGTCCAGTGGAGCCTGAGTGGTGGGTGTTGCCTTCTGACACACTTCCGGTGATGTCAGGGGGTTTGGCATATGCAAATAAGTTATGCTAATGAGATATGCTAATGAGCTCGTGCACATCTTTTTCTATGAAATGACCCCTGGTTAGAACTGAGCTGTTGGTAGTTAGGACTCCAGCCCTTGTTAAATCTAAGCTGTTTCCTGCCTTGCTGTTCTCCACATGAAAGAAGGTTTCGAAGAGACCCTGCTGCATCTCTCTGGCCTTAGGGCAAACCATTTACCTACCTCCACAGTGAGTACACTTTAAAGAAGAGCCAAATGCCACATGGTGTCAGAAGTGGGTCTTGCTCCTTCATCAAGCCTGATGCAGCTCTCCCAGGGCCTGTAGTTTCTGTTCAGACCTGTAAGATGCAGTCTTTCAAGCCTCCATCTGAGTTGGTCTTGACTTGCAATCTGGAGGAGAACTGGAGGAGATGGGAACAAAAGCTTAGTCTTTACCTTGCAATATCCAATGCAATAAATAAACCAGAAGAGTATAAGATTGCAGTCCTACCACACTGCATAGGTGATAGAGCCTTGGAAATGCACAATAATATTCAAAATGTGTTTGCAGATCTAGCCAGGAAAACCCTGGAAGAAGTCTTAACAGCATTTAAAAATTATTGTGAGCCCAGAAAAAAATCCTGGTTTTGAATGTTACCAGTTTTGGCAGCTCAGGTTCAATCAAGCAGAGAGCATTGACAGTTCTGTCATACAACTGAGGTGCAAAGCTCAAAATTTTGAATTTGGATCAGCAGAGGACATCATAATAAGCTAAAGGAGAAGCTGCTAGAACATGCTGATCTCACCCTTGCAAAAGCAATTGATATTTGCAGAGCTCGAGCCTTAGCTCATTCACAAGCCCTAGCAATGGCTGCTGCCAGTGAAGAACCTTTCCAAATGTACAGGGGTCCATTGCTGGAAAGGGAGGGGACCCACACTGACAGAGTAGCTGGTAGTCCAGGCTGATGCCTCCAAAAATGGCTTGGGTGCCTGCTTGCTCCAAAAGATGCAGCCCATTGCCTGTGCCTCTGGAATGCTACATATGCTGAGCAAAATTATGCACAGATTGAAAAAGAGCTTCTGGCCATTGTGTGTGCCATGGGAAACTTTCATCAATATGTGTTTGGTGTACCAGCAGTGGTCCAGTCAGATCACAAGCCACTGGAAGCAATCTTCAGTAAGCCCATTAGCAAGGCCCCTGCCAGCCTACAGAGAATGCTCTTGCAACTACAGTGGTATGACATAAGAATTATCTATACAAAAGGCAAGAACATGTTTATTGCTAACACATTGTCCAGGGCCACCATAACCACCCCTCAGGAAGACGTAGATGTTCTTCTAGATGAAAAAGTAATCCATGCAATTACACAAACTAATCCAACAGCAATCATTTGCTGCACCAGTTGCGAGAATCCACCAGCACTGACTCTGTCCTACAGAACATCAAGGCTCAACACTTAAATGGGTGTCCCCTTAAGCAGAAATAAGTAAAACCAGAACATATTGGTCTTTGAAGGACCAGATTCATGTTGAAAATGACTTGTTAATTATTGGCCCAAAGACAGTCATACCCCAAGGCATGAGAGATGGCCTGTTGAAGTTATTGCACTTACTACATCAAAGAATCCAGCACACTAAAGCATGTGCTCAACCTCTCGTGTACTGGCCCAGCATGAATGCCCATAACGAACAATGGCTTGCCAGCTGATCTATACCCTCCCTTGATAATCACAACTTGACAAGGTACATATCAAACAATGGTTCCCATGCTGACCTTTACCCTCCCTTGACAATAGCACCATTGCTTGGCTTCCTGAGGACTCATCAAAATTCTGTCTGTGGTTAACCATCATTGCTTGCAGGACAATAATGAGCCTCATAGGACCATCCAAGGATTTGCCTTACAGTTACAATGCTGACTTCTCTGGAAAACTTGATCATAAATGAAGCCAGGGACATTGGTCATCTCCTGACCTTTATCAACAGGCAATAATCAAGTTTGCCACTCAGGTAATTCAGTCATCCTGCCCAGATCCTCCCCATGTCCCCATTGCATCATCTGGTACCCACTACTCTCCTCTGCTTCTACTTATGACCATTTTGGGACACTTTCTGCTTTTTTGTCACCTTTACAAAAATCCAAATGTGCCATTAAAAACAGGTTTTAGACTTTTCCCTAACAGCAACAAAGTTTCTAGAATTCCTCCAGTCACAGAGAATCCCTAAATTCCCCAGTCACTGCCAGAATTCAAAATATTTGCCCCAGTGACAGAAAGGATCCAAAAATATCACCAATAGAATTTGATCTTCCACTTGGAATCACATGGTTTGCTTATTTTTGCTCATTTCACAAATACTGGAGTGATTTTTATATGCCGTCTAGTTGCCTGAATTCCAGTAATTCCCCAAACTTGATATTGTCCTATCACTCTTTCAAATCTACTTAAGTTTTCCACATTTTCTTCTGTTTTTTTTTAAAAATATACCTAATAAAGACTGAAATTTAAGAACTGTCTCCTTCGTTGTTGGTTACTCCAACCCCCTCCCTGAGAAATGTGCACATGTGAAAAGAGCGCTCACGTGTGCTCTGAGCACTTTCAGTAACACCTCCTGTAACTTAAGCTGATTAGATCTCGTTTGTTATTCTGGAGAAGCAGAGAACAAATCTTTGCCCTCTTCCATGTAAGAGCCTTTCAGGTGTTTGAAGAATACAAGCCAGTCTCCCCTTAGTCTTTTTAGATTAAATATACCCAGTTCCTTCTAACTTTCCAAAACTGGCTTGTGCTCCCAATCATCATTGTTGTCTCTGCTGAACTGTGTGGTGCCCAGAACTAGATACAGTAGATGTGGTCTGACTAGCACGGAATGAAGTGGAACTGTTCCTTCTCATAGTCTGTCTACTTGTGCCTTTTCCCTTATTAGGAAGAACAGCAACAGGAGAGGTGGACATTTTAAAATATTGTGAGAACGATGCTTATGTCAGATGAACTGTAGAAATCCTCATTTTTTAAAAAAAGTACATTATGTATAGTCCACCTTTCTCACTCAAGGCAGATTACACATGGTAAATCAGTCCAATCAACAAAATGGGACAATCAATAACCTATGCATTAGGATTTTTGATGTCTGGAATGAATCAAGCATAGCAAAATTATTAACTTGACACATTAAGCAGTTACAGAGATTACCTACATAGGATCCTACTACAATAAGCAATACACAGCAGTGTAGGTTACAGTCCCAATAATTTATCCAGGTAAGTTTGTGAACCAATTTGTACAGTGCAACCCTATTACCTATGCAGAAAAGCCCTCTTGAAAAGTTCAGTTTTGCATAGTTTGCAGAAGGCCAGGAGAGTGGGAACTTTCCTGAACTCCTCAGGCAGGCTATTCCACAAGGCAGGATCCAAAATGGAAACAAGTGTACAGGCAGTTGTTGATTTTGCCCACTTACAGGATGGTGCCCCTATGGACATAAACAACATTGTTGTGGCGCTTCTGCAAAAAAAAGGGGCCAAGGCCATGAAGGTCTTTTGTATGTGATAGCCAATACCTTAAACTCAGACTGGTAAGAAATGGGCAGCTAAGATCTTGTCAGTCTGCCAGGATCTGCTGGAAAATTTAGATACAGTAAGTGAACTGGGGGCCCCTTGGCCATCCTTAGGTCTAATATCGAACCAATTCAGCCGACTGTCCTGGAATGATATTGACAGTATCCTGGGTGCTGTGAAGCCTATCATTTGCCTCTTGGACCTGTGTCCATCATGGCTGGTAAAAGCCAGTGGTGATGGCATATGCCCCCTTCCAGCAGATATAATAAAGCTGTCCTTGGGTACAGAGGTCTTTCCAGTGAGTTTAAAGAAGGCAATAGTATGGCCACTCTTAAAGAAAACATCTTTAGATCCTTCAGATCTGACCAACTACTACCCAATGTTGAACCTTCCATTCCAGGGCCAGGTGGTTGAGAGAGTGGCAGCAGAACAGCTCCATGTTTTCCAGTATGACACATTGGACCTGAACCCATTCCATCCAGTTTCCGCCCCAGCCATGGGATGGAGACAGCATTGGTCACCCTCACAGATGATCTTTGCAGAAATCTGGATCAATGTGGGTCAGTGCTGCTATTACTTATTGACTTGACGGCAGCATTTGATATGGTTGATCATGACCTATTAACCCACCACCTCACCAGTGTGGGAAAACGAGGGACAACCTTGAAGTAGTTCATCTCATTTCTCCACGGTTGAGGACAGAGGGTGGCTCTAGGGGAGAGAGTTTCACCATTATACCCATTGGTATGCAGTATCCCCCAAGGGGCTATTCTTTTCCCAGTGTTATCTAACAACTATATGTGCCCTGTCAGCCAGTTGGTGCAGATCTTTGAGCTCGGTTGCCATCAGGATGCTGATGACACCCAGCTATATCTGTTGATGGACAGCTGGGCTCTGAAAATCTGGTAGAGGGGTTAGGAGCTGTGATTGGATGGTTGAAGCAGAGCCTGCTGAAATGAAAGCCATCAAAGACGGAGGTCCTATGGCTGAGTCAGGGAGACTCGGGTTTGGGGTGGCAATTCCTGACTCTCGACAATGAGCACTTGGCACTAGCACCAATGGTGAAGAGTCTGGGGTTGATTCTGGATGCCTCCCTTTCAATGGAGGCCCAGATCACAAATGTTCCCAGACTGATGTTTTTATATCTGCAACAGGCCAGACAACTAGCCCCCTTCCTGTCTTGCCCTGACTTAGCCACAGTGATCCATGCAATGTGTTAAGTATGGGAGACTCAACAACGATTTCAGCAAAAAGTGATTTCAGATTTATTGAACAGCAAACACCAACTCAGGAACACACAACAACAAGGGGAGCACAGCTCCAATTTTAAACTCTCCCGGGCTGACAAAGCCACACCCATAACAAGTTAACGACCAATAATATTGCAGGGATAAAGTCCAATCAGAGACGTTCCCTCTTAGATACATTATCACACAGTGATTGGCTACTTGCATAGGTTTCGCAGAAACCGACCAATAGTAATGCGACAGCCGAGGAGCCACATTCAGAGTCAAGCTTAACATTGCAAAGTATAGGCTTGATGTACAGTTTAATACACAACACAATAGTCACCTCCAGACTTGACTTCTGTAACTCACTCTACACAGGGCTACCTTTGAGACTGACTTGGAAGCTTCAGCTGGTCCAGAATACAACAGCATGAGTTCTTACCAGAACTCCAGTGAGAGCACATATTCAGCTGGTGCTCTGCCAGCTGCACTGGCTCCAGCTTGAACAGGATAAAATTCAAGATGTTGGTTTTAACCTTTAAAGCCTTACATGGTCTGGGACCAACATACCTCTGGCACAGCCGCTCCTGGTATACCACCCCAGGAGTGCTACACTCACAGAATAAAGATCTTTTATTGGTGCCTGATCCAAGGAGCATCTGATTAGCTTTGACCAGAGCCAGAGCCTTCTCAGCCCTGGCCCCGGCCTGGTGAAATGCTCTTCCAGCTGAGATTCAGGCCCTGCGAGACCTTTTACTCTTCCTTAGGGCCTCTAAAACAGAGCTGTTTCACCAGGCCTGTAGCTGAGGTTGCTGAATGAGGAGAAAAAACAACTCCACCTGATGGGCCCTCCTCCTGCTTCTTCTATTGTGGACTTTCCTCCCAGCTTTGATGTGATCAAAGCTTTTCCCAATGAGATTATATTGTTTAAGTGCCATCTGCCTGTTGTAATTTGTGTCTTAAATTGTTTTAATTGTGCCATTTGACTGTGACTTGAATTTCAAAATGTTTTAACTGGTTTATGATTGTATTATAAATCTGTTGTTACAGTAGCAGGGGAGGGGAGGGTGAATTTTTCAAAAAATGAATTTAATAAATAAATAAATAATGGAGCATCCGAAGAATGGGAATAATAGGCGTGCTCCATCTAGCTCCCACCAATAGTCATGCTGTGGCATTCTAGACCAACTGGAATTTCCAAGTTGATTTGAGGGGAGACCAATGAATAGTGCATTACAGTAGTCTAGTCCCAAATTTAAGATACCTCCTGAAAGTGGGTGCCCAGATAATAGTGAATTAAGATAAAATAATGAGGTTAAATGATTACAAGTTAAAAGTTCCATGAGAGTGAAGCAATAATCGTCTTCCCACTCTCTCTCCAGCACTGGAAGTCACTCACTTGCCCATCCTCAGTCACTTGCACATCTAGTCTCAATGTTACTGTAGCATGGATTCAGGGGGCTAGGTCAGCCATATCAAGTTAAGGGGCAATCTTATAGGCTTGTTTGAGTTGGCAGACAGCCTTTTTTGCAGCTGCATAAACTTGCTTCTCCAGTAATACAGCTGAGTCCAGTATGACCCCAAGGCATTTAACTGAGTCAGGAAGGATCAATTGAACTCCATCAAATGTGGGGAGAACAATGTCCTTCAAGGCCTCTGCCTTCCCAAGCAGCATCATCTCTTTCCTTTCAGAGTTTATTTTCAATTTCCTCACTTTCAGTCAGTTAACCACCATGGCAAGACAGCAATTCAACAATTTTAAGATTTCTTGTTTTTTGAAAAAAGACTATGTGTGGGGTAGAGGGATTAAATAATGGATGAACTGTTCAAAATAAAGTATTCAACATTATGATTTTAAGAAGATGAAGAAGAGATTGGATTTATACCCCACCCTTCACTACCCAAGGGAGTCTCAGAGTGGCTTACAAACTCCTTTCCCTTCCCCTCCCCACAACAGCCACCCTGTGAGGTAAGTGGGGCTGAGAGAACTCTGACAGAAACTGCTCTTTTTCAAGAACAGCTGTGCCAGAACTATGGCTTGCCCAAGGTCATCCAGCAGGTGCAAGTGGAGATTCTCCCAGTTCTCCCAGATTAAAGTCCGAGCACTTAACCACTACACCAAACTGGCTTTAAAAAACTAGAGGTGATTGGATAAAGAATGAAGACATGATCAGTGTTCCCTCTAAGCTGAGTTAGTGTGAGCTAGCTCACCGGTTTTTAGCCTCCGGCTCACAGATTTTGGTTTCAGCTCAAGAAGAAGGGCTCCAGAGCAAACTAATTTATGTAGTAGCCAAATTGCTCGCTCACAGCTTTGATGCCAGTAGCTCACAAAGTAGGATTTCTGCTCACAAGACTCCACAGCTTAGAGGGAACATTGGACATGATATTGTTGAAATTGCTGCTCAGTATACATATCCAGCATTACCAGTATACATATCCACCATATCCCCACTTAATAAGAAAGGGGAGGAACTGGAATCAAAAACGGCTCACTTCTGGACTTCTGCCCCAGTTAAGACTCAGTGTGGCTCTCCCATGCTTGGGAAAGTTGCCAAGCTGGTGTTTTTTCAACTATGCCAGGTTTGGCAGCTGGCTCCCTACCTGTCTTTCCCCGACCTAACCATGGTAATTCATGCAATGGTCATCTCCAGGTTAGACTATTGTAATTTGCTCTATGTGGGCCTGCCCTTGCACCTGACTGAGCAGCTCCAACTGATCCAAAATGCAGCCGCATGGGTCCTTTCCAGGACCCCTGGGACAGCACACATCCAACCAGTGCTGTGCGAGCTGCACTGCCTTCCAGTGGAGCACCGGATCAGGTTCAAGGTTTTGGTTCTGACCTTTAAGACCTTTAATGGTCAGGGACCCACATACCTTCAGGACCACCTCTCCCAGTATGCCATTGTTTTGGAGGCATATATTCTCACCAAACCTGAAGTGAGAACAAACATGCAGAGTTCAGTGGCGAGATCTGCTGTGGTGTTGTCAGGAATGATGTTTCTAATGGCTTGTAGTCCATCCTGATGGGGGATGTTTGGTGAGAACTTATACTTCCAAATCATACAGCCATGGGCACACACATGGCTCCACAATATGCTGGCATTTTCATGGCAGATCTAGAACAGCATTTTCTGAACTCATACCTATTGGCACTTCTCCTTTACTTGAGATTCACTGATGACATTCTGACATAGGTCTGACATCACAACGTTAAAAACCAGTGAGGGAACATTTTAACCTTCCAGGACATTCAGTTACTGACCTAAAAGTAGCAGTTATCTTACAAAGGAATTTCAAAGGGAGATTAGAGAGACTGCACAAGACAATGCATCCACCTGGATTGAATTGAGATCTAGGTTTCCTAATGTTGATTTCTCCATGCCTACTATTTCTCTGCATACAGCCAGTTGGTGTAGAGGTTAAGTACGTGGACTCTAATCTGGGAGAACAGGGTTTGATTCCCCACTCCTCCAGTTGCAACTTCTGGATGACTTTGGACAAGCCATAGTTCTGTCAGAGCTGTTCTTGACAGAGCAGTTCTTGAAAGAGCTCTCTCAGCCCCACCTACCTCACAGGATGTCTGTTGTGGGGAGGGGAAGGGAAAGGAGTATAATTCCGAATGAAGGGCAGGGTATAAATCCAGTCTCCTCCTCCTTCTCCTCTTTATATCACACTTAATCCAATCACACCTGCTATTGTCATTTGCCTGCTATATGTTATTTGGCATCTGAAATCACTCCACTTTCCAGTATATAAGACCGATGAACTCACATTCTAGCTGTATCTGAAGAAGTGAGCAATGACTCATGAAAGCTCATACCCTACCACAAATGTTGTTAGTCTTTAGGGGGCTATTGAACTCTTACTCTTTTCTACTTCTCCAAAATAGACATAAACCTAAGAAGTGACTAGTTGTCAATATATTTAGGTGGAGGTTGATATTGTACTTTTTTCTTCCCAGAAGGTCAAAGGTGAAGCCCAATACCAGTTCTACCAGCATCACTTTATCTGTTCAAACCAGTGATGCCCAAACTCCAGCCGGTTTGACTTGCATTTTATTCCCTGAATGCAATTAGGAGGCTGAATTTTCAATGATCAGTTTGACTGTTGACTCATTTGTGGCTGTTCATCAGGCCACTTTACTGCATTTCTTCCTAACCATGCAGTTCAGCACAACTGGCTTTTCATGTACATGTGTTCTCACACAGACAAATTTACTTCCCTACTCTCACTGTGTAACTGCTTAAGTCAGCAGACAATTGTTTAAGTAGACAATAAAATCTGCCACAAATCATATGAATCCATCCTAAATAAATGCTGTGAGTTTTTTAAAAAAATCTATATTTTGGTGTTCATTTAAGAGTTCTTGATGATGCTAATGGCTACTGATCATTTAGAATTGGCAGCATCTTTATGCATGTACAAGGTGTTTTTTTTTAAAAAAAAAAAATCTGATGCAAATCTGTTTGGCAAGCATTCATGGCTGTTCAGCACAAATGATGGGTGATTGGCTCATGTCTGGTTGACACTTCCAAACACAGCAGGTTTGACTGTTGAATACATTTGTGGTGCTGGAACTCTCAAGAGGGAAATGAAGTTTTCAATCTATATACTGAAAACTTTTAAACATTTTTAAAAGAATTTTGTTGAAGAGGTTCCGGAACTCCATTCTAGCACATTCCCCCAGAAAAAAAGCCCTGCTACCTAGTATTCTTCAGTGTGAAGTCAAAAGTCCCAAAGATCATAACATAAGACCCATCTAGTCTGAAAAACAGCACCAGAGAACACCAAAACTTGGAGTATTTTGTGTTACTTGGGGGAGTCCTAAGAAAAAGTATCACATGGTTTTAAATTTTGACTTCAGCTTTGGACTAAGGTGGCTACTTGCAACCTCTATCTATCTTAGAACATTTAGGTTTAATATATAATATATAATAACAATGTTTCCTGTGCACCGTGTGTTCATCCTTCTATTCTTTCCTACATTGGAAAAATGTAAGTAGTTGGGATTCTAATGCTTGCATTAGCATACAGCAGGTATTTTAACTAAAATAAAAGGATCACTTGGTGTGGAAGAACTACTGCTGAGCTATTTGCAACTGATCTTCCATTGTCTGAAAGAAGTGTGAGCAGCTGATACATTAACAAGCACATTCAATTTGCAAGAGAGAAAAAAAAATAAGATAAGTAACACATACTGGTGACTGGGAAATTATCAAACAATGAGCATCTTGTACAGCTTTGATTTTTACCTGGCTATAAAGACAACAGTCACCACAGTAACAAGTTTTTGAAACTCAATAAGTAGCTTACAGGTAGGTCTGTAAGGGCAATTACAGTACATAGGCAATGAGTCTGAAATGCAAATGAAAGTGTCTCATACCAGCAGACACGTGCAGAAACTGCCAATAGAAATAACAGTTCAACACAATATTGGCGGTACCAAGTATCTTATTACTGGAAGACACAGAAAGCACCTCTTAGGATTTCCTATGCTGTACATACAACTCAATGAACAAACTGAATTCATAGAACACCACCATGACTCTGATCCAATGGTATGTGCATACTCATTATCTCTGTCTAGTGCATTTTTATCTAACCCTTTCTCCATGGAACTCAAGGACATGTAAGTGGCTGCCACTTCCCCATTTTATCTTCATTTAAAAAACTGTTTGGTAGATTAGGATGAGAGACAGTTATTGGCCCAAGGTCACCCAGTAAGCTTCATGGACATATGAAAGTGCCTTATTGTCTAGGAAAGTTGGTATTCTCAACTCTGACAGGCAGCAGCTCTCCAGCATCTCAAACAGATGTCCAAAGGACACTTTCCTAGGGGTAAGCCCCACTGAATAAAATGGGACATACTTTCACATAAACAATCTCAGGGCTTTTCCTTTATTATTCCCTGGAAAGCCAAAGTAGGCAGAACTGAAATGCCAGGTGAACCACTTAGGCTGAATGAATGGGATGCTCAAGCACTGGTTCAAAGGGATGCTTGAACACATCTAATTGCAAGCAGAGGTCCACATTTATTATTGAGCATCAACTGGCCAGAAGGCAGAAGGAAATGAAACTCTACTATCATAGCTACTGCGCAGCTGCAAAGCTGTTCAGTGGCCACTAAGTCAGAGAGGAGTTACAAGGCTCAGCTCATGAGTGCTCATGGCTGTCTAAACAGTATCTTCTCCTGCCAAACATACTGGCCACAATTTTTTTTATTTAATTCATTTGTACTTCACTTTTCAACCCAGTGGGAACCCAAACCCGTTGCATCATTTTCTTCTCCTCCATTTTATCTTCTCAACAATCCCGTGAGGTAGCCTGGGATGAGAGCATATGCCTGGCCCAAGGTCACCCAGAAAGCTTCCATGGCACAAGCAGGGATTCAAGCTCATGTCTCCCAGACACCCTTAACCACTACACCCCACCGGCTCTGTTGTGGCACCATCTATTAAGAAGTGCCACTGACAGGACCCTGGAAGTGCTGAAATCAGAACAGATGGAATCAGTCCAGCTAGTGAAAAGAAAAAACATTCTTAGAACTGACTTTCAAATGCATGCCATAAACTGACAAATTGTTACTTGATATTCTGATAGATTTCCTTGCAGGTAGTTTTTGTTTGCTGTCTTTGGGTAAGCAGCACATTATCATGACACTGAGAAATGGTTATTGGTTTAAAAGAATGTTGGAAACAGAAGTCGCAGCTGCTTTACCAAAACCACGCACACAGTTTCTGGATTTCTTGTTATCAAACAAAAGATTTGCACCATTGGCAGCCAATCCCTTCACTTTTCCAAAATATTGTTAGATATTACTACAAATTGTTCCGATATTACATTCCTGACAAACAGGAAATGTATGCTCCACTAATAGGATGTCAATCACTAAGATAGCATCAATTTTGTGATTTCTAAATCATCCCCACCACCTGCTGTCTCTTTGATCATCCCAGACAATTAATCGCAAAGTGACATGATTAAGAAATGCTTCCAGTGAAACATGAAGTAACAGTATTTATTTGTCTGCATTTCTCAGGTTCCCACTGAAGCTTGTAATGAATCTTCTACTGGATTTGAAAAGGGGGAGGCTCTTGAGATTGTTGTACATTTTAAAAATAGTACTTTAACCCTAATCTCAACAGACGAAACCCCTTTGAAGCAAATGTTTAAAGAATCATCTGAGGAAGGGGGATTTGCCCCTCTTGTGTGTCTGAAGATTCCTTATGATACTTACATTTCTCACTAAATCACTTAGTCTACACACTGAGAAAGCACCAGTATAAACAAATAAGCCTGTGTCTTAAGTATGTATGCCAAAGGCTCAAATCCCTTTTGACCTGCAAATAGAATCATAGAATCATAGAATGTTAGAGCTGGAAGGGACCTTGCAGGACTATAAAAAAATACCAAATATACTTAAAGAGAACCCTTGACACAGAGAGTACTCCATCTTTCTGTGTTATACCTCTGAGGATGCCAGTCACAGCTACTGGTGAAATGTCAGGTCCTACAGTGCCAAGACCATGGCCACACAACCTGGAAAATCTACAGCAACTAATACTTAAAATGCTCTGGCTTTGGGGGGTTTTAAGCAATTTAATCTTGACTGTATCAAAATAGACCTTTACACCTTGCTGAGCACCTTTCCTATCCTCCATTTGTAACTTAAATGGCAGCTTTGGAAAAGATGGTTAAATGAGCACATTTTCCTACCTTGCTGTTTCAATACTGCAGCCTATGCATGTGTGAAAACCAGAAAGGAAGTTTTAGAAGTGCTTCTATCAGGCATTTTAACTTATCAGTGGTTATGCAGAAAAGATAATTTCCAATCCCTTTTCAACCATTCTGTGCTTAACAGTGCATGTGTGATTGTTTGGATGAATCACTGAAATCCCGTTTCCCCTGAACATACCACCTACTGTCATATGGAGTCATTTATATTATATTTTAAATGTGGCCACTTGTAGTGTTCAAAATCAGTCCAAGGCTATAATCCTATGAGCTGCATTACTTTGGGAAGACAAATGATCCACACCAAAATAACGTCTGTTTTCATTAGGTTTGAATAGGGGATTTGTAAAGTTTAGCTAATGCATCCCACAGCAATCCATAGGAAGTCAGTCAGAAGGGCTACACTAAAGTCTTCTTGTTGCTCTAAAAGGCTCTCTTCTAAGTAAGCACAAGGTTGATATTAGGTTTTGCAAGATCAGTCAGGTATTTCACTCCCCAAAGTATTTTGCAATAACAGGCATTTGAGAACTCATGTATATACATATATATCTTCAGCTGACGAGCTTAGTGTTGTTTTTCACCAAGACACTTGCTTATCTGCAGCCAGTTAAACACACTAAAGTGTTTTGTATTGCTGATGAGATGAAGTGCTTATCTGTAATTTTAGAGAGAGGTTTTTAAAAGCAGCATTTTTAACCCTTCTTCCGTCATGGGGTCTACCATTTTCAGCAGCCAGGTTTTTTGTTTGTTTTTGTTTTGGAGAGGGGCTGTTGTTCTTGTTTTTGAGCATGCAAAACTCTAAGGGTGCAACTTGACAGCAAAACAGCAACAACAACAAGATACCTGCACTCACACATTAGTTAACTACTAGTAGTAATACCTATGGAAATCTTTCCAGAGCAGGGAAAAGTGGTCCATTATTTGTCAGTATGGGTTTAGATGAACTACACATAACACTGGGGTATAGGGATCCCTTTGGGTGGAACAAGATTGGAGCTGTGGCACTGGGGAAGTATGGGAGGTAACTCATTCATGTTTAGAAATTACCCCTCCAGCCTGCCTGAAGCCTTGGCAGGGCAGGGGGGAGGAATGAAGGCACAGTATAAATCTCTGTCTTTTTACTCCCAAGGCTTAAAGCAGCCTGGGCATTCATTTCTGACTGGAGAAAGTATGTGCATATAGTATCCATGGAGTGGGAGAATTAACATGCAGCTTGACCCTGACATTTCATTGCAGGTTAGTGTTGCCAGGTCTTTTACCTCTTACAGAGGGGGTGGGGAGAAACTCCCAGTCCAGGACCCTCAAAGTTTCTGGATTGGGCCAACATGCCCAGCATGATGATGTCACCCGGAAGTGACGTCATTGTGCTAGGCACATCACTGGTGGATGCTCTAGCATTCGGCTTGAAAACTATACCATGGAGTTTTCAGGCCAAATGCTAGAATGTCATTCCAGCAATGTTCCTGGGGCAATAACATCATATCTGGGTGATATCATCATGCCAGGCATCTTGGCCCAACCCAGGCACTTGGGGTTGGGGCTACCACACCAACTGAGTCCAGGCCGAGGGATCAAGGGTCCCTAGAGCAGGCACCCCCCCCCCAGGGATCTGGCAGCCCTAGTGCAGGTTTTTTGGACACCTTGGGAGAAGCGCTTTATTACTTTTCCTTGAAATCACTACGTCCCCAAAATGTATCTGTTATATTGTGAGAAGCTGTGAATTTGGTGATGTTTCCTTATTGAACTGTATATTGAACTTGGTTCCTTATGGCCAAGGAATGAATGTGCTGGAGTTTAGTTTCATTTTCCTACGTGAGTTGTTGGCTAAAGAACAAATTTAGAATCCAGTGACACCTTTAAGACCAATAAAGGTTTATTCAAGGTACGAGCTTTTGTATGCATTAGAATTGTTGGCTGTTAGTTTTGTGTCCAGCAGAGGTAGGGTTGCCAAGTCCATCTTCGCCTGCAGTGGGGGACTTTGGGGGGCGTTCCTGGAGGGGGCGGGGCATCCCTGACGTGATGATGTCATATTGGGGATGTCCGCTCCCCCGCCCCCGCAGCCGCGCGCCCCTTGCACGCGGGGAAATGCTGTTCAGAGAGCTGGCATTTCCCCGCTCACCCGAATGCCAGCTCCGTTTAAACACAGGCAGCCTTCCCTGCGCGCTCAATCTTGAGCGGAGATTGGGCTTGCGGGGAAACGCCAGCTTCCTGCACTTCCCCTTTAAGAGCAGTTTCCAGGCACCCCAATCTCCGCTCGAGATCCAGCATGCGGGGAAGGCTGCCTTTGGAGCTGGCTTCAGGTGAGCGGGGAACGCCAGCTCTGTGCATTTAAAGGGAGCCCGTCGAGAGAGAGAAGGGAGAGGGGTGGCTGTGGCGTTGGGGCTTGGGGGTGGGGCTTCCCCCACCAGCCATTTGGCCGGTGGCGGATAGAAACCCACCCCCAAAGCGGGGGACCCCTGCCAAACCGGGGGATTTGGCAACCCTAAGCAGAGGCCAGGGAAGGCCCTGCTTCATTTTAATAAAACCTAGAATCATTATGGCACAGTGTGCTTGTGGAGTTATTACAGGATCTTTTACTTGCTCATTTTTTAATCCTGCCCTACCTTCAAGGAGCTCAGGGGTATTATGCACATACCATTCTTCTTCCAGGGCCAGTTCCAGGTTCGGAGGCAGGCAGAGAGTGCCAAACCCCACCTCTGCCCACCACTAGCTGCTGCTCATGCCTTTCTCTTTTTGGCATTCCATCTGCCTGCCTGTTCATCCTCACATCACCTGCAGTCACAACTACCTGCACTGCTTACAGCACTTGCAAGTGAGGGAGTAGGGGAAGGGCACAGTGGCAGGTAGCAAGGGAGGTGTGTGGGCAGTGAGTTGGTGGCAATGGACCCCACCAAAAACCCTGGGCCCCAGAAGCTCCCCCTTTTCAGCGTATGCTGATGCCTGCTTTGCATTTTCCTCACAACAACCTTGTAAGACAAGCTAGACTAAGAAAGAGTGGCTGACTCAGGGTCTCCTCCAGAGCCATCCTAAGCAGAATTACACCTTTCTAAGGCCAGTGTAGGAGCTGCAGTGGCTCAAGTGGTTAAGATGCTGAACTGCAGGCCAGAAGGTCAGTAGTTCAGCAGTTTGAGACCAGAGTGCCACATGACGGAGTGAGCTCCCATCTCTGGTCCCAGCTCCTGCCAACCTAGCAGTTTGAAAGCAAGAAACTGCAAGTAGATAAATAGGTACCACTTCGGTGGGAAGGTAACAGTGTTCTGTGCACCTTGGTGTTTAGTCATGCTGGCCACATGACCACGGAAACGTCTTTGGACAGCGCTGGCTCTTCAGCTTGGAAACGGAGATGAGCACTGCAACTCTAGAGCTGGATTCAACTGGCTTTCGAGCAAGGGAAACCTTAAGGCCATTGTGGACTTAAACAGGTGTAACTCTGTTTAGGATCGCACCATTGAATTTCATGTCAGAATAGCCATGATTGTTGCCTTATTAGTGTATTCATGGCTGCAACAGTCTAAAGAGTTTCTTATTTCCTTCTCAAACTTTTGGAGAGCTTCACTATAGGGAGACAATGAGTACATTAATCCACAGGGAAAATGAACACTGAAGACTAAACTAAAAGGACACTGTAGGCATGTATGTGAGGGTACTGGGACTTATTCCAAGGATTCAACAGATTTTAATGTCTGAGGCCTTTGGGTGATTTGGGGTCCTACCTAAGTTCAGACCTAGTGATTGAAATTTTTGCCCTAGCTCTTCAGAAGAGTGGAGCCTTTGATGTTTGCTTGCTGTTAAAGTGTGGGTTCTCAAAAAAAGAAAAAAAGAAAAAAGTAACAGGCAGAGATAACATCATTCCCCAGCTTCCATCACTTGGGCCCTTTGATTTTCTTTTCAGGCAAAGAGAAGCTCGTTTCAGCATTATTGCTGGCTTTGCTTTGTGTAGGGTGGCATTAAACTGCTATTTCTTTCCTCGGGGTAGTTGGGGGTCATGAGCCTGCAGAAGCTTGACCTTGGTGCCCTAAAGGAAGAGATGCTGCTGCTTTGTGGCTGCCATTCAGGGGCTGTTGAAAGCTATGGTTTGGGTGGCTTCTGAGGCATTCATCATCCAGATTCTGGAACTGGGAAGCTCCTCCTAACATAAAAGACGAGGCTGGAGGACTGAGAAGGATAGTAACTCAGATCCTCCTTTGGTCTGGGAGCCTGCCACTCCCAGCTCTCCTGGTTTCTCTATAGAGTGGCTGAATCAGCTGTGTCTAGCAAGATGGGCTTATCTAATAGGGGGCTAAGGGGAAGGTGGGGTCAGCCCTAATCCCTGTTGTTGGGAGTGAGGGGAGTGCCAGACAGATGAACCCATGGGACATGGATGGTGAAGGAGATACAGCTCCTGCCAAAAGATTATTTACTTCCCCTCAACATTTTTTATAAGAGGCCACACAGATCTGCTTATACAGTTCTTCTAAGCTCAAATATTGTTTCTGTTAGAGAGATCAGATATTTCCAGTGCTATATTACTGTAGGATTTTCCTAGTGGAGGCTTCAAGCAGAGCAAAGTCCAAATCCTAGTAATAAATGGGAAGGAATGAGAATATTTACTGCTGTTCGCCGAAGGTAACAGCATGATGTGCTCTCGCTAACACCCCAACCATATTGACTTTCTGTTAAAATGCTTTTAACATAAATTATGTGGGACTAATGAAATTCGTCACAAGGAGACCATCAGTGAGAACAGTAAGGTGGGTTTTTAAACACTGTATTTTTATGTAGGCAGTTTCAACCACTACTGTACTTTTTATGTGATAACTAGAACTCAGCAGAGGAGCAGATGGACACACACAGGAACTGAAATAGTTTGTCTTCATTATCTGGTAGACTTCTGTGTTAGCCTGAAGGCCTTGTCAGAAACCACAGACTCTACAAACCGGTAACTGTGGGTTGTCTGTTCACCATTGATTCTATTTCTGGAAAAAAAGAAAACATTATACCAATGTGTGAATCACATGATTCAGTCAAACTGAACAACCACCACCACCACCAGAAAAAGACATGGGAGACCTTTAATAACTGGGTCATGGTTACTACCTTAGGGCTGCGTTCAGACGGCCAGTCAATCGCGCCATGAGCCCTCCTAAAATTTTATCCCGATTTTTTTAATCCAGCCTAGCACGACCAGACGCCCCCCCATGAAATAGCCTCACCGCGCGTTGTTCCCACCGTGATTTGTCTACACGGCATCCACCGAGGATTTTTTAAAAAAAAGTTTTGTACATTCGCATAGGCAAGGCTGCGCCTCATTGGAGAACTGAGGCGATCGCGGAGGGTTTTCAGCAAAGTCCCGGTCCTCCCCCTTGCCATCATGATCAATGGAGGGACTATTTTGCAAGTTAGAACAGTCCTTCCCCCCCTCCATCTCCCATTGCGGTAACATCTTGTCCCTAAAAGAAATAAGCATGAATATTACATTCCTCATAGCGCTTATCGCTGAATGCGTTTCCTCGTTAAAGCACACATGGGGTTTCAATTTTTTAAAAATCGCGCCCCCGTCGGCTCGGTCTGACGTCAGACTGAGCCGACGGGAGCATCGCGCGCTAATGGAGTGACCAGACGGAAGAAAGTCTGCAGTTGTTGCGCGGGTAAGCGAAAACCCTACATTGAAACTGCTACTTTTTAAATCAGGATTGGAGGCGCAGCAGAACGGGATGCCTATGGGACCGGAATATTTCGCAGATGTTTCTGTCTGGTCGTGCATTTTTGATCCGCAAGGGAGTCGTTCCTATGGCAGATCAAAAGATCCATCTGAACACACCCTAGGACTCTTTTGTTGTTGTTGTTGTTCCATTTACCTTTCTGTTCAGAAGCTGGAGAATACAAAATAACCAATAACAAAATGGTATTCCAAAATAATCCGATTTTTTTGAGCCCTATTAAGATTTAAATTCTACTGACTGATGTGCCTCATTTCAACTGTTTTCAAGGACAGGCATCATTAGATCCCTGACTGCATTTTGTCAGGACAAATGAACAAGGACACCTGTGCAATGGCTCCTGATTTTTTTTTATCTTTATTTCAGTTGTGGGGGAATACAAATGTGACTGGATGCTCAAGGAACATGGAAGGGGTGCTTAATCCTAGCTCCTGGAAAAAATTTCCTTGATCTCCTCACACTGCTCCTTTTCTCCTCCCGGGGGGGGGGGAATACACATTTTTGCCAATGAAGAGAAAGGCAGCTGAGAGGAAAATTATTATTGTGGAAATCTCTCAGAAAGGGTGCACCCATCCGTTCCCTCTTCACCAATACTCTAAAAATAAATTACAGACCTGCCTAAGCCCTATCAAAGGAAAATTAGGAGCCTCTTTGTGGTTTGTGTTACATGTAGTTTGGACTTCATTGAATTCTTAAGCCAGGCCCATTTCCCCGTTTCTCATATCAATGAGAAAGAAATCAAATAGACTCTGAAGCATGGACTGCAGAGAAAATTCCAACCAGTCAAAATGATAGTATATGGTACCATTCCATAAATGGGGCAGCTTCATGAGTCATTTAGTTTCAGTATTTTCAATTGCAGTGTAATAACTAATTAAGGAACAACAAAATGCCAGTTTGGTTTTGATCTGGAGAGCCACAGTTACACATGAGCACAGGCTTGTGCATGGGCACAGCAAAGCTCCTTGTTTATTCTGAACTACAGCTTGGGGGGGATAAAAAAAACTTTCAGCTGTGAGGCACCAGAGGGAGAGAGCAAGTGGGCTATGCATTCATTCAAGAAAGTAAAAGTCCTGCTGTGCACATGGGTTTGTCCTTTGGTTATCCCCAGTTGGATACTTTATCTCATTTGTTTCCACAAACTTTTATGAGTTCTGAATAGTGACTATTGTCATTTTACAAATCAGGAAGTGAAGTATCATAGCCACAAAGTTTTTATTTCCACCCAGGTTTCATGAGTATCCTACTCAAATTCTCAGAAGAGTCTTTACCATGTAGGACCATGAAGCATATAAGCACTTGAGCTTCCCTTGCAGCAATTCTGTCTAGATGTTTGCTGCAAACCCTTCTGTGCCATCCAGCAAACAAAAGTTAACTCATTTGTGGATATTTTCTGTCTTTGAAGAAAACATCTTTCTCAGTTCTTGATCTCTGTTTCTCATAATATCACCAGTCCATTTCATTTCTCTCCAATCCTAAATTATCCATGTTTTACAACTCCCGCCCCCTCAGATTTATTTGAATCCATTTCATCACTAGGAACTTGTAGTGTTTCATGTGATCACCTAGGGGTGTGTTCAGACGGATCTTTTGATCTGCCATAGGAACGACTCCCTTGCGGATCAAAAATGCACGACCAGACAGAAACATCTGGGAAATATTCCGGTCCCATAGGCATCCCGTTCTGCTGCGCCTCCAATCCTGATTTAAAAAGTAGCAGTTTTAATGTAGGGTTTTCGCTTACCCGCGCAACAACTGCAGACTTTCTTCCGTCTGGTCACTCCATTAGCGCGCGATGCTCCCGTCGGCTCGGTCTGACGTCAGACCGAGCCGACGGGGGCGCGATTTTTAAAAATTGAAACCCCATGTGCGCTTTAACGAGGAAACGCATTCAGCGATAAGCGCTACGAGGAATGTAATATTCATGCTTATTTCTTTTAGGGACAAGATGTTACCGCGATGGGAGATGGAGGGGGGAAGGACTGTTCTAACTTGCAAAATAGTCCCTCCATTGATCATGATGGCAATGGCAAGGGGGAGGACTGGGACTTTGCTGAAAACCCTCCGCGATTGCCTCAATTCTCCAAGGAGGCGCAGCCTTGCCTATGCGAATGTACAAAACTTTTTTTAAAAAAATCCTTGGTGGATGCCATGTAGACAAATCACGGTGGGAACAACGCGCGGTGAGGCTATTTCATGGGGGGCGTCTGGTCGTGCTAGGCTGGATTAAAAAAATCGGGATAAAATTTTAGGAGGGCTCATGGCGCGATTGACTGGCCGTCTGAACGCAGCCTGTGTCTCAGCTAGGGGTGTGAAAAAATGCCTGGTATTTTTTGAGTTCTGGTATATCAAATATTTTCTTATATTCCTGAATCTCAATACCAGTACAGTATTCGAATTTGGTAAATATTCAGGATTGCTGAACGTTTTCATTTCCATTATACCCTATGGGAACCATTATAGTCAATGGTCCCCATAGACTATAATGAAGAATCTATCTGGGGGTATCTGGGACTCTGGGGGGGAGGCTGTTTTTTGAGTAGAGGCATAGCTGTTGGTGCCTCCCCTAAAAAAACCAAAACAAAAGCCCAGCTGTAAAGAAGATTGGACCAGAGGGTCCAATTCTATGAGACCTCAAAGAAGGTGCCCCCAGCCTCTATTGTTTCCAATGGAGGGAGGGGAAAGGCATTTAAAGGGATTGTGGTCCCTTTATATACCTTATCCAAGCTGTGCAACTCCACAGTAAGTGAACTCAAGAGACATTTAAAGGGCCTGCAGTCCCTTTAAATGCCTTTAAATGTTGAGAGTTCACTCTGAAGGCATTTAAAAGGAGTGAGAGCCCTTTAAAGACCCTTTAACTGTGGCTATCCGGTGGTCCCAAAAATCCCAAATATTTTTGGGATTTTTCAGTGCCATTTCAGTCAGCCAAATAAGTAGCCCACTTGCTAACTGGCTTAAAAAATATCTGGAAAATACCAATAAGTCATTTTGGGGGGTATTTCTCCAGGTATTTCTCCAGGTATTTTTCCAGTCTCAACCCCAGAATATATTTTCCTTTTAGGTCCCCTTGATTCACTGGTTGCAATAGACAGTATCCACTCATGGTACTCAACAGTGTGAGCTGGTTTGTTCCCTCTCCACTCAAGTGCCTTCTTCAAGGTCTCAAATAGCCTATTTGGCTAAACTCAGCTCCTGCTTTGCACTCTCTCTCTCTCTCTGTCCTTGATTTCTCATGGCATATTTGGAACACATTCTCTTTAGCCCTATCTTAATACTGTAAAAGAATCTTTCTTAATGTCACTACTTCACCCTTGCACACCTGATTTTTTCCCTTTGATATCTTCACAACCTCAGATGGAGATGATAAATTCTGATGGGACATATTCCTGAGAAATTGAAACAAATATGGGAGGGGGGAGAGAATCAGTGATATACAGTTCGTATGTGCTTGGCATGTCCCTGATCTTTCTTTTCATCAGGAAGAATAAGACAGATTTCACCTCGAGAGGTTCTCTCTCAGATGTATTGCCCTTACAGCTGTCAGTCAGCAGAAGGATATACATATGTCTCAAGAGCAGTTTTGAGCTATTTGCATTTTTTATCAAGAGAAAATATGTTACACATTTTCCCTGGCTTTCCACTTTTTCAAATGGAATCTATTTTAGTTTTGTGTGCGTGCGCATACACACACACACATGCATGCACACACACATGCACGTACAAGTTCCAAAGTTTGGTTCAACTTTCAGTTTTTCATCTCAGGAAATTGTTATATTCAGAACATGAAAAATTATTATGCTTAACGGAAAGTGGAGCTGTATGTTGATGTATCTAAAGGAGAGGACTGCATTAGAAAACACTGTGGGTTTAGAAGGTGATCCACTTCAGAAGGCACACTGAATGAGAGGTTGCACATTTTTTTTAAAGCTTCATGAGGTATCAGCCTATATTCAGTAGTTGGAACTGTACACAAGATGGCCTACATTGAGTCCCAGCACAAATCTTTGACAGATGTTTATCATTGCCAGCTTTTGACATTACCAGCCATTTATTGGGGAGTCTGAGAAGACTACCAAGGTTCCCTTCTGATAAGTTAGCTAGGGCTCAGGCTTTCTCCCAAAGACTCATGCTCATTCCCAAAGTCTGAAGGATGACAGGTGAAAACTCATGTGCTAAGTGGCTAACCCATACACTTGATGCAGTCTGCACATGCCTGCTCATAGTAACTACTGCACAGGTAAACTGGAGATGAGGCCACAGCCTGATACTTACTGTGAGATTCTGCAGTCATCCAGGAATACGCAGTGAGTCTCTTTTAATTAACAATGGATAACTTTATTTGGCAGAAATAAGGAAGAGGAGAAAAGGTGTAATATAGTCCTTCATAGCAGTCCTCCAGCCAGTTTACCCAGCCATGAATAAAATCTGGGCTGGAAATGTTCTAGATTCTGTTGTCCTGGAACCAATGCAAAACATGAAACAGACAGCTGAACAATACAGTAACATATCATCTATATTAAACACAAAGCTAATTTCAATTTTGTTTACATTTTTTTGTGTTATAAATAGTGCATCTTTTCAAAGCCAAATGATTGTGAGTACTGCACACTTTTACTAATACTGTATGAAGCAATTCCTAGTGGTATGTGGAAGTACTGGTATTATGAGTGCTGTTCCATGTGACATCACCAGGTCCTGCCCTATGGTTTCAGGAAGCCAGAAGCCTACCTGACAACCCTGTCTCTCCCAGTTTCTCTTGAATAAGGCACCAAACACTACATTTAAAGAGATATATTTGAAATTAAATAGACAGCGCAATCCTATTTGAAATTAAATAGATGGTGCAAACCTGTGCAGTCTTACTCCAGTCTAAGGCCTGGGGTTGCCAGGCCCCAACTGGAGGTTGGAAATCCCACCCCCCCAGCAGGTACTCCCTGGTGCCACTCAGCCAGCCACTAGAGGAAAAATGTGTGTGTGGGGGGGCATCAGCAGCATCTCCACACACTGAAATCTCTCTGTGTGTGCCTATAAGTGATGTCAGTGGGTCACTGGGGAATGCGCTGAGATAACTTCTGGTGCTCACAGAAAGTCATATCAGCACATCACTGGTGACAGATCACTAGTGAGGGCCCCCAGCACCTGATAAATCCTCCCTGTCCCCTAGTTTCCAGGGGGGACCTTGCAATGCCAGCAACACTCTGGCATTTGGGCAAAATGCGGGTGGGGGGCCCTGGCAATCCTCCTAAGACCATTGCAGTCCAACTCAAGTAACTCTGCACAGGATTGGACTGAATGTTTGATCATCTCAATTTGATCAATCTAAATGTCATCCTCCCACAGAACAATGCATTTCCAAAGCTTGAACTTATATAAATGTATCACCTCACAACACTGTTTGTTAGCTTTCATGCACTGGCCCAAATTTACCAGAAGCTGAGATTATAGTACAGGCTTGGAGAGAATGCGGAAGGAGGCTTGCTCTATTGTTTGCTGCATGGCAAAGGCAGTGGGAGGTGGTTGGCCCAGTGGCTGTCATAAGATCTGGAGAGCCACATCAGCAGGTGGGCCAGCCCTGGAGGTATGGGAATGAGGGGCAGACTTCTCCTGATGCAGCTGCTAGTGTCAGAGGCCAGGAGCCTCAGCAGTTCAGTTTCTGGTGCTCTTCCCTCCTCTTGGCTCAGCTCACGGCAACCACGTGCTTCAGCCTCCACTCTTCTCTGCTGTGGTCTCACCAGGGACTGAGGGTCCATGTGCTGATCGCTTTGGAGCGCTGCTCTAGGGATGAGACCGCTGGCATTGGCTTTGGTTCAGGGCTCTACTGATCATTTGGCAAAGTTGTTTCAGAGCTTGTTTTATTTTGGGACTGCAACAACCTAGATCGGCACACAGGTGGTCGGCCAAGGGCTGCAAGGTGTTTGCTCCTGATGAGGGGGAAGTTTTTCCTGCAGTACTACTGGTTGGATGAGTACCTGGGTGAAATATACTGGGTTCATATGCATAGAGTGATCAGCTCATTGTTTATTAGTGATTCAGCCAGTAGAAAGAAGACTGAAACCCCCTGGCTGAAGCCGGGTATTTATGCATGCAAACAGATACACCCAAAACACACCCCACTCCCAACGATACGCTATTTACATTACATTGTTTATCAACTGGTTTACTCTAGGATCCTTGTTTCCCTACTGGTCCATTCTAGGATCCTAGCCAGCTATTGTTATGCATCCCCAAGCTACATCCATTAGTAAGTGCAGTTCAGGCTCAGTACATAACACCCCTCCCCTCAAAGTTCAGAGCTCTGTCAACAAACAAAGTCTTTTAAGTATGCTGGTCTGCATTGCTCATGGTTCGAGTGACGTGGCTCTGACAGTGGGACTGAAGTCCCTGGAACAGAGTCAGAGGGTTCCGTCGAGGAACTCGTGGATGGTGGCAGCGTAGGAACAACCTTGGGACTGCCTGTGGCTGCTGGTTCCGGCATTCCCTCCGCATTTTCTGATGGCTGCTTGCTGGCCGTTGGCTGCTCACTGAGCACTGGCATGTCCCTCTCTGGCTCTAGTTCCTGGGGGCTTGGCAGCTTATTGCCACTGTCTTCTGGAAGCGCAGAGGGCAAACCTGGTTTGGCTGGGAGGAGATGGCGGTGGAGCTGGTTGATGTGCCTCCGAAGCAGCTGGCCATCCTCTGTAGACACATCATATGATGGGCCTAGTTACCCTGATGACCATGACCAGGACCCATGGTGGACCTCTGGAGAAATTCTGGGCATAGATGGGGTCACCCAGGAAAAACCCATGGGGTGCTACTTGACTTTCAGGGGCCAGGCTGTGTTCTGGAACATGGGCCGGGTGCATTCAGTCTATACGGGTTGTTAGGCACTTGCTCATGAGGAGTTCCACAGGGTTGTGGCCGGTGGTGGTGTTTGGGGTCACGCGGTGGCTGAAGAGGAAAGCCACAAGCTGGTGATCCCAGTTCCCTTGGACAATCCTGTGGAGGAACTCCTTCATAGTCCTCACCATCCATTCTGCTTGGCCATTGGTTGTGGGGTGGAAGGGAGCAGAGCAAATGTGCCAGATGGTGTAGCGGCCCATGAATTCTTGGAACTCGCCCGACATGAAGGCCGTTCCATTGTCCATCATGATGGTATTGGGTATGTTGTAGGTGTAGGAGGTCTTGCAGAGGGTGCAAATTGCCACCAGGGATGAGGTGGAAGGGACCAGTACCACTCCCAGCCACTTGGTGTAGGAGTCCACCAAAATGAAGAAGATCTGCCCCTGGAAAGGCCCCGCAAAGTCGAGATGTAGCTGGGCCCAGGGTTTGTGGGTGGATTCCCACTGATGCACCGATGCCCTGGGGACTCTGGCTGGGTTTCTTGGCATGTCTGACAGCCCTTAACACAGTCCTCAATTTTGCTGTCCATGCCGGGTCACCATATGTAGCTGCGGGCCAGCGCCTTCATCTGCATGATCCCCAGATGTGTTTCATGAAGGGCTGCTAATACTCACTGTTGTAATGGTGCAGGCACGACCACCCAGCTCCCCCCATAACAGGCAGCCCTTGTGGTCTGAAAGTTCATCCTGGTGGGAGAACAACACAGCAAATTCTAGGCCAGCTGGTGGGCCATTCCCTCCCCAACCAGTCCAGAATGCAGGAGAGGACACGGTCCTGGGCGGTGTGGAGTGACACATCTGAGACCTGAAGAAGACAGTTGGGCAGGTCCTCAATGAGCAGGATCTGATGCATGGGAGCCGGGTCCAGGCCGCAGGAGGGCAGCAGCAGGCAGCTGAGGCCGTCAGGGTATCCCATCACCTTCCCTGGGTGATGGAGGAGTGAATACTGGTAGCTCACCAGGAAGATAGACCAGCACAGCACCCAGGGAGACAGCATCTGTGACATTTGATGATCCAGAGCCAACAGACCCAGCAGATGCTTGTGATCGGTCATGATGGTAAAGGGCTGTCCATAAAGGTAGTCATGAAATTTCCTGACCCCTGCCACTATTGCTAGAGCCTCCTTGTTGATCTGCATGTAGTTGCGCTTGGCCAAGAACAAGGTGCAGGAGTAATAGGCCATGGGAACCTCCCAGCCGTTGGGCAGCTGGTGTCCTAGGACAGCCTCTACCCCGTATGGGGAAACATCACAGGCGAGGATGACGGGCAGCTTCTTGTCGAAATGTGAGAGGCCAGCATTCGACATGAGAAGCTCCTTGACCCCCTGGAACACAGCAGTCTGCCTCTGTCCCCAGACCCAGGGGGCTTTTTTTAGCTAGAAGACAGTGTAGGGGTTCAGTGATCACAGCTTTGTGGGGCAGAAAGGAATGATAACAGTTCAGCAGGCCCAAGAAGTCCTGGAGTTCTGGCTTGGATGTTGGTGCTGGAGCACTGACCATGGCGTGGACATTGTTGGGAGCTGGATGGGGTCCCTGAGCATCAACGGAGAACCCCAGGAACTCGACCCGTGGTACACCCAGGAGACATTTTTCTCATTTCACTTTGAGGCCGGCAGCTTGGAACTGCTGCAGGATGGCATGCAGTCTCTCGGCGAAGAAGAAGAAGAAGAAGAAGAAGAAGAAGAAGAAGAAGAAGAAGAAGAAGAAGAAGAAGAAGAAGAAGAAGAAGAAGAAGAAGAAGAAGAAGAAGAAGAAGAAGAAGAGGAGATTGGATTTATACCCCGCCCTTCACTACCCAGAGAAATCTCAGATCGGCTTACAAACTCCTTTCCCTTCCCCTCCGCACAACAGCCACCCTGTGAGGTAGGTGGGGCTGAGAGAGCTTGGACATAAACTACTGTTTTTCAAGAACAGCTGTGCCAGAGCTTGTGACTGACCCAAGGTCACATCAGCAGGTGCAAATGGAGGAGTGAGGAATCAAACCCGGTTCTCCCAGATTAGAGTCTGCACATTTAACCACTACACCAAACTGGCGAAGTCCTCTGCCATGGGTGCGGCAATTAAAACATCATCGAAGAAGGGATGTACCCCAGGAATCCCTATAAGGAGAGAGTCCATTATGTTCTGGAAAATTCCCGGGGCTATGCTGACCCTGAATTATAGTCACCGCACCTGGAAACCCCCCGGTGTGTCACGATCGTCTGCGCCTCCGCAGTTGCATCGTCGACTGGGAGCTGCTGGTAAGCCTGAGTTAAGCCCAGCTTAGTGAAGATCTTGGTGCCCACTAAGGATACCAAGACATGGCTGACCACTGGGAATGGATAGGCGTGGTCCTGCAGGGCCTTATTAATCATGCATTTGTAGTCTGTGCATATGCGGACATCGCCATTGGGTTTCACCAGAGTCACAACTGGGGTCTCCCAGAGGGCGTGTGACACAGGCTCCAAAACCCCTTGGGCCACTAGTTGATCCAGCTCCCCATTGATCTTGGGCTTGAGGGCGAACGGGACTCACCTGGCCTTCATCTGGTTGGGACGCATTGCCAGGTTTAGCTGTAGGGAGACTGGCAGGCCGGTGTAATGACCGAGAGTTCCATCAAAGATGGCAGGGAACTTACACATATTATTGAAGTTTGAGGCCAACATGTGGTGCACCCCCATCACTTCGATCCCCAAGGGTGCAAACCACAACAGTCCCAGTAAATTGGTGAGCTGCCCCTCCACCACCACCAAGTCTAACAGTCCCTTAAAGTTCTTGTATTGGACATGGAATTTGCCCCACCCTTTGATGGCAACCGCGTTCTTCTGGCAGTCCCTGAGGGTGAAGCCGGCAGTTCTAAGGTGCCCCCCCCCATGGGCAGAGCCTCTGTCGAGTCTCTTCTGAGATGATGGAGATGGAGAACACAGTGTCCAGTGCTCCCTCAATGTGTGTGTGTGACTGATTTCCCGCAAGCAGCTGCACCACCCTTTCTCTTCCCTTCCCCCAATTGTATTTGTCAATTTCCCAGTACTTGCTGCACGGCTGCATTTGGACCCACAGAATCCCCCAGTTTCCTCCATGTCTTCTAAATGGTTGTTTTTTGAGACCAAGAAGATGCAGGGAAAATCGGGGGATGCTGTGGGTCAAAATGCAGCCGTGCAGCAGGTAGTGGGAAATTGACAAATACAATTGGGAGAAGGGAAGAGTAAGGGCGGTGCAGCTGCTTGTGGGAAATCAGTCTGTGTGTGTGTGTGCACGCGCATAATAGAGGGGAAGTAGATTTTAAACATATTAATTCTTCTGGGGGTTGTTAATTGGGCAGGAGACAGCATTAATTTAGATACAATTGGTAAGCTTCATACCTCTCCTGTAAGATGTGGTTCATATTTGTTCACTTGTAAATATGTCTCCTAAACATGCAACAAACCAAAACAAAGGCAAAGCAGGTGCTTGTGCAGCTCCCACAGGGATGGGTGCTATAAAAAGCAAGAACAGTATGGGTGCTTCTTTGAGTAAAACCACTAAAATGCCCTGACGGGTGCATCCCAAGCAAAATCTTCCTCCACAGTTGGTATGGCATGCCACAAAAGTATTTTGCAGGTTCATGCCAGTGCAGGCTGCAACAATCCCACTTCAAGGGTCCCCCATTCCAGCACGGCTCCTCCAATGACCCCTGATGTATTTCATCCTTATCTGAGGTTTCCGATGCCTAGGTGCAGATCCCCATAAGGATGCTGAAGAGGAAAGTTGGCGGCCCATCAGGTCAAATTATTCAGAAAGGTGCTCTAATGTTTGAGCAAATCCCAGTCTTAGTCCAACTTGCTTGGATATTTTTTAGAAGACAGATGGTACCCACTTCACTGCAATTTTGGTGTCAATTGGTAGAAAAACAGCCACTCCAACCAAACTGAAATGTCCAGGATTTGTGCTGATTATAAGTGCACCATTAACAGGGCACTACAAGACTATACGTATCCGGTACCGGTGGTCAGTCACATGTTGGCCTCCTTGGCAGGGGCAAGGGTTTTCAGCAAGCTGGATTTGGCCCAGGCCTATCAGCAGCTGCTGGAGGACGATACCACCACCGAGGCCCAATGATAGTGATGCACAGGGGGGCTTTTCGAGTGCAGGGGTTGCAATTTGGGCTGAGTGTGGTGCCTGGAATCTTCCAAAACTTGATGGATTGTCTTCTCAAAGGCATCCCAGGAGTCCAGCTGTTCTTCAATGACATTCTGATTGTGAGACGTTTGCTGAGTGGCTCCAGTCAGTGCTTGAGCGCTTCACTGCCACCGGGCTGAAGGTGAAGTGGGAGAAGTGCCTCCTGGGGGTGCCATGGGTAGAATTCCTAGGGTTTGCGGTGGATGCCCAGGTGATTCACCCTACACGAGATAAGTCTGCACTATCAGTGATGCGCCCATGCCATCTTCCAAGGCAGAGTTACAGGCTTTCCTGGGAGTAATAAACTTTCACCACTCCTTCTTGCCACACAAAGCCGCTGTTGCTGAACCCCTCCACTGGCTGCTCAACAAGCACGTACCCTGGTTCTGGGGTCTGAAACACGCCACCGCTTTCCAAGCAGTTAAGGAACTGTTGGTCTCTAATGATGTCCTCGCCCATTTTGATGAGTCCCTACCCATGGTTTTAGCTTGTGACGCTTCTCCCTGTGGGATGGGGGCAGTCCTGGGGCACTGGTTGGTGGATGGCCATGAGGTTCCAGTGGCCTATTACTCCAGGATGCTGTCGGCTGCGGAGTGCAACTATGTGCAGATCAACAAGGATGCCCTGGCAATTGTTGCCGGCATGAAGAAATTTCACAAGTTCCTGTATGGCCAGCCATTCACTATTGTTACTGACCACAAGCCCCTACTGGGTTTGCTAGCTCTGGACCACCAGACTCCCCAGATCTTGTCTCCCTGGGTGCTCCGCTGGTCTATCTTCCTTGCGGGATACCAGTATGCACTGCTCCACCGCCCCGGTAAGGTGATGGGGCACACAAATGCTTTAAGCCACCCCCCACCTGCCCTCTTTAAACCCAGACCCCATGCCAGCCCACCACATCACCCAGCTGGAGGACCTGTCTGATTGCCCAGTCCAGGTGGGGGATGTGTGCGCCACTCAGGCTGGGATTGCATCCTCTCCCAGGTCCTCAACTGGGTGGGGAGGGGGTGGCCTGCCAGCCCAGTGGGTCACAAATTTGTGGCATTCTCAGCCCACAGGGACAAATTGTTTTCTCTCAAAGGGTGTCTGTTGTGGGGAAGTTGGGTGGTGATACAGCCACCCCTGCAAGGCTGAGTGCTCACTGCCTTGCACGAACACCACCCTGGAATAGTGAAAATGAAAGCTCTGGCCTGGAGCTATGTATGGTGGCCAGGGTTGGACAGTGAGGTTGAGGACACAGTTAAGCAATGCCAGAAGAAGAAGAAGAAGAAGAAGAAGAAGAAGAAGAAGAAGAAGAAGAAGAAGAAGAAGAAGGAGGAGGAGGAGGAGGAGGAGGAGGAGGAGGAGGAGGAGGGAGGAGGGGGAGGAGGAGGAGATTGGATTTATACCCCGCCCTTCACTACCCAAAGATGTCTCAGAGCGGCTTACAAACTCCTTTCCCTTCCCCTCCCCAAAACAGACCCCCTGTGAAGTAGGTGGGGCTGAGAGAACTCTTGACAGAAACTGCTCTTTTTCAAGAACAGCTCTATCAGAACTATGGCTTGCCCAAGGTTATCCAGCCAGGTGCAAGTAGAGGAGTGAGGAATCAAACCTGGTTCTCCCAGATTAGAGTCCGCGCACTTAACCACTACACCAAACAGAAGTGCCAGGAGTCATGCCCCGAGCCCCCGAAAGCACCAGTGTGACCCTGGGAGTCATCCCACAAGCTGTGGGCCAGACTCCATCTGAACTTTGCTGGGCCCTTCCAGGGCCAGATCTTCTTTATTCTAGTTGATGCCTACTCAAAATGGCTGGAAGTAACACCAGTCCCATCGACCTCGTCCTAATCTGCCATCCAAGCGATGTGGTGGATCTTTAGCTTACACGGCATACTGGACTCACTAGTAATGGACAATGATACTGCCTTTACCTCCTCAAAGTTCCAGGAGTTTGTGCAGCACTACGGTATTAGGCACATCTGCTCCGCTCCCTTCCACCCCACAACCAATGGTCAAGCGGAGTGCATGGTCAGGAAGATTAAAGAGGCACTGCGCTGTATGGACTGAGGAGACTGGGACTACAAGCTGGCAGCTTTCCTGTTCAGCCAGCACACGACCCCTCACTCCACCACTGGCTGTAGTCCTGTGGAAATACTCATGGGCCAGTGTCTGACAACCCAGCTAGACCTCCTCCATCCAGACCGGGCACCAGACCACAATGCTAGCCTGGAAGAACAGGTGGCACCAAGAGGATTCTTCCCAGAGGACTTGGTTTACACCCAAAATTATGGCCAGGGTCCCACCTGGGTCCCGGCTAGAGAGGTTCGGGTGACTAGGCCCCTCTCATATGAAGTTTCCTGTGAGGACAGCCAGCTATGGTGGTGACACATCAATCAGTTATGCTGTCACATCCTGTTTATGGCCCCAGAAGTCACAGATGATGACAACAGATTCCCCAGAGAACCAGATGTGATTCCCGGAGAGGTGGACAGTGACAACCAAGAGCCAACGAGCAACCTGGAGCCCAGCAGCACACCAGCTGAGGCCCTAATCCCAGGAGCTGAGACTCAGTCCCCAGAGCCAACAGGAATGATGCCAGGAACCCCAGCCCCAGCTCCAGACATCCGTCGCTCCACAAGGGAGCAAAAGAGGCCCATGTACCTGAAGGACTATGTATGCTAGGGTAACCTGGACAAAGGGGGGAGGGGTATTGTGTACCCAGTGAGACCACACACGTGGTTGGGTCCACACATGGTCAGGCGAAGGTACCCAAACTTCGCTCCAATAGACAATAGCCTGAATGGATCCTAGTGAACACCTATCGGAAGGCTCAGATCTGAGAATGGACCTATGGGATTCAAGTGTCCTGTAAATAGTGTATCATGGGAGTGGGTGTGTGTTGGGTGTGGTTTGGCTACAGGGATATAAACCGGCCTGTGAGCCAGGTCAGATCATCTCAAGAGCTGCCTGTAACTAAATAAAGTATGAGCTGAAATCACTCTCCAATGCATCAGCCTCAGTACTTTATATAGTTAAAACAGGGAGATAGCTCTGAAGCGTGGAGAGAAACTACCTTTTGAAACCTGAAGGGTCAGTAAGGCTTAAGAAGAGTACTGATATGCGTAGAGAAGAGGTTTGGGTACTGGATAGAGTATCCCAGCCTTCTGGAAACCAAAAGAGTCAGTGAATGCTCGAAGAAAGTGTACTGGAGCGTTTGGAAAACACTGAAACATAAGTGTATCATCTTAAAGACCCTAAATCACTGGGGGGAAACTTATAAAACTGTCAATAGCCTGAAACATAGGAACTCAAGTCTGTGCGTATACTGATTTATGTCAGAGTTCTATATTGAATTACCTAAGGAATTTTACCTCTGATTTCACCTGACCTTTTCCCTCTATGTTGAATAAAATATTTTGTTAATTTGGAATTTCAAAATGCCTCCAGTGCCATTTAAGTTTAAGGAGGCTTTTGATCCTTCCTTCAGGTTCCTGGTCTGAGCCAGCAGCCAAAATACCGTACTGTGATAGGGTGGGATAGCCAGAGTTCTTTAGGAAAGAAGAAAACAGATACCTAGGGCAGCTTAGTCAGAAAGGGAAAGAAAAATGGAGGAAAAGTCTTACCCCTGAGGGAGGGAAGTAGACTTGGGCATCATAGTATTGAAGGCTTGGCTTTTACCTTTTTGATTGTCGATGTGCCCATCAATCTGGTGGGCCACTGATGTGGATTCAATTTGATATGAAATCTGATAAAAATTCAAGATATTTTCATTAGCCCTCAGTTAAAATGAGAATACTATGGAAATGGAGAACATAGAAAATACTAAACTGGAATTCAGTTCAATATTCAGTAGGGTTGCATTGATTTTTTTTTTAGGGGGGTACATTTTTCATAGTGAAAGATAATGTGGAGAGTGGAAGATATAAAGTTCTTTTTCTGAAAAACCATCACACAAAAAGGTATTGTTTTACACAGCAAAATCATCTTCTGCAAAATAAAAGCAGTGCCAGGAAGAAAGATTTGATCAGGACTGTGCTGCAGACAGCTTCCTGTAAAGAACCTGTTATTACTGATGTGCAAACTCCCTCACTCCCCCTACAAATCAGAACTGGGTTTAACAAATTGAACTGTTTTCTGAAGAGCTACAAAATAGCTTAATTCCAGTCCCAGTTCTGATCTCAATGTCAACACCATTCCATTTCTGCAAACATCTGAGGCCCCAGTCCCCACCTAACAGGGCTGTCCTAAGAACTCCTTCCTGGGATCAAGGCACCCCCCCCCGCTAGAATGCTGGAATGGCAGCATTTTGGGCATCAAATGAATCTGGGAACTGTAGGTTTTTTTCTCAATTTTGGATGGGTGTTAAGTACCATGGAAACAATTCACTGCAGAGCTCCAAGAGGGCAGAGGGGCTCATGATGCACATAACACTGTAGAGTGTTTCTTTGACATTGCTCATTTCAGTCACTTTTAAAGGAGAGAATCTGTATTGCTGTGTTCAGGGTGATGCTCTCACTTTTACTTGCCAAGAGAAAAAGATTATCCCACTGCATTTGCCAAGCGAAGGAAGATTCATGCTGTCTATAGTGCTGGGGATTGCCTACTATAAAGTTAGTGTCACTTCCAAGGAGATGAATAGCTTTGCTGCTGTTGAAGTCCCCCCTCCCAAATATCTCTGAAATTATATTTTCAGGGACTTAAATGTTTATCCAAAAGGTAGACCATTTTGACTCAATTCTAACATCCAGCCAACAAAATTTAATGGTAACATAGAGGAAGCGTTAAGTGCAGTATATCAAGAGGAAACTATGGGATGCTGTAGAGGTGATTCACAGTCCGATATCTGGCTACCTGGCTGCCCCCTCACCTTGTTTAGCCACAGGCTTCTTACCTACAAAGGTAGTCATTGGATGTGGTCAGACTGTGTGCTGAGAGCGGGTTAAACTGCTCCAGTTCTAACTGGATTATATTTGATCTGGATAATCGCGATCACACTCACCTCCCTTATCCTGCCTCACTGTGCAGTCACATCGCTCCCTGGTGTCTACACGACTGACACATGGGAGCATGTGTTGGTGGGTTTTTTTAACTTTTTCCTCAGTTTGTGCATACACATAGGTGCCCTTCCGTAGAAGGGGGGAAACTATCATGGCACACGTGCAGAACCACTAGGGTGAATCAATCCAACCCCTCCAACAAAAGACTTCCCTTTAAATGTTTGGTCTGAAAATGACCTCCGTGAGATCCCGAACTCATCTAAATGCTTTAAAAAGTAACTGTTTAAATGTCGGTTTTCTAAACATGGTGGCGGAGCTCTGCCTATGCGCACACTGCCAACACATTAAAAAATGGTGGGCGAAAAGCGGAAGCCTCGGGCAGCTTTTGAGCAGGGATCGGGTTTAAACCAGAAGTGGCTCAACACCGCAGGAGCAATCAGACGTCAGAAAAGTGCAGCTAGAACCGGAGATTCAGGAAAACACCACGTGGGGAACTGGTAACAAAATACTCTGTTTTAAAGGGGGGTTGAGCCAGAAAGCGACAGCTGGGAATGGTGCACAGATGTTGGGTGTGTGAACGTGCACATAAAATCCATTATTGAGGCATGCCAAAAACAGACTAAATGGCTCATCTGAACACCCATTGTTTCCTGTGTGATGTTTTCCCAACCCACTTCACCCTTTTCTCTTCAGCTCTCTACATGTTCAGCTCTTACTACAGTCACTGATCCTTCACTTCACTTCCCAATGCTTAACTCCAAGCCTATTTTGTCCTTCTTTCTTCAGCCACCTATCCTTTGACTCTTCTCCTTCTTCATCCCAGCCTTTGTGCCACTGAACCCAATAGTGTACTAGTGTAGCCCCAAAACACTAGTATTAGCTCTTGCCACGTGAGCCCACCCTTAAGGTCTTGGTGAGGTCTTGATGAAGACTGTGTTTCATGTGAAGGCTAGTTAGTCCCCTGAGAAATAAAGTTGTTTTCCTGTTTAGGCTCCCAAATTATGGAACTGGCAGGTTCATATGGCTCCCTCCCTATCTGGTGGGTGAAATAAGACACTTGCTTGCTGCTTTGCTGTTTTTGTGATGAGGGCTTTTTTTAGCTTTTGATTTTAATATTGTTCAGGGTTTTTTTTCATCTTTTGTTGCTTTCAGCTATGTATACTACTCTGAAAATATGACTGAAGATTTATGTAGCACTAAGCAATAATGACCACAGTCCCAACAAATGGTAGGGTTGGAACCAGATTTAAATTTTCACTATCAGAAGGGGTGAAATGATTTCCACCAATGCTTCCTCCCTTCTACAGATCCCTGATTTGCCTCTTACATTGTTCCTAAGGGTTCCCAGTCACCCAACAGCAGGATTTTGGGGAGATAAGTGGTCTGCAGTAAGAGGGGGGAGGCAGGAATGTTGTGTTCCACCTTGTGTGAGTGAAAAATTTAGCCTGGACCCAAACCACTGTAATCTATTTCATACCTACGCTGCTATTTCTCCAAGGAATTTAGGGTGGCATACATACTTTTTCTCCTCCTCACCCTTGCAACAAGTTTATGAGATAGATTAGGCTGAGAGGTAGATTGACCCAAGATTTGAACCTGAGTGTCAGCCATTCCTAGTCAAACAGTCTAGCCACTCCTCCATACTGGATCTCAAGAAGGACCAAATGAGCTAGGAATGGTTTGTATCTGTAGGAGAGCAGCTTTGTGAGGGCCTGGGCTGCCTATGAGTTTTCATTGGCCCCATGATGCTTTATATGCTCACTCTAGGATAACTGTCAATACTGATAAGGCCAGGGATAAAAAGAGCAGCAGGGGGTTTATCACCCTGCCTAGGCACATATTGCATAAAGAGGTGAAACACCCATGTATTGGTTTCACAGGGGAGGTATAGTCCCCTCCCATCTTTTTTACAGGGGGAAAAAAATCAGAATGCCTTGATAGAAAGTGACTGTAAGCACATTTACTGGATTTTAATCCCCCCCCCCAGTAAATTTCACGGCTGGGTCTGAAGAATTTATTTAAATCTCTACAGCTTCCTCAAAATTACTATTTTATAATTACAAAGAGTTTGAAGCAAGTGTCAGAATATGAAAATGATCCAATGAAATGGAAATAAGTGACTTCACATCTCCAGAGCACCATGTGAATTAAAAATATAAAGCATTATGTAGGTATTTAGTTTTATTAAATGAACTTCCATGAATATCTTCTTTGCATGCAATACAAGCCTGGCATGTAGAGAAAAGATAGCTAATTAGTTGCATTGTTTTCATGTGTTGTCGATGTATATCTAACTGCTCAAGTGAACATCCACAAGTGGCACTCACAGACCCACAACACAATCCATCAGGAACATTTTCCAGAGCACAGCTCATTGAAATGAAGATAAGGCTGCCACCATTATGGCTTCCTGCCAGAGCTCTTGTGACTCTAGTAACAGAATGAAAGGCATAAATTCAGCAGGCAAAACTTTTCTTATTACTACCACTCTGATCTGGGGACAGGGAAACAGCCCTGATTGAGTTTCTGCAGATCATGAAGCTATTAAAGATATAGGTGGCCTGTTGGGGGGAGGCAAGGGCTGACCACCTGTAAGGGTCAAGACTTATAGATTTTGAGGCGTCCATTAAGTGCCATCAAACTGTAAGTTTTTACAGGTTAGTTGCAGCCTGTTTGGGCCAAGCATTAATTAAAAGCACCTGGTGGACTTGACCAGCTGGCAAAAGATGCCTTTATCTGGTTGCCAGCTAGCAACGGATTAACCAACTATGCCCGGATTGGCTGACAGGGCCATGGGGGCTGGCGAAAGGGAGCTGCTGGACAGTCTCACGGGAAGCTAAAGATTAGGACAGCAGTGATATCAGAGAAGACCCCGGTCAAGGCCTGGGGGACCTCAAGCAAAATACTAAGGATTGTCCCAGTCAGAATGGACTCTCTGTCTTAAGCCTTCGGGGAGACAGTCAAGTTGTAAGTTTGCCCCCTCTCCCCCCGAGGGAAGCCTGCAAGTATTTGGTGATCTAGAGACTTACCCTCTGCCCAGCACAAGTGTTTGGGGTTTTTTTCTTTGCTATTTTTTTGCTGTTAGCAAACACTCTTGTTATTTGTATGCTTGAATAAATGAAGAAACAGGTTTTAACCTCTTGTGTCAGGAGTACTTGCTGAACTTACATCCTCAAAGGGAACCCAGAAGCTAAAAAACCTCAACAAAGGACCAGGACTCGGTGAGACCCCCAAGGGCCCCAGGTGGCTGTGAGTTCAGCGCCTGAGAACGGGAGGAGGGTTGTCCTTGGTCCAGAGACCACCCTAAATGAATTGGGACTGTGCTTCTACGCATACTCCAGTTTAATAGTGCTTTCATAGGAAATGTTTCTGTGATGTTCTAGATATAACCTTACTCAAAATCACACACTAGTGCAGTGATCAGACTTCAAATGACACACACAAAATGTTCATGCTTTGTATACCTCACTGCAGGACATCCAAATCCTGCTCAATGTATTATTGATTATAGTGCACAATAAGGGGTGCTCTGAACTTTGCAAAATCATGTGCTTCTTGTTTCCTTTCTTGTACCCTGTTCCATTTCCTTCCTAGCCTGATATGGATCAGCCTTCTTTACACCTGGTGTGTGAGGTCATGAACTCCACAGTATGTGTCAAGCAAGTCCTACAAGGCCATCTGTGCTGAACAGTCTGCAGCAGGCACTTGCCAGTGGAGTGTGTTACAGCCCCAGCACTGCCTCAGAACCTTACCTCACTGTATTCTGGAGAGCTCTGCATAGATTTCATCCCCAGCTTTTAAAAAGAGGATATAATTCCCAGATGTTCTTGCCCTACTTAAAACACACTATATAAATTTAACATTGAAATTATTGTTTAAAGCTGTACCCTATTTGTATGTATGCACACTAGTCTTTGCTGTCCTGCTTTAGCTTACTTTTCTTCCATCTGTGTCCTACCATCTTCCAAAGTGGAACATAAAAAAATAAGAGATTCATCATGGCAAAGGATTTGGGGAATCTGGAGAAACTGAAACTATATACCATTGGCTAAGTGTGTGCAGCTATCAACAACATATGGCATGGCTTTTTAGTGCTCAGTATCAGTGAAAGCAATGCTGAAATAAGCTTGATTGTCTTTGTCCATGGTTATCATGCTTTGTATCTTTTGCCTCTGTCCTTTAATCTCCCTTTCTGAGGTTTTGTAATAAATGCAGTTCTCTTCTTCCCCCATCACCTTTCATTGCTACAAAAGAGATGGTGCCAACCTCACCCCAGAGGAAAAACTATCAAAGCTTGGGCTCTGTGAGGGACAAGGAAAAGCCATTTTAATATTTAATGTTTAAATCCATTTCAATTTTGTCATCTGAGCAGGCCATATATTTAGGGAGTGGACTTATGGCAAGAACCTGGAATTGCTGTAGGAAACTTTTAACTGTAGGGAATCTATTAACTGAGCAGAGTGGTAGGATACAAACCCAATATCTTTGGCTAAGTGTGCACCTTCCTCTGGAGGAAGAGCTGGAATTGAATAACACTTAACTGTATATACACAAGTAAGTTGTTCTTTTTACTAAGTGTTCTTCGCTAATTTTATTGGATGACCTTTTCTAACAAGACATAGAGCAAGAATACTGAAATATATGCATTTTGATGGCAATCATGTGAAATGGGTAATTGTGTAACAAGCTTGCTTGGTGCACAGCATGGGGGATAAACGAGGTTAGTGATTCACATCCCTAACAATGAGAATTTCAAACATATCCCTAACAAGAAGCTCCTGCATGTTCATGCCATTAATTAATTTCATTCTATGGAGGAAGACAGTTTTGCTTTGTCGAGAATGTGTGCACAGATATGACTTTTGCATTAAAATGCATAAGGAAGCTCTTGCACTTGTGGTTTTGGTGAAGCTCTAACACCCAAAAGAGAATGATAGATTGTGGTGCAAATCTGTATCTTTTATTACATACAACTACTTATTCAAATATATCTCCATGTAATTCTTACTTCAATTTGTTGTTGTTGTTCAGTTGCATAGTCAAGTCCAACTCTTTGCGACCCCATGGACCACATCACGCCAGGCCCTCCTGTCTTACGTCGTGCTCCAGAGTTTGCTTAATTTCATGTTCGTTGCATTGATAACACTGTCTAACCATCTCATCCTTTGCCGCCCCTTCTTCTTTGACCTTCTATCTTTCCCAGCATCAGGGTCTTCTCCAGGGAGTGCTCCCTTCTCATTTGGATGGCCAAAGTATTTGAGCTTCAACTTCAGTATCTGGCCTTCTAGGGAACAGTCAGGATTGATTTCTTTTAGGATTGACTGATTTGATCTCCCTGCAGTCCAGGGGACACTCAAGAGTCTTCTCCAACACTATAACTCAAAAGAATCTATTCTTCGGTGCTCGGCCTTCCTTGTAGTCCAACTCTTGCAGCCATACATTACTACTGGGAATACCATTGCTTTGACCATATGGACTTTTGTTGGCAGGGTGATGTCTCTACTTTTTAATATGCTGTCTAGGTTTGCCATCGCTTTCCTCCCAAGGAGCAGGCATCTTTTAATTTCATGGCTGCAGTCACCGACTGCAGTGATCTTGGATCCCAGGAATGTGAAGTCTGTCACTGTTTCCACGACGTCGCTTCTTGACCCTTACTTCAATACACATTGTCAAATGTCTTTGTAAACTGGGATGTATTCTATCAGTTGTTCCATTTGACTTTGCCTACTTCCCTTCCTCACTGTAGCCCTGCTTCCTCTTGGCCTTTGTCCGTAAGCCCCATGATCCCCAACATAGGCTTTTCAGTGGTCAAAAGGGGCCTATCCTTCTCTCTCATCAGAGGAAAAGCCGAGGGGATACAACCCATTGTTACAGTCTCGTCAGGAAAACCAGATTTGTGACTGCAGTACCAAAGAAAAACATTACTTTCATAGAAGTAAAGGGTGAGTAATGTAAACAGCAGACTCCTGAAACCAGCAGTCCTTCAACAAGGAAATATGCAACCTGCAGCACAAAAAAGAAAATAGCAGCTGCCATAAGCCATCATCATGTAGCCTGATCTTCAACAGGGACAGGTGGTCAAAACAAATCCACAGTCTTCTCTCTATACAATGTTTTGAAGCCTGACATAACCATGGGTGACTGATAATATTGTTTTAATGTGAAATATGTTAGACTATGGTGTGAATGTAAGTTTTTAAGCATCATTAGGGCCATTTGGGAGATCCATCAGTTGAAGTTTACATACCTACTTTATTGCATTCTGCTTGATCTACCAATGAGGCTAACATCATGAATGCACAAATCTGTAAATATCAGTGTTTTTAAAGTCTGTCTGTGGTCACATGTTTCAAAATCTTCCCACCTAAATTATTATTATTATTTAATCTGAATTTAATTGTTTTATTGAATGTTGTCAGTTGTCTTATGCCTGCCATTTTTAGTGTTTAGTGCTTTTTAATATACTTATTTGAGTGAAAAATTTATATGCCACTTTTCCACCATCAGCAGAGGCTCAAAGCAGCTTACAAAAGCCAGCTAAACAAGCAACAAGGGTATTAAAGTCACAGAACAATTAGAGATAGTAACAAAAACACCTATTCCTATGTCTTCCACAGCATGGATACCATCATAATCTTTAATCAATGCTGAAGTCCCGTCTGAACACATAATCATTCAGCATTTATGAAACCAGATAAAAGGCCTTCTTTACTTTCACAGGGACAACATTTCAAAGGGTTGGTACCACTGTCAACAAAGAGTGACTCCAAAAAACTGGTCAATTGGATAAGTTTAAAGGAAGGGTGGCTGACAATAGGCAATTTCTCTGTCAGCAAAACTTGTCCATTTTCAGACTTCTAACCTTCATAAAGCGGCTATGGAATCTAGGGTTGCCAGCTACAGGTCAGGAAATACCTGACAATTTTGGGGGCAGAGTCTGAGGATGAGAGGGTGTGGGGAGGGGAGGGACTTCTATAGGATATAATGCCATTTTCTCCAGGTGAACTGATCTCTGTCACAAGGTGATCAGTAGTAATCCCAGGAGATCTTCAGCCATCACTTGGAGGTTGGCAACCATAATGGACTCCCAGGACCCAATTTGAAAACTATTGTTTAATATTTAATATAAAGATCAAAAAATTATCAGTTCAGTCATGGTTTCCTCTACTAGTACTGAAAGCCTCCAGAGAAAACAATGGCATGCATACGGCAGTAATTTGAAATTCACTTTTTAAAGGAAAGTCATTCATTTAAACACATTTTATTTTAATTTTAAATGGTTCCTCTTCTCTCACCAGCAGAGAGTGACTACTCAACCTGTTGGCAGGTTTATTGCCTTTCAGCTTGAGTAGGCAGGCATGTGCTTACTAAACAAGAATCATTTCAGTTCACAAATGAGGAACAACACAATTTGGGAGCTTTCACAATAGTTATTGAGCAATGCTGTCTAGCCCTTACCTTGCAATTCACTCTGACTTAAATAGAGCTGTGCAAAGCATATAGTTATAAGCAAAAATCCTCACACCCCAAACTCCTAGATGGAAGTCTGTTATGATCCCCTCCAACCAGCTCAGTGACTCCAACTAAAAGTTCTCAGAGGAAGACCCCTAAGGAGCCAAGGTCAGTGGCCGCAGAGGACCAGGGAAGCACTGCAAAGGCGCCCACTGAAAGTGTACCGTCCATGTGAGAGGCTACCCTGACAAAGCCTGCAACAAAAAACTCAACACTGGCCCTGGATATAGCTGCCAAGCCTCACTAGGCAGAACTTGAACCAGGACCTATAGCCCTTCCCTTAGGGTCCCCCCCCCTTAAGGCTGCCAACCCTGGAGGTTTGGAGGTAGAGCCTGGGGAGAGTGGAATTTGCAGAGGGGAAGGGACATCAGTGGGGTATAATGCCCTACAAAGGGTAAGTGATTTCTGTCATCTGGAGCTTAGTTGTAATTCCAGGGGAATCTCCAGCCCCACCTGGAGACTGGCAACCCTAGCGTCTTGGACCATCTCCCACTCCACAGGAATGGTGGCAGCAGAAGGCTGGAGCTAAGGTGGCACAAAAGAGATGGTGCCAAACTGGCTGCACATCACCCAACTGTAGAAACAGAACAGAGCACTGAGGGTGGTGTTTCCTTCCAGAGCCCAGTACAGCTTCCAGAGTTCCAGCACCTGCCTGCAGAACAGATGGGGTCAATAACATCTCAGCCTATTTAGGTTGAGTCCTGGGAGGATAGCCTTGCAGGATCAACTAGCCCAGATACCCTGTGCTTCCAGTGCCCAAACCTCACCAGCCCAGGTGCAAGGGCCCTTTTTCAGAGGAAATCTGACTAGTTCTGACTGCAGAGAATAGGACACAATCTACCTGATAATTGCAGTATTACACTGTCATAGATTTTATCTTGTTTTGGCTAACATTTTATTAAGCTTAAAGATTAGGTCCCACAGATCTATATCTATAAAGGCCAGTTCTCTCACAATGCAGAACAGCCACAGATCTAGGACAGAACTATGCAGAACAACCATACAAATAGGCAGAGGCTTGGTTTTCCTAGGGCTGATGTTTCTGGGGGCTTGAAAGCAGGTTTAATTCTCAGCCCAAAATTGTCTCTGAGACAACCCCTTGAGAGTCTCCCACAAAAGAGATGTCATTGATTTCTATCACCTTTTTATTTTGCTATTCTTCAAACAAGTTCAGGTTGTTATAAATGAGTCTCCCTCTCAGTTGGAAAAAATAGTTCCCACTAAAAACAAGGCAAACCACTTTTTAAGCCTGGGGACTAGCCATGATGAAAGCCCCCCCCCCCAATAGTTGGTGCCAGATCATTATTCTTTCTTGTGGTCCCTTCATCAAGTACAAAATTTGAAAGTCAAATTAAGCTATTCTTTTGGATGGCAAACTAAGCAGTATAGTCTCCCTAATGGAAAAATAGGGGGCAATTCTCTCAACTGTCATCAGTAACAGGCAACAAATACATTAGAAGTAAAATCTTTCATTGAACAATACTCAAGTATTTATATTATTCCAGCATATGACAGTAAAACACATTTAGGTAATAACTATCCATAAATGAGGGACCTACAAGGGGCATCTCATTTTCCCTTGTATCCCCTTCCCCACACTACTCTCTCTTCCTGGCAGCCTCCATGTCATCTCCACTTTTCCTGCTTCCTTTTCTCCTCCCCACCCATCACTCAACCTTTCTTTATCTGCCACCTGTAAAGTACTGGGTTTCGGGCCTCATGACTCGGACGACAACATAAGAGAAGACGCGTTTATTCGTACTTCACACAAGACAAGAACAAACAGTAACGTCTGGAGGCCAACTATATAAAGGTAGGGGGGGACGGCCCCATATTCCTATTGGCAGGTTTGAATCGCCCGCCAATGCTGCCATTGGTTCTCTACTGGCGAGCTCAGGAACCTAGTCCCTATTGTTCTCAGAGAGCGAAGCTTGGCTGTATTTTGCCAGCTCTGCCTTCTGATCCCAGGACACAACACCCCTCCCCCATAGTTCGTCTCCTATCAGGTGACGTAGTCTTTTAAGTATGCTGGTGCCCTCCGTTCCCTTAGTGATCGTCGGGGGCCGGTACCGGACTGGCGGGGCCCCCATCGGGTGGTCCTCCTGCACAAGGAGCTTGGATCTCCGGTAGTAGCTGTGGTGGTGACGGTGGCGGGTGTAACGGCGGCGGCAGCGGTGGCGGCGGTTCAGCTGTCTCTGGGACCCCCTCTGGACTCCATGGTCTTTCAGGCGCTGGCTCCGCTGGCGGTGCCGGCAGCCGATTGGATGCTGGGGCGGCCGCGGCGTTTCCCGGTAACGGGGCCTGGATCCCTGTGTCGGGGTCTTGCCGCCCCCGGATCTGGTCCACATGTTTCCGGAGGACCCTGTCCCCATCTGCTAGGACCTCGTATGACACCGACCCGGTGGGTTTTAGGATGCGCCCAGCCAACCACTGAGGCCCCGCCCCGTAATTCCGGAAGTAGACAGGTTCCCCCGGGAGGAAGCTTCGGGGCGCCTCCCGGGTTTCGACCAGCTTTCTCTCTGGGGCTTGGTCCGGGTGGAGCCTGTCTAACAAAGTCGTGGGGCGGCGGCCCATCAATAGTTCTGCGGGGCAATGACCAGAGATGGGGTTTGGGGTGGTGCGGTGTGTTAGGAGGAAGCGGGCCAGCCGGAACTCCCAATCCCCCTCCGTTATGCGGCTCAGGGCTTCTTTGGCGGTGCGTACCGTTCTCTCCGCCTGTCCATTTGTTGCCGGGTGGAAGGGCGCTGATCGTATGTGCCTGATTAGGTTCCTTGCGAGGAACACTTGAAACTCAGCAGATGTGAACGCTGCCCCGTTGTCCGACACGATTGTGTCTGGCAACCCGTGCGTAGCGAATATTTTCCGCAGGGCCCTTATTGCCGCTTTGGCAGAGGTGGTAGACACTGGGCTTATTTCCACCCACTTCGAGTAGGAGTCTACCGTCACCATGAACTGGAGCCCCTGAAACGGCCCGGCAAAATCTACGTGTAGGCGTGACCACGGCTTGTGGGTAGACTCCCAGCTTTGGGTTGGCGCTCTCGGGGATTGGGGCGGACTTCCTGACACTGTGTGCACCCTCGGACCCAGGTTTCAATTTCTGCGTCCATCCCGGGCCACCACACATAGCTCCTTGCCAGAGCTTTCATTCGTACAATGCCGGGGTGGGCCTCGTGCAAGCGTTCCTAGAACCCCTTGTCTCATGGGCCCCGGGATGACCACCCTGTCCCCCCATAGTAAGCACCCTTTCAAGGCAGATAACTCTTCCCTCCTGGCTTTGTATGCCGTGAACTCTGGCCCTGTCTGTTCCGCTGGCCATCCCCTCACCACCCAGTTTAGGACCCGGGAGAGAATGGGATCTCGGGACGTGCGGGCGGCCACGTCTGCAGCCTGAAGGGGGGGTTGGCAGCTCCTCCATTAACAATACTGCAGGAGCTGGGGCCGGATCTTCCCCTGTATGCGGCAGCGGCAGGCGGCTCAAGGCGTCGGCATGACCCAGCACCTTGCCCGGCCGATGCTCCAACCGGTACTGGTAGCCCGCTAAAAACAAGGACCAGCGCAACACCCGGGGCGACAGTACCTGCGGCGTTTGTTTGTCCGCCGCGAACAGTCCCAAGAGCGGCTTATGATCGGTTACGAGCATGAAGGGCCGCCCGTACACAAAGTTGTGAAACTTTTTAACCCCCGCCACCAGTGCCAAGCCCTCCCGGTCGATTTGCGCATAGTTCCGCTCCGCGGGGGACAGCGTGCAGGAGTAGTAAGCCACCGGGACTTCCCTCCCATCTGGTAACTTGTGGGCCAAGACCGCCCTGACCCCATATGGTGATGCGTTGCATGCAAGGATTACCGAGAGCTTTTCATCAAAGTGGGCGAGTACAGCGTTAGAAATCAAGAGTACTTTAACCCCCCGAAACGCCGCCTCCTCCCTCGCTCCCCATGCCCAAGGTGTCGCCTTATCCAGCAGCCTGTGCAGGGGTTCGGCCACGGCAGCTTTGTGTGGGAGAAAGGCGTGGTAAAAGTTCAGGAGGCCTAAGAACGCCTGGAGCTCTGCCTTGGACTTCGGGGCGGGGGCCTCCACAATGGCCTTCACCTTGTCCCTCGCCGGATGCAGGCCTGTTGCGTCTACCCGGTACCCCAAGAACTCCACCTCCGGCACCCCAAGGAGGCACTTTTCCCACTTCACTTTCAGCCCCGCGGCTTGGAAGCGTCCCAGTACAGTTCGGAGGCGGGCGGCAAAGCTTTCAGGGGTGGTCGCGGCGATGAGGACGTCGTCGAAGAACAGCGTCACTCCAGGGATCCCTTTTAACAAATCGTCCATGAGATTTTGGAAGATCCCTGGGGCCACACTGACCCCGAACTGCAGCCGCTTCACCCTGAAGGCCCCCCGGTGGGTCACTATGGTTTGAGCCTCGGCAGTGGCCTCATCCACCGGGAGTTGCTGGTACGCCTGCACGAGATCCAGCTTTCCAAATATGCGCGCCCCCGCCAGTGTGGCTAAGACATGGCTGACCACGGGTACGGGGTATGCGTGCGCCTGAAGTGCCTGGTTAATGGTGCACTTATAATCCGCGCAGATGCAGATTTCCCCGTTTGGCTTTACGGGTGTCACAATCGGGGTCTCCCATCGAGCGTTCGGGACGGGCTCTAGGACTCCCTGGGCCACTAACCAGTCCAGTTCGGCCTCTATTTTAGGGCGGAGGGCCAGGGGCACGGTGCAGAAGCGCCGTCGGATGGGCGTCACTGTGGGGTCTAAGTGGAGCGACACCGGGGGCCCTTTATAACACCCCAGTTTCCCGTCAAAGACCTCAGGGAATTCCTTGCACACCGCCCCCAGTCACGCATCCCGCACTTATTCACTCCCCCAATCATGATGCCTAGGGCCTCGAACCACGCCCGCCCCAGGAGACTCACGAGATTTCCCTCCACCACCACCAAGTCCAAGTTCCCCTCAAAGTCTCGGTACTGCACTCGGAAAGTGCCGACTCCCTGAATGGGGACAGGGTTCTTTTGAAAGTCCACCAAGCTTAGTGGCGATGGACGTAGAGGGGGTCCCCCTAACGGGCAAAGTCTTTTTAACGTGTCCATGGAAATGATGGACGCCGCCGATCCCGAGTCTACTTCCATGCAACAGGGGGACCCCTCGATCCGCACGGTTACTTGGATCTTCGGGGTAGAGGAGAGGTTGGGGTTGGGGAGGCGAAGTACCTGCAGTGGTTGGTCGGTGAGATGGTACAACTCGGCGACCTCTTCCGTCGTCTCGTAGGCGGTGGACGATGCGCGGTGCAGTGGGACCGACGATCTCGAATTCCGGGGGCCCTTGGACCGGCAGACCCGTGTGAGGTGTCTCTGCTTCCCGCACCCGTGACAGACAGCATCCTGGAACTTGCAGGATTTCCTTCCGTGGCCTTCCCCGCAGCTGGCACAGACGGTCCGGTTGCCGGAAGGCTTGGCTGGCTCCCTGTTGGCCTGCTGGAACGGCGCCGGCCGGCGGTGTTGGGGTCTGAGGGCGAAGACCTCTTCGGTATCTGAGTTCCCGGGGCTGGGACTTCTCCCGACCACATGGGCGGCCGCGGCCGGGCGTTCCCCTTCAGCAGCCTCGTGGGCTGTTGCGGCGTCGATGGCCTCGTCCAGGGAGAGCCTCCGGTAGCCAATCAACTTGCGCCGCAGCTTGGAGTCCGCCAGGCCCCACACGAACTGTGTCAGCAAGTTGTCTTCCACCTTCGGGAACCCGCAGTCCACCGCGAGCGCCCTCAGCGCGGCCAGGAAGGTGGCAACGGATTCCCCTTGGGTCTGGACTCACCTCTGGAACTCCATCCTCTTGGCCAGGAAGGTCGGCCGGGGGCTGAAGTACGCGTTGAGGACATCCAGGATCTCCCCAAACGAGCTTTCCAAGGCCGTGCGGGGCACCAAGAGGCTCTTGGCGAGGCGGACGGTTTGGGTGCCGCACGCGTTCAGCAGGAGCGATCGTTTCTTGTCTGGGTGGCGGATCTCGTTGAGCTCCAAATAACTGATGAGCTGGTCGACCCATGCGTCCCAGGTTTCTGGCTGCGACGGATCGAAGCGCTCGAGTGTTACATGAGAGGCGGCCATGGCTCTGTCTGGGAAGGCGTGCGCCGGGGCGAGCGGTGCGGTGCTGCTCTCGGGGTCAGCGATGCGATGCTCGGCAAGCAGTGCGGTGCTGCTCTCGGGGTCAGCGATGCGATGCTCGGCGGTGTCCTTTTCGTCGCTCATGGAGTCACTGAAGGCGTTGAAATCCCACCTTCGTCGCCACTGTAAAGTACTGGGTTTCGGGCCTCATGACTCGGACGACGACATAAGAGAAGACGCGTTTATTCGTACTTCACACAAGACAAGAACAAACAGTAACGGCCGGAGGCCAACTATATACAGGTAGGGGGGGACGGCCCCATATTCCTATTGGCGGGTTTGAATCGCCCGCCAATGCTGCCATTGGTTCTCTACTGGCGAGCTCAGGAACCTAGTCCCTATTGTTCTCAGAGAGCGAAGCTTGGCTGTATTTTGCCAGCTCTGCCTTCTGATCCCAGGACACAACACCACCCCTATCTTCAGTTTTCCCTCCTTCCTCGCCTGGGAAGACTGTACCTGAAAAAAGTCTGGCCAAGTTGCATGGTGGCCTCCAGCATTGGGCTGGATCCAATTATGCAGTGGCCAACAATAGTGGGCCAGGACAGGCCCAGTTGCATGGTTGCTGGTGTCACTGGGACAGGTTGAATTGTATGAGTAGTGAATTTCCAGTAATTGCTGTTGGGCCTGACCCTAGTGACACCTGGTCCATCAAAAGACATGATTGGATTAGATCCTGACTAAATTGGCAATTTTCACCAATTCCCCCTTCCCATGGCAGACCCCCCCCCCCATATCATTCCTTAGGGTCTCCCATCTCTCAGGACTTTTTGGAGATCAGTGGGCTGCAGTGAGATAGGTAAAACAGGAAAGTTCTATTCTGCCATGGGAAAATTTCATCTGGATCCAACCCACTGTATTTAAGCTATTTAATGCTCTGAAGATATGATGCAAATAAGGGGATTTGAGTAGTTTAATTCACAACCCACATTGTAATAATTCACAACCCAGGTTGAGAGCAGTATAAGAAGGAAATAAATCCTTCAAGAAAATTCCAAACCATGGTCACATTTAATGAATCAGTTGGTTATTATGAGAATTTAAAGGGGGGTGAATTAAGGAATCAATGCTTTTGGCTCACCAAGTAGCCTAGGGAACAAAAACTCTGTAGCACTCTAATGAGCATTTCCTGGACAGATATACTCCTTTGCTGGGGAAATGTCTGGACAATTCTAATATGTTAGTGACAAGTAAACTTGTGTCAAATGTTATCAGGAGCTATTACCATAGGAACTTTAATTATAGTCATAGCTCTAAGGTGACATAAAATAAGCAATCCCAGCTGTGATTATCCTCATTATAACAAATGATTTCCACAGAAACCTGAAACACTTTACCATGTTGTTTTTGCTGCCGAAATCCATATATACACATAATATATGTGTATACAGAGAGATAGATATAGATCCAGAGACTGGAGCTATGAACAGACGAGATATTTCTTTCTACAAACCTGAGAAAAGCACAGCCTAAAGTTGCTATAGGGGCTTTCAGGGAAGAGAAGTAGTGGAAAGAATGGGGAATGCCCCCTGTAAGTCCTTGTGGGTCCCACACTTCTGTAGTAATGTTGCCAGACCTGTTTTCCTCCCCATATATGCAACAACACATCATATAGCAGCCATATTTTTCAGTCAGCCTGTGCCATATGGCAACAAGGCAGCAGACTTCCCAGTTAGGACTAATAACTCATTGCATGGTATCAATATGTGCATAGCTAAATTACCACTGGTTAGTCCAACTGAGAAGTATTGACCCAGGGTCTCAAAGCTTTTCATGTGATACTGTTGTGGGCTTGTCCTCTGCTCAATGTGACCACATGACAAAGGAACAGTATTGTTTCATAGGGCCTCTGTTGGTCTTTATTATTCAAAAATGACTCTGTTCAAGCCCCCACCCATCCGCTTGGAGGAGGTGACCTTCCCTCCTTTTCACTGAAGAAAGAAGAACATGTGTAAGTGTGTGTGTGTGTGTGTGTGTGTGTGTGTGTGTGTGTGTGTGAGAGAGAGAGAGAGAGAGAGAGAGAGAGAGAGAGAGAGAGAGAGAATATCTAGTTAGATTCTTGAAGAAACAGAAGCAGACTGCTGTGAGTTGGCTGAAGCAATCTGGGAATACAGGATCTCTCTCTCTCTCTGAGGTGTTATTTATTTACCTACGAAGAAAGTAGTGCAATCACTGTGACTAGGCTTTATTTGGCCTTGAGTGTTTCTCGCTTGTCTAGGCTCAGTAGTGGTAGGAAAAAGAAAGCCTAAGCAGGAAAAAATGGAGTGAAAGAAAGGAGGAGTCACACATTCAAAGGTTATTTCAGGAACTGATTCTTCCCCTGAAAGCACTGCTTCAGACACCCAAATTAAAACTGGCAAATATTTTGCAAAGCCTGATCCCACATGCTTTACATATTAAGCAGAGATGCTGTCATCCAGTCCACTTGCCTATAGGACTCCTCTTCCTTCAAAAGAACAGCAGTGTAGAGAAAAAATTCCACAGCATTTAATGTTAGGAAACATTTATGCTAGTTAGGCAACACTTTCCTAAGCTTCAAACGCACTCCTTGTGAACATTGTTCAGTGATACCATATGGGATAAGGGAAAGAGCATTGGAATAGCCCCATTGCTGATGAGATCCCAGACCTGGCATGAGAAGATCTTCCTCTGATGTTTCTAGGACTCACATTACTAATCCTATCATCCCCAGTTTCACAAAACAGTTTACAGGATAAAGAACTAAACTTTTTAGCCAAGTTAAGCTTTGAAAGCAGGGAAATTAACAGCAGGAAGCACAAGGAGAAGAACTCAAAATAAAATGAGCCAAGTGTGCTCATTATGTACATACTGTAATGGTGGTTAACTATACAATGGGGGATTCCACACTCTATATATTCTAGCACAGTGGAGCTTTATGGGGACATAATCCACTGGTAACTTGTCATTGGAGGGTTGAATAATGCCAGGAACATTTCATCAGCTTGTATACCTGGTAGTCTGGGAATATGGATATAGTGATTTAGTCCTTTGTCTTCCCAAATGACACTAATCTGATGTATCCTGAAATAAAGGGGGAGCATATTTCATAGACTGATGTATGCTGTAGCTGGGACAGCATTAATGTCCTATTTCTATCCTTTCTAAAAATAATGACAGTAATCCAAGTAAAGATGATGCAGAGAAGGGGAGGAAAAAACTGACTGAACAAGAGAATGAATAATTAATCCCATTTTAATATGTCCTTTCTTTTATACTTTCACCACCTCTTGTCCCTTGTGTCTTTTTTTTATTATTTTGCTAAATAGGTTAGACTGCGGTTAGATGTGTAAATGTCGAAGCCTGAGAAATGCAATTGCTTGCAGAAGGTCTTTAAAGTCACCGACAGAGATGATCGGCACTGGACCAAAACCTAAAAGCCTTTACAACCTTTTTGATTGCTAAAATGATCAGATCAAGTAACAGAAAGATAAAGTGATCCGAGCAGTGCCCATCATCATCATTATTATTCTCTCTTTCTTTTGGTTCTGTAATGACTGCATAAAAGGGAAATATGGTTAAAAACATCATCAGCAACAAGTTACTGGAATAGCTGGTGCTGCCAGGAATGACTATATTCCTAATGAATTTGTGGATGCTGCATTTACCGCAACAGCAGTAGGTTCTCTTACCTACATGCTGTAAGACATTAGAACAAGTTGGCTTTATTGACCCTCTGAAAACCCTAATGGTGAAGCAGGATTGCTAGAAATTGCAAGGTAGTGGAGGGGTCTGAAACCTTTGTAACAGGGAGGATATAAGGAGATCTCTGCATTAAGAGGATATAGTTAAAGGTAATTTTGCTAAAGGATCTAAAGAGTACAAAAGCAAACGTGGTCTCTAATGACACAACCACAAAGCACAAAACAAAATTAACAAGACCTATAGAGAATCCCCATTGCCTTTCATGTCTCTGTGTATGTTTGGAAAAAAAATTATCTTGATTGCTGAAAAAACATACAGTCTGGAATCCACACACCCCACACAAGGATTTAGCATTTTCTGTTCATTTATCAGTTTTTATAATCTTCTTGTGGATTAATACCAATTCTAGAATGGAAAAGTATCTTTTAGCAGGATGTCAATCAGCTTATGGACTTTGTGGCAAAGGTTGCAAGTATAACACACGTTTGTTAAAACAGTGTAATCTGGAAAAAAAGATGATTATTAGTACTATTCTAGTTATGGTTGTTGTGATTTTCAACAAAAAATTATCAATTTTACATATTGAAATGTGGAAAATTTAGAAATGCTGTAAATTCAGACAAGTCCAACTTAGATGTCAATATTCAAGTCATATGAACAAAAATTATGCTGTAATGACTCGCATCTCATGTGTTGGTGTTTGGCTCCCCCCCCCCAATATGATGTCTACTGGGGAAACTTGATCCCAGGGATTAGTTGAAACTGCAGCAGCACAAGCTGTGACATGCACAGCTGCAGCCAGAGTGTGAACCTATTCCTGGCAATCAGGACAGAGCTGATGCCTTATATGCCAGGAAAACTCCAAATCCCACAGTTAAAGCTTCAAGAAGAGACTGTAATAGAGTCCTCCTAAAATTATATAACTTTCAGAATGTAGAGTGTGTAATTGAATGATTCAATTCTCCCCAAGTACAACATTCTCTGCAGGTAGAAAACTAGCATGTCAGTCTGAAGGTTTACATTTTAGATGACATATCACTTTTCTATTTTGGGTAATCAAGTAGCCTGGACATAAAGCCGGTGGCAAGTGGGACAATTTTACAGTGGCCCTGTTCATCCTAGGCCTGTGGAGCTGGGCAAATTATGTGATTTCAGGTGATGCTTGGATTGAGTCTGTATGGTGTTGGTGGGGCTAACATGCAATCTGTATCTAATACATCCTTTTTCTCAGTGTTTGTGCCACTTCTATGTTATTGTCATTTGACAACATTTGGCATTTTCTATATTCATATCTACTAACTGAAGGGACATCTCAAGCATCTGATGAAGTGTGTTCCAGTCCAGAAAAGTTTATAGCACATTAAATTGGTTAGTCTTTAAGGGGCCATTTGATTCCTGATTGAGTTTTTTCAACATGGCTACCTACCTAGAACCCAAATTCTGCATATTTATGATTAAAATGGACCCCAAAGCTGATAAAATACTGTATTAGGGTTGCCAGACCCCCAGTCGGTGTGGAGGTTCCCCCAATTTCGGGACCAGCAGGGGAAGCCCCATCCCTGAACAGCCGTCTCCCACATCGTCATCATGATGATGTCACCTGGAAGTGATGTCATCACACCAGGCACATAACACAGCAATGGTCTAGCATTTGGGTCAAAACTCTATGGTTATCATAGAAGATCCAGAAAGGGAACCAGAAGCCCCCACTGGAAGTCTAGTAAGTCCTGGCAACACTATTTTGTACAAGGGTATGGACAGGGCTGTGGTGGCTCAGAGGTTAAGATGCAGAGCTGCAGACACCAGAAGACACCATCTCTGGCCCCAGCACCTGCCAACCTAGCAGTTCAAAAGCAAGAAACTGCAAGTAAATAAATAGGTACCACTTCGGTAGGAAGATAACAGCGTTCTGTGTGCCTTGGCATTTAGTCATGCCAGCCACATGAGCACAGAAATGTCTTTGGACACCGCTGGCACTTTGGCTTGGAAATGGAGATGAGCACCACCCTCTAGAGTTGGATTCGACTCGCTCTTGACCAAGGGAAACCTTTACTATGGAGAAGGACCATTATTCTTCTCTGGTCCACCCCTGAGTAGGCCAGTGTGGTGTAGAGATTAGAGTGTCAGACTAGGATCTGGGAGGCCTAGGTTCAAATCCCCACTTGTGCCAAGGAAGCTTGCTGGGTGATGTTGGGTCAGTCACACCCTCTCAGCCTAACCTACCTCTCAGATTGTTATAAGGATAAAATGAAGGGAAGGGGAATGATGTAAGCTGCTTTAGGTCCCCACAGGGGAGAAAGGCTTGGTTTGAATAAATAAATAGGCACAGTTACACATGGCTCAGGGGAGGGAGATTACATGCATAGTCACATTTCACATATTTGCTATATCTGGTTTGGTGTTGAGTCTTAGCACTGGTGAAAGGCACTGAGTTAGCTACAATGTGAGAGCTAGTGTACTGTAATCGTTAGAGCTGAGCAAGGCAACCTAGGTTCAAATCCCCACTCAGCCACAAAATGCAAAGTCAAATTGGTCGCTAGATCTCAACCTACCTGCAGTTTAGGGATGCCTACACCAGCTTGGGAAATTCCTCAAGATTAGGAGATGATACCTCAGGAGGGTGGAGTTTGGAGACCAAACTCTGTGGAGATATGATGTCACATCCTGTGATATCATGCCTGGGCCAGAGATCAGCTTATCGAAACTTCTTGTCCCTGTGAGGTCACTTCCTCCCACCTAAATTCAGATTTTAAATTTACATTTTTTCATCTCATATCACTTCCCCTCATCTTTTCTCCCATCCTACATCACTTGTACACCTCTGTATGCATGTGCTCAGTATGTCATATTAACTGTTTGATCCTAAAGAATTGTCCTGGTATATCTGACTACTATCTAGTTAGATTCCATTCAACTTTTTAAAAAACAGAACAAAAAAAACTCACAAACCTCTTCAGGTTTCTATTAGTGTTAAGGAGAAAAATCCACTTTGAAGGCCCATAGGAAAATACCAGCTAACAGTAGTTCTATATGTCTCTCTGGCTTTTAGTGTCTTCACAAGTGACAATCAGTTTCTCCTAAGAATTCCTAGAGCATCCACCCCCTGCAGCAACTTTAGGACTTCTGTTTCTCCTAGACTCTGTGGTATCATAGCCCTGAGAAACTGCAGTTTAATCCAGATAATTGACCTCTGTAATTTTTGTAATCTGTAATCTGGATATCAGTTATAATTTCTGGAGAAATCCAGGCCATGTGTTGAAGTGTACTTATGAGGACAAAATGGATGGAGAGGATCTTATGGAAGGTGCTCTGAGGTCCTTGGAAGAAAAGTAGAATAAAACTGTGAAGATAGATGGTTCCCATGTGCTGGATTGTGCTAGCTGCTGCCTCTGTGCAATGGCTACTTTGAGCAATCGTCAACTGTAAATCAACCATCCTTCGTCTTAAGGTTTCCGACTCCAGGTTAGGAAATTCCTGGAGCCTGGAAAGGGTGAGGTTTGGGGAGAGGAGGATGTTTAGCAGGGCATAATGTCATGGAGTCCACCCTCCAAAGCAGCAATTTTATCCAGGGAAGTGATCTTTTTGATCTGGAGATCCATTGAAATTCAAAGAGCTCTCTCACAACTACCTGGACATCACAACCGTACTTCTTACAGAGCAGAATTCTTTTGAGGAATTTCCCAAATACATGCTATCTGAACTCAAGCTGGATATATTTGGGATATGCTTGAATGTGTGAAGACTGCAGACATGTTCCATTTTTCATGAATTCAGTTAAATATGGCTGTGACGGACTGTGCTTTTTAAGGGGCTTAGAAGTGCTGTACCAACAACTGAAGGACTGTGAAGGGTTTTCACAGAAACAGAGAGCCTTGAGTGACAGGCTGTTCCAAGTAATCTGATTGGTTAGCATCAGCTCCTCAGAGAAAGACTTGAGAGAGCTGGATGCTGAGCAGATTCAGTCAGATTCCTGCCTTAACTGAGAAGAGGTATGCACTGAGACCATCTGAGAATAGCCCTGACAGAAAAAGGGTTTCGTGCTAACAGAATCAGATTTCTATCTTGACTGAATGTAGTCTGAATTCAGTATTAGCTGAGAGTAGACAGAAACAGAGAACTGGAGGAAAGTTTGGCAAAGTGGTTTGGGTAGTAGAGAAGATTCCCATACAGGCCAAAGGAAAGGGGATAGATCTTCTAGAATCTAGAGAGAGAAGAAGATTCCCTACGCAGTCAAACAGGGAAAGTTATCTCTGAGGAGTACAGAATTCCCTGGTCTGATGTTATTAGAAAGAAACCTTAAAAGTAAGTGAACAACTCAAGAAAAGTACTGGTGTTCCAAGAGAAGAGGTTTGGGTATTGGGAAGAGGGTCCGGCCTTCTGGGCACCAAAGTGGTTAGTGATTACTCAAATAAAGAGTACTAGAGTATTTGGGAAAACACTGGAACATAAGCCTCTCAGTGTTTGGAAAAACACAGGAACAAAAGCCTTTCGATATAAAGATCTAAGTAACATTGAATAAATTAAGAACTTCTCATTAGCCTGATATATAAGATCAAAAGTCTATGCTTGTACTAGTTTTACCTCAGTAATTTCAACCCCTGATTTCACCTGACCTTTCCCTTTGGTGTTAAATAAAACCTTTTGTTATTTTTGACTTTTAAACGCATCTTGTGCCATTTTCAAGGGTTTAAGTTAAAGGGTGATCCTATCCCTTCCCTCAGGTTCCTAAGCTGAGCAAATAGTCAAAATATATCTTACTGACAGGGCGGGACAGTCAAAGTTTCTTCAAGGGAGAAGAAAACATGTTACCAGGGCTGCTCAGTCAGTGAGGGGACAGAAAAACAAAGGGAAAATCTAACCTCTGAGGGAGGGAAGCAGAAGGGGGCCATCATAATGGCCTTGGCTGAATGTGGAGTAGAAATAGTGTCAACTTTGATTTTAGTCAAGTTGTGAAAGAAATTCAATGTTGTTGTGGACAACTTTGTTTAATGCGACAAATGTGAATTAAGCCATAACAAAGGTTTGGATATGAACCCAAAAGCGCAGGATTTTCTTTAAGTATTCTTTTTGGAAGATATTTCTTTCCAGTTGGATTAATGTATTGCGGGGGATTACTCACTTCAGCTTTTATATGTGTAATGATGAGAAATACGAAGCCATATAACTCTCTAAGAAATTACATGTATCAGCCTAACAAACAACTATGGGCTGCGATCAAACAGAAGGGGGGAAAGGCAGGCAGGAAGCGAGGCTGTTTGCCCCGCCTGCAATGATGTGCATTTGCACGATCAAACTTCCCGTTGCACACCCGCAGTTCCCAATAATACTGAGTTTTCGGCATTAGCTTTTTTACATGCTACTGCCGCACGAAACAATGCCCCGACGACGACTCCGGGATGCCAGACAGATGTGTCTGTCTGATCGCATCCCTTTAATCCATGGGGGAATCCGGTACATATGATCGCACCCATGGTTCACTAAGTAACACCCTACCAAGAAACAATTCCTCTGACAAGGAGATCAAAAAATTGTCAAGCAACTAGTTACTTCACTGTAGTAGCGGAAAGAAGGAGGTGAGGCTGGAGGGCAGATGGAATCTGTTTGGCATGTTATGGAAAAAATTAAAGGAGGACAGAAAGAGGCATGAGCTCTTTCTTGGTGCTGCTCCTTCAGCAGCCCAACCTCTTGTTCAGCCCCCTGCATTGCTTCACTGTCCTCTACCTGCTGAGGAAGACATACTGTACCCACCCAATCTCTTCATTGCCATCTGCCATCTTTGTATATTTCCTCAACCCAGCACCTCCACAAGCATACTTCCTCAAACTCCTCAAATACCCTTTGTGTGATGATTGTTTCTCAAAAAACATCTGGTTGGTTACTGTAGAAAATGAAATTCTGGAATAGATGGGTGCCAAGGTCATAGTTTGCCTAAGGCACCAAAAAAACCTTGGGCCAGTCTTGAATGGGTCACTATACAAAGTAAATTTGGGCATGTGGGTCACCATCTAAAAAAGTTTGGGAACTACTGCTTTAGGAAAGTTCCCCACAATACAATTGCACTACAATTGCCATTATTCCACTGACAACCCCAGATGACATTGGTAACCATTTGCAATTCTCTATCTGTCATGCCTGCCCCCGACCCAGCTCCTGAGAGTGTGGCTGCAACCCCGGAGACACCCCCTGAAAGCTCGGCTGCGACCCTGGAGACACCCCCTGACTTGGCACCCGGGAGCTCAGACGCAGTGCCTGTAAGTCCTGCTGGGATACCGGAGTCATCAGGGAGCCTAAGTGCTGAGGAAGATGGGTTCCCTGTGATGAGACAACAAGCACCTGGGGCGGATGCATCACCACCTGACTCACCCCCATGCGTAGACAGGCTGCGAGACCGCAGCTGGAGAGACTTGGCGACTCGAAGAAAGGAGGGACATGTGCGTGGGCAACGACCAATGAGCCCCGAGTACTAGCCAGAGCAAGGACCTGGCAACAACCTGTTAATTGGTTAACAAGCCAGCACGGTACTTAAGAGCATCACCAGCCGTGAGCAAACTATGCTGGCAAACTCGTTGTTAGATCACCCGGCTTGCACCTCTCATTGTTCCCTCATCTCAGCTCGTTTTCTGGGCTCCTGACCTCGGCTCGTATACTGACATTTCCTCCGGCTTCTGTCCTCGGCTCTGCTCCTCGACTCCATTCTGGCTTCTGACTTCTGGTACATTTGACCACGGCTTTGCTTGCTGATTTGGACCCTGTTTGCCCGGATTCTGACTGACTACTTTGGACTGACCTCTGGAACTCTTGCTGAGTCCTCTCCTGGATTTCTCCCCCGGTACCCAGCCCCCGGGCCCCGTCCTGACACTATCACATTTCCAGGAGCCACTTTATTGCACATGCTTTTATAGTTGTGGAACAGAATCAAGAGGAGAGGGAGGTGTTTGGGGTTTTTAGGTAGCTGTAAGCTGTGAGGTTTTACTAGCTAATTGTAAGCCACTTTGAGCCAAGAGGAAAGGCAGGGTATAAATATTTTAATAAATAAATGTACAAATAAATAATTTCTGCTGCGTGGATGGTTTCAGTACTACTATTCCCACTGATCCTTCCTATCCAGTGCAGCCTTTTTGGCTTACTGCCTCTGAATGGTGCAGCAATAGCTGCAGTTGTCACCTGTTTATTAAAAAAATGGTGCTGTAATTGTGCTTCAGGACAGTCTTTCTAGGGTGGGGCTGAGGCCACTGATATGGTGGTTCTGGTGCTTTCTGAAAGATTCATTCCAGAAGATGTTGCTTGGAGCCTATTGCTCTTCTTCCTGAGATTTATCCCATGGGGTTCTATTTTGTCACATATATGGAAGGAGTATGGGAGTTCCCTCTTGAGTCAGCCTTGAGGAAGCAGGCCAGTTTGCAATGGTAGCCAAGTATATATATAAATCTGCTGGATCCTCACTGCACTTAATTACTCGTAATTTTTTTAAAAAATGTGCCAGGATGTTCTTGCAATCAAGCATTTGCTCTGGTCCTATTCTATACATTAATTCTTTTACAAGCAAATGCTTTAAGTTGTATGGTGACTACACAGCTGTCATTTCACTATAGCAATGGTGCTAGTGAGTCAGTTCAAGACTATACACAGTAAAACCCCTATTTAATGACCAGCTCCAGACATAAAATTCATGCTTTTCTGTCTGCTTGTGGTTGCTGCTCTAGTTCCTGAATAAATGGCTCTATCTTCAAAAGATCTGGCTGACCTGCTGATTTGAAACCGCTTCCCAATAGCAGTTAACAGTGGACCCCCAGCTGAGATCAAATAAGGGCTCCATCTGAGTTGAAAGAAGGCTTTTCTAAAGGAAAGAAAGCAATGGAATCTTCACTGTGGAGTCAAAATGTAAATACTTCTAAGCCGTGTCTATTTGGCAATAAATGACTTGGGCATAAACCAATAATGCCATATCCCAACTTGGGAAATGAAAATATGTCACTACTTCTTATTTGTATTTTAAAAGTTAGATATTTTTGCCCAAGACATACTATATTATCTAGTGTCTTGTTACAAGTGGATCTTATCCAAAGATGGAATTAGGACATGCCAGGAGAAAGAGAGATAGGACTCCCTGGCTAAGGACCAAAGGATTCTTTCATTTCTCACCTCTATGGCCTCATCCTTATTCCAAGGATGTATATCATTTTCTTTCAACAACAATTCTGTCAGGTAGGTTCAAGTAAAGGAGAAGAACTGTCTCAAGGTCATTCAGATGGCATCATAGATTCAAGTTCATTATTCCTTGGTCCAAAGCTAATATTCTAGCTATACCACACCAGCTCACAGGAAAGTATTGAGTAGCTCTACAAGGCTGAAGTAGGTTAGTAATATGGTGGTGCAGATATAACATTGCACCATTGTAAATCTGTTGTTAAGTGATCATGAGCATTCATTTCCACACCCCAATCCTTCCCCATCCTTCCAAGTACATCCTTTCTTAACTGCTGTCAAGTATTATATCCATACTAGTGTTCACTGCCATTTTCCCCTCAAAGTCTTTTAATATATGTATTAAGGTATGGGTCTCTTCACCTTGGTGTCTGTGGGCACCATGGTGCCTGCCAACACCTTTTCTGTGTCCAAGTATTTTCAGGAATTTGTTTGGGGCCAGGTAGAGTTTCTGCCCAGCAAGGCTTTGATTGACTACTGGAGATTTGATTGGCTGCACAGATTTTTTAAAATGTTGCTTTAGCAGCAACTGCCAGCATAGCACAGGGATCCACACTGTGTTACTGAAGTTAAGCTGTGGCAACCATTTTGTGACTGGCTCCAGCTCCTGTGGCAACCATTTTGTAGCAGCCATTTTTTTTGCTGCACCCACAGTGCCATGACAAAATTTCAAATGTGCCCGCAGTCTCAAAAAGATTGGGGACCCCTGCATTAAAGTTTGGTAATGTACTCCTGGAGTTTGGTTTTGCTGGGAGGCAGAATATAAAATGTTTTAGAATTTTAGCAAAGATTTTCTCAGGTGTAACAAATGAGCAAGTAAGGACAATTCCTGGACAAAGGAAGAAAGTTCTCATGGTGGTTCTGTGCCCACTTTTTGTTCTGCCTGTTTAGTTCAGATAAAGTGTGCAACATTCTCCTTGCTCCTCAGCAAAAAAGAAAAAGAAAATGCCCAACCAACACAGAGTTTTAATCTGATCCCCCCACCCCCAGAGGAGACTTAAGCTCCAAAGCCAGGAGGCAAGCAATAGGTCAGTGGAATTTTCCTTCTTGTGTGTTTGTCAGCAAAACAAATGAATGCTGGTAACCTACTGAACTATTAAAAATTCTGCAATATTTCTGAGCTCAGGATATCACTTCTTGAGCAAACAGTAAAATTAAACACCACCACATTTGGAGATAACCCATGAGCTGAGGAACTACAGGGCTCTCCATAACAGACAGGGGTCAGTAGGGGTAGGGAAGCCACTGATGAGAGATCATGTGAAGCATCAGAGCAGAGAATGAAAGAGGAAAATGATATCCTATCACTTTGTCATACTCTGGGCCCCAATGAAGCAATCAGCAGTCCTTCAAACAATGAACTAAGCAAAGCCAACAACCATAAAAAGTATCTTAATAAATGTACTTGTTTATTCATTTATTGTTAACTGAGGAGTGCACAAAGGCCTCAATAGGGACCTAAGCTGCATTATATTGTGGTGGAGGGAAAACAACACGAGAGAGTAATAGACAATCCCTGAACACACTATGGGGAATTTCAGACAGATGATATAATCCGGAAGAGGAACGGTTCCCAAACGGTTTCTGGTCTGGCATTTCAGACAGAACCGTTTTAGAACCGGTTCCCTACCGGAATATATTTGTAATTTCACACAGAATCGCTTCTGTCCCGTTCAGGAAACGGGGCTGAAGCGTTTTACCTGTCAACCGCTTCCAAGTAGTCGTCAGTTTCTTCTCCCGGATCCGATACGCTTTTTTCCCGCCTTTTTTTGCCCGCGCGGGCGATCTCCGGCTTTTTTTTTTTTTACGTTCGCTTTAGAGCGTTATAGCGCAATAGCGCTATAGCGCAATAGCATCATAGCAACCCCATTGGAATGCCTGCAGTGTTGTTTTTATAGCGCTATAGCGCTCTAAAGCGAACATTTTTTTAAAAAAAAGGCGTGGCGGGAACCGGCGGGAAAACAAAGCGGTGCAATCTGAATTGCCAAACCGCTTCTGATTCGGCTCTTTTCCGGTCAGGGAAAGCCATGTGTGAAATGGCAGCCCTGTACCGGTTTACTTCAAGACGAATCAGAAACGGCTTCAATCCGGCAGAGTCTCGGTAATGTGAAATTCCCTTATGTCTTGATTCAAGGGGGTACATACACTGTGTATATTTAACCAGAAAACCAAGCTAGATGTGATGCTAGGAGATCCCTGAATAGATCCACCACAGTTTTTAGAAGTTTATGTAACAGCTCTGTATATTTTGAAAGGTTTGGATGGGGGCATTGAACAGGGAAGGAAGGTCTAACTGTTATGTACTGAATGTGAATCGCTCCTATCTATTCACATGTTAAGCTTGAGTCTGAATGTGGCTCTTCAGATGTCGCATTGCTATTGGTCAGTTTCTGCGAAACCTGTGTAATTACCCAATCACTGAGTGATATTGTTGCAAAGAGGGAACGGTCCTGATTGGCCTTTATCCCTGTATTCTGATTGGTCTTTAACTTGTAATGGGTGTGGCTTTGACAGCCCGGGAGAGTTTAAAAGAAGGAGCTGCGCTCCCCTTGTTGTTGTGTGTTCCTGACTTACAGTTGCTGTTTAATAAAGCTGAAATCACTTGAAGCTGAATCCTTTGTTGAGTCTCATACTTAACACTAACCTTATTTTCCCTCTATAATTTCCCCAATTTAGGTCTCTCCCTTCTGGTACCAGTTGCACCATATGGGAAATTATATGGGTAACTGTACGGTGCTTGTAAATCTCCCCTGTGGACCAACTAACAGTTCTGAGGGAGTTACTGAGATCAGGAAAATGGCCGTTAGATCCTTGTATCAGGTTCCGTCTCGAGGCCATGATGGTTATTCATATATAATCCTTGCTCATTGCCTTCTGGCAGATTGAGTTTCTGTCCACTAGGCTGCTTTTAAAGTGAAAATGTGCACATTGAGACATGTGATCATAAACCCCGAGGGTCTCTTTAAGGAATTTCATGTAGATTTAAAGAACCTGGGGGACAATACAGAACACTGCAGGACCCCAGAGCATCATTCTGTATGTGCTTATTCATACTATGGGAGAGTTCGGTCCCTGAAAGGGACCTCCTACCAGAAATTTTAGCCCATTCCTAAGCAGAGTTACAACCTTCTAAGATCAATGTATTTAGGAGTATATTGTTAATAGGTTAAAAGTTCTGGTTGGAAAAGGTCCTTGTTGGGCTCAGAACTGCTGAGTCATTCTCTTCCTTTCACTGCCCTTCTTCTCCCCTTTAGCTCCTTGGGAAAGAACAAAACAATTAAAGCTGAGAAATGAATCTGAAATGAGAGTGCAATCAGACCTCAGCGTTGCCAAAAAATAATATTTGGTTATGGCCTGTTCAGTTTCTTAGCAAAAATTGGAAGTAATTTCATTCAGATTAATTGATCTTTCTAGATTAACAAATAAAATTTAGTTTAAATTAGATTTTGATTGGTTACTTTCCAAATGTACATCTTTAATGACTTTGCCAAGTAGAGTAGTTCACAATGTACATAAAAATGTTCAGTGCATTGGCCCCTGTACTAGGGTAAGGCAAGATGATTTTAATTTACAGAATCATAGAATCACAGAGTTTGGGAGGGGCCATGCAGGCCATCTAGTCCAACCCCCTGCTCAAAGCAGGATCAGCTAGAGCATCCCTGACAAGGGTTTGTCCAGCTGCTGCTTAAAGACTGCCAGTAAGGGGGAGCTCACCACCTCCCTATGCAGTTGATTCTACTGTTGAACAACTCTATAAATAAAATGGAGTAGAGGAGAATGATGTAAACTGCTTTGAGTCCCCATTGGAGATGAAGGTAGGTATAAATGAAGTTAATAAATAAATAGGCTTTTAGCAAGACAGACATCTTTAGTTCAGAATTTCAGAGTTGAAATGAAGGAGAATTAGAATGCCCTTCCCTTGGAAGCTCACTTGGTGCCCACATTTCTCTGTTTTAGTCACTAGGCCCAAATGCTTGTGTTTACCCAAGCTTTTAATTAAGGGGTTTATCTTTTAACACCATTTTAGTGACATACATATGCAAGCACAAAGGTTAATCAGTTACTTTTCCCCCTGTTTGTGTGTGGGGAGAACTAACTAACCCACACATCAGCATTTGTATATCACAGGTAATGAGAGTTAGCTTCTAATGGAGATTCTTTTTGCAACAAAGGAGTAGGGAAGCTGGGAGAAAGAAGGTGCATGCCTGAATGCAGCAAACAGACTGGGTTTATGCACAGTCAATCAAAGATTACTTATATAGCCAATCCTCCTCAAATCTTTTAGTAAAGTCCAAGGATATCATATCAGTCTCTTGTTACTTCTCATCAACATCCACATCTCCTTACTTTTTTAATCTTATTCCTCCATTTATTTGGCTCACATTGCTATTATTAACAGCGATAATACTCATTTTGAAATATCTCACATGTGCACTGTTGGTATAATTTTTAATACACTTGATTTCCCTATAAGCCATGAGCAGGATGAATATTTCAGAGTCTAAGGAGCCAATTTTTTTTTTAAGGTCAGCTTCACATTTTAGTCAACAGCCGGGCACTAGGCTGCATATTTCCATTTCTATGGGCTAACACCAAACTCCTAAACATATGGGTGATCAGATGTTTAGGACTGTAGTATGCTAGACCATTAAATCAAATGGCAGTGCTTACAGCACAGCTTGCATATGCCCCATAGTGATGCTCTTTGATTGCTCCATATGGCAAAAGATGCAAGGACCAAGTCTCAGGTGCCTGAGCTTTTATCTGTTTGATGCTGTTCCTTTCTCTGAAATTTGTAATGCTGAGGTTGACACACATTCTTGATGAATGTTTCCCAGTTGGATGCTCTGACTCATAAAAAGTCCTGCTTGGAGAAAAATCAAAGGCACTGTATAACACAGGTTACGTATTGTTCTAGTCTCACCTTCTGGTCCCAGCTAAGTTGTACTTTGCTACATATGTATCTGGGATCCAGCATACAATGCTTTGCCCTGACTACAGTTTCCCTGCATGGTCAGAGATGTTTTTCCCTGGAAATTTCTTCTGTGATTATCTATGATCCTGACCCTTGGGCTCTCTTCTTTTGTCCCTTTCTTGTAAAACATTGACCTTTTCTAGAATCTGAACATTAATGGCTGTTTTTTTTCCCTTAGCTATACATAGGGTTGGACCAGACTAAATTTTCTACTCACACAAGGCATTTCTGTCAGTGGAACTGAGCAGCCCTGCCTCCCCCATCCCACAGAAGCCCAATGATCTCCCCAAAGCACTGTTCCTGGGGGACAGAAGGCCTCAGGAACAGCATGAGAGGCAATTGTGGGTCTGCAGTACAGTGGGGAAATCGGTGGAAATTACACCTCCCCTATTGTTAGAGGAAAAGTTAGTGTGATCTCAGTATAAATCCACTACTTTTTTTAACTTTTGCAAGATAAAACTTAAAAATAAATAAATAAATACAGTATGCTCAGGACTGATAAAAGAAAGCATTTATTTACATAATAAAGTGATTTAATTCAGTACCAAAGATATGACAATGGACACTGATTACATGGCTTTGAAAGGGGAACAGATACGTTCATGGAAGGAACCAGTAGAAGCAGACTATCATGGCTAAATAGAAACTCTGAGGCACTACATTTGTCAAACAAAAGGCTGGTTTTGAAGGGGCTTCTTTCTTTTCTTTTCTTGTACCCCTTTTTGTTCAATTTTGAACATACTGGTTTTCTTTTCTGAGGATACCAAAACCTTGGGGTCACAGACGTATGGTTATCTAGCTATGCATCTGGATGAACCTCAGTTTTATGCCTCAGTTCACAATCCAGAGCTAGAGATCTGTGGGAGGAAGCCAGCTTCTGTGCATTCCTGTCCTTCTCAGAATGAGGGCATTCTGGCATTTTAAAAAGTGTGTCCTTCCCCAGTATGATCATAGTAGAATAAAACATGACTCTAAGATGAAAGGACAGTCTCCTCATGTTTAGTCTCTATTGTAGAACAAATACTTATAATTAACTGAAACCAAAATCAAAACATAGTCTGGGGGGAAAAGCCAAGAAGACACATCAAGTATGTATCATCTTCCTCCTCCTCCTTTATAGTTTCCTGGGATGTAATGTTGTCAACTCTTACCACCAAAAATCCTCTCAGGCCAAAAATTCAGTTTGATTCTGGCCATCTGAAAGTATTTCATGACCTCATTATTCAAAAGTGCTGAAAAATTTGGCCTTTGCTGTTTGCCACATTTCACTCACACATCTATGAATTTAGCATTTCTAGAAGCTTAGTGCTTGTTTCTCTAAGAAACCAGAATATATATCAGTATACGTGTACAACTCCAAGGAGACTTGTCAATATTTGAGCCAAGACAAGGTTCCTGTAGTTTGGATTACTCCTGGGAATAGAAGGAGACTCACAGAAATTGACTGCTACTTGGAATTTTTACTCTTATTCTACTATGTGAATTTTAAAAAATGTTTGACACCATTAAGCAGAAATTAGCCTTATTCCTTCCAGTTGCTTTCCTATATTTAGAAACTTCACATACATGTTTCAGGAGATTCTGTTACTTGATGGAAATCTAAAGCAAACTTTCTGTGCTGTTGAAAGGGGTTTCAGTTGATTCATGTGTATTAAATAAATGCACATTTAATCCAGGACAGTAAGATGTCCAAATAATTTTTAAAAAATCATGTTGTCTTCCCTACAGCAACATAGTTTTGACCTCAGTTCCTATTACTCAGTTGTTGTAACAATATAATAAATTATGTCAGCAACAGGTACCTTTAAACTGGTTTTATTTCCATATATTCTCATCACGTGTTCACTCTGACTCTTTTATTCAAATTTCACCTGTGTGGATGCAGTGGTAGGAAAACCAAGAATGGTTAGTATGTGATACTAAAACAGTGGGTCCAGCAGTTATTTATTTATTTATTTATTAATCAAATAGCCCACCTTTTTCACTGAGACTCAGAGTGGATTAAAAATTTAAAACAATGCAACAGGAACAATATAAGGCAAACAATGATGTAATAAGATTGGATTAGAAAATTAGGAAACAATGAAATGAAAACGTAACATAAGGAATGTGAAAACAGGATTACATAAATAAGAAACAATGTAGTAAGAACAAGATAATGTATACAATAAACAGTGCCATAATTTACAGCCCTATTCCCTTTGTAAAAGCATCCTCCTGAACAATTCCATTTTACGACAGCCCTATTCCCTTTTAAAAAATAGCCTTCTGAACAATTCTATTTACAAATTCTTCAGAATGATAATAGTGCGGGAGCCTCCCTGACACACCATTTCACAAAGTGGGTGCCTCAACAAGGTCCATTGGTAGCGTGGCAGCGCCAGCATATCAGAAAAGGTGGTTCTTTAGATACGTGGGTCCTAGGCCATGCAGGGCTTTGTAAATGGTAGTAAGTACTTTGAAATGAACTGGGAAACTAATTGGTAACCAATGGAGTGTCTGCAGTAAAACCCCTAGACTCTTAATGGTGTCAGTTAGGGTCAGCTGAACCTCATCAAATGTAGGAAGCACAGTGCTATCCAAGACCCCAGCCATCCCAACCAACATCATCTATGTCTGATTTACTTTCAGCTTGTTCACATTTAGCCTTTTAACCTCAGCCACCGGCACAGGACCTCTACAGCCACTAGGTGATTTGGACAAAGTAATATAAGTCTGGATGTCATCAATATATTGATAACACCCAACTCCAAAACCGTGAACGATTTCTCCTAAGGGCTTTACATAGAGATTAAACAGTATGGGGGATAAGCCTGAGCCTTGTGGAACCCTTAAGGACAGGTCCCACAGTGATGAAGACTAATACTGGGGACTCCCTAGTTCAGATCCTCTCTTGTGAACCTCACTGGCCAGTCATTCTGTCTTACCCTAATCCATTTCTCAGGGTTGTTGTGAGGATAAAATTGAGGAAGGGAGACCCCTATACTTATAGATGACTTTTAATGTGGGTTGATAGATTTATGAAGGATAAGTCTATCAACAGCTATTAATCTCTAGGTTGAGAGGCAACGTTTCTTGGGTGCAGCAATAGGCCTTCCAGAACTACTTGGCCACTGTCAGAAACAAGGTACTTGAGTAAGTGGTGGTCTATTACTCTGATCTAGCAGAGGTTGTCTACTGTTTGGCATTCAAAATTCCTTGGGAGGAGGGGAGGAATAAAAATTCAATAGATAAATAGCCAGGGATGACTGACTGATATGAACACAGTAGTGAAACAATTCAGCACCATTTCAACCTCACAACATTAATCTTTGGAACATTTGGAGTATTGCTGTGTCATTCAGGGTAGAACTACATATTATAATAACCGTAGGGCTGCAGCCAAGAATGGCAGCTGTGTGTTCTCCCCCACCCCCCCTTGTACTTTATGTCCTGACATCATTATACTTTTTCTTTCCCAGGCTCTTCCAAGCCAAGGTAATGCACATGCTGGAAGAGACATTGCTGGATATCCCAAGGATGGTCACTCAGGTGGTACAAGGGAAGCTACGCCTACACCCTCTGCCTCCCCATGTCGTGCAGCAGCCTCTGCTTCAGAATCTGCCAAAAAAACTCTCACAAAAGAACAGTGGAACGCTATCTGGTCATCTCCCGGCAATATTTCAAACATATTCACCATTAGATTTACCTCATTTAAAATACTAAATAGATGGCATATGACCATAGTTTTACGCACAAAACAGTTTTACACAAAGTAAATCCAAAAATCTCTAATCAATGCTGGAAAAAACTGGCAGTATAGCTGATTTCGCCCACTGTTGGTGGTCCTGCCCCGTAATAAAGGATTTCTGGTTTTAAATAATTAAACAAATTGTAATAATAACAAATATACACTTACCATGTAACCTGGAGTCCATCTTCTTGGAAACTTGGCATTCATCTGCAAGTAACAACAGCACAGAAATGTTAATATCCATGCTATTGACTTTAGCAAAAACAACTATAGCACAAAAGTGGAAACAAAAAACTATCCCTACTTTAGTTGGTTGGCAAAAGAAAATCTGGGAATCTGTAAAGTGTCCTTGAAGCTCTAGTTTGCCCATTCCTAGCTTTCAGCTGAGAATGTAATCGTTACTTTTGCCTGCGCTTTCAGATGCTTGCTTATTGGCCTTAATGTATCAGGGGGTCATGTATGAAGGGGGTATATCTGTTGTTCCTGTATCTTTGCCCGCCATTCCTGACACAAGAATTCATGGAGTCCTTAGTACTAGCTCTCAATAAACTGAAAATTCTGAAGGAACGTTGTTGAGTGTTTGACTGGGGAGCCTGACAGTATTGCTTCTAAAAATTTGTATTCCTTTTACCCATATCCTCAGCCTGCAGTCTTCACTGCAGCTTAATCATGCAATGTGGAGTAATCCTTTCCTATTAAACACAGAGGAATTACTCCCAAGAAACTGGCTAGGGAAGAATTAACTCCCTTTTTATTTGATGCGGTTCTCACACAAAAATCCAGTTGGTTTGGTTGCAGTGTGTCAGTTGCTAGTGCAAAGTACAATTTTCAGTAATTATAGTTTGTTTAGTGAGTTGGTTCTTAACTAAAAAGTTCTGTAAAAAAATCCTATTCAACTTTTTCAGTTGTGATTCTTTCTTCTTTCTATTTTTGCTGCTGCTGCTGTTGTTCTTTTTAGGAAAAAGTAAAGAAAAACTGATTCAGTGAAAACTGTGATTTATTGACTACATCTTATGAAATAGCTCATATACAAGATAACGGAGTATCTCAATCCAGTATTTTCTGTACTGGATATAAAAACAAAAGAAACCACATGAAAAAAGAGTATATTTGCTCAGAGCAGAAGAAAATCAACTTTACTATTTCTGTCAAAACCAAAAGGAAATAATGTTAGCCATTCCTGAATTTTTCCAAGTATTCACATTTTGCATGAAACATATGAATCGTGCAATCCTAAAAACACTTTCTTGAGAGTAAGCCTCATTGTATAGACTAGAGTAGGATTCTGAGTAGACCTGCTAAGGATTCCTCACAAAATCTGGTAGCTGCTGAGGATCTGTCATGATCACAAGTCCAGAGGATGTACTGGGGGATCCAACAGAACCGTACTTGCAACATTCAAAATGACACACTGGCATGACTTTTTACACAGATGAGATTAGACCAAAGACATATTTCATTCAGGGTAATAGTCAGAGGTTATTAGAGGAAGCCATGGTTAAGCAGGACTAGAACTGATGTAAGTCTCTGTATCCCTTTTGTATGGCATTCCTACCTACAGCTGGTCTCTGTATTATATTATAACTAGAATAGCTGAGGATATTTTGCAGTGTTGCTAGAACATTAACAGCTTTGACAATTCAGAGTCAAATAAAAACATGTCAATGGGTGTGGTCACATGTGCCAGATAAAGGGGGGGGAGGCTATTTCCAACGGAGGAATTTAACCCACAGTTGCAAGATCACACCTCCCTTGGAAGCTGCGGGTGCAGCCCATCAGTGTGCAATCAGATGCAACTGCAGGTGAGTCTCTCTTTTTTTGCGCCGTTTGTTTCCCATGTGCTTAAATGAGGAATCAATAAACCACACTTCCGCACTGAGGGCTCCCTATGGAGTTTGTGATGATGCATGTACTGGGAAGGGGGGGGAACAACAGCACGGAGTTGGGATGGTGTGATCAGACTATCCCAATGGCATGAGAGTGCGCTGGAGCAATCAGACAGGGGAAAGTGTCTGTGGCCCGTCACAACCCGCTTACTACTGGATTTTCCCTGGTGTCTTTTAACGCCAGTTCCGCAGCGGAGCAGAACAGGTTGCTGACAGCTGTGGGATGCTTCTCAGATGTTGTTGTCTGATCACTCCTTTTAAATCAGCCCACATTCATGCCTATGTCAGGTTTAATTGTGCGTATGATCACGGCCAATGAGAGTAAGATTCATTTACAAAAAGAGAGCATTGTTTTAAGCAAATACAATAAATAAAATTCAGAAGTCATGTGCAGAAAGGCAGGATATAAATTCTTTATTTTTTTGAAAATCTAACTTCTGTATTTTCAGTATTAGATGTAAACTGCAACATAAAGATTTATTTAAAGGGTTCATATAGATCTACTTAGTTCTAAGTGATACAACTCAGCCTGGGAATTGAGTTAGTTGATTGGGTGAAATAAATGACCTCTGCTAGGAAAAACCTGGTGGCAGAATCAGAATGCAGTTCAGCATAAGCAAACTTGCAAAGACAGTTTTAATACTTGCAAAGCTTTCTAATTGCTAAAACTGTCTAGGGAAACAACAGTGCAATCCTAAGCAAAGTTATACTCTTCTAAATCAGTTAAGTTTAGAATGGGGTAACTTTTGCCAAGGACTGCACTATCAAATTTAAAAAATTTAAAAATTATAATTAAGGTCCATTGACCCATTAATGTTTTTAGGACAACCAGTACCAATGAACAAAACCTGTTACAACAGTGTTTGGCTACTGCCTTTCTTTTGCTTGACTTCCACAGAAGCTATGCCTTTCCTTTGTTTATTAGCTTCATTAACCAGAGGTCTTAAGACAAACATACAAACAGCTACTATAAAACATATTACATATAGTTACAAGATAATTTAGACCCAACATTTTTACAATAAAACTAATAAACATACTCAATAAACAATAAACAACATTAATAGACATTTTACAGACTTCCATAAACTCTATAAAATCCCATGATATTATAGAAATTATTTTTAAATTTTTTAAAATTTGTATGCATAAAACTACGTACAGCATTTCAAAGCCACTTTAAAAATAGCACTATCGATAGATATTTTGCCACCAAGCAAGTCGTTTCAGGGTCCTCATCTGCTAGGAGTATGGTTATCACCCAAGGTTCCATAGGGAGGTGATGTCTATGTAAAATAGGAGTAATCCAACAGGCTCTGGGGCCAATCCACTGGTGGCAAAATAATAGAAGATGAGCTAAGGTCTCTTTTGCACCTGATCCACAATCACATAATCTATTTGAATACTGTTTTTTGGCAAAACAGCCACTTAGCTCTACAGTTGGAAAAACATTCAACCTAGCAAGCGTGAAGACATATCTAAATCTAGGGGATGTAAGGAAGCTCATGTATGAGGGAATTTTCTTAGGTGGCACAATCCTCAAGGCAGAGTTGGAGCATACTCACCTAGCACGAACTGAATGCTGAGTCGGTCAATATTTGTCACCCTCAATCTAATCAAATTTAGTGCTTCTTGATAGTTTATATTGTTAAGCTCTGTAGGGGAAAGACCAATCCTCTCCAGCTTATTATCTATATGTTTTGCCCACGTACTTTTATAATTATCCTCCTTTACAAAATAAAGAAGATCCCCTTGGGCACTAGGAGTCATATAAAGAACTTTCAGTCTCAATTTAAAGGCAGCCTTCCAGGCTCTCGACTTAAAGGGACATTGTGCAAATTCTTCTCTGAGTGCCGTCCCTTGTGACACATTTAGGGACTCCTGCAATTCTACACAGGAACTAGAGAAGGATCTGATCTGATGATTCAGAGATTTCTTTAATACAGATAGCAGCCCCATATAAAAATTGGAAGTAATTTTCGCATTAAAAGCTGTAATGGCCATCAGAACATATTGACCACCTCTTGAGTAGTAGAACCTAAGAAGGGCATTAGAATTTGCTTTAGCAATTTCAGTTGCTGCCCTTATATGATGTTTCCAAAGGCGACTGGAGCTAAACACTATACCCAAATATTTGAAATGAAACACTTGTTCTATCTCCCCACTCTTAACCTTCCATATTCTTTGTTTTAAACAAGGTTTGTTAGAAAAAAACATTACCTTTGAAAAGCAACAGAAGCTATGCTATGAGAAGCTATTAAAAAGAAACAAATTATCTGTAATATGGCAATAACTTTTACCTGGATAGCCCAGGCTAGCCCAGTCTCATCAGATCTGGGAAACTAAATGGGGTTGGCCCTGCCCAATATTTGGATCGGAGACCTCCAAGGAATACCACAGTTGTGACATGGAGGCTAGCAATGGCAAATTGCCTCTGAACATTTCTTGCCTTGAAAACCTGATGGGGTTGCCATAAGTCACCAGTGTTGGTGCAAAACACAAGAGACAGCTGACTGAAATCACTTAAAGTGAAACATATATATATATATATATATATATATATATATATATATATATATATATATATATACATACACACACACACACACATATACGTAATATTTAATGCTGTGTTCACTATCAGTATAACTGAATGAAACCTAAGTATTCTTACAAGGAATAACACTAATGCAGAAAAAATAAAGTCACAATAGTACAGAGAAGTAAAGTCCCCAAAATTTCAATGTGTCTCACTCCTGTTGTATTATAATTTCATAGTCCAACTTGACATGCATTCATCATGGAATGGACTCATATAGTTCCAGGAGGATCCAAATAATCTTGAAGTCCATAAGCCATAAACAATGCATAGTCTGGACGCAAGCTGCTACATTTCGAATAATTCTTTTTCAAAGCTGAAAGGCTATAGTTAGAAACGGGGGGAGCTATCTAGCCGTGCAATTTTACCTAGGAGTAGTAGCACATAATAGTAGCACATAGTGGAACATCAATATCAGCCAACTAGGTTGGTCGGTCTGAGGCTCTAGCCGCTTGTGGCTAGTGAAGATCATCAGGTGTAATGATGTCCAGGCAGGGAATTCCAGTGCTCCTGGGGAAAGGAAAGTATAGCTGTGGGACCAGTCATGGAGTTAAGGGAGGGGACAGAGAAGTAGGATAGCTCGGCCCCCTTCCAACCTGTGTCCCATTTCAAAGGTTGTATGCAGTGGGGCTAGGATTAATGACTCCCCTCCGACATTGATGTTGTGTAATGCCAGGTCTATAAAAAACAAGACCATGGTCCTTCAAGATTTCCTGCTTGAGCAGAATGTAGACCTGGTGTGCATGACCAAGACCTGGGTGTGAGATGGGGAAATAGTAGCTCTCTCCCAGCTAGCTCCTCCTGGGTTCTCGGTCCTTCATCAATCATGGACTAGGGGGTGGGGGGAGGAGTGGCCCTACTCATTTGGGAGGCTTACTCCTTCAGAGCGCTTCCACCACCAAAGATCATGGGCATCGAGTGTCCCAGTCTGGTGTGGGAGGTTGGGGAGAGTTTAGTGATTTGGCTTGTGTACCGACTGCCCAATGCACCAGCTAATAGCTTGCCATCCCTGGTGGAGGTTGTATCAGGCTGGGCACCCTAGGCTGATAGTCTTGGATGATTTCAATGTCCATGCCAATGATGTGACCTCTACCCAAGCAGCAGACCTGGTTTCATCCATGGTGGTACTGGGACTCTCCCAGTATGTAACAACCCACACACACTGAGCAGGGCACATGCTCGAGTTGATCTTTGTGGTTGAGGTCACAGTGAACCGGATAACTGCTTTAGTGGTGTCATGGTTGGACCACCTTGTCCTGAGGGGACAACTGAATGTCCTACCCCAACCCTGTTTGGGTGGCGAGTGTATTCCAGCTCGCCCATGGAGCCAAATGGACCCAATGCAGTTTCAGATGGCTCTTCAGGATCCAATGCCCCCTGGCAGCTGGTATAGCCAGCTCTCAGTGGCCATTGACAAGATCACTCCCCAGTGGCCTCTGCACCCTCACTGTAAGCTTGCCCCCTGGTATACCTAGGAGTTGTGGCTTATGAAGTGAGGGCGGAGACGGTTAGACAGACAGTAGCAGCACACCCACGACAAAATCACAAGAGCATCTTATAGGACATTTATGAGATCCTATGAGATGGCGGTCAAAGCGGCAAAGAAGGAGTACTTTGCAGCTACAATTGCGTCTGTGAGCTCACGACCAGCCCAATTGTTTTGAATGATTCGGTCTATTACTACCTTGTCACAGGTCAAGACAAATGTTAGGGAATTGGACATCAGCTGGGAGGCTTTTGTGAGCTACTTCACAGATAAAGTCTTATAGCTCCGCCATGACCTCCTCGCCACATTTGAAACAGTGAGTGAACTCAAGGCCCTTGCACGTCTTCTGGTCAGATCATGGATCATTTTGGTCTGCTCAGTCTGGAGGAAGTTGACAAATTGCTGCTAGCTGTGTGCCCTACCACCTGTTCCCTGAATCTGTGCCCTTCATGGCTGATTAAAGCTGGCCACATTGGGTTCTGAGGTGCCCTTAGGGAAATAGGTTCAGGTTTCAGTTTATTGTCTTTAGCTATATGCCATTACAATGACAGAACAATATAACAATAACATCTGTATAAACTTCTAAAGCCAGAAGAATTAAAAACTGTTAGGACACAATAAAACGTTATAATAATTCCATCTCTTCACTCCAGAATTCTGTTGGTAATCAAGCTATAGTACTGCTACTATTTTCTTCCAAATTTTCTCTGCAGCAAGGGCAAAGAGGGCCACCTTGTATGAAATCTCGGCCTCTACATCTGCTAGTAGAACTAGAAGTTTTTCAGTTTCTTTTCTAGTACCTAAGGAGGCCAAGATTGGGTCTAGAAATTTCTTCCTAGGGGATTGGTAGAGTGGACAGGATAATAGGTAATGGCACAGATCTTCTGGCACTGGATCTCCACATGGGCAGAGATGCTGGGCAACAGGCGTGTTGGTATAGCAGCCTTCAAGCATTGCTGATTGCATTGATTGGAAGCAGATTGATGTTAGTGCAGAATGTAATTTTGCTGGATGAGATCTTTGTTAAGTATTGGGCCTTTTGATGATCTAATTTGATCAATCTGAACCAGGGTGAGGATTTATTTTCTTGGATGACTCACCTATCTTGGGCAGCGTCCTGAATGTGTATTTGCTCCCTTCCATTAAAGTTGGTCCAAAGTGGCCCATGGATTATATCCGGAAGGTTATATGTTAGCAATATACTGCTGTATTTGGATACCCATTTAAGGTCTTTTAGGCAAGCTTGGAAGCAGCTGCTTGAAGGGTGATCTATAGGTGCTCTCTTCAATTTGTGCCAATAGTTATAAAAAGCTTGATGAGCACACGCCCGTAGAGAGGGAAGGCCCAATTCAGCTCTTAACAATGCTGCTGGGGTGGGGTTGGAGCAGTGCTGGAAGCCTGATGTGGGGGGGAGAAAGGGAAAAAAGAAAAATGGGTATGTATTGGTATGCTTAAATTGTATGAACTTGTGATATATCCAATAATAAATTGTATTTACAAAAAAAAAAAACAATGCTGCTGGGGTGTTTGATGGTACTGTTAGCAGCCTTTTCATAAAAAGGTTTTGAATTCTTTCCAGGCTGGCAATGGTGGAATCGTTCCAGCTCCATACCTCGACACCATAAAGAAGTCGGGCGATTATCTTGCTCTGGAAAAGCTTCAGGGATGGGTCTAACAGAAAGTCCCCTTTTGTATGGTAAAACTTTAAAATTGTCCCTAATGAGCGAAGAGATGTTATTTTTGTTGTTTCTATATGAGCCTTCCAAGAGAGTGTATCGCTGAAGGTAATCTCCAGGTATTTAAAGGTCTGGGTTTGCACAATTGGTATACCGTCTATTGCCCAGTGAAAGGATTGCCTTCTGTTTCCTTGGTCACCTTGGTCTTTGAGTGGTTTATTTTTAGCTGCTCTTCTTTACAGATGTCTCCCAGCCTTGACAATGCTGTTCTAAGGATGATTTGGGTTATGGACAGTAACATCATATCATCGGTGAAAGAAGAATTGAAATTTTCCATGAGTCAAGTCTCGGTGGGAAAACTTCTGGGTCAGAGAGCCTCTTGATGATGTCATTAATATAGAGGTTGAAGGGGACGGGCAAGAACACAGCCTTGTTTCACACCTCTGGTTACAGGAATACTGTCCATCAATGAGCCTGAGATGCCCACTCTTATTTTTGATGTGTTATTGTGAAGTTCCCTTACTAGATACAGCAAGCACTTATCAGTGTTGGTGTTTGCCAGTTTGGACCACAGCCGTTTTCTGTCAATTGAGTCGAAGGCTGCTGCTAGGTCAACGAAAGCTGCAAATAGATGTCTAGTAAGGCCCTTTATGCAATCGGTAGCTATGTGATACAATGTTTGGCAGTGGTCAATAGTGCCTTGGCCTTTTCTGAATCCTGCTTGTTCTGGAAGGATGACTTGGTTATCCCAGTCTTCCAACTTTCTCAATAGGAATTTGCTATAGGGTTTGGAGATATTATCCAACAGGCTGATTGGTTGGTAGTTATTAGGATCTGTTTTGTTGCCCTTTTTGAATATTGGGACTACTATACTGGGTGAGTGAGAGGGTGAATAGGAGGCTCAGCTGTGGTAGATATCTTGGTATGACTATCAAAAACCCGACTATAGTGGGAAAACCAATCCTGGATGCTGGTCTGGGCTTCAGTCAAGGGCATTGAGTTACCCATACTGAGAGACACCAAGTTCCAAAACCTTGTCTCATTTTTGTCTTGGGCTGCAAGGTCAAGCTCCTTCCACAAGGAACTGGAGAAATCCTGCTTCTTTTGTTTCAGCAACTCTTTATATGCTGATCTCATTAATATTAGCTGGTCAGTAGGTGGTCCCCCTCTTAAGAAATGGGCCTGCTGGAGAAATCTAGTTAACCTGTTTCTGGACTGTCTGCACTCCTGATCAAACCATCCCCCTGAGGATGTTGTGCTGGGGGTTTGAGGTTTCTTCCGTATAAGATGGGGTCTTAATAGCTTTGATATCTCTTCGTAGCATTTAATCTGGTTAGGATCATTGTTCAATATTTGTTGCTGCAGAGATCAGAGGGCATCACTTGCCATAAGCTCCTCAATATTTTGGCTTAGCTATAGAGACCATCTAATTCTGCTTTCTCCAAAGTGAATGTCATCAGTTGTATTCTTTGGGTTGCAGGTCAAAGATTTTCCAATGAGATTTAAAGTTACACTTAATGGACTATGCTCACTCTCAGGCCGGTGTTCAACACTGAGGTGAAGAACATGGGATAGGAGCGAGGATGAAACAAGAATATAATCAATTGTACTAGCACCTCGAGAGAAGGTGTATGTATATATCCCAATCCATGCAACTTATGGAGTTGATAAACAGAGGACAATTCTAAAAGTTTTGTTCCTGAGTAGTTGATGGTTAAGTCCTTGGACCTTCTATCTAAAAAGCTTACTTGTGGAGTGGCCTGGTGGAAAGATTCGTTGTGGAGGTTGCACTGGCCTGCACCCAATCTGGCATTAAAATCGCCACAATCTTTCTGGCATTAAAATCTTCCATATTCCGAAGACTGGAGATTTTGGAAGGAAAATAAACATTTATGCAAAGAAGAGAGCCAGCCTGGAGCCTGCTAATCTTTAAAACTTGTATTAAGTCATGGGTGTTACTTTCCAGGGCTTGGATTTCAGCTGGCAAGTCTGTTGAGACCAAGGTTGCCAGGCTGCCTCTACCACAACCCCTGCTGTTCAACTTAGTTGCTGGAACTGTGAACGGGCGATACCCTCAGAGAATTATTGCATTGGGCTCCAGCGACCAGGTTTCCTGAAGACACAATCCTGTCCTATTACATAAATGTGTAGTGGTCTGGCAATGTTCTATGTGTGGCAAAATCAGTTGGCTGCAGGAACTGCCCATCACAAGGTGTCCCTCAATTGGCTACCTTCCCTTCCACTGTGGCGTCAGTCCCACCCACAGACCTGCCACCCAGCATCTCACCCTCCCTCTGTGTGGGGCCATCGGCCGGGATAGATTCTCCGGTGGCCACTCCAGTGGGGAGCCAGGAGGACAAACCTGCCTGGCCTCTGCACAGCCTGGTTGCTCCCTCCAGCCCCGGCCCTGAGGCTGCTGAGAGGCCTCCAGGAGGGGGGGGTGCCATGGGATGCCTTCACTCAACCCCCCCACCTGGCTGGGAGGCCTCCAGGAGAGGTGGGTGCCATGGAGCCTCTCCAATGTCGGCCTGTCTTTGACCCCTCCGCAACTGCCTTCTAGGCCCGCTCAGAGCCCTCCAGTAGGGCCGGGTGCAATGGAGCCTCTCTGCCGCCAGCGTGCTGGCCCCCACCAGCCCATCTTTGCCCAACCCCCACAGCTTCTACAGCCGCTCGGAGGCCTCCAGGAGGGGAAGGTGGTGTGGAGCCTTGCCGGCGGTGGCACGCTGTCTTTGATGGCTGTTCTTCACCCACCCCTACCTTCTAAGGCTCCTCAGAGGCCTCCAGGAGGGGAGGGTGGCATGGGGCCTCTCAGCCGGCCTGTCTCCGCTCAACCCCCTGGCTTCCAAAGCTGCTGGAAGGCCTCTGGGAAGGGAGGGTGGCGTGGGCCCTATCCACTGGCACTGTGCTCACTGCTGCTGGCCCATCTTTGCTTGACCCCCCCCGCCTGACTTCTGAGGTGTGCTCACTGACATCTCCCCATCTCCACCTGCCACCCCCACACTTCTAAGGGGCACTGACCACTGCTGGACTGGGCAAATGCTGCATGCTGCCACGCTCCCCCCAGCTCTCTGCCTAGCGCCCGTTGCCTGTCTCTTTGGAACAGGCCTTGCCACTAGTATGTCATATTTCTGTAAGGACTTGAAGAAGTGTGAGTCATGGAATTTGTTACTCCATCCCGTGGTATTCCATGAGAGGATTTTTAGCTGCCAATCTACTTTTTCAATTTGGTCCAGGAGCTTGTTAGTGTCCATATAAATACTGATAAAAGGGGCACAATTGTGATCATGGAGGACTATTTAATGGTTTATACCCTCCTTAACAATACTCAACATTATACACCAATTACATATGAACCTACTATACACATTCAAAATTTAATCAAGAGCACCATTATGGAAGCTTTTGCTTTTAATATCATTTCAGAATCCTTATTTCCTTACCCTAAGATACCAGTTATATATGTATTGCCTAAAATCCATAAAAAAAGGAAGCCCACCCCCAGGACATCCTATTATATTAGTGGTAGGATCTGTTTTTGAACCCATATCACAATTTTTGGATCATATTCTGCAGCCCTTAGTAATTCGGGTGAAATCATACATTAAACACACCACACATTTTATCCAACAGGTGAAGAATACACAGGTTTCTGAAGGCTATTACCTTGTGACCCTTGATGTAAGGGCTTTATATACAAACATAGCTCATGGAGAAATAAGACAGGTTATTGCAGAGGTGTTAGAGCAACAACATAACATAATAGGGAAATGGCTGAGAAGCTGAATGCATTTTTTGCCTCTGTCTTCACTGTGGAAGATGACAAGTGCTTGCCCACTCCAGAAGCACCGATTTCGGGAGGGGGTTTGAAAGACCTGAATCAGATTGCGGTGACCAGAGAGGAAGTCCTCCGACTGATGGACAATTTAAAAACTAATAAATCACCAGGCCCGGATGGCATTCATCCGAGAGTTCTGAAAGAACTCAAATGTGAACTTGTGGATCTCCTGACAAAAATATGTAATCTTTCTTTAAAATCTGCCTCCATTCCTGAGGACTGGAAGGTAGCTAATGTCACTCCCATTTTTAAAAAGGGCTCCAGGGGAGATCCAGGAAATTACAGGCCAGTCAGTTTGACATCAATACCGGGTAAGTTGGTGGAAACTGTTATTAAGGAAAGAATTAGTAGGCATATTGATGAACAAAAACTATTGAGGCAGACTAAGCATGGGTTCTGTAAGGGAAGATCTTGTCTCACTAACCTGTTAGTGTTTTTTGAGGGAGTGAACAAACATGTGGATAAAGGGGGACCCAATAGATATTATTTACCTTGACTTCCAGAAAGCTTTTGATACAGTTCCTCATCAAAGGCTCCTAAGTAAGCTCAATAGTCATGGAATAAAAGGACAAGCCCTCTTGTGGATCAAAAACTGGCTTATAAATAGGAAACAGAGAGTGAGTATAAATGAGAAACTTTCTCAGTGGAGGGTGGTAAGCAGTGGGGTACCACAGGGATTGGTACTCGGTTCGATGCTTTTTAACTTGTTTATTAATTATTTGGAATTGGGAGTAAGCAGTGAAGTGGCTAAATTTGCAGATGACACAAAGTTGTTCAGGGTGGTGAAAACCAGGGAGGATTGTGAGGCACTCCAAAGGGATCTGTCGAGGATGGGTGAGTGGGCGTCAACGTGGCAAATGGGTTTCAATGTGGCCAAGTGCAAAGTGATGCACATTGGAGCCAAAAATCCTAAAGATTCATAGGGTCTGAACTGGCAGAGACGGACCAAGAGAGAGATCTTGGAGTCGTAGTAGATAACTCAATGAAAATGTCTAGACAGTGTGTAGCTGCAATAAAGAAGGCCAACGCTATGCTGGGAATTATTAGGAAGGGAATTGAAAACAAATCAGCCAGTATCATAATGCCCCTGTATAAATCATTGGTGTGATCTCATTTGGAATACTGTGTACAGTTCTGGTCGCCACATATCAAAAAGGATATTATAGCATTGGAAAAAGTGCAGAGAAGGGCAACTAGAATGACAGGAGGGTTGGAACACCTTCCCTATGAAGAAAGGTTAAAACGATTGGGGCTCTTTAGCTTGGAGAAACAACAGCTGAGGGGTGACATGATCGAGGTTTATAAGATTATGAATGGGATTGAGCAGGTTGAGAAAGAAGTACTTTTCTCCCTTTCTCACAATACAAGAACTCGTGGGCACTCCATGAAATTGCTGAGCAGTCGGGTTAGGACAGATAAAAGGAAATACTTCTTCACCCAAAGAGTGATTAACATATAGAATTCACTGCCACAGGAGGTGGTGGCAGCTACAAGCATGGACAGTTTCAAGAGGGAATTAGATAAACATATGGAGCAGAAGTCCTTCAGTGGCTATTAGCCACAGGGTATAGATGGGAACTCTCAGTCTGGGGCAGGTGATGCACTCTGTTCTTGGTGCTGGAGGGGGCAGCAGTGGGAGAGCTTCTAGTGTCCTGGCCCCACTGCTGGACCTCCTAATGGCACGTGGTATATTTTGGCCGCTGTGTGACAGAGTGTTGGACTAGATGGGCCATTGGCCTGATTCAACATTGGCTTCTCTTATGTTCTTATGTTCTTACAATATCCCTGTTCCCACCTATTTTTTTATTGAAATTTTGGATTTAATATTGGAAAGTAATTACTTTCACTTTGAACAAAATTTTTATGTTCAAGAATGTGGTATTGCAATATGGAAATCCAGCTGCACCCTCACTTGCTAATCTTTTTATGCAACACTTTGAAGAAACATACATCCTAGCAGCTGAAAACCCTTTTTTCCCTAACATTAAAAAATATCTGAGATATATTGATGATATCTTCTTACTAGTGCAGGGCAACATATACTTAAACCAATTTCATCAGTGACTCAATACATTACACGACAGCATAAAGTTTGATATGCAGTATAGTCAGCAGTCTATTAACTTTTTAGACACCACTGTATTTGTACATCAGGGCAACCTAATGGTCAGACCATACCATAAGGCAACTGACAGAAATTCTTTATTATATTTTACTTCCTTCCATCCACATAAATTACACCATAATTTACCCTATGGACAATTCATACGGGCCAAAAGGAATTCATTCATTCCACAAGATTTTGCTGCTGAAGCAGATTTACTTGAGAAGCAATTCATGCAAAGAGGTTACCCTTTCAGGACGATCAAACAGACTAGAGTCCGGGTAGAGCATGTAGCAAGGGAGGAGTTATTGAAATATAAAAATAGGAAATCTACAGAAAGAATTACATGTGGTTTTCAACATTCCAGCATTTCCAATCAAATTAGAAGATCGCTTTTTAAACATTGGCATATAGTCTCCCATATTCCAGGCTGTCAGTTGCCACCATATATAGGTCTACGCAGAGGTAAAAGCCTGAGAAATGCTTTGGTTAGATCTGATTTCTTTAAAGGCAGCACAGCTGCAACGAATCCAAGAGGGTTCCTTAAGTGTAGACACTGTAAGGCTTGTCAGTATATGGTAGAAGGCAGCAGTTACACTGATGCAGACACAGACTGTACAATTTTGTACAATTTTAATTTTACTGCAACCTGTTCTACAAAGAATATAATTTACCCTTCTGTCTGTTCATGTGGGCTTAAATATATAGGGAAGACTACCAAGGCAATTAGGACTCGGGTGCTGGAGCACTGGTCAAGAGTGAATAATGCTGTTGAAAATTCACCAAAGGTTGGGCATTATATGGAGGCAGGTCATGATGTGAATGAGATGAAGTTTACAGTTCTATTTTGCTATCAAAATAAGCCCTTTCAAATGCAAAACACTGAACAGATCTTATTAAAAAAGGAAACTATATTCATCTATGAATTAAAAACATAGAGAAGGGGTTTAAAGTTTGGACCACAGAAGGAGGAAAGAGGGAAGGAAAGAGAGAGAGTAGAGAGAAGGAAAGAAGGAAGGAAAGAGGGAAAGAAAGAGAAGGAAAGGGGAGGGAAAGAAAGAAGGGAAGAAGGAGGGAAACAGGGAATGGAGGAAAAAAGAGAAGAGAAGAAGGTGGGAAAGAAAGAAAGAGAGAAGAGAAGAAGGATGGAAAGAGGAAAAAGAGAGAAGGAAAGGAGGGAATGAAAGAAATTTGGCGGCAATTCAGCTCCATTATATCCTATGGGCCATTGAAGTCAATGGTGAAAACATAGGGTATATTCTGGGGGCTGGAGGGGAGGGGGTTTGAGGGAGAGGCTCCAAACTCACAGGGTAGCTGATGGAGCCTCTCCCCAAGATACCCACCAAGTTTCAAGAATATTGGACCAGGGGGTCCAATTCTATGGGCCCCCAAACAGGTTGCCCCCATTCCCTCCATTGTTCTCTATGATGGGGAAAAAGTTACTTTTTCTTCACCTTTCTTTGGGCGCCAGCAGAAGGGCCAGTGCAGACCAGCTACTATCACCTTACTCTATTTGCCTCATCCCTGCTCCATCTGGGGGGGATGGTTTCTTGGCTGTGCCCCCTCATTTTGCTACGGCATCTTCCACCCTCTGGCTTCCAGGCCTTGTGTGGTCCGCAGGTAAAGCTGTATCCCCCAGGGTGGAACTGGTGCAGTGTTGGGCAGAGCTGCAGTTCATCCCCACCAGAAAATCAAAGGGCCAGGGGTCTGATTCAGTATTAGGCAGTTGCACGTGCTCTCTCCCAAGGGGGCCAATGGTCTGAGTCAGTATTGGGCAGCTGCACATGTTCTCTCCCAAGGGGGTTAGGGGTCTGATTCGGTATTGGGTAGCTGCACATATTCTCTCCCAAGGGGGCCAGGGGTCTGATTCAGTATTGGGCAGCTGCATGTGCTGTCTCCCAAGGGGGCCAGGGGTCTGAATCAGCACTGGACAGCTGCATGTGCTCTCTCCCAAAGGGGCCAGGGATCTGATTCAGCACTGGGCAGCTGCATGTGCTCTCTCCCAAGGGGGCCAGGGGACTGATTCTGAACGCTCCAGAATTCATAGGGGGTACTTGATTTACCACTTTCTCCTATTTGTTCCCTTCATCTTTTTGAGTGAGGTATGCCAACCAAGAGGGCGTGGACGAAGGTCGGCCTGGCCAAGAAAACTCCCAGATGGGTGCCCCCAGCCATCTCATCCTCCAAGGATGAGGGGGAGCCCTCCTTGCAGGACCTGGCTGCAAAAATTGAGGCCCTGGAATGGGCCAAGGCAGAGAAGCAGAAACATGCAGAAGATGGCACAACTGTGACAGCCACTCCACCTTGGGGTGCCAGAGCCACAGCTCGCAAATGGGAAAGGCGTGCTCTCTATGCCATATTAGCACAGCTGCAGGATTCCAAGGATGAAGAGGACACTCAGGAGTTGGGCAGTGAGATCTCCAGTCCCATGGGAGCTGGTTCTGCCAGCAGGGCTCCACTAGCTCCAGCTACCAGGGTTCCCTCCCAGGTGGGGGGAGGCATTCAGGGGCCCACAGCGGGGGGGCTTGATGCAACGGGCGGGGCCCTGTACCATCCTGGGCATCAAGCACTGTGCTTTCTGAGGTTGTGCCTGTGGCAAGTGCACCATCTGGGGCCATGGGGCAGGTACCGTCATGAGGTGGGGGGCAGCATGACACAATGGCAAACCTGCCCTATGCTTACATGGAGCAGTCTCTCCCACTGGGGGATCACCTGCTGCCAGCCACAAAAGAGAAAATCTGGAGGGTTGAGTATGTGGACACATTCACACTCCTCTTTAGGGATGCTGAAGTGAGAAAGTGTGTGAGGGATGACCCCAGAGAGTTGGAAAAAATAAAGCAGATGCAAATTGACAAGAACTTTGACAATCGGCTTTCAGCTTATACTATCTACATGGGGGTGGTGCTGCAGGCCTACCCAGGACAGGGTTCAGCGATGATGAAGTATCAGGACCTCATCCACAGGGCATATAGGGAATACTCCAGGGCTGCTTGGCTGCGTTACAATGAGCATTTTCACTCTTGAGTGGCCTTAGACCCCTTGCTGCCATGGGATCGGGAGCACCATCAACTCTGGTCACAATGCATGGGCCCCGCAGGGGCCATTGCAGGCAAGTATGCTGACAGTGGACATATGGTGGCACATTTGCACTCAGGAGTGGGGAAGGAGGTGGGGGACCCTGTCTCTTCTGCTGGGGCTTCAATGCCATGGGGCAATGCTCAAGGAAACCCTGCAAGTTTAAACATGCTTGCAGCACTTGTGGGGGTTCGCACCCTGCATCCTCATGCAATGAGGGTGCTACCGAAGAGGAGCAGCCTGGGGCCCAAGGCCATTAAATGGCACCAGAGCCAGCAGCAATGTAGCTCAATGGGAGGCACCAGAGCCAGCAGCAATGTAGCTCAATGGGAGGGCAATCTGGGGGGACTCTGGATGATGACATGGGGGGGACTAGACAGGGCAGAACCACGGGCACCTGGCACCAGGCAGCCTTTAGAGGTCATGGTGGCCAAATGGGTGGCCTGATTGGATGACAAAGTGGATTACGTTGGTACCCACACAGCGGCATTGGAATGGCTTGGAGGGCCATGGGATGGCAATTGCCAAGGCTGGGATGTTTGATTGCTTTGCAGGAGGTGGCACAAGGATTGAGGTCACCAGTATAGTGGTCAGCAACTCCAGATGATCGTCAGTTGGCAGGAGTGCCCCCCTGGCTGTGGTCATGTGTCTTGCTGGTAACCGTCTCCACCCTGGGATGAGGCCTTTGGTGCCGCACCCATTATAGAGCAGACTGGGAGTTACTGGATTAGTCTTTGGCTGATCTGATCTGCAAAGCCTGGGTGACCTGTGGGTCATGGTTGGTGGAAGGGGAGTTAAGCCAAGGCTAACCCCCTCTGTGGTGGGAAAAGCACAGGTTGAAGGGATGTGGAACTGGCAAAGCACCCTGAGATATAAGCAATGGGGGGTCCTCATACTGGGTGCCTAAAGTCAGGGTGACCCAGTTGGGGGTGGGAGGAGCATATAACAAGCCTTAAGGCTTCACAGCTGTGGGTTGGAATGTGACCTTCCTTCCCCTCTATGCATTGGCGTGCAGGCCGTGACAAGTAAGGTCTGGAAGGATGCCAGACCTGGCTCTGAGTCGGGATGGGTTTACCCTGCCAGGAGGGTTAAATTTTGGACTACCGAAACACAAAAGCCTGGATTAGGCATTGGAAAAGGACAGCTCCTTTTCTGACCTCCTAAATAATGGCTGAGTTCAGACTGGCAGTTTGAAGTGGGAGCCAGTTGTGACAAAAAAGCCCCAGAACAAACTGTTCTGGGTTTTCCCAGTCACACTGTGCTGACTGATGTGGGAGCATACCAGGAGGAGGCAAGTGGGAGCATTCAGACTGCTGGCCCGGAGGTGTGGCTGTAAATGGCTTATTCCTGGTAAACCAGTTGGATGCCTATGTGTGCATGCACACATAGGCATCTGGCCAATTTGGGGAGGATCCCGTTGTACCAGCACCGCATTGGGCGGTACAGCAGAGCACAGCCAATCATATCGCTGCTGCCTTATGCACAATGTGGGTTGCTCCCGGCTTTTTGGCTGAGCGTTCACACTTTCGGGAAGCAGAATGCAGTGGGATAAACGGGCTCTCCGAGATTTGCTACCACTTTCAACAGTTATCTTTTAATCCCAGGAGCAAAGTGGAACAGCACAAGTTCCCTACGGCTGGGGAACACCAGGCAGATGTGCCTGTGTGAACTCCCCCTTTAATCCGCTTGGGAAATGTGGCTATAGCGGGGCAAATTGCCAGGCTGAACTCAGCCACTGTGAGCCCAACTGGATTTCTGCATCTATGACCATAGGCTTAGTGCCAAACAGCCATTCAGAAGCCATATACAGAGACCAGATATGCCCTCTGGCTATGAGGCTTTAGTCTGTAGTAGGCTTTACTTGTGGCCTGAGAATTTAAAAGCACATAAATATTATGCAACAAGGTTTATATTGGAAAATCAGTTTAGGGACCTGGATTTGTTTCTGATCCTGAGAAAGTGGATCCTTGGATTTGAACAGAAAGCAAGGAAGTGTCCAGAAGAGTATGAGTACGCTGATTGCACCACATCCCAATCATTGTTGTATGATGGAGTTTGATAACGGGCAGGTTGTTAAATTTCCCCCCACAGACCCCTAATCTGCAAACTGAGTTGTCAGACTGAGTGGTTCCTTGTCAGATATCTTATAGCTGGACAAGCCCTGTCACGTACAGAGCTGCCCTACACAAAGAACATGAAAACTGACTCCATTCAAAGCGCTGCATTTGAGGTGAGGTGAGGTGATAGGAAACATCTTACAAAGCTGTTTTGATGACAAAGAAAAGCAGTGGCATGCCAATGGCTAGTGGGAGAGATTCACAGTCTCTTCTTTATACAGACAAGGTCAGTATATATAAAAAGAGATGTTACTAATTCTTTCTGCAATGCATCCTTACAGACAAGTGTGAATTAGTTGACAGGTATGGGGGGGAAATGCTTTACGCATCCACCACAATGCAGTAATAACAGTTCCGACTGAGAGCAGGGATGTAAAAGCATAACAAGTCAGCTTGAGCCAGTGAAATGGAGGTAATGGGAGATCAAGAGAAGGCTGAAAAGCCTTAGAAAGGAATACAGGGGGCAATTTTCTCAATCACAGAAGACAGCTACCCTCTTAAATTCACATTAAACTCAGTGGGAATAAGAGACTGTTAGTTGGTTTCCCCCCAAAAAAAATCTGCCCCTGCCCCTCCTAAAAACCCTCCTTTTCAATTAATTTGTTGATCCCTTTTTAAAGGTCTTGTCATTATTTTCCCTGAGTAAAATTGTCTTTTCTTCTGGAAGATGCATCTTTCTTTAAACTGCTGCCAACTCTAATCAAAACCACCTACGCAGCACGACTGATCCCCCCTCCCCCTCGCCTTCCCCTGGTCTTAGATTTTCTTTTAGGATTACTGAAAAATGCATTCTGGAAATTTCAGCAGATACAGGATAAACTAATTTAAAAGGAACACATCCTGAATCCTGTGTATTAGTTTTTCTCTGCATCAGTGAAATTTTTAGCCTGAATAGATACCTAGCATCCTAAAGGGTCTTTCATTGCATTGCCTTTGAAGGGCTGGTTTACGAGTATCTTATCCTCTCAGAAGATCCTGTCTGCCTAGGGACTGTAGATACCTGGAGCACACATGCAATATTGCTGGTTTCACTAAGTAATCAAGCAAAGATTTTATTTTCTACACCACTGACAGTTATTGCCATGGACAGCCAGCATAATCACAGAGATGCTCTTGTTGTCAGCAGCTCTTGCTGTAAACCAGACTGCATACTTGAAGGACCACCTCTCCCTGCACATTCGCCTGGGGAAGCGTCATTCTTCCAAGCAAGCTCTATTGTCAGAATCTTCTAAGGCCTACTTGGCAACAGTCCAGGTTCAAGCTTGTTCAGTCAATGCCACATGCCTCTGGTGCAGCATCAGAAAAGAGGTCAGAGTGGCTCCTAACCCTCCTGGATTCCTGGCAAGGCTGTAAGACAGAGTTATTTCAGAGAGCTTTGCAGCCTGAGCTTGTGCAAAGGGTAAAATAGTGGGAGGCATTGGAGGATTTAAGCAGGGCCGGTGCCAGGCTTTTTTGCGCCCTAGGCAAGGCTAACTACTTGCAGCACCCACACACACACTGCTAACCAATTTTTAAAAACAGATGAATTCTAGGGAATATTAAAAGCACAAAACTTGACATTGCTATTTTTTTAAAAAAATAGTGAAAATAAGTAAAATGACAGCCTTTGGTTTTCTTTCTCAAACAGAAAACAGTTTTAGCATACAACTCAGCAAACATTTTGAATAATCCTGTGAATTGTGATGTCAAAAATTAAGGCTCCTGAATGTTTCCATTTTGGGCACATCAAAATCTCATTTTGTGTGCCTTTTCCTTTGCAAATTTTGCCCCTGATTCCTTCAGTTCAAGTGCTGATGCTTCAGTGTGCTCAACTGATATAACTGCCAAACCAAATAGTCTCTTTTGCAGCACTAGTTCTACAGTTTTCTCAGTTTTGTGATTCTTGATGTCAGATTTGTGTCCATTTACCCTTTGGTGTAGGGTTTGACCTGTTTGTCCTATGCAGAGAACTGCAATTTACACATCCTCCTGTATTGTTATTCCAGTCTTGCTGTTTTTATTGCTCAGTTACTTATTCATTTTGACTCTAATCATCTCTTCCTGACAACTAGCTTCCCCTACCTGCATGTAATATTTGAGGAAATCTGTTTTAGTGTATGTGAAGAAGTGTGCACATTCTAAGAACATAAGAACATAAGAGAAGCCAATGTTGGGTCAGACCAATGGCCCATCCAGTCCAACACTCTGTGTTACACAGTGGCCAAAAATACCAGGTGCCATCAGGAGGTCCACCAGTGGACCAGAACACTAGAAGCCCTCCCACTGTTGCCCCCCCCCAAGCACCAAGAATACAGAGCATCATTTGCCCCAGACTGAGAGTTCTTATCTATACCTTGTGGTTAATAGCCACTGATGGATCTCTGCTCCAAATGTTTATCCAATTCCCTCTTGAAGCTGTAGCTTGTAGCTGCCACCACCTCCTGTGGCAGTGAATTCCATGCATTAATCACTCTTTGGATGAAGAAATACTTCCTTTTATCCATTCTAACCTGACTGCTCAGCAATTTCATTGAGTGCCCACGAGTTCTTGTATTGTGAGAAAGGGGAAAAAGTACTTCTTTCTCTGCCTGCTCTATCCCATGCATAATCTTGTAAACCTCTATCATGTCACTCCTTTGGGGACTTTGAACTTAGACTTCCCAGATAGTAGGCTGATACTGACCACTTAGACAAACACATAGCCCTCAGTCTGTGTCATGGTGCCTTCTCATGTTCTTGACCAGCACATGAAGCAAATTATGTACAAAAGGTTGCAGTGCCCAGCCATTTCATGTTTTCCCCTGGGCCCTAGGCTCAGAACTCAGAGCCTGAGATTTCTGCAGTGAATGTCAATAAATCAAAAGTAGGCTTGCAGCTTAGAGATACACTCTTGAACAGTACACTCGACTGCAACAGCACAGACATTTTGATGCCATAATTCAGAGCAAGGGGTGTCAGTTAAATGAACAAAATAGTGCAAGAGTGCTAATGTTTTAAACGTTTTTAAGTTCAAACTTAACTTTTTAACTGAAAGCCTGTGGCCAGTTGGAGGGGCGAGAATGCCTTTGTGTGGGGGGGGCTTCTGAGGAGAGTAAGGCTGCAACGCCCTTTCCGCCCTTCCCTCCTTCTCCCCCCCCCTCGCTCCCATGGTTCACCTCCACCATTTGCTTTCCCACCCGGCGCCCTCACCTGCCCCCTTCACCTCCGTGCTGCTGCAAACAACAGCTCACTCAGCCATGCCCAGCAGCCCAGGTGGCGCTCACTAATGGTGACCTGACCCAGCTCAGCATGGCTTGGGAGGGGAGGGGAGAAGGCGGCAGCAGTGGGCAGGACACCGAGAGGTGCCTGGAGGGGCAGTGAGGGTGACTGGGGAGGGGCACCCGCAGTGTCAGCGCAGAACTGACCAGGTGGCGTGGGGCTGCTTGCTTCCTTTTCTCCCCGTCAGGTGAGCCCCGAGGCGGTGGATACGACAATTCCTGCTCGTCGTCAGTGCCGCTCTAGCTGTCCTCCTCACCTCACTTGCTGGCTTCTGCGCCCTCAGAGGTCTCCGCCCTTAGGTGGTCGCCTCACTTGGCCTTAATGGTTGCGCTGGCTCTGGATTTAAGTTGAGTTTTAATGTTTCCATTTGCCTCTTTGGTCTTTTATATCTGTCATTTCAATGTCTGTTTCTCCAAACTGTTTTTATATGTTACTCTCTTTAGGTCCTGATATTTTCAGAAGGGCAGATAAAAAAATATTGTAAATAGACAGATGGATCAATGGATAGCCAGATAGACAGATGTTGCAGCTGGGGGTAGAAAGTCACCGTGCAGAAACAGGCTTCCCCATACACCACCACCGCACACCTCTACATGTATTGTATGGATTGTCAGTTCCATGAAGATTAGGCAATGCCAGCCCAGGACTGCCAGTGTGCTGCTGTTTTCTGATTCCTGTCCATCTGATTGCTTTGTTTCACTCAGCATAGCTGTACTTAATATACAGAACAGGTTTTTCTTCTGTTTGGGTGGCTCACTGCATTCATAGCTGTTTAAGAAACAGCTTACATGCTTTCTAACACGTTAGGTGTCATTTGATTATCTGCAAGTGATCCTTGAAACAGCAAACAGGGTAACTCTAGACTTTAGAAAAATAAGCACTTACTAATTGTGTAGCTTTCCAAGAGGGTTTCTCTCAAGAGCCAGTGTGGTCTTGTGGTTAGAGGGTTGAACAAGCACCCAGGAGGCTTATGTTCAAATCCCTAAGAGGCCATGAAACTCACTAAAGTGACCTTGAGCTAGTCACTCTCTCTCAGTCGCAACTACTTCACAGGGTTATCATGAGAACAAATTGGTAGATAAAAATCAAATAAAAATAAAGGATGCTTATGGTATGGGCAATAATACCCTGGCTGAACATTCAGACTCTATAGCTTAACATTCCATTTTAAAGCATTAACAATTTATGAGACAGTATTCAATGTTGGAAAACAAAATGTTACATATTCTTTACCAATTGAGACTTCAGATTGTCTTCAAAAGCACACTGAGTTGCTGAATAGTTCAGGCAATAACATTCTTTAATTTTCAGTAATTTGGCAGGGAACCTTATATGATGTTATATACGCAAACCCTACCCTGCTGTTAAATGCTTTTGCTGTTTCAGTGCAACTTTTATAATATGGCTGGAGGGTCATTCAAATATTAATACATTTTCATAGAGTTGGATTGCGGGAGGGAGTGTGGCTCAGTGGTGGAACACATGCTGGCAGATCCAGTTGAAAGGATCTGTGGCAACAGATGCAGGGACAGTTGCTGCTAGACATAGCAGACAATACTGATCATCATCTTACTTGATAAGGGGACTTCAGTTGTTCATATTCTGCTTTCCAGTGGCAATTTGCATGGATACAGAAGGCACTTGAACCAATGAAGCTGACCAATGGACCTTCCGGGGGCCATTCCTTCCTCTATCTGGCTGTGTTCCCACAAAATATTCAGGAGGTTCAACATACAGCAGTTTACTAACATCTGAAGAAACCCTGAGTTATGCTCATTTTGTACCATGAATGGACAAAACAAAGATATGTTTTTTCTGAAACATTCAGGAATTGTTCCATGCTTGTCATCATTACAATGTATATTTCTCCACCTGTGCCAGCAGTGGTCAGGGCTAAACTAGACATCACCATTTTTGTCAAATTGTTCTTGAGTTTCCCCAACCTAAATCGTGTTCCCCGCAGTCACACAGCAGCTGCAAGGAATCTGATATATATAAAAGCCCTAACGTATTGGTACTTTCCAGCTCTCCCACTGGCTGTGCTGTGTGCTCCATCAGCCATTGGCCTGTCAACTGCCACTCAAGAGTACTTGTGTGCAGACTTCCGGTTTTTGGTGCAGCAATGGCAGTCGCTCTCCCTAATGCTCGGGGGAGCGACTTGCACACCAGCAATGTGGAGGGAAACTGCTGATGCGGTTTCCCCACGAAACCTAGGGTAGGGCTCCAAGCCATAGGGCTTTTGAGGAGTAGCCTCTTCGACAGTGCAATGCTGGAGAATTGCGGCACCCCTCTGCCCCGACGGTCCTACCACTGTGTGGCTGCATGGCACTAGCTGGGTTGACCGAAACAAGCACTGGAGATCGAGCGATTGATGAAAATATAAGCGAGGTCGAAAGTGGCCGACAATGAATGTGAGTTTGATGTAAATGAATTTTGAAATAACTGAAGAACTCCTTATCCCCCCCCATACCAGTAAACAGAGAGAGGAGGGACGCCTCCCACGAGCACAACAGATAAGTGGAAAAAGAGAGGGGGGAAGGGAAAAATCAAGCATTTGACTTGGTTTAAGAGACTTACTAGAGTGGATTTAAATCAAAAGTGGTTTTCAGAGGTTGTGAATTAGCGGTTGGCTTTTGTAAACAATCGGCAAAGATGTCGGGTGCAGGGAGGAAAGGATCAAAACCGAAACTTACAGGCGGTCAAAGTCCGAGGTTGAAAGAAGAGGGAATGGATGTCATGAGACTCCTAGCGGATATGCTCTAGCCCATGATGGTCCAACTCACTGGTATTAACCAGCAGTAAAACGCACTCAATCAAAATTTTGCAGCGCAACAGCTCCAGCTGGCAGAAATGGTTAAAAAGACAGAGCAAATGGTAGAAGTAGTGAAAGAGATGCACGCTGAGAGCAAGGTTTTGAAGAAATGGATGGATGAATTAACGAATAAGCAAAATCATCAGGAAAATAGATGATTGTTTCTACAAATGGAAAATGCAAATATGATCCTCAGATTTCAGGGAGTGCCTGAATCATCGAACGAGGATTTGAAGAAGCTACTCAGTGACCTTATCGCACCAGTAACAGGCTTGAAAGCGGAAGAAATTATGTGTGATATGGAAGCAGTGTATAGGGTGTATTCCAATTACACACACAAAAAAATAGCCTGCCTGGAGAGATATCAGTCAGATTCTCAAGAAGACAAATGAGGGATGCAATTTTAAAAGCAACATCAGTAATTCCACTGAAACTGGGGAATACAGCTATCAAAATTTTAAAAGGCATTCCATTTGAAATTCGCCAAAAAAGAAAGTGCTACAAGGATTTAATCCTTTTCCTTCAAACTAATCAAATCGCATATAAATGGGTGGTACCAGAAGGGGTCATCTTTAAACTTCACAAAAAAAGAGAGAAGATTTACTCTGTGTACAAAGCTAAAGAGTTTTTGAAACACCAACTGGGAGCCAAAGAAGACAGTGAAACTGGTTCGAGTGGCTCCACACCCTTGGAGACGGACAAAGACCTGGCTGCGGAAGAAAGTGCTACTGCCTGCAAATCAACTTATGGTTTTAGAGATAGAAAGCCTAAGTAAAGGCAGAAGGACTCTGTAAATTGCCTTTATGAAGCGAGCTATGGGGGATGCTCTGGAATTCTCTCATAACAAGTAACTAATTAATGATTTAGCAGAGATAGATAGGAACTCACAGCTTGCATTGTTTACTAACAGTAGTGCACTAACATAGATTCTAACTGTGGTATGATCTCCTACTCTTGGGTTTTTAGTTTAGTGTGGGTATACTTTTCTTTCTCCTTAGTTGTTGTTCCCCCTCCCCTTTTTTCTCTGTAGTTTTAGTTGTCTATTAAAAAAGCAATAAAAAATCCCCTTCGGGGGCCAAAAAAAGAAGAAGAGTACTTGTGTGCTATTGGATGGGGACTGGGTCCATTCCTCTCTCCCACCCACTGCCAGCTTGGCCACTCTTCCCTTCCTGTCAGAATAAACTGCCAAAATGGCTGTCTCTCCTGATGAAGAAACTTCTCCTGCTTGGCTCATCCATGGTTGGCTGGCTACTGAGGTGGGCCAGCGGCCATCAAACCAGTCTCTTCTCCTCCTGCTGCTGGCTCTCTTTCCTCCAGGGTTGCCAACCTCCAGGTGGGACTTGGAGATCTCCAGCTGTTACAATTGCTCTCCAGACGACAGAAATCAGTTCCCCTGGAGAAAATGGCTGCGTGGAGGGTAGACCCCATGACATTATACTGTTGAGGTCCTTCCCCTCCCCAAACCTTGCCCTCCACAGGATCCACCCCCCAAATCTCCAGGTATTTCCCTACTCAAAGCTCCTGGGGAAACATTGTTGCCAATCTCTAGGTAAGGGCTGGAGATCACTCAGAATTACATCTGCCGTTCAGAGAGCAGAGGTCAGTTCCCCTAGAGAAAATGTTGGACTCTGTGTCATTATACCCTGCTGAAGTCACCACAGCAAATTGACACTGAGTGCCCAAGGCTGAGGCACTTGCCCAAAGCCTCTTTCTAGAGCTCGTTGTATTTATTTCCACAACAGGCCTTATTCCTAGTATCCTTATAGTATCCTTTTCCCACTTGGAACTGTGGTATCAGAGGAGGAGGAGCTCTCCCCACCATGATCTTTGAGAAGCTGAAAGGGCCCTGTCAGGGAGTTATTTACATAACTTTAGAGCAGCACATGGAGTATTCCGATCCCATATCAAACCAAACTTTTGTAACTAATCCCCTGCATTGGCCATTTTAGCTTCTGAAAATGATGTGGTGGAGAAAGGAGCACCCACACACTGCAGTTCCAAGTGGAAAAGGACTCACTCTGACCTTTAAAATGACAGTCCATGCAGCTGCTGTGTGACTGCAGCAAACATGAGCTGGCTCAGGGAAACCCAGACACAACGCACCATCCGTCTGTCTGTCTGTCTCTCTGAGTGGGGAGGGAAAACCTTATATAGAGCTGCCATTTTCAGCAGAAGCCCCATTTGTTTTGCAACAAATCACACACATACTGTGATCAGATCTCTCAGTTTTCTCTTTAACATTAAGCAATCTTGAAGGGGGAAGGGTTAATTTAGATCAGGACCATCATGTTGGAATAGGAGGCTTTTAGCCCTTCTTCCCATGGCAGCTTCCTGATCAAAATTATCCATAGAATTGTTATGAATTGGATGGAGTAGGGGGGCAGTCAGGTATGATATGAGTACCTGTCTTTTTCCATACAATGACTATTAGCAGTTTGAAGGGTTGAAATTTCTGTTGGGGAAAGTGTTAACTCCCAGGTCTCCTGGGGTTGTCAATTCTGTCTTGGGAAATTCCTCAGGACTTGGGGGTGATGCCTGTGAAGGGTAGAGGAGGAAGCTCAGCAGGGATGTGAAGTCATAGAGTCCACCCTCCAAAGCTCCAATTTCATATAGGGGAATTGATTTCTGTCATCTGGAGATGACTTGTCCAGGCCCAGCCTTGAGGCTGGTAACCCTAACAGTGGCCCCTCAATCCAACTTGCATCCCTCATATGTATCAAAGAAAACACTGGCCTGACTTCTAGCTTGGCCCTTGGCTCTTCCCAAAGACTAAAATTCTAAGCATACTTTCAAAGAAGGATGTTTCATTGAGCATAGTTCAGGGTTTACAGTGATGCTGTAAAAGCCGCACAGCCATACAGCTTTGCCATTTATACTCAGTCAGTTCATAATACATAACCTTCCTAGGCAATCTTGCATTATTACTATATTAATAATAGGACAGAGCATTTTCTTCTGGAAGCCATGATTTTGGGGTTGGAGGCAACCCTTGGACACAGAACCTGACTTTCTCTGTAATTTCCTATGAGGTTGGAATTGTACTCTTCTTATAAGTGAACCTTTAAGCACAAAAGAGGGCTGGCAGAAATATCCTGGAAGTCTCTCTGCCCCACCTGTTTCCTGCGCCAAAAGCCCTCTGCTTACAACTTACCGCCACTCGTGTTTGATTTAGTGTTTTGAATTTAGGATTCTCCTGTCAAAACAAATGCCTCCTCGACGCTAGGCAAAAGTAATCTTTTGCATGCAGAAGTAAGGCAATTATAATATCCATTTCACAGATGAGCAGAAGTAAGGCAGATTGACTCTGCTTAGCCGTAAATGAATCCCAGCGCCTTGAGTTCTGTGTCCATGCCCTAGCAATTAGTGCAGACTCTATTGTGGTATAAAGGGAAGGGAGAGAACGATGAAACTGCCTGTAGGCCAGCTGCCAAATCTTTCGTGTTAATTTTTATAAATTATTCTCTTTCTTGCAGAGTTGAACAAGTGCTGTCCCTTCTGCTGCTTTGTCTGTGCTACTGAGCTTTGTTTCCAATAAACCACGCGCACAGAGCAGTATGCAAAATAAAACAAAGAGAGAAGAATCTGATAAAGCTATTGCAACCAGACAAAACAACTGATGGAAAAACATACGGGGTTCCAAATTCCTTTCTGCCCTGGATCCCTTCAGCACCGGCTCTATGATTATGTTGAGCCCCAAGAGTTCTGTGGCACTTGGTAGCTGGCTTTTTCGGCACATTAACAATGTCCCGGCACAGTGACTGGCTTTCCTAGCATATTCTTGTGGTCAGCTGACATTTCCAATGTATTATTATGAGCTTACAGGAAGCAGGAAGGAACGGCAATAAAATTAAAAGGTATGAAAAAGCTTTTTCTTTTTTGCACAAAGCATTATCTTTTACAAGAAAGGCCTACTGCCAGCAAAAGCATTTCCTATACTTGCGGAGCAGCTTGCAAACTAGCAATAATCTCATTCCCATCTTTCATACCATGAAGCTTTTGAATTGGAGGTGGTCGAAAAGCATTAATTTCTCTTCACGCGGCAGGCCCTACACCTTCTGAAACCAGATCTCAGCAGTCATTCGTTCGCTGTGCACAGAGGTCCTTTATGTGTATGTCAGGTGACCCGGTCTCAAGCTCTGCTTTACAGAAACTATAGCAGTAAGCGACTTTCTAGATCAATACACTCTCACAGGCCTATCGTGGGGGAAACTAAAGACATGCTATTGTGAAGCAAAAGGAGAAACATTTCCAAAATATAGTGTCTTTCCCTTTTAATTCCAGCTGTAGAGAGAAAACCAGTATTTTCCTTTTATGAAAGGAAACTATGAAAAAACTTGTCAATGTGGTTGCCAGTCTAGACACAGACCAAACTGAAGGTAATAGCTAATTTTAGCAGTTTGGACTGCAAAGAAGGTGTGTGTGCACTATTGCTGAGGATACATGGTATATTATTCATCCATCTTGCTGCTTCGTAAAAATAAATTTATGCATTGTGAAAGGTTGTGCCCTTTTATTAAATGAACGTAATCCAAGACCCTAGAGTGCAAAGGAAACTCTTAAGACCCCTTTTGGGAGGTGTGTGACAAATTCATCTTGTCCAGTTCCAAGCACAGCAATGTTGTCACCTGCTTCTCTGGCCTACACTGTGGCCCCATATTTTTTCACGAGGCATTATACCCAAAAGAATGAACCATTTATATGATCAAGGAGTTAAATGTATTAACATTTCAGGAAACATGCACCAGTTTCACAGATGCACACTTCCTGTAGTCACATAGAACCAATCTCTCAGATGCACATATACACATCTGGACATGACAGATGACCGGTGCTTGCACCTGGACAAGCGCAGGCTTTTGCCCACTCCCCACACATGCTTGAATGAAATCAGGGGAGCAGCGGAGCCTATCCAGGCCCAGTGAGGGAGCGCAGGCCTATCAGAAAAGACTGGCTGGACAGAGTAGGAGATTGCAGCGAGGTAGGGGCCATTCCAGCCAAGAAAGAGCTAACCCCCTCAGTGGCAGAAAAGCATGGGTTAAGGGGGGTTTATTTGTGTTGGCAAGCACCCCTAGATATCAACGATAGGAGGGATCCTCAGATGGGGCACCTAGTGGCTTAACAGTCCAGGACACCTGAACTGGGTCCTCTTCAGGGATTGGGGAGTATACATCAAGCCTTAAGGCTTAGCGGTCATGGGTTGGGGTGTGCTCCCACATCTCCTCTACGCATAGGGGTACGGAAGGATTCTGAACCTGGCTCTGAGCTGGGGTGGGTGTGCCCAGAGGAAGCCTGCTTTGCAGGCATTAGGAACCCGTGCTTAATTTTATATAATTGAGGCAGATCAGCTTATGTATAAATAAATACCCAGTATAACCCATTTCTTGTGTATGTGTTTCATTCAAGGGGTGGGTGGGCAAAAAACCAGATACACAGAAATGCCAACACACAGTGCTGGCTTTCCCCATGCTGCAGCTGATGGGCGCTTCTCGGGACTATATAGCCCTCCGTCTTCTCATCAGTGGTCTGCACTTAGGGTTACCAATTTCCATATGGGGTCTAGAGTTCTCCCAGAATTACAACTAATCTCCAGACAATGGAGATCGGTTTTCTGTTGGGACCAGCAGGCAGCTTTGGAGGGCAGACTTCCTAGCATCACATTCCTCCTAAGCTCCCTCCCCAGGTACCAATCCACAAATTTCCAGGAATCTTCCAAGCTGGAACTGACAACCCCATCTGCACTGATTCACCACTTTCCCACATAGGATTGCCAAACTCCAAGTGGAGCCTGGAAATCTTCTGCAATTACAATTGTAGTATATGGAGGCTCTCTCTTTAAGAGACAGGCTTAGGCCCTGTGGAACTCCCTCTCTTCTCATGAATAAGTGTGTCTTGATAGTTAGAACTCAGTTGTCGGTAGTTAGTATTCCAGCCCTTGTTAAGTCTTAGTTGTTCCCTGCCTTGCTGTTCTGCACATTAAAGAAGCTTTTAAAGACACCCTACCTGCTGCATCTCTCTGGCCTTAGGGCAAACCATTTACCCACCTCCACAGTGAGTACAATTTACAAAGGAGCCAAACACCACGTAGTGGCACAGGATTGCTAGGTCTTTCCTAGTCCCCAGCAGGGGACTTGGGAGGGCATTTCTGGAGGGGACAGGGATGTCCGCAACATAATGATGTCATGCAGAAGTGACATCATCACACTGCGGTCTGGCACCCTGCGCACCTGTACTCCAAGTGGTGAATTCACCGCTTGGAGTTTACCCCCCCCCCTTGCTAAAAGCATTTAAAGGGACCCTTTAAATTCCTTTTGCAATACGGGGTTGTGTGTATGCACCTGAACTCCAAGCAGCGAATCACTGCTTGGAGTTTAGGTCACCCCCCCTCCCCTGCATATAGCCAAAAGTATTTAAAGGGTCCCTTGAAATGCTTTTGGCAAGAAGCTGGGGGCCCTGCGCACCTGCACTCCGAGTGGGTTGTTAGTAGTTAGGACTCCAGCCTTTGTCGTGTGAGTAGTTCCCTGCTTTGCTGTTCTGCACATTAAAGAAGGTTTTGAAGACATACTGCCTGTTGTGTCTCTCTGGACTTAGAGCAGACCATTTACCCACCTCCACAGTGAGTACACTTTATAGAGGAGCCAAGCACCATAACAATTTATCTTCAGACGACACAGATCAGTTTCCCTGCAGAAAAACAGCTGCTTTGAAGGTTTGCTCTGTGGCATTATACCCCACACTGTGGTCCCTCTCCTCCCCAAACATCTCCTTGTCAGTTTCAACTCCCAAATCTCTAGGAATTTCCCAACCTGGAATTAGCAATCATTTTCCAACACCAAATTCTGAGCACAACTCAAGGAGACCTCAAATCATAGTAAGGTAAACATGGAAGGAAACAGGTAGCAACAAGAGAATTGGGGTCTGCCAGAATGTTGCTGCTCCACACACATAACATCTTGATCACTCACCCCCTGCTGTTGGACCCTGTTTAGGCCAAACAAACCCAGAACACTGTTAGTCCCCATCCTCTTTATAATCCTCCTTGTTTAGGGTCAGCAAGTCTTGGGAAATTTCTGGAGATTTTGGAGGCGGTGCCTGGAAAGGAGGTGTTTAGGGAGGGAGCTCAGATATAATGCTATAGAATCTGCCTGCCAAAACTGCCATTTTCTTCAGGGGAACCAGAGTTGCCAGGGACATGAGGGGCAGCCATCAGCAATGACCTGGCTTCATTTCTGGTAAAGCCATAGAGTTTCCAGCGATTCTTAGAGAGATGTGATATCACATCTCGATTTCCCCAAACATGATATCATACTATTGGCCCAACAGCCATTTTTTAAAAAAATCACCCACCACCACTCCAAGCAATGTGGGAAATGGGAGGCAGAGTGGGGCATCCTCCACCTGTGCTGGTAGACTTGCCACCCTAAGGGGAACTTATCTCTGTAGTCTGGAGATCAGTTGTGATTCCAGGAGAACTCCAAGCCCCACCTGGCGACTGCTTGCCCTATTATTGTTCTTCATTGCCAGTTATATTTTCTCACAGTTGACTAGGAACAAGAAGTGGCCATGATAGCCTGACTCATCCTCACCAGCGCTCATGGGGCTTAGGATTCTAGAAGGAAGACGCAGGTAGTTTAGAATTTTGCACACAGAATTTCTGGATATGCTTCCCTTTCCTGATATGCATACATGCACAATTTGTGGGGTATAATTAAAAAAAAAGTGGAGGAAGAAACCTGGGAGCAGTCTAGGAAAGCAGCTTCTCCCTTTTAAGCGCCACCCCTTGCCTAGAACCTGGCCACTCTGAAGTTAATTTTTCCTTTGGCTTTCTTCTAGAATACTCTGGCAATAACATGAACTGTGTAGACTTACAAATTCTGTAGATCTGTGCAGATAGGAATGCCAGCCCTTGGCTGACAATCCCCAGGGGCATTGAGGGAAGGACAGAGACTTTGTGGAATTTACTTCCTGTTTTGAAACAGAAATTACATCATGACACTCTAAGAATTTGAACATCTCTATTGTTTCAAAACAGGAAATACCACAAAACTCTAAGAATTTCTGAAATTTCTAGAGCATCATGATATTACTTTCTTGTTTTGAAACAGGAAGTGTTTTCTCTCAGTTTCTCCCCTGCCACTTCATTCAATGATGGTTGGGGACAAGGATCATCACAGGGAGATCCCACCCCATTACCAGGTAAGTAGACACCTTATATGCAGATGATCTTTTGGGTTACAGAAGCACTTACACAGTTATGAATACCTAGACTTATGGATGGTTTTAAATACTCAGCATGCAGCCATTATACCTATATGTAAAACACAATCCTAAATAGGCAAAAAACACAATAAACAACACAAGATTGTTCTGTGAAGTAGCATCTTTTTGCCTCCTCTTTCTTTGACCTCTTTCATAAACATCTCCCTATATTCCATGTGTCCAAGACAAGCATCCTGTGTTCTTTTGCTGCGCCATTGTAGCAAGGCCTTGAATAAACACTGGGCCATGAAACTAAACTCTGAAGATGATTAGGCCTGGATGCAGCCTGATTGCCTAATTAAGCCCATTCATATCTTTGAATTGGGTATTTATTATTGTCCTCAGAAGGAGGATTAGTATTTATAGACATCACAAAACAAGTGCAATCTAAAGATGGAACAGTGCCCTAATGTTTGGTGAGCAAATTATTAAACAATGAGACCAACCTCCAGCCTAACTCCTTCAAACTCATTCCCAGGTTGAGTTTCAACTATTCACATCACATAACATTTGATATCTACTTGACTGACATTCCAGCTCCTACATCTGTTAAGTAGAAGAGGAGAGAATAAAGAGTATCTTAGGTCACAGCATCACTTATTACAGAGAGTGCTTTTATGAAGCAGCCTAGTATGATTATCTACTAATGTTTACCTTGGAGGAATACATGAAGTTCAGTGGAGCCACAGGTCTCAGCTACGGAGCTGGATGGGAGAAGGAGCTGAAAAGTTATCCAGAGTATGCTCTTCAAACAGCTGTGCATTATGGGTCTTTATGCCCTTAGGTCTTAAGGGTAATAACATAAGAACATAAGAAAAGCTAATGTTGGATCAGTCCAATAGCCCATCCAGTCCAACACTCTTTCACACAGTGGCCAAAAATACCAGGTGCCATCAGGAGGTCCACCAGTGGAGCCAGGACACTAGAAGACCTCCCACTGTTGACCCTCCCAAGCACCAAGAATACAGAGCACCACTTGCCCCAGAGTCCCTATCTATACCTTGTGGCTAATAGCCACTGATGGACCTCTGCTCCATATGTTTATCTAATTCTCTCTTGAAGCCGCCCATGCTTGTAGCTGCCGCCACCTCCTATGGCAGTGAATTCCATGTATTAATCACTCTTTGGGTGAAGAAGTACTTCCTTTTATCCATTCTAACCTGACCGCTCAGCAACTTCATTGATTGCCCACGAGTTCTTGTATTGTGAGAAAGGGAGAAAAGTACCTCTTTCTCTACATGCTCTATCCCATGCATAATCCTATAAACCTCGATCATGTCACCCCTCAGCCGTTGTTTCTCCAAGCTAAAGAGCCCCAAGCGTTTTAACCTTTCTTCACAGGGAAAGTGTTCCAACCCTTTTATCATTCTAGTTGCCCTTTTCTGCACCTTTTCCAAAGCTATAATATCCTTTTTAAGGTGTGGTGACCAGAACTGTACACAATATTCCAAATGAGGTCGCACCATTGATTTATATAGGGGCATTATGATATTGGCTGATCTGTTTTCAATACCCTTCCTAATAATCCCCAGCATAGCATTGGCCTTTTTTATTGTAGTCACACAATGTCTCGACATCTTCAGTGAGTTATCTACTATGACTGGTTCAGATGCAAGGTCTGTCTATCTCAGCAATGTACCAAGGAAGTTTTAAAGTAGGACAGAATGGAGATAACTACCTACTGTTGCTAGTACCCAGTTTCTGGTAATCTGTGATACACTGCCTTTGAACAAGAAGATTTCCATTCCTAGCTATCATAACTAATAATATTGAGCATTTATATAGATCGGTGTTCAAAGTAAGGTAAAGGTAAAGGTTTCCCTTGCTCGAAAGCCAGTCAAAACCAACTCTAGGAATGCGGTGCTCATCTCCATTTTCAAGCCAAAGAGCCAGCGCTGTCTGAAGACGTTTCTGTGGTCATGTGGCCGGCATGACTAGATACCAAGGCACATAGAACGCTGTTATCTTCCCACCAAAGCCGTACCTATGTACTTGCAATGTCTTGTTTTCGAACTGCTAAGTTGGCAGGGTTCAAAGTACGTCACATATATTATCTTGTACTTCTTACAGCAACCCTTTAAGGAAAGCCAGTTTTATTATTCGCATACTGCAGATGAGGGGCTGAGAATGAGATAGAGTGACTTCCAGGGGAGTTTTGGATCTTGCAGATCACTCTCTTGACTATGTCACTTCAAAAAGAGCCCACAGCACCTCATTCTGATACTGCCCTTTGCCCAGAGAAAATGGATCTAGCAAGGCCTATCCTGCCACTGACTTCTACTTCTTTTTCTGTTGCCAGAGGTATTCTTTAACTTACACCTCTGTCTACATGGTATCAACTGCATTAAAGTTTATTGAAAAGTGTGTTTCAACATATATAATTTTCTGCACAGTTTTAAGGTATATCTGTAAGAGGCATGGTATGTTAACAAGAAATTCTTAACCAATCTCTCCGTATAATAATTATCTTTTTTTCGTAAGATTCCATGCACTCCCATTGGCTGTAAAATGCCCTCCCTCAGCCAATGGCCCATCAGCCACCACTCAAGAGTACTCGCGTGCCATTGACCGGGTGCTGGGTCTGCTCCTCTTCCCCACCCACTCCCCCTTCAGACAGATTTGCATGTCAGGTTTACTGGCAGACCAGCTCTCTCTCCTGAGGAAGCCAGTTCTCTTGACTCCTGTGAGGGACTGTCCCCTCAGTGGCTGTTGGTAGGCAGCCAAGCTTGGTTCTGTGAGTAAAAAAACAAAGGACTTTCAGCATAACCCCCTCCCCAATGGCCACTTTCCTGTCAGAATAAATGGGAAAAGGCTCTCTTTCCTGCTTAGCTTCAGCATGGCTGGCTGGCTAACGAGATGGACCAGCGACCATCAAACCATTTTCTTCAACTTCCTGCTGTGCGGCTGACTTTCCCCTAGGGTTGCCAATCTCCAGGTGGGACCTGGAGATCTCCCATTGTTACAATTGACCTCCAGATGACAGAGATCAGTTCCCCAGGAGAAAATGGTTGCTTTGGAGGGTAGACTCTATGGCATTATACCCTGCTGAGTCCTTCCACACACACCCCAAATGCTGCCCTCCACAGGATCCACCCCCCCAAATCTCCAGGTATTTCCCTAATCAGAGTTGGCACCTGTACTTTCTCCTCTGTCAGTAAAAGGCCCTTTCCACACCTATGTTAGCCTTTGGGAGAAAACTAATTGGGCCTAGTCCTGATCAGGTTGCCAACTCCAGGTGGGCAATTTCTGGAGATTTTTAGGAATGGAGCCTGGAGAGGGTGAAGTTTGAAGAGTGGTGGCACCTCAGACAGGTACGATGCCATAGACTCCACCCTCCAATCCAGCCATTCCCTGATGGGGAACCATTGTTGCCAATCTCTAGGTGGGGGCTGGAGATAACTCAAAATTACAACTGCTCTCTAGGAGGGAGGGGGGAGGAGATGGAAAACTAAAGGTAGGTTGATGGTTGGCTGGGAGGGAGATAGGGTTATCAACTCCAGGTTGGGAAATTCCTGGAGATTTTTAGGGATGGAGCCTGGAGAGGGTGAGTGTTGAGGAGGGGTGGGACCTCAGACAGGTACAATGCCATAGACTCCACCCTCCAAACCAGCCACTCCCTCCTGGGGAACCACTGTCACCAATCTTGGGGGTGGGCTGGAGATCACTCAAAATTACTACTGCTCTTCAGGTAGCAAAGATCAGTTCCTCTGGAGAAAATGGTGGACTCTGTCATTATACCCTGCTGAGATTGCCACAGCAAATTGTCACTGAGTGCCCAAAGCCGGGGCACTCTCCCAGAGCCTCTTTCTAGAGCCCGTTGTATTTATTTCTACAATGGGCCTTATTCCTAGTTTCTTATAAAAGAAACAGTTCATTATGAACAACAACCCACAAAATATTCTTAACTTTTATTGGCTTGGTTCACTAGTTTACATCTGTTCTTCTTCATACACACATCTCAGCCATATAGATTAACTGTGTTGTATCTTGATATGTCAGCATATCCTAAACTATTAAATGTGATCATTTCTGATCATTACTATTTTTAAAAGAAGAAAATTCTTTTTCTATGTATTCCCTCAATTTCATAACTCTATACTCTTCAGCCCTTCAGCATAGCCTCTGTCATTCTTTCAACTCTCAGTTAGATAAACATATGGAACAGAGATCCATCAGTAGCTATTAGCCACAAGGAATAGATAGGAAGGAGTGCAGTGGCTCAAGTGGTTAAGGCGCTAAACTGCAGGCTGTGAAGGGTCAGTAGTTCAGGAGTTCGAGACCCAAGAGTGCCACATGACAGAGTGAGCTCCCGTCTCTAGTTCCAGCTCCTGCCAACCTAGCAGTTCGAAAGCAAGAAATTGCAAGTAGATAAATAGGTACCACTTTGGCTGGGAAGGTAACAGCTTTCGAGCAAGGGAACCTTTACTTTTATAGATAGGAACTCCCAGGCTGGGGCAAGTGATGCACTGTATCCTTGGTGCCTGGGGGGGGGAGGCAGCAGTGGGAGGGCTTCTAGTGTCCTGGCTCCACTTCTGGACCTCCTGATGGCACCTGATATTTTTGGCCACTGTGTGACAGAATGTTGGACTGGATGGACCATTGGCCTGATCAAACACTGGCTTCTCTTATGTTCTTATGTTCTCTTATGTTCTTGTATCTTAACTGTTCCTCTTTCTTGACATTTCTAAAAGTAGGTTTCCATACCTGATTGCAGGGCTACCCATTTAGCCAATCATATCACAGTTCTTTTCTAACCGATAAAATCCTGTTTTATAAGTTCAAGTATCAGAACTCAGTATTATTGTAAAAGTATCAGAACTCACTATGCATAGTAAAAAACTAAAACAAATATTCAAAATATCTTTCATATATATACAAATATGTGATGAAGTAATTTCCTCAAGACATCAGTTCAGTAAATAGAAGTCATTGATACAATTCTCCCCAATTAAGTATCCCAGCCTCTTATAAAACCTCCATATCTGTTCCTCCCTCAAAGGAAAACCAGAACTGTCCCTTGAATCTCCTGAGCAATAATTCTTTTAGCCAGTGATTCAGTCCATTCTTGAGCAATGCTCCTTCTAATCCATGGAGTCTTGTGGACAAAAATTCTACCTTGTGAGCTACTAACATTAAAGTTGTGTGTGAGTGAGTTGGCTACTGCATAAATTAGTTTGCTCTGGAGCCATTCTTTCTGAGCCAAGACAAAAAAGTGTGAGCCGAAGGCTAAAAAAATGTGAGCTAGCTCACACTAACTCAGCTTAGAGCAAACACTGATCTTGAGCTAATATCCCATCACTCACTTCTTTAAAAAAAACCCATTTATTAATTTATATCCCACCTTTCCTCTTGGATCATATTCTTTCCACGGTAATTAAAAAAACCCTCTCCTCAAAATAATATGAATAAACAAATTGAATTTATTTTCATTTTTTGCTCTGTGTGGCTGTCATTCGAAATTATCTTGAAAGTAGCTACCTTCTTTTCTATTCATGGTCTCTTAATTCTTTCTAAGCTTCACTTAATCATTCCCCCCCCCGCCCCAATTTTCAGCTTTTCAAATTACCATTGCACCTTCCTTTACATGTTGCATTTGAAAGATGTTGTTACTGTAAAGATAAACTGGTGTGTGGGGGGGGGGTTTCTCCCATGTACTTCCTGGTCAAAGGGTATGAAAGGGTAAACTGAACAGATGAAGTGGGGAATAGAAAATGGCCCTTTTACACATTCGATGAGAGAGTATGAAGGGAAGCAAGTGGTGTTACAGGGAGACCTCAAACAATATCCAAAATGAGGTGTTTGGTTTCAATTCAATGAAACTTAATGAAGGGTTTTGATATGATAATCCCACTTAAATGATTACAGAGTGCTGTGTGGATATGGGGTCATGGGGGAGGGGTGCTATAATACTCGACGCATCCCCGCTCCACTTTGTGAAAGTGTCAGATCGGCTGTTTTGCTAAAGATAAATTTTTCATGCTCCAAATATTCAGAGTGAAAATAAACTATACTAATAGCAAGATGTGTAGTGATTTGCACATTATCCAAGCTATTGAGTTATTCCTGACTGTCCCTATTCTAGTCCTTGATTTGCAGGCCAGCTACTCTCTGCAGCTGGAGCAAATTATATCAACAGAAGTGCTGATGTGACCACAAGTTGACAAAAGGACATGATTTCTGGTAGCAGAAAAGCAACTAGATTTTATGAAATTGTATCTAATAATGTTGTTTAACTCATGGATCCTGCATCTGACGTCTACTTTTTATCCAGTCCTTTCAGCAGCCCTTTGTTAACAGTCACTCCAAAGAGGAAATAAAATGTAGGCATTGAAATAAAAATTGCTCTACTCTTTTTAATAGCTCAGCTGCAGGCACTATTGTTTTACTTAATGGATTGTATAACTGAAGTCTTTCCTCTCAACTATACTCATTTGGCTTCCTAGTTACCAAACTAAACTACAGGATCTTGGGCTTCCAAAGAAAGAAGGATAGGAGGAAGGAGAGAGAGGGAAATGCTCTTTTTCATTTTTCAGAACATAGCTATGGCAATTTGATTGGCAGGTAAGAGCAGCAAAAAAAAAGGGAGGATTGTGTTCCAAGTTGTGTAGCTCATTAGGTGTTAATATTGGATATGATATTTAGGATGCAATTCTATATACACTTGGGCATAAATTCTATTGAACATGCTAGGGCTTGCTTCAAAGTAAATGTGCATAGAATGGGGCTGCATATCTCAACAGCATTTTAAAACATGCCCTTTGATGGTATCTGTAAATGCACATTTCAAAATCTTGATGTCTTAGTTTGGGCATGCAAAGGGAGGGGGATCCTCAATTATACTAGAATGTCAAAACAAAAGAAAAACTAACCCGCCAGTGATGATGGTCTGATAGTCTGTTCAAATTGGGTGAAATCTGATTTGTGGAGAAAGTTTGAAAAGAGTACCGTTTCTCAGCATGACAAGAGGTGACCACAACACAGTGATGCCTTGTAAGAACTGGCAGGTACTTTTCAATTCTGTATGCTTTGGATGTTGGTTCAGCATTGTGTGAATTGACCAAGCTGTGGAGTCTTATGAGCAAAAATTCTGCTTTGTGAGCAATTTGGCCACTGCATACATTAGTTTGTTCTGGAGCCATCCTTCCTGAGTTAAGACAAAAATGTGTGAGCTAGAGGCTAAAAAACTGTGAGATAGCTCACCCTAACTCAGCTTAGAGGGAACACTGGTATTGACCTACATCTTTGGTAGGCCTAGTGGACCTGAGGCTGAGATTGAATCCTGAGTTATCTTTGTACATGAGAAGCAGCGGGCCCCAGACTTACCTTGGGCCCCATTTGTGAGCCTGTGGGGGTAGGGGGAGACGACATGGCAGCCCCTGGGCTGTCGGGTCCCTGGTGGTATGGCTGTCTAATGGTTGGGGAGGCCTCTGAAGCTGCACAGGCACAGCCTGACGTGGCCAGGGGGGTGGGACCCTAGCCAGTGGACCTTACAGAGGGAGTTTTCCCTCTGGTCTGCCTGGCCATGTTAAAAGAGCCCTGCCACGCTGCTTGGCCTCAGTCGGCCTCTCAGCTTCCCCTCTCCCCCCTTTTGTTAGTATGCAAGTGTGTCACATCAGGCATTCTGTTTATTATTTGGCTCAGTGGTTCTGTCACAACTGTGTTGGGTAGTATCAGCATGTGGCTGAATCCATTTTCAAGGAAAAGGTGGTCTGCATGACCATTTCCCACACATTAGGGGACCCCCTTAATGAATTTTGTAGTGAGGACTTACAGGGGTCATGCCCAGCTCAGGCCCTGCAAAGACACTCTCAAGTGGCAAGGGAGATTATGCAGTGGCTTCTGCCCATGTGGAATCTGGCATCCTGCCATCCCATTGTACCCTCCCAGCAGGCGGGGTGGGATACTTCAGCCAGCATCCATTTGTTCCATGCTGTGCCAAGGTGCATATAGCTGATGTAACCAATAAAGTTGTGGCTATTTTAAATCCAGAAGGTTGTACGTTGCTTTCTTGTATTTGCTGGGGAGTGGGTGGTCACCTTGCCATCTCCCTGCCCTTTAGCGCTGGGACCGCAAAGCCATAAGTTGATCAAATAAATGTAAGTGAACATCTATAACTGGTGTGGTAAACAATATATAGATTAATGTAGTCTGAAATTTCCCATTGACCAGCTTGTACCTCCATCTATATTTATTCCACCATTGCTAGCAAGCTTTGGGCAGTGTTATCAATATGTAATAAAAGCAACCTGACCTGGCTAGCTCAGGCAAGCCTGATCTCATTAGGTCTCAGGAGCTAAGCAGGGCTGATCCTGACAAGTACTTGGATGGGAGACCTCCAAGGAATACCAGTGCCAGAATGCAGAGGGAGGCAATATCCAAGCCCCACTAGGTATCGCCAGAAGTCAACCATGACTTCCAGGCACACACACACACACAAATACTCTCTCACACACAAAAAAAGATGTAATAAAAGTGGGCAAAGTTGAAAGTTAAATTTGTAGAGAAGCAACCATAATCTCAATTTTCAGCTAGAATCTTCTCAACCCAAGCACTACACCATTATGGTTGCATTTATTGATTCTGCATGTTCTTCTACAACATTTCACAGACAAGGCAGAACTGGTGTTTGTTACCTCATCAAATTATGCTACTCATATATAAAAGTGTGATAATAGTTAAGGATGGGCACAAACCAGGAAAATGTGGTTCAGTTCATGGTGTGCACGATCTGTGAACCATGGACGGTCATGAACTATTTGATGCTAGATGAACTGGTTCACTTTGTGAAGTTTGTGATGTGGTAGAACAGCCCCTGGTGTTCTAGAGACACCATACTCATACGGGTTTGCCAACTGACTCTTCTCTACCTGCCCTCTAAGTCTGATATGGATTGGATTTACAAGGTCTGAGTTACAGCGCCCCAAAGAATGTGCCCCCAGGAAAGTGCTTTCTGGGGAAATGACAGGTGCAGGATATTCAGAAGTGCATAGAATGGATCCTGTGCAAGCTAGATATACAAAACTCACAGCAAGTGTTCAGCTGAATCCCCCCAACCTGCCCTCCACATTTGGTGAGGTTTGGATATATGGGGTCCAAGTTATGGCTCCCCAAAGAAGATGCCCCTATCCTCCATTGTTTAAAATGGAGTGAGAGAATCTCAGTAGAAACTGAAGTTGGAAAGCATTTTTGCAAGAATATAAGGGCCAAATACTATCAATTAAAATATAATATAAATATTATCAAATATATCAAAATACATGTAGGCTCAAATAGTAGCCTCAAAACAGGATAAAAATCATACATAGTTATCAAACAGAAAACATATGGAACCAAGACCATACATGTTTTGGCTGATTTGGCCTTCCTCAGTGATGATATATATATATATATATATTGCACATTAGCTCCAAGTACTACAGTAAATACTGAAAATAGGACTAATTAAAATGATTCTGGAGGGGAGGGAGCAAACTTTTTAGTATACTTTTAGAAATTAATTTAAGAATATATTAACAAGGTCTGCTAACAAGATATCTTGAGTTACTTCCTTATAAGAAATCTCAGTGATTCAAGTGTGTGTGAGAAGTGGGCAGCCAGGCACTGGCAAGTCTCCAGCAAGGCCCCATCTCATGGGTGGCAGCATCCCAGATGCCCCTGACAGAGCCCCCCAGCCTACAAGGTGAAGCATATGCACCAGCAGACAAAGCCTTTGAGGTGTGCAGCCTTCACTGCTGCCAGCATGTTGCCTTTGGTGTCTGATACCATATAGCCGAGGGTTGCCAGGTCTGACTCTGGAAATACCTGGAGACTTTGGGCGTGGAGTTTGGAGACTTTGGGGTGGCGCCTAGCAAGGATGTGATGTCACATTTGTGATATCATGTCCTTTGCTGTCACTTCCAGGTCAAAGGTCAAGTGATGTCACTTCCCAAGCTCCACCCCTTCTGACGATGTCACTTCCAGCACACTGCACCAAAACCCAACCCTGCCTATCATGTCACTTTCAGGGCATTCCCCCAAACCTGCCTCTTACTCTGAAGTTATCATCATGCAATAGAATAGCCAGCATCATATCAGCAACTACCTCCTTATGTTGGTGGTGTGTGTTTCAACTGGGCTTCCTGTCAAATTTCTAACTTTAAAACAAAAAAGACAGATGTTGTACCAAAGAGATCTATGAACACAACTTCAAGCAATCTTCAAGCAATCTTTGGTAGGAAGAATGATGTTTGGATTAAAGTTAGTATTTTATTTCTACCCTAGAAATCCATGCTTTCTTCCCTGGCTCTTTCTGTGAGGTCACTTCCTCCTTCCAAATTTAAATTTTTCACCTTACATTGCTTTCTGCCCCTCAAACCTTCAGCATCTTACTCTCCTCCATTTTATTCTCTAAAACCACCCTGCAAGGTAGGTTAGGCTGCAGTCCTATGCATCCTCGAAATTTAAGTCCCACTGGTCTCTGTGGAGCTTACAGAATCAGGCTGCAAGTGAATTGGATGACAGCAAACTAGATTTTTTTGGTACATGAAACAAAAAGTAGGCCCAATTGGTGAAGTTCTTTTCAAAATGCAGTCCATCCTTTGGACTGCCTGCCATTTGAGACCAATTTAGATTTCAATCTAGATACTGTAAGAGCAAATGATTTTAATGAAAATGTAATTGTCCATGAGAAGCACATGATCTGATAGCAGTTATTTTTAAAGTAGCATTATACTCACCAGAAGCATTTCAACAAACGTGTAAGCTATGAATAAATGGACAAAATTTCATATCACAAAACACAATAAAAGCTATTATGGAGATCTTCCGGAAGCTGACCCCAACAAAACAAAATAATCCGGTGCCAATCAACAAATATGAGACACTATATAAGAAGTTTGCTTTCATTCTAAATCACATTTATCAAAACCAAATGCTGTAACTATACATGGGCACCTTAGCTGTTTAAATACTCCAAGACTAGAAGACTAAAGGTGAGCTGCTTCCTGTGCTGTACTCAGACCCTTTATTTTTAAAAAAACAACAACAACACTATTCCCAGGCTTAAAGCAGATATTTATCAGTTAAAATGCAAACCAATAAGACTGAAAATGTTCTAACAGAAACTATGCACTTATCCATGCTTACAAAACTGCTTTAAATTTATACTACAAGAGCTGCCAGACTTCACACACTGCTTATGGAATTCAGAACTAACAGGAAAATAGTACACTTGGGCTGAATATCTAGCCCAAAAGTGTGTGGAGGGCTTCCTGGGGGTTAGATGTTAACCAGACTACAGAGATCAGTTCCCCTGGAAAAAATGAATGCTTTGGAAGGTGGACTGTATGGCATTGTATCCCACTGAGGTCCCTGCCCTCCTGTTTAAGAGCATCCTGTGATTGACACAAGAGTAAATGTACTGAAGCTAATGGGGCTACTTGCATTATAAGTCTGCATGTAACGATGCTTACACTCTCCCCATGTATTCAAATCAAATAAAGCTGAGGGTGAATCCCAATCACAAGGAAATGTGCTCTGCTAGTTTGCTTTTAAGATGTTTCCTGCCTCTCTCTGTAACTGTAAACATTGAAGAAAAAAGAAGCTGCAGAGCTGAGTGTATGTATAGGAGCTTTGGGGGGCTCCTATTGGTGTTTTCAAGGCTGTAAAAGTACTCCCCCCCAGTTGTCTTAGAGTTTTGTAAACAGTTTAATTGAGTTGAGACAGTCTGTCTGAAAAATGTAATCATTCATGAACTGCCATGAGCAGCACCAAAGTTCATGAAATGTTTGTGCTGGGAGCCCCTCCACAAACATCACTTTGCGAACCACAAACCATCCAAAATTTGTGATGAACTTTAGTTCATGAGCCGGTTCATGCCCATCCCTAATAATAGTCATTGCTGTGAGAATATACAAGGTAAGGTTCACTCTAAATGTGGGTGTTGTCAAGTTTATTACCTACTTTAGTAATATCCCAGGTTTCTCCCCAATGGGAACTGAAAGCAGCTTGCATAATTCTCCACTCATCCATTTTATCCTTACACAACAATCTTGTGAGGTAGACTAGGCTGAGAGAGTGTTATTGACCCAAGCTCAAGCTTCTATGGCAAAGTGGGGATTAGAACCCAAGTCTTCTAGTTCCTCCACTCTAAACACTACATCAAAATGGCTCTCTATGAGTGGTTAGAGTGTCCAGCTAGGACAGGGCTCATACCTACTTGCTCATGATGTTCACTGAGTAATGTTGGGTCAGTCACTATCTCTAAATATAACCTGCCTCTCAGAGTGATTGTTAGAATAATATCAGGTGAGGAACTGTGTATGTTTCCCTCATCTCCTTGCCTAAAGGATGTGAAAAATGTAAATAACATCCTGATCTTCAATTGCATCCATCAGCCCTTTGAAAGGTTGTTATTCTTACAGTGTGCCTCAAATACTTGTTCAAAATTTAGGTCTTCCTTTTCATACTACTTCCCAAAGCATTTGCACCTTCTAGGCATGTATGGCAGAATGGAAAAGAAAATGCCTTGTTAAAACATCAAGTGCTAAGAAGGCTTTCAGCTGTGGACAATATGCAATGGACAATGCAGCTGAAACAAATCATGGATTATAACCTGTTAAAGATGTAATTGAGATACATGCAATCATTAACCTTGGAACAGACTGGGAATCAGTTAATGAATCAAATCAATACCCTCTCCACTGATCCATAATAATTTGAAAGAGATGAAAAATTTAACAGTTGCAGTATGTGAAGTTATCATGGGCTGCAATTAGCTAGCCTCTGGGAGATTATGTTACCTAGTTACGAGAGGATAAGTGTAATTTCCATAGATCTTCCAAGAGAGATTGTTATAAAGACAGGTGCCAGACAAGGAAATAGGTCAGGAAGAGACCTTAGGCACTGGCTGTCACTAGGTCAGCTTTCTGCCCCTTCAAGCAATGTTTCTGTCTTGTGATATTTTACCCATAGAGCTGATGGTGACGTTACACAAAGGCATTTCTAGAGACTCATGAACTGTCTGTCCATCAAAAATAATTTTAAATGCATCGTTTACATTCAGTTGCTACCTGCCTAAAACTTGGCAAAGTTTATTTATGTGAGTTATCTTTTACTGTCATAAGAAACAATGCACAATGAGTCCCCTGTAGAAGATAAAACAAATTTTGAAGCACATAAGTGATTATAAACAGCTAAATAATGGAATAGAAACGTGTTCAGCTCTGCTGTATAATGAGCTGGAAGACCACAATTACTTTACATGGTTGGGCATATAATTTGCATAACTTTGCATAACATAAGCAAATGCTCTATTATGGTTAAAAAATAATCCAAAACACTTTTGAAGTGGTGACAGGTTCTTTTTTATGAATTTTCCAACCTGCTGCCAAAAACTATATTGCTAATCCCAAATGAAACTATAAAAATTATGACAGGAGTTGTAGATATAATGAAGTTTGAGGACATATACAGTTGAGAGTTAACAGTTTGTGAGGGCCTCTGTTGGCATGGGAGCCAGCAATCTAATGCAAGGCGCAAAGGCTGCACAAAATCATCATTTGGTAGCCCAATGTAGCCCAACTGTAGTTGTTGAATTCATATTGAAAATGGTGGAAGTAAAAGGAGTCTTTTTCATTCTCAGAAAAACTCAGTGAAGTATCTTCCTGTGCAACAGTATACATAGTGCCCAGTATGAAATCCACTTTATGTGCAACTCATAATCTTATAAAGCAAGGCATTTTTGAAAGGAAGAAGTATTCTTCTGCAAGAAATCCTTTTCTAGAAGGAAAAAGGCAGTTTTCCCAGAAAGGACAGAGGAGCTCATGGAGTGGTTAAGAGACTGAGCTTCAATCCAATCTTGACCTTTTCTGTTAAATCAATGGGTGGCCTGAGGCCAGGCATGCTCTCCGGCCTCAGCTCCCCCCCCCCCCCGCCCCGCACTCCCAGTATGGGCATAATAACACTTCACAGGGTTGTTGTAAGGATTAGAAGAAAATCATGTTCAATTTCAAAGTTTCTTCTAAATACTAAGCATTATTATAAGGAGCTACATTAAATATGCTTCTCTTTTTAGAACTCCACAAGGGTGTGCAGAGATTGATAGACAAAGTGTGCTAGAAGCAAGGGAATTTCTATTAAGCACAGATTGAAATTCCTCGTCTGGGTGTGAATAAGCTGCACTGGCAAAGGCAGGAGTAAAAAACAAAAATCAAGTTTCAGAAATACATGTCAAATATATGTGCATCATGGATGATAGATGATAAACAGCTTGTTTTCTAACACCAGAATAGGGAGAGAGAGAGAAGGGGAGGGGGACACACTGTTGTCGCTTACTTCCACAGCATGTAATCTGTGATAACCATGCACAGTAGGATAGTTAGTTCGCTACCACATGCAAAGCAGAAAGCAGATGGTATAGCTGATATAGATCACAGGAACGTAAGTGACTGTCAGTGCGCCTGTCTCTGTATGTTCGTGTGTAAATCAGCAAGGAGTTTGACATTGACATACTCCATCAAGTCTCGTTTATAAAGAACAAGTAGTGCAACATTCTGTGCATCTGGCAACATAACGCATGCTGTCAATCTGCTGACATTGTAACGTTAGCATCACTTCCATCTGTGTTGTTTGTATGGGGCTACTTTTCCTTACATCATCTCAATTTCGTGGAAGATGAAATGGACTAAAGGATCCTGAATCCAATTAAGCATTGTCATGTCAAGTTCCTCACGTTTATAGACCACATGGTGAGGTGGCTTCTGAGCAGTAAGGTATCTAGTAAGGGTCATTACACAGTTATGCTAATGGCTCAGACTGAAAGTCTATTTGATAGTACTGTTATAGGTGTGTACAGACAAGCAGACAGAAAGAGACAGGGGCTATTGCAAAGACATGACAGAAGTCCTAAAACACACCTTGAAGGGGTTCCGTATCCTTTGGTTTTCCCCATCAGCCAAAGATTTCTTCATACTTGACTGAGGTGCTGTTCAGGTGGTCTGGCAAGCAGTCTGCAACTGATCTTACTCCCTCCTCAGTGATATTTTAGACAAGGAAAGGAAGTGCCCTAGCACCAGCTAGATGTATCTGGTTGCAAATATTTTAAGAGGCTTGCAAGATCTTTATCTGTCAATTTTATTCCAATGGGTTGATAGTCATATTTATCTTTTTTTTTTCTCAACAGCCCTGCTGATAGGTTACAGTAATTTCAAGTTACTTAAGAATACGCGTTTACTCCAAACTTTATTTATTTGGATATTTATACCTTGCTTTTTTTCTTCAATGGGGAACCAAAGTGGCTTACAGAATCATCCTCTCCTCCTCCATTTTATCTCATATCCTATGAGGTGCAATCCTGAGAGAAAGTGACTGGCCCAAGGTCACCCCGTGAGCTACCATGGCAGAGTGGAGATTTGAACCTAGGTCTCCCATATCCTAGTCCAACAGTCTAACCACAACAACATTTTGGTTATCCATCCAAAACTATTGAGTAAATCCAACTGCTGGCATGCTATCTTTATCAACTATTTCTGGCCAGCCCTTATATGTCTGCTACCTACTTTTGCAGTCCCAAACCAGCTGGTTAGAACTGGCAATGAGGATGAGTCTGAACAGTAGGTTCTTTCTCAAAACACTAACAAGATTGCTGTGAAGAAAGATGACTTCTGCAATGTACTATGAAGGAATCCCTTCCACCCCATTTTTTAACATAGCCATTTTTACTCCTATCTCACACCAACAGGTAGAATGGCTTCCTCAGTGGGATATGTTTATGCTGGTCACTTATTCTTTTCCCACAATCAGCTGTGAGCACATTATATGGGCATTTCTCATGGCCAGGATCCATATTCATTTGAATATAAGTTCTATTCAGCAAAACTCCAGTTCTCACTGTAGCTATCCCTTTAGGTGTTTATTCTTTATTTCTAGTATCTGTTTGTATATACGTATCTGTGTGTGTGTGTGTGTGTGTGTGTGTGTGTGTGTGTGTGTGTGAGAGAGAGAGAGAGAGAGAGAGAGAGAGAGAGAGAGAGAGAGAGAGACTCTCCAGAGACCTGCTCAAGGCAGCTCATACATGAAAACACCATAAAATCATAGAAAAAATTAAAAACCAATATTTTTCTCCTTTCCTTTTCACAGTCACTTCTGCATATATGCTTAACAGGTCATCTCCTATTTTGTTTGCTATGATGTTCCTGAACTGATCTTTAATTTTTGCCTGGGGTGGAAAAGTTTTTAATTCACTCGTTGAGGTCCTATGAGAGAAAACAGAGCTCTCTAGCTTAAAGTTGCCCCAATCTCACGCCAAAATGGGCCTTTGCCTGAAATCTTCTTCTTTCTTTGCAATACTGAATAACAAAAGATGTTCCAGGGCAGCAGTAACAACACCTCTTCACATCAGAAGTCAGTGACTGTAATCTCTAGCTGATGAAATGAAAGCTAGCCATCAAAGCCAGCATCATTCAGAACACAATTCAGAAGACACCTGATCTTTATACTTTGCAAATCAGGTTGGCTGCCATCTTTGACTGTATTCCAAGCCAGCCTGTTCCCACAGACTCAGCACATTGCAATCCAAAAACTTTAAAAAGAGCGAGAAAATGGGAAGCCAGCATTGATTGGCAAGATAACTGGCAACTTGGGATTTCCATCACTTCACAAATATTAGCATGCTTTTTAATAAGTTCCAAGAAAAAATGAATAGACATCATCTAGTATTGAGCAGAGTTGTTATCTAGACTCTCACATTGGATTGTCTTGCTTCACACACTCAAGAGCTCCTTCCTCTCGCACTTGTCCATACTGAGCAGTGTTCTGCATATGCTCGACCTGTTAAGAAAAATCACATGAGTGAACGGCAGACACATCTTCCTTCTCAAGTCTAATGAATGAAATGAGAATAGTTTTGTTAGAGAATGAATAAATGTGGTATAGTACATAGAGGACTCTGCTGTGAAGCTCACTTGATGCCAATTGCTATCTCTCAGCCTAATAGGTTTCACAGGGTCATTTACAGAATCAAATAAAATAATGCCCACACCCTTTGGAGGAAGGATGGGCTAAAATAAAATAGATATCTGTAGAATTCCAATCTAAATAGAAGTCTTATCAACAGTCATAATCTATTTATCATGAAGACATACAGGTTACTAGGTCAAAATCTAGCTGACATAGTCTCTGCCTTTGGTAAAATGCTTATGTAACTGGCTCATCCTTTCCTATGATGGAATAGTGGACATAAGCCACTCCTTTCCACTGTGTCACTAAAGTGACAAATGGCACAGGCCTTCCTATGTGGGGAGAGCCACATGAATAAGGGCCAGATTTATATGATTATTCCCCCTCAAGGAAAGGATAAAGAATTATTATTTATTTATTTATTTACAACATTTTGATCCCACCTTTCTGGCTTCACAAGAACCATCAAGGCAGCTACCAATTCAAAACATATATGCTAAGATCACATTTTAAAACCATTAAAATCACACCCCTGACTCACATCATTAAAACAAATTAAAAGCAGAGTTAAAATACACACAATGATATTAAAACATCCATTAAAACACTGGTCAAGAAGAAGGGATCACTGAGGGAATGTCAAATGAAACAAAAAAAACTCTTCACCCACTGGTGGAAGATGGCAACAGAAGGGGACAGATTAATCTCCCTGGGCAGACTATGAACTGAGCCCTCATGTGCCCAAACTTCCGTGAGAATGCCTCATCACAGATTGCTTTAGAGCTGTCCCCAACCTTGTTAAGCCTGTGGGCACTTTGGAAATTTTGAAAACAAGGAGATTGTGCCACCACAGAATGGTTGTCATGGAAAGGTGCAGCCAACCACAAAATGGCTGCTGTGATGTCGGGGTGTGTGTGTTCTGAGCCAGGTGCCTTCCTACGATAAATATGACTTGTTTCTGATGGGTGTTGCAAACACAATGGTGATTCCTCCTTGACTGTTATGAAGCATCCTGCTACACTAGGGTGATGGAAAAACTAGATCTGGCTCTTTGCTTTGGGAAAGAAGCAAGTGGGCATCACATTGGGGGAATCAGTGTTCTAGATTATGCTTTTCTACGATATGAAAGGATCAGTTAGGTAAAATAGTTTTCTGAACCAGGCATCTGTTCTTCACCTTAGACCACCCACCTCTGTTCAAGACTGTGGCATTCCAACATCGCCTGTATTTGCTGTTGAACTGTGTATTTGTAATGTTGAAATGTCGTATTTGGCTAATGATACATAATACAGGCTGTGGCCAAATCAGACACCATGCATTCAACAGATCGTGCCCCTTGTGTGTGTATCTCAGTATCAAACTAAGGTTTTCCCAGTTTGAAATGTTTTCACGCAGAGCTCCTATTGTGTTGAAGCATACAACATGATTGAGACAATTTTCCTTCTAGCTGTCAGGTATCTCCTCAGGCAGAATTCGAATTTTTTTGGATGTAGACATTAGTCCATTTCACGTATTTACAGCACAGTTCAACAGCAAATACAATTCTCAGTCTGAGTATGATGGTATAAGGGGCCCCTTCCCTGTATATTTGCTGAGTCACATGCTGAGCAGTCTCTTGGCCTCAGCTGGTAGCTGCATTATCCAAATCCAGAAAGAAGGAACTTGAATTTCTTATTCAAGTGGCTTGTGCTGCTGTTTTCCTCACATCCCACCATTAACAGTTAAGATAAAGAAGACCAAAGGAACTATTGGAAGCCTTACAGGAAAGCCATTGCTGAGGCATTTGTTGGAAACACGTAACTATGCACTGTAGCCATGATTCAACGAATTGATTCAGACAAATGGGCAAGAACCGTGCTGCACTGCTGAAGGTGCATGCTGTCACTATTACATTAATTTGTGTAACAATTTCAGCATCATTTGAATAAAACAGTTATGAAATGGTTGGGTGATGCTGTGCTCCTTCCCATCCTTGCTCTATTTCCTATAGAAAAGAACCACCCATCCTTTCAAAACATTTAGAGACCAGTCTATTACTGACTGGCAGAGAAGGAAGAAGGCTTTTTAAAATTATTATCATAAGAGCCACAATCCTCCCTTCAATTACGCACACACTTCCCAGTGATTCCCAGTAAGTACAGTATAAAGCCTGAAATTAGTTATAGGTGAGCTTCTTTTTCTCAGGCCTTATAAGTTTTGCCCCCAAATAACAGGGGGGGAATCTTTTTTAAAAATCTTAGCTGGTTCATAATATTTTGCTGCACGTGTGTGGTTGTAATACAGTCACTTTAAAACTGTAGTGCAGGGACGGACAGACAGCTGTGCATTGCATAACTGCATGATGCTTCCTTTCCTTCCATTTATATTGTGCATCATGACTCCCAGGTCCCTGATTGACTGGTGGAACCTGCTTCCCTCACTGTTTTATGTCCTTGTGGCATATATGAGTTTCATGTGCTTCCATGAGGATGACTGGAGTACTGGACAGTAAACTGAGTGAGCCACTGTTCTATAAATCATGATGTCATTCAAACACACACACACATCTGTTTCCATGGCTGGGATGAAAGAACAGTTCCTCAGAAAGACTGATGAAGAGGTTAAAGTAATCAAGTTTTGAGTGTGCACTAGCAGATGATACTAACCTTAGCTACCTGGTCCAATAAAGACTTAATGCTGGAGGCATAATAGCGGGACATCAATGCAAGACACTGGCTGATTCTGCATTGGCTTTTCCCTCCCGTTGTTTTATGAAACCCACTTTGGAACAGAAATTCCTGTCTGCATTGCATGCTGGTTTCACTTCCTTTGATTATCGGGTTTTATGGTAGCTTCCATATTCCATGCCACTTTTGAGTTCTTTGTTCATCGGATTTTATTGCACCTTCTTTATAGATTTATGGACGTTGTATGGCCATTTCAGGGTGACTTTGTCACCAGTACAGCATTGCCACGAGGTATTTGAATGTGGCTTTGAGCTGCACTTTTCCCTCCCCGTTGAGAAAATGTGGAGCAAATGTTAGATGCAGAATTGCCCCAAGTTGCAAACATGGACTCTGGTTAACATGAAGTCTTTTGGCCTGAAGTGGTATGCCTGGAAGGAGCCTGAGCTGATGAGGAAATGAATGGTAATGTTTCTCAATTAATGTTGTGGGTCTGAATTGTTAGGAAATGGATCTGTCCAAGTACCCATCAAGGCTTGGAGGATCATGGCATTCATGCAGTACAGAGCACATAGGTTGTCAGCCTCCCAAGTGGAGACACTGGACCCAGCCTGTATTCTCTGTAATGTGTGAAGTGGAAGTGCTTTAGCCTCCACCTGTGCACTACTCCTCCAAAGGATGTTGGATCTGGTAAGCACTGTCCCCGGAACTTCTCAGCAAAGTGGGAAGAATGTAACAATACATTCTGGTATAGTGGTTAAGAGTGGTGGACTCTAATCTGGAGAACTGGGTTTGATTCCCCACTCCTCCACATGCAGCCAGGTGGGTAACCTTGAGTCAGTCAAAGTTCCCTGAGAGCTGTTCTCTCAAGAGCAGTTCTCTCAGGGCTCTCTCAGCCCCACCTACCTCACAGGGTGTCTGTTGTAGAGAGAGGAAAGGAAGGAGATTGTAAGCCGCTTTGAGACTCCAAGTGAAGGACGGGGTATAAATCCAATCTCCTCCTCCTCCTCCATACAACTACAGATAGCATTTCAAGATAAGGATGCCCAAATGATATCAAAAATTCAGATTATGAGCATTGAAAATTCTTATTATGAGCCCTCCATGTGTGAATATTGTCAGTACCACCAGCTAAAACAGGAGAATCTTAACTTCAAATGATGATACATAAAACAAAAACAGAAACCTATCAGAATATAAAGAAAACCTGATAAAAAGTATGACAAGGAAGGAGCACAATTTGTTAAAAAATATCATTGCAGTGGCAGTAGTCCTGCTTTCGAAGAATGTACAGCCTGCAGATAAAATATGCTACAGTATCACATACTTGAATGCTGTGTACTCTTATAACTCATGAAAATATTGTAACTCAGTTCTTACTAAACCAACTGCCATATTGCCATCCACCTTTCTTTCTCCATCCTATCAATCATAGCTGTGAATCCTAAATCAAAATCTGGCAATACCTTCATATTCCTCTGCTTTTCATTTTTTCCAACCAACACTTACAAATCGTGTTAGCAGTTAACTAGATCTGGACTGTGCATAAATGTTACCATTTACTTCAGTATTCATTTAAATTTTAGCATATGATGTATTGGGGGGGGGAATTGAACTCCAGGCCCAGAACAGGAGACCAGTGGAGATAAACACAAGGTTTTAACTGGAGTACCTAGCACTTAGATAGTGGAACTGAAAGGTTACAGACAGGCTGGTGAGTGAGATTGCATGAAGCTTTGTGGTGCCCCGGGGCTTAACACTGTTCCCTTTCTGCATCACAATTATGAGGTTATGATTGCAAGTGGAAACAAAGAACCAGTATGGCTTTGTAAATTGATCATTTTTTCCCCTTATCATTTGTTAATCTACATACACCTAAGTGCCAGTGAATACTGTGTGCTCCTTGTCAAAGTGGGTCATTAGTTCACTTACTATATGTTTTGTAACAGCAATCCACCCCCTCCTCCATTTGTTTAAAAGCCTCCAAGAACAATGTTGGTCAGACCTTTCAAGGCTTTTAATGTGTTTCACATTTTAAAAACCAAATCTACACTATTATGGAATTTCTCTCTCTCTCTCTCCCTCTCCCTCTCTCTCTCTCTGTGCGTGCGTGCATGTTTTAAAACTAGACCAGTGCAAGAATCTTTGGGCTGTATTGCCTTTTTTGAAAAAGAAAGAAAAGGAAACAGTGCTTGGTGTTTCTGTATTTTATCATTATTTCTTAGTAAGAATTTAGAGTCTAGATCATGTTAAGTGTCGTATGTGTTGTGTAGTTGGTTCGACACATTAGAGATCATGAGACAGTGTGATGTTAAGCATAATCATTTACTGGACACAACAAGAACACAGAATACTGGCTGGGTGACCAACTATATACAGACCTGGGGAGACACCCCTGGGTCCCATTGGCGGGTTTAAACTCCCCGCCCTTGTTCCCATTGGTTCCCCAAAAGAAGATTCAGGAGCCTATTCCCTATTGTTATCTGGGACTCAAGCTTCAGCTGTGTCACTGTCACCCTGTGGCAGTCAGTGGACACAACACCCCTGACCCCATAGTTCGATCTCTGCCTATGTAACATAGTCCTTCAGGTATGTGGAGGTTTGGTGTTCCCTAATGGACCTCCTTGGGGATGGCACTGGAGCTTCTTGGTTGTTCAGTTGCAGTGGCCCCAGGAAGGTGCCTGTGTTTTCCGCCTCTCTGGCTGTGGTGGTGGTACCTCATCCGATATCTGCACCGGGGTCAGTGCTCTCCCCTCGGGGGGGCACAGTGAGGGAAGCCGGTTCCCGTTCCTGAACTCTCCCCTGGTCTGAAGCGGCGACCAGCACTTCTCTGGTGTCTCCTGGGGTCTGGATCTCTCTCACTTCTGGGAGCATGCGCCACCTTAACTGGTCCACGTGGCATCACAGGACCTGCCCACAGTCCATTGAGACCTCATACAACACCGGTCCTGTGGGGCCGATGACCCTGCCTGTGATCCACTCCTGACCCTTGCCGTAGTTTCTGACGTATACTGGATCTTCCGGGAAGAGCCCCTGAGGTGCCTCCCATTGCTTGCACAGGGTCCACGACTCTGGACCCCTGTCTGGGTGTAGGCAGTCTAGGAGGATTGCAGGCCTCTGGCCCATTAGGAGTTCCACGGGGCAGCGACTGCTTACCAGGTTGGGAGTAGTCCATTGTGCCAGAAGGAACCGGGCAAGGTGGAACTCCCAGTCCCCTTCCGTCAGGCAGCTGAGGGCTTCTTTGCGGTGCAGACCATGCGCTCCACTTGTCCGTTCGTCGTGGGGTGGAAGGGCGCTGACCTGATGTGCCAGATCAGGCTGTCACAGAGCAACTGCAGGAACTCCTCAGAAGTAAATGCCTGACACGATTGTGTCAGGCAGGCCTTGGGTGGCAAAGATCTTGTGGAGAGCCTGGATGGTGGCTCTGGAGAAGGTGGTGGAAACCGGACTACTAGGTGGGCTAGGTGGGCTGGGCCTGGCAGCACTTCACCCAGGCTTCCACTTCGCTGTCTATGCCAGGCCACCAGATGTAGCTCCGGGTGAGGGCCTTCATGTGTACAATCCTGGGGTGTGCCTCGTGTAGGGCCTGGAGAACGTGGTGCTGAAGGGCGCTGGGGACCACCACCCTGTCCCCCCATAGCAAGCAGCCCTTGTAAGCCGAAAGCTCCTCTCACCGGGCCATAAATGCAGTGAACTCAGGCCCTTCTGTAGCTGCCAGCCACCCCCTCACCACCCAGCCTAAAACCTGGGAAATGACAGGGTCCTGGCTCAAGCAGTATGCAATGTCCGCAGCCTGGAGAGGGGCATCAGGGAGACCCTCCAGCTGGAGGATGCGATGTGCAGGAGCTGGATCTTCATCCACATCTGGCAGGAGGAGATGGCTCAGGGTGTTGGCATGGCCCATAGCCTTCCCTGGGCAGTGTTGTAGGGTATAATTTTAGCCCACAAGGAATATGGACCACCACAAGACCCGCGGGGAGAGGACTTGCGGCGTCCAGCGATCTGCAGCAAAGAGACCCAGCAGGGGGCGGTGGTCCATGGTGATGGTGAAGGGCCTGCCGTAGACAAAGTCAAGGAACTTCTTGACCCCAGCCACAATCACCAGTCCCTCATGATCTATCTGGGTGTAGTTACATTCAGCCGCAGATAGGGTCCGCAAGTAGTATGCAACCGGGACCTCCTGCCTGTCTGGAAGATGCTGTGCTAGCACTGTGCTGACACCATAGGGTGAAGAGTCACAGGCCAAGACCACCGGCAAGGACTCATCGAAATGGGTCAGGGACAGAGTTAGAGATCCTTGATGCCTCAGAATGCGGCGGCCTGGTGGGGGCCCCATGACCAAGGGGCCTGCTTGTCTAGCAAGCGGTGTAGGGGTTCAGCTACCGCCGCCTTGGGGGGGAGGAAGGCATGGTAGAAGTTGAGAAATCCAAGAAAAGCCTGAAGCTCGGCTTTTGTTTTAGGTGGTAGAGCCTCCACGATGACCTTCACCTTGTTCCTGGCTGGGTGCAGGCCATCCACGTCCACAGAAGCAGTCCTGGAGGGCCGTGTTGAGTTGGAGCCCAAACATACAGTTGGCTGCAAGGCAGTGGAGCTCAGCGCTGAACTCTGCTGCAGTTTCACGGCCCTGCTGGCTCCTTGATGAAATACCACATGGTATGTCATCTCTGAGGACTTTGGTGTGTAATGGTTCTGGACCGCCTGCACAATCTCATTAAATGTGCTGTCCTCCAGTGTCTTGGGAGACAGGAGGTATTGGGCCAGATCCACAATGGCTGGGCCACAGAACCCCAGGAGGAGGCCCTTCTTCCTGGTCTCGCCTGTCACCTGATAGAAGATGAGGACTTGTTTGAGTCCAGTGACCCAAGCTCCCCATTGCTGCGGGTGGGTTGGGTCAAATGGCGGTACCAGACCAGATCCTGGAGCTAAAGCCATACTGCTGATCGGTTGTGGCAGCTGGATGGAAGCGGCTTGCTGACCCTTGGTGCTCATGAACGGAGCATAGGCGGAGGTGTGTGGTCTTCCTTGGTGCCCCGATAGCTTGGCTGGCTCAGCGGGATCCCATCCTCGTCACCATTGTTGTGTAGTGGGTTCGATGCATTAGAGATCACGAGACAGTGTGATGTTAAGCATAGTCATTTACTGGACAGAACAAGAACACAGAATACCGGCTGGGTGGCCAACTATATACAGACCAGGGGAGGCACCCCTGGGTCCCATTGGTGGGTTTAAACTTCCCACCACTGTTCCCATTGGCTCCCCAAGGGAAGATTCGGGAGCCTATTCCCTATTGTTATCTGGGACTCAAGCTCCGGCTGTGTCGCTGTCACCCTGTGGCGGTCAGCGAACACAACAGTATGAAAGCTGGTCCTGGCTCTCACTTCCTGGCTTAGGCAGGCATTCTCGCAGTCCTCTGCAGAGGTTTTTTTTTCTCTCTCTGCAACCTAACTAGTCACTGGTAAACAAGCCCGTAGCCAGGATTTCTTTTTTTGGTAAAACTCTCCTAAAAAGGAGAGAATTTTATTCTTTTTATCAGAAAAGGAAGGGGTAGACAGATGGAGAAAGAAAAAAAGGTGGAGTGAAGTTTTCTCTGTTAAAATGGGTTAGTTTTGTTGTTGTTGTTGTTGTTGTTGTTCAGTCGCACAGTCGAGTCCGACTCTTCGCGACCCCATGGACCAGAACACGCCAGGCCCTCCTGTCTTCCGCTGTCCGCTGAAGTTTGCTCAATTTCATGTTCGTTGCATCGATGACACTGTCTAACCATCTCATCCTTTGCCGTCCCCTTCTTCTTTGACCTTCAATCTTTCCCAGCATCAGGGTCTTCTCCAGTGAGTGCTCCGTTCTCATTTGGTGGCCAAAGTATTTGAGCTTCAGCTTCAGGATCTGGCCTTCCAGGGAACAGTCAGGGTTGATTTCTTTTAGGATTGACTGATTCGATCTCCTTGCAGTCCAAGGGACTCTCAAGAGTCTTCTCCAGCACCACAGTTCAAAAGAATCTATTCTTCGGCGCTCGGCCTTCCTTATAGTCCAACTCTCACAGCCATACATTACTACAGGGAATACCATTGCTTTGACCATGCGGACTTTTGTTGGCAAGGTGATGTCTCTGCTTTTTATCATGCTGTTTAGGTTTGCCATCGCTTTCCTCCCAAGGAGCAGGCGTCTTTTAATTTCATGGCTGCAATCACCATCTGCAGTGATCTGGGATCCTAGGAATGTGAAGTCTGTCACTACTTCTACGACTTCCCCTTCTATTTGCCAAGGAGTGATGGGCCCAGATGCCATGATCTTAGTTTTTTTGATGTTGAGCTTCAAGCCCACTTTTGCACTCTCCTCTTTCACCCTGAGCAAGAGGCTCTTTAGGTCCTCTTCACTTTCTGCCATCAGAGTGGTATCGTCTGCATATCTGAGGTTATTGATCTTTCCCCCAGCAATCTTAACTCCAGCTTGTGATTCATCCAGGCCAGCATTTCGCATGATGTACTCTGCATATAAATTAAATAAGCAAGGTGACAATATACATCCTTGTCGTACTCCTTTTCCTATGCTAAACCAATCAGTTGTTCCATATCCGGTTCTAACTGTTGCTTCTTGACCCTTATACAGGTTTCTCAGGAGACATGTGAGGTGGTCCGGTACTCCCATCTCTTTAAGAACCTGCCATAATTTATTGTGATCCACACAATCAAAGGCTTTAGCATAGTCAATGAAGCAGAAGTAGATGTTTTTCTGGTACTCTCTTGCTTTCTCCATAATCCAGCGAATGTTGGCAATTTGATCTCTCGTTCCTCTACCTCTTCGAAACCCAGCTTGTACTTCTGGCAGTTCTCTATCCACATACTGTTGGAGCCTAGCTTGTAGGATTTTGAGCATGACCTTGCTAGCGTGTGAAATAAGTGCAATTGTGTGATAGTTTGAACATTCCTTGACGTTGCCCTTCTTTGGGATTGGAATGTAAACTGACCTTTTCCAATCCTGTGGCCACTGTTGTGTTTTCCAAATTTGTTGGCAAATTGAGTGCAGCACTTTAACAGCATCTTCTTTTAAGACTTTGAATAACTCAGCTGGGATACCATCACCTCCACTAGCTTTGTTGTTAGTAATGCTTTCTAAGGCCCATTTAACTTCGCTTTCCAGGATGTCTGGCTCGAGGTCAGTGATTATACCATCGTGGTTGTCAAGGACATCGAGGTCCTTCTTGTATAGTTCTTCTGTGTATTCTTGCCATCTTTTCCTAATCTCTTCTGCTTCTGTTAGGTCCCTACCGTTTTTGTCCTTTATCATGGCCAGCTTTGCATAGAACGTTCCCTTGATTTCTCCAATTTTCTTGAAGAGATCTCTAGTCCTTCCCAATCTATTGTTTTCCTCTATTAGTTTTAGTTAGTAATTAGTTAGTTTTAGTTAGTAATTAATACCATCTTTCGGCATCCATCATGGTTAGAAGGTCTTCTTTTTAACTTTGCAAAGTCCAGAAATACTCTGTTAATACAGTTAGTAAAGTCCATTGGGGTTAGTAGTTAAACAGCTCCTTACAGATGCGACTCAAACAGTCCTCAAGGTGTCTTCTTTTTAAATCTCTTCCAGTTATGGACTAAGTCCTTTTTAACCTTGATGGCTTCCTCTCCTTCACCTCCTTCCCCTGGGCTGCTGTTTTCCTCGCTGCTTCTCATGATTTTGAGTGCTGCGTCTTCCCTCATGCCGGTGTGTCTCTTCAGATGCCTTTGCATTTCAAGGATGTAGTCTTTCTTCTTTCTTTTCTGAGCTTCAGATTTCCCGGGCGCCATAACCACTTCGCAAAAAATTAGATCTCCGATGTCTTGTTTGCTTTGCTCGACCCCCCCTTCTACTGGCAGAGTAATTTCTTTTATAAAAGCAGAATTGGCTTGGACAGCCATATCCACCTCTTAAATCTTTCGCTTCACTGCCAGTCAGGGGTGCCAATACATTCGTCAAACTAAATCCGAGATCCTCTTTCTCTTCTTCTTTTACGCCCTGAGAACTTAAAATCCATGCTTTCTGTTCGAATTCCGCCATCTTCCTTGATGTTTCCGATATCAATTCCTGTCGACTGATGAAGACACATTCCACTTTGAGCAAAGTTTCATTGATTTTCTGCATTTGCTCCAGCAGAGGGCGCAGAATCTCATTTTCCTGTTGATTGACAGCAAGCTCTGGGGGGGGGCTACTCGGACCGGAAGTCCCACCTCTCATCTTTTCCGGTTTCTGCAGGACTCTCCCCGTAGTCGACATTTTGTTTTATTATTTACTTTTTAAAAGTTCGTGCCGCATCCCCAGGAAGCTAATACGGTCGTATTCTTTTATACAACCCCGACGGTACTTTCACCAACAGTTCTTTCTCTCTTCCCCCCTCCGCGCTCCCTTTGTAGATCTTGCTTCTCAAAAGGGGTGGGGACTCCTCCCTCCTCCCATACGCTTAAACGCTTGCGGGGGGGTTTAAATTCACGCTTCAAAATAGACCTTCCACTCACGATTCGATGGCACTTCTTCTTTTAAAATTAAATCATCTCGCTGTCTTCACTCCTGGAAGTCGGTGGCGTTGCTAAGTCCCATGATGGGCACGACGCAGCGGGGCCGATTGGGGCGGGGAGAAAGCCTCAATTTCCCGGCTGTCTGCCGACAAAGAGGTTACTCCCCAAGCGCCCCCGGTTCGGAGCCTTTGCCTAAGGCTCACTAGGGTCTTCCGCACATGCGGAGACCCCCCCTAACTGCGTGTGGGCTAGCCGCCTCCGGGAGCGTCCCGAGATGCGGCCGCCATTCGCAACGCCGAAACCGACCTAGCCAGGATTTTTAAAGTCAGGGGACATTTAAATTTCTTAGCGGGTACTGACTAATCACCACCCATCCTCTGAGCACCACGCCAAGCAGCAACCCAGCAGAACTGGGGGAAGAGAGCAGGAAAGAGAAGGAACAGTGACATATGGGGCAGCCATGCCAGCAGTACCTGGCACAGTCCTGAGCTACTCTGCAGCTTCTGCTACCTGATCCTCTACCAAGATGCCAATGCCACCTCACTGTGGCTCCTTGAGGCCCAGCTCCTTCCCTGCACCTGCCACCACTGGGGAGCCCTGGGCTGGGTGGGAAGTTGTGGGGCCTTGCCAGTAAGTCAGGGGGCCTAGCCCTGAGATGCCCCACTGTAGCTACAGGCCTGCTGGAAAACTACTTTAAGAAGAAAAATGTGCCAACCAACTCATGGTGGCCCTTTTCAAGGCAAGAGATGAGCAGAGGTGGTATGCCATTGCCTTCCACTCCATAGCAACCTCAGTCCTCCTTGGTGGTCTCCCCTGCAGCAAATTTAGGGAGTTCTCTCCTAAGACCTACTATGGTCCTGGCAAGTAAGACAGCATCATTGGCATAAAGAAGGATGGAAATGTGATGCTGCCGTAAATGTAAATCGGCTGAATCAAGATAACCCACAATATCACTAATATAATAATTAAACAACATAGGGGCCAATGGACATGTCTTACTCCTTTGTAGGTACTAATTGGCCCTGACAGACTTCCCTTCCCATTGTATCTGACTCTCAATTGCGAGTGGTCGTAAAGCACTGTGATAAGTAAAAGGAGCCTTTTATCTATGGAAAAAGCTTCCAGTTTGGCCCATAGCCGAATTCTGGAAATAGAATCAAAAGCTGCCTTGAGGTCAATAAAGGCAGCAAATAGCGTGACAGGGCCCTTTGTGGCATATTTTTTGATGAGATGTTGTATAGTGAGGCAGTGATCAAGGGTAGATCCATGCTCTCTGAAACCCGCCTGCTCTGAAGCAATCACATTCTCCAGGACCAGCCAGGAAGTGAATTTATCCAGGAGATGTTTGGCATATAATTTACTACAGATGTTTAATAAACTGATGGGATAGTAATTTGAGGGCTGAACACACATTGATGCACAAAACCCCTGGCAAATAGATATGTCCATCCTCATTGCAATTAATACATTCTAACAGTTGGAATACAACTGCTAAATATAATGGTTTCCCTCTACAAACCTATTCTATGTAAGAATGGTGCACTAGGAAAATGCTCATTTGTCATTCCATGTTAGTGGAGTAGGTGAAAGATGTTTTACCAAAAGTCAGATTGTGTTGCATGAAGGTTATCATCAGTCAAATCTCTGGGATTAGGATACCTCTATTGATATCATTTGTGTCAGAATAGCATTGTGCACTGGATTGACATACAACATTTACAGTGAAAACCCAGAAAAACACAAGTGATGAATAAACATAATGGTAACATCAACAGAAGCCCAGTGATCAATAAGGTCTGCTGGGCATGGCTAAGAAGGTTCTTCTTTAACTGAGACACTGGAAAGGCATTCAGAATAGTAACAAAGCTCTTCTCAAAGTAGTACTGCAGCAATCCTTGTGTGCACATGTGCAGATACACACAACGTTAAAAAGATTATAAAATTTAAGAAATGACAAAACAGTATGTAAAATCATCTTAACTGATGCCTTGGGTACTCTCCAATAGGTGCCACTAGTGTGAGGCTTATGTGACCACTTAACCACACAGCATATACAATGGAACAGTTCTGTTTGTTTGGATAATTCAGGAAACACATTTTATATCATCAGTTTTCTTAGCTTCTGCAATATTGAATACTATTGGGATTCATCCAGAAACTGCAGTTGGTAACAACAATTATTGGTAGAAATGCAGGGGGGGGAAATCCATGCAACAGTTCTTCTATCAAGGGAAACTCATCAACTGTTGCATTTTTAGATAGTCTGGAAATGTTGTTAGATAATGTTTGCACACCTTTATGTTCTACATCAGAGACTTATAATACATTCATATGTGTGTGTCATGTGAGTATCAGCCACTTCTCTTCCACCTACTCATACTTCCTTCCTAATAGCAAATTGTTCCAAAATATCTTGTCAGCAGACCCTTCCTGAATGTGTGAGTCACTGCTTCTTTATGTCCTATGAACTAATCTTGCTTACTTTGCCCTTGCCTTACAATTGCTCCATCCAATTTGTGTTCATGAAAGAAGCTCCCATCTGCACACTGATATATTTGTTGATGTTGTAATTCAAATAGCTTCAGAAAAGTGAGCATTGTCTACTTTATAAATTTTGCTGTTAATGATAACTGTATTAGCAATATGTGATCTGGCAAATTACACCTGTATTTGAATATTCTTTCACTTAGGCAGAAATTCAGCACTGTGTAATTCTACCTTCGCTAGAGTCTTTCATAAGGCCAGTGAATTCAGGAAAGTTCCTTGAGCAAGTTGACTTTGCAAGAGATATCAGAGGCCTCCATGTGTGTATTGTGAAGCCTAATGGCTTGAAATGGCCAATTCTGCACCATCTGTCTTTTAGCATTACAGGCCTGATTCATGTTTAGTCAGCCCCTCCAAATCTGTGACTGAAGCAGTCACCAGGAGGAGCAGTGACCAGGTCTGTAGAAGGAAATATGTTCTCTTTAATGGGTTCACCAGAACTGCAGCTCATGGCTTGGCTTACTTCCTTATCTGCTTTGCATGTCTTTAGTATTTTCTAGCACATGATTGGTAGCCCATGGTTTGAACTTCCTTTTAGAATAGAAGCTCTGACTTAGAGTTTCCCATCTACAGAACAGGCAAATATCACCTAAATGCTTGATTCCTTTATAATATATGTATTACATGTTATATGTGATATTTAAGTTTGCCTCTAGCTGGCCTGACATGCTGAACTTAAGCACAGAGCACAATCTAAAACTTCAAGTGACACAACTGGGGTCTGGATGCTATGCTATGCTGCAGTTTGCCTTTCTCACTGAGAATTGGGATAAATTACAAAGAGTACACATCTAATAAGTAATGTAATAGGACTAGGATTACAGAAACAAAGCATAAAGTATTAGACATGATATATTAAACAATGCAGAAAATGGTATTGTATAAATAGAAAACAAATAATAGAGCAAATAATACTTAATACATGCAAAAGTATAGTCCACAGTATATTCCCTGCATTAAAAAACCTTCCTGAACCATTCCATTATAATATAGAAGAAGAAGAAGAAGAAGAAGAACCCTCTTATCTTTATAAAATGTCCTCCTGAACAATTCTGTTTTACATAGTTTCTAGAATGTCATGATCTGTCTGTATACTTTTGGTGGAAAGGGACTTGTGAGCATTTGCAATAGCTGTATCATTTTCTGACATCATGGGCTCTATTAAAGGTAAAGGTTTCCCTTGCTCAAAAGCTAGTCGAATCCAACTCTAGGGGGCGGTGGTCAGCTCTGTTTCCAAGCCGAAGAGACAGCACTGTCTAAAGATGTTTCCATGGTCATGTGTCCGGCATGACTAAATGCTGAGGTGCACAGAACACTGTTAGCTTCCCACCGAAGCTGTACCTATTTATCTACTTGAAATTTCTTGCTTTCAAACTGCTAGGGTGTCTCTACTAGAGATGTGCAAAAAAAAAAACCCAGTATTTTCAAGGTTCAGATATAGTGAACCAGGAAAATATTGGTATTTCCCGATATTCCCAAATCCCAATACTGAAGGGGCTAACTAAACATGAATCTGGCCTGTCATTTTGGGGGGTATAATGGAGAATGGGGGGGGCAAGTTTCCAAAAGATTGGACCATCTTCCGTTGCTTTAAATGGAGGGGGAAAGGCATTTTAAAAGACCACAGTCTCTTTAAATGCCTTGAGTTCGCTCATTGACTCACGCTGCTTCAAGCCATGCCTGAATAAAACCCAAATAATATTGACTTTTATTCAGACTGAGCTACATTGGTAACTGAAAATAATCTCTAATTTGTTTTTGACTTAAAACCCCCCCCCCCCAATACTGGTATGGTATGCACACCCCTACCCTTTCATTGCTGAGTTCTGTTACTGACTGCAGGTTTCCATCTTTTTGCTGTCACCTATTGCATCAAGGAATTGCCCCCAGAACCTGCTCAGGTACCAGAATTTTGATCCTTATGAACTGGCCAAACTAACAACAGTAGGGGTGTGCAAAAAAAAAAAAAAAAATTTCGTCCCGATTCGGATTCGGCCAAATCGGGCAGAATCCATTTCAGCTGGCAGAAAGACTCCTGCATGTCAACTTCTGCAGTAGGAGCCCATTGGGGAGTCTTTTGGCCAGCCGAATGTCAATTTCAGCCCCATTATATCCTATGGGCCATTGAAATCAATGGCAAAAACATAGGATGTATTCTGAGGGCTGGAGGGGAGGCGGTTTGAGGGAGAGACTCCAAAATCACAGAGTAGCTGCAGGGGCCTCTCCCCAAGATACTCACCAAGTTTCAAGAACATTGGACCAGGGGGTCCAATTCTATGGGCCCCCAAACAGGTTGCCCCATCCCCTCCATTGCTCTCTATGGTGGGAATAAGTTACTTTTTCCCACGGTGCTGTTAGTGGCTCTGGGGGGGAGGGGGTTTGAGGGAGAGGCTCCAAATTTTCAGGGTAGCTTCAGGAGCCTCTCCCCACATAAACCCCCATGTCCCAAAACAATTGGACCAGTGGGCCTCTATTCTATGGGCACCCAAACAGGTTCCCCTCATTACCTCCATTGTTTCCAATGGGAAAACCCAGCCAGCAGCACTTAAGGCAGGCAAGCAGGCAGCACCTAGCAGTCAGACTCTCCCAGAGAATCTCAGGGAAAGTGAACTGTCTTGGGAGGTGCTTGTTTGCCATGAGAACAAGTGGCACACTCCAGAACAAGTGGTACTGTGGCAGTGCAAGCATGCCACAGTGCCACTATAAGTAATCCAGTACTATTAAAAGAGGTGAGGGGGTTGCCCCCCTCCCGGCACCAGAGCATCACTTGCCACAGAGACCAAGAGTTCCTTTTATCCATAGCCACTAGCCACCAGTGTTAATCCATGTGTTAATCACTGTTTGGGTGAAGAAGTACTTCCTTTCATCTGTTCTAACTTCTAACCTGACTGCTCAGCAATTTTATTGAGTGCCCATGAGTTCTTTTCTTGTGAGAAAGGGTGAAAAATACTTCCTTCTCTACCTGCTCTATCCCATGCATAGCCTTGTAAACCTCTTATCATGTCACTCCTCAGTCATTGTTTCTCAAAGCCAAGAACCCCAAGCACCTTAACTTTCTTCATAGGGAAAGTGTCCTCCTCTTATCATTGTAGTTGCCCTTTTCTGCATTTTTTCCAGTGCTATAAATATTCTTTTTTGTGTGTGTGTGTGGTGTGAGTGGTCCAATGTGGTTGCACCATCAATTTATACAGGGCAGGGCCTGTATAAATGTTGTTCCAGTTGGTCTTTTGGGGTTTCTGTGTGGCACGATGGCATGCTGAAGATGCCACCCTTCAGTAAGATCCGCAGCAGCCTGTACCCAAGCATTCTCTGCTGTGGCCAGGGGTCTTTTTTTTGGGGGGGGAGCGTGCTGGAGCACTGCTCCAGCAGCTCAGGAGCCACAACAAATGGCGATGGCAGCAAGCCCCACCTAAGCTGGTGTCCATGGCCTACAACGAAGCGCTGCGGCCTGGGGGATGCACAAAGAGGCCCCCGCTGGTGTCCCCGGGCTGGGAGCACTGCAACTCGGGGGACACCAGGAGAGTGCCACCGCTGTGTCCCCCGGGCCCGCGCAAGAGCACTGCAGCTTGGGGGAGGCTGGAGAGCCCCGCCGCCACGTTCCCTGGGCCTGCACAGGAGCACTGTGGCTTGAGGGATGCCAGGAGAGCCCCATTGCTGTGTCCCCTGGGCCTGCGCAGGAGCGCTGTGGCTCGGGGGATGTCAGGAGAGCCCCGCCGCTGGCTTCCCCGGCCGCCACCGAAGCGGTAAGTAAGGGATCCGTGGGGGTGGCAGGGGCTTGATGGGGGGTGGGTGGGAGAGCCTCCCTCCCACCCTCCATTTCTTTGCCATCTTTCCCTCCTTTCCCTCCTTTTTTCCTCTCTTTCCCTTCTCTTCCTTCCTTCCTCTCTTTTCTTCCTTTCTTTCTCTCTTTCCCTTCTCTTCTTTCCTTCCTTCCTTTCTTTTCCTCCTTTCCTTCTCTCTTTATTTCATTCCCTCCTATTCTTCTCTCCTTTTCCTCTTTCCCTCCTTCTTCCCTTCTCTCTTTCTTTCTTGCCTTCTTCTCTTTCTTTCCCTCCTTCTTTCCTTCTCTTTCTTTCCCTCTTTCCTTCTTTCCTTCTTTCATTCTCTCTACTCTCTCTCTTTCCTTTCCTCTTTCCTCCTTCTGTGGCCCAACTCCAGTGAGAAGAGGTTTAAACTTTAATCCCCTGCTCTCTTCGCTCCCCCCCCAGGCCAGCTGGGGAAGGGAACGGGAGGCTTTTGAAGATGCCTCCCCCCTTTTGCTTCCCCTTCTGACATCCCTTCGGTGATGTCAGGGGCCATTGCATATGCTAATAGCCTAGTAGCTCATTAGCATACCATATGCTAATGAGCTCCTGCAGCTCTTTTTCTATGAAAAGACCCCTGGTTGTGGCTCCCACTTTTGTGCAATAGTCTTCCTAAGGAGGTCAGGAAGGCTCCCACACTTTGAGCATTCTGTAGAATGTATAAAATGGAATTGTTCAGGAGGGCATTTTTATAAAGGAAATAAGGCTGTAGTATAACAGAATTATTTAGCACAATGTTTTTGCATCTCTTGTATTTTATGTCCTGTATTATATCGCTTTGTTTTCTAACTTTGAAATCCAATTTTATTACAATGTTTATTGTATAACTATAGTGTTCCTATTCCATTGTTTTCAGTTTTGTAGTCCACCTTGAGTCTCAGCATGAGAGATGGATTATTACAATATATAAATATGGGCAGCCAAAATCAGTGTTGCCAAGAGCCACCACAGGCCCCTGGACAAAGATCCCACTTGGGCCTCCCATATAATCCTGATCACTTGGTGGCTGTTACAGTGCATCTATAATCAGAGGTCATTTCATAGAAAAAGAGTTGCAGGAGCTCATTAGCATAACTCATTAGCATAACCACCCTGAGCCCGTTCGCAGGGAGGGTGAGGTAGAAATGTAAATAACAACAACAACAACAACAACAACAACAACTTATTTGCATATGTCACACCCTTATTTATTTATTTTTATTTATTTATTTATTACATTTTTACCCCGCCCTCCCCGCGAACGGGCTCAGGGCGGCTTACATAGGGGCAACCACGTGCCAGAGACAAAACAACTTAAAACCATATAAACAATTAACAGCATACTAAAAAGGTAACCATCCTAAGGTGCTCGACAGTTATTCACAACTCGATCCAATGGTGGTGTTAGTCACAACGATATTGGTCGCAGCGATGTTGATCACAACGGGTACAGCTAGATCTCCCTCGGTTGTCCCCTCCCTCCACCACATAAGATAGTAACATTGGCAGAGGGGAGTGGAGTGGCGGCTCCTACTCGAAAGCCTGGCGGAAGAGCTCCGTCTTGCAGGCCCTACGGAACTGTGAGAGGTCCCGCAGGGCCCTGATCTCCTCCGGGAGCTCGTTCCACCAGGTAGGAGCTGCCACTGAAAAGGACCTAGCCCTCGTGGCCACCAACCTGGCCTCCTTAGGGCCAGGGACCACCAGGAGACGTTGGGACTCAGACCACAGTGCTCTTTGGGGCATATACAGGGAAAGGCAGTCCCTCAGGTATGCCGGACCCAGGCCATATAGGGCTTTAAAGGTAAGCACCAGCACTTTGAAGCGAATCTGGTATGCTATAGGCAGCCAGTGCAGTGCTTTCAGCACAGGCCGGATGTGCTCCCGCCTGGGGATGCCCACCAACAGCCTGGCTGCAGCATTCTGCACTAGCTGCAGCCTCCGGATTTGCCCCAAAGGCAGCCCCATATAGAGGGCGTTACAGTGGTCTAGCCTTGAGGTGACCATTGCGTGAGTCACTGTGGCCAGGTCCTCGTGGTCAAGGAACGGGACCAGCTGCCAAATCAGGCGAAGGTGGTAAAAAGCCGATTTGGCAGTGGCTGCCACCTGGGCCCCCATAGTTAGCGCAGGGTCCAGGAGCACTCCCAAACTCCTAACCTCCGGCGCTGGCACCAGCGGCACCCCATCGAAGGTCGGAAGTGGGAGCCCCAGCCCCAGACCGGTCCGACCCAGGCACAGGACTTCTGTCTTCGCAGGGTTTAGCTTCAACCGGCTCAGCCTGAGCCACCCGGCCACAGCCTGCAAGGCCCGGTGGAGATCTTCGGGGTCAGATTCAGACCGGCTGCCCAACATCAGATAGAGCTGGGTGTCATCTGCATATTGGTGACAACCCAGCCCATACCTCCGGGCAATCTGGGCGAGGGGGCGCATGTAGATGTTAAACAGCATCGGGGAGAGCACCGCCCCCTGAGGCACCCCGCATTCCAGCGAGTGCCTCCGGGACTGCTGCCCCCCTAAAACCACCCTCTGTCCCCGACCTTGGAGGAAAGAGGCGAGCCACTGAAGGGCAAGCCCCTGAATCCCCACGTCGGCGAGGCGGTGGATCAGCAACTGGTGGTCGACTGTATCAAATGCAGCCGACAGGTCTAACAACAACAGTGTCGCCACACCACCTCGATCCAGGTGCCTCCAGAGGTCGTCAGTTAGGGCAACCAGTACTGCCTCTGTCCCATACCCCGGGCGGAAGCCGGACTGGAATGGATCAAGGACTGGAATGCATATGCCACACCCCCTCATGCATTTCACTGCTTTCTGTGATAGCTGATGTCCTGTTATGGGACAGAAGTTGAACCACATATGAGAAAGCCCCCAAAAGGAATCTCATCTCTGTCACATACTTACAAGACAGCCTTGGGCATGATGCTTTCCCTCAACCTCACCTGGAATATATTATTATTATTATTATTATTATTATTATTATTATTATTATTATTATTATTATTACATTTATATCCCGCTCTCCCAGCAAGCAGGCTCAAGGTGGCTAACAATATTTGGCATAGTGTACCAAATTCATATAAAACATTTAAAACCATTTAAAACAATTAAACAATTTACAGTTAAAGTGCTCACAGTGGCATGCTATATAATACATCACCCAATGTTCTCAGCTTAACAGTCTCTGGGCTCCACAAGATGGTATGACGTAATGTCGGTTAGGCTGGCCTTACATCACAAGTATTGGTTGCGGGCATTGATGGTAGTGGTGGCGGCTCCTAATTGAAGGCCTGGTGGAAGAGCTCTGTCTTATAGGCCCTGTGGAATTGCAAGATCCCGCAGGGCCCTTATCTCCTCTGGGGCTTACATCCTAAATTATTGTAAGGATTAGAATAAGGTATGTGAACCATTAAATGCTACATAAATCCTATTTATAAAATACACACATTTGTATTTTCCAAACAGGCAAACTCAACTATCATACATGTAATGAGCTGGTAATCTGAGTCATCCATTTCCAGCACAAATTACCATCTTGCTCCCTACTAATCAATCCTGGACAGGGGAATAAACAATCTCTTGTTATGTGCAGAGGGCTTGTATGAATTGGGCCAAGAGTCACTTTATTAGTGCTGCAATGGGCAAGTGTTACAGATGTTAATTTTATTTTAAAAAATCTTTAAAAATGCAAAACCAAACCTGTTTTGAAGAATAAGAAGCCAAGGCTGCACACACAAAAATGCCCCATGCAAACATACATTTCTTTACTCAGAAATGAGTCCTGCCATGTTCAGTGGACCTTACTCCTAGGAAAGTATGCATCAAAGCACAACAAATTTCCAGACTCCTCTTTAACACTCAATTTAGACTTTCTGTTCTTCAGCAAGCATAAAATCCCACTCAAGAGTCATCCAGTGCCTGACCTCCAGGTTTGGTTATCACTCATAAAACCTTGGACTTTAGAGGTAAGGAGAAAGGCTAATGCCTGAGCTTTCTTGTCTTACTAACCATTTTAAAAGAGGCAGCTATGCTACATAGATTATATATATTTTATATTGGACATTAAAAGTGTACGGGTATACATTCTACATTTTTTTACAAAAGAAGCAATCCAAAAGATTTATCAGCATTGATAAAACAACAGCAGGAAATTTTAAAGATTCAAAGGTTCAGTGACAGACTGATAACACAAAAACCCAACATTGTTCCATGGCTTTTTTTTTTTTTTTTTTTTTTTTTTGCTGAGGCTCATGCAAAGCCGGCTACTGATCTGGTATGTTCTTAACTTACATCTTCTACCAATAAGGAGCTAGCAGCTCAAGTCAGAAAACTGATGGACATCAGAAGAGTCCTGCTGGATCAATCTAGTCCAGCTTTCTCTTTCCCACAGTAGGAAAGAACCAAGGCACAGAAGCCAAAGACTTACCCATTTTTGCCTGCCAGCAACTGGGAATCAACAGTAAACTGCCCCTGAAAATGGAGGCTTTGAATCATCATTGCTATTCTGGCTAATCCCCTTTAGTAAACTTCTAAGAAAAGTAGCATTTCAGTAATCAATGAGCATATCTCTTAATAGCTTAAAAAGAAATGGGGGATGCATATACCACTCTGGTGGGTGCAAGCAGACTGGTGTAGAGCCTTGAATCTGAGCTCCGCTGAATCATAGTAGTTTACTCTAAACTTTCTTTTAAATTTTATTTCAAATCAAGTAGAGAGCAGGTCAAAGTAGAGGGAGAGTGAACCTACCAACATTTGGCAACTGGGGTCTGTCGTTGTGAGGGTGAACTTGGAGGAGACGCCCAAAGACACCGAAGACACCCGTAGAAGGGGAGTGAACCTACCAAGCTTTGGCAACTGGGGTGTGTTGATGGTAGTGGTGGAAAAATTGGAAAAATTGAAAAAAGGAAAGGAAAAAAATTGTTATGGAACATTTTATTTTAACATGATGAATAACATATTTTAAGAAAAGGTATTCAAATATTTTCCAAATCATTTCTAAAAAATATGTATGGTATCAGATTAATCTAATTTCTGTGCACTGAGGACAAGCAAGTCCTTACAAACCGAACTCTCCAATGCGAGAACAAGATGCATTTCTTCCTTTAGTAGGTGCTATTGTCACAAGAAAAGAAAAGGTTCCAGTTTTGTTTTTGCATGTGGGTGGGTCTACTGGCACTCAGGCTTCAGTAGGCCTCAAAGCATTGGAAGAAAATGCAGAGCAACAAAAAGGACCTGTATTATAATATATTATATTATAAAATAAGTATATACTTATTTTAAAAAGGTAAGTGTTTTCATTTATCTGATTCCAGAACACTGAATCATTTAGCTACATTAGTTTATCTTTATAACCTTTGTGTGAATAATAATTTAATTACTACTAACCTGGTTTTTTAATTTCCCCACCCCCACCTACAACCATAGATTAGTGTCTTCTTGCAAACTAACCATTACATTATTTTTCTTTCTTCCTACTCCCCTCAGGATAATGGTAAGATCAACATCTAGCATATGGAGGCATTTTCACATTACAAGTTCTTCTGAGAAGAAAAATGTGATTTGCAAATATTGTCAGATGAAATATGCATTTCCAAATGCTACCAGGATGACAAAACACATTCTTGTTTGGTGTAGTGGTTAAGTGCGTGGACTCTAATCTGGGAGAACTGGGTTTGATTTCCCACTCCTCCACTTGCAACTGCTGATGTGACCTTGGGTCAGTCACAAGCTCTGGCACAGCTGTTCTTGAAAAAGAGCAATTTCTGTCAGAAGTTCTCTCAGCCCCACCTACCTCACAGGGTGTCTCTTGTGGGGAGGGGAAGGGAGAGGAGTTTGTAAGCCACTCTGAGACTCCTTCAGGTAGTGAAGGGTGGGGTATAAATCCAATCTCTTCTTCTTCTTCTTTTCTTCTTCTTCTTCTTCTTCTTGTATGTAACAAGTGTCCTGTAGATATTAAAAAATCCTTCATGGATCTAAGTGAAGAGGATCACAATGATGAAAACGCACATAATTTTTCTCAGTGTTCTCATTCAAGAAGTCCTCTTTCTACTCCATCTGTAACATCAGCAGCAACACAAAGTGTTGTCCCATCAGCAGCATCTTCAAGTGAACAAATACTGAAGACAGCTGCATCCAAAATTATTCAATTAATTCATTTGTAGACAAGATGACGCCTGAAGATCAGGAAAAAATTGATCAAGCTCTTGCAAGAGCAATATATTTTTCTGGAACACCATTTTCAATAACTGAAAATACATACTGGCAGGAAGCTTTAAAATTACTAAGACCATCATACCAATTGCCCAGCAGACATTCTTTGAACAAGCCTCTTTGGAGTTGGAATATGAACGTGCAATGGAATCTGTGCAAGGAAAAATTAATGAAGCACTGTGTCTTGCACTACTTACAGATGGATGGACAAATGTGAGAGGAGAAGGAATTATAAATTTTGTTATAACAACATCTCAACTAGTTTTTTACAAAAGCATTGAAACAGGAGAGAACAGACATACTGCAGAATATATCAGCTGTAAAATATGTGAAGTCCTACAGAAAATTGGGAGTGGTAAAGTATTTGCTTTGCTGACTGACAATGCCAGCAATATGAAAGCAGCATGGGAGATCATAACGGATAAGCATCCACATATTACTGCAATAGGATGTGCATCTCATGGCCTAAACGTGCTTCTTAATGATATTATGAAAGTGGACACCCTTCAAATAATCTATAGACAAGCAAAAGAAGTTATAAAACATGTAAAAGGCACTCATATTGTGGCTGCAGTTTTCAAAAAGAAGCAAGTAGAAAAAATGCAAATAATAAAATACTGACACTGAAGCTCTGTAGTAAAACTCAGTGGGCTGGAGTGGTGATCTCCTTTGAAAGTTTACTAAAAAACAAAGAAGTTCTTCAAGAAACAGTAATAGCTGAAGATCTTAAAGTACCCAAGGGTGTAAGAAACACTGTTCTTGATCAGGATGTCTTCTGGGTTCAGCTGCAAAATTCCCTGAAGATTCTACAGCCATTTGCTGAAGTAATCACTACATCTGAATCAGATAGTGCACTTTTGTCAGAAATTCCTTATCTAATGACCAAGATAAAAACAACTGTTTTTGGAAATCTCAGTATATCTCCACTTACAACTATAGAAGAAAATAAAGTGAAAGATTTTATTTAAAAAAAGGGAAGAATTTTGTTGCCATCCAATTCATGCTGCTGCAAATCTGCTGGATCCAAGATTCAAAGGTGGAAATATATGTGATGATAGCACTGTTACTCCATTTGACTGGATTATAAAACAAACATCACATTTAGGACTTGATGTTGGGAAGGTACTTTCAAATGTTGCAGAATATAAAACATCTTCAGGGATTTTGCCAAATTTTTGCAATCTGGGATTCTGCCAAACATATTCCTCCTGCAACATGGTGGCAAGGTCTTTGTACAACACAGCCTCTGACTCCTCTTGCTTCTCGCCTTCTTCAGATTCCTCCATCTTCTGCAGCATGTGAAAGAATCTCGTCTATGTTTGGAAACACTCACACTAAATCAAGAAATAAATTGACATGTGAAATGGTAAAGAAGTTTGTTTCAATCCGGGCAAACCTTCAGTTTTTAGAGGTCCATAATAACTGTGATAATGACAGACACATTAGAGTAGGTGCAGAAGAAATACTGAAACTGATACTGATAATTACAGCTCAGAAAATGATTCTGATTAAATTTCATGCCCATTCATTGAATCTTAGTCCCACACTCCCTTCTATACACTTCCCTCTTCTTCAATTCTTTTTATGAGAATGGGTTTTTTATTTTTGTTTAATACTGTGGAGAGGAAATATGAATAATTGTTACTTCTGGATTTTTAAAATTGTTTTATGGAGATTTTTTTGTCTGTTCCACATAAACTAGTAAACAGTTTAGGAGATTGTTGCTCCATTTGTCACAATTACAAATAAATATTATTTTAAAAAGTAAATTTTGTTTGTAATAATTGTTTGAATACATTATATTTTTAATATACTAGTTGTGATAATTTCATGCCAAGTAAAATTGTCCATAGTCATATTTTATGTTCCTAAAGTAACAGAATGATTTTCAATCTGGAAAAGAAAAAAGAAGTGCTAATGCAGCATTTTTTTCAATTTTTCCAAAAATGTCAATTTTCCCCCCGAAAAAAATGGGGAAAAAATGGGTTTTTTTCTGAGCTTCTAAGTTTCCAGAAATTTTACATCTCTGCTCCTTCCTTGGCAGTGACTGCTGGGTCTGCTATTGAAGCTTGCTGCCTGGCTGTAGCCGAGCCAGACCAGACCAGGACCAGGGTGCTGAGCCACCACCCACTGTCATCTGACACCCACTGCCTGTGGTTGGGTCGATGAATTGGGCTGCTACCTGACACCAGCTGCTGCCACCATTTGCTGCCACTGTTTGTCACCGCTGCAGGGCTGGGGAACTGAACTGCCGCTTGCCACTGGCTATCGCTTGCCACCCATCATTGCCATGGCCAAGCCCACCATCAAGGGGCAGGGCAGGGGACTGAGTGCAGGCTGCCCGTGGATGCCTTTGCACTCCTGAAGCTTGGCCCAGCTCAGGCCCCAGCCCCCAGAGGCCAGGCCTTCCCACCCCCATCCCAGTCCAGCAAAGCACAGTGGCGGAGGTGGCAGGTTGTCCCCAACCTGCCCCAACCAATGGGCTCTAGAGAGAAGGGATTTAAACTTCCCTTGCCAGTACACTTCCCTTGCCAGCCCGCTGGGAGCTGGGGGTGGGGCTTGCCACTGCCACCATTTCCCCCGCTCCTGGGCTGGCGGAGCACTGCTCTGGCCCCAAATGACCCCTGTCTATAATATTAAAAGAATCTGCACATTCATCCATCTGGCCATTTGTGGAAGACATACCTCATCAGAAACTAGGAATCTCAATATTGGCCACCAGCTTCAAGATGATCGTGGGAATTTAAGGCCAGAATTTAAAGGAATCAGAATATTCTGCCCCAGGTTATTTTCTGACACTGCCCACCCCCATGCTAATAGAAATAGAAGCTAAGGTAAGTGCTGACTTCTGGGGGGGGGCATCTTTTATTACTTTGATAGATTATGGGGAAATATTAACAAAGGTTTGCTGCTATACTATTATTAAATACATTCTAAGTTGCCAACTAGGATAGATGAGGAGTTGAAATCAAGACTGAAAATTTAGTGGGGGAAGAATAGTAGTGGAGATAGAGGAATGGCAGATCATGAAAGGAAGACAGCAAAATGAAGGAGAAGAAAAAAAAGTGTGGGAAAGAGTTGGAAAAATTAAGGAAAAGACAACTAACATTTTTATTTTGCTACCACACACAAACAGGGCTGTTCCTTTGCAACATCTGGCTGTGCAGACAAAACTACAGAACTGTGTGGAACAAAAGGAAAAGAGAAACCATAGACTGCTAAGTATAATGGCCTTATTAGGAAGCTGCATCCTGCCCATGACTGTAGCTTGTCCTGGCTGGTCCTGCCTTTCTCCAGTCCTGGCTTGGCTGATGGGCTTAGCAGGATCTGATAAGCAAGGGTTTCCTCTCAGCCTCCTAGTAAACATTGCCAAAAGCCTCCTAGTAAACATTGCCAGCAGAGTCAGAACAGCTCCTGTTTGTTGTACTCTGCCCACCATGTGTCCCTAGTGGTTGCAGTGCAAAATGGCACTAAAAAAGCAAATGCATTTCATGACTGCAACAAGATGCTGGCTTCAGGGGCCCTCCAGCTGACTTGGGCCCCAGGAATTTTGTCCCCCACAGCCCCTCCTTCTTGGTGGCTCTTGGGGGGAAAAGTCCATCTAATGCCAGCTTGGAATAGTGGTTAAAAGCAGTGCACTCTAATCTGGAGAACTGGGTTTGATTCCTCACTCCTCCACATGAAACCAGCTGAGTGACTTTGAGTCAGTCATAGTTCTCTCAGAACTCACTCAGCCGCACCTTCCTCACAGGGTGTCTGTTGTGGGGAGCAGAAGAGAAGGTGATTGTAAGCCACTCTGAGACTCCTTTGGGTAGTGAAGAGTGGGACATAAAACCAACTCTTCTTTTTGTCCAGTCTTACATTGTCTCATTTAAACATGGGCCACCATGATGCCCTTGGCTTCTAGTTTACTTAAGGATATATGCTGTGATCAGTGAGCATCAGCAACAGCCCAGATAGAAGTAAGTACATACTGATATTTTCTTATGCTGCTTCCAGGTAAAAGAGAAAGGTAAATATGAGAAATAAGAAAGGGAGAACAAAGTATACTGCACTTCTCCCACTTCACATGATAATCAGACAGATGCAGAGAAGAGAGGAAACTCAGATTGTCTGTTTCATGGCTTCTCTGGGAAGTACAGACATGGCAATAGGAAATGTGGAACTTTATGTGCTGCCTGCTCAGTTTGTCAGTTTGGTGTAGTGGTTAGGAGTGCAGACCCTAATCTGGGAAAACCAGGTTTGATTCCCCACTCCTTCACATGCAGCTGCTGGTGTGACCTTGGGTCAGTCGTAAGTTCTTTCAAGGGCAGTTCTTGAGAGAGCTCTCTCAGCCCCACCTACCTCACAGGGTGTCTGTTGTGGGGAGGGGGAAGGAAAGGGATTGTAAACTGCTCTGAGATTCCTTTGGGTAGTGAAGGGTGGGATATAAATCCAATCTCTTCTTCTTCTCAGTGATTAGCAATTGGGTTCTACAGCTGAAGATAGATTTCATCTTGAATCACTGGTATGGGATCTTCTGATGGTTAGATTAATTTTATTTTTCACTTTATCATTCTTGATTACAGTGAAGAATCTCTAACATTAGTCACAGAAACCAACACTCTTATGTAACACTGAACTTAGGTCTTGTTTATACTCACGCCCTGCAATACTGTGGCTTTTTCAGTGTGCCATCATCACATTCTGAAAGAGTGTGCATGTGACTAATCTAACTACACACGTAAAGTCAAACAGGTCTTTCCCAAGGCATTGAAACCCTATGAGGGGTGGTTCACATGATCCATCTCACCCATATAGTAATTTTCTGCAGCTTGGCATCATACTACAGTAAAGTGTTTCTACCTGCAGAACATCCGTGTGGACTTATTATCTAGGGTGCATTTGAAATTTGGGAAATATTTTCATGGCCAGCCTTTGTCTTTATCAAGCAGCAAGTAGAACAAAAGCCATACCAGTAGCTGTGTCTACAGGCCTAGGCCATTAAAAAGGCGTTGCAGTTAGAAATTATCAGTTACTCTTGAAATACAACCAAGCTGAGAAAGCTCAAATCTCTTGTCATTGTCAGGGATGCTCTAGGCTGATCTTGCATTGAGCAGAGGGTTGGACTAGGTGGCCTGTATGGCCTCTTCCAGCTCTGTCATTCTATGATTCTATGATCCAGACAAAGACTTACTTGCAAGGACACCCATAGCATTGCTTGAGGCTCAGTGTCATGATAAATGAAGAAGAATTTTAAAATATATATCAAATTGTGGGTGAAGTCAACATCAATATATATATCAGATTGTGGGTGAACTCAGGCATCAATTATAAATAGAGATCAAGGCTACCCACTCCCCCTTCAGCCTCCTGTGCCCTGTCAGAATTACTGGCAAACGGCTTTCTCTCTTGACAAAGATACTTCTCCTGCTTGCTTCCAGTGTGGGATTAACTGTCCCCTCAGTGGATGTTGGTAGGTGTAACGAAATGGCAGTCCTTGTGTTTGTAAGATGGCTGTGGTTTTTTGTTTAAAATGTTCCCCCATAAGGTTTAATTGAGCTGTAGTTCCAGAGAGGGGCCTGCAGGGGTATTACTCACTGGGTTGAATGGGGCTTCCTCATCTGCTGGACTACATTTCCCAGCATCTCCAAGGCCAAAAAGTGTGGGAAAACAGGGACTGTCCCAAGGCAGTCTTCATCCTTGGGAGGCAACAGATATTCAGCCACTCCACAGTCAGCTGGACTGGGGAATGAATGGAGGTTTTCCTCCTCTCTTGGGCAAGAGAGAGAGGCTGAATTACAGCAAGCAGCCAGTCTGAGAGATCATATCCTGAGGTAGAGAGTATTGGTGTAGGGAAAGAGGATTGTGTTTAACCCCTGTTAATTTATGCCATGCTGGTTCATAGTGTGTGCTTACTCCTCCATAACTGTGTAAATACTTAAATAAATTCTTTAATTTGGGCTAATAATCTGTGTTGTGCTCTGACCACATAGTCTCCCCTGCTCTGCACAATACCAAAAGGAGGAGGTAGCCCAGTGAAAAGTACTGAGACTGACGAGTGATTTCAGCTCTCACATACTTTATTCGATCAGGAACAAGACAACTAAACCAGCTCGCAGGCCGGCTTTTATTCCCAAGTGAACTCACACCCCAACACACACAACATCCGTGATTCGCTATTTACAGTTAATTGAGTTACCCCGGGCTCCCCGATTGGAAGAATGTGAGGAGCCTACATTCTATTGTCTAAGGGAGCGAAGCTCAGGTCCTTGCCTGGCCACGTGGCGGACCGGTCAGAACCAGTCTGAGCACATGGTCGACCCGAGTCCGTGTTTCCCTGTGGATACACTACACCCAGGGAAGCAAGGAAAGGCTTCCTTGGGTTGCCAACTTTCCAGGGATTCCCCAAAGATTGAGGATTCCATCTCCAAATAGGGAGATTTGGCCAGAGGGGTCTGACTGTCCCTCTAAAAAGGCAGTGAAAATTCCGTGAGTCATGGCAGCGAATTTAAGGAGTGAGATACGTGCACAGGACAAGGGTGAGAGGCAAACAGCTGAGTGGTAAACTGGAGCCCGTTTTGTCACAGTAGGCAACCAAACTTGGTTCAGACAAAGGAAGGAAACCCTTTGCAGGCCTTTGTGAGGAACTCATTGGGGTCAGTTCTGAGTCTAGGGTTGCCAGCTCCAGGTAGGGAGATTCCTCAAGATTTTCTGAAAGAATCTATGGAAGCCAGGGTTTGGGGAGGGGAGACGCCTCAGCTGAACAGAATGCCATACAGCCCACCCTTCCAAAGCAGTTATTTTCTTGGGGGTGGGGGAGATCTGTTGTCTGGAGTTCAGTTGTGATACCTGGTGATCTTCAGGTTCCACCTAGAGGTTGGCTGCCCTAAGCGTAGCAGTAAGTGCTTCAGAGCAGGGTCTGCTAGATCCTGGTTCTTGCTGTAGAAGCTGAGTGGGTGATCTTGGACCTGTCACAGACTTTCAGCCTAACCTACCTCACAAGGTTGTTGTGCAAGTCAAAAGAGGGAGAGGAGAATGATGTAAGCTGCTTTGGTCCCCATTGCAGAGACAGACTACTTTTTTCCTGGAAAACCATTGTTGCCGATCTCCAAGTGAGGGCTGGAGATCACTCAGAATTACAACTGCTCTCCAGATGGCAGAGATCAGTTCCCCTGGAAAAAATGGTGGACTCTGTGGCAGTCAGGGCTTCAGAGCATGGAAAATGGTGGACTCTGGCAGTCAGGGCTTCAGAGCATGGGAGAGGCTGCGTGTGTGTGTGTGGGAATGGAAAGCTGAAGAGAGAGGGGGAAATACAGGTAAGTTGATGACTGGCTGGGAAGGAGATAGGGTTCCCAACTTTGAGAGATGGAACCCGGAGAGGGTGAGGTTTGAGGAGGGGTGGGACTTCAGACAGGTACAATGTCATAGACTCCACCCTTCCAACCAGCCATTCCCTTCTGGGGAACTACTGTTCCCAGTTTCAGGAGAGGGGTGGAAATCACTCAGAATTACAACTGATCTCCAGGAGGGAGGGGTGAGGTGCAAAGCTTAATTCAGAGGGGCAGATAATGGCAGGTTGATGCTTGGTTCAGAAGGAGATAGGGTTGCTAACTCTAGGTTGGGAAATTCATGGAGATTTGAGGGATGGAGCCTGCAGAGGGTGAGATTTGAAAAGGGGTGGAACCTCAGACAGGTACAATGCCATAGACTCCACCCTCCAACCCAGCCATTTCCTCCTGGTTAACAATTGTTGCCAGTCTCCAGGTGAGGGCTGGGGATCACTGAAAATTACAACTGCTCTTCAGGTAGCAGAGATCAGTTCCTCTGGAGAAAATGGTAGACTCTGTGTCATTATACCCTGCTGAGGTCACCACAGCACATTGACGCTGAGTGCCCAAGGCCTTGGCACTCTCCCAGAGCCTCTTTCTAGAGCTCGTTGTATTTATTTCCACAATGGGCCTTATTCCTAGTTGGAAAATAAATACCAAATTGAGAGATCACTGGTGTAGAAGTAAATTAACATTACATTGCAACAAGGGGACCCAGGATATGGTTGAAAATAGACTTGTGTGTTTCTTTCAGTATTAATTACAATCATTATAAAATAGGGTGTTTGTAATTATCATAAATAATATGAAAATGAAACAAATTCCCCATCTAAACAGCTTACAATAATAAAACCACACATTACTTTCTTTCATTTTGTTCTGGGTTCTTTCGTTACTGCAGTCTCTGCTTCTGTTGGTTTCACTTTTACAAGGCAGTCAGTGTTTTCCTAATAAGGGCATAGAGAGAGCACAGTGCTTCTTGAAGGAGGAGACAGTCTCTGGGCTTTCTTGGTTGACTAAAAACCATAGCCACTAGTATTACATACATGTGTGAGGTATTCCAGTCCTGAAGGACTTTGCCTTCTCTCCTTGCAATGCTTGCCCTGCTGTTCCCCTTGCAATCTGCATTCCCCTGCTTGCCTGATGCTCTCCAAACCTTATTTCCCATCCAAACAAATAGGCCTCAAGGTCCTCCTGCTGCCACCTGCCCACTCAGATGCCTTACCCTTCTTTTTCCACCAAATGTCCTTGATTTGTCAGCCTGTCTCTTCCTCAAGCTACTGCTTTCAAGTTAAGTGGTTGCAGTGCTGTCTGTGTTCCCATTTGGATCTTTCCTATTAATTCTCCCAGAGACTTTAATGTTCGACATGGGTGCCTTTCATTGCCTAAAGTGGTGGTGGTGGGGATATTCTATCTGTCTGAAATATAGCAATGTGGATGTCTATAATGTACTGGGTCCAGACGCGTTGTGTGTGGATCAGCTCATATTTTATTAAGAACATGCGAACTAAGACAGGGAACCACAGGACCCGGGCCCTGCTTAAATGCCACTCCGAACCACACCCCATGTTCACCCCAATACCTGTGACTGGTTTATTTATAGTGCACCCACAACCATAGGTCCCTATTAGGATCCGGGCTGACCAATTGGTCTATTCCAGGATCCTCTTAGTCTATTGTTTCTGGTCGCAAAGCTCTGCTAGTTCACATGACCATGTGTTTGCCCAACCATGTGTGCGGTCTTTAGTTGGTACACAACACCCCTCCCCCCAAGGTTCAGATCATCCTAACAAACAAAGTCCCTGAGGTAGGTGGGCCTCCGTCGTTCCCTGGTTGAGTGGCGGACTTTGGGGCTCAGAGTGGTGTATAGATAGATAAGGTATAGATAAGGTATAGTTAGGAACTCTTAGTCTGGGACAGGTGATTTCAGAATCTTGGTGGGATGAGGAAAATCAGTGGGATATCAGTGGTTATAAATTATATCTGAAGGATAGGGGGGGGAAGGGTTGGAGGTGGGGTGGCTCTATATGTCAGAGAGGGTATACTGTCCAGTAAGATTGAGAGGGTAAGAGAATTGGATTCGCTTCTGGAAATGCTATGGGTTGAAATAGTGGGTCCAAAAGGAAGCTTAACAGTGGGAGTTTGTTATCGCCCACCAGATCAAAACATAGAGGAGGATTATAAAATGATGAATTAATTAAAGATAGCGGCTAGACGAAATAACTGTGTTGTAATAGGCAACTTTAACTACCCACACATTGATTGGGTCAATATGAGTTCTAGTCGGGAAAAAGAGATTGAGTTTTTAGACACTCTCAGTGACTGTGCTATGGAACAGATGGTCACAGATCCTACCAGGGGAGAGGCGATCCTGTATTTGGTCCTAAGTAACACCCAAGACCTGGTGAGAGATGTAAAAGTGATTGCACCACTTGGGAACAGTGACCATAATGTCATTGAGTTTAATATTTGTACAGATAGGGAGTTGCCCAAAAAGACTGACGCAACCACTTTTAACTTTAAAAGGGGTAACTTCTCTGGTATGAGGGGACATGTGAGGAAGAAATTGAAAGGAAGAGTGGAGAAGGTCAAAACCATTGGGGAAGCTTGGAGACTATTTAAAAAGACAATCCTAGAAGCTCAGAAAAAATATATACCGCAGGTTAGGAAAGGTACAAATAGGTATAGAAAAAAGCCTGCATGATTAACAAATAAAGTAATGGAAGCTGTAAAAGGTAAGAAGGATTCCTTTAAGCGGTGGAAAGCTAGTCTTAGTGAGGTTGATAAAAGGGAACACAGACTATGGCAAATAAAATGCGAGTCTGTGATCAGGCAAGCAAAAAGGGAATATGAGGAGCATATCGCAAAAAACATAAAGACCAACAATAAAACTTTCTTCAAATACATTAGAAGTAGGAAGCCAGCCAGGGAGGCAGTGGGGCCCTTGGATGACCAAGGGGTAAAAGGAGTAGTGAAGGATGATAGGGAAATGGCTGAGAAGCTGAATGCATTTTTTGCCTCTGTCTTCACTGTGGAAAAGGAGAAGTGTTTGCCCACTCCAGAAGCACCGATTTCGGGAGGGGGTTTGAAAGACCTGAATCAGATTGTGGTGACAAGAGAGGAAGTCCTCCAACTGATGGACAATTTAAAAACTAATAAATCACCAGGCCTGGATGGCATTCATCCGAGAGTTCTGAAAGAACTCAAATGTGAACTTGTGGATCTCCTGACAAAAATATGTAATCTTTCTTTAAAATCTGCCTCCATTCCTGAGGACTGGAAGGTAGCTAATGTCACTCCCATCTTTAAAAAGGGCTCCAGGGGAGATCCGGGAAATTACAGGCCAGTCAGTCTGACATCGATACCGAGTAAGTTGGTGGAAACTGTTATTAAGGAAAGAATTAGTAGGCACATTGATGAACAAAAACTATTGAGGCAGACTCAGCATGAGTTCTGTAAGGGAAGATTTTGTCTCACTAACCTGTTAGTGTTTTTTGAGGGAGTGAACAAACATGTGGACATGGGGGACCCAATAGTTATTATTTACCTTGACTTCCAGAAAGCTTTTGATACAGTTCCTCATCAAAGGCTCCTAAGTAAGCTCAATAGTCATGGGATAAAAGGACAAGTCCTCTTGTGGATCAGAAACTAGCTTATAAATAGAAAACAGAGAGTGAGTATAAATGGGAAACTTTCTCAGTGGAGGTTGATAAGCAGTGGGGTACCACAGGGATCAGTACTCGGTCTGATGCTTTTTAACTTGTTTATTAATGATTTGGAATTGGGAGTAAGCAGTGAAGTGGCTAAATTTGCAGATGACACGAAGTTGTTCAGGGTGGTGAAAACCAGGGAGGAGTGTGAGGCACTCCAAAGGGATCTGTTGAGGATGGGTGAGTGGGCGTCAACGTGGCAAATGGGGTTCAATGTGGCCAAGTGCAAAGTGGTGCACATTGGAGCCAAAAAACCTAAATATAAATACACGTTGATGGGGTCTGAACTGGCAGAGACGGACCAAGAGAGAGATCTTGGAGTCGTAGTGGATAACTCAATGAAAATGTCTAGACAGTGTGTAGCTGCAATAAAGAAGGCCAACACTATGCTGGGGATTATTAGGAAGGGAATTGAAAACAAATCAGCCAGCATCATCATGCCCCTGTATAAATCATTGGTGCGACCTCATTTGGAATACTGTGTACAGTTCTGGTCGCCACATCTCAAAAAGAATATTATAGCATTGGAAAAAGTGCAAAGAAGGGCAACTAGAATGATAAAAGGGTTGGAACACCTTCCCTATGAAGAAAGGTTAAAACGCTTGGGGCTCTTTAGCTTGGAGAAACGACGGCTGAGGGGTGACATGATTGAGGTTTATAAGATTATGAATGGGATTGAGCAGGTTGAGAAAGAAGTACTTTTCTCCCTTTCTCACAATACAAGAACTCGTGGGCACTCCATGAAATTGCTGAGCAGTCGGGTTAGAACAGATAAAAGGAAATACTTCTTCACCCAAAGAGTGATTAACATATGGAATTCACTGCCACAGGAGGTGGTGGCAGCTGCAAGCATGGACAGTTTCAAGAGGGAATTAGATAAACACAAGAGGCGGGACCCGCGATACTCGCGGGGGGGAGGGAGTATTCCGGCCGCCAAGCTTCCCCCTCCCTCCCCCCGCAGCAGCGGCGGCAGCAGTGGCGAGGCCCGCCGGCCCGCCGAGATTCCCCCTCCCCAGCAGCAGCGGAGGGACGGCGAGGCTGGCCGGCCCCTCAAGCCTCCCCCTCCCTCCTCCCCCCAAGCAACGGCGGCGGCAGCGGCAAGGCCAGCCGGCCCGCCAAAATTCCCCCTCCCCAGCAGCAGCGGAGGGGCGGCGAGGCTGGCCGGCCCCTCAAGCCTCCCCCTCCCTCCCAAGCAACAGGGCAGTGGCTGCGGCGGCGGGGGGGAGGCCGGCCGGCCGGCCCGCCAAGCCTCCCCCTCCCTCCCTTTCAAGCAGCAGAGCGGCGGCGGCGACAGCGGCGAGGGGGGGGAGGCCGGCCGGCTGGCCCGCCAAGCCTCCCCTTCCTCCCTCCCCAGCAGCAGCGGCAGAGGCGAGGCCGGCTGGCCCGCCAAGCCTTCTCCCGCCCTCCCATCCCTTGACGGTGCGGCAGCAACGGCCAGTTTGTAGAGCATTCCCTGCGCATGCGCAGGGAACGCTCTTACTTTTTTGGGGATTTAGATATTCCCCTTACATTTTAAAAAACTTTTTAGATTTTTCTGCCTGCCCCCCAGGTGCCCCCGATGTGTGGATTTAGATATCCGCACAGAGGGGGCCACTTGGGAATTAGATATATAGATATGGAGCAGAAGTCCATCAGTGGCTATTAGCCACAGGGTATAGATGGGAACTCTCAGTCTGGGGCAGGTGATGCACTCTATTCTTGGTGCTGGAGGGGGCAGCAGTGGGAGGGCTTCTGGTGCTCTGGCACCACTGCTGGACCTCCTAATGGCTCCTGGTATATTTTGGCCGCTGTGTGACAGAGTGTTGGACTAGATGGGCCATTGGCCTGATTCAACATTGGCTTCTCTTATGTTCTTATGTTCTTATGTGATGCACTCTATTCTTGGTGCTGGAGGGGGCAGCAGTGGGAGGGCTTCTAGTGTCCTCGCTGCACTACTGGACCTCCTGATGGCACCTGGTAGTGTTGGACTAGATGGGCTATTGGCCTGATTCAACATTGGCTTCTCTTATGTTCTTATGAGTGGGCAGCTCAGGAGGTATCACTGTCTGTGGGGATGGGGCTGCCTGAAGCTTGGCCAGGGCCAGTGTTTTGCTGGTTTCCCAGCTGCTGGCCCGCTCAGCATTGTCACTGGCATCTGTTGCCTGTGAAGCAGTTGGCCATAGCGGTGCTGGGGCAGATGCTTTGGCCTCACCCGGCTCAGTTGCCTTCAGGTTCAGTCCTTTGTCCTCGCTGTCCTTTGGCACCTCGGGGTCTACTGGGAGGAGGAGGCAGTGTAGCTGGTTGATGTGTCACCTCAACAGCTGGCCGTCTTCTCTAGAAGCCTCATATGATAGGGGGCTCATTACCCTGACCACCCTGGCCAGGATCCACATAGGGCCTCAGGCGTAGTTCCTGATGTACACTGGGTCCCCCGGGAAGAACCCACGGGGAGCCTCCTGATTCTCTGGAGCTGTGCTGTGTTCATGTGCTCAGTCTGGATGCAGGCAGTCCAGCCAGATCGTGAGATGCCGTCCCATTAGTAGCTCAGCTGGGCTGTGTCCAGTGGTGGATTGGGGTGTTATGCATTGCCCAAATAGGAAAGTGGCCAGTTTGTATTCCCAGTCCCCTTGGTCCTTGCGGTGCAGGGACTCTTTCATAGTTCAGACCATGCATTCAGCCTGTCCATTGGTCGTGGGGTGGAAGGGCATAGAGTGGATGTGTCTAATCCCATAGTATTGCACGAACTCCTGGAACTCCGCCGAGGTAAAGGCTGTTCCATTGTCCATCACTAGGGAGTCTGAGATGCCGTGAGTGCTAAAGATCCTCCACATTATGTGGAAAGCAGATCAAGAAGAGGTGGATGGCACCGGGACCACTTCCAACCAGTTGGTGAATGCGTCTACCAAGATAAAGAATACCTTTCCCTGGAAGGGGCCCACAAAGTCCAAATGTAGCCTAGCCCACAGCTTGCTGGGGGACTCCCATGGCCGCACTGGGCCTGGGGTGGCTCTGGCCGCAACTCCTGGCATGGCTGGCAGCACTTTACCTTCTCCTTGATTTCTCCATCCAGCCCTGGTCATCACACATAGCTTCAGGTCAGAGCTTTTATGCACACTATCCCCCGGATGCATGTCATGTACCGCTGTGAGCACCCGCTTGTGCAGAAGAGTGGGCACTACTACTTGGCTTCCCCAGAGTAGGCACCGCTTGTGGGATGACAGTTCATCTTGCCAAGATGAAAATGCAACTGATTCAGGCCCCACCAAACTGGTGGGCCACCCCCTCCCCACCCAGTCCAAGACCCGGGAGAGGATGTCATCCCTGATGATTTGGCGGGCTACTTCCACCATCTGGACCAGGCAGTCTGGAAGGTCTTCCAGCAGGGCAATGTGGTGTGCCGGGGCTGGGGCTGGATCACAGGACGGCAACAGAAGGCAGCTGGGAGTGTCAGCATGGCCCATCGCTTTACCAGGGCGGTGAACAAGCGCATACTGGTACCTGGCTAGGAAGATGGACCAGCGCAGCACCTAAGGAGACAGCATCTGGGGGTCTAGCAGTCTGGGGCACAGAGACCCAGGAGTAGTTTGTGGTCCTTTGACCATGGTGAAAGGCCAGCTGTAGAGGTAATCGTAGAACTTCTTTACACCAGCCATGATTGCCAAGGCCTCCTTGTCAATTTGGGCGTAGTTATGCTCCTCCACCACCAGGGTACACAAATAGTAGGCGATGGGGACCTCTCAGCCATCCGCCAACCAATGCCCCAGGACTACCCTGACCCCGTAGGGGGATGCATCGCACACCAGGACCACCGGCAGGGACTCATTGAAATGCATGAGTACATCGTTGGACGTTAAGAGTTCTTTCACTGCCCAGAACGTGGAAGCCTGTTTGGGATCCCAGGTCTACAGAGCATGTTTATCTAGGAGGCAGTGCTGGGGCTCCGCAACGGTGGCTTTGTGTGGCAAGAATGAGTGATAAAAGTTGAGAAGGCCCAGAAACATCTGGAGTTCTGCCTTTGAGGAGGGGGTAGGCGCTTGAACGATGGCGTGGACTTTTTCGGGCACGGGGTGGATTCCTTGTGCTTCAACTGCGAATCCCAGGAACTCCACCTGTGGTACCCCCAGAAGGCACTTTTCCCTCTTGACCTTCAGCCCCACGTTGTTGAAGCACTTGAGCACCAACCGCAGCTGTGTAGTGAAGGTCCCAGAGTCAGGGGCCATGATCAAAACATCATCAAAGAAGGGTTGGATCCCAGGAATCCCTTTAAGAAGACAATCCATTGAGTTTTGGAGTATTCCTGGGGCGACGCTAACCCCAAACTGTAGTCTCTGCACCTGGAACACCCCCCTGTGGGTTACTATTGTCTGTGCCTCTGCCATGGCATCATCTACCGATAGTTGCTGGTAGGCTTGTGATAAGTTGAGCTTCCCAAAGATTTTCATGCCTGCCAGGGAGGCGAGAACATGGCTTAAGACAGGGATGGGATATGCATAATCCTGTAGGGCCTGGTTAATTGTATATTTAGAGCCTGCGCATATCCAGACATCCCCATTTGGCTTTATAGGCATGACAATGGGGGTCTCCCACTTGGCGTGGGGAATTGGCTCAAGGATCCCTTGTGCCACCAGGCGGTCTAGTTCTAGATCTATTTTGGGTCGCAGTGCAAATGGGGCACGCCTGGCCTTCATGCATATGGGCTGGACCACAGGGTTTAAGTCTAGGGAAACCAGAGGTCTGGTGTAGCGACCCATCAAACACTGCTGGGAATTCTTCACATACAATATTAAAGTCCTGTGACCGCACATGGTTCACCCTGGTCACTCTGAACCCCAAAGGCCCAAACCACGATAAGCCCAGCAGGCTGGTTAGCCTGCCTTCCACCACCAGCAAATCTAGCAGTCCGTTAAAGTCCTTGTTCTGAACCCTGAATTTGCCCCACTTCTTGAAGGCCGTGGCTAACTGGAGGCCTTGTCATCATGGCCTACCAGTTTCCTCCAGAGCTTTGGCTCCTGGATGCCCCACATGAACTGGTTTAAAAGGGCGTCCTCAATGGTGGGGAACTCACAATCAATGGAAAGCCTGCGAACATCGGCCATGAAGATGGCGGCCAGTTCTCCCAACTTCTGGATGTGCACAAAGAAGTCCATGTGCATCGTAATCGTCAGCGCGAAGTGGTCATTGAGAGCCTTGGCTAGTTCTTTGTAGGTGGCCAGGGTCTTGGGTGTGAGGAGAACTAGGCAGATCATGGTGACTCTGCACATCCTGAGTAGCCAGGATATTTTCTTCTCGGTGTCCTTGGTTCCTTGGATCTTGAAGTAGTGTTTCAGCTGCTCAACCTATGCTTCCCACAGCTCAGGGTGGTTTGGGTCGAAGGGGGAAAGGTGTCCCAGAGCAGCAGCCATGACCAGAGAAGTGGTGCAGGGCGCGGTGAGCTGGTCCTTGGTGCACGGTGCAATGCTTGGTGCGGCTTCGGTAGCCTTGGAGTCGGAGTGGTCAGGTGTGCTCATCAGGATCCCATCCTTGTCACCAGTATAATGTACTGTGTCCAGATGCATTGTGTGTGAATCAGCTCATATTTTATTAAGAACGTGTGAACTAAGACAGGGAACCGCAGGATCTGAGCCCTGTTTAAATGCCACTCCAAACCATACCCCATGTTCACCCCAACACCTGTGATTGGTTTATTTATAGTGCACCCACAACCATAGGTCCCTTTTAGGATCTGGGCTGACCGATTGGTCTATTCCAGGATCCTCTTAGTCCATTGTTTCTGGCTGCGAAGCTCTACTAGTTCACATGACCATGTGTTTGCCCGACCGCATGTGCTGCCCTTAGTTGGTACACAACAATGTCCTAATTGAGTACTACAAGCCCTCTGAGTTTTGTCCACTTTGGCTGGAAAACCATGGAGGTATGAACCCAAGCAACAATAATGAAAGAAACAACAACAAAATCATACAAAATAACCCGATAATAGTCCCTTTTGGAATTAATAACAAAAATGAAAGCAAAATAAACTCCCATGCACAAATCCAGTTGAAAGGTACATGATACAGTGTCTTTGCTGCTGCTAAGCAGATCTGGGTCTGTTCAACAGCTGGAAGGAAAACCTGGATATCCTGTGCCTTGAGCTGCACCATGGAAGAAAGATGGAATATAACTATAATGAATAAGGTTAGTTCTGTGCCCATAATCATACATGTTTGCTTAAATAATACACACACAAACACATATGTAGGTCCCATGCTGTACATAATAGCGAAAGGTAGGTCTGAAATCTGGAAAATCTGAACATGATTCATTTAAAAGTCTTAGGCTCGGGGAACTCACTGGGGACTCTGCTGATAAGTTTAGAAGGGGAAATCATATCTCTGCCACTCTTTTGATGTAAACAAGCAAGGCCATGACTTTCTAACATATATATTTGTTCTGTATGTGATTTCAAAGATGAAGGGATTACAAGAGAGTATATATTTCTCTTCTTATTTGCAAGGATTCCAGAATAGCCAGACTTTCATATTTGACCTTTTTTGTCCACTGTACTTCATACTTTTGATCTATGCTATGACATATTACAATGCTATTATACAGTAAACTATCAATGCAATATGACCTCTCTGTCTTTACACATCTCCTTCTCCCCAGCCCTTCCCCCCAGAGATATTCCCTTGAGAAGTACTACAGGGCTGTCGTTTCCTCAGGCAATTCTTTCTGAGCTTATTTATAGAACAAATTGCTATAAAAATAGCTCATGAGTTGACGCATTGCCTGTTCTCTAGGGTGAGAGCTGACCTGTCCCTCTTGCAGTGTTCTCTGCTGGCTGAAACTGGCTGATCTTGTTCCAGAGCCTTTTTGGTAATTTTCCCACACTGTTTCACATTGGCCTGCTCTAAACTCTATGGGGTGAAGCTGTACTTTGAGCAGACATCTCCATTAGTGTTCTCCAAATATATTTTATGGAACTAGAGTCCCTATTTCAGCATACTTTCCCCTGAAGTACACATTAGAGTGGTGTTTCAACTACAGCTGTTCCAAAACAGGTATGTGTTTGTGTATGATGTGAAGGCACCCCAATTCTGTGCATGAGCCCCTCCACCATGATGCTGAGAGCAGCTCCTCTCTGTGTTTCCCATAAGGTCAGGTTTCTTGCTAGCACAGAGACAAAAAGTCAGAGGCTTAATCCTTTAATGTCAACTGAAGTAGAATATTTGTCCCAGGCAAAAGTTCTGCCTTGACTATTTTCTAGCTAGCAGACCATTAATCAAGGAGCCTGTTGTGTACTGCCTTCTTAAGAGGCTATCCCAGTAGGCCTCAGAGTGAGCAGGAGAGTAGGAGGGGCTCAGTACTCTTCTGAGTCTCCCTGCTAGCAGCCTGAAGGACTGCAGGGCCTACTAAGAATCTGCAAAACCAGCTCAGGACAACCCTAACCTAGAGCACTAGCACAGCTTAGCTAAGGTTTTATATTTCTTATTCCAATAGCCAAGTTACCTGCCCTACAGTTACTGTTAATAAACAGGCCTTTTGTTTGTTGTCTGCTTCACTATGAAAGGGGAAGAATCAATGTTCTGAACTATCAAAATGTGTTAGCAAAATATATTAGCAGAAAAGCTTGTGCAAGTATAAAATAGAAGACAGCTTGGGAACTTCACTCGCTTGGGACTAGATAAAGTCAGTCAAGGCCATAGAGCCTCAAACAAAGGAATAGCTTAGCTTACTAACATCCAAGATAAGAGCCTGCTGAAACACACACACAAGAGGAGAAAGGGGGAGAGAAGGGGGGGGCCTGAACAAGGAACAGCTTGAACGACATCCCTCTATGCATAGAAGCCTGGTCACCAGGTTTAGGGGAGGGAATTTGGTAGCCAGACTGTGAGGGGGACCACCCCTGATGGGTGGCCCAGCCAGGGGGGGCTGTTTTAAATTGAGCTGTGCTACGTCACAGACTTTTGGAGGCAAATGGGTAGACTGCCTATCCTTGCCCCCGGTGCTTTGCAAATTACGCTATAATAAACCAGCCTTAACTGATTTTCCCGTGTGAAGTCTTTCCTGCTTGACACTTGTCCGGTCACTTCCACGTAACAACTACACAAAACATGGTGACAAAGGTGGAATAACCCTGCTATTAAAACTCTCAGGAAGCTGCAGAAATAAGTTGAGCTCAGACTAGCTTGCCTTCCACATTAGTGCTGACTCATTACAGAAATGGCTGCACTGGGCCATGTAGAAGAATTTTATGTACGTCAACCCACCTCTTGGGACAGTTATGCAGAAAGACTATGAAGTGTTTCACATTACCTTTCTAAACCAGACAGTATTTGTTATTGGCCATCATCTTGTAAAGTGATACAGGGATGGGGTTTCACACAGTGAGTTTCTTCTCATTAATGAGCCATCCCTGAAACGTTATGGCCATTTCAAACTGCAGCGTCCCGTGTCCCCCCCACACCCCCGCCCTTTTTCACCGCATGCACAATCTTCCTTTTTAATGTTGTATTGAGAGCACTAAGGTGCTGAAACAGGACTGCAATTCAGCACAATAGTGACCCTATTGTTACGACAGGACCCCATTGAGATAGACTGTGATACATGCGATTGCAGTTGCTGTCACCTGGAAACAAGGAGGACAGACATAGCTCATGGGACAGTGGGTTTAAGTGGGAGCTTTGGGCTTCAGTGATTGGTGTGACAGATGTTTCCAGGTGACAACAGTCATGATCACATATATCTCAGTGTGTCTCAATGGAGTCCAGGCAATTCAATGGTGCTTCTATGGCACCAATTTGAGGTCCTGTTTCAGTGTCATAGCACTCCTAATAGAACATTTTAAAAAATCCTCTGAGGAAGATTACATGCACAGTGAAAAAGGGTGGAGGGAAGCAGCAAAGCAGGAAGTGCTAGCCAGCATTTCATACAGTGCACCATAGTGATTTAGAAATGCAAGAAGGGGTTGAAAATGGGAAAAAAACAGTTTTCATCAACAACGCCTCAGGCACACTTCACCAAAAGGAGAAAACCTGGATTGTATGAAAAGGTAAATAAATTCTACTAGCAGCCAGTTGCTAAAAAGGGGCTGTCTGAAATAACCCAATAAAACCATTAGTAACTGAGATGGAATACACAGGCAGTCTGATAAGGGCCTGTTATTATCTACAAGCTAATAAGATCGAAGGGGCAAAACAAAAGCATGCAATTTTATTGACTGTCTGTGGAGAAAAACTTTTGCTATTGTTCTCTGACAGCACCTGCCACACCAAGTACAAAAACTTACAATAAACTGATAGCTCTGTTGTAGACTTATTTGTGCCCAGCACCATCTGTTACTCTACAGAGGTTCTATTTTTTTAAGTGTGATCAGCGAGCCAGTGAAAATATAGCAGAATACATTGCAGAGCTCTGTCATCTTGCTGAACATTGTGAATTTGGGGATCTTCTGGATGTCTTGTTACAAGATTGACTTATCTGTGGAGTTAAGAATGAGGCCAACCAGCAGTGCCTCCTCTCTGAACAGAATTGGACTTTTGCTGCAGTGCAGTAACAAGCATTAGAAGCTGCTTCATGTAACATCAGAGAAATTTGTACCAGGCACCCCACTGATGCCCACATTCACCAACAAACCCAGGAATCAGATGAGGAACAAGTACAGAGGCTCATATCTACATGTGGGATTATGTAACTCTATGTTTAAGCAGTGCAGGGCATAAATTAAGTGAATGCAGATTCAGGAGTGCTGAGTGTCACAGTTGCCAAAAAAGGGATCACATAGAAAGAGTTTGTCAGTCAAGGGCTAATCCCAGGAAACAAAGAGAGTGGTGGAAAGATACTGGGCTTCAAACTGCCCATAATTTGGAGCATTTCCCTGAGGGAGACATACAAACATTGTACTCCATTCAACATACTCATACTGTCAAGGAACAATGTCCAGAAATGATTGCCACTGTGAGATAAATGGTCAGAAGTGTGAAATGGAAGTTGACTGTGGGACAGGATCCACCATCATAGACAGCAAGACATTTTCACAGCTTGCTGCACAAGGAGTTATTCACACAACCTGGGCCACCCTATTGTTCCTGTCTTGAAAGCAAATGGTAAATGTGGGCGCAACCAAGATTCAGAGCTCCAGACGTGATGAAAAGTCCAATTCTATGTAATATGCTTCATGTCTGGGATAGACATAGAAAGAAATTAGCACCTCCAATCTCACCGGTCTCTATACTTACCCATCAGGAGTGGTTCGGTCCAAGTTTTTTAACAGATCATTTTTGTAGCTGGAGAGAGAAAGGTGTGTTACCCTCGCCTTCTGGCTTTGTTCAGATGATATCATTAAAAAGGAAAAAGTAGAACAGAGAATTCCTTGGCTAACATATTGTCAATTGTATTCCTGTATAAATGACTTGAGGTTCAAAAATAATTTTATTAGGCCCTTAGCTTCTTTCAAAACTCTAATAAGCAAGGATGCCCCCAATTTTGGGGGCTTGATTTCTTTTATCTATAAATTCTTGATCTTGAATTCAAGTAAATCCTTGTTAATTTAAGTGGAATTCCCTACTTCCTCGAGTGTTTAATGAGGCAGATTGGAAACACGGATATGGGCTTCACCAGCGAATACCTCCCCAATAGCTAATATCTGAGTGCAGGTCTTTAAGTTGCTGTTGTACTGGCACATTACTCCACATAAATTACATTTAATATCAAAGACCTATGACCCTTACTGTTGGAAGAAATGTGGCAACATAGGTACAATGTACCATTTATGATGGGAATGTCCAATTACACAAAGATTTTGGAAACAAGTTCATTTCCAAATCTGTAACATAATGTCTATAGAACTCCCTTACTCTCCCAACTTTTTGCTACTTGATCACTGGGTGGATGTATGTATCCAATGCGCAGCCAAAGTATTGATATCTAATTTATTAGCAGCTGCTAGATTAACTATAACTAGTGCCTGGAACTGATCCTCCCTTCATTAAATTTATGGTATGCTAAATTAGGGGATCAATTTGTAATGAGTAGAATAATGAGCAATCTGTTCTTTTTTGGAGTTTCTGGTATCATGACTCAGGTAGATCATTTGAAGCTATGGTTACCAGTTTTGACTCTCCTTTCCAATAAAGGAGTCCTTTCCATAAATGATCAACAATTTAGCTGGTTAAGGTTTTAAGAAATGGAATCTCGTGCATTTGGACTTATTCAATAGACGGCCTTGGATGTATTAGACCTCTCTGTAAGGAAATGGTAATTTTTAAGTTTTTTATTAATATATTTTTTAAAAAAATGGCAATATACATATTTGTGGGGATTACAAATGTACTGTAAATAAGGCATTCAAACAAGACCCATATCCAGTGCCTGCCATAAAACAGTTGTTGTCTGTCCTAGCAGGAGAAAAAGTTTTTGCTAACTGAACCTTGCTCAAGCCTGTCAGCAACTGATACTGGATGACAGAATGCTGCAAATACCCAAACCATTATTACACATAGAGTGAAACGCCTTCAATTTGGGATCATAGTTACACCAGGAATTTTTCAGGACTTCATGAAAACTTTATTAGCGGTATTCCTGGGGCTGTTCCTTACTTCAATGATGTGTTAATTATGGCCTCCTCTAAGGAACAAATTGTGAACTGACTTTAAAAAGTTCTGCAGAAGCTTGATTTTTCCGGGATCACAGTTAAGAAACAGAAATGCCAGCTGGGAGTTCCCAGTATCACATTCTTGGGATACCAGATTGATGCAGCTGGTATCCACCCTACACAGGATAAGGTAAAGGCAATATACAAGATCCCTCTAGAGCAAAGTGCAAGGGAGATCGTTGACATTTTCAGGACTCCTACATTTTTAATCACATTTTCTTTAAAAAACAAAGCTCTATAGCAGAACCCCTTTATCGCCTGTTAGATAAAGGTGCTCAATGGAAGTGGACTCATATGAAGAAGCTTTTCTGTGTGTGTGTGTGTCTGTGTGTTCATCATTTTGAAATCCAAACAGATCACAAGCCATTTCTTAGAATTTTCACCAAAGACAAACCAACACCTCCCATTTTATTTCTGCGTATGCCACATAGGAGTATTATGCTTGAATGTTTATTATTATAATCTCACTTACAGGCCAGGGAAAGAAATTGTAAACACACATACCTTAAGCTGTCTACCTCTGCAGATACCTGACTGTGTCATTCCTCTACCAGTGGAAGTCCTTATGCTGGAATCCATGCTCAAACCCCACCTTCAGGCTGCACAGATTGCTAGAATGACAACAAAAGATCCCATTTCAGCGTGTGTTCTCAACTGGGTATGGAGGATTGGCCCCAGTGTTCCTTCTAAGCTGAGTTAGTGTGAGCTAGCTCACAGTTTTTTAGCCTCCAGCCCACATATTGTTGTCTTAGCTCAGGAAGGATGGCTCCAGAGCAAACTAATTTATGCAACAGCCAAATCGCTCGCTCACAACTTTAATGCCAGTAGCTCACAAAGTAGAATTTTTGCTCACAAGACTCCACAGCTTAGAGGGAGCATTGGTTGGCCCACAGAAAAAGTGGCTGAAGTATTCACTGGCTGAAATATATACCTTTTCCATTATATGAATCCCCAGGAAGCAATTCAGATGACAAAGAAAATGGCATGGGTGTTATGTCTGGACACAATCTTCCACTCAGGCTTAACTGCTGCGGGTGCTAGTAGCCAGCATAAAGAGGCATGCTTGGACTTGTCTGGCAGGCCACCTAGATGGAGAGTGGGGAGGAATGTCTGGGCAGGCCACCTAGTTGGAGCTTAAAGCCCTAGAACAAAGGCAGGCAGGATCCTGGAAGCTGCCTGCAGATTGGCCCCTGAGGGCAGCCAGCCAATCCGGAGGCTGTTTGAGCTCATCAATTGCATGGAACCTGGGAGTGGCTTAGGTGTTTATAGCTAGGGCAGTTGCCCCATGCAAAGCATTCCTGTTGAGATCCATTAAACTGCCGCTTGTTGAAATCACTTTGCCTTCGCCTCTGCCATTTTAGACCCACTATTTAACAGTGGTCTGAATCAGAGCTCTGCAGATCTGCCATGTAAAGTTTAAAGGACAGCAGAAGATCCATTCATTGATCTCCTGTCTTCACATCTAATTTGGCCCTAAGTCTAATTTTGAGCAGCATGCAGCGAGCAATAATGATGCACACAACTAGCAATGACTGTGTTACATGACTGTGGGGTCAACCCACAGTGCAACTCTAAGGACACTTTCCTGGGAGTAAGCACCACTGATAGATCTAATTAGGATTCTAAGTAAACCTGTTTAGGATTACTGTAAGAGAGCTTCCATGTGAGACAAATTCATGGAGGCAGTGCTGTGGTCAGCACATTTGACTGGGGGGAACAGGGCTAACATGCTCAGTCTTGTTCTTCTCCCCTTGTGTGCTGATTGTGTATTTACATGTATCATTTAAACTGAGCTTTGATGTATTGGGATTTGGCTGTGCAGTGGCATTCCCTGTTTTTCTTGTGGGGTGGCAACACCTTGCATATCTCAGGATTCCCACATCAGCTCTGCAGATACAAGAAATCAGGTCAGGCTATTCATGGCACTCTGTGGTTTCCATATCATTGCATGCACTGAAGAAGTGTGCATGAGAACTGAATAAAAATTCTGTGAGGGAGATTACTGACATTTTCTTTTTTGTGTGAAGGCAAATCATAGATTCCCAGCCAAGAGTGTTCCCACTGTTCCCCTAATACGGTTCAACTAGCATAGAGCTCTCATTTACTTTGTTGGCTCTGACTCAGATCTCACAGGATCTCCTTTTAAATGAACTAATTCAGAAGAGGATACTGGTCAACTGTTGTGGATGCCTCCTCAGTATGGGTAGATATTTGTCATTTACTAGCAATTCTAAATTTGTTTGTTATATTTATTAACTGCAAGGCTGCACAAGCCAGTTCAGTTCCTTTTGGATAAAGACGTCCCACCTGTGTTCCAGAAAGTGTTCACACTTCTAATTCATATCTGGGTGCAAAGAAAGCTGTTGCTTTTGATCTGTTGCTCAGGTTTCCATGTTTTTAATCTCTGAGATATTAGAGCACCTCTGCTCCACCCCACCTTTCCACATGTTGAACTTGGCAATTGAGATCTAACACATGGTGCAAAAAACCCTCAATTACTTCACCTTAGTGGTAGACAGGGTATTCTCAAATGAGGCTTTTAACTTGACAACTTTTCTTTTGATCTAACACAGTTCATTTTAGTTATGTCCTTTGATTATCAGCCTCATTTTGCCAATAGCAGCAGGGGACCTTTGAGGGGCCTGGGGAAAGCGCCATATGATGCAAGTCACCATTCTATATGCAAATCTAAGCTCGGGGAAGGAACAAGAGGCACAAGTTAACAGTCCCTGCCATGTCCCCTGATGAAAATCAGAATGCTTTAAAGAAGGGGCAGTCTTACCCAATGGGCAACTGGGGCAGTGGTCCCAGGCCCCAAGCTGGGGAGGGTCCTTGATTGCCCACAGCCACCCCCCCCTGACTGAGGCAGAAAGAAAAGGAACAAGCTCCCACAGCTGCTACAACTCACACCCAATCTTTTCTTTCTTTTGGAGATTGTACTGCCTACATGCAGCAATGGCTGCTCACTCCTGCCTTGTCCAGGGCTCAGGCAATCAGCATGGCAGCCAATCATACCTGCCCATCCAGGATTCAGACAGTTGGCTTCCAAAAGTAGCTCCTGCCTGTTAGATTCACTGGCATGGTATAGCCAGGAACCCCTATTATGTAGCCAAGTGCACAAGGCTTATACCCAGCAGCAACTTCTCAGTACTGTGTGTATTAGCAAAGATACAAAGTTACAGGGAGCCACTTGTCAGTTTCAAACTAATAAGAGTCCTTTATTCAGGGACCTACATTCTAGATAGTATAGGTGAGTGATAGGCATAGACGAGTTAGGATGGATGCAGATTCAGAATACATGTCCTGCATCCATGCTGCCAAAGATGGAGAGTGCGCTCCTTCTTTGTGTGTGTGAGAAAGAGATGATTAAGCCAGAAGGAAGGAAGTCTTGCCCCTAAGAATAGAATTCTACCTCAAAGGGATGGTATAAAATAGAAGGAAGGAAAGGATGTTCTGTGTGTCCTAACCCCTTTCTATCTAAATCTATGGTACTATCTCTGAAGTCTGAGGCAGGAGACAGCATACAGTCCTCCACTTCTAACACTGCCCTGGTGTATGTGTGGGGATGTGTGCATTGAGTCTAAGGCCTCATCCTGGAGTTTTGTCCAGGACCCCAGGATTACTAAAATCAACCTCTGCTTTGGAGCATAGTGGTTAGAGACTGGGAAAGTCAGGGTACAAATCTCTCTCAGCCTAACTTACTTCACAGGGCTGTTGTGAAGATAAAATGGAGGTAAGGGGACACTGTACTGAGCTCCCATGTACATAAGCAAAATGTATGTACAACAATATCTGAGATTAAAGACTATAATTGAGAACACTGAAGCTCACGCAGACTCAGGGGTGTCAATTCAGCCAAGTGATCCATTACTTTGGTACCAGGAAAACCAAATGGAAGATGGACTTCCTCCTCTGGGTTTTGCATGTAAATGCACCAAAATAAAAATCACTGGGTGTAGTATATTCTTGGTAAAAAATATAGTTAAGCAGGGATTAAATCAGCAGAGCAGTGATTGAAAGACTGAGTCCATGAGTATGTTTGTAAAAATATAAATGTTTACTAGAAAACTAAAAATCATTCAATCCTAAAAGAAATCAACCCTGATTGTTCCCTGGAAGGCCAGATCCTGAAGCTGAAGCTGAAGCTCAAATACTTTGGCCACCAAATGAGAAGGGAGCATTCACTGGAGAAGACCCTGATGCTGGGAAAGATTGAAGGACAAAGAAGAAGGGGACGGCAAAGGATGAGATGGTTAGACAGTGTCATCAATGCAACGAACATGAAATTGAGCAGACTTCAGCAGACAGAGGAGACAGGAGGGCCTGGCGTAATCTGGTCCATGGGGTCACGAAGAGTTGGACTCGACTGTGCGACTGAACAACAACAACAAGAAAACTAACATGGGGAAAAGGTAAACAGGATGCAAAATAACAAAGCACTAGATCTCTACATCTTTACTGCTAAGAAGATGCTACAGGAAACAGGAATGGTGTCTCTACTTCTCCAACACACAAAGGCAGTAAATATGCTAAATAGCCAATACATTGATTTCCAGTGACAGGGCTAAAGTTCAGGTCATTATAATAAGACCTCCCACAAGATTCCCGGGCTTTTCTACTTAGTAAACAGATTGGGTACAATAAACATGTGACTTCCTGTTGACTAACACAAACAAAGTTAACTCTATAATTACTGAAATGTTTTTAACTTGCTAAACTCAACACTGAGGCTCCTCAAGGGGAACACCATGACAGTAAAGAAGATTTGAACCTGTATAGTACAGAACCCTTAAGACAGTAATTGTGTCACATAAAATATATTACTTAAATCAGGCCAATTCCAGTCATTGATATAGAGAAAGAAGAACACATAGCCAAAGGTGTCGAACTCATTTGTTACGAAGGCCAGATCTGACATAAATGTCACTTTGTCGGGCTGGGCCATGTGTGCCATAAATTGTAGCATGAGGTACCGGGGATATAAACTTTGCCAACAAAATTATGCAATACACAACACCTGTTTGAACCATGTATCAGTTTCCCCAGCAGTAGAAAGCCTCACAATATGGTTATTAAGCCTTATTGAATAAAGTGGGACAAGTTTAGGGTTGGGTTACAGATGTGTATTTCATGTTCTGATGTACAGTGGAGCATCTTCTATTTTCTCAATGGCAAACAGTTATAAACAAACTGTTTTTTAAAAGTATTTGACTATGCAACAGATTAGTATATCTACAGTGGCTTCAGACAGCATGAGATTTCAAACTCTTTATTGTGATGGGAGTTAAAACTAGCACCATGGTGTTATTAATGCAGTTGAAATAATTTGAAATCAATGAAGAGACTCTCTGGGACCCAAGAGCTGTCTTTGCACCTTGTCCTGTATACATGTGTTCAGAATGATTACCTTAAGTATACTGGTTTTGTACCAGACTGTCCTATATTCTTATTCTTAAACAACTGTGTACTATAATTGAGATGCACATACTGTTTTTTGTTTTAACTGAGGGTTCCTGCTTTTGTTCTCTATTTTTAGTAAACAGAAGAAAAGTTCAATTCATGTAAGGGTTTTTAAAAAATTATTTCTTTATTAGGTTTTCTATATTTATCACAAAATGTGGCCCAAAATAGAAATGTTTCCTTACAATGCTGAGTGAATCTGCCAAAAGTTATTGCTTTAGGAAATCTAAGTCATATTGGATTTCCACCTGGTGTTTACAAAGCTAAAGCATCAACAGCTTTAAAGCAAACTGCAGGGTTGGGGAGATCAAATTCATATCTCAGTTTATGAACTAGATCAGTTGGGGCATTCTCTAAAGAAGAGAACACATACAAAAAAGGACATGGGATAATTCAAAATGAACAAAGTTATTAAAAAAATATAAGCATTTCCTTGACAGTGTTGTACAGTTGCCAACCTGCAGGTGAGGCCTAGAAATCACCCAGAATTACTTCTGGTCTCCAGACTACAGAAATCCATTCTTCTGGAGAAAATGGCTGGAGGGAAAATGGCTCTAGGGTTGCCAGCTCTGGGTTGGGAACTACCTGAAGATTTGGGGATAGAACCTAAGGAAGGTGGGGTTTGAGGAGGGGAGAGGCTTCAAAGGGGTATAAATACCATAAAGTCCACCTTCCAGAGTGGCCATTTTTTTCAGGTGAACTGAATAATCTGTCACACTGTACAAATCATACTTGAGACTATTGTTGGAACACACTGGTAGACTTCATGTCATTTTGAATCTTGCCAGAGCTGGGTTGACCTCCGTCACTAAGAAAAGCGGCCTGATGAAGCCCTAAGAAACGTCAAAGCAACCTAGGTGAGCCATCGCCGCTCCTTTGGTTTGCGCTACAACTAGTGTTGAGTTCACACCGTCTACTACATACTTTCTTCTGGAAACTCTTCTCTGCACGAAAGGTGACTGCATCAATCTGAAGTGACACTTCTACTTTCAAGGACTATTAGGTGCAGTTGTCATTTATACATGGTGGCAAAACTATTTGTTATGTGTATTAATTTTGGTTGTAAGTAGAACGGTATAAGAAGACAGTAGTCTCAGCTGTGATTTGAACAGAGTGACAGATTATTCTGTTTGTTTGTTTGTATAACTGCATATGCTGTATTTCCATTTTTGTGTTTTTTGACCACCTGGAAGCTGGCAACCCTAGTGGTCTCTGCAGCATCATACCCCACTGAGGTCCCTCTCTAAACCCCACACTTCTCAGGCTCCACTACCAAATCTTTCCTTTAAATGGCTTTTCCAAAGCCACACAGTGCACAAGTGATGGTCGAGTGGCAACTGCACCCACTTTTAGGTGGGTGAAGTTGCTGCTTGGCCTTCACTTACACACCACACAACTTTACAAAAGCCATTTAAAATTTAAATTTAAAGCAGTGTGCAACTGAAGATGAGCGGTGACTTCACCCACCTGGAAGCAGGTGAAGTCACCACTTGACCTTCACTTTTGTGCCACATGGCTTTGCAAAAGCCATGTAAAGAGAATGCATTCCCTTTAAATTACTTTTTCAAGCCCTGCCAACATGGACCTTATGAACCTCCTGGAAGGGTCGTGGGAGGTCTGTGTCCCAGAACTACAATGGATCTCCAGACTAAAGAGATCACTTCTGCTGGAGAAAATAGCTGCTTTGGAGGGAGGACTCTATGGCATCATATCCCACTGATGTCCCTCTCCTCCCCAAAATCTGCCCTCCCCAGGCTCTGTTACGTGGAAGTGACCGGACCAGTGTCAAGCAGGAGACTTCACATGGGAAGATCAGTTAAGGCTGGTTTATTAAAGCGTGGTTTGCAAAGCGAGGAGAGGCAAGGATAGGCAGTCCACCCGTTACCTCCGGGGTCTGTGGTGCAGCACCACTCAATTTAAGGCAGCTCCTAATTCCCTCCCACCTCTCTGCACCCAGCAGGGTGGTTCCCTCACAATCTAGCTACCAATCCCCTTCCCTGTACCTGGTGACCGGGCTCTACGCGCACAGTTCACTCTCCTCGGTAACTGACTCCCTTATCTTGCTCAGGGATGTTGTTGAAGCAGTTTTCCTTGTTCAGGCTCCTCTTCTTCCCTTATGCGTATGTTAGCTGGCTTTCTTATCTTGGTTTTTAGCAAGCTAAGCTATTCCCTTTGTTTGAGGCCCCTTTCCCTCTTTTATTGTGTTGGCTGGCTTATCTAGTCTTAAGCAAGCGAAACTCCTAAGCTGTCTATGTGTTATACCCTACTCCCTCAATTTCCCCTTTTTGCACAAGCTTTTCTGCTAATATATTTCTGCTAACATTATTTTGATAGTTCAGAACATTGGTTCTTCCCCTTTCAGGCTCCACCCCCAAATCTCCAGGGATTTCCAAACTGGAATTGGCAACCCTACCTGTACTGGAAATATGTTAGAGGTGACTAGAGCAAGCAGTTTAGTGCAGCCCAAGGTGTCAGACTTCTATCCAATAATACATACTGTCAAAAGGGAAACTGAAAACAAAAAGTGAAGAAAAAAACAACCCCCCTAAAAAACAACCCTGGACTAATGATTTCAAGAAAATGCATGTTTGAAGGAAATGATGCAAAGATCCAATTAAGATGGAAACAAAGATTTAAGTTGCACTGCATTGCAAGCAGAGCAGATCAGAACGAGGAAGTTTCTAAGTGAGAATTATTCTTTCCAGGCAGCAGATGAAGAAGCAAGAGGAGCAGTTAATACATCTCAGTTTGGTGAGCATGCAAATACAGTTTTTCATTACTACATTTGTAGCATTCTGTGCATCCAGAAGAAATGGTACGTATAAAATGGAACAAATTCTTCCATAGAACTCAGACTGATTGAAAAAGTATAGGCCCATATGTGACATTTAAAGCTGTTCATAGAAACTTGTGAATTTGGAGAGCAGTGTGAATTACTTAATAAAGATTGCATAGTGTATGTGGCATAAAGTCAGAGGACTGGCAGCCAGATTAAAGAGAGGGAATTATTTAAATCTGGAGTGTGCAATGGCTATATTAAGAAGGTTGCTTCAAAGCAACTGAAGGAGCTAGGGCCTGCAGAAAAACAAATGGAAGACCTACAGTGAAAACCAGCATCAAGGCAAAGGAAACCCTAGGACTAACGCAGATCCAAACAGAAAGAATGGCCACTCAGGAGGACTAAGTCTTCAATCCTTAGATGCTTAGATGTTAGATCAGACCTGCTTAATATTGCTCCCTAAGTATGGCATTAAGGTTTTGTTTTAATTTCACATGTCATTGTTTCAGCTTGTCTCATTTGCATTATTGGTGAGTCTTCCATTTAATCACTGTGTAATTTACCTTGAATCTCAGTGAGAAAGGTGGGCCATAAACAATGTAAATAAATAAGTAATAATTATACACCATTTTGCTCCCTATGTATTTATTTAATACAGTTATAGCCCAACCTTCCTCCAATGAACAATACAGTGTGCATTGCTCTTATATTTCATTTTATCCTCATAACAACATTGTGAGATAGATTAGGCTGAGAGAGTGACTGGCCCAAGGTCAATCAATGAGTTGCGCGGTAGAGTGAGGTCTTGAACCTGGGCCTCCCAGATCCCAATTCAGTACTCTTAACTAGTACTCCACATACGACATTTATGCACAATGTACACTAAAATAGCATTGCAAATGTGTTAATGGGGAAAATTCACATGAAGAAGAGAAAGTAGTGTGAAAAGGCTCAGAAACAAATTAAAACAGTTAGGTCCCAGCTCACAACATCTCCAGTTATATTAGACAATGCGAAAGACCTCTACTCAAGACTCTGGAGAGTCACCGCCAGTCAGAGTAGACAATATTGACCAAGACAGACCAGTGGTCTGACTTAGTATAACTTAGTATAACTGAACTTCGTGTGTTCATGCAATATTCATATCAAACCAAGACTGCTTTGCTGTTCGCCCCTATCATCGTCATGTTTACACTGTCATCAGGCCTTTGGAAAGGATAGTCTGATTCCTGCAGTCTGTCCTCCCCTTGACAAGTTTGTGGGGAGATGCAGGACAGATGGAGAAAAAGAAATTTTCCCTTCCCCCTGCCCCTCCACAGAGCCAGTGGCAGTACTTGCCAGGTATACTTTCCCTCCCTGGGTCACGTCACAGTGGTGGCACACACTCCAAAGAGAAGGGAAGGTATTTAAAGAGACATGTGTCTCTGTAATTACTTTCCCTTGCTTGCTGGCACATGCCGCCACAGGCAAGGGAAGCAAGCAGGCCAGCTGAGACCAAGCAAGGGGCCCACAGCTACAGGCCTCCAAGTGAGCGCTCTCTCCCCGTGGGCTTGCCCTTTCTGCACAGCCCTGGTGCCCATGAGTCCTGTCCTATAAAAGAAGCCCTGCCGAAAACTATCTGCAAGAAGACCTGCTTTGGATTGCTCAGTGTGAGTTTATCTCAGTTTGCTTTTCATTTTTTTTCCTAATGAACCCCCCCTGAAGTCCAGTCCAGAGGGGTCTGGGCTGTGCTCTCTAAGGGAAGGGCGGGAAGCTTTTTTTCTTGAGTCTGCAGCACTGAAAGGATTAAAACAGCTGAGCTGTTTGCTAGAGAGGCTGAGCAGGGGGCAGCGGAAGGGTTTGTATGGGGAAAGAGAACAGGGAGGGCTTTGGTGATGGAATAGTAGAGAAAAGGCTTGAATGCCTTCCCTTCTCTTTGGGGAGCAAGCATGGCCTGAGGGACTTCCCTTTAGAGCAGCAGCTCCTCCTCTTCTCCCCCGCCTGGACTGTTGCTCGCTGCAGCTATGCTGGGGTTGTGCCAGTGCAGTTAGTGGGGAGGGGGGTAGCCTTGTTTTTAAAAGCACCTGAACCCCTCTCTGCTTGCTGCCCTGCCACCTGGCTGCCTCCTCTTCAGCTCTCCTTGAAGAAAGTCACTCGTGGTGACCTACAAAATCCTAAAGCCCCCCCCATCCCAAAGCCCCCTCCCAGAGAATTTCCTGACTATGGGGGTCCTTAGAAGTCCCAGGAAAAGACCATGAAAAGATCTGCTCTTGACTTTTTAAAACACCTTCAATTTCATAAGATTTTTCTTTATGCTACTTAGCAATAGCTTAAACTTGGTAAGATGCCGGGGTGGTGGTGATGTAATGGGCTATTTTTTATTACCCAGAAAAGTAGTTCTCATTAAAGAAAAGATTGGTGATGGCTGCTTTACTTCAGAAGATAAAAGAGCAGCACTGGCATAAAATGGTTGACTAATTGTGTGGCTAAATTAGGGTTTCCAGCTCTGGGATAGGAAATACCTGGAGATTTTAGGGTGGAGCCTGAGGAGGGTGGGGTTTGGGGAGAGGAGGGATTTCAGTGAGGTATAATGCCATGGAGTTCAACTTCCAAAGTAGCCATTTTCTTCAGGTGAACTGATCTCTGTCACTTGGCAATCAGGTGTAAACCCAGGAGATTTCTAGCCATCACCTGTAGGATGACAACCCTAGGCTAAAGCAATACAAAAATGTTGTCTCAGGTAGCGAACTGCCATATAAAAGCCTTCTTAGGTAACCTAAGCATAACATGAGTAACATTTGAATTGGCTCTCAGGGAGAAGGCAGAATTAATATAAAAAGGGGGTTCATGGTACAGTGGGAACATATGACAAAAATGCAATTCACGGTCCAGCTGCTAAAAGAGTGTACAAACCTGTCAGTCTTGCCCCAACCCATTCTTTCCTCCCTTTGCCTGTCCTGCTCTGGAAGAACAAAATTAATAATCACCCCACAGCCAGGTGCTTGAAGGGAAAATAGCCACAAACAATGGAGGGAGGGAGTGGCAAGGGGCAAGGCTGACACTTGAGGTGACCATTTGAGTTGTTTGTATGTTTTCCTGTCAGTTCAGCTATAAAGGTGGGCTGGTTGCATTACTGTAGAAAACATATGGTGCTGGAGAAGACTCTTGAGTGTCCCCGGACTGGAAGGAGATCAGATCAGCCAATCCCAAAGGAAATCAACCCTGACTGTTCCCTGGAAGGCCAGATACTGAAGCTGAAGCTCAAATACTTTGGCCACTGAATGAAAGGGAGCACTCCCTGGAGAAGACCCTGATGCTGGGAAAGATTGAAGATCAAAGAAGAAAGGGATGGCAAAGGATGAGATGGCTAGACAGTGTTATCAATGCAACAAACATGAAATTAAGCAAACTTCAGAGGGTGACGGAAGACAGGAGGGCCTGGCTTAATGTGGTCCATGGGGTGACTGTGCGACTGAACAACAACAACAACAGAACATATATTGAGTTCCCATTTCATCTGTATTCTGTTGGAAATGTGTGACTTGCAAGGTCTAGATTCCAGTCATTATAGGGTTAATCTGCTTTACCTAGTGTACTATTGTTCAGACTGAACTGGAAGGGAAATGTGGCTCAGAGCTAATGGGAAGATAGCCTGGGAAAATCTAAGTCTGTTTACTAGCAATCATTGGTTACAGTGTTCAGGTGACTTCCTTCTAGGGGTCAAGAAGAAGAAGAAACTCCATTGTTGTGTGACCATGTGTTCTATGCTGTAAAATGTAAAGATGTAGGTCTAGATATCTCTTTTGTTTTGTAGCTTTCCATGAGAACCCTTCCCTTAGAAATGCTTTTTTCATAGAAAGAAATATCTCCTCTTCAGTGAAGCAAAGATCCATTGGAAACTTATGAGTATTTAAGTATTTTTGCCTGTTTTTCCCAACATATTCTCCCTCAAAAATATGGGAAGCCAAAATAATCTTTCTAGCATATAAAGTTTTTTTTCCACCTTGTAAGTAAAACTTAGAAATTAGCTACACTTTTTTTCAAAAAGTCTTCATAATTACTGGTGTTTATGGGTTCTTGCAAATTCATTCTTTGGTTTCACTGGGATGTCTCTACATTTGACTGAAGTTAAAAAGCTGTGTCTGCATTCTTCAGCTACTCACTGTGGCCTTTATTTATTTATTTGAACCAGGCCTTCTTGGCAGATGGACAACTATCTCTGGAATTTAAGAAAGGAAAGTGTGTGGGGGTGGGTGTTATGATGTATTCTGGGAGTTTAGATAGTTTAACTGACAGAGAGGTCTGCAATTGGAAGAGTCTAAGGTTACTATCAGTTCATGTGCTTCATAGCTGACATTTGCTATGGCTATTTGTCTTTGAGAGAATTATTCACTCCTGTTTGTATCAGTGCCTGCATGGGCTTGCCAATGTCTCTTGATACATATCAGTGCCTAAACTGGGTTTTAATGGGAGGGGGGATAATAATAGTGACTTCAGTTTGATTCTGTGAGAGGAAATTCACTGTTTCCAAAAGTAAATAGCAGGGGAAATTATGCCCGGCTTTCAGTTCTCCCTTGTTTTTGCCTTTCTGAGGGCATTTGTGGTGAAATTTTAATATGTTTTCATTAGGATTACAAACTTTAATTGGTGTTATTAATCAGCTAAAGCATTTGTATGTGAAATCTGAATATGGCCCACAATGTAAACACATTTGCTGTTTTTATCTGGGCAATCTGTAAGAAAAACCCCATTTTATTAAATCTTACTTATTCTAAAACTCAAACAAAAGGTGACTCTCCACTTTTGTTTCAAAAATATATGCTCAGAGGCTATTTTCAAATAGAATTTTTCAGAATACATGGCAAACCAGCTGCCCAAATCAATCAGTGATGTTATGCGTTCTGAGTCTGGACACAGGGGAGAGCAGGATACAAATCCAATAAATCAAATCAGCATGAGGACAAATGTAGTGTTGCATGCTTCACTCTTGTGGGATGAACAGAAACTCTGGTTGCCACCTGGCAGGAGAATTTGGGGGATAGGAACAATCTCTTCAGCCTTGCACCTATGTGCAATTTCATTCCCTGCACTATACCAGATGTAATGTCATTGTGTCATTGGGACAACTATTTAGGATTCATGTTGCCCTGATGCAGTGACATCACTTCTGATTTTGCACCAAAAGTGAAATCATAGATCAGTGCACCATGCATTAGTAGAAGAGCCCCCTACCCCATTTTCTTCCCAACAGCCTGTCAAGAGGTATCAGGAAACAGGGTCCCTGGCTGGGAGAGGCAGACCTGCCACATTAGCAGAGACGTGCAAAAATCGTGCTTTGTTAAACAACGGTTCATTTATTTTATGGATTAACTGAAGTTCTATTGACTTCATTGGATCTTATTGATGAACTTCCAAATCCAAGACCTTTGACTAACTGGATTGTAGAGTGGGCTGTCACCCACTAAGATAATTATTGAGCTGAGCCATTTGGTTTCTAATGCTGTTCAGACACAATAAAAATCAACAACCCCTACACTTTTCATAATTATCCTACTCACTGTAGTCTTGGCAGCATGGCTGCAGTTTAGTTTCTGCTGAACCAAAATAGCTACTGTAGGTGGGCTCCAATATGTTGAAGTAGAATGTGGAGGGTCACAGCATTTTGAGTTCTAATTTTATATTGTTATTTTGAGATTTGTGTGGTTCTCCAAACACTTTTTTTGTGGGGGTTGCAAGGAGTTAAAGAGGACAGATTGTATGTTCAAAAGAATAAGGCTTGTGATTCATACTGGAATGTAGTAATTTTTACTCGAAAAAGCAGACATAACACAGAAGGAATCGTTGGGACTCTGATTGTGCATGGTGCATGAATCATTATGCTGACTATCATTCAGTATGTAATAAACATTATCCAAAAATCAAAATACAACTGAGCAGCAGTGGCTTTGTAAAGGAGGAAGAATCAATCTTTGCAAATGCTGAAAATATCAGAAGTTATCAATGGATGTATGTACAATCAAAAGAAGGATTTTGCACGGAGGAAAAAAATCAAACATCGCACCAAACTAAGTTATGGTTGCCCACTCTGGGTTGGGAAATATCTGTGGCTTTTCCAGATATTTGACTTCTGATTTTCTTCGGAGTCAATCCATAAGCATTGGAATCAGTTTGGGCATAGTTGCTACACCCATCGGACCTCCCAGTGCACTTTCACATTGTGGAGTCAGGTTATTTTCTTCCAAACATTCCGTTAATGAGGATTTTCACAGGAGAGTGCTGTTGTCATTGGTCATGTCATCCATGGTGTCACAGCAACCCCCCCCTTTTTTAAACTGGCACTAGAATATTGATATATCACTGGAGCATTGTAAAAAGAGGCTTTGCATGTTCTTTGAATTCCCAGCTTTCATCTTTTATTTTTTTTAAAGTCTCTATTCTCTTCTCTTGAGGAGATATGTGTTTTCCTTCTTTCTCTGTAGTTTTTTTAAAAAAAAGAAAAAAAGAAATCACTCATCTTGATGTAGAGGGGGAGGAGAGGGAGTGGTTTCACCATGACAGTCCAATCATCAAACAATGGGGTTGGAGGTGGGTGGGAGTAGGCAGAACATATTAGTGATTTTCTGCATTTAAGATTATTTTTTAATCTTGTGAGCCACTTTGAGCAGGTCTGTGAAGCAGCAACATATACATTTTCTAAATAAAGATATTCCATCTATGGCTTTTTTCTCACTAGCTGCTAATCACACTTGTAAAGTACTGGGTTTCGGGCCTCATGACTCGGATGACGACATAAGAGAAGACGCGTTTATTCGTACTTCACACAAGACAAGAACAAACAGTAACGTCCGGAGGCCAACTATATACAGTTAGGGGGGGACGGCCCCATATTCCTATTGGCGGGTTTGAATCGCCCGCCAATACTGCCATTGGTTCTCTACTGGCGAGCTCAGGAACCTAGTCCCTATTGTTCTCAGAGAGTGAAGCTTGGCTGTATTTCGCCAGCTCTGCCTTCTGATCCCAGGACACAACACCCCTCCCCCCATAGTTTGTCTCCTATCTGGTGACGTAGTCTTTTAAGTATGCTGGTGACCTCCGTTCCCTTAGTGATCGTCGGGGGGCCGGTACCGGACTGGCGGGGCCCCCATCGGGTGGTCCTCCCACACAAGGAGCTTGGATCTCCGGTAGTAGCTGTGGTGGTGACGGTGGCGGCTGTAACGGCGGCGGCAGTGGCGGCGGCGGTTCAGCTGTCTCTGGGACCCCCTCCGGACTCCGTGGTCTTTCAGGAGCTGGCTCCGCTGGCGGTGCCTGCAGCCGATCGGATGCTGGGGTGGCCGCGGCGTTTCCCGGTAACGGGGCCTGGATCCCTGTGTCGGGGTCTTGCCGCCTCCGGAGCTGGTCCACGTGTTTACGGAGGACCCTGTCCCCATCTGCTAGGACCTCGTATGATACTGGCCCGGTGGGTTTTAGGATGCGCCCGGCCAACCACTGAGGCCCCGCCCCGTAATTCCGGAAGTAGACAGGTTCCCCCGGGAGGAAGCTTCGGGGCGCCTCCCGGGTTTCGACCAGCTTTCTCTCTGGGGCTCGGTCCGGGTGGAGCCTGTCTAACAAAGTCGTGGGGCGGCGGCCCATCAATAGTTCTGCGGGGCAATGCCCGGAGATGGGGTTTGGGGTGGTGCGGTGTGTTAGGAGGAAGCGGGCCAGCCGGAACTCCCAATCCCCCTCTGTTATGCGGCTCAGGGCTTCTTTGGCGGTGCGTACCGTTCTCTCCGCCTGTCCATTTGTTGCCGGGTGGAAGGGCACTGATCGTATGTGCCTGATTAGGTTCCTTGCGAGGAACACTTGAAACTCAGCAGATGTGAACGCTGCCCCGTTGTCCGACACGATTGTGTCTGGCAACCCGTGCGTAGCGAATATTTTCCGCAGGGCCCTTATTGCCGCTTTGGCAGAGGTGGTAGACACTGGGCTTATTTCCACCCACTTCGAGTAGGAGTCTACCGTCACCATGAACTGAAGCCCCTGAAACGGCCCGGCAAAATCTACGTATAGGCGTGACCACGGCTTGTGGGTAGACTCCCAGCTTTGGGTTGGCGCTCTCGGGGATTGGGGCAGACTTCCTGACACCGTGTGCACCCTCGGACCCAGGTTTCAATTTCTGCGTCCATCCCGGGCCACCACACGTAGCTCCTTGCCAGAGCTTTCATTCGTACAATGCCAGGGTGGGCCTCGTGCAGCGTTTCTAGAACCCCTTGTCTCATGGGCCCCGGGATGACCACCCTGTCCCCCCATAGTAAGCACCCTTTCAAGGCGGATAACTCTTCCCTCCTGGCTTTGTATGCCGTGAACTCTGGCCCTGTCTGTTCCGCTGGCCATCCCCTCACCACCCAGTTTAGGACCCGGGAGAGAATGGGATCTCAGGACGTGCGGGCGGCCACGTCTGCAGCCTGAAGGGGGGGGGGTTGGGCAGCTCCTCCATTAACAATACTGCGGGAGCTGGGGCCGGATCTTCCCCTGTATGTGGCAGCGGCAGGCGGCTCAAGGCGTCGGCATGACCCAGCGCCTTGCCCGGCCGATGCTCCAACCGGTACTGGTAGCCCGCTAAAAACAAGGACCAGCGCAACACCCGGGGCGACAGTACCTGCGGCGTTTGTCCGCCGCGAACAGTCCCAGGAGCGGCTTATGATCGGTTACGAGCATGAAGGGCTGCCCATACACAAAGTTGTGAAACTTTTTAACCCCCGCCACCAGTGCCAAGCCCTCCCGGTCGATTTGCGCATAGTTCCGCTCCGCGGGGGACAGCATGCGGGAGTAGTAAGCCACCGGGACTTCCCTCCCATCTGGTAGCTTGTGGGCCAAGACTGCCCCAACCCCATACGGCGATGCGTCGCATGCAAGGATTACCGGGAGCTTTTCGTCAAAGTGGGCGAGTACAGCGTTAGAAATCAAGAGTACTTTAACCCCCCGAAACGCTGCCTCCTCCCTCGCTCCCCATGCCCAAGGTGTCGCCTTATCCAGCAGCCTGTGCAGGGGTTCGGCCACGGCGGCTTTGTGTGGGAGAAAGGCGTGGTAAAAGTTCAGGAGGCCTAAGAACGCCTGGAGCTCCGCCTTGGACTTCGGGGCGGGGGCCTCCATGATGGCCTTCACCTTGTCCCTCGCCGGATGCAGGCCTGTTGCGTCTACCCGGTACCCCAAGAACTCCACCTCCGGCACCCCGAGGAGGCACTTTTCCTGCTTCACTTTCAGACCCGCAGCTTGGAAGCGTCCCAGTACAGTTCGGAGGCGGGCGGCGAAGCTTTCAGGGGTGGTCGCGGCGATAAGGACGTCGTCGAAGAACGGCGTCACTCCAGGGATCCCTTTTAACAAATCGTCCATGAGATTTTGGAAGATCCCTGGGGCCACACTGACCCCGAACTGCAGCCTGAAGGCCCCCCGGTGGGTCACTATGGTTTGCGCCTTGGCAGTGGCCTCATCCACCGGGAGTTGCTGGTACGCCTGCGCGAGATCCAGCTTTCCAAATATGCGCGCCCCCGCCAGTGTGGCTAAGACGTGGCTGACCACGGGTACGGGGTATGCGTGCGCCTGAAGTGCCTGGTTAATGGTGCACTTGTAATCCGCGTAGATGCGGATTTCCCCGTTTGGCTTTACGGGTGTCACAATCGGGGTCTCCCATCGAGCGTTCGGGACGGGCTCTAGGACTCCCTGGGCCACTAACCGGTCCAGTTCGGCCTCTATTTTAGGGCAGAGGGCCAGGGGCACGGTGCGGAAGCGCCGTTGGATGGGCGTCACTGTGGGGTCTAAGTGGAGCGACACCGGGGGCCCTTTATAACACCCCAGTTTCCCGTCAAAGACCTCGGGGAATTCCTTGCACACCGCCCCCCAGTCACGCATCCCGCACTTATTCACTCCCCCAATCGTGATGCCTAGGGCCTCGAACCACGCCCGCCCCAGGAGACTCACGAGATTTCCCTCCACCACCACCAAGTCCAAGTTCCCCTCAAAGTCTCGGTACTGCACTCGGAAAGTGCCGACTCCCCGGATGGGGACAGGGTTCTTTTGAAAGTCCACCAAGCTTAATGGCGATGGACGTAGAGGGGGTCCCTCTGCCGGGCAAAGTTTATTTAAAGTGTCCATGGAAATGATGGACGCCGCCGATCCCGAGTCCACCTCCATGCAACAGGGGACCCCTCGATCCGCACGGTTACTTGGATCTTCGGGGTAGAGGAGAGATTGGGGTTGGGGAGGCGAAGTACCTGCAGCAGTTGGTCGGTGAGATGGTACAACTCGGCGACCTCTTCCATCGTCTCGTAGGCGGTGGACGATGCGCGGTGCTGTGGGGCGGACGATCTCGAACTCCGGAGGCCCTTGGACCGGCAGACCCGTGCGAGGTGTCCCTGCTTTCCACACCCGTGACAGACAGCATCCCGGAACTTGCAGGATTTCCTTCCGTGGCCTTCCCCGCAGCTGGCGCACACGGTCCGGTTGCCGGAAGGCTTGGCTGGCTCCCTGTCGGCCTGCTGGAACGGCGCCGGCCGGCGGGGTTGGGGTCTGAGGGCGAAGACCTCTTCGGTGTCTGAGTTCCCGGGGCTGGGACCCCTCCCGACCACATGGGTGGCCGCGGCCGGGCGTTCCCCTTCAGCGGCCTCGTGGGCTGTTGCGGCGTCGATGGCCTCGTCCAGGGAAAGCCTCCGGTAGCCAATCAACTTGCGCCGCAGCTTGGAGTCCGCCAGGCCCCACACGAACTGCGTCAGCACGTTGTCTTCCACCTTCGGGAACCCGCAGTCCACCGCGAGCGCCCTCAGCGTGGCCAGGAAGGTCGCAGCGGATTCCCCTTGGGCCTGGACTCGCCTTTGGAACTCCATCCTCTTGGCCAGGAAGGTCGGCCGGGGGCTGAAGTACGCGTTGAGGACATCCAGGATCTCCCCAAACGAGCTTTCCAAGGCCGTGCGGGGCACCAAGAGGCTCTTGGCGAGGCGGACGGTTTGGGTGCCGCACGTGTTCAGCAGGAGCGATCGTTTCTTGTCTGGGTGGCGGATCTCGTTGAGCTCCAAATAACTGATGAGCTGGTCGACCCATGCGTCCCAGGTTTCTGGCTGCGACGGATCGAAGCGCTCGAGTGTTACATGAGAGGCGGCCATGGCTCTGTCTGGGAAGGCGTGCGCCGGGGCGAGCGGTGCGGTGCTGCTCTCTGGGTCAGTGATGCGATGCTCGGCGAGCGGTGCAGTGCTGCTCTCGGGGTCAGCAATGCGATGCTCGGCGGTGTCCTTTTCGTCGCTCATGGAGTCATGGAAGGCGTCGAAATCCCACCTTCGTCGCCACTGTAAAGTACTGGGTTTCGGGCCTCATGACTCGGACGACGACATAAGAGAAGACGCGTTTATTCGTACTTCACACAAGACAAGAACACACAGTAACGGCTGGAGGCCAACGATATACAGTTAGGGGGGGACGGCCCCATATTCCTATTGGCGGGTTTGAATCGCCCGCCAATGCTGCCATTGGTTCTCTACTGGCGAGCTCAGGAACCTAGTCCCTATTGTTCTCAGAGAGCGAAGCTTGGCTGTATTTCGCCAGCTCTGCCTTCTGATCCCAGGACACAACAACACTCCTTGGTTGTATTATTTATTGTATACAATAAACTTCTAGAGCCAGCTGATGACATCAAAATTAGTTAAACACAGGATTGTGTTGTGAATGAAAAAATATATCCATATGCAGTTTTAAAAAATTCATTTTGCTTTTTTAAGAAAACAAAACGTCCCTTCTTTAATTTGTGCTAGACCATACCAGCCTGCCACTCCAAAGTTCCTTCTCAAATTCTTAGCCCACTTCCCTCCCTCCTGCAGCTTCAGATCTGATCATTTCTCTGTGTTTCCCCTCCCCCAGCCCAGTGATTCATTTCATTTCTGTTTAGGACAGTAAACACAGCTGACTGCTACCTGGCAATCTGTGAGTTTGCTTCTAATATACACCACTAAGATAGGTAAAATGTGTGACAAGAGGGACAAAGGTTGAATTCAGACTGGCAGTTTGAAGCGCGAGGGAGTTGTGGCAAAAAAGACCTGGAACAACGTGTTCTGGGTTTTCCCGGTCACACTGCGCAGACTGATGCAGGAGCATACCAGGGAGGATGCACAAGGGAGCATTCACACTGTAGGCCTGCCCCTGCCGGAGGCATGGCTGTAAGGCACGGCTTTCTTTTTTGTAATCCAGAGATATGCACTTATGCGCATAAATGCACAATCAAAAATCGCAGCTTTTAGTGTTCACACTTTGTTGGTGTGGGATAGACACGGGATACACACACTTTCCAGGGTTTGCTACCACTTTCACCAGGTATCTTCTAAACTCAGGAGGGAAGCATTACAAGACGGGTTGAGTACAGCTGGGGAACACCGGACAGATGTGCCTGTGTAAACAGCCCCTTGAATCTGTTTGTGAAACATTGCTGAAATATGCCTATCTCGGGGCAAACTGCCCATCTGAACTCAGCCAAAGGCTGAAGAGGCAGAGGCAGATGTGTTATCAGAAGGTTCTAGTGGAAAACTTCACACAGGGAATAGAAAGTGTCCATCTGATTGATCAAATTGGATGCAGAGATTAAGGGAAAGTACATGTGCCTTCTGTCTTCCTGGGGATCCCTCATTTCCTGAGGACCAGCATCATCAGGCAGAATCTGAACAGAGAACACAATATAAACATACGAAGTTGCCTTATGGCATTGTCTGCTTAGAATTACATCACCTACTGATACTTTTAACTGGAGAGACTAGGGATTGAATCTAGGATCTTCTGCATGTCAAGCAGATGTTCTACCAGTGAGCCACAGTTCACCCAAGTTCTCCTACCATACACCAAGTTCATCCACATGTGAGAGTTTTTGCAATACTTTGCAGGCTTCCATTTATATCTCTTTAATTTTCTGGATTTATTCTAGGAGCCAAAATACATATGGTGTAGTGAATCTGTGATGAGATTCCCCAACATTTAATTTATTTAAATGGGAGTATCAAAGTGCCCTAGGTATAAAATGAATCAAAAATGCAATTTAAATCAAGACATACAAACTAACAGGCATTTGGTACAGCTTTAACAGGTGATAGGTTACTAAGTCATACTGAACTGCTGCTGGTCCTGTCAGCAGGGCTGGCATAGGACCCCAGGCTGCAAGCCACTTGACAAGTGCCAAGGGCCATGTAGCATAGCCACACAAAAGGAGTTGCACAAGTGTCTGATATGGACTGGGGCAGCTTGCTAGGGATGGAGGAGTAATTTCATCCCCATACCATGTTCTTATTATTGGTAGCCTCCCTGGCTTTATGCTACATTAGGGGGAAAAGACAGGCACCTGTGTTGTGCCTTTTTTTCCCTGCTGGAGTTTAAACCAGCCTTGGGATGAGGAAATTGAAACTGAAATATGTTGTGTAAGTGCCCCAAAAGAAACTGATCACACACCTAAAGAAGATTTGCTGATAATAATAGGTGATTGGAATGCAAAAATAGGACACAAAGCAGAATTAAATATTATTGGAAGGTTTGGGCTAGGAACATGAAATGAAGCAGGAGAGTGACTCATAGAATTCTCTGAAGACAACAATTTGTTCATTGCAAATACATGTTTCAGGCAATCGAACAGACAATTATATACGTGGACATCACCAGACAGCCAATACAGAAATCAAATAGATTACATAATTGGAAACAGAAAATGGAGAAGGTCTATTCTCTCTGCTGGAACAAGACCAAGAGCTGATTGTGGTATGGACCATGACCCGTTAACATTGAAAATTAGAATAAAGCTGAAGAGAAATACCAAACCATTCATAGGGCCAAAATATAATGTAAGCAACATTCCTGATGAATTTAAAGATTTTATAAAGAACTGTCAAAGATTTCCGACCCACCACATCCTTGCAGGGAAGATTTGATTCCTCTATCCCTGGACCTGGGACCCTGGGGACAAATCCCCCTCTGATAGTTTGTCTGAGACTGGGTTTGGACTCTCACTCACACAGTAGAACACACCAGTAAAAGCAACAGACTGTATTGAAAAGATTTAAAAGATTCATCTTGGCTTGGGAACAGCAGAAATTTGGTGAGCATTTGATATAGAACTCTCCCGTATTATTAACACTTGGATGGCACATCAGGAAACAGGCTATTGCTTTAAGGTTATGACAGGGCCAAATGATGATGTTTAAACTGCCAAGCTGATTGATACAGATGTGACCATCTCTCTTGACAAGAATAGATTTGCATTTCTAAGTTCAAGTGAATGTGAACCAGAAGAACTAAGGGCTGAAACTAGAGATATTATCAAGAAAGAATGTGCAAACGTTGCCAAAAGAAATGAAAACCCTTGATGGATGATTTGATGAAATTATTAAAATTGTTGAAGACAGATGAGAAGCAAAAGTAAAAGATAACAGAAACAGAATCAAACATCTAAATACAGTGTTCCAGCAATTCACACATAGAGACAAAAACTATTACAATAACCAGTGTAAAGAAACACAAGAAAACAACAAAAAAGGAAGAAAAAGATCTGTTTCACAAGATCCGAAAGATCAAAGGTAAATCTAAAGCATGATTAGGCATGCTGAAAGATCAATATGGAAATATATCAACTGAATAAAACAAATAAAGAAAAGATGGGAACAATACACTGGAGAACTATACAAAAGAGATGAATGGGTGACAGATTCCTTCCAAGAACCTTTTGAAGAAGTACCTCAAGTTTTAGAAAGTAAAGTGAAAGCTGCACTAAGAGCAATTGGGAGAAACAAATCACCAGGAGTAGATGTGATATCAATAGTTATTCTGGACCACAGAAATGTAGTCCATAAAAATCTTAACAAAAATACAGGAAACAAAACTATGGCCCACAGCCTGGAAATGGTCAATTTACATTCCAATTCCCCTCAAAAAAATACAATACATCAAAGATTGCAGCAACTATCAGATCATTGCATTAATTTCTCACATGAGTAAAGTGATGCTCAAAAGTGTACAACAAAGACTGTTACCATATATGGAACCAGAAATGGCAGATGTTCAAGCAGGATTCAGAAAAGAAAGAAGTACTGGAGATCATATTGCAAATGTACTGGAACAGTGGTTGGTTACTGAAACATACAAGAGAATTTCAGAAGAAGATTAGCTTGTGTTTGATAGATTACAGCAAAGCTTTTGACTATGTGGATCATGAAAAGCTATGGTTGTTTTTAAATGAAATGAGTGTGCCACAGCAGCTGATAGTTTTGATGCACAGCCTTGTATTCTGGACAAGAGGCTACTGTGAGGAAGAATATGGAGAAACAGAATGGTTTCCAATTGGCAATGGTGTCAGACAAGGATATATTTTATCTCCCTGTCTCTTTAATCTATATGCAGAACATATCAAGAAAGCTGGATTACATGTAGATGAAGGTGAAGTGAGAATTGGTGGAACGAACACTAATGATCTGAGATATGCAGGCAACACCACATTACTGGCAGAAAATAGTGAAGACTTGAAAGGACTATTGATGAAGGTTAAAGCAGAAAGTGCCAAAGCAGGATTACACTTGAACAACAAGGAGACAAAAATAATGACTTCTGGGGAATTACAAAACTTTAAAGCTCACAATAAAGAAACTGAAATTGTTCAAGATTTTTAGTTTCTTGGTGCCATCATCAACCAAAAGGGAGACTGCAACCAAAAAATCAGAAGGAGACTGAGACTGGGAAGGGCAGCCACGAAGGAACTAGAAAAGATCCTTAAATGTGAGGATGTGTCACTGGTGACCAAGGTCAAGGTAATTCATGCCACAGTATTTCTCATTACTATGACTGGGTGTGACAGTTGGAGAATGAAGAAAGCTGACAGGAAGAAAGTTGATTCATTTGAAATGTGGTATTGTAGGGGACTTTTACAGATACTGTGGACTGCCAGAAAGACAAATAAGTGGGTTCCAGATCAAAGCAAGCCTGAACTCTCCATAGGAGCTAAAATGACTAAACTGAAGCTATCATGCTTTGGTCACATTATGAGAAGCTGAGTCACTGGAAAAGAAAATAATGCTAGGAAAATTTGAAGGCAGCAGGAAAAGAAGACGACCCAACATGAGATGGACTGACTCTATAAGGGAAGTCATGACTCTCAGTCTGCAAGGCTGTTAACTATAGGACATTTTGGAAGACATTCATTCATACGGTTGCAATAAGTCAGAAGCAACTTGATGGCACTTAACACACGCACACAGAAATGGGGATTTTCAATAAAGCTGTGAGAGAATTAGCTTCCCTTCCACAGCATCATGGCTTCATATGACCTCCTAGACTGTTTTTTGTACCTAAATTACACATCAGGAGACTCACAGTGCCATCCTCAGCAGAGTTACATCCTTCTAAGCCCATTGACTTCACTGCCTGCCATGTATCCTTAATATCACATGTAATTTTGCCATATGACTTGGAGTAAACAGATTTGCTTTGAGGAGCTTTGTCCAGTTCAAGTTTTAGATTCATATCAGGTTGTAAGCACATTGCAAAAAACTGTGTATGTTTATGGCTATTTTAAACCACTTTCCCTACAAAAAGGTATATGCCACCTCTCCATAGACCTGCTCAAGGGACCTTACAACTAATAAAACAAATCCATTAAAACACAAACATTTTTTAAAAAACACGCTAACACTAATCAATAAAAACAGTGTTATGCACTTCTAGGAATTACATGTAAGGAAAATTAGAGTTCAAAGCATCCTTCACCATCTCCCTGCACATTAGGATTCAGCACATGGTAATGCCTGCATTAATGTAGTATTTTAGCACAAGAATGAGCAATTCTAGAGTTTCAGCATCTCCCAAATACTTTTCTAATTGACTGTTGTTTTTGTACCACTGGAGCTGGCAGTCTTATGGACATTCTCAGACATGCTGATGAGTCATCTGACATAGAAGGAGTCAAGGATGGAGCCTGTCGATTGGATGCTCAGTTGGAAGACTATACCGGTTGCTATTTAAATCAGCAGCAGAAGTGTCAGCATATCTGCAATATTTTTAAATCATGGTTCAGGAAGAAAGACATTGGGGAGGGGGAATGCCAATACCCTCCTCCTTTCCTGGGCTAATGTTGGATTTTCAGTGTTTACAAACAGCTGTTACAACAGCCCAAAGCTCCACAGAAAAAATCTGACACATCTAAGAATCTGACAGTCAAACATGAGCATTTGTTCAGATGGTTCCCCTTCTATGGTTTAAAGTAACAGGAGCCTCGGTAGCTGTGGTATTTGTCACTCTAACAGCTGTGTCCATGGTAGTGGCAGCAGCTGTGCTACTCCTTGTTGTCCAGTTTACTGCATATAATATCAAGGCATAGGAATCCTGTTGGTGGAAAACATCACTACCGTGTATATTCACAAACAGATCCTTTGCATTGAGCAAGATGTTGCACTTGTATTTCCTTTCTGCTGTTCTGTATTAAATAACACAAAACAGAAGCACATTAACAGAATCTGAATATGGACTTCTCCATTCCTTCCCAGGATGCTATTGTCTAGGACTGAGAAGACACTGCTTTCTTTTTAAGAATCAACTCTCTAGGACAGTGGTTCCTAGATTATTAGTGCCACCCTAAGCAGAGTTAGACCCAACTGCTCAGGATAGCACTATATACCTGGACAGTGGGAACTTTTTCTTCTATATAGGGATAATATGAGCAATGTGCTGCTCTGTAGAAAAAAAGTCTTTGAAATGCCTCCAGAATCATGATGAGAAGAACAGTAGCACTATGCACCATGTGTGTGGAGAGGGGGAACAGATTACAGATCTTACAGGAGACCAAGCTATGATTAAGGCAAGTCCAGCATGAATTTCCCCCCTCATGGATCACTGCCTTGTCGTGGCGAGGGGGCTTGCATGGTTCGATGAGGCTGTGGGCTATGCCGTGGAGGGCCACCCAGGACGGACAGGCCACAGCAGAGAACTCAGACCAAGCGTGATCCCCTGGAGAAGGAAATGGCAACCCACTCCAGTATCTTTGCCAAGAAAACCCCATGGACAGTAATAAAAGGCTAAAAGATATGACGCCGGAAGATGAGCCCCTCAGGTCGGAAGGTGTCCAATATGCTACTGAGGAAGAGCAGAGGGCAAGTACGAGTAACCCCAGAAAGAGTGAAGCGGCTGGGCCAAAGCCGAAAGGACGCTCAGTTGTGGATGTGTCTGACGGTGAAAGGAAAGTTCGATGCTGCAAAGAACAATACTGCATAGGAACCTGGAATGTAAGATCTATGAATCAAGGTAAGCTTGACGTGGTCAAAAATGAGATGGCAAGAATGAACATTGACATCTTGGGAATCAGTGAACTAAAGTGGACAGGAATGGGCGAATTTAACTCAGAAGACCATTATATCTACTACTGTGGCCAGGAATCCCGTAGAAAAAATGGTGTGGCCTTTATAGTCAACAAGAGAGTGAGAAAGGCAGTATTGGGATACAATCTCAAAAATGACAGAATGATCTCGGTCCGAATCCAAGGCAAACCATTCAATATCACAGTAATCCAAGTCTATGCCCCAACCACTGCTGCAGAAGAGGCTGAAGTGGACCAGTTCTACGAAGACCTACAACAGCTCGTAGAACTAACACCAAAAAATGATGTCCTCATCATCATAGGGGACTGGAATGCTAAAGTAGGAAATCAAAAGGTAACCGGAATAACAGACAAATTTGGCCTTGGAGAACAAAATGAAGCAGGGCAAAGGCTAACAGAATTTTGTCAAGAGAACACGCTGGTCATAGCAAACACCCTTTTCCAACAACCTAAGAGGCGTCTCTACACATGGACATCACCAGATGGGCAACACCGAAATCAGATTGACTATATAATTTGCAGTCAAAGATGGAGAAGCTCTATCCAGTCAGTAAAAACAAGACCTGGAGCTGACTGTGGCTCAGATCATGAGCTACTCATTGCAAAATTCAGACTTAAATTGAAGAAAGTTGGGAAGACCACAAGGCCATTCAGATTTGACCTAGATCACATCCCCGATGAATATACAGTAGAGGTGAAGAATAGGTTTAAGGGACTAGATTTGATAGACAGAGTGCCTGAAGAACTATGGACAGAGGTCCGTGACATTGTAAAGGAGGCAGCACTCACCGCCATCCCAAAGAAAAAGAAATGCAAAAAAGCAAAGTGGCTGTCTGATGAGGCTTTACACATAGCAGAGGAAAGAAGGAAAGCTAAAGGCAATGGGGATAAGGAAAGATTTGCCCAATTTAATGCAGATTTCCAGAGAACAGCAAGGAGAGATAAGGAGGCTTTCCTGAATGAACAATGCAGAGTAATAGAGGAAAACAATAGATTGGGAAGGACTAGAGATCTCTTCAAGAAAATTGGAGAAATCAAGGGAACGTTCCATGCAAAGCTGGCCATGATAAAGGACAAAAACGGTAGGGCCTTAACAGAAGCAGAAGAGATTAGGAAAAGATGGCAAGAATACACAGAAGAACTATACAAGAAGGACGTCGATGTCCTTGACAACCACGATGGTATAATCACTGACCTCGAGCCAGACATCCTGGAAAGCGAAGTTAAATGGGCCTTAGAAAGCATTACTAACAACAAAGCTAGTGGAGGTGATGGTATCCCAGCTGAGTTATTCAAAGTCTTAAAAGAAGATGCTGTTAAAGTGCTGCACTCAATTTGCCAACAAGTTTACATTCCAATCCCAAAGAAGGGCAATGTCAAAGAATGTTCAAACTATCGCACAATTGCACTCATTTCACACGCTAGCAAGGTCATGCTCAAAATCCTACAAGCTAGGCTCCAACAGTACGTGGATAGAGAACTGCCAGAAGTACAAGCTGGGTTTCGAAGAGGTAGAGGAACTAGAGATCAAATTGCGAACATTCGCTGGATTATGGAGAAAGCAAGAGAGTACCAGAAAAACATCTACTTCTGCTTCATTGACTATGCTAAAGCCTTTGATTGTGTGGATCACAATAAATTATGGCAGGTTCTTAAAGAGATGGGAGTACCAGACCACCTCATATGTCTCCTGAGAAACCTGTATAAGGGTCAAGAAGCAACAGTTAGAACCGGATATGGAACAACTGATTGGTTTAGCATAGGAAAAGGAGTACGACAAGGATGTATATTGTCACCTTGCTTATTTAATTTATATGCAGAGTACATCATGCGAAATGCTGGCCTGGATGAATCACAAGCTGGAGTTAAGATTGCTGGGGAAAAGATCAATAACCTCAGATATGCAGACGATACCACTCTGATGGCAGAAAGTGAAGAGGACCTAAAGAGCCTCTTGCTCAGGGTGAAAGAGGAGAGTGCAAAAGTGGGCTTGAAGCTCAACATCAAAAAACTAAGATCATGGCATCTGGCCCCATCACTCCTTGGCAAATAGAAGGGGAAGTCGTAGAAGTAGTGACAGACTTCACGTTCCTAGGATCCCAGATCACTGCAGATGGTGACTGCAGCCATGAAATTAAAAGACGCCTGCTCCTTGGGAGGAAAGCGATGGCAAACCTAAACAGCATGATAAAAAGCAGAGACATCACCTTGCCAACAAAAGTCCGCATGGTCAAAGCAATGGTATTCCCTGTAGTAATGTATGGCTGCGAGAGTTGGACTATAAGGAAGGCTGAGCGCCGAAGAATAGATTCTTTTGAACTATGGTGCTGGAGAAGACTCTTGAGAGTCCCTTGGACTGCAAGGAGATCAAATCAGTCAATCCTAAGAGAAATCAACCCTGACTGTTCCCTTGAAGGCCAGATCCTGAAGCTGAAGCTCAAATACTTTGGCCACCAAATGAGAAGGGAGCATTCACTGGAGAAGACCCTGATGCTGGGAAAGATTGAAGGTCAAAGAAGAAGGGGACGGCAAAGGATGAGATGGTTAGACAGTGTCATCGATGCAACGAACATGAAATTGAGCAGACTTCAGCGGACAGCGGAAGACAGGAGGGCCTGGCGTAATCTGGTCCATGGGGTCGCGAAGAGTCGGACTCGACTGTGCGACTGAACAACAACAAAGCATGAATTTCGCAGCAGTAGTGACACCATTTTTGGAGGTACCTTGTTCATAAGATTCTTACACTGTCCAAAACAAGTCACCTGTTTAATAGCCAACAGCAGTGGAAGATACCTTCCCAATAAAAGTATCCTGGTAAACCTCTGGATTCAATAGTGCAGGATCCTGAATTTTGATGTGTTGAAAAAACTGGTAAAAATAGTTAGATATTCAGAGATTGCAATGGATCTTCGCTTCACTGGAGAGGAAGCATTTTCTTCTATGTAAAAATCTTCATTTCTAAGGGAAGAGTTCACAGGAAATATACAACACGACAAAGATGCCTAAGGCTACATCTTTACAGTTTGACCACACGGTCTACAACAATGGAGATTCTTCTTCTTGACCCCTAGAAGGAAATCACCTGAATACATTAACAAATGATTGTGGTAGTAGTAGTATGTTTATTACGGCATTATGCCAAACATTAACCAAGACATGTTTGGATATAGAACTATAAAATATCTGGGTAAAATGCAATAAATATATATAAGACCATAAAAATATATGACAAATCCAGTAAGAAATATAAAAGGGCAAAACCAGTTTTATAAATTTAGCCATATATTTCTAATGCGATAACATGCTGCCCAAAATTTAGCCACAGATTCAGTAATAACCCAATTCTCATTGGATAACAGTCGGTTACAGCATTTCCAGTCTGTCTGGCCAGATGTTTCTTTTACAAATGTAGTGATATATTTATCTCAGGCCTTATTATACCAGTGGCATCTAAACATCATATGTTCGATGGTTTCTACCTCCCCAGAATCACACTGGCAGAGTTTCTGGTCAAACGGGACCCTTCTATATCTACCCTCAAGCAAAGCAGAGGAGAAAGCCTCACATTTGGCTAAACTTATAGGTATCTAAATGTGATAAGTAGTCCATAGGGACCAGGCAGTATCTGATTTGCTCAGGCACTCTAAAGTTGCCTCCCCACATCCGTTATTCTCTGTTTGAGAGCTAACTTTGCCTAATCCCAGCGCACGGCCAAAATTGCTTGGGGAGTAGTTTGTTATGAACTGATTTTAGCCATTTAGATTGAAAATTGTCCAACAGGAGCAAATGAGTTAGCCCCATTGGCTGGAAATTTATTTTAAGCCAATATTGAAGTGAGCCCAGAGTAATTTTGGCTTCCATTTTCAAAGTGCCTGTTTCTAATCATAGTAATACATTCAGCATTCATCTCAGGACCTGTAGGACCACTCTGAGAATTTTCGACTGGACCCTCTTAAGGGGAGCAAAGCTAGAGGCTGAAGGACCAATAAAGGTGTCATAAAGCATTTGTGCAACTGCCTTTGTCTGAGAGAGATTTTGGGCAGCTGGAACATAATGTGCCTCCTTTGTATGATAGAATTTAAGAATGGCATTTGCAGTTCTTTCTCCTTGAGTTGCCACATGTTGTAAATGAACTTTTTTTGGCCCCTGTACATTGGAGGACCATGCCTAAGTACTTAAAGCAGGAGACTTGCTCAAGGGAATATCCACTAACAGTCCAAATCCTTTTCTTTTGTTTAGGTCCAAAGGCCATGACTTTGGTCTTTTGATAATTTATTTCCAGTTCCTTCTTTATGCAAAAATCTGCAAATCTCCTGAGGACTCTTCTAAGGCCAACAGGTGTTCTAGCTAGAAGGATGGCATAGTTTGCATATAAAAGGATAGAAATGTGGCATTGTTGTAATTTTTGGGGGTGTAAGCTAGGTGAATCCAAATGACTTACAATGTCATTGATGTAAAAAATGAACAAAAAAGGAGCCATTAAACAACCTTGCCTAACTCCCCTATAGGTATTGATAGGGTCCGATAGATTTCCCTTCCTATTTAGCCTAACCCTCAATTGAGTGTTGTCATGCAGGGCACGTAATAGTGTAAACAGCCTCCTATCTATTGAAGAGGATTCTAAGTTGGCCCACAATTTTCTTCTTGAGATGGAATCAAAGGCTGCCTTTAGGTCGACAAAAGCAGCAAATAATGAAGTTGGGCCTTTTGCAGCATATTTTTCAATGAGATGTTGAATGATAAAGCAATGGTCCAAAGTGGATCTATATTCTCTGAACCCAGCTTGCTCTATTGTGATCACATTTTCTTGATGCAGCCAAGGCACACACTTTTCTAGAAGATGTCTGCCATATAGCTTACTGCATATATTTAATAAACTAGTAGGCCAATATTTTGCCTTTTTCAAATATGGGGACCACTATTGATGTTCTCCATTCTGAGGGAATAAGACCTGAGGAGTCGATGAAGGTAAACAAGGCTGAAAAAAGGGTGCCCACCAATCACTATTTTCTCTAAATTTTCTTTTAAAAATTCAGGTGGCAATCCATCTGACCCAGGAGCCTTATCTGATTTCAGTTGGACAATATGAGATTTGAATTCCTCTTTGGAAACAGGCTGCCAGGGGGGCAGACCCTTGACCTCCCCAGGTGTAACTGGTAAAGGAGGAAGGTCCTTATAAAGGTGGTGGACCATTTATAGGAAGAAATGTATTTATTTATTTATTTATTCAATTTGTACCCCACCCTCCCCCTGAGGGTCTATTTGACAGGAGAGATTTTGTTTCCTGTCGGAGACTAGTCTTCAGAACAGAGAAGAGGTTTTCTGTTTGGTAGCTAGAATCAGTTCAGGCCAAAGCATGTTGAGGTAATTTTTTTTTCTTTTGGGAAACTGTTTATATGTCTTTTTTTGGGACCAGAGCTCTTGCTGAATTTCTGTTCTTCGATTTCTGTTTGAATTCTTGAAGGAGTAGTAGAGAGCAGTGAGGGCTTTTCTTGCACTTTGACAATCAACATCAAACCAAGGTTTAGAATTTCTATGCAATGTCAGTGATTGCCCTTTGGTTCCAGATAGAGTAGTTTTGAATTCTTGAACAAGTTTACTATAAATCAACAAGGGTTCACTCTATGAATTGGGTTCCAGACAAACAGTTATAAAGGACTGGAGATCTTTAACATTGATTACATCTCTAAGCCTAGCCACTAGAAGGAAATCACCTGAATACAGACTTCAGTTTCCTGGGCTTTGTTCCCATTAGCTCTGTGCCAGGTTTCCTTCTCGGTCAGTCTAAACAACAGCACACAAGGTAAGCACACTTAACCCTATAATGACTGAATTTTAGACCTTGCAACACACATATTTCCAACATGATGAACATCAGTCAACATGGGGGAACCATAAACTTGCCACAATTAAGCACTTTAAGGTACCTGAAGAAGTGTGCTTGCACACAAAACCTTATACCTTGAATGAAATGCATTGGTCTTAAAGGTGCTACTGGTCTCCAAATTTGTTCTGATTCAATTGTGTTTAGTTCTCTCCACTGAAATGAATGGATTTTTAAAGTGAAAAATGACAAAACATGCCCCACAAGCCATAATATGCTTTTACAAAAATATTAATAACAATTTTCCATTAATTTCCTTTTAATGCTACATGGGACAGTAACGGTAACAATTCTCACACTCACAGGGAAGAAGAAGAAAAAATTCTACTTTGTGAGCTACTGGCATTAAAGTTGTGAGCAAGCGTTTTGGCTACTGCATAAATTAGTTTGCTCTGGAGCCATCCTTCCTGAGCTAAGACAAAAATGTGTGAGCCAGAGGCTAAAAAACTGTGAGCTAGCTCACACTAACTCAGCTTAGGGGGAACATAGGTTGGGAGATATAGGGAAGGAATGTCTGGGGATAAGAAGCAGCATTATGGATTGGAAAGGGGAGGAAGGGTAGAGAAAAGGAGTAGCAGAAATAGAAAGAGAAAGGGGAAAGGGAAAGGGAAAGGGAAGGAAGAGGAGAAGAATATGTTTCAGGTTGGAGAGGAGTAACATTACAATGCTTTCTTAATTTCTTAACATGCAGGTGATAGGTAATCTGTTCCAGAAGGGTAACAAGGGGTAAATAATTTTGTCTCAGGGTAGAGTTCTGATGGGCTGCTACCTTGGAGGGCCACCAGTGACTTGGAGCAAGCCAAACTGAACCCAGTGACACTGGCAGAGGCACAGGGACCACTCAACTTGGACCCAGCCACATCCTCACACACTGCAGCTCACCGAGTGCAGGATTGATTAACCTGGAAACTGCCTGAGCCAGTGCAGCAGGTGGTGATAGGCAAGGTCATTGTTATAACTGCTGGCCAAACTGCTGGCTTGTTCCTGGACTTTTAAAATGTCCCAGCTTTATGAACAGCCTAGTTTAACCCGGGCTTGTCAGAGCTCGGGAACTAAGCAGGGCTGGCCACAGTCAGTACTTGGATAGGAGACCACCAAAGAAGACTGGGGTGGCTATGCAGAGGAAGGCAATGGCAAACCACTTCTGCTCATCTATTGCCATGGTTGGGGTTGTCATGAGTTGATGGCAAATTCTTCTTTTATGGAACTATGATGGCTGTTCTGATGTTTGTTTTGTTCTTTATTCTACAGATTTTGTGCATAATGCATTCACAGTTGAAGAGTGTAAAATATTCTAAGTGTGAGAAAACAACACAACACCACAGTGTACACTGTCAGTAGTATCTCCATGCACACACACATACAAGTCTGATCTGATAAAACATGTATTTTCCATGTCAGAATATGTACACAGAGCAAAGAGCTGTCTTTTCATATATCTTCCAAAAAACAATGGCTTGTAGCCAGTAATGTGCAGGTGGAAACATAAATGGACATAGCACAGTACTGTTTGTGCAAAAGCTTGTGCAGCACCAAGCACTTTCCTCCTTATCCATTAGAGTGCCCAGAAACTGATTGCATAAGATCTTGCTCAAGCATAAATGCAAGTGGGGATACAAGAAGTCTGACTTTGTGCAAGTAGCTCTCACAGCATTTCTTGTGATTCCACTTGCGCAAGAGCTCCAGAGCAAGTGGAAAATTTGTCCTGGATCCAGCCCAAAGGCTTGATGCTTTATCAAAGAAACTGAGAACACAAAGGGAAAGTGCACAGAAATAAAAAAGCAGCTCTTTTTCAGGAGCCTGAGAAGAAAGCAACTGTTGACCCAGTCCCTTAGGTTCTTATCGGCTGCTTTCCTGTTGCGGGGAGGGCTGGGTATAAATAGAAGAAAATAAATATAAAAATAAATAAATAAATAGCAAAGACACAAAACATTTTCCCTAAATTGTACTGAAATCAGTGAATCACAGATGGTGCTTTTCACCCCCTTTTTTGTGGGATCAGCTGTTAAGATCCAGCCCTGTAGGTCACATGCCTTATATAGCATTTATATTGTGTGTGTGTGCATGTAGTACCACTGAAACCCTAGATCTTTTCCAGCAAGTGCAAAGAAGACGCTTAGCATTTTTCACATGAGTGTGGTTTAGTGTAAAGAGATGTCAGGAATAATTTCTCTTTTATCCTGTTAAACTTTACAGGTTGTAGCAGTGCATCTGAGTACTTCTGAGGAGCTTTGACGTGCATACGTTAAAAAAATTCACAGAGCATCTGTTGTGAAAAACAAAAAGATTATAACTTCCAATTTAAATTACTAAGTTTTATCTCTCTCTCTTTTTTTAAAAAAAGGCTGTTATTGAAAGAAAACAGAATATCAGTCATAGAAAAAGCAATAAAATTGACAGCAGGCAGGGAAAGGAGTCAAAAGCTCAGCTAGATACTGCTGGCAAATTTAATTTACCTGGGAAATAGGGCTGCATGCACGGCTGTGGCTAAGACCAAATTTAGGCTTTGGATCTGACTTTCCACTGAACCAAATTACAAAGAAAGTTTATGGGCAGACCCCTTCTCATTCCATACCCCAGCATCTGTCATGTATCTACATGAACTACAAAGGTTTTTCTTTTCTTTTTATTTCTTCAACTTATTTTGTTGTTATTTGAGCTCCAGCAACCATCTTGTATTTCAGAATTGTACCACACGTTGCAGTTTTTCCTAAATGAAAACAACATCTGTGTAGGAAAATGCATGGGAAACAACAAATGGGTTGATGAGAAGGAAAAGAAGCAGATAGATGAAGATAGGAAAGAGATAAACAAGGGGTAGGAATGCTATTACTAAGGGTGTCATTCCTCATATGCAGTTAGATCTAGTGGTCAAAGTGTTGGACTAGGATCTGGGAGGCCTAGGTTCAGGTGCTGGATGAGAGTCACACTCTCAGTCTAACCTATCTTATGGGGTTGTGGTGAGGTTAAAATGGAGGAGGGCAGACTGATGTTTGCCACTCTTGAAAGAAAGGTGGGATGAAAATGTGCCAAATAGGTATCTGCAATGAGAAAAGAAAGGTGCTATAATATAATGCAGCTCTTTGGCAAGCCTCTAGGCAGAAGCAGATTAGGCCAATCACATCACGCAGAAGTAAGCTGAGGCAACACAGGGGCCCCTCAGCTTAGATCCACCTTATGGCACTATGGGTGGAGAGGACAAGCAAACCTGCGCCAGTCATTGTCACCAAGGCCAAACTGAGTGACCATATCAGCACTGCCGGTGCCTATGGATTTGGCTTGCTCCTGGCTACCAGTAGTCCTCCAGAGCAGTGGCTGCACAGGAACTTATTTATCTATTTATTAAATTTATACCCTGCCCTCCCAACCAAGGCTGGCTCAGGGTGGCTTACATAAAGGAATAAACACATCAATAACAATTTAAGAAGAAGAAGAGATTGGATTTATATGCCGCCCTTCACTTAGAGTCTCAGAGTGGCTTACAAACTCATAAGAACATAAGAGAAGCCAATGCTGAATCAGGCCAATGGCCCATCTGTCACACAGCAGCCAAAAATACCGGGTGCCACCAGGAGGTCCAGCAGTGGGGCCTTTCCCTTCCCTCCCCACAACAGACACCCTGTGAGGTAGGTGGGGCTGAGAGGTCTTTCCAGAGCTGTCCTTGAGAGAACAACTCTGACAGAACTATGGCTTGCCCAAGGTCATCCAGCAGCTGCAAGTGGAGGAGTGGGGAATCAAACCTGGTTCTCCCAGATTAGAGTCAGTGCACTTAACCACTACACCAAACAATTTTAAAAACATCTAAACCATTCCAGCATTAAAAGGTGCTATAAACAGTAAATAATACTAAAAGTAAACCTATCGTTAAATGATGGCGGCCATCACTCAATAGCATAATCTGGTGATCAGTCCATACATCTAATCCCTATGTGACTAACACAGGCTGTTGTTAATGGCTCTGGGGGGGACAGGGCTCTCTACCTTTCAACTATTGGTGGCAGCTCCTAGTTGAAAGTCTGGTGGAAGAGCTCTGTCTTGCAAGCCCTGCGCAACTGCATGAGGCCCCACAGGGCCCTGATCTCTTCTGGGAGCTCATTCCACCAGAACAGAGCCACCACTGAGAAAGCCTGGCTCTGATTACAGCCAGCTTGGTGTCCTTAAGGCCAGGGAGGGCTAGTCGATTTTGTGACCCTGATCGCAGTGCACTCTCAGGAACATGTGGGGGAACTTGCACACTAAATTAAGGGATCAATCTGTAGATAATGGAAATTTCATTATTAGATGTACTGCTACTGAAAATTGATAGCAGCTATCCTTGATATCATATACCTATGTAGTAGATAATTTATCACGTAAGGAGGTATCTCCCACAAATAAAACTCCCATGAGGTTTCACTTCATTGTCTCAGTTTTCTTCATTACAGATCCTGGACTGGTTCTAGTCCAAAAATGTACATGAAAAGTATAGTCAAACCATGTTTAAAGCAGTCAAATTACATTAAACCAAAACTAGTTGAGGTTTTGCTATTGCTTTCCTTTTTGAAGAATTTCCAGTGGTTCATGAAAATACAAGAAACTTTCACAGCCAAGCATGGGAGAAAATAATGCACAGGTTTTACTGTCTGGAGTGGTTCAAAATTAATGACTACTATGACAATCATGAGCCTGTCTCAATTGACACTGAGCCTGACACATACAGCCAACACCTGAATTTTGTGTTGTACGTTGATCAGGCTAATTATGTTCTAGGGGTGAGGGAGATTTTTGTGATTCCGTTGTCATGGATTGATCTCTGTCTGGTCAGTTTAGGCTTAAGGTAGTAAAAAAAAGCTCTTGCGGGAGCATGGGGTCAATTAGAATGATCCACCTCCAGAGAAAGATGGATCCACATGGTTTCCTGACTCCTCTGAGGGATTTTCCATCTGGTGTGACTGGGAAGCATGAACACAATGCAGCCCCTTTCTACATGCTCACTAAGTGTTTCAATTCACAGTGGAACAAGATGCTATAAAGCAACTGGGTCAATGGCCTGAGCAAATGTGGAAGAAGACTCAAGCTGAATCCAACTGAATTCAAGTAAGAGTTCATTTTAAAGCATAATCCCTGGCAATAACGGTAGTGGGAAAAACTGAATTCTTGATCACCATTTAATTTGCACAGCGCCAGCCAACTATGATATTCCTAAGTGTAAAAGGCTTGTTTCATCTAGGCCCCCAAGAGCAAATAGCTACTTGCTGTGATCAAATTGCTAAACACTTTGAGAACAAAATCATTCACACCTGATCCATCTTGGATGCCATATTATCTGTAGAAGTTCTGAATGCTTCTAAGGCCTCCATTAGTGGATGTGGATGGAATACTTGTAGCATTAAAGCCTACTGCATGCTTATTATATCCCTGTCCCTCATCTGTCCCTCATGGTTAATTTAATATGAAAGAAGAAGGCTGTCTTCAGGGTTGACATATATCAAGGCATTCTTGACAGAAGGGTTAGCACCTCCATATCTTAAAGAGGAATTTAGGCCTTTGCTGAACAAATCAACATCTTGATCATAACATCTGCAAGCCAGCATCAAATCTGTGCTTTCTGCACAAGGTCTTGGAAAAGATGGTGGCCATACAGCTCCAAGCATTTCTAGAGGAAACTAATTATCTTGATCCTTTTCAATTTATCTTTCATTCAGGACATAGTACAGAAAATGATCACTGTGGTGGATGATCTATGGCAGTTTTCCAACAGGGACTATCCTTGTTGGCCCTCTTGGACCTCTCAGTGGTGTTCAGTGCTGTTGACCACAGTATATTTCAAAACTGCCTAGCAGTTGCTGGTGGGCACTGCTTATGCTATGCTAAACTGTTTTCAGTGCTTTCTGGAAGGTCGTACTGGGAGAAATGTGTCTTGGCTCATAAATTTCCATCTTGTTACCCATGGTTTTTTTTTTTTTTTTAATATCTTGGATTTGGGGTGAGTTTCACCAATATGCAGTGGACACTCAACTCTTGTTCTTTTTCACCAAGATCCAGGAAAGCTGTGGATGAGCTTCACTAATGTAAGAAGGCTATAAGGATGTGTGGTATGTGTGTAAGTGTCAAATCACTTCCAACTTATGGCAACACTGTGAATTAATAACCTCCAAAATGTCCTCCCATTAACAGCTTAGATCAAGTCTTGTAAACTGAGGGTTGTGGCTTCCTTGATTGAGTCAATCCATCTCATGTTGGGTCTTCCTCTTTTCCTGCCACCTTCGACTCTTCCTAACATTACTGTCTTCTCCAGTGACTCTTGTCCTCTCAGGATGTGCCTGAACTACAATAGCTTCAGTTTAGTCATTATAATTTCTAGAGAGAATTCAGGCTTTATTTGATCTAGAAGCCACATATTAGTCTTTTTTGTTGTCCATGGCATGTGTAAAACTCTCCTTCAACACCACATTTCAGTTGAATCAACATTCTTCCTGTCAAGGGTGAATAAACTGGATTTCCAGTAAAGTTGATGTGGTAATAGGCATTCAGCTTTTCCTCAGTGGGGTTTCTTCTCCTGGAGAAAGAGCATGCCTCATTGATCTTGGCTGACCAGGTGACAAAGGTAGCCAGGGGTGCATTTTTCCAGTGCTGGTTGTTTCACTAGCTGTGGAAGTTTTTTGTTTTGTTTTGTTTTTAAAGCAGGACCTGGCCACAAGCACACATACCTTGGTAGTATAATATGTTCTGTGTTGGGCTGCCTTTGAAAATTCATTCAAAATGCTGTGGCCAGGATATTTACAGTGAACACATTATTCCTTACGCAATTATATTGGCTGCCAGTGTGCTTCCAAGTTAACACAAAATGCTTGTGTTAACCACTAGGACCTTACATGGCTTGGGTCCACAGTACTTGGTGGACCATGTCCACCCTATACATGCTAGTTTATGCTCTCAGGCCAGTTGAGGAAGCCTTATATCAGGATCTCACTGCTAGAGAAATCCTACTGATAGGAATCCACGAGAAATCTTTCCCAGAAGCCACCTCTGCTCTCTGGAACTCATGTTCCCTTGCACGGCAAATGGTTTCTTCTTTAGAGGCCTTCTGATATCAGTTGAAAACATTAAAAAATATCTGGAAGTCCTTTTTAAATTTAATTTTGCATTTGTAAGTTTTTAACTTATTGATAACTTTACCTTGCTGTTATCTATTTTGAAAGTGCTCTATGGGTTTTAATTTTGTAAATCACTGAGTATTTATTTTTAAACAGAAAGGTGGGATATAAATGTTCTAACAAAAGGTTTAAAAATGGTTTATATGCAGGGAAAATAAAGGTTGACTCTCAGTATGAATGTGTCCCCATAGTAGGCTATGAATGTGCCTGGCCCCGGTCACAAAGGCGGGATAACGCGGGGGGGAGGCAGGGCTATTTACAGTGCCACAATTAGAGCCACCAGAACACGATCCCACACATTGGGGGCATGCCATGGTTCCTTCCCTCTGCGCCTGTGCGTCAACAAGGGGCCGGAGGGAGAAGCCGCACACTGGTGCGAGCACATTGAGGGAGTCCGGAAGCTGCCCATAGCAAACCGTTTGCTAGTACCTTCAAGGAGGTAGTTTTTTTATTGCGTATTTTTGGCGATATGCCACGGGTTGGCCACGGGTGCGCTCTACTTGCCAGATGTTGTGGTGTGATCGCCCCTGGAAAATCTGCCATTCAGTCATGGCTCTCCCATGGCAAATTCGTCGTGTGAATGGGGCCTCTGTGTGGAAAGTGTGGCATAAGAGTTCCATAGCTTTACATGGGTAGCAGTGGCTTCAGATCAATAGAATCCGTTTACAATAGATCAGTGTCATTGGGCTCCATTGCCCCCCACAGCTCATTACATACACTTGAACTGGCAACGAGTAACCCATAGGCAGGTAGAGGAGCTAGCTCCAGGCTAAGAAATACTTGGAGATTTTGGGGGTGGAGTCTGAGGAAGGCAGGGCTTGGGAAGGGGAGAAGCTTCAATGGAGTATAATGCCATAAAGTCCACATTACAAATCAGCCATTTTCTCCAGGTGAACTGATGTCTGTTTCCTGGAGAGCCATTGTAATATCAGGGATCTCCAGCCACCACCTGGAAATTGGCAACCTATTGCCAGATCTCCTACTATAGCTGGGAGGCATCATGGCAGTATGGTACATTGGCTGCTGATGCCTAAAGTGCCGGCAGGGAAAAATGGGGGAGATAGGCATGAAGGCCAATATTGATGTGCTGACATCATTTCTGATGAAAACTGGAAGTAGCATCATGGGATGTGCTAGGATTTGCAAAAACTGTATGGCAGGGGTGGCCAAACTATGGCTCAGGAGCCACATGCAGCTCTTTCACACATATTGTGTGGCTCCCGGTTGGACAGCTGGGGAAGCTAAATATCATTGGCAAACAAATATCATTGGACAAATAAATATCATTGGACAAATAAATACCATTATCAGTATCTGCTTTTACCGCTTTTGTTATTATGTTTGACAGTCTCATTAAATGTTAATAAAAAGCAAATTTGCATATTTACCAGTAAAAAGGTGTAATATTTTTTCATGTCTTGCAGCTCTCAAACATCTATTCTATGTGGCTCTTACATCAAGCAAGTTTGGCCACCCCTGCTGTATGGTTTTACAGTAGAGTTTTTGCAGATCTTAGTTTGTTCCATGGTATCCATCACCAAAAGTGATATCAGCACACCGGAGTGATGCCAGCATGCCAGTCACTGCCCCCTAAATGCTTTTGGTGGCTATCAGCTGCAGCCTGGTAACTCTAGTAACCCAGGTATAATATTTCCACAGCACCCAGTTCAAAAAGAGAACAGAACTAAGGATAGGCATGAATCAGGAAAATGTAGTTCATTTTGGTTCATGGTTCGTGGTGTGCCCAGTTCGTGAGCCACAAATTGTCATGAACTTTTAGGCACCATACAAATCAGTTTAATTCATGAGGTTCATGATGTGGTAGAACAGCCTCCCGGTGTGCTAGAGAAACCAAACTTGCAGGGGATCTCCAACTGAAACTTCTCTACCTACCCTCAAAGTTTTGTGAGGATTGGATTTATAGAGTCTGAGTTATGATTCCCCAAAGAAGGTACCCCCAGGAAAATGCTTTCTGGGGAAATGACAGGTGTAGGTTCAGCAGGTTCAGGAGTTTATAGAATGGGCCCTGTGCAAGCTAGGGACCCAAATGCGCAGGGAACCTCCCCCCTGATGATCTTGTACATGCCCTCCAAGTTATGTTCAGATTGCATTTAGGAGGTCCAAATTTTGGCCCCCACAAAGAAGACCCCCCGGGAAAGTGCTTTTTGGGGAAAATGTCAGGCACAGGTTCAAAAGTGTACAGAATGGGACCCCCTGCAAGCTACACACATCAAATTCATAGGGAACCTCACCCTGCCACCCATTCCTGCACAATCTCTCCAAGTTTCTGGACTCCCAGTTCCCTACCCCCAAAAAAGGTCTCCCCAGTGTTCTCTCTGGAAAAGACAGCTGCAGTTACAGGAGTCTCTGGAAAACAAAGTTGGAATCCAGTGGCACCTTTAAGACCAACAAAATTTTATTCAAGGTATAAGCTTTTGCTTGCAAGCACACTTCTTCAGACACTAAAGCTTATACTTTGAATAAAATTTATGGAACAGCTCAGGAACAAGCCAGTGACACCAAACTCACAGGGAAACTTCACCTGGGCATGTGCCAGACATTGGAAACAAGGCAAGCATTCCCCTTTCCTCCCAAGTCTTCAAAGGTAGGTTCTGAAGGACAGAAAGGCAGACATCCCCAGAGTTTTGACAGGGGCTCCTCAGAGTAACCCGATGGCAGCTTGGCAGGCACTCTAGCCACACAGCACAAGCAAGGGAAGCATGCCCCAAACTCTCACCCCCCCCCCCAAGGGCTGAAACACACAGGTCCATAGCACTCTGATCTACTGGGGTGTATTCTTCTACCCAGCAAAGGAATGGAAACACATGCTGAGCTGGCAGGTCAACCCTAAGTCTCCAAAGACAGGTTCTAAAGGACAGAAAGACAGATATCCCCAGAGTTTCCACAGGGGCTCCCCAAAGCAACCCCATGGCAGCTTGACAGGCACCCTGGAAACATTGGGAGAAGTTTGAAGGCCCATTGGAGATAATGGCAGCCAGAAATACCAATTCTTGCATGGGCTTCAATGAAATACATTACAGTACAGAATACTAGCAATGAAAATGCAGTGTGGATTTTCAATTACTGATAAACTGCTGAGTGACTGGCAGGATGGGTTTGGTGCCTGGGGACAAGGGCCTGATGTATACATGGGGTGGAAGACTTCTTCCCCCCACAATGAGCACTCATTGCACCCACTTTCACCCACATGGCACACAGAGGTGTTCACAGTCAGGAGGGGTGGGAGGGTATAAATGTGGGTCCTCAGCTGAAGCACCCAGTAGTTAAGCCCCTCTGGCCAGTGTGAGCAGAGAGATAGGGTGGTTCAGAGCCCTGAGTCTACCTAATACCCAAATCCCACCAGGGGAGAAGCTGTTCACATTCAGGAGGGTTGGGAGGGTATAAAATGTGGGTCCTCAGCCAAGGCACCCAGTAGCTAAGCCTCTCTGCTCAGTGTGAGCAGAGATATGGGGTGGTTCAGAGTCCTGAGTCTACTTATCACCCAAACACACCAGGGGAGAGGTGTTCACAATCAGGAATAAATGAATGTGCTCTGCTTTTGACAAGTTCCCTGCCTCTCTGTCTAACTGCCAAAACCCAACAGAGAAAACGGTGTGGAGCTGAGCTTAGGGTATAGAATTCTGATCCCATAGAGCAGAATGGGAACCCTGTGTTGGGCAGCCAGCAGTGCCTGTTAATCTTTGGAGGACCCCTATTGGCATTTTCAAGGGTGGAGAATCCCCCCTCCTCTTTGAAGTTAGGTAAACATTTTGATTGAGCAGAGAGAGTTTGTCTGGAAATGTACACATTCCCAAACCACCACAAAACTCTTGGAAGTTCATAGAAAGTTTGAGCTGGTTGACCTGCCACAAATTTCAGTTCATGAACCACAAACTGCCCAAAATTCATCACAAACTTTAGTTTATGAACTGGTTTGTGCCCATCCCTAAAGTCAACTTTATTTGAACCTAAGCCAGGCCTTGTCTGGGCCCTGCTAGGCAACCAACCACAGGCAGCAACCAAAAACACAAGTGAAAAGTGAAACTAAAGCAGAGGCTTTTTAACTTAATGGATCATGTTAAAATAGCTATACTGTACAATAAGGGAATGTCAACAAATTCACAACTGTCCATGAAATAACACAGGTACTTCCATTAGAGCTCTGTTTGGTTTCAGATGCTATTGCTGTTAGCAAGGGGCCTTTTTTGGGGAAGGAGCATGCCAGAGCACCGCTCCAGCAGCTCAGGAGCCACAACAAATGATGGTGGTGGCAAGCCCCGCCCCAAGCCGGTGTTCCTGGCCTGCACTGAAGCACTGTGGCCCAGAGGACTCGCGACGAGGCCCCCCGCTGGCGTCCCCGGGCCCATGCCAAAGTGCTGCGGCCCGGGGGATGTGTGAAGAAGCCCCCCACCAGCGTCCCCGGGCTGCACAAAGAGCCCCTCTGCCGGTGTCCCTGGGCCACGCAGAAATGCTGCAGCCTGGGGAACATGTGAAGAGCCCCCCCGCCGGCATCCCCGGGCCATGTGAAGAGCCCCCCTGCTGGTGTCCCTGCTGCGGCCCAGGGGACACCCGAAGAGCCTCTCCACCAGTGTCTCTGGGCCGCGCAGGAGTGCTGCGGCTTGGGGGATGCCAGGAGAGTGCTGCTGCCACATCTCCCAGGCCCCCGCAAGAGTGCTGTGGCTCAGAGGAGCCCAGAGATCCCTGCCGCCGCATTCCCTGGGCTCGTGCAGAAGTGCTGTGGCTCAGGGGATGCCAGGAGAGCCCCGTCGCTGTGTCCCTCGGGCCATGCAGGAGCACTGTGGCTCGGGGGATGCCAGGAGAGCCCTGCCGCCTGCTTCCCCGCCCCCCGCCAAAGCGGTAAGTAAGGGATCTGCAGTGGTGGGGGTGGCGGGGTCTTGATGAGGGGTGGGGGGAGAGCCTCCCTCCCTCCATCTCTTTGCCATTTTTTCCTCATTTTCTTTTCTTTCCCTCCTTTTCTTTCTCTCCCTTCTCTTCCTTCCTCTCCTTTCTTCCTTTTTCTCTCTTTCCCTTCTCTTCCTTCCTTCCTTTTCCTCCTTTCCTTCTCTCTTTCTTTCATTCCCTCCTTTCCTTCTCTCCTTTTCCTCTTTCCCTCCTTCTTCCCTTCTCTTTCTTTCCTTCCTTCTTTCCTTTTCCTTCTTTCCCTCTTTCCTTCTCTCTACTCTCTCTCTTTCCTTCCCTCTTTCCTCCTTCTGTGGCCCAACTCTAGTGAGAAGGGGTTTAAACTTTAAACCCTTTCTCTCTTCGCTCTCCCCCCCAGGCCAGCTGGGGAAGGGGAGGGGAGGCTTTTGAAGATGCCTCCCCCCTTTTGCTTCCCCTTCTGACATCACTTCCGGTGATTTCAGGGGTTATGACATATGCTAATAGCCTAGTAGCTCATTAGCATACCATATGCTAATAAACTCCTGCAGCTCTTTTTCTATGAAAAGACCCCTGGTTAGTCATGACAAAGGAAACATGTTTCCAAGTCCCAGGCCTTTTATTATGTCTTACACTTCCATGTTTATCATCTGACTCTTCCTTTTACACTTTCGCAATACTGGAGCTTTCATTTTGTGCCTGCATAAATAGATTGGTTGCAGCTTAAGGAAAATAATGGCAATGTTTGTGAGCTTAACAATACATTGCAAAGGCTTTGAGAGAAGCTTTGGATGTACAAAAAACAGCATCATGCTATTCACAATGAAACTATATATAATGTGCCTCACTGCTCTCTCAATCTCAACTCATTGTTCAATCCCTGACCTCCCCCTCCCCATTCCTTCCTCTTGTTAAATTTATAGCCCTCTGTATTTGACTTTTTGATTGCTAATGACATCTATTTATGTGTTTCTGAAACCAGTAGAGGAACAGACATTTCATTCCTTCACTAGTGCTTGGTAGCCACAGGTAAAGCCATGAATACAGCAAATAAAGTGGAAATGATGGAGGATGGTGGACCCTTTCCCTATAAGGCAGTGGGGTTTGTTCACTTATCTGTGAATATTAGCTGCATAATATGAAGATTTTCCTACATCCTAAGCTATTTTTTATAGTCAACAAACTCCCCCAGCCAGAACCACACTGTACCTACTTCATCTTATTCAAAGTCTTTACCATTCCCTAGGTATAAGGATCTCACCACTTCATCTTTCTCTTCTAACTCATGCAGCTGACTATTACAATATACATTGTATTAGTTTTAGAATTATTTAATAACCATCTGGTGATGGGTATAGATCTACAACTTCTAATAGGAATAAGTACTACAATTTTCTCAGGATTAATTCATAGATTGCATTTTTATGTGTGTCTTTTAAAGCATACATCATTAAGACCATGAAGTGTGAGTGTAAGTATGTTTGCAGAGACCAGTCCTGTATTAGTAAATAGGGTTTGGCAGTGGCATATCTGGGTTTGTTACTGCAGCATATTGAAATGGCTCTAAGAAATGCTAAGTTTGTGAGACTAATTTAAAGTGCTGATTTTGAGTTTTAAAATTGTATTTTGTCTGGGCTCAATACACTTTAGAAAGTGGCTTTCCTTCACATGCATACTCATATCATAGGGGGTGTTGCGGCTTAATAGCAGAGCATCTGTCTTGCGTGCAGAAGATATCTAGGTTAATTCCTTCCATCTCCTAAGAACCACAGAGATATAGTGCTTATAGTGTTGGACTAGGATCTGGGAGATCCAGGTCTGAATTCTCTTTCTGCCACTGAAGTCTTAGACTTACCAAGTTGAAAGACAAAATACATGAATAGGATAGCCTGGAGCCTGGGTACCCAAGAGGAAGTGGGGAAAGGGAGGGGGGAATAGGCACTGTGCAATGCTGTGACATACCTTCCAGCACAAACCCAGAAGTGATATCAGTGCATTGATGTGACAGCCTAGGATCCCATAAAAAACTCTGTAGTTTTACCACTGAGTTCTGTTAAATTCTAGAGCATTGCACCAATATACTGACATCACTACCAGATGCACTCCAGACATGCACTGTTTTGCATGTCCCTGCCCCCTACAACTCCTGCCAGTTGTCATTACTCAGATGGCAACCTTACACATGAAGAAAGAAGAGTATAGGGGAAAATTAGTTTGAGACTTAAATTTGGTATCCAGTTGGGGTAGGCTGCTCTGCCCTTTGTCATTGTGTTGTTCCTGTGAAGGAGGATGTGTAACCCAGTGGCTCTTATTCTTCTGCCAGGTAGCAGAATTTCCTTCTCTTCACTTCTGAATTTCAGGATGACACATCCATCTTATATTGGATATGAGTCCTCTTCACTAGAGTTTTCTTAAATTAGAAAAAAGATGCTTTTAATTCAAGAATTGTCATTTAATTATTGAATAGTATAAAAACCTTATCACCCAAGCCTTTATGGCAATGGTACCAATTCTGTGCAAAGATCTTTATGAAAAGAACAGGAAGGCACTTTTTGTTCTGGCTAAGGATGGGCAAAAACTTGGAAAATGCAGTTCGGTTTATGGCATTCCTGGTTTGTGAGAGCTGACTCTCCTCTACCTGCCCTCCAGATTTGATAAGGGCCGAGGACAGACTGGCAGTTTGCCCTGGTAGCCAGTCGCAGCAAAAAAAAACCCCGGATTAAACTATACCAGGTTTTCCCATCCACACAGCGGGGGCCGCTGCTGGAAGATACGGGACGGAGGTGCGCGGGAGTGTTCAGACTGCCGCGCCGGAGGTGTGCTATATTCGCCGTTTCCCCATTAATTCGGCTGTGGGTGTATGGGTGTATGTGCACATGAGCGCTCATGTGCATAAGCGCATTTTGCCGATTTTTTTTTTTTGGCCCTGCAATGCCGGCACCGCATTGGGCAGTGGAGCGGAGCACAGCCAATCACACCGCTGCTGCCTTGTGCCCAACGTGGTTTCCGCCCGGCTTTTCGCCTGCACGTTCAGACTCCCCGGAAGCGGAGAAACGCGCGACGAACACGGGCTTTCGGATTTGCGACAGCTTTTATCAGGTGTTTTTTTAATCTGGCAGTGAAGCACAACAGCACCGGTAGGTTACGGGTGGGGGACGCCAGGCAGATGTGCCTGTGTGAACATCCCATTTACTCCGGTATTGAATCGTTGTCAGCCCGGGTCCCTTCCCGAGGCAAACTGCCAGTCTGGACTCAGCCAAGGATTGGATTTACAGGATCTGAGTTCAGCCCCCCAAAGAAAGTTCCCCCAGAAAAGTGCTTTCTAGGGAAATGACAGAGTGGAAATGTATCCATTCATGAACTGTCATGAACCTCCACAAAAAGCTGGGAAGTTCATGGAAAGTTTGTGCCAGTTGACCTGCCACGAACTTCACTTCTCACAAACTGGCCAAAATTCATCACAAACTTTAGTTCATGAGCCTGTTTGTGCCCATCCCTAGTTCTGGCCTTCAAGGGATTTTGTAAGTTCTTTGAGGGCCATTAGCTGTGGCATAAGTCATTCTGCTCTGGACAGTGTTTTAAGGGACTGATATTGTATTTTTTATTTTTGGTTTTTTTAAACTATGTTTTAAGTCAGTTTTAGTCCCTTTGTGAAAGAATATATTTAAAATATATAAATTAACAAGAACAATTCAGGACATGACCATGTTTACCAAAGAGAAAATACACTTGATTTACCACAGGACAGCAGTAGTTATATGAAATCACTGTTACAGATCCACTATTATTTCACATTTGTACCAAAGAGGACAAAAGTAGACTAGACAGTCTGCGATTTCTACCTATTAGTCATGAAATATGAACATATTAATACATTTAAACTCATTAAAAAAATTCAGAAGAAAAGCAAATTGATAGAGGAGTTCACAAACAAATGTGCTACCTCTGGCTTTAACAAAAAACCACCCAGGTTCTTGGTGCAGTGAACACCCTGAGAACAAAGGGCCACAGATGTGTCATTAGAAGGTGTGCTGGTGTAGTAACCATCTGTAAACTTGGCTCCAGTATAGTCCAGCCCGACTCCCTCCCTGTTAGCTCAGCAATTTCCCAGTGGTCAGTCTGTCTTGCCATAATCACATGCTGGCGCCACAAGCATGTTTCTTAACTGTACACTGTACCTTGTAATGAATGCATACTAAAATATACCACCGCTCCAACTCAGGGACAGCCATGACCTCAGACTCAACAGCTCAACACCATGTTTGCTTATATAGCATACCTGATAAAAAGGATGCCAGCTGCAATGAATGAAGCATTCTTTCTATCTCTCTGTGTGTCTGTTGATTTTATGGTACATGGACTATGAATTATTCCAATTGCATTCCATTCTTTAAATGCCTTTTAAAATGTGACTTGATTGGGAGGAGCCAACGATTTAAAAAAGAAAGAGCTTTCCTACAATGCCTTTGTATGGCAGCCTGCCTCTCCTCCAGCATACAGTCTGGGTAGGGGCGAGAGCTCAGCAGGATATAATGGGTATAGCCCTCCACAGCAGCCATTTTCTCTGTAGTCTGGAGATCAGCTGTAATTCTGAGGGATCTCCAGGCCCGAGATGGAGGCGGGCAACCCTAATTCATTTGGAATGTCTTTCTATCATAAGCAAGCTTGAAAAAAGAGATTCAGCATAAGTACACTAACCTTTCAGAAACCCAATCTACAGTGCCATCCTGAGCACATACACCTCTCAGCTGAAACTGGGTCAATGCATTATTAATGATCTGCAACCTATGCTGGGCAATGATACTCTTCTCTCACAGGCATTGGGATGCAAACCTTTTCTTCCCCACAGACAGCCTCCTAACCTTAAACAGGTTCTCACTCACCATAATGCACTTTGTAACATGGCCAGGGACTCTGGGACCAGGGCCTGTAATAAACCAAGAAGCCAACATTGTCCCCGTATTCACACTGACAACACCATCACCAGACCTAACATCATCAACCATACCATCTCAGGTTCATTGTTGTTCATCTTCCAGGATCATATATGCCATCAAGTGTCAGCAATGCCCTTCTACTCTCTACAGCAGACAAACAGGTCAGTCCATCCCAGGGCTTTTTTCCTGATGGAATGTGTTGGAACTGAGTTCCGGAATCTCTTCAACAAAATTCTTTAAAAATGTTTAAAAGTTCATAAATTTTCAGTATAAAGACTGAAAACTTAATTTCCCTCTTGAGAGTTCCAGCACATTTTTTTTTAAAGGCCCTGGTCCCTATACAATATAATAAATGGACATACATTTGACATCAAAACCCACAACACTTAAAAACCAGTGGAAGAACCAGGACATTCCATTGCTGACTTCAGAGTGTTAATACTCAGGGAAACTTCAAGGGGGGGTTACAATGTGAGATTGCTGAACTTGAGTTCATTCACAAATTCAGAACAATGATGCACACACACACACACACAAACACACACACAGGGTGATCAATAGGTACATAGGATTCTTTTCTCACTACAGATGCTAATTTTCTGCCCCAAGCATTTCTCCCTACTGTAATCAAGCTGAAAACATTTTGCATTGTATCTTTGCATTCGGAGTCCCTTCTTTATAACGCCCCACCTACCTTCTGACTGGGATATAAGGATTCAGGGATCTCCATTCTTACTTGTATCTGACAAAAGGAGCTTGACTCTTGAAAGCTTATATCCCGAACATGGCTACCCTCTAAAACCATCCTAAGTAGAGTTGCATTCTTTTAACCCCACTGACTTCAGTGGAATAGAGCGGTGTAATTCTGCTTAGAATGACACATTTATTTTGGGGGGAAACTGTTGATTGTTTTATTTTGGATTTATGTCCACTAGCTATTGGGGAATAGATATGGGAGGCTATGTGAATAAACATGTATGTGGTACAGAAAGAAGCCCACTTGGTTGACACAGAGCAATAAAAATTTACAGCCTTCTAAGCATAGTGGAGTCAGTGGGCTTAGAAGGATGTAACTTTACTTTGGACTGCACTATTACTGACTTAGTCTCTGGGTTCCACAGTCCCCGAAACACTTTATACTAGCATTAGTCATACTAGGGAAGGCTGACTTAAACATCCTGGGATTATACAGCAACAATGACAGGACAGTGTAGCTAAATGGGCGCACTCACTCTTCTTGCTTTTGGCATGATTCTATTTGAGGAAGCAGAATGGGACACTACTCTTGAACGCATGAGTTTCTTGGATGACACCTCCGCATTAGACCCATTCCAGTCAGGCTTCCGACCAAGCCATGGGACGGAGATGGTAATGGTTGCCCTCACGGATGACCTTCAGAGGCATCTGGATCAGGGAGGTTTGGCGGTGTTGTTGTTCTTGGACCTGTTGATATGGTTGACTGCCAACTACCAACCCACCACCTCATCGATACCAGGATTAAGGGGTCTGCCTTACAGTGGCTCTGCTCATTTCTCCAGGGTCAGGGACAAAGGGTGGCCATTGGGGAACAGCTGTCCCAAAGGCACCCACTAGTTTGTGGAGTGCCTCAGGGAGCAGTGCTTTCCCCAATGTTGTTTAACATCTACATGCGCCCCCTTGCCCCGATTGCCCGGAGGCATGGGCTGGGTTGTCACCAATATGTGGATGACACCCAGCTCTATCTGATGTTGGGCAGCCAGTCCAACTCTAGTCTGGAAGATCTGGACCTGACATTGAAAGCCATGGCTGGTTGGCCTAGACTGAGTTGATTGAAATTGAATCCGATGAAGACGGAGGTTCTGTACCTGAGTTGGAGCGGTCTGAGGGTAGGGATCCCACTCCCAACCTTCGATGGGGAACCACTGGTCCCAGCATCAGAGGTTAGGAGCTTGGGAATGCTCCTAGACACCTCGTTAACAATGGAGGCTCAGGTAGCAGCTATTGCAAAGTCAGCCTTTTACCATCTTTGGTTGATTAAGCAGTTGGTACCCTTCCTCAAACGTAATGACCTGATGACAGTGATCCACGCAATGGTCACCTCAAGACTGGATTACTGTAATGCTCTCTACATGGGGCTGCCCTTGTCCCAAATTCGGAAGCTGCAGTTAGTGCAGGATGTGGCGGCCAGGCTGTTGTTGGGCCTCCCTATGTGGGAGCACATCCAGCATGCGCTAAAAGCACTGCACTGGCTGCACTGGCTGCCTATAGCATACCAAATTTGGTTCAAGATCTTTAAAGCCCTATATGGTAGGGGCCTACATACCCAAGGGACCGCCTTTCCCCACATGTTCCCCAGAGAGCACTACGATTAGGGTCCCAAAACCGTTTGGCCCATCCAAGTCCCAAGGAAACCAGGCTGGCTGTGATGAGGGCAAGGGCCTTCTCTGTGGTGGCGCCATACTGGTGGAATGAGCTCCCAGAGGACATCAGGGCCCTGTGGGACCTTTTACAGTTCTGCAGGGCCTGCAAGATGGAGCTCTTCCACCAGGCTTTAGATTAGGGAGCTGTACCACTTAGAGCGAGGCCCTGGCCCCAACATCAATAGTAACATCAAAATCAATAGTATTATACCATCAACAGTCTGACACAACTCAGACCAGCTGTCGGCTTATTGTGATGCTGCAAATGTTGGCCATCGTTATGTTAGTTGTACTAGCACTTTATGATTGTACTGTGATTTTATCAATCTTCTTGTTTTAATGTTTTTATACAGTTTGTAAGCTGCCCTGAGACTGCTTTGCAGGGAGGGTGGGATATAAGTCAAACAAACAAACAAAACATGAAGTGAACATGTGAAGCGGCCTTATACTGAATCAGACCTTTGGTCCACCAATGTCAGTATTGTCTACTCAGACTGACAGTGGCTCTCTGGGTCTCAGGCAGAGGTCTTTCACACCATCTGCTGCCTGGTCTTTTTAAACTGGAGATGCTGGGGATTGAACCTGGGACCTTCTGCATGCCAAGCAGATGCTCTACCACTGAGTCATTACCTCTCACTTAACAGAAGACTATACCTTTTAGGACACATCTGTATGGCAGCTTTAGAGTGCTACAATACCAAAATTGGAAAACAAAGCACACACAACAGTCCTTTCACAAAGCAGGAATTTTCTCCTTCAGCTGATGTAAATAGCTATCTATTTCCATTTTGTACTTTGCTTTAGGGTTGTCAGGACCAGAGGCAGAGAGAGAGAGAGAGAGAGAGAGAGAGAGAGAGAGAGAGAGAGAGAGAGAGATCAGATCTTCTTTCTGTGTATCCTGATGTGTTGGAATGCATTTCAAACATATCTGAGCCCTTTCAACACTCCATAACAATAGGTTCTTAGTAAGATGGCTTCCCATTCTTCTCAACACACAACCTTTCCATCCTGAATCCAGGTAGAAGTAAATAACAGAGAATGCAAAGAAGAGTAATACCTTCAAAGAAACATTATATTGTTTCTTTGAAGGTATCAAAAATTTGACTCAAATTCTATCTTCTTTTTCCTGACTGACAAGTAAGATCAGCCACAATCTCAGGCTGTCATGTGACACAGCAGTGATTTAGAGGTTAAACTATCAGAACACGTAAAATACAGTCAATGACATCCAAGGCATCCTAGGTAAAACACAAGTAGATTGCTGCAGCTGTTCTGCCATGTTATTCAGACCTCTAGTACAGACTTAAGTTAGACTCAATTTGCAAAAGATTTTCAAGAAGCCTTTGCCCCCCTTTCCCCCAACTTCATGACTGTAAAAAAGAGCCATAATTCACCAGGTAAGACCCTTAAGAGCACTTTGCATTTGGGTAACATTAGCAAGAGCAGCTGCTATCATCGTCCTGCTAGAAGAGAAACAATTTATCATCAATCTTTAAAAAAAAAAAAAAAGACAGGAGTTTTTAGAGCACTATATACAAACTACATTTTGCACAATAATTTTATCTCATTTTAACAGAATACTGAAAGTGCAGATATAAAGTTTACATAGCAGTAAGTGATTTCAGAAGTTATTTTGGGACTCTTTGATGGGATGTGGCAACAAGCAGACTTATAGGGTGAGGAGCAGTGTGTGGTTCTTTGCCCTGGAAATCGTGACTTAGCATGGGTGTTTGTTTGGAACTGTAAGCAAAAGTTAACTATCAAGCAAGACTGAAGTACTGATTCTGCAGCATTACTAGTTTTCGGGAGGGGGGGGGACTGATAATGCAATCCTAAGAACACTTTCCTGGAAAAATGCACCACTGAATACACCTGGGTAGGATTATGAGTAGATGCTGCTTTGGAGATCTACTCAGTACAGTTAGACTGAAGTCACTGGTCTTAGAAGAGTATAACTGTGCTTAGGATAGCACTGTGAGTTTGGTGTGATGAAAACCCATTTTATCTTCTAAACGTTCTTTATTTCAGGGAACATAAGCTTCAGAGTCAACTTTCTTGATCATCATATGTCCTTAAGGGCTGGTTCATGTATGCAATACCTTGAGTAAGCCAGGTATAACTGTATTCAGAACAAAGAAATGAACCCAACTTGGTGGTGGTGGAAACGGCTGTCAAATCACAGCTGACTTATAGTGACCCCATAGGGTTTTCAGGGTCAGAGGTGGTTTGCCATTTCCTGTCTCCACATCATGGAGGCAATTTACCAAGGGGAAAAAACCTGGGCTGGAACTGTTTTATACTCTGATACCTGGAACTAATGTAAAACATGAAAAGGGTTTCTGAATATTACATCATACATCACTTGTGTTTTTCTTCTTGAGTACTCTCTGCTTCATGAATGTGTGAACTGATTTCAGTGAAAACTGCTATGTTTGTGAGATGACATGAAAGTCTTAGGGACCAAATTGGTGATGACCTGTTCATATAGATAAGTTATCACTTCATGTTGCAATCATTAAATGATGAATACCTAGTGAATCAACCAGCCCTCATGTGTTACCCATAATGTAAACACTCAGTATCCTGCAGTCATATGCACCTGTGTGATTGATTGATTGATTGATTGATTGATTAGATTTCTACCCCACCCTTCCCGGTTAACACTGGGTTAACATTTCATTGAGTAATATACTATAACGACAAGAACTTTTTCCTTCTTAGTCTCAGCAAGTTCAAGCCAATTAGCCTATACTTGAAATTGGGATTTTTTTTGTTCCAATGTGCATCACCTTGCACATACCAACAGTGACCTGTTTGCCACACTGTTGTACACTCACCCAATTTGTGGTGGTCTTCTTATAGCTCTTCACAGTCATCCTGGGTTTTCACCATCTTGAATAATTTTGTGCTATCTGCTGACCTGGCCACTGTACAACTCTGCCCTAGTTCCAGTTCATTTACGAACAAATTAAATAATACCAGACCCAATACTAATTATTGCAGGACACCACTGCCTACTTATCTCCGTTATAAGAACTATCCATTTATTCCTACTCTTTGTTTCCTGTCATTTAACCAATTTTTAAACTGTGAGAGAACCTGTCCTCTTATCCCATGACTGCCAAGTTTACTCTTTGGGGAGCTACCTTTTCAAAACCCTTTTGAAAGTCCAAGTATACAATGTCTACCAGGTCACCATTGTGTACATGCTTGTTCACTTTCTCCAAGAACTCCACAAGGTTGGTGCAGCAGGATTTCCCTTTACAGAAGCCATGCTGATTTTCCCTCAGCAGGCTTTGTTCCTTCATGTGCTTAATAATTCTATCTTTGATTACAGTTTCTACTCATTTGCTTGGGACAGATGTTAGCCTAACTGACACTACCAAAGAAGTGTGGACCTGTGCTCTAGCTGAACAGTTGGGCTGAGGCAAGGAGTGGAGAGCACCTGGTGAGTTGCTGATAGAAGGTAGGGGATTTTTCTTTCTCCCTTTGCCTTCCTAGCTGCTGTGTGGGAGCTGAGAGAGAGTTGGGTTCTTTTGTAGCCTGATAGAGAGTGGTTCTGTTTAAGTCTGTTTGGGGCTGTTTGTGCTTTGGGGGTTGTTGGAGGCTGAGTGAGTTGCTGTGCTGTTGATTGCAAGCCCCGCCCCCTATTGTGCTGGGCTCTGCTGTGCCACAGTACCTGGCTACCATAGGGACCAAATGCAGCTTTGGGTTTTCCCTGGAGAGTTGGCCACTTGCACTCTGACCTCTTCCCTCCCCCTTGGGGCCCCCTTTATACAATAACATGCCCAACAGCAGTTGTGGAGCTATGTGGTACAAAGAACTGCCACCATATTTATTTTAAAAGAAAAAAAGTTTACAAGCATGCTTTATCATCACACCCAGATCAGTACACAGAAGAAAAAAAAGAATGGTGGTTATAGATGCATTCTCTTTTCCCTCTCCTCTTAACATACCCTAACTGATTTTTTAACAATAGGGTAGGCATCTAGTCAGGGGTCATTTAGTAGAAAAAGTAATGCAGGAGCTCATCAACATAACTCATTAGCATAACTTATTTGCATATGCCACACCCCCTGACATCACCAGAAGTGTTCTTGATAAAGGGCCAATATTAAAAACCTAGTTAAAACGTATAATATACAAAAATATATGTATTTATTAGAAAGACAGTTAAAAACATTGTAAGGGCCCAATGTTGGTTTTTCTTAACTGTCTTTCTAATAAATACATGTATTTTTGTATATTATACGTTTTAACTAGGTTTTTAATATTGGCCCTTTATCAAGACTTCTTTCTGTCAGGCTCCTTAGTCAGGTCATGCAACACAGGACTTCTTCAGAAGAAAACTGTTTATTGGTGAATCAGAACTAAAGACACGTGTACAGCTTGTGTCAGGAATGCCTGGGAACAGTAAGGCCACCTAAATTATACTACAATCAAGCACCCCCTGAATAAGCTGAAGCCAATGAATATAGTTTGTGCGCACTAAACAAGTGGGAGAAGCTAGCAAACAATCTAAAAGCCGTTATTTCCTAGCCTAGGAGTTCTGCAGCTGGAGTGTCTACAAGGTCATACAAAAGATAACATACAGACATTAGAAACAGTAATGGTCAGATGCTGGTAGACTGAGAGTACTCCCTCCACATTCCATCCCCATGACAGGGCTACCTGACACTTTCTTACCCTTGTAGTTCTTGATTCCAGTTTTTGGGTCAAGTTTGTTTTCCCTTCCTTGTGTCTTACTATCACCGGAAGTGTATCAGAAGGCAACACTCACTGGTCAGGCTCTACCCCAAAACTCTCCAGGTATTTCCCAACTCAGATTCAAACTTGGGTCTCCCAAATCCTTGTTTGGAACACGAACCACCACACAACACTTCATGGGGAAGCAGCTGTTGAGCAGTAGCAAGCAGCTGGGCCTGCATGAGTTATGCAAGTTGCATGGTGTCAAGTTGTCCAGTGGCCTGACATGTTCTCTCCCCCTACATTTTACTGACAGAAACAAATGCTTGAAGGCTGGAAATACTGCTGTGGTTGACAAACAATGGCCACTGAGAGAATTTTTTTCATATAGCTACAGGTGCTGCTTCTATTATGGGTGAGGGTTGACCCAATGTATTTTCAGCTGCAATTGATCAGTTGTCTAGGTACTTCCCTACTGGTCCAAATCTTCCACAGCTAACAATGTTTTCTCATGAAGATGTTTTTGGCTGACAAAATCAAAGTATAAATCAATCATAATAAATCTATTTAATTCTTGACATGGCCAAATTTGTGGATAGTTGGATCCATAAAAAGAAGACAGGTGTTTCTACAAAAACTCTGAAATTAAAACATTGTTGTTGCTGTTAGCCATTCAGTCATATTCGAATTGCCAAAATATTTTGATTTTGTCAGCCAAAAACATCTTCATGAGAAAACATTCTTAGCTGAGGAAGATCTGGACCAGACTGGGGACTGTCTCCACAGGGTATAATGATCCTCCCCTGGTTCCAAAATTGCCTTTCCTTCAATGAAAAGAGTGTGCTGCCACTGTGGCGTGACTCCAGAAAGGGGGGATTTAAACTTTAAACCATCTCAGTCTTTGGAGTTGCTTTCAGATGTTTCTGCCTAGCAGCAGGGCCAGTGCTGGCCCTGCTGTCATGCAGAAGCTTCTACTGGGTTCCCTTTCTCCCCCCATTTCCCGTCACCCCACTTGGAGGTGAGGCAATGGGCAAGGAGGGGGGGAAGGAATGGATCCCAGGTGTTTCTACCTGTCCGAGGGGCTGGTGTGCTGGCCCCTCTGTCAGGCAGAAGAAGCCCTGGATTTCCTTTCTCTCCCCCCCTTTTCCTTCACCCCACTTGGAGGTGAGGTGAAGGGGGGGAGGAGTTTACTTGTTACTCCCGGAACACCGTTCCTGCCCGTTCCTGCTCAAAATAACCCCTGCACCTAGTCTTAGAAAGTTACAAATTCTCTAAAGCTTTTTCATTACTATTGGGTGCCGTGCAGGCCTTCCCCAGACTGCATAGTCAAAGATGGCTGCTGACCTGCAGACCAGAGTTCAGCAGTCTGTTCTCTTCCAAGGACCCTTCCTCCTTGGAGCAAGCACTTTTATTAAACTCGTGTCTTCACCCATTTTACCTCACTCTCTCCACCCCTTTTTGACCTGGAGTCACCTGGAGATTCCTGATACCAAATCCCTCAGTTAACTTTGCTAGCAGAGTTATTAGCATAACTGGCTGTGAAGTAGCATGCCACTGAGACTGTCTTCCTGCTACATAGAAAGGAGAGACCTAACCCTTTCAAAGTACAGAGAAGGAGGAAATAGGGAGGGGCCTTCTACTGTGGCCTACCCTTCAGGAGACAAGGTATTTTGTCACAAGGAGTATAAAATAACTCTCCTTTGCTTATTGTCAGAAATCATTGCAAATGGGGAAAAGGGGTTGACAAAAATCCTAAATGCTCCCTACTCCTTGCCCCCAGTTCTGAATAGCCTCCAACATGTGTAGCTCATGCAGGGGGAGGCTTATGCCCCCTCTTTAGGATCACTGGTTATAGAGAAAATTGTTGCATATCTGTGGTTTCAAACACAGAGGTGACTGAAGGAGCATTTAAAGAAGACAACAGAAATCTGTTCAGGGGGGAAATGGAAGTATAAGGTATCCTTCTTGAACTGTGTGAGATTTCCCAAGAAGCATTCCTGCAAAGACGCAGCAAATTGCTACAAAAGCAATTACAAATACTCAGTGCAACCTAAAAAACAGAGAAATATAAATATGTGCATACACAGATAGAACTCAAGCACAAATGCATGTGTTCACAAACAGGTACAAAAACTGGTACAGAAAACATTATAGCCAGAGACAAACAAAAAAACAAAATGTACAACTGTGTAGAGGATCAGTTCTTTGCATTATATTTTTTTTTCCTACAGCCTGTCCTCTGTGATTATGATGCACTGAGAATTCCATGGGCCATCCGTTCCATGGAGGAAAGGGTAATGTCGTAAACCACCTTGGGACCCCATTGGGGAGAAAGGCAGGGTACAAATGAAATAAATGAATACATTTCCTATATGTATTTATTACAATGACACTAAATTATGTTGAAAAACCAGGAAAGCAAGGGACTGCTAACAAAGCTGTGTGGAAACGATGGGGGAAAAATGGGAACAAAGGGAAATGCAACTGGAACAGTAAGGCTGTTTGGAAAACGCCATAGATAGCACTGCAGTCACTTGTCTTGAAGAACAGTAGCACAAGGAAAAGGCAGACTGACAAGGGCAAGATAGGGTCAGTAGCTCTGAGTTGGGAAATTCCTGGAGATTTGGGGGTGGGGCCTGGGGAGGGTGGGGCTTAGGGTGGGGTATGGAGTTTCCAGGCCTGGCAACCAGAGGGAGGGGTGAGGGAGGGGACACGGGGGGGGGGCATCACCAGCATGATGATGTCACCTTCAGGTAATACCTGGAAGTGATGGCACTAGCTCTAGAAATCACCAGAAACTCTGTGGTTTTACTGTAGAGTTTCAGGCAATTTCTAGAGCTACTGCTGTCCCTTCCAGGCATTCCCTCAAAGTGATGTCTTCATGCTGGTGAGGGTTTATTATGTTTTATTATTTATTCATTTGACTGTTTCCCCTGCTGCCGCTCCAAGCAGCAGCAGAGAAGGGGAATTCAGGGCACCAACTGGGGGCTTGGCAGCCCTGGAAGGGCAGGGAACTCAGCAGCCATACAGTCCACCCTCCAGAGCAGCCATTTTCTTCAGGACAACAGATCCCTATATTCTGGAGATCTGTTGTAGTTCTGGGAGAACTCCAGGACCCACCTGGAGTTTGGCAACCCTAGTTCCTGGACTTAAAGTCAGATTTATGATCAAGGTCCTAAACTGTGGCTTCCTTCCTCAGCAAATCCCTGATTTCTTAAGCAGCCTAGATATATCTGCCTTTCATTTTTTTTTATTGGCAGCCAGCTGGATGATGTAAGCAGCAGGAACAAATCTGTAGTTTAAAAAACTTACCAACAAACATAAAAGGCGGGGGAAGGCTTCCAATTACTTCAAAACTGCAGATGGCCAAGTATAATCCCCTCCCCAGTGCAGCTAGTTCCTTTAAAATTGCCTGTTTGATTCCTTAGTTGCTACCACACTGCTTGGTGCAGTACCCACAGTGCCCTGACACAAAACCACAGCTGGGTGTGGTTCCTCCCTGCACTGGCCACAGAACAGGGAAGCTATTTATTTCGGGTGCATCTCTGCTCTGTGACTCATGTTTCTTTCTACTGGAAAACTGGCCACAGCTTTCCAGCAGATCTGAGCTGCAGGCTCTGTTGGCATTTTACCCAGTACTCCCCAGTGCTCCACCCCCTTTTTCTCCAACCCCGACTGCCTTTCCATTCTGAAAGCCCCCTGTTTAATAATAGCCATTGTTCCACGTTAACCTTGAAAGTCTGGGAGAAAGGACAACGAAGGGCGTCACTGTGAGCTATAATGAGCATTTGGTGCTATAGCAGGTGGGAAAGGCTTTGGGGATCTGGGCAGATTAGGAGGAGAGAGGGCTCTAGCAGATGTTGAAGCAGGATGATGTATTGCTGTTCACTCTGGGATTCAGACAATACCAGCACAAAAGTAGAACAAGGGAAAAGGGGGGGAAATTGATCCCTCTGATACAAACTGGGCTAGAAATCAGGCATACATGAAAGGAAGCAGTTGAGAGGGGGGAGAAGACACAGGGAGAAGGTCCAGCATCTCTTTTTTTCTGCACGTGCCAGATTTCTCTGTTAAAGCATAGCCTGTGGTTTCCTTTCTTTTACACGAACACGTCTCATTACAGACTTGTTCAATTCCCTTTGGAGAGATGAAGTGGGAAATGCGGGAAATCTCATCCCCTGCCCCAGCAATGCATAGAGAACAGACAACCTCAGTTGGGCACAAAGATGTGTGTGCAAAGGCTTTGACCTACATTCCAAAGGTTAATGGCACTTAGAAATCTAAATTGATTTATACAGATCTTATTGCAACTCTTCTAAAATCATTTAATGGCTTAATTCCTAGTGCACTTGATCCATGATTGTGCATGAACCCCAGAGTGCAAATAACACACCATCACCTCTTAGTTAAGGATATTGATGGTTTTATGTTGTTACCCATGCCCTACTTCCCCAAGCAGTGGGAAGTTCTGAAGGCTTGGATGAGAAAGCATCAGAGATTTCTGTGTTGCTTGTAACATTTGCTTTACCTACAAATTTACATGTCTACAGAGCAACCGGTCCTCTGCCCCTTATTGGATTCTCAGATAAAGGTCCTGCCCCCTCCCCAGATGCTTCACTTGCAGCCGGCTCACAATTCTCCCTATCTTCCTGGCTACAAAGAAGCTTCCCCCCCACACACACACACACTTGCCTTTCTGACTTCTCCAAGTTCTGTTGGATCTTTGGACAAGAAAGTGATCTCCTGACAATTAGCTCCCCCTGGGGGGAACTTCTACAGCTATTAAAGAACACTGAGCTGCTGTAACTCTTATGGAGTGAGAGAGAGAAAAATAGCAAGAGACCTATTCACAGTAATCAGATGGCAAATATATGCATTTTAACATTTGGACAGCAAGAAAGGGAACATCTTTATTAGTGATGCATTGACTTTTGATGGCTCCATGGCTTTGTATTTCAGGAGTCCTCACCAAATGCAGGTATCTCTGTCAATTCAGCAGACAAGATCAACTAAAGACATTCTGAGCAATGTTCCATCAAAGCTGTGGACTCTTGTGAGCAAAAATTCTACTTTGTGAGCTACTGGCATTAAAGTTGTGAGTGAGTGATTTGGCTACTGCATAAATTAGTTTGCTCTGGAGCCATCCTTCCTGAGCTAACACAAAAATGTGTGAGCTGGAGTCTAAAAAACTGTGCACTAGCTCACACTAACTCAGCTTAGAGGGAACACTGATTCTGAGTCAGACTACCCTTTGAGGTTTTTGCTGTAGTACATAATAAACATTGGATGGAGACTGGAAGAGTACAATTCAAAGGCATAGAATGATACATTGCAAGGTGAATTCTCCTCTTTAACAATGCTGTGTAACTTAGAATCCAAAGCAGATTGATCCTGAGTTAGTCTAGAATCAGGACAACTTGGTAGTTAAAGGCAAAGGGAAGGATCAGGGCTATTTTTGGGCAGGAACACACAGGAACGGAGTTCCGGCTGGCTTCCGAGTTGGCCATGCCTACAGCCTCCCCTCAGGTTCCTCAGGTGCCTTGCAAGCCATGGGGTGCCTAGGGAAGCCAAGCCGATCCAGGGAGGGAAGGCAGTTTAAACTGCCTCCCATCCTCGGGTTCCCCAGGCACCCCGCAGCTGTGGGGCACCTGGGGAAGCCAATCCAGAAACTGCCTTCCTTCCCTCAGGTTCCCCATGCACCCCGCAAGCCGAGGGGCATCTGGGGAAGCTGATCCTGGGAGGGAGCTGAGCTGTCAGGGGTGTGGCCTAATATGCTAAGGAGTTTCTGCTGTTGGGTGTGGCCTATTTTGCTAATGGGTTCCTGCTGGGCTTTTTCTACAAAAAAGGCTCTGGGAAGGATATTACACTAGTCTCCTCCCCATCCCCAGTTGTTTGGCAGCCATTAATCCAACTCTGCATCAAAAACAGCACATCTCCTCTCCTTTGACCGCAAGAAAGGGAATCAGCTATGTCTTCCCTCTACACTCATACACTTATGCACACAAACACAAACCAGTTCTTCCTTCTTAGTCTGAACATCAGACAGGGATGGATGCTGAAGTCCTGAATTACATCATCTTTAGGAAAAGAGTTAGGGACTGTGGTCTCTACTACTTTATTTAGATTGTACTGTCTGTTGCTGGAAAATGGATCCTACTATGTCATTTTTGCATCATGTTAACATGTCATATTAATATTTAGGCTTAGCTTCAGTTCTGTTTCAGATTCCTGGTTGGTTCCAGATTTCTACAATCCAAATCCTATTGCACTGTTTATTGGATGTCCCATCCTGTTGGTTGTATTGACTTATTTTGTGTAATCCACCTTGGATTCCAGTGAGAAAAGCAGACTATAAATGACATAAATAAGTTATCCAAAATGTGTATTATACTAACACTGGAATTTATTATATATTAATTTAGAGGTCCTTCATAATGCAAGACTCTAAACTGCAGTTTACATAGCTTGTGTGTAAAACTACCCTTATCCTACCACTCTACTGAATAAAGTTTGTTTATTTGCTAAATATTTATGTACCACCTTTCCTTTTGGCTCAAGTTTGAAGGTTTTCTTCAGTCTAAGGACCCTTCCTTTGACTTAAGTGGCTCTTCCATTAGAGAAGATCCATTTAAGTTGGAAGGAAGACTCTTTAAGCTGGACGAAGGCTACTTGGAAGACGGTTGGATCCACCCCAACTGGCAATTTTGTTCCTTAAGCTCTTGATTTCTACTGCTTCTGAAATCAGCAGCCTAAAGCAAATATATACCCCAGAGAGCACTATGGTCAGGAACTCAACATTGACTGACTGTTCCTGGCCCTAAGGACGCTAGGCTTGTGGCCACCAGGGACAGGGCGTTTTCAGTGGTGGCTCCATACTGGTGGAATGAGCTCCCGAAAGAGATCAAGGCCCTGCGGGACCTTTTAAACTTCTGCAGGGCCTGTAAGATGGAGCTCTTCCACCAGGCTTTCAATTAGGAGCTGCCACACCACCACTACCATCATCTGTGGTTTGGGTCGGCTCTGGTCTGGGGGGGGATTGTGTTATTGTGTTATTGCATTATACTACCATTCCAAGCTGAAGATCATCAAGCCAGTTACATCTGAATCATTCTAAGATTACCATCAAAGATTTCCATCTCTAGCAGTTTAATTGTTAATTGTTGGATTATTTTTTAATGTTTAATGTTAATGTTTGCAAGTTGTTTTAAATTTTTGTACATGGTTTTTATGGTACAGGGTACCAACTAGTGTAAGCCGCCCTGAACCTGCTTGTGGGGAGAGAGGGGTATAAATTGAAATAAGAAATAAATAAACTGCCGCATATCTCTTCATGGTAAGGCTGGCCTGGTGCAACATCAGCCAATGTTGTTCAGAGTTGCAAATCTTAAATATTCCTTAATCACAAAACTGGTTGTGTGATTTTTATTATTTTCCCCTTTATGTTTGAGGAATACAGCACTTATCCTAATAAAGTGCAAAGTTTGAGCAGCCTTGTTTCAAACATCTAATGGTTCAAAATGTAGGACAGTATTACAGACTTGCTTACCTGTTTTCATTCCAATTGATCATACTAGATGTTGCTTTACAATATATTTTATGTTTTTCTCACCACAGCAACGAGCACCAACTCCGTGGAAGCCACCTCTCCCTGCACTGCTCCCAAGTAGCGCCGCATCACACCCGGCTCTCCCTGGCTCCACTCCCCACTCTGCGCTAGGATCATGGCCACCACTCAGGGAAACCTTGAAGTCTTCGTCTCCACACATCCCGAGTTCTGGGATTCGTAGACAGATCAGCTAACCTGTTACCTTGCCTACCATGAGGTGACCGATGCAGCCAAGAGAAGGAACCTCCTCCTAAGTTCCTGAGGCACGGCCACCATCTGGCTAGCCAAGAGCCTCCTGGCCCCTAAGGCCATCCTTGAGTGTTCTTATGAGGAAATAATTGATGCCTTGACTCGGTACCTGACACCCAAGCCAACGAAGCTAGTGAGGCGAATGGAATTCCAGGGGTGCCTCCAGAAGGCCGCAGCGTATATGGCTGTGCTACGCCAACACGCCATGGAATGCGCCTTTCCCAAGGTGGAAGATAACATCCTGACCCAGTTTGTATGAGGGGGTCAGTGACGTGAAGCTCCACTGCAAGTTGATTGGCGCCACCGACCTGAAAGTCAACGAGGCCCTGCAACTCGCAATCGCATACAAGGCCTCACACTGAGATAAACCACAGTCTGCGGCACATCTTGTGCTCCCCAACCCAGTGCTGGAGAATTCAGGTGAGGATGACATCCACCTCCTCTTCCCAACAAGCTGCCAGAAGCCACCAGGAGCTGCCAGCGCTCCAACACACCCTGGCAGATCCATGAGCCATGCCATGTGCACCAGCTGTGGAAAGGCACATGTGCCAGTTCTGTGATGCCATGTGCCACAAGTGCAGGAAACAGGGACACCTCGCCCCCATCTGCAGATCCAAGAGCAACTGAAGCCAGAACCCCCAGACCCAACAATGCAGACATACCTCTGCACACTATGAGACCACCACAGAAAAGGATGACCTCTACTTCTTGACCAGCCAGCCATCACTACAGGTACTCCACCTTCCCAATTGGCCTGCAACCCCCAGGTCCAGGTCCAAATAGAGGGATCCCCCTGCACTATGGAGGTGGACTCCGGATCTGCGGCATCCATCGTTTTGGTGGAAACGCTGAACAGACTTTGTCCTAATGGGGGACCCTGCCTGCGCCCATCACCCTTGAGCCTTGTGGACTTTCAAAGGAACCAGGTTCCAATCCAGGGTGTGGGAACATTTCAGGTGATGTACTGAGGGTTTGAGGGTTTACTGGACTTCATTGTGGTGGAAGGCAACTTGGTCAGTTTGTTGGGGTGGGCATGGTTTGCGCCATTGGGCATCACCACTGGGGAGGTGTCTCGGGATTATGCCAATGTGTGTGGGGAATTCCCCAGGGTTTTCGATGGGGCTCTGGGTTGTTATAAAGGGCTCCTAGTCTCCTTGCAGCTAGACCACCAGGTGGCCCCAGTCCACATGAGGTTCCACCATATCCTGATAAACTTACAGCCCAAAATAGACATGGAACTAGACCGTTTGGTGGTGGAAGAGGTCCTAGAACCAGTGTCGCATGTGCCATGGAAGACCCCCATTGTAACCCCTCTAAAACCCAATGGCGATGTCTGCATCTACGCGGACTATAAGGGCACACTGAATAGGGCCCTCCATGATCATTCCTACCCAGTCCCAGTAGTGAGTCACATTTTGGCCACCTTTTCAGGGCCAAAATCTTTGGAAAGTTGGATCTCGCTCAAGTGTACCAACAACTGCCCATTGATGACACCACCGCAACCACCTAGACTATTGTTACGCATAGGGGTGCATTTAGGGTGAAGCGCCTACAGTTTGGGGTGAGTGTGGCCCCAGGGATTTTCCAACAGTTAATGGACTCTCTGTTGAAATGGATCCCTGGAGTGATGCCATTTTTTGATGATGTCCTCATCACCATGGCAACACCGGACGACTTCGCCTCCCATTTCCATGCAGTCCTCAGCCATTTTGACGGAGTGGGTCTGAAAGTCAAGAGGGAGAAATGCCTGCTTGGGGTCCCGGAGGTGGAATTCTTGGGGTTCCGGGTCGACGCATCGGGCCTCCATCTGGTGAGGGACAAGGTGAAGGCCATTGTGGAAGCCCCTCCACCAACTTGCAAGGTGGAGGTTCAGGCATTTTGGGAACTATTGAACTTTTACCATGCCTTTCTCCCCCACAAGGCAGCAGTAGCTGAACCCTTGCATTGGCTTTTGGACAAGTCAGCGCCATGGGCATTGGGCCCCTGGGAAGCGGCCACATTCAGAGGTGTAAAAGCCCTCCTAATCTCGAACGAAGTGCTGGCCCATTTCAATGAGTCTCTGCCTGTGGTCCTCGCTTGCGATGCTTTCCTTTACAGTGTGGGTGCGGTCTTGGGGCACGTTTTCCCTGACAGTCATAAGAACATAAGAACATAAGAACATAAGAGAAGCCAATGTTGAATCAGGCCAATGGCCCATCCAGTCCAACAATCTGTCACACAGCAGCCAAAATATACCAGGTGCCATCAGGAGGTCCAGCAGTGGGGCCAAGGCACCAGAAGCCCTCCCACTGCTGCCCCCTCCAGCACCAAGAATAGAGTGCATCACCTGCCCCAGACTGAGAGTTCTCATCTATACCCTGTGGCTAATAGTCACTGGTGGACTTCTGCTCCATATGTTTATCTAATTTCCTCTTGAAACTGTCCATGCTTGCAGCTGCCACGACCTCCTGTGGCAGTGAATTCTCCTGGGCTCCTGACCTGCTTCTTTAGGAACAGTAGGGTTGTGCAGGCCAACACCCTGCTCATGTATAATAGTGTTAGGGGTGTCGACTCCAGATTGGGAAATTCCTGGAGATTTGGGGATGAAGCCAGGGGAGGGTGGGGTTTGGGGAGAGGAGGGTCCTCACTCAGCAGGGCTAATACCAGAGAGAACTAGTGTGGTGTAGTGATTAAAGTGTTGGACTAGGATCTGAGAAATCCAGGTTCAAATCCCCACTCTGCCATGGAAGCCTATGGGGTGACCTTGGGCCAGGCGCATCAGAAATCAGAAGGTCACTGGTTGTGCAAATATCGAATATCACTGGTTGTGCAAATATCGAATTGATCAGAGTTGTGAGAGCAGGCCTACAAAGGAAACATGTTTTAGGAGTGAAATGCTGACTGGGAATAACAGCAGAGGCCAGATGGCATCAAATGGCATCTTTAGGGATTATGTGGCATAAGGAGCTGTGTACAAAAGCATGTTCTGAGACTGTAAGAAGCCATGGACTCATACTGGGTGTGCTCGGTGTCCTTAGATGGCCACATTAAGCAAGTTAATGTACTGTGCCCTTAAAAACCTGACCAATCATCCCTCTGCTTTAATCTTTCTGCCCTCAGTTATCCTCAGCACTTCATCAAGCAGCCTCTGCTGTGCCCTCTCCTACATCCTCACTCACTGCGGTTTCAAGGAGGGTCCTCTGACTTAGCCCCACAAGTCAATCACCTTACCACCGCAACCAAGTTCAAGGAGGAACTCCTGCAAAAAGAAGTCTGCTTCCTCACTGTTGATATGCATCTTGGATAAATGTGCAGCGTATCTGCAAAAAGAGAAAGAAAAGAAACAGAAGGGAATTTAGCTGGTGCACAAAACCACAAGTGGTCCTTCATTAGGTTTTGCTAAGGAACTAAATTAGTTGATAAAACATCCACTGTAAATACCCATTAATATAATGTCACAGCCTGTAGGAGCTTCACTGTTGTCAGTTTGAAGGGCTCTTACATTTAATTGTTAAGAGGCCACTGCCTAATCTTTCTTCCTCAGTTTTGGAGCAATAAGGAAACACTTCAAATGAAGTGGAAAACAAGTACAGTATCAGTTACATTATAATCATGAAAGTTTCTCCAGGGATCCCGAATGCACTCCCTTCATGGAGATTTACATAAATCTTCTTAGCAGCAAAGAAGATTTCACCCCTCAGGCCATCAGTTCCTAACCACAGCCACAGCCTTTATACATATGAAAAGAAATAAATGAATCAGCTTGTTCTGGTTACACAAGAGTATGGTGCTTCTCTGGTTCAAGTTGAAAGCAGATGTTTCATACTGTCAAAAAAAAACCCCTATGCTGCAACCCTGTTTTCACATTGAGCTTTTTTCTTGCTTCAGAGAAAATGGGAAAGTATACATATTCCTGCAATGTAAATCTCTTTGCACATCCCTAGTATTCAAAGCAGTATAAATCATCTTTATAAACACTGATTCCCAGGGTATTGAACTGTATCAGAATTGATAGGAGACCAGACGAAGTTCAGAAACAAGTGCTGAGCCAAGTTGACTCATCAGCTGGTCAGAGTTATTGTCAGAGTCCAAGAACTGGGCAAGGGTCAATTCACAACAGAGCAGAAAAAAATCATAGAAGCCAAAAGAAGAGAATAATTTATGCTTTTCAGGAAGCAAGTTGGGCTGCTGCATGGCAGAGTGAGGTCTGAAAAACTGTCAGTTATACAAGAATAACAGAACCGTGGCTTTAGCCTGGGTGGTTAAACGGAAGGTGGGGGGTATCTCTGTATGTGTTGTTCACAGTCACACTGTATCATGGGTTTATAATTTTAAGAATGATACAAGAAATTTCAAATATCACAATATTACTGACTGCAGTAATTACAGCAGAAAAAAGTTGAAGTATTGCAAGAATGCAATCATTCTGAATGTTATATAATGCCTATTAATGTGAACTTGACTCATTAATGGAATCAGAAAAATCATGAGATATTTTCAGCATAGCTGACAGACATTCAGATCAGTTTCAGAATTATCCTTTTCCCTGATTTCAACAGCATGTAGGGGGGGGGGATTACTAGATCTGTATTCTGTATTTCCTATCTTATATCTTAAAGCTCATGTGGAATTGCAGAAATTTTCCTCCAAGTGATTCCCCCACCCCCCCAGATCTTCTCCCCCTTTGTCTTTGGGGATTGCCATAGGTGCCTGTTGTATGCTGGTGGCTTTCAGGATTCAGAAACACTCTTAAAACTGCAAATAAAAAAAATTAAAATAATGCAGTTAAATCTCCCAAACACCTTAGTACGGACATGCTGCTGGAGTCACAGTGCCAGAACACCTCATGCTTATTTTCCATGTAGCTTTCAAGGATTCATTTTACTCTCAGAAACAAATATATTTTAACCTGGAGAAAATAGAGGCATAGGATATATTTTGAAACATTACATATCAAATGTGGTACGTGAAGGACAGCACCACAAGCATTCTATGAAGCCTTTGAAAGAAAATTACCCATCAGGCAATGCGAAGGGCAAAACAGTTGTAGTTAAAATCCACAGGGACCCTGTTACTATGGGGAAATGATGTTAGTTCAAGTTAATGGAAGCCATATTATAGCAGTAAATTATTTTACTGCTAGACTAAGAAGGCCACGGTCAAACAATTGCTTTTTAAGTCTACTGAGACCACATTAATAAAGCCATTATCTGAGTACAACAATTTCAAATATGCTCTATAGGGATTCAGGTTTAATGATTTCAGCATATACTGAAGACCCTCTTGCAATGCCGTTCTGAACATCATACTAAAAGGAAAGTTATGGGTAGCCTTCAAAGATCCCATCACTAATATTTTCCTATTGATCATTTCTCCAGCTCTCTCCAGGTATTTTAGTCAATTGAGAAAACAAAGAGAACAATATCAAGGCAACCACTAGTGTACTTGGGCTCTGGGCTATCTAGGATTTCCTTCACCACAAATTTTGTCTTTTAGGTGCATTTGTGTGGGGTTTACCCAGTGAGTTTATTTCATCCACTGATGTATTCATACAATGAGCTGAGTAGCATCAATAACATCTAGTCAAATTTGGGGCTCTAGACTTATGTCTCATCTGGAGGTATAAGTGATAACCAAGAGCAAGAGTTCTTAAACTTTTTGGTGTCAGGGATTGCTAAAGTTTCCAAAAGTGTATCAGCAAATGCTAGCAGTGCTTGGGGAGGGCAGAGTTTGGAGACAATGTGATGTTACTTCCAGGTGATACTCTAGGCTGCCTGACCTAGTCTCCCTGGCCTTTACCACAGAAATTAAGGGAAATCCCCATAGCATTGTTACATGGAAGCCATATTTTTCCCACTTGCCAATTCCTTAGAGATGAAAAATTAGAGCTGGAGGCAGGTAAATCCCCATCCCAGGTGGATAAATAGGAGGCCTAGGAATCACTAGAAATCCAATCTCCTCCACTGCAATGAATGAATGAATGAATGAATGAATGAATGAATGAATGAATGAATGAATGAATGAATGGTACCCCATGGGTCATTTCATTGCATTTATATTCTCTACAAATTAACTTAAAAAAAATAATGAAAATTACATAGGTTTTCCAGGCTCTGGTGGGGATCTCCCAGAATTGTGACTGTTCCCCAGATAACATAGTTCAGTTCTCCTTGCACAAATGGCTGCTTTGAAAGGTGAACTCTATGGCATTAAACCCTGCTGAGCTCCCTACCCTCCCACTATTCCCAGGCTCTACCCCCAGATCCCCAGAAATCTTCCAACATGGAGCTGGCAACCGTTAAATTACCAGGTTCTTCCTTTCCTTCTCATTCACTCCTTGCCTCTGTTTCTTGCTCACACTTTGCCCCTCCAGCAGACTCTGATCCACTCCCTCTCTTGCCTGGCCTCATCCACCCAGACTGCCACTTTCCCCGACCTCCTTGTCCTGGCCCTTGCTTTCCCCACATCCAAGACCCACACCACAACTGGCCTGACCCAAGCTGAAAATGAGGCACAGACAGGTGTTACCGCCAATGGCCTGCCTTGTTGTTTGGAGAAATTAGCTAGGCAGCAGGCAAGACCAGGGGGGTACTAGGAACCACACAACAGTTTATACCAAGGTCCACTACAGTAGGAAGACTCCAGATTTAAAGAGTAAATTAAATAGTTTTTATTAAGAAATTTCCTTAATTACAAGCACACTAAACATTCAAGAAGAACATAGTTTGGAGGTGAAATGCCAGTTGGTATCTGGGGCAGACACACAATATGAGGCCATGTGTCTTGATGGATATGGGCATTGGAAAACAATGCAGTGGGAGACCTTGAGGGACTTGCCCCAGGTGAAGACAAAAAATTACCTGGACCTATGTGGGGCCCCAGTGGGTGTGGGGCCAGGAGGGGCAGAATCTAGATGTGACCAATGAGGTCTCAGAGGGCAGAGTCTGGCTTCACAGTAATGATGATGGGATTAGTCAGGTGCTGGGTGGCTGTACTGGAGCTGGTTGAATGGGTCGGAAGACCAGTGATGGTCCAGCCAAAACAGATTGAATAGGTCCCCAAGTAGGTGGGAGATGGGTCCCTGATTAGCGTCAGGAAGGATAGCTAAACATTTGAATGTATGATTGGTTTATATCGGTATCCTGAGGGAAGGAGCAGGAAGGACAGTTGTGGAGACAAAGGATTTTCACATAGACGTAGATTTCCCACAAAAGGGCTAGGAGAAGCTCTGAAGACAGAAGGGCTATTCGCCAGGTGGCCTCTGAATAGCCTTTAGAAATGTAGATACTTTATGTGGTGGAACTGCCATTGTTTTGTATGCATGCCTTGCTGGGTGGGTGAGGGAAGCAATGGAGACTACTTTGAGGGCTGCCTTATGCCACCTGGAAATGGAGACCCTTTCCGCAGAGCTTTGGCTAGCTCTGTGTTTCAGGCCAGGAGTGCCTTCCTTGACCTGAGTTTGTGGGTCTCTGGTTCAGGTTAGAAGTGGGGTGCCCTGTTACTTAGGACTACCCATGAGTTAGGCAGCATCCTGGGCTACACAGGGTGGCCAGGGCCTGGCTTTGCCCCAGTGGCCAACAGTTCAAGAGGCAGAGACAGATAGGAAAGGGCCCTACGCACCCTGCAGCTCACAGCCAGCAGGACTGTCCCCATGGGGGCAGGGCTTAGAATGGGACATCCCCAACATGTCATCATGTTGGGGATGTCCTGCCCCCTCCAGGAATGGCCCCCCAAGTCCCCTGCTGGGGACAAAGGTGGACCTGGCAACTTTTACCTCACAGGGTCGTTGTGCAGATCAAAAGGGGGAAATGAGAATGATGTAAGTTGCTTTGGTCCCCGCTGTGAAGAAAGACTGTACTTTTCCTAGACAGAGGTTGCAGGGAGGGGGATGGAAAGCTGAAGTCAGGGGGGCAGATAAAGGTAGGTTGATGGTTGGATGGGAAGGAGATAAGGTTGCCAACTCCAGGTTGGAAAATTCCTAGAAATTTGAGGGGAGGAGCCTGGAGAGGGTTGGGTTTGAGGAGGGGTGGGACCTCAAACAGGTAGAATGCCATAGACCCCACCTTCCAAACCAGCCATTTCCTTCAGGGGAAGCTTTGCTGTCAATCTCCAGATGAGGGCTAGAGATCACTCAGAATTAAAACTGTTCTCTAGATGGCTGAGATCAGTTCCCCCGGAGAAAACAGCTGCTCTACAGTCAGTGTTCCCTCTAAGCTGAGTTAGTGTGAGCTAGCTCATAGTTTCTTAGCCTCCAGCTTACAGATTTTTGTCTCAGTTCAGGAAGGATGGCTCCAGAGCAAACTAATTTATGAAATAGCCAAGTCACTCACTCACAACTTTAATGCCAGTAACTCACAAGACTCCACAACTTAGAGGGAGCATTGTTTGCAGTGTAGACTTTATATCATTATACCCTGCTGAGGTCACCTCCCTCCTGCTTGGGTCCCCACTTTGGAGAAAGGCTGTACTTTTCTTTGGTAGAGGTTGCAGTGAGGTGGGAGGAGATGGAAACTTGAAGTCAGAGGGGTAGATAACGGTACATTGATGGTTGGCTGGGAAGGAGATAGGATTGCCAACTCCAGGTTGAGAAATTCCTGCAGATTTGAGGGGTGGTGCCTGGAGATGGTGGGACCTCAGATGTGTACAATGCCATAGACTCCACCCTCTAAACCAGCCATTTCCTCCAGAAGAACCATTATTGCCAATCTCCAGGTAAGGGCTGGAGATCACTCAGAATTACAACTGTTCTTCAGATGGCAGTTCCCCTGAGAAAACGGTGGGCTCTGAGGTTGCCACAGCAAACTGACACTGATGCCCAAGGCTGGTGCTTCCAACCAGAGCCTTTTTCTAGAGCTCGTTGTATTTATTTCCACAATGGCCTTATTCCTAGGAAATACATAAAGAAATAGGTGTCCAGCAATCATTAATGATGGTCAGTTACAGTTGCTAACCTCCAGGTGGGATCACAAATAAATCTGTAGTCAAAACACACTAAATAAATACAACAATAATTATATAGAAAACAAAGTCAATGATAATGCCAAACTCATTCATATATATATTCATATATATATATATGAATATATAATTGTAGAATCACAAACATAATAAAGAGCAATTATCCAAAAGTGGGTGGTAACAAACTCAAACTCACAATATGAGAGAAAATGGATACTTTGGAGGGTGGATTTTATGATATTGTACCCCACTGAGATCCCTGTTCTCACCAGGCTCCATCCCCAAATCTCCAGGGGTTTCCAAACCTGGATCTGGCAATCTTATCCTACCCCCATCAGTGGCCAGGAGGGAACTGGCAACCCTAAATGGAGAGCTCACAGAAAGGCCTCCCTGTTGCTGCTGCCATTGCTGAAGGGTGATAGGATAGGATTCAGGGACTAATAGGTGGAGGTTTGGCAGGCTGATATGTTTGAGATGTGGCATTCAACCTTCCTGGCTTTCTGAATTCTTGAGCTGGGCTAGGAGCACAGTTTCAAAATAAGGTGGGAGAGTTCACTCATCACTAGAATATGCAGGCCGCATGGAGTTCAAACTAGACCTGAGCCAAAACTGCTTACATATTTTTCTCACTGTTAATTGCAAACATTGTTGTCCATTACTATATTGTTTAGGATCCTTTCTTCAAACCTGTGTTTCAGTAATGGAGCAAACAGCACTCTGTTTGAATTGCAACTTGATTGCAAATTGTGGGCAGCATTCTCAAACAATTAAAAATTGTTTTATTTTGAATGCTCAAAATTGTTCGGAATTGTATTGAAAATGCTTTGTTCATATATGTTCTTGCACTGCTTTTCTGTAACAGTTCCTCTCTGTTGTCCTCAGTCCACTTGTTACCCTCTATAGCATTGAGAACAGTTCCTTTTATTCGGACCAAACCGGTAACATACTCAATCTGACAGCAATGGGAATGGGGAACTTGAATAAAAATTGTACCCTTGTAGAGGCTTTAATGCAGGCACAGGTAAAACCAATATTGGAGCTATTTCACTGTTATCAGGGCAGCAATGGAATCAACAAGCTGTTCACATATCTTTCCTTAGAAGGACAGCTATGTGCAAACTGATTCCCACAAAAGCATCCTGTTATCAATCAAAGATAAATGCTTCTTTGGTACTAGGAAGGCCCTTAAAGACTTTGCATCAGAACAGTGAAAAATCTGACACATAGCTGTACAAAACTGAAGGGCTTTAGATGTTATTATGTACTACATGTTGACAGTTGGTGGTGGGACTCAGTGTTCAGTCCCATCACAGTTCATTTAATAATACTGATTCAGGTTTACACACTGTATTATTTTATTTCATCTAGTTCATTGTTATACTAGTATGATTATGTTACTGTTTACAATGTACCTTAATCTACTTCAGATGTTTAAATTTCATTCTCAGAGATCCACTGCAGAATACTATAACGCAGGGCTATTTTGGGGCTGGAACACCATGGAACAACATTCCGGCTGGCCTCCAAATCTCCCCCGCCCGCCCCCCGCCCCTCAATGGAAGAAGAAGTGGCAGCAGCAAGCACTCAGAGCACATGCACATCTCATCACCACCCACCACTGTTTCGCCGCACCTCCCCACCAAAAGGACTCCATGGGCCGGTTCTTCCTCAGGCAAGGTAACTTAGCTGGCCCTGTCAAGGGAGGGAGGGAAGGAGGCAGGTGGGCGGGGGTGGGGGAAGGCCCTGGCACCCTGCTTATCCTGTGCAGCATGCCCCTTTGAGGCCCCCCAAGGTTAGTTGGGGAAGGTGGGAGGAAGGAGCCGGGCTCCATGCACTGCTGGGTGGATGGTTGTTGCCTCCCGGGCTGGAGGCTGGCTTGCAGAGACATCTGGGCAGAAGGCCCCTTGAAGTTAGTTGAGGAGGGCAGGGGTATGGACCTGGGCTCCATGCGCTGCTGGGCGGGCTGGTGGTTGTTGCCTCTCGGGGCGGCTGGCTGGCAGGCTTGAAGAGGTGCTGGGGCCAAAGGCCCCTCAAGGTTGGTTGGGGAGGGCAGGGGGAAGGAGCTGGGCTTTGCGTGCTTCCAGGTGGGCAGGCAGGCGGGCAGGCAGTTGTTGCCTCCTGGGGCAGCTGGCTTGGAGAGATGTCAGGGCAAAAGGCCCTTTGAGGTTGGGGGGGAGGAGCCGGGCTCTGCACGCTGCTGGATGAGTGGTTGTTGCCTTGCAGGGTGGCTTGGTGCACCCTGGAGCCGGTATGGTGGGCAGAAGGCCCCTCAAGGTTGGTTGGGGAGGGTGGAGGTGGAGGAAGGAGCCAGGCTCTGCATGCTGCCTGGTGGCTGGTTGTTGTCTCTGGGGGTGGCTGGCTGGCTTGGAGAGGCACCGGGGCAGAAGGCCCTTTGAGGTTAATGGGGGGGAGGAGCCGGGCTCTGCACGCTGCTGGACGAGTGGTTGTTGCCTTGCAGGGTGGCTTGGTGAGCCCTGGAGCCGGTATGGTGGGCAGAAGGCCCCTCAAGGTTGGTTGGGGAGGGTGGAGGTGGAGGAAGGAGCCAGGCTCTGCATGCTGCCTGGTGGCTGGTTGTTGCCTCTGGGGGTGGCTGGCTGGCTTGGAGAGGCACCGGGGCAGAAGGCCCTTTGAGGTTAATGGGGGGGGGAGGAGCTGGGCTCTTCACGCTGCTGGACGAGTGGTTGTTTCCTTGCAGGGTGGCTTGGTGCGCCCTGGAGCTGGTATGGTGGGCAGAAGGCCCCTCAAGTTTGGTTGGGGAGGGTGGAGGTGGAGGAAGGAGTCAGGCTCTGCATGCTGCCTGGTGGCTGATTGTTGCCTCTGGGGGTGGCTGGCTGGCTGGCTTGGAGAGGCACTGGGGCAGAAGGCCCTTTGAGGTTATTGGGGGGGGGGGGAGCTGGGCTCTGCACACTGCCGGGTGAGTGGTTGTTGCCTCACAGGGTGGCTTGGTGTGCCCTGGAGGTGGCATGGTGGGCAGAAGGCCCCCCGAGGTTGGTTGGGGAGGATGGGGGTGGAGAAAGGAGCCAGGCTCTGCATGCTGCCCAAAGGCTGTATATGCGAACAGGGGAGAGAGGAGCCAGAGACACGCACTTTCATTGACCTTAATCTTCAGTAGCCAGAGAAAGTAGCACTAGAGATTCCATCTGAAAAGCACCCTCCTCAAACAAAGCCCAGACCATCTGGAAAGCACTCCCACACACACTTCTTGCTCATTTGTCATGGCCATCCTGTGTTGCAAAGCAGTATATAAATTCAGCCAGTCATTAAACAGTACCCACGCAGGCTGCAGGAGCATCAAGGCAAACTCCACACTCGGCAAACCCTGCCAGAACAGCTCTGCCCCCCCCCCACACATGTGTGCAGCTCACTGTCCTCCCAGACTTCACTCTGTCCTAGCTCTGGAGTCAACACTGTGCTTTGAGCCCCTTCTCCTGGCTACGGCGCAGGTCGCATGGTCTGAGGAGGCTGGTGGGTGGTTGTTGCCTAGCGGTGTGCCCTGGAGCCAGCAGGGCAGAAGGCCCCTCAAGGTTAGTTGGAGAAGGTAGGGGGAAGGAGATGGAGGATGTAAGGGGGAAGCTGGGAGGATGGAGGTGCTGGCAGGGGGGTGCCTTTTAGTAGCAGTTTTAAGGACATAAGATGGGCCAGTGAGACTCATCCAGTCCAACAGTCTGTGTCACACACAGTGGCCAAAACCTAGGTGCCATCAGAGTTCCACCAGCAGTGCCAGAACTCTAGAAGCCCTCCCAGTCTTGCCCCCCCTCAATTAAAGACCAACAAGATTTTTAGGGTATAAGCTTTTGCGGCTCTTGTAAGTTTATACCCTGAAAATCTTGTCCAGGTGTTACTGGACTGAAATCCTACTGCAGACCAGCTTGGTAGTCTCTGAAAATATTTTTAGAAGTAAATTGGGCAATCCACACTGTGGAACAAAATAATACTGTCCTTCCTCACACGGGTTGCTGCAAGGGTCACTTTGAAAATGTAATTGAAAATGTAAGTGACCCACAGAATTATTGGGGTCTGAGAATTCAGGGGTTAAAAAAACCTCAGCTACCCAGATTTTAAGGCAGGCAGTGGATTTTTAGCTCATCACACATAATTCCTTCTTTCCTGTGCAGTGTGCTCAGCTCTTGGGCCATACATAATAAGCATGAAGCAGGTTTAGTAAAGTTTAATGGCATGACTAAGGCATTTTCATTAATTTGGCACAGAATAACAGTCAGCAAAATACCACTAACAAACACATGCATAGTCTGAAAATAACCTTGAATTTTCAGAATCTGAGAGACCTCTTTATGACAGCAGATATATACTTCGATGGAGTCAAGAACTAAGAAATGAAGAGGGGCTTTATGCCTTTTTGTATATGATCATTTATCAATTGCAATTTTATTCTGATTTTCCTCCTGTGAAGTATGTTAGACTGTGAAAGTAGTTAGATTCGAGAGCTGGTACCACCTTAGAGACAACTGGATTTTCAGGGTATGAGCCTTCGAGAGTCAAAGCTCCCTTTGTCAGATATGATAGTTTCAGAGAGAGATCTTTCATCAGATTTCTAGAATTATTTTTAAAAGTCACACATCTTGTAGTTACCGCATGTGTGAGTTCTGCATGTAGGTTTTTATGTTTGTAAACTGATTTTTTTTTAAATAAATTTAGGCTTGCTCACAACTTTTATGGTTTGGCTCATGAAGAAAAATTTTTGCACACAGAGCTTCAGAGCTTAGAGAAAACATTGGTGGGGGTGGGAAGGCTCTGGCGCCCTCCTTCCCCTCCACAGCTCTGATGGGGAAGCGGACAGGGGGTGGATGGGTGGGTGGGGGTGGGAAGGCCCACGCTCCAATGGTCCTGATTTTACTGTCTGGTCTGGTAATAGAGTTAGCATGTGCACGCATGCCTCAGAATTCAGCATCCTCCTTCTGGATCTCAAAAACTTAAAATTTATATCATTATTTGATCGTCCATGTATGGAAACACAAATTAAAATCCTATATGCCACTGCTTGATAACTCTTTCTCTAGATCATAAAAATTCCCGAATGTCTTTTGGTTGCAGCTGTTCTATATATTGGGAGCTGGCCTACTCCTTCCATGGCCAGCCCTCTCATATGTAGACAAATGCAGGCCAGTAACACCACAATGCTGGCAATCAGAGTGGATGCTGGTTTCAACCAGCCCCAGGAACCAAACCTTTCTGAATCCAAGCAAAGCATGGTTTGCCAATTCAGGTATCATGTGGAACCATGGTTAAGCTTCCTTAACCACGGTTTGTCATGATGACGTTGGAATTCAGTCAGTGGCTTGGTTCAAACATAATACAAAACTATTGCTCATTTGAAGTATGGCTGAGCACATGTGTGATGGAATTACAGGTTTATGGACAGCAGCAGGTAGACATAGAAGTTGCTGAGTCACATGACTGAAAAGGGAGGGGGCCATTTGGCTTGGAATTCTCAGAGAGTGACAGATAATGGTAGACAACTGACAGTTGGGAGCTGACAGTTGGAAGAGAAGTTAGCAGAAAGCGGGCAGCTAACTGGATAGCTCTGAGGTGGAACAAAACCTCTGTAGCTCTGTGGAAACCGCCTGATATCCATTTTGAGTGGAAAACTTGGCTGGATAAACTCTGCACTGTTACCCTCTAAAGAAAATAGGAGAGTGAACAGAGAGTGAACAGTATAAGACCTCAGTGTTCACAGACATCCAGATACATTGCTCCAGAAGAACTTGTAGAGGTGGCTAGAGAAAGGGCTAAAAGTCTGGAGGAGTCTGGAAAGCTGGAAAGGTGCCCAGTTAGACTCAAAGGGACCAGACAGGTAAAGTCCAAAGGACAGCCACAAAACAGTTATTAGAGAATGGGGTCATAAGTGTGGTTAGTGTACTGAAGAACATCTGTGTACAAATGAGAGTGATAAGCCTACAGTATATGTGAAGACAAAGTAAAAAGTTATATTCTACAAGGAAACAAAATATCCTATGTAAATACATCCCATCCCTCTGTTGGGCTTGCTGAGAAATAAAGAAGTGCACTGTTTGACTTTTACAAATACTGGTGCCTGATTTTCTGGTGAAAGAATTATATTGGATAGTTGTCCTCCATACATCCCGAAGTTATATACCAAAACTCCTGAAGAGACTAATGTTTTATAGTGACCTGGTCAGATACAGTATAGTGAGAACTGATCAGGCACATCATAAGTAAGAATATTTAAAATCCAGTACATCGATAAGCCTATATGGGCAGTGACACCATGGTCTTGGTCGTGCCCTTTCAGCCTCATGGTTATAACACGAAACTGCCATATCTCAAGTAAGACCACTGCTCTGTCAAAGTGAGTATCATAATGAGTAGCTGTGTTTATTTGTCTGTAGCAGTAGAAAACAGCAAGAGTCCAATAGCACCTTAAAGACTAACAAAATATGTAGCAGGGTAGAACAGGAGTCCTTCTGTCCTATTTATTGGAAAGTGGAGTGATTTCAGATGCCAAATGACATTAGCAGACAAATAACAATAGCAGGTGAGTGACAATAGCAGGCATGATTGGATTTAGGTGAGATGGGCAGAGGGGCAATGTTGTTGTTGTTCAGTCGCACAGTCAAGTCCGACTCTTCACGACCCCATGGACCAGGTCACATTGGGCCCTCCTGTCTTCCCCTGTCTGCTGAAGTTTGCTCAATTTCATGTTTGTTGCATTGATGACACTGTCTAACCATCTCATCCTTTGCCGTCCCCTTCTTCTTTGACCTTCAGTCTTTCCCAGCATCAGGGTCTTCTCCAGTGAATGCTCCCTTCTCATTTGGTGGCCAAAGTATTTGAGAGGGGCAATAGGTGTGGAGAAATCAGCACTGGTAATGAGACAGGAAACCTAGGTCTCAATTCAATCCAGGTGGATGCATTGTCTTGAGCTTCATTATCAGGTGCAGTTCAGCAATCTCTCTTTCTAATCTCCCTTTGAAATTCCTTTGTAAGAGAACTGCTACTTTTAGATCAGCAACTGAATGTCCTGGAGGGTTAAAATGTTTTTGAATGTTGTGGTTCCTAATGTCAGACTTATGTCCATTAATTCTTTGTTGAAGGGACTGGCCTGCTTGTCCAATGTAGAGGGTGGAAGAGTATTGTTGACACATGATGGCATAAATCATATTAGAGGATGAACCTGCGATAGTATGGCTGATGTTGCTGAGTCCACTGATGGTGTTGCTAGGCTCTATATGGGAGCAAAGTTGGCATATTGGTTTGTTGCAGCTCTTGGTTCCAGAGTCCATGTTACTGTTAAGCAGTTTGTCATTATGTTGTTGAAGGCTTTCACGGCTGGAGTTCATTAGTTGTTGTAGATTTTCCGGGCCGTATGGCCATGGTCTTGGCATTGTAGCACCTGACATTTTACCAGCAGCTGTGACTGGCATCCTCAGAGGTATAACACAGAAAGATGGAGTACTCTCTGTGTCAAGGTGAGAAGACACAGCCCAGAGAGAACATTGGAAAGAAATGTGGACTCTGTGCTTGTTCATGATCTTCATTTTGCTGTTACTTAAAATGGTGTGGTACAGTTTCAAAGGGACAATTAATTGGAATGTGTAAAAGGAATGACAGGATTGCCCATTGGAAACAATGGGAGAGGCTTGAAGGCCCATTGGAGATAATGGGAGCCAGGAATGCCAATTGACTTGCATGGACTCCACTGAAATACATTGCAGCACAAAAAAAGTTGCAAAAAAAATGTGGAATGGTTTTTCCATTAAGGTGCGTGGGGCTTGCACATGAGATTGTTTGCTGATCCTTGTTTGATTTTCATATGCTTGCATCCTCTGTATGCCTTTCTCATACCTTAGGACTGCCATAGTTGGAATTCACCTGCTGCCAAGACTACCTTTTTGGCCATGTATTGGTAGACATTGCTGGACTAGATGGACCCTTGCTGGTCTGATCCAGCAAAGCTCTTCTTAAGTTCATATGCTCCTTAAAAGAAAGTTTAAGGGAATTGACAACAAGTCTTTAGCGAAGCAGATAATGCATACTGCAATAGGCAGTTTCAAACTGGATGGGACATAGAAGTGATACCTATTCTCTCTCTCCCACTTCACAGAATATTGGTGATACAAGATGAGGAGAATCTCTGACTTCTTTCAAGGCCCTAAAGCCAGGGCTCTTTTCGAAGCAGGAACTCCTTTGCATATTAGGCGACACACCCCTAATGTAGCCAATCCTCCAAGAGCTTACAGAGCTCTTCTTACAGGGGCTACTGTAAGCCCTTGGAGGATTGGCTACATTAGGGGTGTGTCACCTAATATGCAAAGGAGTTCCTGCTACAAAAAGAGCCCTGCCTAAAACTAAACATAGGGAGACTGATTAAGAGGCCTGTTCCTCAGCATCAGGAGATTCAACTGATTCAGATGGAGTTTCAACTCCTGGAAATACAGGTTTGAGCTCACTGACTGAAACAAGTGACTCAGTGGCTTCTGCTGCAGCCTCTGAAGTCATTGAAAGCTTATGGTCCAGCTGCTGGACTGTGGAACAGAAAAATGAATTTTTGAGAAAAAATTACTGGTTATTTTTCCATGATGCCAAGCTAGATTGCTCAGTGTGGAAAAAGATTGGAGGCTTAGGCGTAGAGAAAACTGTGGCTATACGCCTTTCCAGAGAATGGGCAAATTGTGCATAGAGAAAGTGGTGGTCATAAAGCTGCACTTAAAATTCTTGAAGAAGGGAAAAAACAAAGGCTTGAAACAGTATATCTTCAGTCTCTAGAAAGAGAGAAGGAAATTACTCCTAAAATATTCCATTCTACATATAAGGTGGCAAAAAGGAACCAGTTTGTCAGGCCCCCGCCGCGGTCCCAGAGGCGCCCCACTCATAGCCATGGCTCCAGGGGTCCTAAGGCGGGGGTCAGCCCTGGGGGGAAGGCCAATGATAAGTTGGGTTGGAGGTAAGGGCCTCAGAACGGCTGGGCCTGGGGAGCCCCCAGCCCTGGGAGACAACTTGCAGGGATACTTTCTCTCTCGTAGGTCCCTCCAGTGAGCATGTCCTTGGGCCGCACTTCCTCCCTGGCTCTTCCATCTTTCCCATCCTTTATTCCCTTGGCCTCTCCCCCAGTGCTGCCCTTCCTCCCCACCACCACACACCCTCTCAGGCCCCACCCCCTTTATCTTTAAGGACACCCTCAATCTTTTGGGAAGGTGGCTGGTGTTGGGCTGGTGGCGGTCTTGTTGGCTGGGGCTTCTCCAGCCGCGACCTCTCCTCCATTCTTGCCGTGCAGTTCTGGGGCCTCACCCACCCCGCTGCTGACTCTGCTCCTTCAGCTGCCGGAGAGGGGCTCCTCCTGGGAGGCCCGCAAGGCTCTTCCCCAGCGCAGCCGGAATCTGTTGGCATGCTCCTGCTGCTCCCAACCCTGACCGTGGGTAAGTACGGTGGGGGGGCACAGCTGGGTGTGGGGGCTGCCCCTCAAGGCCCGGGGAACCAGGACACAGTCTTTAATGATTTTGAATGCAAAATTGATTTACAAGAATTAAATGGTGTTGACATGGGGAGAATTTTGCATTCATCTAATGCATGTACAAATATTTTAAATCACATTGGCAGTGACATGAGACATATGTTAATCAGAAAGATTATCTCAAAGAGTAAAATCTCACTGATAATCAATGAATCCACTACTGTGAGTCAGAAATCTGTGCTGATAGTGTACATTTGCACCTATGTTGAGGAAATAGGCATGCCAGCCCCTGAAAATCTCTTTATTGCCTTGGTAGAACTGGAAAACATGACAGCAGATGGAATATTCAGCACTTTGATGTCTCAGCTTGCATCACTAGGGTTCAGTGAAGATTTCCTTAAGGAAAATTTAGTTTCATTGACATGTGATGGTGCTGCAATGATGCTGGGATCCTGTGGAGGTGTTTTGAGACTTTTGAAAGAAAGATTCCCAGCTATTGTTTTATGGTACTGTGCCAGCCATTGGCTGGAGTTATCAGTACATGATATTATGAAAGAGGTTTCTAGCATCAATAGATTTAGGAATTTTTTTGGACAAATTGTATGTCATGTATCATGCATCCCCAAAAAATGCAAGGGAGCTCAACTCATGTGTGGCTGCACTGGAGATGGAAATGCATCCAGCTACTGGACTGTTTTGGCTGTCTGGCAGGATTATGAAGCCTTAGTGCTTCATTTTGAAAAAGGCAGATCACAAGGAGGGAAAGGCAGAAAGGAAAAAAGCACATATGAAGGTCTTCACAGGAAGATTACATTGGTTGAATTTATTTTGGATCTTGGATTATTCTGTGATACTTTACAAGAACTGTCAGAACTGAGTTTAGATTTGCAGGAGAGAGATATTGATATGTACAAGACCCACTGCAAGATTGAGTGTCTTCTTGATCTTTGCAGGATGACAAGCACTGTTCCAGGTAGTTATTACAAGACAGCATTTAAAGCGCCAGAAAGTATGCAATTTAAGGGTGTCCCATTGCACAGAAAAAATAGAGTTGATGATCCACCAGTCTCCCTGGTTGCCTTCTACGATCGACTTAAAATCTCTCTTCAGAAAAGACTGCTTTCAGAAGAAGATGTAAAGCTGTCAAAGTGTGCAAGAGTTCTGAATCCCAAGACTTGGCCAACAAACTTTAGTGACAACCCTCTCTTTGGAGAAGAAGAAATACGCACATTGGCAGGAAGATTTCAGCTCAGTTAAAGAGAAGCCATTAGAGCCTTCAGGGACCATCTGAAATTGAGAGAAGAAATGCCCAAGAAACTGACTCAGATTCAGTGCACTCTCAATACAATAGCAATTTCCTCCAGTGGGTGTGAAAGGGGTTTTTCACAGATGAACCTGATTGCCACCCCAGAAAGATCCTTCTTGTCGATCAAAACACTGCAGAATTGACTTCTGGTTTAAGCGTTTCGCTGTTCGGCTGCACCCCGTCTCGCTCCGATGGGGGTGAACCAAGACTTGAACCCTCCCAGGATCTTCGTAGGAGATCCTCAGCCTGGGGAGCTGGGGAGAGCCTCTTCCAAGGTGACAGCCAAGGAATTGAGGCTCACCTTCTTCCCTGAAAGTTCCTGTCACCGCAGAGCCAGCATGGTGCTGAGAGACGACTGCCGGACGAACGGACATGGTCAAAAGTTTTGAAATGCTTCTAAAAGACTTCCAAGGCTTCAAAGCGTGAGTTAAGCAAAGCTCAGGTGATTCAAAGCATCTATAAGAACCTTGGGAGAAATTAGAAGCGCCTAAGCGCAAAGCAGCGGGGGAGGGAGGAAATTCAAGAATCCAACCCGCCCCCAGGCTTCCGGCTGGAGTTAAAATGGCGAATTGACGCACTTTGCGATTTGTGCAGAGTGGACGGCGGTATCTGACGACAGTTTGGGCTTTACCTGGCCCAACGCAGCACTCCCCAGGCGGGGGAGTGGCAAGCAAGCAGCCAAGCCTGAGAGGGAGTTGAGATCGGTGTGGATAAGCCTCGGAGAGGCTTGTTTACACTTTGATCTCCTTCCGCGAAGAGGGCAGTTGCAAATCAGCACTACAGATACCAGCCGGGCTGAGAATTCAGCATAAATCCGTCATCTACCGGCCTCTTTAACATCAAGATTAACATCGGTTACAGAAGAAGCACTGCGACACCCCGAGATTACAAGTAAGGTAACAAATGAACATTCGCTTACTGGTTTGAAGAAAAATGAAAAAGTAAAACGTACGGATAAGCGTATAAAGCTCTAAAGAACTAATCCGTTTGATTTAAAAGTAAAAAGAAAGCTTTCCTTCGGAGAAAACGGCAGAAAAGTGACTTTGTTTTGCATTCCTGTGGTCAGTTAAGACTAAACTTTGCGTAGTAAAAACAAAACTGACTGTGACTCTATGGTACCGGAAATAGGCTAGAGTGGATGTTTTTCAAGTTGCTTTACCGGAAGTAGTCGGATGTTTTAAAGTGTGACACCGGAAGTTGGATTACCGAGACGGATAGCTACACAGGAAGTTTTAAAAGAGCCTACTCTAGCCAAAAAATCATAGAGAAATTGCACCCGCCATTTTGAGGAGGACTAAATTTTAAAAAGTTATTTTTTAACCGAAAAAAGTACTGGAAAAAGTTATAAAGGTGGCGAATTGACTTTAAGACTGATAATATAAGGATTGTTTAGTTCTGAATCTGCCTCCAAGACGGATTTGAGGTCAAGACCAAGGGCCGCCTCATCACCAAGTCCAAGAATGACTGCAAAAGAAAAAAAGAATGGCAGGCTGCCATGGAGGCGATGGAGAAAAGGATGACAGAGGTGGTGCAGAATTTGGGAAAGCAAATAGAATCACAGTTACAACAACAGATGCAAATACAATTGGAGCAAATAGAACAAGTACAAGTACAAGTACAACAAAAAAATATGGCAGAATTGAAAGAACTGGTACTAACAGAAGTGGCAGGGATTAAAAAAGATACGGAAGAAGTTAAAAAAGAGGTTCAAAGTCTGGTGACAAAATCAGAAGAAATGGAACAGAAAGTTAAAAGAACTCTCCAAGAAAATATAAGATTGGAGTCCATGATGGAATATAGGGCTACACAGAATCATCTGAGGCTGAGAGGAATTGAAGAAGAAGAAGATCAAGACATACGGGCTTTAGTAATTAGCACGTTGACAACCTACATAAGGGAGGACCAAGGAGATTTGGAAGCAGACTGATTTAATTTACAGAGTAAATTCAGTTTATGCCAAAAGAAAGAAATTACCCAGAGATGTGATTGTTCAATTTGTGACTACAAAAATGAAAGAAGATATCTTCAAGAAGCAATTCACACAACCGTTGGAAATTGATGGAAAGAAGATAATAATTCTAAGAGAAATTCCGAGAATGATTCTACAAGACAGAAAGAAGTTCAAGAAACTAACAGATAGGTTGAAAGAAATGAGCATCAGGTTTAGATGGGAAATCCCACATGGATTGTCATTCTCGTACAACTCGGTGAGATATACAATCAAAACAGAAGGAGACTTGTATAGATTCAAAGAAAATAATTTTGATGATTTTAAAGATATTTAATTCCAATCATTGATGGATTACAAATTTTTATCTTGGAATGTAAATGGACTAAATTCACCAAACAAAAGAAGATTAGTGAATCATTGGCTAGAGAAACAGAAATGTAATATAATTTCTTTACAAGAAACACACATCAGAAAACAAGATAATAAGTATCTGATCAATAAAAAATTGGGAGAAGAATTTCATTCATCAGCAATTAATAAGAAGAAAGGAACAGTGATATATATCAATAAAGAACTGGAACCTAAACAAATCTTCTCAGATAAGGAAGGCAGATATGTTGGCGTGGAAATAACAATGTACAGAAAAAGGACATTGCTTGTAAATATATATGCACCTAATGGAGCAAAAGAGACTTTTTTCAATGACTTGACAAGAGAGTTGGACTGTTTAAATTACGACCAAATAGCTTTTGCAGGAGACTTTAACGGCACAGTGAACAATGCATTGGACAGAAAGTCTAATGCAATTGGAGAAGCGGTTGGAAAACTGCCAAAGAATTTTTTCCAGCTGATGAGACAAGAGAAATTAGAAGACGTTTGGAGGAAGTGGAACCCTAAGACAAAGGACTATACGTTTTATTCTAACAGACATAATTCCTTTTCTAGAATTGATATGATTTGGATGTCAGAGGAGATGGCATTAAAAACGCATAAAATTGAAATTCTACCAAAAAATAACTCAGATCACAATCCCTTACTTTGGACATCAAAAGAAAAATTAAAACAATTATATTGGAGAATTAATGAGGATTTACTGGACCAAAAATTAATTAAGGAGACACTAAAAAAAGAAACGAAAAACTTTTTTGAAATGAATTTGAATAAAGGTACTGATATACAGGTTGTATGGGATACATACAAAGCGGTAATGAGAGGTTTGCTTATCTCACTGAACTCTAAAGATAAAAAGCAAAGGATGCAACAACAAAATGACCTTCAGGAAAAAATTCGACAAAAAGAAAAGGAGTTAAAGAAAAAACCAGGGAAGAAAAAAATCATTAAAGAGATTCACTTCCTACAGGATCAAATGAATGTTCTATTAAACAGAGAACTATACTGGAACTTGAAAAAATTACAGCAAAAAGCATTTGAGGGTGCGAATAAACCAGGAAAATTCTTAGCGTGGCAATTGAAAAATAGAAAAGAAAGAAATTCCATAAGTAAGATTACTGAAGATGGAAAAGATGTTGTGGACTTGAAAGGTATAAAAAGAGTTTTTTTAAAATACTACGCCAAACTTTTTAAAAAGAAAGGAATTGATCAACAGAAAATGAAGAAATATTTGGAGAATATTGAAGTACCAGTGCTGGGACAACAAACTAAAGAACAATTAAATGGATTAGTAACAAAGGAAGAGGTAATAAGAGCGATAGAAGACGCAAAATTGGGCAAAGCTCCAGGTCCAGATGGCTTCACGGCAAAATTTTACAAGAAAATTAAGGAGGAGCTAACCCCTATTTTAGTACTTCTGTCAAATGAGATAAGAATGACCAAACGGATCCCAGACTCATGGAAGGAAGCAAATATTTCACTTATACCTAAAGAAGGTTTGGACTTAACAAATGTAAAGAATTATAGACCAATTTCGCTATTAAATAATGACTACAAGCTATTTGCAAAAATAATTTCGGAAAGGTTGAAAAAATATTTGAAAGATGCTATAGCGGTAGAACAAGCTGGTTTTTTACCAAATAGACAAATTAGAGACAATTTGAGAGTGGTGATTGATGCAATAGAATACTACGACAAACATCCAGAAAAAGAAGTTGGATTCCTCTTTTTAGATGCGGAAAAAGCTTTTGACAATTTAAATTGGGAGTTTATGTTGCAAGCAATTGAAAAAATGGATATGGGACAGTCTTTTTCAAATATGATTGTGGCAATATATACTGAACAAAAAGCAGCTTTGAACATAAATAAATAAAGAACAGATTTCTTCCAAGTTCAAAAGGGAACACGACAGGGCTGCCCGCTATCTCCGCTATTGTTTATTTGGATATTGGAAATACTATTGACAGAGATAAGAAAAGACAATAACATTGAAGGACTTACAGTGAAAGGCTTTACGTATAAATACAGAGCTTTTGCAGATGATGTAATGTTTATGATTCAAGATCCAATTGAGAATATACCACGATTGATGGAAAAAATAGAAGAATTTGGAGTAGTTGCGGGATTCTATGTTAATAAAAATAAAACGAAAGTGATGTGTAAAAATATGACGAAACAGAGACGAATTGAACTTCAAGAGAAAATACAATGCGAAGTAGTGACAAAGACTAAATATTTAGGAATTGAATTGACTATGAAAAATATTGATCTGTTTAAAAACAACTATGAAAAGGTTGGGCACAGAATCCAGCAAGACATGAAGAAATGGGACACCTTGAATCTATCGCTACTGGGAAGAATTGCAACTGTAAAAATGAATGTTTTGCCTCGTTTGATGTTTTTATTTCAGACTATTCCAATACTGAAACAAAGGAAAATACTGGACACGTGGCAGAAAGAATTATCGAAGTTTGTATGGGCAGGAAGAAAGCCAAGGATTAAGATGAAAATCTTGTGTGATGCAAAGGAAAGAGGAGGACTACAACTACCAAATTTAAAACTGTATTATGATGCCGTCTGTTTAACATGGTTGGAGCAATGGGTCAACCTTGAGAATAAAAAGTTGTTAGCATTAGAAGGTCATGATAATAAGTTTGGATGGCATGCATATTTATGGTATGGTAAAGTAAAAATGGATAAGTTTTTTAAACACCACTTCATAAGACGATCACTGTTCGAGACTTGGATGAGATATAGAAAATTCTTCTCGGAAGAAAGACCACTTTGGATTGTACCAGCAGAAGTGATTAATCCATATTCAAGAAATCAAGGTCTAGATTGGTTACCTTATAAAAGTCTTTTAAAATTAGAAGGGAAAAATTTTGTATTAAAAGATAGATTCGATGTTGAATTTGAATATGATTGGTTGAAATATAGACAGATTTATGACTTATTTAAGACCGACAAAAGAGAACATGGTTTTAGAGAAAATAATATGGAAATTGAAATTGTATGGGTTGAAAAAGGAAAAAAATGATTTCAAAATTGTATAAGGTTTTATTGAAATGGTATACTGAGGATGAAATTGTAAAAGAGCAAATGATAAAGTGGGCAGTAAATATTAACAATGAAATATACATGTCATCTTGGGAATATTTGTGGAAAAAGTCAATGAAAATTTCAACTTGTGTGAATGTTAAAGAGAATTGTTTTAAAATGATGTATAGATGGTATATGACCCCCCCAAAAATTGTTATTATAAATGAAAGCATGTCTAACAAATGTTGGAAATGTAAGAAAAATGAAGGGTCATTTTACCATATGTGGTGGACGTGCAATAAAGCCGTAAGTTATTGGACTGAGATCCACAATGAGATACAAAAAATTTTGAAATGTACTTTTAAGAAAGACCCACAGATGTTATTGTTAGGTCTTAAAATGGAAGAAATAAATGTAACCAAGAGAACATTATTATGGTACTTAATTACAGCAGCCAGATTGATTTTTGCTCAATATTGGAAGCAAGATAAAGTACCTGAAACATGGGAATGGATTAAAAAGACGCTGTTTATGGCAGAAATGGACAAATTAACAAGAAAGTTAAACAACGAAGAAGATGAAACTTTCTTTGAAGACTGGAAAGACTTTCAAGAATACTTGTTGAAAAATTGGGATGTTAAACGTGGTTTGATTTGTTTTGATAGCTATTAAGAAGAAATTGAAAGAGAGTCAGACTTTTGATTTGTTACCGTTAGTGAGAGAAAATAAGTTTAGAAGTAATTGTAATAGAATAAGAGAGATATTAATGGGGTTGGAGCAGTGCGGGAAGCCTTGTTTGGGGGGTGGGGTAAAAGAAAATGGATATGTATTGGTTTGTTTAAATTGTATGATCATGAAATATATCCAATAATAAACTGTATTTACAAAAAAAAAAAAGAATCCAACCCGCCCCCCATTTAAAGCAAGGTGGTTTCAAAACGGGAATCAAAACTTTGAATTAAGCTAAATGCATCAGAATATCAGCGAAATCGAAAACTGCATAATAACGTGAAGCGGATTAAATTCAGTTAACTTTTGCTTTGTTTTCGGAAACTTACTTCTTGTTGCTATTAAGGCTGGGAGAGCGTGGAAGGCAAGTCTGGAGAAAAAACAACAACAGAAGAACACCTAGCTTCTCTGGATACCTCTTGAAGCATTCGATTCAATGGTTTTAACTGCTGCCAGTATTCAGTATTTTGTAAATTGTATTTGTATTTTGTACTGCATTGTTTTAATTGTTGGATTTTAACTGTGTTTTTTATTGTATCTTATGTCGATTGGAAGCTGCCCTAAGCCTGCATTGCATGGAGGGCAGGGTATAAGTTTGATAATAAATAAATAAATAAATAAATAAATAAATAAATAAATAAATAAATACGTCAACCAGAAATAGCCAACCAATGACTCCCTCCCACAACCAGGAAGTAACAGCAGATATGTCTATACTGTTGGTGAATGCACTGCACCCCCTAATGGAACAGATGACTAACCTCAGCGTTAAAATGGATAATTTGCAAAAGCAAATGGCTCAAATGGATAAAAGGACTTCAGCAACTGAAAAGATGTTTAAAAAGATGGAAAAACAGACTGAGAGTATTAATAAAAAAGCAGATGAAGCAGAGAAAGAGAGATCCTCCAATAAAACACAGCTAACACAGCTCCACCTGGAAAGATCCATGTACATTCTACATTTCCATGAGTTCCCAGAAGAAAAGAATGAGGATTTAAAGGCTCTCTTAGCAGAGACTTTGTCTCCAATAATGGATTACAAACAGGAAGAGTTAATGAAGGAGATGGACTGGGTTTACAGAACTCATCCAGACTTTATTAAAAAAAAACAACAACTCCCGGGAAAAATATGTTTAAAATTCATGAGACGGTCTACCAGAGATCTGCTGCTGAAATCTACACAGGGGAAACCCTTAAAAATCAAGAATGAAGAGATAAAAATCTTGAAGGATATCCCCTTTGAAATCAGAAAATGGAGGAGACTTTACAGGGAACTTTCTCTCTTCAGAAGGAAGGAGTTCCTTACAGATGGTTATTTCCTGAAGGACTGAGTTTTAAATATAAAGATAAAAAAATCAATAGTGACACTGTTCCTAAGGCAAAAAAGTTTGTAGACCAATACTTTAACCCCAAGCAACGCAACAAGGATAAGAAATCTAAAATGGAAGAGGAGGAAGAAGAAGAATCCTACTCACAGGATTCATCAGGTGACAGTTCTATATAGTTCTTCAGATACATCGGAATCAGAGAAAGGGGCAGCCGCTCCCAAACCCCAAGGAAAAAAGAAACGCAAGAAGAAAAGACCCTAAAACCAAGATAATTGTTGCAGTTCTTGTTGACTAGACAGTTAATGCAACTTTTTATTATTTTTTGTTAATTTTTTGCAAGCAATAACAGCTCTGTATCACTAGGTGACAAGGGTATATGACTTTGTAACCAGATCGTGTCCCTGTTAGTTCTCCCTTCCCTATAACCATTAGTTGACTTAGAGTTAGGGTTCTAGTTTACCTTCCCCATTCCAGTAGTTTGTATTGTATTAGTTTTCCTTTTCCACTTCCCATAGAATTTAGAGATAGGGATTTAGTAACCTTTCCCTATATCTAGTAGTATTGCAAAATCAATAAAATACTTTAAAAAACCACTGCAGAATCTATAAGAATTGTTGGGCTTCCATTAGCATTCTTCAACCCAACCTATTATGTTAGAAAGTGGTTGCTTCAAGGTCATCGTTCTACCTTGTCGACCAAAAGCAAGGCCCGAGGAAGAACAGAGGCAACTGGTGACCTGTCACCATTTTGGAAACTTTTGGAGGGATGAATTCAACTTAGATTTAAAGACTTATCTTACCATTTCAGTATAGTATTCCAAGTTCCAGAGTGTTTAATAATATTAATTATTAAAAGTATGGAATTGGAAACTTTTTTAAAAAAAATAATGTTTTTACTGGTTTTGTCAAAACCGTTTTGACAACAAACGAGGTAAACAGAATAAGAAGCAAACGGTGGGTGTGGCTGGATGACCACACTTCTGGTAACATGTGGGTGTGGCCTAATAGGCTAATAAGCTGTGCTGTCAGAGGTGTGGCCTAATATGCTAATGCGTTTCTGCTGTTGGATGTGACCTATTATACTAATGAGTTCCTGCTGGGCTTTTTCTACAAAAAGAGCCCTGCTATTATGTAACCTCACAAAAACAACATGCAGCCATTAAGTAAGCTAGTGGCGCATTTGAAAGGACTAGCCCCCCAAGTACCAAAGGTCAGGATTGTAGGATTGGTAGGAAAAGGCTTCTCATTTACATGTTTTCCATAGTTACTGATTTCCCACTCAAATGCCTGCCATATAAGGAAACTGAATTGTGGCTGCTCGGGAATGATTGACAGATACAATGTGATATATGGGCAGCATTTTCCCTCAGTCTGTGAATTGCTCAACTGTTTGTGCTAACTTTTCCTTTTATTTGAATAAATTTTTCTCCTGTTATTAATAAGAAACCTCACTGCTGCGTCTGATTGGAATGGGGACAGAACCCCCTATGTTATAATTGGAGGATTTTGTGTTCCCTGATTAACTAACTTAGCTAACACAACTTTGCTCCCCACACATCAGTCATGAAATTATGCTGTGGGTCAGCACTAATGCTATGATGTCTCCTGCATGGAACCTGTTGGGCTGCATAGTACTGTATGCTATAATTGACAGAAATTATTGCCAGCTGTAGAGTCTCAGGGCACACTGTGAACCATAGTGTGCACAAAGGGAAGTAGCCATGTGCAACAGGAAATATATATTTTCAATAGGAACACTGGATTTTGTACCACCACCACCCCATCACCTCTTTAAAAGAGTAAATTATAAAATTGGAATCAAGGCTGCCAAACCTGAGTTTGAGTTAAAAGAATATAACACCTCATCTACCTGATTCAAAGCTATATAAAGGAAGATGGGCACAATGCTCTTTCCTTATGAGACACAGAGAGTGTGCAAGTGCAGAAGTCTTTTTTTTTGTGTGTGTGTAAAACTCTCTTAAAAAAGAGAGAATTTTATTCTTTTTATAAGAAACGGGAAGGGTAGACAGATGGAGAAAGAAAAAGATGGAGTGAAATTTTTCCTGTTAGTGAGGGTTAGTTTAGGTTAATAACCAATACCAATTTTGGCATCTATCATGGTTAGAAGATCTTCTTTTTAACTATTGCAAAGTCCAAAGTCACTCTGTTAATGCAGTTAGTAAAGTCCATTGGGGTTAGTAATTAAACAGCTCCTTCCAGATGTTACACGAACAGTCCTCAAAGTATCTTCTTTTTAAATCTCTTCCAGTTATGGATTGAGTCCATTTTAACTTTGAAGTCTTCCGTTCCATCACCACTTTCCCCTGGGCTGCTGTCTTCTTCACTTGTCCCAGTTTTGAATACTGCATCTTCCTCCCTGCTGGCGTGTCTCTTCAGAAGTTTCTGTATTTTGAAGATGAAATCCTTCTTCTTTCTTTTCTCTTTTTCCTTAAACTTCTGGCCTTCAAGCTTCCAGGGCTCCATAAACTCTTCAGATGGAATTAGATCTCCAGTTTGTCGCTTGCTATGCTCAACATCCCCTTCTACTGGCAGAATATTCTCTTTTATAAAAGCGGAATAGGCTTTGGGAGCCTCATCCACCTCTTCTTTTAATTTTATCGCTTCACTGCCAGTTAGGGGTGCCAAGACATTTGTCAAGGTAAATCCGAGATCTTCTTTCTCTTCTTCTTTAACGCCCTGGAAACCTAGAATCAGATTCGATTTCTGTTCGATCTCCATCATCTTTCTAGTTGTTTCCGATATCTGTTTCTGTCGACTGATGAGAACACTATCCATTTTAAACAGAGTTTCGTTAATTTTCTGCAATTGTTCCAGCAGGGGGCACAGCATCTCCTTTTCCTGTTGATTGACAGCAAGCTCTTGGGGGGGCTGTCTGGACCGGAAGTCCCTCCTCTCTTCTCTTCCGGTGTCTGCAGGACTTTTTCCATTATCGACATTTTGTTTTTTTGTTTACTTTTAAAAAGTTCGTGCCGCATCCCCCAGGAAGCTAAGATGATCGCAGTCTTCCATGCAACCCCAACGGTACTTTCACCAACACTTTTTTTCTCTCAGCCCCCCTTCGCGCTCCCTTTGTAGATCTTGCTTCTCAAAGGGGGTGGGAACTCCTCCCTCCTCCCAACGCTTATACGCATGCAGGGGGCTCCGATTTACGCTTCAAAATAGATCTTCAACTCACGATTCGATGCTACTTCTTCTTTTTATTTTAAACCATAGCGCTGTCTTCACTCCTGGAAATCGGTGGCGCCGCTAAGTCCCATTACGGGCACGCCGCAGCGGGGCCGATTGGGGCGGGGAGAAAGCCTCAATTTCCCGGCTGTCTGCCGGCAAAGAGGCTACTCCCCAAGCGCCCCCGGTTCGGAGCCTTTGCCTAAGGCTCACTAGGGTCTTTCGCACATGCGAAGACCCCCCCTAACTGCGCGTGGGCTAACCGCCTCCGGGAGCGTCCCGAGAAGCGGCCGCCATTCGCGACGCCGAAACCGAAACCGCAAGTGCAGAAGTCTGAATCAAACAAGAAACATCCTTATCACTCCAACCTAATGCTAACTAACTGCTCAGCATTTTCATATAGGGACTGAAATCTAGTGAATAACCCCAAGATCTTCACTCTTCCTTTCAACGTATGTGCATATCTGCATGGCCATTTATGCATGTGAAACTGTCTGCTTTATTGGAAAGAATGGGGAAGCCCATGCACAGAAGCACTGTGTGTGTATAGAAGCATGTGCTGGGCTTTGATGTAGAACAAAAGTCTGCATGAAATTGGCCAGCATCACTGGCTTAGACCCAAGGACCCATGCAATATTTATGCATTGATTTTTACACATGATAATGAGTATGCCCCTTAATTAACTACCAGTCCCTTTTCACACATAACAAGATGTTTTTAAACTACATGTGCCAGTAGCATTTGCAAAAATGTGACAGTTGGTATGGGGCAGCAGGGGGCACAAGCAAATCAATAGCAGCAGGGGGCAGAAGTGAATCAAAGGTCCCAAACTGTGGTTTGGGGTAATACAAGAGAAGAAGAGAGAGGAATAAGAAGTTTGCACTCAAACATGTGCCCACTGCATGTATACATGAGAAAATTTATTTACAATATCTGCCAACAAGTGCACCTACATTTACATTAAATCTATTGAAGTACCATTAACTGTTACTTTGTCTAAAAAGTGTTCTCCAACAAACACATTTGTGTTTCTTTCAGATGGGAAAGGTACCATTTTAAATATTATGAGCTGTAGACTGGATGAATACATGTCTTTTGTGATTACTATCTCTGCAGATTTTAAGAGTTTTTTTCAGTCTAAAAAACAAATGAATAAATACATTCCAACAAGGAAATTTTGAAAATCTATTGTTAGGGAAGTTCAGATCTTGACACAGAATGGGATGGTATTCTGAACCCATGAATCTGCCACATACTAAGACAGGCCTTACGCTGTGCCTCCCAAACACACTAGTAGCTGGGAGGGACCTGACAACCCTAAGACCAGTGGACTGTCAGTGTTTCCTAGCTGTGGGCTCTCCAGTGTCTAAGTCAGAGAAAAGTCTTTCCCGTGTCCTGAGATGATCTACCTGGAGATGCAATTTAAAATGGTTTGTTACCTGGCTATGAACTGGCTATGAACTAAGTGGCTAGTAACAACTGCATTGCATTGATGTAACCCAGACATTGGAACGAAGGGCAAACTGAAGGCTTAGGGCCTCCTTTCTTATACCCCCCCCCACTACTCACACACCTTGGCATAAGCAAAATAACTGTATTTATTACATTGGGGAAAATACAGTTTGCACCACTGGGTATGGGACTCCCCACCCCCAGAATTCCTTTCCCTTCCCAAATCAAAGGTCCAGAGTCTGAAGATGAGTGAGGGCCTATTAACTCAGGGCCTAACTCACTCCTTTTTGAGAGTGCGGCTCTCTGCTAATGTCCTGGGTTTTTAAAAGTACCCTTGGGAAAATCTGATATAGCAGGAGATGGCTCCTGTGGTCTTATAGTCAGCATCCCAGAAGTGCTGTTTTCTTGCTGAAGCTGACACAGCTGTAGTTCCTCAAAAGCAGGCCTCCAGTGGGAAGGAAAGTTCTCAGGGCCTCCCTCTTCACCATCCAAGAGAAGAAATCACCTTGAGTTCAAAGACAGACGGTCTGGGGACTAACCTCCTCCACAAGAAGTGATTTCAATAAAGGGAGGGCCCACACCACAAAAAGAAGAAAAAAACCTCCTTCAGCTGAGACCTTTCAGCAATTCAGTATTTGGAGATAAAACCACTAGGCCTACCAAGTCTCCCCCCCACACCCAGACCTTAGGTACACACTCGTCTCCTAATATGCAAACTAAATAGTTGCATTGCTCCATCCAACATCCTATATCCCCAAATCTCTACATTTAGGTGACTTTGCTATCCTTCTTCCCCCACAGGTGTTTAAGGCCTAGGCATGTGTCAAGCTCGCCCTGGGTTCCGGGCATGGACCCTCCCATGGCCGTGGCGACTCAGGACGCAGACGGTCCGACAGCTCTGGAAGACAAGGCCTATAAAGGAGAGGGGGAGCGTTGGGGCCTCAGATAGGTAGGGGTTGGAGTTGTTGGCATTCTGTAAGTCCCTCTACCTCTGTGCATCGGCTCCCAGCTTCTCAGCACCCTCCCTGGACTCTTCCTCTCTCTGGCCACATCAGGTGATCCCGAGCATGTCCTTCCTCCCCGGCCCTTAGCTTCCCTCTCCTTTATACCCAGCTCCCTCTCCCAGCATCGTCTCCTTCCCCCGCCTCCATCCCATTCCTTCCAGCCCCAACCCCCCGTGATAAGCTCTGATGCCATCCCCACGGCTTGGGTGTGGTCGGAGCCATGCTGGTGGCAGTCCTGTTGGCCTGGGGCCACACCGCCGTTGGCACCGCCTGGGCACTGTCGGCCTCTCCTGCTGCTCCTTGAGGCTCATCGCTTCACAGTTGGGCTGATCCAAACCATTGTGCTTTGGCTGCACTGGCGGGGTCAATCGCGGCAGGATCATCTTGGGTGAGTTGGTGGTCGTTGGGGTCCCTGGGGAGTGTGGTTGTGTCCTGGGACCCCGGGACCGGGACAGCATGGCCTAGAGTTGTCAGAACCCCTGGTGAGAGGTGAGGGCCTCCCACTGCCAGGCCATACTGCCGATCAACTGACTGGCACAGGGAACTTACCACCAAAAAGAGGGAGGCCCAGCCAACATGTAGCAATGTGTTTACGTCACTACCCATGTGACCTGGAAGAGATCACATCAAGTCATGGACAGTGGGGCAACACTCTGGTATTTGGACAAAAACTCTGTGGTAGAAGCCAAATTTATCATAAGTGTTTTTGCCCAGATACCATAGCACTGAACAACAATGCTACATGATAGTGTAGGCCAGGGGTCGTTTCCTAGAAAAAGAGGTGCAGGAGCTCATTTGCATAATTCATTTGCATATGCCACACCCCCTGAAAAGGGCAGGCATGTTTAAAATGAGTTAAGGCATATGCAAATGAGGCTTGATTTAGGGCTCAAGACTGCAGCTTTCAGCTGGCAGGAAGATTATTCAGGAGAGAGTGGAAAGTCTGCTTTGTATGCAGAAGCCTCCCTGCTTTTTTTCTACTGTTTTTTTCCTCTTTTGTATTATATGCTGATTTGGTTCCCCACTGGGAAGAAAAGTGGGGTAGAAATAATTAATAAATAAAATTGATCCTAGAACTTTGTGGTATTTTTAGATATAGTAGTGGCTATGAATAACAGAGCCTGCTGGGAGTGGGAGAACAGGAAACAGGAAACAGAAGGGATGGGTTGTAGCTTGGGCTCAGGCTGCTTACTGAAAGAAGCAGCAGTTGCTTTGCTTATTTAAGAGTTACAATAAACCTGGTTGGGTGCCTAAATTGTGCTCAGTTGCTTGATACAACAGACTTTTTGCATGCAAAACACAAGTGCTAGCATGAATTTCATTCTCTTTATTTCCAAAACTGATTAGGATTACAATATCCCAGCTGAGTAGATGTAGCCAGAATGTTACCACAGCCTGCAATTTTTCTATACAAAATATCTTAATCATACAGATTTTGATCCAGAGAAGCAACCCATGCAATTGTCCCTTGATGTATATCCATCCAGTTTGCTTCACTGGGAAAGCAAAATATATGTGTGTATTGGGGGGGGGCAGCCTTTAAGAGAAAGCAATAAGATACAATAATACTGTTTGTACTCAACATATTGTGTGGCAGATTGGGCCTGCTCTGGCCTGCAGACCCTGTTCCACCCTGCCCTCCAAGTTTTTCCAACACCTGGTGAGGCTTCTCTCTCTCTCTGGTAATCTATCATCACCACCTGACATTTGCGGGAATTACCTACTGGGAGGGTCAGGGTCCCAGCTTCCCTTCCAAGGCCTGGCCACCACGGGGACAGTTTACTGTCTTGCCTGCCCTTGGAAGAATAGCCACTTGCCAACTGCCTGCCTTCTCCCTGGTGCTCCATTTAAAATAGCATGTCTGAGATGGCGGAGGTCTATGTGGTACAGAGAACCACTTCCAGCATTAAAAGTTATAAAGGATTTATTTAAAAGAAAAAGTTCACAAGTGTACTTTTAGCACATTACCAGATTGCACAAGGGATTCAAAAAGAAATGGGTAAAATGAAAATCCTCTGTCCCTCTTTCTTTACATGCCCTATCTGCTGTTAAAATAAGAGAGGCACCTAAAGCTTAGGAAGTTAGAAATCTCTACTGTGCTTCCCTTACCTTACAGTTGTCTTCAGTTCTTCAGGATAGCACATGGTAAAAATGGCTGCCACCATAGTTAAGAGTTCTGTCTGCTCTCATGGTCCCAGCACCAAAGAAAAAGAGACCTCCTCCTTGCTGTAAGGAGTTTTCATTAACTCTCTTTTCCCCAAAGTGTTTCCTGGAGCATCTTCCTGGAGCTTCTTCCTGGAGACTTTCTAGTCTAAAGTCCTCCAAATCCCTGTCCCCTGCTTGGGGAAGGGGGGAGAACTTGATCAACCCATTATCTCTCCTGCTAGATTTAGTAGCATTTATATAAAGGTGGAGGAGGAGAGGAGGAGATTGGATTTATACCCTGTCCTTCACTCGGAGTCTCAGAGTGGCTTACAAACTCCTTTCCCTCCCCCTCCCCACAACAGACACCCTGTGAGGTAGGTGGGGCTGAGAGAGCTCTTTCCAGAACTGCCCTTTCAAGGACAGCTCTTGTCAGAACTATGGCTTGCCAAGGTCATTCAGCAGCTGGAAGTGGAGGCGTGGCAAATCAAATCCAGTTCTCCCAGATTAGAGTCCGCACACTTAACCACTACACTAGACTGGAAAGCAATTGAACTGACTTCCTCCTTTTCCTGCCTGTTCTCTGCCCAGAGAGAAAAAAACTTTTAAAACTGGAGGTTTCGCTCATTTTAAACCTCCAAAGGAAAAAAAAATGCATTCCTTCACATATGGTATTCCAGTTCTTAAAAAAAACCACACACACAAAATAAAAACAGAAATATATAAGGCATATTCAGTAAGGAGATTTGTCTTAGTATGTATCGTCCATCCATAAGCTTTTGATTTCTGACTACTCCACCTTAGGAACTTAGAGTGAACAACAGAAGGATTTGAGCATATCACTATAACATATACACATGTGTGCATATACACACACACAATGAATTCAAATAGCTCATAGTCACTTAATCACACCAATAGAAACCATTTTACTGCACTTCTAGCAAACTCAGGCTTGGATTGTGGTGAGTCTCCAAATCAAAGCCACTGCACATTTGCGGAGCAGCCAGAAGTGATAGTGCCATTTTTTGTGCTGTATGTGCTTGAATTTGGCACATGGCTAATACAACTGGGCTGATATTAAAAAACAAGATGGAACATAAGGGAGAAGAGAGTTATGCTACTGCAGGGTAGAAACTGGGGCTCAGTGGGCTGTGGAAGGCCATCCAAAACTTGTTAACAGACAATGCTAAACACCCAGTGTCCGTCAATTTACCTAGACTTTAAACACATCTCATCAGCCACACTGTCTGAATCAAGAGAGGTACACAAGTTATTATCAACAATTGCCATCCGTGCTGAAGGAACATCATTTTTCACATGACAGTTTTGATTAAAATCCAATTTATATCCCATGCTTAATTGCGATTAATTAATCAAACATACCAACTATTCAATTACTGCATTCAGCCTTCAGCAGACCTGTGACAGCCTTTAATTGAGAAAGGCTGACTTTCTCTATTTCTCTTTTATCCTTAATGGTATTTTAATGTATTTGTAGGGTTCAGCTATAACAGTGTTGCTAAATGGGTCTGTTTCTTCTGAAGAATAATAGTTTTCAAAATCAGCGTTTTCCTGCTGATTTGCCAGCTGTTCCAATAAACACCCTTCTCCTAACTTCAAACAAGTACATGGCTCTCTTACTTAAGTCTGTGTGTCGCCCAGATCCTCTGATTTCTGTCTTTGGAGTTTATTGAATTGAAAAATAAAATCTCCTTAATAAGATGCCTTGTTTCTTGCCTGCACAACATTTCCGCTGCCTCAAGGAAACAACTTGGTGCATTATTTTCTAGCACAAATGCCTCTCCTTTCAAGAAGGAATCAACACCTTGATTCTGCTGTCTTGTTGACTGTGAGTTCTCCTGATCTGGTAAAAAAGAAAAAAAATTACTTGGGGCATTGCAATTAAGAGATGTCTGAGTTTTCCCAATATACTATCAAAAAGCTTTTTTGGGGAGCTATTCTGCTGAATGTAACTGAGCACAGATGACAAGGAATTCACACACAAAAATGTATCCTCTATAGTTATTAATCCCCCCCCAAAAAAGAAAACACAACCACAATAGCTTGTTTATGCCAAATGACCTCAGGCTAAAGAAAACATGAAATGGGTATAACCTTGTTAGAGGTAAAGCACAGCAGGGAACAACACTTTCAACATTGCACTTTAATCAAAGCGTGTACTTGATTGCAACCTATATTTGCATTTTTTTAAAAAAAAATATCCAAAGAAGTCACAAATTAAGCCTGTAAGTTGCAGTCAGCCTGCGATTGCAGGGTGTGTAAATCTAGAGTGTTTGTTGTGGCTCAGAAATGGTGTCTTTTATTTATAGAAATATCAAAGTTTGTGAAAGCAGATAAAAAAGATCTTGGTCTCTGCGTCTCCCATAATACAAGCAATTGAGGTCACCCAGTGACCTTCAAGAATTGCTATTTGCACCACTGGAGAAAACATACAGGCAACATTCAGATAATCTGCATGCTTCTCCCTACAGGGCAAATGCCAACACCAAGGGACTGCTTGAGAACAGGAAACTAGGGGTTGTTGTTGTTCAGTCGCACAGTCGAGTCCGACTCTTCGCGACCCCATGGACCAGATTACGCCAGGCCCTCCTGTCTTCCGCTGTCCGCTGAAGTTTGCTCAATTTCATGTTCGTTGCACCGATGACACTGTCTAACCATCTCATTCTTTGCCGTCCCCTTCTTCTTTGACCTTCAATATTTCCCAGCATCAGGGTCTTCTCCAGTGAATGCTCCCTTCTCATTTGGTGGCCAAAGTATTTGAGCTTCAGCTTCAGGATCTGGCCTTCCAGGGAACAGTCAGGGTTGATTTCTTTTAGGATTGACTGATTTGATCTCCTTGCAGTCCAAGGGACTCTCAAGAGTCTTCTCCAGCACCATAGTTCAAAAGAATCTATTCTTCGGCGCTCGGCCTTCCTTATAGTCCAACTCTCACAGCCATACATTACTACGGGGAATACCATTGCTTTGACCATGCGGACTTTTGTTGGCAAGGTGATGTCTCTGCTTTTTATCATGCTGTTTAGGTTTGCCATCGCTTTCCTCCCAAGGAGCAGGCGTCTTTTAATTTCATGGCTGCAGTCACCATCTGCAGTGATCTGGGATCCTAGGAACGTGAAGTCTGTCACTACTTCTACGACTTCCCCTTCTATTTGCCAAGGAGTGATGGGGCCAGATGCCATGATCTTAGTTTTTTTGATGTTGAGCTTCAAGCCCACTTTTGCACTCTCCTCTTTCACCCTGAGCAAGAGGCTCTTTAGATCCTCTTCACTTTCTGCCATCAGAGTGGTATCGTCTGCATATCTGAGGTTATTGATCTTTTCCCCAGCAATCTTAACTCCAGCTTGTGATTCATCCAGGCCAGCATTTCGCATGATGTACTCTGCATATAAATTAAATAAGCAAGGTGACAGTATACATCCTTGTCGTACTCCTTTTCCTATGCTAAACCAATCAGTTGTTCCATATCCGGTTCTAACTGTTGCTTCTTGACCCTTATACAGGTTTCTCAGGAGACAGGTGAGGTGGTCTGGTACTCCCATCTCTTTAAGAACCTGCCATAATTTATTGTGATCCACACAATCAAAGGCTTTAGCATAGTCAATGAAGCAGAAGTAGATGTTTTTCTGGTATTCTCTTGCTTTCTCCATAATCCAGCGAATGTTGGCAATTTGATCTCTAGTTCCTCTACCTCTTCTAAACCCAGCTTGTACTTCTGGCAGTTCTCTATCCACGTACTGTTGGAGCCTAGCTTGTAGGATTTTGAGCATGACCTTGCTAGCGTGTGAAATGAGTGCAATTGTGCGATAGTTTGAACATTCCTTGACGTTGCCCTTCTTTGGGATTGGAATGTAAACTGACCTTTTCCAATCCTGTGGCCACTGTTGTGTTTTCCAAATTTGTTGGCAAATTGAGTGCAGCACTTTAACAGCATCTTCTTTTAAGACTTTGAATAACTCAGCTGGGATACCATCACCTCCACTAGCTTTGTTGTTAGTAATGCTTTCTAAGGCCCATTTAACTTCGCTTTCCAGGATGTCTGGCTCAAGGTCAGTGATTATACCATCGTGGTTGTCAAGGACATCGAGGTCCTTCTTGTATAGTTCTTCTGTGTATTCTTGCCATCTTTTCCTAATCTCTTCTGCTTCTGTTAGATCCCTACCGTTTTTGTCCTTTATCATGGCCAGCTTTGCATGGAACGTTCCCTTGATTTCTCCAATTTTCTTGAAGAGATCTCTAGTCCTTCCCAATCTATTGTTTTCCTCTATTACTTTGGAAACTAGGGGAGAGGAGGATTAAACCCCACCAAATGCTGCAGCGTTTACCTGAATTAAGAGGCCCTATGGCTGCAATTTACCAATTTAAAAAAACCCTATTTGGACATCTATTCATGGATCACCCAGAATCTCACCTAATTTGGCCTTTGAACAGGATATATTTCAGAAACGCTGACATTTGGACATTGTTAGGACAATTAGCTGTGAAAGCATTAGCTAATTTCTTTCACTTTCTATGAAATGAACATTTTAACATTTTAATACTGTCAGGTCACAGGGAATAATACGGATGTCCTTAAACTATAAGGAGGAAAATCATTGACTTTCTGACATACTTGCCTAATAGAGCCCTCTAAAAATAGAACAAAGCTGATGTTGGGGAAGAGTCCCATTTTTGGCAAATGGCAGACAACCCTTTTCTGTCTATTTCCTCCCCTCTGATTGGACTTTCTGGTTCAAATTTAAAATCGTCCCATTGCTTGGTTTTCTCTCCCTCTCCCCAATTGCTCTCCCAAACCAGATAAAGAGATCAAAGCCTGTCCTATACATGGTGAAATGCAGCATGTCCAGTTTTCAAATGTGGTTTTGGTGGGGAGGGTGAGGAAAGACAAGAGTCTGAATAATGCATACCAGAGCTTTTATTCCAGTGGTTCTCAAACTATGTCATCATACTAAATCACCATAAATCAAGCTGTTCAGACCTTGCCAGGTGTATCTCAGACAAATGAAGAAGATAGTTGCTTGACAAGGAGTGCTCACTCTCGCCATTTGGAAGGTGGTCCAAAGGGAAATGATCCTGTGCATTTATATAATGCATTTCAAGTGCTCCACGTGCATACGTTATCTCAGTGTGCTAACCCCTGTATCAAAGGTCATGATAGACCTGATATTGGAAAATCCACAAACAGATCCTCCGTGAGTTTTTTTTAAATGTCAATAAATAGCAGTCACAGGAACCCTTCTTTCAGATTAGGGCTGCACAGGGACGATTCCAGATTTTGGGAGGCCCTGGGCAGAAAGGGGGTGCCTTCATGCTCACTCACCCATGTGTCTCATTGCCTGTCTGCATCCTTCCTATGACCTGCTCACAGGCCTTCCCATTGCCCATGCTCACAGCCATCTGCACTGCCCGCAACACTTCCTTGATGGCACTGGTCAGTGTGTGCAGTTCAGAGCATGAGTGGGAGGGCATTCACAAGTGAACAGGCAAGAAAAGGGCATGTTGGGGACAGGGTCAGCAGCAGCAGGCCCCACCAGAAGCCCTGTCCCCAGCAATTACCCCAACTGAGGGTATGCTGAAGCTGGCCTTGGGGCTGTGGCTCAGATGAGGAGGTTATTTCTTCCTCTTAGCTGTTTCCAACAGTTCAATCCACTGATGTCGGTGGATCACAGCTCAGCACTCTGAGGCAACCATCCCAAGTCTCTGCCCAGTGAGGAGCAGCGCTTCCAGCTGGCCTGATCCTCAGAGGGGTTTTCTCCCACTTTTCCTTTGGTACATTGCCACCAACTGGTTGTTCTAGGAAATACTTGTCAAAAGGGCCAGGACTCCCAGCTTGCCTTCCCAGATTGTTGTTCTTTGCCATGAGGTCATCTTAACCACACTTTTGCACTTCTCCTCCTTCCCTAATTTCCTTATTTTACATGTCTTTTGCAGTTACCCTTCCTCTTTCTGACTTCATCATTCCCCAGTTCAACCATGCTTTCTATAATCTCTTTTTCCCCTCGCACACTGCAATCCTAAAGAGAATTATACCCTTCTAAGCCCTTTGAGTTCCATGGATTTTAAAGGGTGAACCAGGGTTCTTTTTTCTGGGGAATGTGCTGGAACAGAGTTCCAGAACCTCCTTGAAAAAAATTTTTTTAAAATGTTTTAAAATTCATGAGTTTTCAGTATACAGATTGAAAACTTCATTTCTCTCTTGAGAGTTCTGGCACCTGTTTTTCAGAGAGAGAGAGAGAGAGAGAGAGAGAGAGAGAGAGAGAGAGAGAGAGAGAGAGAGAGAGAGAGAGAGCATGCACCCTCTGGGTATAACTCTGGTTAGGATAGCATGGTCATACCCCCTCCCTCCATTATCTTAGCACATTCAATTCATTCATGTCTTTATTTTTTAATTTCTTCTTATATGAGAAAGGAGCACTATAAATAACAAAAAAATAACAATGGATATCATTTTAGATTTCAATGGGGACATAGAATGATTTCAGCATAGGGGGAATGGTAAGTTTCAAAGGTCTATTCTTGATTTTCAAGATAGTCAAGATTTTATATTCTGTATTCAAGATTTTAAAAGCAGTGCATTTAAAAACATTTCTTTACTTTTTACACTACATAACAAATATAGATATAATATCAGTAACAATCAGTCGCTCTTTTTTAAAGCAGAGGCATCTGTCCCTTTGTCATGGATACTTGGAAGACAGATTCATGACAGCATGCTTAACAATAGCCAGAAAAACAGCCGTGTACAGTTTACATATCTCCGTAGAAGCCAATGTGCAAAGAGGATAAGCAGGATATGAGCACTCTGGCCCTGCCTCCACTTACAATGGAATGTGCTGGCCCCTCTGGCTGCCTTTTGATTATGGGGATGGAGGCACGTATGGAGTTTTTACATGCATAGGCGCCATGCTCATGTTCCATGGACTGCACATAGGCACATTTGATCCCACTCCCTTATATGCATGTTGGGCTCTACTAAGATATGACATGTGTACAAGGCTAGTGGAACCAGTGAGTTGGCTTCAACCCTCAGATATTGTTAGCAGGCCACTGATACAGCCACCATCCTGAAATTATGTAGCTGCAGCTCTTTACAATACCTAGGGCCAAGATTATACCATATCCTCAAGTCTGCCATGGGAATGCTGTGCCATTTTAAAATCTGAAAAGGAGCCCCTCATCCCCCATGCTATGATCCTCAGAAGGATTGAGTTCCTGTGGTGATTTTTAAAAGGGTGTGGGTAGGATTTAAAATGTCACTATGTCGCTGTGGTGGACTTGGGGATGTGATAACATCTAGTTTGGCCCTTAGAAAGCAGACCTCCTGAGAGCATTATATACATCCTGAATCCTATGGTGGAAGAAATGTAGTAAATAAAGATGGGCTTTGCTGAGGAACAATTGCATAAACAAAAAGGAACCTACCTACCCAAAATGCTACCCCTACTTTTAAAGCAATTCACAGAAATACTATCCTTGTGCAATCCCCTGATATTCTCACCAACTCTAAAAGCCCAATCTGGTCTCAAAAAAGGTTCCCAACCATATTCTGGAAATTGAATTAAATAAATAAAGCCCAACAGTATAAACACCAAGTATTACAGGCTCCATCAAGCTCTCCTAGCCCAGCTGCCAAAGAGCTTATTCCGGTTGTATAAATGCAGTTGTTAGGATGTATTTTAAGGTAATTTCATATAGCTTGGAGGTGTGAATTCCACTAAATATTTTAAACTCTGTGTCCCAGATTTTTATTTTGGACTGGTAGGATTAATCTGTAAAAGGATACATTATGTTGAAAGGTCTGTCTCTGTTTTTTTTTAAAAAATACAATACATAAGCAATAAACAATAAACAAAGATATCCTGAGATGGAAATAAGGTTGGCATCAGAAAACAATTTTGAAAAGATTAGAGATATAATATTACAGAATCAGTACTAAAAGAACTATGGATCTTGGAAACAAAGAAAGAAAACTGGAAAGAGCAATGGGCACCCATATCTAGCATTTGTTTGGTGTGCTTGCTGAGCTCTCGTGGGTGAGAGCATTTCCATCCACTTATTTGGGGATCTTTCAGTTGAAGTGAATGGACGAGCCCCTTGCAGTGGGAGCTCAAGAGTATGAATCAGAGATTGCTGTGAGGCATGGAACAATGAACAACAGAAATAGGATAAATCAACAAAATGTTCTATTGCAGTAATTGTGTACTTTTCTTTTATTATTGTTAATGAGACTCAAAGATTTACATCTCAGTCTAAAAATCTTCTGAGCAACAAATGAGCTGGAGCCACCCTAGCTGTTGAGTGAACCCAATCCTAGAGACCATCATCAGGGCAGACATACGAATGGAAAACTTAAGAGTGAAGATGCAGATGCTTTGTTCTCATATAATTTTTGTTGAAAATATGTTGATTTCCATGAGATTGCATGAAAACGAGGCTGCTCAAAGCCTTACACCAGCCATTTGAAGTCCAGAAGAAATAGCTTTAGCATCATGCGTTCTCTAGACTATGGGTAATGCTTAGTGTGGCTCGCCAATCGATCATCCAGGTCACAGGAAGAGAGTCCATGCCACTGCCTGCTACTATAAGAAACATCCAGCAGCAATTATTGAAAAGGTTCCAGGCTGTTTTTTGAAAAGCACATACACTGGATAGCTTCCAATGAGAAAGGGAGCTCTTGGAAATTTTGTTCCACTGTGATTTTGCCAATCCATTTTTTTATACCTAAATAGCAATAGTAGAAAAGGAAATTTCCCTTCTGTCAGTTTCATTTAAATCTCAGCCACTTAATAAAAAAGAAGCTTTAATGAAAATGGTAAATTTTGACAGCACATTTCATATTGTGATATTTGTAAATTACATCATACAAACTTTTGCTTGACATTAATTAATATTTTGCAGATGCTTGAGTAATACTACAATTGTTGAGACCGTAATAAGCAAGTAGTATGTGGTATGTGGAAGAAAGTCAGCTTCTGATTTGTTTTTAGGGAACGTGTGAGAAATCAGATTATTCTAAATAGTCATGGTCATGGGCCAAATATTTAGGATTGCCCTGTGTCAATAGCGTAGTACACGATCAACAGGTAACATTTGTAGATTGAATTTTAGGCATATTGCTTTGATCCAAGGAGCTCACAGATAAGCAGAAATGAATTCTGGAAGCACTTAGGAAGCAGGTTAGTGATCCCAGTGCATTGCACATGATTCCAGAAGATGCAGCTGTTGGCAGAGTTCTGGAAAGAATCCAATCCACGCCTTGGAGTTTGCTTTTAAATAATTTACTGCAACAGGATTTTGAAGAAAGACAATAACTGATTGCAGGCCATTAATATAACAGAGAAGCCTTCAGAGCATGGGTGCTAACACACAGCAGAGAAACAAGAAGAGGTCGGCTGAACTACAAAAGAAAACATTCAGTAAACCCTAAACACTAGAGAATGCTCCACAGCTCCCCCTAGGGTACAAGTGGGCTAAGCTGCTCTTTCAGCAAGATTTACAATTTTAGACTCTTAGCAGGCTGTCACTTCTCCAACAGCAGCAACCATCAGGAGTTTGGGGGAAGCATATGGATGCAGTAGGCATGGGGATCTAAAAGCCTCAGTGTACATGAGCCCTTTTGATCCTTGCCTATATTTAAGGCAGGGACTTTTACTTACATATTTGAAAATATTTATATACCCACCTTTCTTCCAGGCATCCCAGGGTCCAACAGTATAAAAACAATACAGATAAAACAAACATTAAAACAACACAATAAAAACAAGACTAAAAACAACTTATTCCCCAACCAGCAGAGTTGTCCAGGCTCAGACAGCTCCCAAATCTCTCCAGAAACAGCTCTGTTTTATTTTATTTATTTATTTATTTATTATTTTACTTATTTACTTCATTTATACCCCACTTTTCTTTCCAACGGGAACCCAAAGCGGCTGACATTGGTCTCCTCTTCTGTATTTTAGCTTCCCAATACCCATGTGAGGTAGGCTTGTCTGAGAGTTTGTAACTGGCCCAAGGTCAGCCACCAAACTTTCATGGCAGAATGGGCATCTGAACCTGCGTCTCCCTAGTCTGACTTAAGTGCATAATATGGTCTACATGTGGGAGAACCCAAAGAGAGAATCATAGTACATATAGGTCTTTGGATTATGTGCTGTTCTATACTCAAATTATTTAGCTTTGCAGAATGAACACCTATGACTTTTAAATTACTGCCAGTTGTATTCACCTCCAATAATTTTGTTTGGTATCTTATCTATATGACTTGCATTTGACTATATGACTTAGAGTTCCATCCTGAACAGAATTTGTTGTCGTTGTTGTTCAGTCGCACAGTCGAGTCTGACTCTTCACAACCCCATGGACCACATTACGCCAGGCCCTACTGTCTTCCGCTATCCTTTGGAATTTGGTCAATTTCATGTTCGTTGCATTGGTAACACTGTCTAACCATCTCATCCTTTGCTGTCCCCTTCTTCTGTTACCTTCAATCTTTCCCAGCATCAGGGTTTTCTCCAGTGAGTGCTCCCTTCTCATTTTGTGGCCAAAGTATTTGAGCTTCAGCTTCAGTATCTGACCTTCCAGGGAACAGTCAAGGTTGATTTCTTTTAGGATTGACTGATTTGATCTCCTTGCAGTCCAAGGGACTCTCAAGAATCTTCTCCACCACTATAATTCAAAAGCATCTATTCTTCAACGCTTGGCTTTCCTTATGGTCCAACTTTCACAGCCATACATTACGATTGGGAATACCATTCTTTTGACCATACGGACTTTTGTTGGCAAGGTGATGTCTCTAATTTTTATTATGCTGTCTAGGTTTGCCATCGCTTTCCCCCCAAGGAGCAGGCATCTTTTAATTTCATGGCTGCAGTCACCGTCTACAGTGATCTTGGATCCCAGGAACATGAAGTCTGTCACTGCTTCCATGACTTCCCCTTTTATTTGCCAAGGAGTGATGGGGCTGGATGCCATGATCTTTGTTTTTTTGATGTTGAGTTTCAAGCCAACGTTTATGCTCTCCTCTTTTACTCTCAACAAGAGACTCTTTAGGTCCTCTTCACTTTCTGCCATTAGAGTGGTATTGTCTGCATATCTGAGGTTGTTGGTGTTTTTCCCAGCAATCTTAATTCCGGCTTGTGATTCATCCAGGCTGGCATTTTGCATAATGCATGGTGCATGTAAATTAAATAAGCAGGGTGACAATATAAATCCTTGTTATACTCCTTTTCCTATGCTAAACCAATCAGTTGTTCCATATACGGTTCTGTCACTTCTTGACCCTTACACAGGTTTCTCAGGAGACATGTGAGGTGGTCTGGTACTCCCATCTCTTTAAGGACTTGCCATAGATTCACACAATCAAAGGCTTTAGAGTAGTCAATGAAGCAGAAGTAGATGTTTTTCTGGTACTCCCTTGCTTTTTCCATAGTCCAGTGAATGTTGGCAATTTGATCTCTAGTTCCTCTGCCTCTTCAAAACCCCATCTTGTACTTCTGGCAGTTCTCTATCCACATACTGCTGAAGCCTATCCTGTAGGATCTTAAGCATAACCTTGCTAGGGTGTGAAATGAGTGCAATTGTGCAATAGTCTTAACATTCCTTGGCATTGCCCTTCTTTAGGATTGGAATGTAAACTGACCTTTTCCAATCCTGTGGCCACTGTTGTGTTTTCCAAATTTGCTGGCATATTGAGTGCAACACTTTAACAGCATAATCTTTAAAGACTTTGAGTAGCTCAGCTGGGATACCATCACCTCCACTAACTTTGTTGTTAGTAATGTTTTCTAAGGCCCATTTGACTTCACACTCCAGGATGCCAGGCTCGAGGTCAGTGATCACACTGTTGTGGTTGTCAAGGACATTGAGGTCCTTCTTGTATAGTTCTTCTGTGTATTTTTGCCATCTCTTCCTAATCTCTTCTGCTTTTGTTAGGTCCCTACCATTTTTGTCCTTTATCGTGGCCAACTTTGCACAGAATGTTCCCTTGATTTCTCCTATTTTCTTGAAGAGATCTCTAGTCCTTCCCATTCTGTTGTTTTCTTCTATTACTTTGCATTGTTGATTCAGAAAGGCCTCCTTATCTCTCCTTGCTGTTCTCTGGAAATCTGGATTCAGTTGGGTAAATCTTTGCTTTTCATCTCTGCCTTTTGCTTTCCTTCTTTCCTCAGCTATTGATAAAGCCTCATCAGACAGCCACTTGGCTTTCTTGCATTTCTTTTTCTTTGGGATGGTGCTGATTGCTGCCTCCTGTACAGTGTCATCAAATTATTATTATTTATTTACTATTTATAATTCAAATTTATACCCCGCCCTCCCAGCTAGAGCTGGCTCAGGGAGGCTTACATAAAATCAGCAGAGAACATTTAAAATAATACAGTAAATCAATTAAAACAGTACTAAAACCAAATTACAATTCTATAATGCCAAATAAGTGCTAGATTTGCTGTTTGTGATGGCTACCATCGATTCTCTATTCCCGAGCCAGCTCGCAGGTCTTTCCAATGGCTGGCACAGACTGTTAATATAAGTTCCAGAGGCAGCAGGGCTTCTTATCCTACTTGTTAAAGGTTGCGGCATCTCCAAGAGCCTGGCAGAAGAGCTCCATTTTACTGTGGAACTGTACTAGGCTCCGCAAGGCCCTGATCTCCTCTGGGAGCTCATTCCACCAGGATGGAGCTGACACTGAGAAGGACCGCACCCTGGTTGTTACCAGCCTGGCCTCCTTAAGACTCAAGAGGGCTAGTCGTTTCTGGGCCCCTGAACACAGTGCTCTCTGGGGAACATGTGAGGAAAGGCAGTCCTTCAGGTATGTAAGTCCCTGACCATAAAGGGCTTTAAAGGTAAGAACCAGCACCTTGAAATGAATTTGGTATGCTATCAGCAGCCAGTGCAATGCTTTGAGCGCAGGCTGGATGTGCTCCCAAATTGAGAGTCCCATCAACAGCCTGGCCGCAGCATTTTGCACCAGTTGCAGCTTCTGGATTTGAGACAAGGGCAGCCCCATGTAGAGAGCATTACAGTAGTCCAGTCTCGAGGTGACCATTACATGGATCACTGGTGCCAAGTTGTTGCGTTTGAGGAAGGGAACCAACTGCCTAATCAGCCGGAGATGATAAAAGGCTGCTTTGGCAGTGGCTGCTACCTGGGCCTCCATTGTTAAGCAGGCATCTAGGAGCACTCCCAGACTCCTAACCTTTGGCACTGGCACTAGAGGCACCCTATTAAAGATTGGGAGTGGGATCCTGACCCCTGGACTGCCCCAGCTCAGGCAAAGGACCTCCGTCTTCGTTGGATTCAATTTTAGCCGGCTCAGCCTAATTCTTTGAGGTCAATGGATTTAGAAGGATGCACTTCTGCATAACATTGCACTGTAGATTCATAAGAACATAAGAGAAGCCAATGCTGAGTCAGGCCAATGGCCCATCTAGTCCAACACTCTGTCACACAGTGGCCAAAATATACCAGGTGCCATCAGGAGGTCCAGCAGTGGGGCCAGGTCACCAGAAGCCCTCCCACTGTTGCCCCCCCCAGCACCAAGAATAGAGTGCATCACCTGCCCCAGACTGAGAGTTCCCATCTATACCCTGTGGCTAATAGCCACTGATGGACTTCTGCTCCATATGTTTATCTAATTCCCTCTTGAAACTGTCCATGCTTGTAGCTGCCACCACCTCCTGTGGCAATGAATTCCATGTGTTAACTTCCATGTGTTTACTTATAGTGTAACTTTCTGTTGTTATGCTACCCAAGCAACATGCTTGCCATTCCTCTATGGTTGGGTCCTATGGCACTTTGGCGTCAGCAGAAAATTAGCTCCTGGGAGAGAAAGCATCATTATTTCCTGGCAGATTTTAATGTTTAGATAGCAGGTACGTTCCAATGGCTAAATTACTTGGTTCCAAATCTGTTTTGCTCTTTGTGTTCCTTTTCCTTTTTGTCTATGATATCCTCCAAACTTTAAGATTTAGATTAGGACATCAAGTACATAGTATTGTACGATAAACAAATTATTCACACATTTCATAAAGATTTCACAAAGAATGACAGTGCCTAATTTTCAAATTTATCTAGGGTATTTATATACCTTACTTTTCTTCCAAGACAGTCAGGACCCAAGGTGAGTAACAACAATAAGCTCTATACAAAAAAATCTATTAAAATAATTCAAACAGATAATTAAAAAAGACAAATCAAAGCCCAAATCTATAACCTTCAAACAGCTCCATAAACTCTCTTAAACAGCTCTATTTTACAGCCTCACTGGAAGGCCCAAAGAGTAGGTGTCTGCTCCACCCCTTCTGGGAGGATGTTCTAAGGGAGCAACAGAAAAGGTCTAGGCCTGACTTCTAGGGGGACTTCTAGAAGACCTTGCTGCGGGGAACAGTGTGTTGCTAAAAACAACAAATGTAAGATATTTCTAATTTTAAAAAACTTCACTTTTGTATTGAAAATTAGGATCAAAAATGGATCAGAATTCAAGACTGATCTGGAGAATCCAGTCATTGAGATTGTAGTTGGGCTTGGTATCACTGGCATGATTTTACGATTATTCCTAGTACTCATTGCCTAGAACTGACTCAAACCATCCTTATATGGTACCATTGGATTTGGCACTAGTTATGCATGCTTCAGCATTCAGTGCAGGGACAACAGACTAATAGGCCCAAGGTCCGCTACCAACATTTATGGGTTAGGCTTTCTGGACTGTTATAGCAGCTTTGACTTATAAGATGGCAGCTTCTCTGCAATTGCTTTCTGAAACACCACTACAGATATGGTAATACTATATATATTTTAATTGGGAGGTAGAAGGTTTAATATCCTAACCATGTGGCAAACACTTTCCCATTCCCAGGAACTGTTAAGATGGAGAAAGAGTGTTTAGCACCAGGATCAGAGTAACAACATCTTTTCAGTTTTATCCTGGGCAAGCAGAGAAGTTCAAGCTGTGCATTTTGCTTTGCAGATTTATTACTATAGATAACTTCTGAAACTATAAAACTACAGGCCATGCTTTTGCAACCAGTGGTAATAATTATAGCAGCATGAGATGGTAATAATCTATATTTCTATTCCAAAATAGGAACACTTTACAGTCTAAAAAATTTATAATTATAAGCCTTTGATTATTGCCAGAAACTGTGGAAATGCTGTTTCTTACTTAGTCTCATTTCAGTATTGATTAGACAGAAACCTACAACAGATGAGAGCTATTTTACTGGAAGCTCTACAAGTTCATGTTTGAATTGTATTTTGGCTGTAAATTAATGAAGTACTTGTAAAAGGTTGTAGATGATTGCCCTGGATGCCAAAATCTCACAGCCACAAAGATGCAGGAGCAGCAAATTAACATTCTGAACTAGCAAATTGGCTCCTGTTTCTAGGGGCTTTCAAAACATCTGGCTTCTTCTCTTACTTCCTGGCTCTTACAACATGATTGCTTTGGTTGATAAATAAGGCCAAGCAGTTTCGACTTCAGCACAGAACAGAACTGATTCCTGGAAACAGTTTATGGCTGTGATTTAAGCTCACTTCCCTGTGAACAAGCCACTTCAGGAAAGTTTGCTGACGTGCATATGTGTGTTTGGAAATGTGACATTGTTTCACTGTCTCTTCACAAAACTTTAGTTCAAAATTAATAGTACTGGATTTCCACTGATGACCTTACTGTTATGGTATGATTTGGCCCATTTTAACCATGGTTTCACTCAGGTTAGGTGACTAAAATGTGCTCTGTCTAGGGTTAACATGGGTAGAACCTGGAATTCTCCCATAACTGCAATAGATGGAAATGGCAGCTTTGAAGGACAGAATATCCCTGCTGTGCTTAGAGCTGCCAACTCCAGGTCAGGAGTTTCCTGGAGATCTGGGGATGGATACCAGGGAGGGCAGGGTTTAAAGAGGGGAGAAACCTTAGCAGGGTATAGTACCACAGCAGCTGACCTTCAAAGCAGCCATTTTCTCCAGGGAAGCTGATCTCATAATTCCAGGAGATTTCCAGGCCCCACCTGGATGCTGGCAACCCTAGTTGCATTTCATCCCTTCACCAAACTCCACACTCCCCTGACACTGCCCCCAGATCTCCAGGAATTTTCCAAGCTGGAGCTGGCAACCCTAGCACTTTACCTGGGGCTATCTTTGAAGACATTGTGGAGGACCCTGAGATCAGCAGATAAGAATCTCCTGGTGGTTCCTGGCCCCAAAGATATCCAGCTGGCCTCGACCAGGACCAGGGCCTTCTCAGCCTTGGCCCCAGCCTGGTGGAACTCTCTGCTGAATGACATCCGTGCTCTGTCTGATCTATTCAAGTTTCACAGAGCATATAAGGCCAGTAACAGTTTCCTTCATCTGCCCAACACCCTCCCTCCATCCCCTCCTCCAAAAATCTGAATGCTAGACATGCCATCTGTTCTTGAAATGTTTTAAATATGTATGCTGACTGTTTAATATTGTATGCTTGTGGTTTTAATTGGTTTTATAATTGTATTGAACTACCATGTTGTAAACCACCCTAAGCCCCATGTAAGCGGGGAAGGGCGGTCAAAAAATCTAAATAAATAAATAAATAATCTGCTTTAAAATGCAGCAGCAAGGCTACTAGCAGGTACTCATAGTGGTTAAGTGCTTGGAATGTGGAGGAGGATTCCCCACTCCTCCACATTCAGCTGCTTGAGTAACCTTGGGTCAGCCACAGTTCTCACAGAGCTGTTCTCTTGAGCAGTTCTTGAAAGAGGTCTCTCAGCCCCACCGACCTCACAGGATGTCTGTTGTGGGGAAAGGAGTTTGTAAACTGCTCTGAGACTCCAAGTGAAGGGTGGGGTATAAATCCAATCTACTTTTCTTCTTCTGCTTCTTACCACTGTTGGGAGAACTTAATTGGTTAATAATTCATTTCCAGGATTAGCATACAGTTAGTCTCCCCTGCTCTGCACAATACCAAAGGGAGGGAGTAGCCCAGGGAAGCAAGGATCCCCCAGACCCTTGGGTTGCCAACTTTACAGGGATCCCCCAAAGATTGGGGATTCCATCTCCAAATGGGAAGCTTCGGACAGAGGGGTCTCACTGTCCCTCTAAAAAGGCAGTGACGATTCCATGAGTGGTTGCAGTGATCTTAAGGAGTGAGATACGCCGAGGGTGGGAGGCAAACAGCTGAGTTGTAAACTGGGCCCATTTCGCCATGGTAGGCAACCAAGCTTGGTTCAGACAAAGGAAGGAAACCCTTTGCAGACCTTTGTGAGGAACTCACTGGAGCCAGTCCTGACTAGGGTTGTCAGCTCCAGGTAGGGAGATTCCTGGAGATTTTCTGGAAGATCCTATGGAAACCAGGGTTTGGGGAGGGGAGAGGCCTCAGCTGAGCAGAATGCCATACAGCCCACCTTCCAAAGCAGTTATTTTCTCCGGGGTGGGGGGTGGGGAGAGAGATCTGTTGTCTGGAGTTCAGTTGTGCTACCTGGTGATCTTCAGGCTCCACCTGGAGGTTGGCTGCCCTAGGTGTAGCAATTAGTGCTTCAGAGCAGGGTCTGCTAGATCCAGGTTCTTGCTGTAGAAGCTGAGTGGGTGATTTTGTACCAGTTACAGACTTTCAGCCTAACCTACTTCACAGGGTTGTTGTGCAAGTCAAAGGGGGAGAGGAGAATGATGTAAGCTGCTTTGGTCCCCATTGCAGAGAAAGACTACTTTTCCTCCTGGGCAAACATTGTTGCCAATCTCCAGGTGAGGGTTGGAAATAGAATTACAACTGCTCTCCAGATGGCAGAGATAATTTCCCCTGGAGAAAATGGTGGACTCTGTGGCAGTCCAGGCTTCAGAGCATGGAAATTGGTGGACTCTGTGGCAGTCAGGGCTTCAGAGCACGGAAGAGGCTGCAGGTGTGTGTGGGGGAAATGGAAAGCTGAAGAGAGACGGGGAAATAAAGGTAGGTTGATGATTGTGTTGGGTGGTCAATCCAATTCTAAACCAGAAGATCTAGACCGGGCGTTACAAGCCATGGCTGGTTGGCTTAGGCTGAGCCAGCTGAAATTGAATCCAATAAAGATGGAGGTCCTGTGCCTGAGTCAGAGCGGTCCAAGGGTAGGGAGCCACTGGTGCCAGCTCCAGAGGTTAGGAGCTTGAGAGTGTTCCTAGATGCCTCCTTAACAATGAAGGCCCAGGTAGTAGCCACTGCCAAGTTGATTTTCTACCATCTCAGGCTGATCAGGCAGTTGGTTCCCTTCCTCGAACTCAATGACTTGGCAACAGTGATTCATGCAATAGTCACCTCGAGATTGGATTACTGTAATGCCGTCTACATGGGGCTGCCCTTGTCTCAAATCCAGAAGCTACAACCTCCCTGTACGGGTAACGATCCAAAAAGAGACCTCCCAGCTATAGAGTACATAAATAAAAAAAAGGTCAGGGAGACACTATTATATGCACAAAACTATTATATGAAACACCACACTTATAAACACGAATAAACAATACAAAAGATTAGATGCACACAAAGTCCATAATTACAAGTAACAACTGAGTACAGGTAAGTAGTAAAGTACAGATAAGTTTTAAATTTTTTGAAGGCTCCAGATTCTCTTTTCGTTTTCTAGATTCCACTTCCTCAGAAGTAAACTTCCTTAACACAATACAAATCTGTTGTTCTAGTCTTCCATTGGGTGATATAGTATGAAACTTACATATAATAACATCTTATAATGCAGCAATCATTCAATAATGCAGTAATTTTGGGCACCACTCATAACAGCAATTGTTTCCCGCTTTAGCTTTGCCAACTCCAGGTTGGGAAGTTCATGGAGATTTGAGGGGTGGAGCCTGGAGAGGGTGAGGTTTGAGAAGGGAGTGAGACCTCAGACAGGTACAATGGTATAGATTCCACCCTCCAATCCAACCATTTCCTCCTGGTTAACAATTGTTGCCAGTCTCCAGGTGAGGGCTGGGGATCACTGAAAATTACAACTGCTCTTGGTTTCGGTTTTGGCGTTGCGAATGGCGGCCACCTTTCGGGACGCTCCCGGAGGTGGTTAGCCCACGCGCAGTTAGGGGGGGTCTTCGCATGTGCGAAAGACCCTAGTGAGCCTTAGGCAAAGGCTCCGAACCGGGGGTGCTTGGGGAGTAGCCTCTTTGCCAGCAGACAGCCAGGAAATTGAGGCTTTCTCCCCGCCCCAATCAGCCCCGCTGCGTCGTGCCCGCAATGGGAATTAGCAGCACCACCGACTTCCAGGAGTGAAGAAAGCGCTATGATTTAAAATAAAAAGAAGAACTGGCATCGAATCGTGAGTTGAAGATCTATTTTGAAGCGTGAATTTGAACCCCCCACAAGCGTATAAGCGTATGGGAGGAGGGAGGAGTCCCCACCCCTTTTGAGAAGTGAGATCTATAAAGGAAGCGCGAAGGGGGACAGAGAGAAAAAAGTGTTGGTGAAAGTACCGTTGGGGTTTTACGAAAGATTACGACCTTATTAGCTTCCTGGGGGATGCGGCATGAACTTTGAAAAAGTAAACAAAAAAAGAAAATGTCGACGCTGGAAAAGGTCCGGCAGAAACCGGAAGAGAAGAGGGGAGGGACTTCCGGTCTGGGTAGCCCCCCCCCAGAGCTTGCTGTCAATCAACATGAAAATGAGATACTGTGCCCCCTGCTGGAGCAAATGCAGAAAAGTGGAAAGTGTTCTCATCAGTCGACAGAAACAAATTTCGGAAACAACAAGGAAGATGGCGGAAATCGCACAGAAATCTAATCTGACTCTAAGTTTTCAGGGCGTAAAAGAAGAAGAGAAAGAAGATCTCGGATTTACCTTGACAAATGTCTTGGCACCCCTAACTGGCAGTGAAGCGAAAGAATTAAAAGAAGAGGTGGATATGGCTCCCAAAGCCTATTCCGCTTTTATGAAGAAAAATAATCTGCCAGTAGAAGGGGTTGTTGAGCATAGCAGGCAACATACTAGAGATCTAATTTCATGTGTAGTGTTTATGGAGCCCTTGAAAATTGAAGGCCAGAAGTATAAGGAAAAAGAGAAAAGAGAGAAGATGGACTCCATCTTTAAAACACAAAAACTTCTGAAGAGACACGCCAGCATGGAGGAGGACGCAGCACTCAAAATTTGGATTAATGCAAGCAGTGAAGAAGACAGCAGCCCAGGGGAAGGAGGTGACGGAACGGAAGGCATCAAGGTAAAAAAAAAAAGGACTCAATCTATAATTGGAGAGACTTAAAAAGAAGACACCTTGAGAAGTAATTGTTCGTGTAACATCTGAAAGGAGCTGTTTAATAACTAACCCCAATGGACTTTACTAACTTCACTAACAGAGTTATTTTGGACTTTGCAAAGTTAAAAAGAAGATCTTCTAACCGTGATGGGTGCCAAAAACGGTATTGAATACTAACTAAAACTAACCTTTTTTTAACAGAAAAAACTTCACTCCATCTTTTTCTTTTTCCATCTATATACCCTACCCTTTTCTTATAAAAAGAATAAAATTCTCTCCTTTTTAGGAGAGTTATATCACAAAATTACAACTGCTCTTCAGGTAGCAGAAATCAGTTCCTCTGGAGAAAATGGTGGACTCTGTGTCATTGTACCCTGCTGAGGTCACCACAGCACATTGATGCTGAGTGCCCAAGGCCTTGGCACTCTCCCAGAGCCTCTTTTTAGAGCTCGTTGCATTTATTTCCACAACAGGCCTTATTCTTAGTCTCCTCATATTACAATTGTCTTCCTTGATGTGCCACTACATAGCATGAAGGAAAAGGTAGAATGGGATTAGACATAGAAACTTTTTTTGCAACCCTTTGGTATGTTGCTGAGTTTTATGGAGAAACCTCTCTCCTGGCTTTTTGTTCACACTTTTATCATCATTCTCTCCCATCCCAGTTATAATATCAGAGTTGTCAGATCTTCCAAGCAATGTAGGTGATTGTGCCAATGAAATGGGAGTTACTTACTTGTTCCTCTAATTAGGGTTGCTGACTCCTGCTTAAGAAATTCCTGGAGATCTGGGGGTCCCTGGGGTGGGCAGAGTTTGAGGAGGGAAAGGAGCTTAGTGAGGATGTGATGCCATGGAGTCTGTCCTCCATAGCTGCCATTTTCTCCAGGAGAATTGAGCTCTGTAATCTAGAGATCAGTTGCAATTCCAGAAGAACTCCAGGCCCAGCCTTGAGATCAGTGACCCTAACCTTTTTGCACCATATAGGCACACACAGAGATACACATGGGTATGCACTGCATCACATAGTTGTCAATCACACTGCCTGGAGTTCAAGAAATTCTGAAAAAGTATCTCCTTAAGACCCAGGCCTGAGCTTTTACCTTGATTTTTGGCAAAACATTTTCCATCAGGGTTACAGGCCAGTGCAGTGTAGTAGTTGAAATGTCAGACTAAGATCTGGAAGATCCCACTCTGCCATGGAAGCTTGCTAGGCCAGTCATACACTCTTAACATAACCTACCTCACAGGGTTGTTGTGTGGATAAAATGGAGGAGAAGAGAATGACGTAAGCTACTTTGGGTTCCCATTGGGGAGGAAAGTGGGGTGCAAATAAATAAATAAAAGTGATAACAAAGAGCTGTTCTATTTGGCAGCTAATGTAGACCAAGTTTACCTAAAGGTCAAGAAGACGCTGAAAGGAATGTCTGAAAACCCTTTGAACCTTTGCCTCATTCAGTGAGATCAGACCAATACTAACTTGCATTTTAGTACCAACTTGAAAATATTTAAGGAGCTGCTGTGACTCACTGTAGACGCTATATAAAGAATCACTTTTGCTTAGTTGGAACACTTGCAAGTGGGAATTAGGGAAAAAACACTTTTTTCACAACTGAGCAATTGTTACCTTTTAAATGGCATTGGGTGGGTGCAGCTATGGTTTATACTCAAAGTAAATGTCATCCAAGTCTTATATAAATAAATTGTGCCCTCTCCAGAGGCTTTTCACTTGGCACCCATGTGTCAAGCCACATGGAAGAATATCTCTTCCCCACAATGATCAGGGTCGACTATGCTAAGAAAATGAAATACAATATTTTTATGGAAAGAAAATGCTACACATATAACTTCTCATTTCCCCGCAACCAACATTTTGAAATGGAGCTAAATTCCAAATTAAGTATCTTACTTTCATGGTAGGTAGCTGTGTTTGTCTACTACAACAAAACCAAAAGGGGTCATGTGGTACTTTGAAGACTGACAGGTTTTTTATGGCAGAACTTTTCATAGATCAGTGTCCACCTTATAGGGTCGCCAGATCCTGTCTTGGAAATTCCTGGAGATTTGGAAATAGAGGCTGGGATGGGCAGGGTTTAGGGAGGGGAGGGACCATAACACCATAGATTCTACCCTCCAAAGCAGCAATTTTCTCCAGGGGAACTTTTCTCTATCATCTGGAGATCAGTTGTAACTCCAGAGGATCTCCAGGCCCACCATGGAAATTGGCAACCCTACTACCTTGTCAGATGCATGAGATGAATCTTGTGAGCTCTGGGATTCAATTAATACAACATGAAGAGGTACAGTTTGTGCTATTTCCATGCCAAAAGAAACCCACAGAAAATAAAATAAACATAGGCTCTGCTCAAATGTACAATTAGCCATGCGAGAGGGAAGAATGCTGGATGGATTTAACAGGCACGATCACATGGGCACATCTGGCAAGCGTCGCGCCCCCGCCCCCAACGCGTACCGCCCGACTGAAGCTGCGGAGTAAAAAAGTACATTGTAAAGTCCAGTAGCAGATTGTTTGCAACGGGCCGCAGATGGACTGTCTCCGTCTGATCGCCCCAGTGCACTCCTTTTGCCCCATTGCAGCGCTGCCAGAACCACGCGCTGATGAAAACAACATGGTTTGCTGCCGTCGCATCTGATCACATTGCAACGGCGCAAATTGTGATGGCACTAATAGTCACGCCTCCTCCCCACTTTATCTGGCCCATGTGACCGAGGCCATAGTGACTATTCACAACTACTGTAATGGCCAATAAGAAAGCCTCCCCAGTTATGTCCATAGTAGGTGAGAAATGCATTGCATCCAATTTTAATTGAATGGATCTGGGCTGGCAAAATAAGAAAACTGATAAATAGGAATTTATAAAATTCCTACTGATACATAGGAATTAGCCCCTTTTGATAGGACCCTCAAACATTTTGTATTTTTATGATCTCCCAATAGTAGAACATTTAAATAAGAGTCCAGTGACACCTTAAATACTAATAAGGTTTATTCCAGCATAGCCCTTCATGAGTCAGGGGCTCACTTCATCATATGCAAGGACTGTATTTCCATAGCAGTTATTTAGGATGTTGATGCATAATACAAAGTCTTCTTGTGTGTATCAGTCATACGAGGGGAGTGTCATGTTTCTCAGACAGGTGGCAGCCCTTTTCTGCTTGCAACCATGGCATGCAGGGAGAAGTGGCTTCAATATCCCCACTCTAGGGTTGCCAACTGGACCAGACTAGAAAATTTCTGGTGATTTAGGGGTTGACCTAGGGTGGGTGGGATTTGGGGAGGAAAGGGACCTCAGCAGGGTATAATGCCATAGCGTCCACCCTCCAAAGCAATCATTTTCTTCAGGAGAACTAAACACTATAGTCTGGAGAGGACTTATAATTCTGGGAGATCTTCAGGCCCCACCTGGATGTTAGCAACCCTAGGAGGATCACGCATTACCCATCTTGCTGAAATGCCCTCAAAATGGAAATACGGAGGCTTCTAAGGCCGAACTCAACAAGTTTCCAGAAATGCAGAGCCAGGGTAGAGGTCAGAATTATATATTCCTTTTGGTTCTTTCCTAAATTGCCTCTGTTGGTCGTTACTTATCTCTCTGTGTTTATGATAAAAATATCTTTTTTTTTGGTTTTGTTTTTTAAGAACAAGCATTCTCCATCTGCCTCAGGCCATTTTACAGCTTTCTTGTTCTGTTCTTTAAATTTGCACACTTATTGTTTTCTGCATACTTGGACAATTCCCTGAATTTTTTTAAACATTCTTTGTGTTTGAATGTCCCTATTTCTTCAACTTACTAATAACACTTGATCATTAACTTGGGTATTAGAGCGATTATTTTTCTCTGATGCATCTTTGCACTTTCTACAAGTATCTCTATTTGTTATCTGTTGTATGCCTTGGTGTTTAGTCATGCCAGCCACATGACCACAGAAACGTCTTCGGGCAGCGCTGGCTCTTCAGCTTTGAAATGGAGATGAGCACCGTAACCCTAGAGTCAGATTTGACTGGCTTTCAAGCAAGGGAATCTTTACCTTTTACCTATATACTTTTGATTCTCTGACCTGGATAGGCCAGGCTAGCCCAGTCTCGTGAGATCACAGATGCTAAGCAGAGTCGGCCCTTTTAGAGCTATATTTATAATTGTTGCTATATTTGTCAAATTTTATGTAAGCTACCCTGAGCCTGCCTTGGCGGGGAGGGTGGGATATAGATCAAATAAATAAATGAATTATCAGTATTTGGAAGGGAGACAATCAAGGAATACCAGGGTCACTACACAGAGGCAGACAATGACAAACAAGAAGAAGAGAAGAGATTAGATTTATACCCCACCCTTCACTACCCAAAGAAGTCTCAGAGCGGCTTACACATTCCTTTCCCTTTCCCTCCACACAACAGACACCCTGTGAGGTAGGTGGGGCTGAGAGAGCTCTGACAGAAACTGCTCTTTTTCAAGAACAGCTGTGCCAGAACTATGGCTTACCCAAGGTCATCCAGTAGGTTCAAGTGGAGGAGTAGGGGATCAAACCTGGTTCTCTCAGATTAGAGTCTGCATACTCAACCACTACAACCAAACTGGCTCTCAACCTCATCTCTTACCTTGAAAACCCTATACATTGGCTACAACTAGATGGCAAATATATGTTTGTTTGTGTGTGTATACTTTTCTTATTTTATTTTGTATTTTTTTGAATTCATGATTTCTGAGCTCAACTGAAGTATATATGTGTATGCGTATGTGTATATCTCTCCTTATAATAATTATCTTTTGGTTTCGTAAGATTCCATGCGCTCCCATTGGCTGTAAAATGCCCTCCCTCAGCCATTGGCCCATCAGCCACCACTCAAGAGTACTCGCATGCCATTGGCCGGGTGCTGGGTCTGCTCCTCTTCCCCACCCACTCCCCCTTCAGACAAATTTGCATATCAGATTTACTGGCAGATCAGCTCTCTCTCCTGAGGAAGACAGTTCTCTTGACTCCTATGAGGGACTGTCCGCTCAGTGGCTGTTGGTAGGCAGCCAAGCTTGGTTCTGTGAGTAAAAAAATAAAGGACTTTCAGCATAACCCCCTCCCCCACCCATAACCCCCTCCCCAATGGCCACTTTCCTGTCAGAATAAATGGAAAAAGGCTCTTTCTCCTGCTTAGCTTCAGCATGGCTGGCTGGCTAACGAGGTGGGCCAGCGATCATCAAACCATTTTCTTCAACTCCCCACTGTGCGGCTGACTTTCCCCTAGGGTTGCCAATCTCCCACTGGAGATCTCCCACTGTTACAATTGACCTCCAGATGACAGTTCCCCAGGAGAAAATGGTTGCTTTGGAGGGTAGACTCTATGGCATTATACCCTGCTGAGTCCTTCCACACACACCCCAAATGCTGCCTTCCACAGGATCCACCCCCCCAAATCTCCAGGTATTTCCCTAATCAGAGTTGGCACCTGTACTTTCTCCTATGTCAGTAAAAGACCCTTTCCACACCTATGTTGGCCTTTGGGAGAAAACTCATTGGGCCCAGTCCTGATCAGGTTGCCAACTCCAGGTGGGCAATTCCTGGGGATTTGAGGGATGGAGCCTGGAGAGGGTGAGGTTTGAAGAGGGGTGGCACCTCAGATAGGTACGATGCCATAGATTCAACCCTCCAATCCAGCCATTCCCTCATGGGGAATCATTATTGCCAATCTCCAGGTGGGGGCTGGAGATCACTCAAAATTACAACTGCTCTCTAGGAGGGAGGGGGAGGAGATGGAAAACTAAAGGTAGGTTGATGGTTGGCTGGGAGGGAGATAGGGTTATCAACTCCAGATTGGGAAATTCCTGGAGATTTGAGGGGTCGAACCTGGAGAGGGTGAGTGTTGAGGAGGGGTGGGACCTCAGACAGGTACAATGCCATAGACTCCACCCTCCAAACCAGCCACTCCCTCCTGGGGAACCACTGTTACCAATCTTGGGGGTGGGCTGGAGATCACTCAAAATTACTACTGCTCTTCAGGTAGCAAAGATCAGTTCCTCTGGAGAAAATGGTGGACTCTGTCATTATACTCTGCTGAGATTGCCACAGCAAATTGTCACTGAGTGCCCAAAGCCATGGCACTCTCCCAGAGCCTCTTTCTAGAGCCCGTTGTATTTATTTCCACAACGGGCTTTATTCCTAGTGTATATACATGCACATATGCACATGCACATACTTTTGATAGTTATTGGTAGTGATTATATAGTCATGAATAATAGTAAGAACATAAGAACATAAGAACATAAGAGAAGCCAATGTTGAATCAGGCCAATGGCCCATCTAGTCCAACACTCTGTCACACAGCGGCCAAAATATACCAGGTGCCATCAGGAGGTCCAGCAGTGGGGCCAGGTCACCAGAAGCCCTCCCACTGCTGCCCCCTCCAGCAACAAGAATAGACTGCATCACCTGCCCCAGACTGAGAGTTCCCATCTATACCCTGTGGCTAATAGCCACTGGTGGACTTCTGCTCCATATGTTTATCTAATTTCCTCTTGAAACTGACCATGCTTGCAGCTGCCACGACCTCCTGTGGCAGTGAATTCCATATGTTAATCACTCTTTGGGTGAAGAAGTATTTCCTTTTATCTGTTCTAACCCGACTGCTCAGCAATTTCATAGAGTGCCCACGAGTTCTTGTATTGTGAGAAAGGGAGAAAAGTACTTCTTTCTCAACCTGCTCAATCCCATTCATAATCTTATAAACCTCGATCATGTCACCTCTCAGCCGTCGTTTCTCCAAGCTAAAGAGCCCCAAGCATTTTAACCTTTCTTCATAGGGAAGGTGTTCCAACCCTTTTATCATTCTAGTTGCCCTTCTCTGCACTTTTCCCAATGCTATAATATCCTTTTTGAGATGTGGTGACCAGAACTGTACACAGTATTCCAAATGAGGTTGCACCAATGATTTATACAGGGGCATGATGATACTGGCTGATTTGTTATCAATTCCCTTCCTAATAATCCCCAGCATAGCGTTGGCCTTCTTTATTGCAGCTACACATTGTGTAGACATTTTCAGCGAGTTATCCACTACGACTCCAAGATCTCTCTCTTGGTCCGTCTCTGCCAGTGATAAAAGCCTTCAGTGTCTCCTTTAGTTAAACTGCATTATCAGTGTCACTGATGTTGTGGGTAATCTTCAGGAACACCAGGTATGGTGAAAGTAATGCCTTTCAGTTTCCATGATATCTGGCTACCACTTAAAATTCCTTGCCCATCAGTATACCCCAAATCTCTTCATTTTCCAGTTGTAAGAGGTGCTCTGTTTGGTTCTTATTATATGTTGATGTTCATAGTCACTGCAGGGTTAGGGCTGCAGTGAACTCTGTTGTCTGGTAGATCCACCATGTCACAAACCCACGACATTTATAACCAGGTCCACTATGTCTGAAGGTCAGTTTGCTGATGTGGGTCCAGCAGAGGATTTCCATGGATGGAAGTGGAGGCCATTTTCACCATTTCTCTCCTCCTGGAGCAGGGCTCTGACTCCTCATGTTGTTCCAGGAGCTCATGAATCCCCAGAAGTAGAAGTTAGAATTCAGAGGCATTTTGTGGTGTAGCCAAAAAGGAGAGGTTGCACTCCACAGATGGAAATCACTTCTGTCTGCAAATGTTAGTGGTGGATTCAAGGGTTTGGTTTTTTTCCCTTTTACGTATTCAGATTATGCAGTTCCATAAGATTCCCAATATGCGATGAGTGCAAAAGTTACCTTGTGGTAGAAAAAACAGATTATCCATTCAGGCATATTTGGACAGCTTGACTTTTCTCACCTTTGTGTGACTGAAGGTGATATCAATACAAAGTAGAGAAGTGGCCTGTAACAATGGGGTATTAGACATCTTGATTTCTCACCTGGTGACAGCTGACATTTGAACGTTCCCTCTGACCAACTGACCACTCTGTCCTTGTACAGAGAGCAGTGAAAACATCTTACTCACCTTTAACAGACATTTAGCAGGGCCAAGTTGTCTGAAACTGTACGGAATGTGTTGACAATGTATTGAGGAATGCTCGTCCTCCAGTGTGTTTTTTTTCTCTAGTGTGAACGTTGGCACTCTGATGAGAGCAACAGCAAGGCTGTCAGCTCTACCTGTTATCTCCTTGTCACATTTTGCAGTCTCATCTTGGAGTACTATTGCAAGAGACCAGCAAATTATTTAAGCCACTGCACAGTTCCAATCATATAAGAAGTTCCAGAGCAATCAATTAAACTACCCACTGGCTGAAGGTCAGCTCCTTCATTTGGATAAAGGCCCGTGAGAAAAGGTCACAGAATAGTGGGAATTCCTGAACTGGCTTCTCAGTTTCTCAAACCCATAACAGATTTTGTTTCCCACTTCTATCCAGCAGAGGAGTAATCTAAAATAGGAAGGGAAAAGATTCAAAGCTTGGGAAAATAGACAATAATATCATATCAAACTCATAAAGAAACACCAAGTTAACTTTCCCTAATTCTTATGAGATTTCCGTAACAGTTTCATAGACTCCAGATGTTGAAATCTACATAAATTTTAAAAGTGGGCTGCAATACACCCAGTGTCAGTCAGTGTAATATAATCCAGTTAATATACAAGAATGTGCCATTACAGAGCATGGAGGACCAATTAGGTAGAACAAAAGGGAAGCTGGACTTTCGGCAGGCCAGAATGAGATCTGCCAAAGCAGACCCGGGAAAGAATGGGGAGAAAATGTTTAATGAACTAGAATAGGACACACACAGAGCACATTTTTAAAAGTACTGTACACTTATTTGCCTGTTTTCCTTAAAGTTTTGAGGAGCTGCAGTGGCTCAAGTGGTTAAGATGCTGAACTGCAGGCTGTGGAAGGTCAGTAGTTCAGCAGTTCAAGACCTGAGAGTGCCACAAGACGGAGTGAGCTCCCGTCTCTAGTTCCAGCTCCTGCCAACCTAGCAGTTCGAAAGCAAGAAATTGCAAGTAGATAAATAGGTACCACTTCGGTGGGAAGGTAACAGCGTTCCGTGCGCCTTGGTGTTTAGTCATGCCAGCCACATGACCACGGAAACATCTTCGGACAGCGCTGGCTTTTCGGCTTTGAAACGGAGATGAGCACCGCAACCCTAGAGTCGGATTCGACTGGCTTTCGAGCAAGGGAATCTTTACCTTTACCTTAAAGTTTACCTTATAAAATTGGTATTTGTTGGCAAAATATGTGCCCCCCTCTTCTTTAATAGCATTTACGTTTATGTTTAGATGTTCTGTTTCCAGTCAAGTTCTATTCCTTGTGGCAAAAAGAAAGTGTGGGATTTACATCCTGGCACCATCTCCCATGATCCTCTGGGGCACAAATCCATTTAAGATGAAAGGGATGCACAGTACCGGCTGGACTGCTCAGCTATGCTTATGAATCAACATATGTTTTTGGATGGCTAGGTATAGAAAGACCAACATGAGCAAAGAGAAATATTGTGATGAGAGACCTAGTCCAAAATATCTGTTCTTCTATGGTATATTTGTTCTGTGCTCAGTTGAGATGTCTTATTAAGCAATGTTTGAAAATGTGAAAGCAGAGATAAATCCTGACAGAATTTCAACAGGTTATGTACACTGTCTGTGTTCTGTCACTAGTTCTTCTTAATTAGCAACCCAAATGAAATGAAGGAACAGATTGTATAGTATACGACACCAGCCTGGCTCCTACACTTTCTATTTTCGCCTGTGTGTTTAAAGATTCCTCTTCTAAGGAGGACATTTCTGTACTCACCATCCCAGAAAATGAACCATGGCCACCAGCTAAATGCCACTTCTCTTATGTCTTAGCCTGTAGTATTAACTTGCATAACCAAGCTGTAGTGATGATATTTTAATCTACTGTTTAATGCTCCCTCCCTCCCTCATACACCTGGTACCTGATATAAGAAGCCAAATTGCTCTTAGCATAAAAAGGCCTTAGTCATTAACTGAAAGTTCCCATTTTAAAAGCATTCCATTACTCTCCCACTGGGAAATTTCTGACTTTATTAGCATTTTTTTCTTAGAGTTTGCATTAGCCATACTTGAACGTTACAGTCCTAATGGACACAGATTCACTTTTTTCCAGACATTTGCTGCCAGCTAAGCCTCATTTTGAAGTATTTTAAAAAAGTGAGCATGCAATGGACAATACACTAACTGTGATCCTTCAGAGTTTTCAGTAAGTATGATGCTTTCTGACAACAGTTCTCAGCCTTTAAAAAAAAAAATGTGGGGGTTGCTGTCATGTAAAACTAAGTATTGCATATGGGTATACATGTTTTGTTCTTCCAGATTCTACTTCATACTTCAGCAGGGAGTATCAACACCCCAAACAGTACGGAGTGAGGTGCAAGTCATTGCATCCATGATGCTGCTGGATCCATTTGTAGCTCAAAGCCTACCATTCTATTCATTTGCAATGGAAACAGGCAAGGAATTAGGGACTGCTACACATGGACATTTGGAACTGCCATTGGCTTAGATCTTTGTGATGCACTTTCTGTATTATGGTGTGTAATGCCTTAGACAGTTCTTATTGCCTTAAGAAAGATTTTTGTTTGTATCATTTTCTAGTTCAATAATCCTAGTCCTAGTGCACTGTTTATTGGGGTAGGGAGTTCTTTGCTGTTTGTTTTGTTTTCTATATTTTGTAATCCATCTTGAGTCTCAGTGAGAAAGGCAGACTATAAACAAAATAAATAAATAGTATCAGCATGTAGAAGTACATGCTTCCTCTTTGCCCATCTACTTCAGGGAAAGATGGATGGTGGACATACAGTGATGTTGCTTGCATGTTATATAAGAAGAAAAGTGTAGGCTTTTTATGCATCTTCTGTTGTTAGTAACATCCCAAGCAACCCTAAGAAAGAACTGATGGTTGTTGTGAATAAAAATTCTCAGTTTTCCATCTGTAAAATGGGGTCAATATTGACCTTTTCCAATGAACTGTTGCAATAAAAAACCCAATAAAGACTGCAAATAGCTTTACTGCTTGCTGTGCTATCCAAAAAAGTAGAAGCAACAACACCATCCGTCACGTGAGAAAGACTCATCAAACTCTGAATTTTTCAGAGAACACATATTTGCAGATGTACAGATGTTCACATTCTTCTTAAATGGTCATAACTGACTGTTTATTCTGTTGGTTTTTACAGAATTAGAGCAAAAAGGACCATTGCTCTAATACCCAAGTTAATGAACAAGTGTTATTAGTAAGTTGAAGAAATGTTGTTGTTGTTCAGTCGCACAGTCGAGACCGACTCTTCGCGACCCCATGGACCAGATTACGCCAGGCCCTCCTGTCTTCCGCTGTCCGCTGAAGTCTGCTCAATTTCATGTTCGTTGCATCGATGACACTGTCTAACCATCTCATCCTTTGCCGTCCCCTTCTTCTTTGACCTTCAATCTTTCCCAGCATCAGGGTCTTCTCCAGTGAATGCTCCCTTCTCATTTGGTGGCCAAAGTATTTGAGCTTCAGCTTCAGGATCTGGCCTTCAAGGGAACAGTCAGGGTTGATTTCTTTTAGGATTGACTGATTTGATCTCCTTGCAGTCCAAGGGACTCTCAAGAGTCTTCTCCAGCACCATAGTTCAAAAGAATCTATTCTTCGGCGCTCAGCCTTCCTTATAGTCCAACTCTCGCAGCCATACATTACTACGGGGAATACCATTGCTTTGACCATGCGGACTTTTGTTGGCAAGGTGATGTCTCTGCTTTTTATCATGCTGTTTAGGTTTGCCATCGCTTTCCTCCCAAGGAGCAGGCGTCTTTTAATTTCATGGCTGCAGTCACCATCTGCAGTGATCTGGGATCCTAGGAACGTGAAGTCTGTCACTACTTCTACGACTTCCCCTTCTATTTGCCAAGGAGTGATGGGGCCAGATGCCATGATCTTAGTTTTTTTGATGTTGAGCTTCAAGCCCACTTTTGCACTTTCCTCTTTCACCCTGAGCAAGAGGCTCTTTAGGTCCTCTTCACTTTCTGCCATCAGAGTGGTATCGTCTGCATATCTGAGGTTATTGATCTTTTCCCCAGCAATCTTAACTCCAGCTTGTGATTCATCCAGGCCAGCATTTTGCATGATGTACTCTGCATATAAATTAAATAAGCAAGGTGACAATATACATCCTTGTCGTACTCCTTTTCCTATGCTAAACCAATCAGTTGTTCCATATCCGGTTCTAACTGTTGCTTCTTGACCCTTATACAGGTTTCTCAGGAGACAGGTGAGGTGGTCTGGTACTCCCATCTCTTTAAGAACCTGCCATAATTTATTGTGATCCACACAATCAAAGGCTTTAGCATAGTCAATGAAGCAGAAGTAGATGTTTTTCTGGTACTCTCTTGCTTTCTCCATAATCCAGCGAATGTTGGCAATAGGGGCATTCATTTTTCCCTTCAACAATTATCCTACATTTGTTTGTAGAATGCAGTGAGATAAACACACTCACATTAAAAGAACTTGATTTCCCCAAAATATAGAACTGCAAGTATCCATTTTCTTTCCTTGAGACTTGGTGTAAAAAGTCTTACTGTTGGTTATGAAATTTTAACTGGAACATTTGATAAAATGAGCACTGGTTCTAAACATTCTAAGTGAAATGAGAATGAATGAAGAGAAAAGTTGCAATGAAAATCTAAACATTATCAGCCACTTCAATGCATTAAAAAAACCAAATTAAATAACAATAGAATAGTTTTTAAAAAAAAATCTTTTAAAATTAGTTAAAAGGTATGAAGTGTGATTGGTGCTGAAGAGAAAGGAAGGAAACCCCAGCTGCATTGGTTTTGTTGATGAATGGTAGCATGAAAGAAAATATTCTGGACTAACTCTTCCACATTCCGCTTCATTTGCAGGAAACAATAATGCATCCCCTTTTGTTGGTCATTTTGGCATTCTGTTACATGAACAAATGCCAGCACAAGAAGACAAATCTAAAATGAGAAAAGGCTGCTTCTGCTCTGCTATTGAAATAGGAATTGGTGTTGAGTTGTATTTTCTACCTCTGGTTCTCTGTAAGCAAGCAACGACTGTTTAAGACAATAGCAAAGAATGAAAAGGAATGGAGAAGTAACCTTGCTAAATGAAAGGATCCTAAATAATGTAACTAAGGCTACACTTCCAGATGTTATTAAAATTTCAAACAATGACTGAGTATTCTTGCAGGTACTGTAGGGAAGGACAAGTCCTCACTGTCCTGCCTCTTGACAGAGGAAATAAATCAACTAGCACACTTGAGGATACCTTTCCAGGCTGCCTGCTGGGAACTTCATTAAACAAGCTGTGCCACATATTAGTATGCATATTGCCACTGATTGGACATAGACTCAGATCCATAGCCTACTTCTGTCACTGTCCTATGGTTACAAAATCTGTTTTGTACTTAGGTAGATATTGGCTTGGCAAAAAGGGAAGGGAAGATGTTCTTGGTGCAGCCAAGAGCTTTCACCCTGTAGGGGAAAAGATCCTTCTGACTAATGATATGTCTAATCTGTGCTCACCCCAGTGCATGAAATATAGTCATATTGTCATGGTATTCATATCCCCTTTGATTGCTGTCAAAGTGAGCAGTTTCTCTGAGGAATCCCTCTTTCATTAGGAAGAAGGAAAGTCCATCTTAGCATTCTTGAATATTTCTGGGGTGCATGTAAGAAAAAGACCTAAAAAGACATGAGGTGGCTGTATGCATGCCAATAATTATATTAAAATTAATATTGTAAATGCAGTATTTGCAGTATTTGAACTTGTTTAGGAAAGTTTGGATATTCAGATGTGAGACAGGCATGAGCCATTGTCCACTATTTTGTGCAGGTTTACAGCTTTTTCCAGTGGTTACAATGCTCCATACTTTGCTGTTGGTTTTGTATTCCTACGTGCACATGTATACATGTGGTGCAGGTTAAGCTACAGATGCACAAAAGGAAGCAGAAAATTGGGAGAAAATAAAGAATCACAATTTCAATTTGCAAAAGAAGGAAGCAAAACTGAAATGGGGGGGGGTTGGGGCTGAAATAGCATGGATTAGAATTTCCAAATCATCCCTAATGTGGAGGTAGTGACACAACATAAATTTACATGTCCCAATATCAGAATGCAAAAGTTATATTTGTAAACTGATTATTGTGTCAGTTATGGGGAAATGAAGGGACAGAATGGAGTAAATCCAGTTTGCTGGGAAAATATATCTCCTCACACCTTTTTCTCCATGTTTCTCTCTGCTAACCCTTAAGATTTATCCAATTGTACCTGACTTAACAATGTGGCCCTGAACAGTTACTGCCATCTAAGCCCATTGATTTCCACAGTCACTCTTGAACTAGTGCTTTATTTTTGAAATTCAGCTAGTGAAATAGATCTATGCTGTAGAGTAGAAACCTATAGCAGCCCATTGTTGCACTTTACAGATGTAATATGTTGTAAGTGAGCAGGAGTGTGTGTTAATAGGTTTGCTTAGATCTCTAATCTATATGAGCAGATATCCAGTCTGGTGTTCACTGTGAACACTTGACATAGATACATTGTGGGATTTTTGTGACTCCATCCAGTGGTAAGTGGATGGCACCCATAACAAGTCTTCTCTATTATTCACCTAGCACACAGCAATGAATGTAAGCCAGTACAAGCCTGTATAATATAACAGTAAGGAAGTGGCTGAAGTGTTATCTCTCATCATCTGCTTCAAGCACCTCAAGAATCAGGACTGGTAAGAAATTCAAATTATTTTCATTCCTGCTAGAAAAAAGAAGAAAAGCTAGGGAAATGCAAAATTAAAATAGATATAGTAGCAAACTATCACTATGTGGATAAGTCTGGGAGAGGAGCTATGATGGACCCTTTCTTCTTCTTCACTGTGAGGCAGATTTTTCCCACCAAAATGCTTAGTTCCCATGAGGTACTGAGCTAACCCCCCTAGTAGTAGGATAATATTTGTGGCTTTATAAATTGATATGTCCCACCCTTTGACAAAATCTAATTTGCTTTTGCCAGTCCAGGAACTTGTCAGGAGAAAACAGGAATCCTCTTTTTAGATCCCTTGAAATGGCACTGGAGACTGTGTAATAGGGAAGAATAATAAAGTTTTTATTTAATAGGCAGGGATGGTATGGCATAGTCAGATATTGGAAACGCAGAGGTAAACATTGTTGGTAAATGTTAAATAGTGGGGGTTCCATAGATGAACAGGCTTGAGTCTAGTGATCAGCTCAACTTTATTTGTGCTTTCAGCAACAGCAAGACAAGACTCCAGAGTCTCAGCTCTGTTAAATAGCATGCAATTGCCACACCCAAACACACCCCACTCCCAGTGATAGGCTATTTATATAACATTACTACTAGACTGGTTAATTTCAGAATCCCGGCAGGCTATTGTTCTTGTGCTCCAAGCTCAGCAGTCTCTGGGGTGATTCAGTCAGGGATGATTCAGTCCGAATACATAACAGTAAAACTATATATTTTTCAGTTGGCAGACAAGATGGTGTTGTAGCATCTTATTTTTACAAATTCTTGGTTCTTATCTGTGAGAGATGATTGACTCAGTACTTTGGTTTCAGTTACAATGTTTCTGCATAGACTTTCCTAATAACTGTCCAGTTTTTCTGGAAAGGTCACTATTTTAGTGTATCAAATTCTTTCCTCTTTTTTGAAATCACAGTGTATCTTCTTTCCCCTGAATAGTCTTTAACTGTTTCCTTTTACCATCCTCCAAGATCTCAGAATGTAGCCTCATAAAACTGGTATAGGCATTCATTTCTTAAAGCTACAGACATTGCTTTTATGATTTGAAGAGTGTATGTGTGTATTTTAAAAACTGACAAACAGACACACAGACAGACAGATGCATGTTAGATTTCATTCCCCCCCCCAAATCTGGGGTTTCTCTCAGTGAAAAGTACCGAGCCCAATAGGTGTGGGCTAGGATCTGGTCATGCTATTGTCTCTGGTCCAAACCTTGAGCTCTTTGCCTGGCCGCGTGTGGGCCTTGCCTCACACGCAGTTGAACCCAGTACATAACACCCCTCCCCCCTTAGTCCGGAGTGTCCTAGCAGATGTAATCCCTGAGATACACTGGGGCCTTCCGCTCATGGGAACCCTGGGAGGCATTATGGGTGGCACATCTTCTCCTGTGGGCTCCAGGGAACCCGGCCTGCTGTCGGTTTCTGGGGTCCCTGGGGCTGTTGCGGTATCCCCTCCCGTTGCTCCCTGGGGAGGATGGCCAGGACTGGTTCCTCAGTTTCTGGGGTGCCTGGGTACTCGCTGTTGCCATCCTCTGGGTCCACTGGGAGGACCCTGCGGTGCAGCTGGTCGATGTGCCACCTTAATACTTGTCTGTCTTCTGTTGAGACCTCATAGGACTGGGGTCCAGTTACCCTCAGGACTCACGCTGGCAGCCAGGCCAGGCCCCGGCTGTAGTTCCGGGCGTAGACCGGGTCCTCTGGAAAAAAATCCCGTGGAGCTGCCTGCTCCTCGGGTCAAGGATCATGCTTGGGTGCCCGGTCCAAGTGGAGGCGAGCAAGCCTTGTTGTTAAACATCTACCCAGGAGGAGCTTGGTGGGACTGCTCCCAGTTGTGGTGTAGGGGGGTCTTACACTGGCCAAACAGGAAAGCAGCCAGTTTGTAGTCCCAACCCCCCTTATCCATCCACCTGAACACCTCTTTGGTGGTTCTCACCATGCATTCTGCCTGACCATTTGTTGCTGGATGAAATGGGACCGAACAGATGTGCCTTATTCTGTAATAGTTCGAGAACTCCTGAAATTCAGAGGACGTAAAAGCCAACCCATTGTCAGTCACCAGGGAGTTGGGAATGCCCTGAGCACTAAATATCTGCCACATCACCTGGATTGAGGCCTGGGAGGATATGGAAGGGACCAGGACTAACTCCAGCCGCTTGCTGTAGGCATCCACCAATATAAAGAAGAGTTGCCTCTGGAACGGCCCCACGAAGTCCAAGTGCAATCTGGCCCAGGGTTTGTGCGATGATTCCCAGGGGCATGCGGGTGCCTTGGGGGGTTCTGGGCATGACTCTTGGCACATCTGACATCTCCACACTCTGTCCTCGATGTCCCAGTCCAGCCCCAGCCACCAGACATGGCTCCTGGCAAGTGCTTTTATCCAGATGCTCCCAGGATGAGTCTCATGCAGTGTGTCAAGTACCTGGTCCTTCCCTGAGTGATGGACGAGCTCATAACTGTACCCCACCAAAAAGATCGATCAGTGGGGCACCTGAGGGGAAAGCATCTGGGGGATTGGGCAGTCGGGGGCCAGCATGCCCAAGAGGGGTTTTATGGTCCATGACCACTGTGAAGGGCCTACCATACAAGTAATGGTGAAATTTCTTAACCCCCGCTACAATAGCGAGTGCCTCTTTATCAATTTGTGCATAATTGTGCTCTGGTGTTGACGACGTCCTGGAGTAATACATCATCAGGACCTCGCACCCATCCACCAGCCGGTGCCTCATAGGGAGACGTGTCACATGCGAGCACCACAGGCAAAGACTCATCAAAATGGGTGAGTACAGCATTAGATGTCAACAGTTCTTTCACCGCCTGGAAGGCAGTGGCCTGCATGGGGGCCCAGACCCAGGGCACCTCCTTGTCCAGAAGGCAGTGAAGAGGCTCACCCATGGTGGCTTTGTGGGGTAAAACAGAATGATAAAAATTTAACAGCCCTAAGAAGGCTTGGAGCTCCATCTTGGATGAGGTCGGGGGCACCTGCACAATGGCCTTGATCTTGTCATCCGTGGGGTGGATTCCCTGGACGTCCACTACGAACCCCAAGAATTCCAACCATGGCACACTCAGGAGACACTTTTCCTGCTTGACTTTGAGTCATGTGGCGTCAAAGCATTGTAGCACCGCCCGGCGTTGGGTTGCGAACATCTCGGTGTCTGGGGCAGCAATCAGCACATCGTCTAGAAATGGCTGGATTCCTGGGATGCCTTTAAGGAGACAATCGATTGGTACGCCTGGGCCAAGTCTAATTTACCAAAGACTTTTGCCCCGGCCAGTGAAGCTAAGACCTGGCTGATCACCGGCACAGGGTAAACTTGGTCCTGGAGCACCCTGTTTAGAGTACATTTATAATCTTACTGAGGTGACTATTGGCGTCTCCCACCTAGTGTGGGTGATGGGTTCCAACACCCCCTGCTCCACGAGGCGGTCCAGTTCAACTTTGATTTTTGGTTTAAGTGCCAATGGGGGATGCGAGGCCTTCAAACAAATGGGGTGCACCGCTGGGTTGAGATCTAGCATGACTGGGGGCCCAGAGTACCGCCCCAGTGTGCCATCGAACACTCCCGGAAACTCATCGCAGACTGTAACAAATGTGAGGTGTGCAACGTGATTGATGCCCATCACCTTAAACCCTAACGGCTTGAACCAAGGAAGTCCCAGCAGGCTCGTGAGTCATCCCTCCACAACCAGCAAGTCCAACAGTCCATTAAAGTCTTTATACTGCTCCCAGGACTTGCTCCAGCCCTTAATTACCACCACGTTTTTCTGAAGATCCCTCAGTGCCAAACCCCATGGCCTTTGCAGGGGGGGTTCCCCTTTGGGGCAGACCTGGCTTAGGGTGTCCATTGAAATTATGGAAAAGGATGACCCTGTGTTGATCTCCATTTTACATGGGAACCCCTCAATCAATACCATGGCATGCACTTTATTAGGGCTATCCGGGGGTAAGTTCCTTACCTGGTGCTGCTGGTTGTGGATCATGAGAGTGTGTAGGTCCATCGACTCCTGGTGGATGGATGCCCCCCGGTGCAATCCTCAAGATTGACAGATTGGGGCAATGTGGCTTTGCTTGCCACAGTTCTGGCAGACAGCATCTTGCAAACGGCAGGTCCTGCGTTCATGGGCCTTGCCGCAACTGGTGCAGGGCATGGAGGACTTTTCTGATGGGGTGGCAGCCAATGCTTATGATCATTAGGCCCGATGCAGTGGGTGGCATACCTGCAAGACCTCCTCTTCGCCCAAGATGTCAGAGGTTTGAGCCATGGTGGTGAGGTGGACCGTTCTGCTGCGGCAGTCTTGATGCACTTTCTCATAAGCCACTGCTTCCTTCAGAGCCATGTCCAGTGTCAGGTAATCATGGCTGGCCAACTTGCGTCGCAGCTTGGGTTCCATCAGGCCCATGATGAACTGGTTCATCAGGGTATCACTGAGGCTGGGGAACCTACAACGGGTGGCTGCCTGGTGAAGCCCTGCAGTGGTGGTTTTGTTGGGGCCCTGGACATGCGCAAAGAAGTCTATGCACTCGGCTATCTTTGTCGATTTGGGTGCAAAATGGTTGGTCAGCGCTTTTACCAAAACTTTGAAGGTCTCCTCCTTTGTCTTCTTTGGCGCAATCAGATCTTTGGTATAGTGGTTAAGTGCGTGGACTCTAATCTGTGAGAACCAGGTTTGATTCCCCACTCCTCCACTTGCACCTGCTGATGTTACCTTTGGTCAGTGACAAGCTCTGGCACAGCTGTTCTTGAAAAAGAACAATTCCTGTAAGAGCTCTCTCAGCCCCACCTACCTCACAGGGTGTCTGTTGTGGGGAGGGGAAGGGAAAGAAGTTTGTAAGCCACTCTGAGACTCCGAGTGAAGGGTGGGGTATAAATCCAATCTCTTCTTCTTCTTTGAGGAGTCGGAGCTTGTCAATGCCACAGGTGCTGATCAGCAAGGATCGTTTCTTGCCTGCCTCTGTGATGTCGTGGAATTCGAGGTAATTCTTCAGCTGCTCCAGCCAGGTCTCCCACTGTTCGGGGTGGGTGGCATCAAATTCTGGGATGGTACCCTGAGCGGTGGCCATGTTGAAGTTTCCACATGGTGGGAGGAGGCCCGACGTGGTGCGTGGTGCGGTGCTGGATCTGGAGTCAGCAGTGCAGGGCATGGGGCAAGGTTCAGCGATCAGTGAAGCGGGGAGCGATGTGGTGCTGGACCCGGAATCAGCGGTACGAGGCGCAGTGCTTGGTACAACGTCGTCTTCATTCATGTAGATCCCATCCTCGTCGCCAGTGAAAAGTACCAAGCCCGAAGCAGAGTAACGTGATTTCAGCTCATAAGTTTATTTGGTAGGGAAGAACAAGACAAGGGAGCCCCGCTCGCAGGCCGGCTTATATTCTGGATCAAACCACACTCCAAACATACACCCCCGGGATAGGGTTATTTACAGTGGAACAGGGTTCCATAGGTCTTTCTTGAATCCCAGCCCTCTGATAGGTGCAGGCTAGGATCCACTCAAGCTATTGTCTCTGGTCCGAATCTTGAGCTCTTTGCCTGGCCACGTGTAGGCCTTGCCTTGCACATAGTTGAACCCAGTACATAACACCCAGTAAGGTTGCCAGGTCCCCTCTGGCTACCAATGGGGGATGGGGGATAGAGTTCTCAGATCCAGACTGGGAAACTCTTGTAGATTTGGGAATGGAGTCTGGGGAAGATGGAGACCTCAAAGGGCTATAGTGCCATGGAATCCACCCTCCAAAGCAGCCATTTTTATCTGATTTCTGTAGTCCAGAGATTAGCTGTAATTCCAGGGGATCCCAAGGTCCCACCTGGAGGCTGGTATCCCTGTCCCTCAGGTTTGTAATAAAAGCTTCCTTCTCAGTTTGTAATAAAATCCTCCTTCTCTAGATTTTTTAAATATGCATTCTAGAACATGATTCACAATTAGATATGAAGACATGTATGTTGGGTAGACAGACTGTGAGCTTGTTAAATTTTAAATGTGTAAATGATACACATTTTGGATAGTTTAAATGGTTACATTATTAAATTCCTAACTTCATGAGTTTCTGGAAAGAGCTCCAGCATTAAAAATGATTCAAGCACTAAACTCTGAGTCCACGATGAAATTAAGCCCAGAGGACTAATACAGGAACTATAATCCAAAATTTAAAAAGCAAATTTAAAAAGTCACTCTTTTCATTTTTAAAATTTGTCTATGAATTATGTTGTGTTTCATAAGTTAGTTCATCGATGTCTAGTTGTAGTGTCCTATGAATCAAGGCTGGCAAAGCAAAGTGGTTTCTATATTAAAAAAAAATCAATTGTAAAATCTTTAATTTAAAATCCAATGACAAGATATGTCTGCACATGAGAATTGTTTGGCAATGGATTTAAAGGAATCTCCCACATCTTCCCCTTCCCACTAGTCTTCAGCACACTCATACCACAGTTTACTGGCCATTGCATAGTCTGAGAGTCGCTTGTGGGCTTTCTTACATTCAGCCAGTTGCTTTCTTTCTGTTCCAGCCTGAGAGAAAGAAAAAGGGAAAGTGGCTTCCCTATCCTAATCTCTGCCTGTCGATCATGCCCTATATTTTCATATGATTCCAAATTCAAATCTTTGAGTGCGCAGAAAAACATATGATTTAGAATTAGGGCTAGTATTGTTTGTGAATCTTTAGGAAATATTTCTCCAAAACTGGAGAATCTTAGAAGTGGTAGTAACCATTATGTATGCACTGAAGCAAATTATGCACATACTCATACACCAAAGTCAATAAACCCTCTTCATCTCTGATTTGAATAATATAGGAAGGCTGAAACTATATAATACCAAAAAAAGATTTTTCCATCTGTGGGTCATTTTTATGTAAAATTCTTGAAATTTAACTAAATTGAGTCACCCTAAAAAAAATTCTGGTGTTATTTTGAAGGATCCCACAGCATATCCCTCATTTTTTTATAACAGTTTTACCACTTCTTTGAACATCCTTTATACTCTGTAACAGTAATTATCTACTCTAGTCCCCTGCTTACCTTAATTAACATCTAGTGAGTTTTGTTAACAGTGCAATGTGCTTTCAGCAGTTACTGAAAGGTAAAAAACAGATTAGCCACAGACAACAACTAAATCAATAGCTTCAGGAAAAATGAGTTTATTTGGGATCAGCATCATAGAACAGAGGATATTGGTCCATCCCAAAGTAAAAATGAGTTCTTACTTATGTATAGTCCTGAGACACATACATGCACATACACACATCAGCATACTACTGATCCATGGAAGCTTTCTGGGTGACCAGAAGCCAGTTACTCTCTTTCAGCCTAATCTGTCTCACAGGGTTATTGCTGTAAGGAAGAATGGAGGAGGAGAGAATGGTTTGTACTACTTTAGTTTCCCATTGAAGAGCAGGCTGCTGCTCATTTATCATTTTATTATAAATTCTGCATTTAATGGTTTATTTAATGTTGAAATTGTTGGAATATGGAAATCGGAAAGTAGTGGATGTGAATATTGTGATCTCTATGTATTAAAAAAAAGTGTTCTACAAATCTAGGGCAGCTTAGGGTTTGCAGGAAACCTTAGAGTTTGCAGGAAAATCTTAATTAAAAAAACTAATTTGGGAGTGATTTTCCTAAAATTAATAGTGATTTCCGTACTGGAATTTGGGTGGTATCTTGGGTTCCTGCAGCAACTCCAGATCAGGCATACATGAAAAGTCATAGTGGCAACAGCCACCTGGAGGAGGAAGCAATCTTGAGCCAGAAGAGGTACACTAGGGAGGAGGCTGGCAGGCAGGCAGCAAATGAGAGAGAAGCTGAACCTGGTGATTAGGAGAAAGCGTGAAATGAGTTTTCCCTTACCTTGCTTCTCATCACAGCTTGTTGTGGGTAGAATTTGTCCATATTTGTTGTGGTTATTCAGTGGTGAGGGATACTCTCTGGGAATATGTTCTGAGTTAGTCTCTAGTTTCTACTATGCCTTCAGCTCACAAGACAACACACATCTGGCGAGGAAAGGTAGAAGGAGCATTCAACTAATTATGCTTCCGGCAGCTGCTCATGTCTTTACAGAGAAGACTGCCTCTCATTTTGACCCTCTCTGGTTTAACTAGAAAAAGGCACAGAATCTATTCATTCTGTGATCAATTTCTTTCTTTATATCAAGCTGGTGGCAGTGGTTGTTACTCAGTTTATTTTTGGTAACCCCAGGGAGAAAGAGAAATGGGTGGCATTACCAAGTGGAGACTTGTGGTAGCTGCAGGGTTTTCTGATCTCCTGGGGACCTACTCGAAAGACAGTGAAATTCTGCTGCTCCTGGACCTTTCAGTGGCTTTTGATACTATCAGGCATGGTATTCTTCAGGACCACCTTTCAGAGTTGTGACTGGGAGATACCATTTTGCCATGATCCCAGTAGTACCAGTAAGGCAGGTTTCAGAAGATGATTCTAGGCTCTATGACCTTTGGTCTGCTGGGTCCCACAAGGGTCCATCTTGTCACCCTCCATGAATCTGCTCAGTGAGGTCATCTGGAGATTTGAGCCAGGTTGTCATCAATATGCAGATGATACTCTGCTCTGTCTCACATTTCTGGCAGATCCCAGGGAGGTTGTGGATACCCTGAACCAGTTCTTGGAGGCAGTTTTGGGATGGATGCAGGCTAATAAACTGAGGCTTAATTCTGACAAACTGGAAGTACTATTGATTAGCAGAAGCTCTGGCCTGGGATTTAAACTGTCACCTCTTCTAGATAGGGTTGCCAGTCCTGTGCTGGCAAACCCTGGGAACTTTTGGGGTTGGAACCTGCAAAGGCAGAGCATCACTGACACCTCTGGGGAGACACAGAACTGACATCTCTCTCTCTCTCCTGATATCAATAGTAAAGACAATAGAGATTAGGGGAAATTCCTAGAACATCATGGGTTGTCATCTGGAAGTAACATCATAGTGTCCACAACATCACCCCTTTTCATTTTTCTCCAGCTCAGTCAAGTGAATGCAGTTGCAGGAGCTTACCACCATGGGAAGGTAACTGGCAACCCTACTTCTGGATAGGGTTGCACTTCCCTTGAAGGAATAGATCCATAGCTTGGGGTACTCCTGGACCCAGGCTGAGCCCACTGCTAGGTAAGCAGGGGCAGCTATAGCCAGGACTGCCTTTTACCACTTTGCATGGTTAGCCAACTGTAGCTTTTCCTGGCAGAGATCTGACCAGTGTGGTGCATGCCTTGGTAACATCTAGGTTAGATTACTGTAATTTGCTATCCTTGAAAGTGTTTAGAAACTTCAGTTGGTACAAATGATGCAGCCAGGATGTTGACTGGAGTGAGACATTGAGACCATCTTACTCCAGTCTTTGCTCCTCTACACTGGCTCCCAGTTTGTTTCCAGGACCAATTCAAGGTGCTGTTGTTGACCCTTGGCCGTAAATCCATATATGGCTTAGGAATCTACGCAACCACTATGGTCATATTTTGAGTCTCTTCTTCAGGTGCTCCTGCCTTCTGAGATTAAGAACATAAGAGAACATAAGAGAAGCCATGTTGGATTAGGCCAATGACCCATCTAGGCCAACATTCTGTGTCATACAATGGCCAAAACCCAGGTGCCATCAGGAAGTCCACCAGCAGGGACAGAACTCCAAAAGCCCTCCCACTGTTGCCAGGTGGGTGGCAGCCTGAAAGATGGCCCACTTGGTCATGGCACTGAAACTATGGAACTGTCTCCCCAGGGATATTCATCTGTCCCCTTTTGTCACTCTCTTCCACCAGTGAATAGAAATGTCTTCATTTTGTCCAACACTACCTCAATTATCCCTTGTTTTTGCCCTATGTTTTTACTGCTGTTTTTCTATGATTTTACATATGTATTTCAGTTTTGGTTTTCATTGTTTTTATGCTGTGTTTTTATAGTGCTTGTTTTCACTGTTAGCAGACTTTGTGGCCCTGATGGGGCAAACAGGCAGGTACAAAATTTGTAAATAAATGAATAATATATCTGTATGCACCAACATTGTTTGGAACACACACACCCTCTTATAATAGTAGAATTATGGTAGTTGGTTCTTCTATTTAAATGTGTGTTGCAGTGATTCAGATTATAAGAAGGTTGAGAATCTTTTATGAATCACTCTGTGTGCAAACAGTAATGTGACTTGGTGGTTCAAGGGCATCAGTGGAATAAGCCTGGTATGAAACAAAATTGCTCCTACCTACCTGTAGTTAGTCAGCTCAATTTTTAATCTGGATTTCCTGATTTTCCCAGAATTACTCATATGGCAGAGTAAATAACGAAATGCTTCTGGTGCCCCTGTAAAAATAGCTGGAAACATCCAGCACATCATCAAACTGAAACATTAAGTAGAAAAATAAATAGCAGTTAGATGGCGTACATGTTTACAAGTCAGCCATCATCAAAATATCACGACTTCTTTTATACAGCAATTGCCCTCCCTCAGTCATCCCACACAAATAAAAATGTTGAAAAACATGCAAGATAATAAATCACTCCACCTATCTGGAAAGTAAGTATCCTGTGTGAGAGCATAAAGCATCAATACAGGGGGAATAATAGGGCTGCAGGAGATCCCTAAAGGCAAGTTTTTATCTCCAAGATATACAGGAAAATTCTGACTTTTAAAACATACAGTCTGCCTTATGAGACCTAAAACTGATGGAGATAAAAGGCTGCATATCACAGTGCCCTGACAATTCCAGTTAACATTGGCAGTAGAGAACAAGGCCTTCCCTAATAGAGTTAGGTGATAGGCTGAACCTGGAGTGAGTAAGAATCATACCTCAATGTATGCATTGGTGGCTACCCTTAGTAGAGCTGATTCTGAAGTACTAGCATTAAGTACTGGACCATACAGTACCATGAAAAGAGGATACTTTGGTGTCAGGGCTGTAGCTAGCACAGGGCACACGGGGCAACACCGCCTCCCAAATTCTCAATGCCCCCAATCTGAACGCCTGCTCTGCCCCATGCTCTCCACCCAGCAAGGTGTCTGGGCTCACTCAGCATTCTCTTGGGCTGCTGCCTGCTGGGAATGGCATGGTGCAGAATGGGCTGACAAGAGTGGGTCCCTGGGCATAGGCAAGCACTACTTGACATTAAAGTGAGGTCCCCTTAGATGTTTGAAACTCAGAACGGTAAGTTGCTTAGGCCTTTTAAATGAATGTTAATCTAACATCTACAAACTGTCTGTAGTTTTGACCATGAGAGCAACCTCATGAAGGCTTGGTGTATCCTCCCTCGCAGTTACACCTGCAAATAATAATGAATCATTTGGCCTTGATTGGTTATCAGGTTTCCTAGTAGGTTGGGGAGGCTGAAAAATGGCAGTTTCCTCCCAGTAGACAGCCTTCACTTTCTCTTACTCTTGACTACTATTTTTTTTTTAAGAATCCTATGTCTTTTCCTCTCAGAACATTGTTTTGCAGCAAGGCTTGAATTTGAACTTTTTTTTATTATTGTATATAATCCAAATAATACAGTTAAAGTATAACATAAATAATAAAACAAAACATAGCAAACATATAATAACTAACAGTAAAAGAGAGCAAATTAATCTATACTTATTTAACCTATCACAATTAGCTAAACCTAGAAATCTGTGGGATTTCAATGAATTTGAACTTTGTGAACTAATTGGAATACTTCATTTGGTCAGAATGCCAATCAGATAGTCAAAGGCTAGGAGTTTTGCAGTTACTTATGCAACTTGTTTTGTAACAAAAGGTATTCCTTTTGCTTTCAATTTTAGCTTGTCTCTAAGAAATTGTGCTATCTTTCTAAGGCTGGACAGCATTACTTGTGGTGTGCCTTTTTTCTCTCCCCTGGAAATGAACCTAAGACTGGAGAGACAAACCTCCCAGAGAGGAGGGAGCCTTAGTTATTAAGGCAAACTGCCCCTTGCCAGCCTTTGGAATCTGGAGTGGCTGTGGTTTCAGCACACAGACCCAGGGCGTGGGGGCAGTGGGCTCATACAAGCTGAGATCAAGCCCACCCACGTCCCTCTCTGCTCTGTGCAGGGGAAGATAAGCTTGCTGCTGGCAGGGAACAAGAGTGGGTATCTGACAGGACTCGGGGGGGGGGGCGACCGTACTCTGGATGCCTTGGGAAGCCTTGTCCCACCCCCTGAACGTGGAGCCCTGACAAGAGCTCTGCATCAGCCTGAGACTCTCTGATGCAGTGCATGGGGGGTAGTTCTGAGTCCAAGGCAGAAAGTGGGGACCTCCTTGGGTGTGAAAGAGGTGAGGGTTGCAGCACGTTGGCCCACCCCATCACAGAGATGGCCTGGCCAGTCCCGGATCTGCTGTCCTGCAGGAGTGGAATTGTAGTGGCCTGTGTTGTGCCATTTGAAGGCAGGGGTCAAATGAATGCTTCCTTCTCTGAAGGAAAACCCTTACAAAAACAACATCCACACGTGTGTGCACAAATACATACACAGAGAGAAAGTCATGCCAAAGTCTTTTAAAAATTTTTTTTACTATTTTTGTGATGTCAGAAGTGACGTCATGCCCTCAGTGCCTCCCCACCAAAAATCGCGTAGGTATGGGGCTGCTTTTTTTTTTTTTTTTTTGTAAAATTCTTAAAAAAGAGAGAATTTTATTCTTTTTATAAGAAACAGGAAGGGTAGACAGATGGAGAAAGAAAAAGATGGAGTGAAATTTTTCCTGTTAGTGAGTGTTAGTTTAGGTTAATAACCAATACCAGTTTTGGCATCTATCGTGGTTAGAAGATCTTCTTTTTAACTATTGCGAAGTCCAAAATCACTCTGTTAATGCAGTTAGTAAAGTCCATTGGGGTTAGTAATTAAACAGCTCCTTCCAGATGTTACACGAACAGTCCTCAAAATATCTTCTTTTTAAATCTCTTCCAGTTATGGATTGAGTCCATTTTAACTTTGAAGTCTTCCGTTCCATCACCACTTTCCCCTGGGCTGCTGTCTTCTTCGCTTGTCCCAGTTTGGAATACTGCATCTTCCTCCCTGCTGGCGTGTCTCTTCAGAAGTTTCTGTATTTTAAAGATGAAATCCTTCTTCTTTCTTTTCTCTTTTTCCTTAAACTTCTGGCTTTCAGGCTTCCTGGGCTCCACAAACTCTTCGGATGAAATTAGATCTCCAGTTTGTCGCTTGCTATGCTCAACATCCCCTTCTACTGGCAGAGTATTCTCTTTTATAAAAGCGGAATAGGCTTTGGGAGCCTCATCCACCTCTTCTTTTAATTTTATCGCTTCACTGCCAGTTAGGGGTGCCAAGACATTTGTCAAGGTAAATCCGAGATCTTATTTCTCTTCCTCTTTAATGCCCTGGAAACCTAGAATCAAATTCGATTTCTGTTCAATCTCCATCATCTTTCTAGTTGTTTCCGATATCTGTTTCTGTCGACTGATGAGAACACTATCCATTTTAGACAGAGTTTCGTTGATTTTCCGCAATTGTTCCAGCAGGGGGCACAGCATCTCCTTTTCCTGTTGATTGACAGCAAGCTCTTGGGGGGGGCTGTCTGGACCGGAAGTCCCTCCTCTCTTCTCTTCCGGTATCTGCAGGACTTTTTCCAGTATTGACATTTTGTTTTTTTATTTACTTTTAAAAAGTTCGTGCCGCATCCCCCAGGAAGCTAAGATGATCGGAATCTTCCATGCAACCCCAACGGTACTTTCACCAACACTTTTTCTCTCAGCCCCCCTTCGCGCTCCCTTTGTGGATCTTGCTTCTCAAAGGGGGTGGGAACTCCTCCCTCCTCCCAACGCTTATACGCAGGGGGCTCCGATTTACGCTTCAAAATAGATCTCCAACTCACGATTCGATGCTACTTCTTCTTTTTATTTTAAGCCATAGCGCTGTCTTCACTCCTGGAATTCGGTGGCACCGCTAAGTCCCATTACGGGCACGCCGCAGCGGGGCCGATTGGGGTGGGGAGAAAGCCTCAATTTCCCGGCTGTCTGCCGGCAAAGAGGCTACTCCCCAAGCGCCCCCGGTTCGGAGCCTTTACCTAAGGCTCACTAGGGTCTTTCGCACACGCGAAGACCCCCCCTAACTGCGCGTGGGCTAACCGCCTCCGGGAGCGTCCCGAGAAGCGGCCGCCATTCGCGACGCCGAAACCGAAACCCGGTATGGGACTGCTTGATATGATATAATACAGAAGTGTTCACTGTCAGCCACTAGAAATAGCATGCTGCTTATAAAGACCACTCTGATTCCCCAGCAGTGTCCATGGACATAAGAACATACAAAGAGTTCTGCTGAATCAGATCGATAGTCCATCTAGTCCAGCATCCTGTCTCACACAGTGGCCCACCAGTTGGCTCTGGACAGCCAACAACAGGGCACAGAGCCCAAGGGCCTTCCCCTGATGTTGCCTCCTGGCTCTGAGATTCAGAGGATTAGTGCCTCTGAATGCAGATGTTCCTCTCAGTAATCATGGCTAGCAGCCATTGATAGACTTGTCCTCTATAAATCTATGTAATCCCCTTTTAAAGCAGTTTATTTAATACCTCCTCTAGCAGCAAATTCCACATTTTAATCATGCCCTGTGTAAAGTTGTATTTCCTTTTGTCCATCCTGAACCTACTGCCCATCAGTTTCATTGGATGCCCTCAAGTTCTAGTATTTTAGAAGAGGGAAAAAACTTTCTCTTTGTCAACTCTCTCCACCCCATGTATAATTTTATAAACCTCTGAAATGTCCCCCCTTAGTCGTCTCCTTTCTAAACTGAAAAGTCCCAGCCTCTTCAGCCTTTCCTGATAGGGAAAGTACTCCAGCCACCTAATCATATTGGTTGCCCTTCTCTAGTTTTTCCAGCTCTGCAATGTCCTTTTGGAGATACAGTGACCAAAACTGTACACAGAATTCCAAATGAGGCCATACCATAGTGACATTTATGATAGTGGCCTGTGATGGGGGAGGCAAACTTGGAAGCCCAGCAGACTTTGTGGCTAGGGTTGGGGCTCAACTGTCTGAGATTACATTGGGCAATAAAGTCACAATATAAAGATGTGTTGTGATTTGTAGAACAGAAGTAGATAGTAGCCCATACTTGGGTTAGAGTTACTTCCCACCCATATTACATTTCCATGCATGACAGCACTTCTGCAAGTCACTCAGGAAGTACAAACAAAATAGAAGAGAAGGATTTACATCAGGCTGATCTTACTGTGAAGAAATCACTATAGGCAGCAGATGCCAGAGGAGGTCTTTATTTTCTTACTATTGTCCTTTTAGGAGATTTGAACATGGAAATAGGACTGCTGAGAGCCGTGGTGAACCCCATTTCCTCTTCATATGTTTAAAGACCACTAAAATAACATGAAATTAAGAATGAAAAGGGAAAAGGCAAGAGAGGTGAAATAAATCCCACTGACTTCAGAGAGATTCCCCCCCCTTTCATTACCACCTCTGAACATGGAGAAGGAGACAGAGACATAAACAGAGCAAGAAAAAAGCCTCTCAGGAAATCCAGATTCTCTCCCTTTAGTAAAGTTAAAGGTAAATGTAAAGGTTTCCCTTGCTCAAAAGCCAGTCGAATCCAACTCTAGGGGGCAGTGCTCACCTCCTTTTCCAAGCCAAAGAGCCAGCGCTATCCAAAGATGTTTCTGTGGTCATGTGGCCGGTATGACTAAACAGCAAGGTGCACAGAACGCTGTTACTGTCCCACCAAAGCAGTACCTATTTATCTACTTGCAATTTCTTGCTTTTGAACTGCTAGGTTGGCAGGAGCTGGGGCCAGAGATGGGAGCTCACTCTGTCACATGACACTAGGGTCTTGAACAGCCAAACTACAGACCTTCCAGTCTGTGACTCCACATCTTAACCTGTGATCCACCATGGTCCTTCTCTCCCTTTAACCCTTCACTTAATTGGAAAAGCTAGTGAGTTTGCTAGAAGGACAGCAGTCACTATGATTTCAAGTCAAGCTAATGGTTAAAGTGAGAGACTATGGATTCTTAAAGAGGCTTCCAGCTGTTGCTGAAGTCCTGATATTTAAGCAGTTGATCAAACCAACAGGCCCTTTATCTTTCCCTCATGTTAAATCAGAATGAGGGAAATGGACTGTCTGGCTTCTCAGCCCCTCAGACCAACTGAAACCTGTGGAATTTTATATATTCCCCCCCCACCCCGGTGACCCTACAGGGAGGGATATGCTGAGAGGATTCTGTAAGATATGGCAGTGCTAACTGGCAAAGACTGATAAACCAAATGACAATTTGTAGTAGGTTTATGAAAGGTTGTGGCCATACAGAAAATGTCGTGGCCTCAGACCAAAAAACAGCTGCAATCATTCTTAGGAATTCTTAATTTCTATAACACCTTTTTGCCTCATAAAGCTACGATTGCAGAGCCTCTACACCACTTGTTAATAAAAGGCGTGAAATGGGTCTGGGGGTCACAATGAGAATGGGCTTTCAACGATGTAAAGAAACTGTTAACGTCCACTACTGTGTGGATCAGTAAACTAATGAATCCCATCCTCGTCGCCAGTTGTTAGATATGAGACTCAGGCAGCAGCTCTTTGGACAGTGAAGTCAGCTTTATTTACAGAGGTTAGGACAAGATAGGACGATAGCAAAACTGGGGAGCAACAGGCTCCTTTTTAAACAGTCCAGGCTTGGTAAGTCACGCCCATATGTACAGTAAGGACCAATCATATCACAGACCAATCATATTGTTTCCCTCCTGCACATATCTTGTTTCCTGATTGGACAACTACGCAGAGCATCCAATCAGTTTGTTCAGGATACCAGATTTCAATGGGAGCTGGAATCAAGCTCCTTCATTTATGTATCTCCATACATAACAGTTTATAATGTGATTAACAAGTTCTTTCACAAGCCCCAATTTTTCTTGCCTCATGGTTAACCCCATAGTAAATATACAGGGCTCAAGCACGGACCCATGTATATTGCAAGTATTGAAGAACTGTTACTAGTGCTGTTGAGATTTTCAGATGGTGGTGTGTGTGAAGAAGAAACATCTGGTTGTTGCTGCCACTGTTATCAAATGACTAGTGATATTTTAATCATTGTAAATACCTATGAATGTATTTATTTATTACTAGCCTGATACCCGTGCTTTGCTACAGAATTTAAGTTCCGTAAATCCAGTTATAATACTGATGATCTGAAGTTTGAAAGGTAACATTTGTTGTGAGAATTCTAATGGAGAAGACTGTAGTGTAAGGGATAAAGTGACACATAAGTACTTTTTTTCTCTACCGAAGGACCTCTCTGCAGACCACAGTGGTAGTTCTGCCCTCAGGTGCTAGCTTGGTGAGCTCACTCTGGAGCAGGCTCCTAGAAAGGTCCTTTACTATCTCCCCATGAACATTAATAAATTCAATTGCTATGCTGGCTGTTAGGAGAAATGGCTATTCAGAAGTCTTGAATCAGTGATTTCTGTAACTGTCCTCAACTGTCTGCAATCTCTTTTAACTTTAAGATACACAGCTGAGCAATCAGAGGGAGGTGGGTGCAAGCAGGCAGGTTTTACCTCAGAACTCTGAGCTACACAGTTGACCAATTGGGGGGGGGCAAAGAGGCAGCAGCCTGCCAGGCACATGGAAAACAATTGGGGGAACAGATTTTGCCCCTTTTTTTACCCCCTTAGGGGTCAGGTTTCTCAGAAATCTATTCATAGTGGGGGTTGATGTCATGGTAGGAATGTTCCCTTATTTTGAATTTCTTGGTGCAGGGGTTTGGCCTGGGCATTGGATGGGGGGGGGTTTGCAGGACATACTTTTTTTTTTTTTTTTACAAAAATGCTTCTCATTTATGTTACATATAAGAAGTGGGACATAACTACATATTCAAAACAACATCTGAGCAATCAGATATTGAGCAATAGAATCTACATTGTGAGAAGTTAAATAATTTAATACAGGAAACCACTTTTTTACAAATTTGGGGTATATTTCTATAGTGGGTGGGAGTGTGGCTAAGCTGGGCCAGCAGTATCACTAAGGTGATCCTGTTTGGGTGGCCTCCCTGATGGATTAAAGTACCCTGCCCCTCCTTCTACACCTGACACCCACCTGTCTGGTGTATGGTGGGGGGATTGTGTTTAAAGGCATCAGGGAGGCTGAGCCAGCAGCAGTGCTAAGGAAATCCTGCTAAGCAAGCCTCCCCTATGGCTTTAAGGACTCTGCACCCCTTCCAACCCTTGACAGGCAGTTGTCTGTCAGGTGTAGGAGGATAGCATGTCTGAAGGCATTGAGGAGGCTGGCCCAGCAGGACTGCTAAGGAGATGCTGGTTGGGCAGCCTTCCCAATGGATTTCAATGCTCTACCCCTGCTCCTGCACCTGACAGACAACCACTGTGTCAGAATCAGGCTCTGTTTATTGTCATGGTGACACAGGTTTTCATTTACTTCCTTTGTAGTTTCCTTTCACTTCCAAGCCATCTCGACCATTTGGTCTCATCCCTTTGTAGCATTCTCTGCCGTAAAATTCCAAGGGATGGGAGGAGCAGGTGTGAATGCTAAAATATCTCTCTGTGTATATATGAAGGGGTAGGTTAACCTTGCTTGCAACAATTTTCCCATGAGAACGAGCCCCAAGATATGTGGCCAGCAGGAGCCTTTCATCCTTGGAGAAGCATCGGTTGCTGGATAATAAACTTTTCTAGTGAGGGGTAGTATGAAAGGGGGTAGTGAAAGAGGAGAAGAGAGTGGATGTCCACTGCATGACCATTGCATCATGGGATACTGACTTATTGCCTATACAATACCTACCCCTTGATCTGTTCTTTAGTCTGAACAAGAGATCTCTCTTGTGCATATTCAAATCTCTGTTTCTAATAAAGTTTTTATAAAAGACTATTGGACTGAGAGTGGATTAACTCAAGGGTCTGACAACCTGTCAGGTGGAGGAGGGGTGTGTGGGAGTGTGTCTAAAGCCAGTGGGGAGGCTGGCCCAACAGCATTGCTAAGGTGTTTCTGCTCGGGCAGTCTCCCTGATGGATTAAAGTACCCTGATCCTGCTCCTACACCTGACAGACACCTGCCTGTCTCGTGTTGGTGTGTATGTGTGTTTAAAGGCATCAGTGAGGCTGGGCCAGCAGCAGCACTAAGGCGATCCTGCTGAGCAAGCCTCCCTGATGGCTGTAAGCATTACATCCCCTCTCCTACACCAGACAGGCAGCTCCCTGTCCAGTGTAGGGGGGAAGGGGTATTGCAAGCCATTGCAGAGGCTGGGTCAGCTCCCTGATGGCTTTAAGCACCCTTCAACCACTGCTGCATGTGACAGGCAACCACCTGTCAGGTGTAGGAGGTGGGGGGCATATTTGAAGCCATGGGGAGGCTGGGCCGGCAGCATTACTGCACCTCACAGGTGATTGGCCATTCCTGATTTCCTCAACTGTCATTAGTTCTCTGCAGTCTCCTGTAACTGTTTTGTTTTTTTTAACCTCAGAACACGGAGCTCTGCAGCTGACCAGTCAGAGGGTGTGGGGGGGGGGGTGCAAGGAGGCAGCAGCCTGAAAGCCACATAGGAATCAATGGGGGAGCATATTTTATCCCTTTTGACCCCCTTAGGGATCGAATTTCTAAAAATCCCTTCTTACTGAGCATCTACATCATGGTAGGAGCACTCTCCCTGAATTTCGTGTTTCTAGGTCCAGGGGTTTGGCCTGGGCATTGATTTTATGGTGATGGGACATTCTTTTATATATATAGATTAAATTAGATATATCAGGCCACCCTTCTGTGCAAGCAGGGCTCAGGGCAGCTTACAACAGAAACAACTGCAATAAATACTTTAATTTAAAACCAGCATTAAAAATACCTGAAACATATCAACAAGTAAAATGGTACACATTCCAAGATGACGGAAGAAAAGATTCCAGCTTCCACAGGTCTCCTAGGGGGAGGGGTTATGGAGGGGTAGGGGTGTGTAAAAGTGCCAGATTTCATACTGTCCCATTGCTGTCCTCAACCAAATGCCTGGCGGAACATCTCTGCCTTGCATGCCCTGTGGAAAGGTAATAAATCTTGCAGGGCACGGATGTTCTCCAGAAGAGAGTTCCACCAGGTGGGGAAAAACTTCAAGCAGGATCACTTTTGCATTTTAACAGTGGCTAATTTGCATACATACTATTTTTCGGGCTCAGTTTGAGTCAGTACAAAAAACACAACTAATTTATTTGTTTTCACTGAACAAGAAAAGTTCTGATGGATCAGACCAGTAATTAATCTAGTCTAGCATCCTGTCTCACACAGTGGTCAAACTAGCTGCCCCAGAGAGCCAACAGACAGGACATAAAGACCAGTGCTGCCTTCTGCTTACAAAGTTTAGGAACAGTGGCTCTAACTGAGTAACCACAAATTGTTTTGATGTCATCAGGAAGAAACACTGCAACCATGTAGCAGCCGATCATTCTTCAGTATCAACTACAATTCCCAAACTGGCTTTAAGGGCAGCCCCATGTAGAAAGCATAACAGTAACTGAGCCTCAGGTTTACTGTAGCATAGATCAGCATGGCTGGGGCAGCACACAGCCTGTCAATAAGGGGGAAGAATTCAGAATAAGTGCAGCTGAAAAAGTGCAGATTTGCAAAAAAAAAGAGGTAATTCCCATCTAGAGCAAGTAGTATGACCCCTCAAGAACAAACACTTTACTGACCAACACTACCACCGTCTTGTCAGGATTGAATTTCAGTTTTCTGTCTCTTACCCAATTGTCCATGATGGTCAGGCAGAGAAACTCCAGTTAAAAACACTTCAGGAAGGATCGAGTTATCCTCCTGATATTTCCCTGGTAGAACATTTGGAAACACTGGCTAATGTTTGGTCTTAGGATTTTGTAAAGAACAGTTTTGTCTGCTGACCTAGATTCTTAACAATGAGCAGTCACGTGTTCTTGCAATGGCAAGCCAAAATGAGATGCTAACAATCAAAAGTACAGCTCTCCCACCTAGCCCCAGCACTCAACAAGGCTGTATAGCAATTGGTATTTTCCACACACAGGCTATCATATCTGGTAGATGACAACAAAACAGAAATGTGGGGTTTCATTTTATTTTTGATGTGTGGAAACTATTCATGTGGGACATATTCTGGCAAAAGAAGTACAAAAACTTTCCCTCCAATATTCCTCAAGGATAGTCTGCAGTGGCTTCTTTCACAACTGAAAGCTATTCCAATATTTTATACATAATGCGTTGGCAATTCTAGCTGGACATGGGCCTGATTTGGTTGCCAAAAGTACATTGTAGATGCTGACGTATATAACAAACCTTTGTCCTAGTACAATTCCTTGTCTTCCATTATATTAGGAATTGGCTCTCCATTCATTTGGATAATCCAAAACCTACATACATTCTTATCAGATAACTACCTGGGGGAAAAGTCAAACAGCACATAGTTCTTAGTTCCAATTAAAAAAAAATAGCCATTGATTTAATTTATTAGCCATAATTCACCTCTCCCCCCCCCACACACACAAAGGGGCCCAATCCCAATGAGGTCATTTGTTCCACTTACTTGGATTAAAGTTGAACAAGTTATACTCCAGAAATTTCTTCGCAGAATACTAAATTTTCTCAACTGCAGATCCTGATTCCATAGGAAATGTGTGGTACTTACCTTTTCCTGTTTGTTTCTGTTCTATTTATTTTCTGTATTATATGGTAACCATATACACTAAGGCCCCGGTCACATCGGGGGGAAAGACACGGCTGAAGTGTAGCTTTTTAGAGCCGCATCAAAAGAGACTCGTGGTGGGGGGATCAGACGGATCCCCCGAGCCGCCGCACAGTTGCTCCCCAGCATGATCAGATGGGGGATCACGCTGGTGGGGGGATCAGATGGAGGATGGGCATGCACAGTTCAACAGGGCCCGGGAAGTTGCGTGGAGAGGGGCGTTGCTGCGATCAGACGCCCGCCCCCGCTGCACCTCAACTGGTTGGTAGCACTGTTTTGGTGCTACCTTTTTGCTGCGCGGTTTTGCCAGGATGGGATGGATCGAGGACAGGTGTGCTCCACTTCCCAGATGTTGAGATATGATCATGCCCGCTTGATGCGCCCCCAATCCGTCCCTCTTGCGTGGGAAATTCTCTCATGTGACCAGTGCCTAAGCTTGTTATTCCTGTTTAGTGCTTGAATCTGTTAAATGTCTTCATTATGCTGCATGGTAATTTACTGCTCAGCCTCTTCCTATATATACAGACTGGTAATTTCCATTTCATTGTATCTGAGGAAGCGTGCATGCACACCTTGAGTAAAATTTCATTGGTCTTAAAGGTGCCATTGGAATCAGACTTTGTTCTGCTGCTTTAGATCAACACAGCTACCACCAGTGTTCTCTCTAAGCTGAGTTAGTGTAAGCTAGCTCTGAGTTTTCTAGCCTCCAGCTCACACATTTTTGTCTTAGCTCAGGAAGGATGGCTCCAGAGCGAACTAATTTATGCAGTAGCCAAATCACTTCCTCACAACTTTAATGCTGGTGGCTCACAAAGCAGAATTTTTGCTCATGAAACTCCACAGCTTAGAGGGAACATTGCTAGCCACGTGAATCTTATTTATTTATCCTTCAAGTCACAGCTGACTTATGGCAAACCCCATATAGTTTTCAGGGCCAGAGACATTCAGAGGTGGTTTGCCATTGCCTGCCACAGCCCAGATATTCCTTGGAGGTTTCCATCCAAATACTTGCCAGGGCTAACTCCACTTAGCTTCCAAGATCTGATGAGATCATGCTAGCCTAGGCTATCCAGGTCAGGGCTACCATCTTATATACCCCTCTAAAATATGAAAGAAAGAGGTATTCCTTATTTCTGTTGGCAATCCATTCCAAATAGCTGGAGTAGCCAGTGAAAATGCCCTAGAATTCCGCTAAAGGTAGAATGTCCTTGTGAGAGGGTACCAAGAGGAGACACTTCTGGGAGGCACAGCTAGTGCATTGGCTCACATAACAAGAAAGCAAAAAGAAAGCAAAAAGGGAATGTTCACTCATCTCAATAAAAATGTGCCTTTCTTTGGAAAAATGTTCCCAGCTCCCCACTCCCCCTTTTACAAGAGGAGAATCACCATTTTATGAGTTGTAGTAACTTTTCAAAAGATCAGGGAGGGATGAAGAAGTCCTAGTATAGCTTTCTATGGCTCAGCCTGTATACAGCCGTGAGTGTGACATAAGGGTTAATCTCTGATTACTTCTGTTGACACAAAATTCCCTTTCAAAAGGCAGTGTCTGTTCATACAGTGTCTGTTCAAAAAGGCAGCAGATAGTCTCCATTTTCAATACATGAAAGTCTGTGTACACATTCACTCCTTTCATAGGAAAAAGAATGATTTTCCCAAAGACGTTCCTGGTCTCTCACATGCTGCTGAGATCATGACCCGCAATGTTAGCACCCTAAGGGTAACTGGGAGCCTTGTGATCTCATGCTGACACAAGAAAGGCAGAGAGAGACTTTGGGGATGGTTGGCTGGCTCTGTAGCAGGAACTTGAAACCAAAGGGGCTTCGATCACTATGCTCATGTTTCAGAAACCAACTCATGTGAGGCTCTTTTAGTTATTGCAAGGTAAATCACAGAAGTTCAATGGAGAGCAGCAGCACTTGTATTATTTTAGCACTGAAGTCCTGCCAACCCATCTATTTTCATTCTTGTGTATCTGTGTCAGTGCCTGGGGTGCAGGGCAGCCTAGCACTGAGGTTGCTGCTGCTGCTGGCTGAAAAAAAGGAGACAATGAATGGCTATGTTAAAACTGTGTTTGTAAACAACTAATATGGCTCTGTGGAAAACATTAGGGTAGATACGAAATTATGGAAAATAAGGCTAGCTCTTTTTAAAAATAAAATCTAATTTAGGACTTTAATAATTACAATGTGTCGTAGTACGTGTCATGCTGGAATAATGTTATGTTAGAGGAAATTCAGCATCAGTTTGTGCCTGTTTTACTCCAAGTGAGATGCTATTTCTGTGTAGTTCTACCTGTTTTTCACTTCTGCTCTTTGGGTCTCTCCTTTTGGCATGAAGTGTGTTGTACAATACTCTGTTGTTTTTTGATAGCATAAGCTGGTGGACAAGACAGTACAGTGTTAGTTCAGGCCCAGGTCCTGCTGTGTTGGTTTCATAAGTAGTATTATGGGAATGCTTTGAGCCAACCCAGACCACAGTGTCCTAACAGTGATGTTGGCTGATGCTGTCATATAGTGACAGCCTCCATTACTGGATCTGGTGTAGTACTAGTGCATAGAGTTATCACACGGCTCAGAATGGTCTGAAAATGGTTGTAAAAGGACAGTGTTAATGATGTCTCCACACACAACCCTGAAGGACTTCAACCGCTATGAAGCTAGCTCAGTTGAAATGAGGTAAACTGATTTCTGATATATTTTAGTAAGCAATTATGTTGATTATTGGAATAGGCAAGGATCATACCCAATAGGGATGTGCAAATAAAATTATTTTGGGGAGGGAGGTTGGGTATATTGGACCAGAAAAATATTGGTATTCCCAATATTCCCAAATTCCAAATACCAGTATGGTATTCAAATTCAGCTTTTTTCCAGATATCTTTTTTTTGGGGGGGAGGGGGGTGGACCATGATTCCCTGTGGAGAAATTTGTGGGTGGCTGGGGGGATTATTTTTAAAGATACAGGCACCAAAATTGCAGTGGAACTGCTGGTGCCTGTACTTTATATAACTTCCAAGTTTCAAGCAGATTGAACAATGGGGTCCAATTCTATGGGCCCCTGAACAGGGTGTCCCCAGCCATTCTCTATTATTTCTTGTGGGGGGGAGAGACCCCCCCCTCCAAGCTGCTTTCTGGGCAAAAGCCACACCTGCATGCAGCAACCATTGGTCAAATGTGTCCCATGCAAGAACCAATAACAGTCCTAACAGAACCATTGCAGAGCCCAGTAATCCCAGCAGAATCATAAGCCAATGTGCCAAACCAAATAGAACCAAAGTCAAAAAGAGAATCTCTGCAGTAGAAACTTAAGGAGGGGGGCACTTTTGCAAGCCCAGCAGAACAAATGGCTGTGCACAGAAGCACAACAGAACGCAGTGCTACCATTGCTGTGCAAGCTCAACAGAACCGAAGTTAAACAAGAGAATCTCTGTGGTAGAAGCAAAAGGGAGGGCACTTTTGCAAGCCCAGGAGAACTAATGGCAATGTACAGAACATCTAGCAGAACCCAGTGCCACTATAGCAGTACAAGATCAACAGGACTAATGCCAACCAAATACATTTAACAAACCCAAGCACTGAGCACCAACACTGAAAAAAAACACGAAGGGGACTTTTCTGCTCTTTTAAAGGTACTGCTGACATCCACTCATGTCCATACCCCACTTCGTAGCCATCACTTTTTTTCTCCTCAGCTGCTGCCATTTTTCTGGAAGCATCCACCATTAAAAAAAAAACTAAACTAAAAAAAACACCTTTGTGTCATATTGATATACCGGTGTGTGTGTGTTGTCTTACAGTGGAATGGTATGCTTAGCTATTCCTTTTTCTCTTTAATGCACTGGCTGCAGTGCTAACAGACAGCTCCCAGTTTACCTGACAAAGTGAGTTCCAAGCGGGGGGGGGGGCGGGCAGCGGAGGACTTGGCTCCATGGTTGTCTGTCACTTACACACAACATATTTCCAGATTCTTTGAGGTGGAAAGGAGGGCAGTAAGAGAAGGACCAGGCTACTGGAGCACTGAATTTTAACCCAAGGGGCTGGGGGAGGAGGGCTTTCCCATAGCCAGGGATTAGTGGCTTGGAAGGTGAGATGGGAAGGATGGTATATGTGAGTGAATCCTCCTTCCCACTTCTGCTTTAATAAGGGTCCTAGTAAAACTGCATATGTTTACTTGGTTTCTTGAGAGGGGCTGGGCTATTTAAAAATGAAGACCCAGTCCTAGAAAAGTTGAACTCTTCTATGTGTGAGAGCTGTGCCATTCACTTCAGCTGAGGCTGTGTGTGCATTTTTTTTTGCATGCCAGTCTGCTGCTTTAGTTGAATTGACTGGTACATATTGTGGAGCATATGGCAGTCTAGATTAGAGTAAAGGATTATTAATCATTTTGCACAGGAAATGCACTAAAGAAATGACCCATGATAGTGCTACTAAAAGCTATTGGAAACACCAGTTGAATAGGTTTATACACCTGAATTCCATCAGGGCTGTACTTGGGTGATATGGTTGGAGATTTTTAGATGCTGTGATGTCCAATTACTGTAAACAAGAACAGAACTGGTTGAAAAGCTACAACAGCACACACAACACAAATACACAATTCAGCAACAACAATGGATGAAAGGAAATATAACTTCAAGAGACCAAATCCTCCACTGTTTCTGTGTACACATCCTGTATATATGAAATACTTCACAATGAAATAGCCCTCACTAAACAAATACCACTTAATGTGAACAAAGGATCTTTTTGTTCCAGCAGGAGTTGTGATATCAGTTATCACCAATGCAGTGAAGCTTTACAAATGCAAGACCCCCTTACCAGACAGAAAAATTGCAAAGAATATTCCACCTGTTACACTGGATTAGCTGAATATGCCCTACAGAGATGTCCTCAAAGATGATATGCTACATGAGAAACACTCTCAAGCATTCCTATATGGCTGCATAATACATTCAAGGCAATCTTGAAATGGCTGTGTTAGTAGCTACACTGGTTGCCATGTTAGATTTCTTAATGACTGCTGACAACTTGCGTTGCAAACATATTCTTCTTATGTTTGCTGTGTCTTGGAAAATAAGATATTGATGGTATTTCTCTTCTGGAAAATGAAATGCTGTAATAGGATTCCACCACACAATCGCCTGAGAGCCATGGAAGAGTTATCTTTCTAATGATCCTTTTTATCCCACCCCCTCCAAGGAGCTCAGCGTAAATGGACCTCCTGTCCTCTGCTTTATCCTCACTGCATCCCTGTGAGGTCAGTTCAGCTGAGTAAGAGTGACTGGCCCCCAGGGAGCTTTATGGCTATGTAGGGGTTTGAACTTGGATCTCCCTGGTCTTAGTCCAACCATGGCCAGATCGCCCATTGGGTGAACTAGGCGCTCGCCTAGGGCGCACCGGCCTCAGGGGCGCCAAATGGCACCCTGCACCCCCCCCCGAAAAGCCCCCCTGCTGCCCTAACCGGGCGCCTGCCGCCGCCGAAAAGCACCCGTCTAGGGCGCAAGTCGCCCTCCCCCTCCTCCCTTGGGAGGGAGGAGGAGGAGGAGGTGGCCGGAGGTGGCCAGCAGGATCTCCCTGCTGCCGTCGCTGAAAAGCGCCCACCTAGGGCGCAAGTGCCTTCCCCTCCTCCCTGGGGGGAGGGGAGGAGATGGCCGGCGGTGGCCAACAAGATCTCCCTGCTGCTGCTGCTGCCGAAAAGCGCCCACCTAGGGTGCAAGTGCCCTCCCCCTCCTCCCTGGGGGGTGGTGGCAGCGGCCAATGGGGACTCCCCACCACTTCCGCCGCCGCTGCAGAGCACCCAGCCAGGGCACAGCTTGCCCGCCCTCCCCCTCCTCCCTGGGGGAGGTTGGGATCTGCGCCCGCCTAGGTCGCAGAAATACCTGGAGCCGGCCCTGAGTCCAACACTATAACTATACCACAGTTCATGTGATTCATTACCCTGCAAACATCCCTTTTATCATAAGGTATCCAAAAGCCATTGGCATACATGGAAGCAAGAGGTAAAATGACTCATACATTCTAGATTGCAGATCGTTTTTTCCAATAGTTCAGTGAAATTTGGGGTGGAGGCAGAAGACAGTGCCTTCCTCTGATGTCTACTGCATGAAGCTGACATCTTCACAGCCCCCTGTGAAGACAGACTGATAGTTTTACACAGATTCATTTTTCTCCAGTCTCTAATAATAGGGGCCAGCATAATTGGGTCTTGGCAAGGTAGTCATAAAATCCAGCTAACCTCTTGCTTAGTGGCTAGAGGAATGGGGTGGGACAGATCAACAGTCCTAGATAAGAGAAGGTTCTTTCTTCACTTCCTCCATTATAATTGACTTCCAGAGTATAGCAAGAGAGGTTTCAGTGAGTGTGGTGCACAGATCAAATCAATACAAATCAATAGTTTGGGGGATGCCTGTGGAAAATAACATGGCTCAGCACCCCATGAATTCATCCTATGCAATCTCATGTGTCATGAAATAAAAACACTATATTTTATTTCTAAAATTGCATAAATAATAATCATGGTGATGAGCTCGTCCCCTTTGATCTCCAGGTCCCCATAATAAGCTAAATATTCAGTGTGTGGCCAAGTCCACTGTGAATCACAGGAGATTTTTTTTACTCTTAAAAGAAACCAAGTCATTTTAGCTGTTTTTCTCTTCTGAAAGTATTTCATACATCATTAACTTAAATTACAATAATTACACAATTTTTTCCAATATATATTTAGCCTCTTCAAAGAAAATAAGATAGAAAATAAATATATATTTCTGATTAAATTTCTCAGCTGTTTCTCACTACTTTTTTACTAAACCACTTTAAAAGAATGGTCTTATCCCTATCAGAGTGCTTACTGTGGTTCCATGACAACCTTGTCAAGCTTTTGCTTAAAATCCAGAAACCATTTTCACATCTCATATCTGAAACAGCTTTGATCCTGTCTCATAATATTTATTTCTCCTATTATTTAAAAACGTGGTCATTGCTTAATCTAAAGCTGATATAGAAACTCCCTACCTCATGCTCTTGATTCCAGTTCCATTAATGGAACTTTACCTTATCAGACCCAGAGGGTCAAGACACCAATACTCTCATCTGCAATGCCTCCTTTGGTGATTCATCCTGTTTCCATGATACTAGAGAGTAATTATATCACTTTTCAAAAAAAATGAGCCCCCTTTCATTTTGTTCTTTCTCCAGTCTATCCACACCCTCACTTTCTGCTCACTTACTTCTTTGTTAGGGAACAGGATTTTTCCAAAACACTGTCATAAAGAGTTTATGCACAAAACCCCTTGAAATCCTGAAGCTTAGTCTGATACAAAAATAGATCTAATTGGCTGAATTGAAATATTGTCAATGACCACCAACACCTTAGAACCAACTGCTTAGGCTGTAAAAATCTTGCTAAAGCTTTCTTTCCAATAAGTGGAAAGTACAGTTTGAATGAGATTCAAAGGAATATCATTTTCATTTATTTATTTATTTATTTGTTTGTTTGTTTACTCATTCATTCGTTTGTTTATGCAATTTACAATTTTATGGTTTTGTGGGAGATTCTAATGTATAATGGATATAGTTCTAAAGGAATGTTGTTTTCTACTTTATTATTATGTACCTAATTCCCCAAATGGTCTCAGTACAGAGAAGATGGTTCTACAAGCAGAAAACTGGGAAATTAGAGAGAGGATTAACACCCCTTCTCAAGTAACTGGTAAAATAAAGCAAAGATTGTGAGAGGAGTACAAGATAAGAGGGTTGTAGAGGGAGGAAGTAGATAACCAGAAGTGTTGGAAAGAGAGGAGAGCAAATGGGGAGGAAGGATCAGCTAGCAGAGGAAATAGGATTTCTCTTCACCTACAGTTATTCACTGGTGATCCATCATGGATGTTATCACACTATGAATGACTGAATGAAGAAGGATAAAGTCCAGTAGGGGTGTGCACTCAAAAACTCCTGAGACAAACATATACACAAATATTACTGTTTTTGGGTTGTTAGTGTGATTTCTGGAATGGTAATCACAAATCAGGGATTCTTAGGCATTACAAAACACACACAGATGACCAATCATGTGAACTTTTTTGTGTTTGAGTTCTTACTGTCAGCAGCAGCAGATAACTTTTTTTTCTTTGATACTCCTGATTCTTCAGACAATGGCAGTCTTCGTTCCAGCTGGATTCTTGCAAGGGAACAGGAACACTCCTAGTTAATCACCATTGGAGGCAAATCCTAGAGAAGGGGTTTTTTTTTAAGGCCCACAGCTGCTGTTTTGAGCTGGACTATATTTTCAGAGGAATGAGAGACCTCACCCATCAGGAACTCCTTAAACAGTAGTAGTAAATAATAAAATGACCCCTACAGAGGATGCCCAGTCTGAAGGCATGTCTTTCATTGCAGTTGGATGACTGAGTCATCACATGCAATCTCACACAACACACACACTGTCTTTTAAAAAAAAACCAGCAAAAACTTTTCAGACCAGTCCTTCAGATATGTTCGCCCATTAAAAATAATGGTCATGAAATTCTGAAATCTGGGGAAAAACTTGTATTTGAATCCAAAACTAATATTATTCTACCAGAAAATTAGGAATGAACAATAAAGTTGATTTTTAATGAATCCTGAATCTGAAATTATAACTTTCCCCCACTCAGAGTGCCCCCCTAAGGTACACTGAAAATTATTACTTCAATCCACTAATTCACTGGAAAATAAAGGCATTTTAAAATGTCCAGATGGCAAGGGTTTCTTTCATTTTTGTCAGAGGTAAGTTAAGACTAGTAGTTATCTGAGAACTACTGTAATAACCTTGGATGCTCCCCCACAATAAGGGTGTAGGAATCTCTCTTTTTATAATATACAGTTGTATAATTAAAGGAACCTTAATTTTTCTTGCTCTCTTGAATACAATAATTTGAAATGGTCAGCAATCTGTCAGATCACTTTCACAGAATTAACTAGTCACTTAGCAAACTGAATGGTATTATGTTTTAGTTAATGATGACATGCACAAGGAGACAGACAGAAGGAATATCACTGTTGATTTTGCTTGACCATTCAGTGGATATCATGGTATCTTTCTTGATGGGCAGAAGGAATAGGACTGCTGATTATCCTTGACCATTCAGTGGATTTCATGGTATCTTTCTGGACCACGTTTCTAGGCTGGGATCGAGAGGCACAGTTTTGTGATGGTTCTGGTCCTACCTGGAGGGTAGATTTCTGATGGTGATGCTGGGGGAGTGCTGTTTAGCCCCTTGGCCTTTGGCCTATGCGGTCCCACAAGGTTGCATCTTGACATCTATGCTTTTGACACCTATCTACATGAAGTCATTTGGAGATTTGGGCTGGGTGGTCATCAATATGTGGATAATGCTCACCTCTATTGCAATTACCGCTGATCTTAGGGAGGCTGTAGAAACCCTGAAATGGTGCCTGGAGGCAATTTTGAAGCGGATGCAGGCTAATAGACTGAAGCTTAATCCTGATACAGTGGAAGTGCTACTGGTGGGCAGAAGATCTGACCCTGGATTTAAGGTGTCACCTATTGTGGATGGGGCTGCTCTCCCTTTGAAGGAATAGGTTCATAGTCTGGGGATGTCCCTCGGCCCAGGCCTACTCCTGGATAAACAGGTGACAGCTGTAGTCAAGATTTTCTTTTACCAGCTTTGACTGGTTAGCCAGTTATGGCATTTTCTGGCAGAAAAGATCGGGCTACTGTGGTGCATTCTCTTGTTACATTTAGAGTAGATTACTACAATACACTCTGCATGTGGCTTCCCTTTGGAAGTATTTGGAAACTTCAATAGCTGCAGAATGCTGCATCTAGGATATTGATTGACATATCATTCAAGTCTTGGTCCATCTACACTGGCTTCCAAATTGTATCCGACACAATTTAAGGTACTGGCACTGGTTTGTATGGTTTGGGTCCAAAATACCTGAAGGACAGCCTACATGACCTCTATGGTTTTCTTTGGAGGCACTGTTTTGGGTGACCCTTCTCAGATTAAGTGGGTGGCAAGCAAGGAGAGGTCCCAAAATTCTGGAACTCTCTCCCCAGGGAGATTTGTCTGTCCCCTTCTGTTGCCATTTTGTTTCATTTGGAATCTCTACCTCCTGCTCAATGTTTTCATCAACTTTTGTGTGTTTGTTTTTGTACGTATTTTAGCTCTGGTTTTCGTTGTTTCAATGGTGTTGGTGGGTTGATTTTAATGGTTTTTAAGATGTATATTTTAATGTGTGACCTGCCTCAATGGTCCTTATGAGGGGAGAAAGGTGGGGTATATTTTTTGTATAATAAAATTAATTAATTAACTGACTATCACTGAAGTGAACCAGCATGCATTGCTTGGCCATTTTTTAAAACTACCAGGAAGAGGAACCTCTTTCTTTTTTTGATTTTACCAAAAAGTATAATTTGGTTAAAGTATCTTCAAAACCTCAATTTTCTTTTACAGAGAATGGACTAAAATACCAAAGTTAAAGGTAGTACACTAATGCACAGTTCTTCTCTTTTTCAACTTTGGTATATTTATGGGGTTTTTTTATATTGATCTTTTGTAATTTTATGTTATAAATATTTTATGTATACAAACATGTTGATAGAATAAATCTATTGTACTTACCACAGCAGATCAGAATGAAGCAAGTTCTAGAATTTGGGGGAGGAGTGCAGTGTCTGTCTTCCTGTGTTTGGCAGCGTGTTGTGATTCACCACAAGAAGAACAAGCACACGTATCATGAGGCGTGCAGTATGAGTCTTTACTCATTCTAAGGAATGGGAGTGATAAATGAAACGTTACGTACAATATACTAGTTTTACATTTTGATCATTGGCTGAAAAGAAAACATAGCTGAAATATTTACTGCTGCCCTAAAATGATCTCTGTACCAACAGAGCAGAAGCTTCTGACAGTGGAAGGGAAATGGAGATTTGTAGAGCCGATCTGCTGTTAGAGGAGGAACCCAAAGCTTTGCTACATGCTGACTGTGGACAATGCTAGTTGCTGAATGTAAAATAAGGAGGTGGTTTACCCTCTCAACTGAATCTATACAATCCATATCTTGATATGACTGTGGAAAGTTTGGAAACCTGTTTCTGCATGAAGGCAAAACTATACCAGTGCTCCTGGGGAGGGGAAAGTACTGCAGTGGGACTAGGCAGAATGGGAAAGGAAGGGAATGGAGACGCAGAAGGGCTCGGTCCCCTTCCAGCCTACGTCCCGTCCTGAAGGTGGTCGGCAGTGGAGCTAGGACTTCTATCCCCTCTCCGACATTGGTGTTGTGCAATGCCAGGTCCATAAATAATAAGACCATGACCCTGCATGACTTGCTGTCAGAACACGACATGGACCTGGCATGCATGACCAAGACCTGGGTGTGAGACAGGGAGACTGTAGCTCTCTCCCAGTTAGCTCCTCCTGGGTTCTCGGTCTGTCACCAATCCTGGACTAAGGGGTGGGGGGGAGTGACTTTGTTCATTCAGGAGGCTTACTCCTTCAGAGTGCTTCCGTCACCAGTTCTCACATGCATAGAGTGTGCAGGCTTTGTATGGGAAGCCAAGGAGAGTTTGGCTATCTGGCTGGCATACTGTCCACCCAACACACCAGCAAGTAGCCTGCCATCCCTGCTGGAGGCCGTATCAGGCTGGGCACTGGAGCACCCAAGACTCCATGCCGATGACGCGACCTCCAGGCAGGCAATGGGCCTGGTGACATCCATGGCAGCACTGGAACTCTCCCAATATGCCATGGGCCCCACTTACTGAGCAGGGCACATGCTTGATTTGATCTTCGCAGAGGGGGTTACAGTGGATCGGATTACTGCCATGGCTGTACCATGATCAGACCACCATGTTCTGAAGGCCATGTGAACATCCCACCCCAACCCTGTTTGGGTGGTAAGCATATTTTAGCTCACCTGCAGAGCCAAATGGACCCTCAGTGTCTTCAGATGGTTATGCAGGAACCGATGCCCCCTGGCAGCTCATTGGATGAGCTAGTCGAGGATTGGCACAGCCGACTCTCAGCAGCCATTGATGATCTTCGAGGTGCCCTCAAGGATATTATCCACAAGTCCCTCAAGGACAGACTGTTCCTGGGGGCACTCAAGGAAGCATTGATCCACCCTCTCTTGAAAAAAACCATCTTTGGACCCGGCCGAATTGGCGATCTATCTTGAGAGAGCAGTGGTGATTCAGTTGCAGAGTTTTATGGATGACACTTCCATGCTAGACCCTTTTCAGTCTGGCTTCCGTTCGGGCCATGGGATGGAGACAGCACTGGTCGCCCTCACAGATGACCTCCAGAGGCACCTGGATCGGGGCAGCACGGTGGTACTGTTGCTATTAGATCTGTCAGCAGTGTTCGACATGGTCAACCACCAATTACTGGTCCTCTGCCTCACCAACACAGGGATTTAGGGGCTCACCTTGCAATGGCTTGTTTCCTTTCTCCATGGTCGGGGACAGAGGGTAGTGCTAGGAGAGCAGTTGTCCCAGAGGTACCCGCTGACTCGCGGGTTTCCTCAAGGGTGGTGCTATCCCCAATGTTATTTAACATCTACATGCACCCCCTTTCCCAGATTGCCCGGAGGCATAGGCTAATGTGTCACCAATACGCGAATGACACCCAGCTATATCTGTTGCTGGGCAGCTGGTTCAACTCTACCCCAGAGGACCTGGACTGGGTGCTTCAGGACATGGCAGGCTGGCTGAGACTGAGCCAACTGAAATTGAATCTGATGAAGACGGATGTACTGTGCCTAAGTCAGAGTGGGTCAGGGTTAGGGATCCCATTACTGACCTTCAATGGGGCACCGTTGGTGCCAATGTTGAGGGTCAGGAGTTTGGGAGTGCTCCTAGATGCCACCTTAACAATGGAGGCTCAGGTAGCAGTCATTGCCAAGGCAGCCTTTACCATCTACGGCTGATCAGGCAGTTGGTTCCCTTCCTCGAATCCAATGATCTGGCAATGGTGATCCATGCAATGGTCACCTCGAGACTGGACTACTGCAACGCTCTCTACATGCCCTTGTCCCAAATCCGGAAGCTGTAGCTGGTGCAAAATGCAGCAACCATTCTGTTGATGGGTCTCTCTATATGAGAGCACATCACGCCTGTGCTGAAGGTACTGCACTGGCTACCAATAGCATACCGGATTCACTTCAAGGTGCTGGTTTTGACCTTTAAAGCACTATATGACTGTGGGCCTGCTTACCTGAGGGACCACCTTTCCCCCACATCTTCCCCAGAGAGCACTGAGGTCAGGGACCCAAAATCGCCTGTTTCCAGGCCAAAAGATGCCAGACTGGCCATCACCAAAGCCTTCTCAGTGGTGGCTTCATACTGGTGGAATGAGCTCCCAGAAGACATCAGGGCCCTGTGGGACCTTCTACAGTTCTTCAAGGCCTGTAAAATGGAGCTCTTCCACCAGGCTTTCGATTAGGTGCCACCACTGAGGAATGAGTGCTGGAAACTCCACCATCTAGGCCCTATGCTATGCTATTGACATCAGGACAACTGGATACTGGCCCATCTATATCAGCCCATTTCAGCAGTTGCCATCTGAACCAATTTTGCACTTTATGTATATTATGGTTTGAAAATTTATTGTTATGCATCTATATATTTATATTTTATTGCATTTTAGTCTATGTACACCGCCTTGAGCCTGCATCCGCAGGCAAGGCAGGATAAAAATCTAAAATAATAAATAATACACTAAATTCCATCCATTCATTCACTCACTTCTCTAACTCAGCTGGAATCAATTTACATTAGTTAGATAGATAGCATTCTATTTTCCAAAGACCATGAACTATTTTGGAACATTATTGCAGCATGGATTGCAGTTTATACCACTGGATTAAAGAAATTTAGATCCCAGTACCTCACTGAGTTCTGGATTAGGACCACAATTTTATCCTTTTTGTTTGTTTGTTTTCATGTGATAACAAACTGCAGGAAAGTAATTATTGTAGCTTCCTTATAAAATAATACACTTTCCACTCATAATGAACCATGATTTTTACCATTTCTACTGGAAAAATCTTCTTTTTGGATGATGTTTTTCAGTGGTAGCCTTTCTTATTGGAGTGGAACAGAAAGGTGTAAATGATATTCACGCCTCTTAATTGGAGTCATTCACAGTTCTCTGGGCTAGCCTACAGCATAAGATTAATGTTTATTGAGAGTAACTGGCAACTCAGAGTTTATCCAGATGATCAGTTCAAAGTGTGCCCCACAGCATTTTAGCCTTTACAGGGTACTTGTACAAGCCACTGTAAAAAGGCAATAGCACAGCCATGTGGGATTGTATTGTAAACTGAAAAGCGAAAAACTAAATAGCAAAAAAAATCAATCCCCTCCTTTAATGTTTGTGTGTATGTGTGTGTATATAAAAAGTCATGCCCATACATGCCTTCTTCGTGTCTGTAGCTGCTTTCTCTTAACACTCATATCTACAGATCTAAATGTGAAGGGAATTGCAAAACTGTGCTTATGTCAAGGTCTCATAAAATTTCATGTATCTACCAATATTGAAGGATATTGTATATCAAAATTAGTTTGCACAATTATACATTCATCAAAAAGGAAAAAAAATAGTCATGATCTATGAATAGGAAGTAGTAGGAGATGATAAGTTTAAAGACTAAATACATGATCAAGGAGCATTAAACATTAAGATGCAGCGAAATAGGTTGTATTTTTATTTTTAAAATAGTAACCGGCATAGCTCATATTATCCTTTCCCCTCTATTTTGATTGTACTCTTTCTAACAGTTTTGCCATTTCTGCAGTTTTCCACATTATTCATAACCATTGATTCACGATGAGGGAGGCTAGCATGCATCTTTGGAGGAGATGAGAAAATATATGGTTAAGAGATTCCATATATGGACTTTTTTGAATTATCTGTTTTTGTTCAGTCCAATGTAATAGCATGTGTACAATGCTGTCCTAAGCAAAGTTGGACCCTGCTAAGCCCATTGAAGTCAATGTGCTTGGAAGGGACTAACTCTGTTCAGGATTGTACAGTTAATCATCAATTTAACTTTGTACACAATTACCCAACAGAATTCAGGGAAACAAGCCCCCCAGAGTCATCTCCAGGTTTATCATGCTTCTAGGATGTATAGTAACCATTCTTATATATTTTGAATCTATGACAAAAGGACACCAGCAGCCCACAATGTGATACAGATTTTCTTTGAAGTTCCTAGATATTCCACATATTCATAGTTCTGCTAATTCTTTTCTGCTTTACACCTAAAGTTACTGGCTGTCTGGCCTTTTCATTCTAATGAAACAGAATAGTTGATAACAACCCTTATGTTGATTTTTCAGTGTTGGTTACAAAATCCTCCTTGACTCAATTTGATTAGCATATGCTGGTATCTTATTAAATTGAATCAAGGAAAATTTTAGTAACTAACATTTTCTGATTTCTGCATTCTTGTTTTTAGTTCATTGTGATTAGAACAACTTTTTACCACCATATTAATAGTGCAACCAATGGACTTAGAATAGATTGGAGTAACTCTGTTTAGGATTGCATTGTATGTCATGAAACCCTATTAAATTATGTGTGATTTGATGAAGATTATTCCTAAACTGCCTCCCCCCGAAAAAAACCCTAAATAACCAAGTATTAAAGAGGTTAACAATGCCTTTGCCAGGCACAAAAGATGCTTAAATTTATTCCAAGTAGTTAACACTGCTAGTATTAGTTATCTCAGCCCAGTTATATGACTGTTTTATAACACTATGAAACAATAGCAAGAAGGACTGGTGTGGAATCTTGTTCTTACATACATTGTGCCTTATCCTTAATTGTGATTCGTGCGTTGTGACTTTCAAGAGGTGGGCATAAATTTAATAGTACTATACACATTCATACCTACCTCTATCGTCTGAATATTTTAAATCTGTGGAGATTCTTATTTGTAATAAGTATAGGACTCTGTTATTTTCAGGTACAAAGTTGCTTTAACAAGTATGGAACTGCTTTCCAGAATACAGAACAGTCAGTTTAAAGTGGGATATACTGCATCATTTAAATGAGATGTGGAATGATAAACATCGTAATGCAGCAGATTCTAGAGTTTAAAGAAATCACTATAAATGCCCTGCTTTGTGCTGCTGTCAGGTTGCCCTGTCATGGGGATGGAATGTAGAGGGAGTTCTCTTAGTCTACCAGCCTCTGAACATTACCGTTTTCACTGTCTGTATGTTATCATCTATGTGACCTTATTTATTTATTTATTTATTTATTTATTTATTATTCAATTTATACCCCGCCCTCCCCGCAAGCAGGCTCAGGGCGGCTTACACTAGTTGGTACACTGTACCATAAAAACCATGCACAAAAATTAAAACAACTTACATGTAGAAGCTCCAGCTGCAGAACTCCTAAGCTGGGAACCAATGGCTTTTAGATTGTTTGCCTGCTTTGCCCGCCTGCTTTGCCCACGCATGCGAACTATACTCATTGGCTTCAGCTCATTAAGGGGGCGTTTGATTGTCGTATAACTTAAAAGGCCCTACTGTTCCCAGGCATTCCTGACACAACTTGTACACATATCTTTAGTTCTGATTCACCAGTAAACAGTTTTCTTCTGATGAAGCCCTGTGCTGTGTGACCTGACTAAGGAGCCTGACAGCTGCAACTATCATTACCTGTAGGCTTTGGATTGTTGCCATTTATTTAGTTTATTTAGAACATTTTATATACTGCCTTTCCACCTGACCAGGATCCACAAGGCAGTGAACATTAAAAAAATTAAAATATTTGAGCAATTAAAATACAAGTAAAATTATAAAATAAATCAATTAAAACACAAACAACACTAGAAGGAGGGCCAGTAACCATTGTTGGGGTTATGGTAGATGAAACAAAAAAGTCTTTGCCTGTTGGCAAATATCAATAGAGGGAGACAGGGATAGAGACAAGGAGACAGACACATCACATTGACATTGTAAAGTGTGTGTGTGTGTATGTGTGTAGGTTAAAACTGGTTTAGATGTGTTTCTATAAACAGGAAAGATGAGGGATGTTCATGTTCAAAATTGCAAATGTCCTTATCTAAGGGATTTTCAATCTTGACTTTGTTTAGGTCATTAAAATCTAACACAGAAATGGTAAATTATTGTTTAAATATAATTGAGTCATATTAGAAACCACATGCCATCAATACTGAATTATTAATGGAATGTAAATTGAGACTTTGGATTTAATTGTTACAGTGGTTTAATTGTTGGTTATGTTAGATACATGTTGTTGTAACCCACCCTGAGCCTGCTTGCAGGAGAGGGTGGGTTAAAAGTCAAATAAAATAAAAATAAAATAAATATACTCTGAGGTATCTGGATCAAAAAGGCCATAAAAGGTCAACACTTTTTGTTTATCGCATCCAATTGTTGTTTTCTTCTTGTTTCTTCAGTGTGTCAAAAGTTTACCATACTTTGCTTCAAATTCTCAGAACTAAATAATTTTATTCTATTAATCAATAAGAAAACTACATTGCCAGTGTACAAGACATTATGGAACTCAACAATCTGAGTGTTATATTTGTTGTACCAAGATTAGACCTGATCATAATACAAGTAGCTGTTAGTTCTATACAAATCATGAAAAGAGGGGTACCACTGTTTCATTCCCTTTTGTAAAGTGAACTCTTCAGATTTTTAACTGATTGATAGTATCTCAGTAGTTGATATTTTATAGAATTGTTGCTAAAATTAAAGTGTTGGAAAGCAATGAAGTTAGAGAGTTCAGAGAGCAGAAATTTCCATCCAACTCTACCAAAAGCTTTTTCAGTCTCAACAAACATCAAGGTGTTTTTCTTGCTCCTAATTGTTGATTATATTCAAAAGCCTCTCAATACTCTCAGATATCCTAAAAAGTATCATACCCTTCTAACCCTACTTACTTCAATGGAGTTAGAAGGGTATATTGCACTGTAAATCTGTAAGATTCAATAAATCTTCTGTCCTTCCCTTGTTTGTGCATAATTAATAGCATCCCTTTATACCATGAGTTAAATACTTTATGCTAAAGAAATATACATTTCAAAAGTTAGTGGTACAGATAAAGAGTTAAGAAAAACATTGCAGTATTCAGAAGGGAGAACTGTTTACTGTTCATTATTTTATTATTTTACTTTAATTGTTGTCTTTATTACTTCTTGTAAGGATATTATTCACTCAAGAAATTATTTATGTTCTTCATTCAATTTGGCAGTCTATTTTGATAAGGAAATCAACCAGATCGGTAAAATATGGACATTCTAACTTATTTAAATATTCATAAGATGTCAGAAATTGGGCTAGAAACACTAGAATTTCTAAAATTCTTCTTCAGGCTATAGAAATAAGTTGTTTTCATTCTGAAGCCCAACATTTCTCAAAAGTCTTTTCCTTGAGAAAAGGTTCTCATGACTATTCATTAAGTCAAGCAGAAGGGTAGGAAGGTTTAGGAAGTCACTACCTGCCTCTGAGCATCTGTAGAATGAAATTCTGTAAAATTGCTTCTCCTCTCTTCAAATTTCTCTTTTTTTGTCAAAACAGAATTGATTTGAAAGAGACTCCAGATTCTTAAAAAGAGGAAAAGAAGTATACTGTTGAATTTCAGGGAGAAACTGGGTAAGGAGGAATTAAAAGAATTCCTCGACAATGCTGTTTAATGGTCAACTTGTTTTTATGAACCTGCTCGAACTCGCTTATTTTTCTGGGATCACTTCTGTTTTGTTTTTGTTTTGCTTGATTTGGCAAAATAATATATTAATACCCCAGTAAAGTTTTTACTTCCCTTCCAAATGAGACCACAATCAACTTCAGATGTGGTATTAACATGAAAATATTCCACCAGATAATTAGCTATTTTCCGAACAATTTTATCATCTTGAAGAGTATGAGTGTTGCAATATAGGTATTCAATGCCAAATCTGATATGTCTGTCATAGAAAAGGTTATGGAAAAATATATTTTTAGACTTCATTTGCAGATGTGAAGTCAAATGTGATGGATAACTTCTGGCTGTTTTTGCAAATACATTGGATTTGTATTTGTTGTGTTTTCCTCTTCTTTTACATGTAATTTATGCATGCACAAAATTAAATTTATCAGTTTTCTACTAGGGCCACATTATGTTATTTGTGTTAGGTTTCTTTGTTGCATTTGTGTCGTGCTGTTCTTTCAAGGAGGTTAGGCAAGCATGGATGAAGTTATCCCAGATTATAATCACAAAGGTAGCTCATGCTGAGATTTCTTTAAAACTTTATTTTTATTGTTTACAGCAGAATGTGGACTTGAATCTAACTCTCTGTCAGTCCTGGTGTGAGAAAAATGTTAGTCCCAATAGAGAGCCTGGATGTTGGGATCATTTGGGGTAGCTTGCTGATGGTCACCTTGCCCCTCAATGCCCCCTTTCTCCCATCAGCCAGTGAAGGAAAACACTACTTATGATTTGAGACCCTTTATCTTTTTCCCCTCTGGATGGGAGTGTGAATTTTGATCACAAAACTGATTCACAGGGAAAACATTAAGCCTCCCCCCAGCCCTTATGCTGCAATCAGATCCTCACAGCTCCCAAGGTTTCATTTCAAATTTAAAAATTTATCACAGGATTAATCATAAATCTCTAGCATCATTTCTGGTCTGACTTTCTGCAGAGACTCTGCAGGCTGGCTGTGGGCCATTTAGCTTGATCTTTAGCAATTTGCGGTCATTGCCTTTCCCCACAGATGACTCTGTACAGGCTCAACTACAGTGTTCTGAACAGAGAAGGAGATGGTCACAAGCAGAGGTGTAAACTTGGAAAAAATGCAGAGCTCAAGCTGAAGAAGGGGGAAAAAGAGGTACTGTTGGACCAAAAGAACAGAGAAAAAGTACTAACCAGGGTGCCAGAACATGTGGATACCATTGTGGGATATGGTCGAGACAATGGTAAATAGGGAACATTGCAGCTGCTTGTAAAAAAATCTGCCCTCAGGTCAATAGGTCTCTCTGAGGCTCCAAGTCTTTTGTACTTGGGACAGTCAGTAGGACTAATTTCTGAAAAAGCATATTAAAAATGTGAGCATTCCTAGGGAGTATGTCATCATACTGTAGTGTGCAAATGGTAGAGCAAATGATGCCCCCCAGAGCCATTTCAGCTCAGGAAAACAGTATAGGGTGTAGGCAGAGACCCCTTCTCCAGGCCATAATCCTGAGCCACATTAAGCTCCAGTTTTCCCTCAAGGAACATTTGGCATGACACAATTGGAGTCAGGTTGGGGGAACCCCAACCAAACTTGTAACCAAACATCTCATCTAGTTTGGTTCTCAACTTTATCTGTAATACAAGGTTCATTTTAAACAGATGGATACATTTCAAGCATAACACTTCAGCTTGGTAACTGGGCCAGGGCTGCTGAGGGAGGGACTAGAGGGACAATCATTCTGGGAATGCAGGTCAACCTGGAAACCAATGGAACTGGGGAAGTCTTGTGGTTTGTTTTCATATGATGTTTTGATTGGGGGAAGTTCTGAGGAAAGCTTGGGGGGCCCACAGTGGCTCTTGGCAGCCTTGAGTTGGGCACATTATATGTTTCTGAGGCTTATTGTTTTTCAGCTGCAAATACAGCTTTGTTTTTCAGAATATTTATGGAAATTATACAAAAATTGTAAATAGACATTATCTGTTGTGGAATCAGTGGTTAGTCTTAGGTTCATTACTTCTCTTCCAGCCTCAGTTTTCTTCACCTGTCAATTGAAATATTCATTGGTTGCTTATATAGCTCTCCTGATGCAATTTTATGGTTCCTTTACTTTATGTGAACTGTAGTAATTAATGGATTAGTACTTCCATAGGGAGGTCATCCCATTGTATATCCCATGAAGCTCTTCCATCTCATCCACTATTTTGTTACTCTCTCTGGTTAGAAGACCGGGTCTCTGGTTAAACGATAAAACAGAACTAGGGTACACAAGTCTTAAATTGCCCAACCTGGCACTAGATTGCAAAGGCAATCCAGGATTAGTGCAAGCCATACATAGGTTGATCCTGCATTCCACAGGGAATTCTTGAGCCTTGAATTTATATTTGGTCATGAACATGTATTATTATTACTTTCCATTATTATTCTTTTTAAAGATAATTATCAATTGAGTATGCTTTCTGGAAATTTTGACAGAAATCTGTTTGGTCTTCAGGATGGGCCTGCTTCCCCAGATAGATCCCAGGAAACACATTTTCAGGTAGATTTTTAAAAATATCCCTATCATTATGCTCAAAAAGAACTGTGTGGTAGAGACAGTTCTGTGAATAAAAGATATTTGTCATTTATTGGGCAGTTTATTGTTCATGTGTGATGTCTTTTTTACAGCCAACTAAGCAAGGGTCCAGAGTCCTCTTCAAAGAGGCCCTCCATCTATAATAAGTATCAATCCATCATAATGCAAGTAAATATCCAACAGAGACCTTGCAGATTTAATTTATCTCTGCTTATTTGTTAGAATTAACCACACCACATGAATAAAGTCCTTTTTGGTATTTCTACTGATCTGCAACTGGAAAAGATCACAAAATCTACTAAACAGAATTCTCGTTATATATAAAAGTCTTCTAATGACATAAATGTGTTGTCTTAACCAATTACACTCTGGCAGACATGCAGAAACAAGAACTAAAACATCAAACCTACCAGTCAGTTCCAAAGCCATTGATATTTTAAAAGCAACAACAACAACAGACACGCATAAGTACATGCAAATAGAGGAAAGCATGCTACTTTTGTTGTGTGATATAAATGAGCTGATCAAGATCAGAAATGGAACTCTTATAATGAGCTAATCAAAACATGCTGAATTAATCTGAAAGATTTCACATGTTGTTTAAAACACATATGGATGCCTCATATTCCATACTGCTATTATGTCCCTATATTTATTTATCTGTCTCAAAATGTATGCTATCCTTTTGTCCAATAAACATATAAAACAGCTCAAAAATCAAATATAAAAAATTAAATATGTCAGAATACAAACAAGAAACTAATAAACTATAAATCATTGCAGCAATAATTGATCAATATTCAAAATAGCAACAGGAACCAACCACTCAGATAAACTGGAAATACAACATTGTATCTACATGATGGTGCCACATGAACAGCCTTGGGTGGAGAGGATTTAAAGGACGAACTCTGTCCTTTGTTTAGGAAGGTTTATGTTATTTATTTTGAGAACAGAGGTGAGAACATAGAGCTTATATGGGGAGAAGACTGGACTTTGGAATCAAAATGTTTTAGAAACCCACAAGACTAGAGCTGGGTTTTATTGTCATAGTGTACACTTCACTCCAGATTTCCAGATGATTTCTCCTAGGAGATGTTCCCCACCCCAAGTGAGAAAATTGGTTATTCTTTATTTTGAAGCATATAATTAAAATTAATTCAGCACTCATGGATTTGTAGATATAGCTTGTTTATGTATTTGTTTGTTTGACTTACACACTTGATGACTGTTCATATCTCAGAAAGTCCTCTGGGAAGAAATTCTAACCTCATCTACTCAGAAGTAAATCCAATTTTTATCCAGGAAAGTGTTCTTTGAATTCCATCCTCAAGTCCAAGACAGATGTGTTTGATCCTATTTGGAAGTATTATCTCTTTTTTGCTAGAGTTGGCATTTGATGTTTAAGCTTTTCAACTGGTAATGAAGTTTTGCATGCAGATGCAGCATAAGGATAGCTGACACTTTTCAGATGGGATAATTAAATGGTCTAAGTTTATTTATCAGTCATAGGGGATCTACAGTGCTTGCAGGCCCACCCCATTTCAAAGCTTGTTGCAATGCACAATGGCATAGCGTGGGTTGCTAGCATGCAAAGCAAGGCAAGTATTGCACCCTCTAACCTGTGGACTGTTTGCACTCCCTGAGTCCCTTCTACCAGTCCAGTATTAAACCCCTTACCCTCCCAAGCACATGTATTGTATTTTAATTGTATTGTATTGTATTTTAATTATACTGATATAATTAAAGTGTAATGAATTAATACAATCATACTCAAATGTATTTAAAATTGCCTGGTTTTAATTTGTGCAATTTTTTCAATAGTATTGAAATATACATTGAAATCTCCCTCAATTGATAGTATTTCTAGGTTACTCAGTCTTTCTTGGCTCATTGTAGATCTCTGATACATTTTGATTTATGTAAGTTTTGAGAAACTTCTTTCACAACTGGCAGTTGAAATAGTGATAGTTAAAAAAATCTTAATGTCACAACAAGGTTAGTCAGACTCTCTTGCAGCTTCCACTTGTACACCCACTGAAGCAAATCTAAAGCTGTCCAGTTAGCAATCTGCTCATCAGTAGCGGTGTGCAAAAAAAAAAAAAATTGTCCTAATTCAGTATGGCCAAATCAGTCTGAATCTGATTCAACTGGCCGAAAGACCCCCCCATGCCACTTTTGGCTATTTAAGCCAATTCGGGGCTCATTTGACCAGCTGAATCAGATTTGGCCAGGGACCCTCGGGCAATCCTTCCCTTGGCTTGCCCGGGCTCCTGCAATGAAGGGAGTGTGCCATCTCTGCAGTGCGACTGGAGGTTTAAAGATTAAATCTCCCCCTAGTCGCGCCGCAGATGCGGCACGCTCCCTTCATTGGGAGAGAGCAGGAAGGCATTTAAATGCCTCCCCATTCCTTCCTTAGCTCGCCCGCCCAAGCTCACCCTCATCATAGGTTGCAAGCAGCCGGCCAGTTTGGCTGAACTGTCTTTCAGCAGGCTGTGCATATCCAGGATACCCAGAGAGCAGATAGGGAATGAAAGCAAACACACAGCCTAATCACAAGGGGTTGAATCACCTGAAAGCTCAAGTCATAGTTTGGGTTCCCACCACCTAGATGGCGTGCCCTCTCTCCTCAGACAAGAAGGATGAAGTCCAGGGCCCAGGGCTGCTGACACACCTTGGAGATGGCAAAATAATCCAGAGGCTGCTCCCCCCATCTCAGTCCTGCAGCAGCAATAAAACTCTGTGATTGACTCCAGGCTTCAGACTGACCCACACTTGTGGAGGAGTCGTGCTCCACTCATGCTTCCTTCTACCCAACCCGGTCCAGAACAAGGCCAGGGCCATTCAGCAGCAGTGGGGCATTGTTGGGGGGGCACTCTGCTCCAAGATGGCCCCAACACTTCCCCCTCAACCCAGAGACTCACCCTTAAATTCGGGCTCTGAGCCTCCTCTGCTCCTTGGACAAGGATTCCACATCCCACTGCCTGGCATCCTCCAAGGTTGTCTTAGCCATCTTGCATGCTCCGAGCATCTGCCACCTGGAAACCCACCAGGCAGCTCCTCCATGAGCCTGGCCAGCATCTCCACTATGCGTCTTCAGGTGAGAGGAGGCTTCTTGCAGCCAGGTCCCCCCCCCAGTGCTGTTGCAGCTCTCCTTCCATCCCTCCCCCTGGCCAACTGGTGCTACATCTCCATCACCCCATCTCTGGGAGGATTTGCCCTGGCACTGGGTTCATCCCGAGAAAAGGGACCTTGACGGAGACTCTCTCCCCCTCTCTCCCCACGTTGGGCTTTTCCCAGGGCTGTCACCTCAACAGTTTCAGCCTCACAGGGAGCACAACCTGCCCGCCTGACCAGGCCCCTAGCATGTACCAGAGCTGATGGGGGGGCTTTCTTTTTTCCTCTTGAAAATTTTGTGCCCCTAAGAACTTTGCACCTGGGGCAACCACCCCTGTGCCCCCCCATGCTATGCCACTGGCAATGCAAGCAATTGGTGGGAATGCAAAATAGTCAAGCCTCTTCTGTTTGTGTATCCCTGTATTTCCAGATGAAGCCACCCTGGCTCTGAGCCTTGAGCCATCACATATGTACAGCTCAGAGTCCTACTTGTCAAGCCTTCATAATGCTTGAGGGACGTGTTCCTGTCCCCCTTGCCCCCTAATGGTGTCCTGCAATGGGTTCCTGTCCCAGTTGCTTGATGGCATCAAGGCTCCAGGCCTGGTCTGAAGATTATCCCTTCTCCTTATGAAACAATACCTCAGGGTGTTCACCTGATTAGTACTGCATACTAGTCAAGCAACTGTACCTGCATCACTGCTGCAGTAGTGGGATACTGATAATGTAGAAATTGCTGAAGACCATGGATTTCCTATTACCATTTTCAGAGTAGAGTAGATAAAAACAAATTCTTACTCAGCCCCCCAAATGGGTGACCAGCTTGCACCTACTCTGCAAAAAAAGGGAACGTAGGTGTGTGCCTCCATCAATGACGGAACAAAAGAAGGGGGACAGAGTGGACAGCAGCCTTCAGGGTGAGATTGAGGCAGCAAACCCAGAGGCCCTCATTTCTTTCCCCTGTACTTATATTCCACATGGTGGTCTGCTGATGGTCCCTGCCAGCCTCTTGTCTCCAATCTCCTGGGTCAATAGAGGGAGGCAGAGCAGACACCAGCCACATATGGCCTTCCTCTACATCACCCCCAGACACTGCATATAAGGAAAAGCACAGTCCAGATGGCTGAGACTCCTTTCCAGCTAGTCACAGCAAACCCTACTCCATCCCCTTCAGCTCTATGATGGATGGGTGCTGGAACAGTCTTAGTGTACACATTAATATAACTTTAAACCACACTGTACGCACAAGAAGAAGGAATGTATATGCAACAACATACGTGGCTGTATTATCCTCAGACACAGATGTGGCATAATTTTAGGAACTTTTTCAAGTTTTGACATATAATTTGGCAATATTTAATTTTAACAATGAATACTATTATGGAAAGCTGTTTATTTTCATGAGCCAGCAAAAGGCCTGTTAGCATGACTGAATGAATTGCCCAGTTGAACTACTGTCTATAGTTGTACAGATTTTATATATCTGTCCTGTAAGAAAAAAAATCAGATTAGTATGGCTATTTGTTTAGATATATCAATATGATCACTGAAATAAACAGGAAAAATAAGAAAGACTCTGCAGAAACAGCAAACAATATTTGCTAGTCTGCAAAGTAAGTATTTGATTAGTGAAGAATTCTCTTGGCAGAACTTTTCAGTAATACATAGTAATTGTACTAAGAAATATACAGTATAAATTGTGTTTTATTGCTGCTTAAGGTGTGGCTGTTCCAGTGAGAATTTGGAGAGGTGGTATAAAATTCCCTGAATAAAATAAAAAGGCTACTTCATTTACTTGAAATCTGCATCTCTGAACTTGACATGTAAGTACGCATTTGATCTCGAGGTACAGCTTTATTGTAGGAGAAACAGTAATGCTTGGCATACCACTTTGTAATCTTCGATTAATTGTAAATCCTTTGGAAGATCTGCTTCAGACTTTGAGAATCACAGTTACAGATTGTCCATAAGAATTCAGCAAACTATTAGATCACAACCAAAAATACCTGCAGAATCTTACTGAGCTTTTTCCACATTGTGCTTTATGGCAGGTTTACAGCACAAAGTTTCAGAAGGCTTCACACTGCTTTCAGGAATAGTCAGTTGTTGCTTTTCATCTGAAGTAATCCTGAGTTAAACCAAAAAGATACTATAGTACATTAAGATAAGAATTTTGCTGTGGAATGTACCAGTCTGTTTTGTTCCAGATCTTCCAGATTCCTTGTTAAAGTGTCTCAGACACTATCTGCTGTTCGCACAATGCAGTAGCACCTTTCACAGCAGTTATAATTTCAGTAGGATATGTTATAAATATCTCTTTCAGGCTTTGGTTATAACTATCAGCTTTGGGCTTTTTCTCTTGTAAATCACAAGGAAGTCCTGTCTTCCCTAAAACTAAAATCTGCTGTAATGTCACTGGGATGAAGATTTCAGCCACAGAAAACTGGCCCGTCTTGAACAGGAAAAAAATGCAACCACATTCTTCTGAGTGAAACTACTGGTCAGTCTAGGCTAATATAGTCCATTCTCAGAGGAAGAACTTTCACAGCCCTACTACCCAATAATAATTTAATTGGAGACTTGTGGGATTCAGCCAGAGAGCTGTACGTAAAGCAGGGTCTCCAACGTTTTTGAGCTTGCAGGAACCTTTAGAATTCTGACACAGTGTGGTGGGCACAATTATAAAATTGCTCAACAGGAGGCAGAGCCAACTACAAAACATCAGAGAATGAGGTCATGTATAACTCTGATAAGTAACTCTTCAACGTTTCAGGAAAAAGCTCTGTTTAACCAGATGCCTTTTAAAATGAACATATTGTTTAATATATTTTCTTGCATATACACAGCTTACCTTTAGTCACATAGTGAAAATCTTTGGACTGTGCTGGCAGCTGCCACCAAAACATCTTTTTAAAATCTCCTCACACAATCAGATTTTCAATGGCTGATCAGAAGCCCTGTTGGGCAAAAGCCACACCTGGCCTGGCCCACTTGCTAAAAATATTTGGCAGATGCCGGGGAAGGTGCCGGCAGGTGCCCATGGGTGCCACACTTGGGACCCCTGATGTTAGGCATATATACTACTGCTGAGCTAACACACTCAGCACTCAAGGATGTGTTTCCCATTAACATACATAAAGTCTAAAAGTTTAGCAATAATGTTAATAGAACCCAGAAGTTAAATTGCAATGAGAAGAAACATGGCTAGTGGTGGGAATTTCAGAGCTCTTCCTTTCTCTCTCCCCTCAGAAGGAATTATTATTTTAAAAATTAAAACAGATTTCCCAGCCTCCCAGAGCTGTAAGTAAGGAAGCATACTTTTTCTCTAAATTAAAGACCTGGAAATAATACTTAGGATAGAACAGTCACATACATAAGCAGCAAGTGTCACCTATCTGTCCAAGGCTAGTGTCTATTGAAAACTGCACACAATGAAATTACGACATTGAAAACCAATGTAGTTGGATCCAGGCAGCTTTTTTCATTCAGTCTCATCCTATTACTTTCTTTAGTGTGGTCCCTGTACCCCATTGCTTTTGTACATGCAGATCCCATGGTCCCCAACATATTATTTTCTGGTGGACAAAGGGGATCCCTTTGTTCCATTTTTCTACTTCCATCAGAAAAGCTGATTGGATCCAACCTATTGTCTGTACATATAATTGCACAATATGCAATGCAAGCTGATTCATGACTGCTTATAGGTAAATCTCATTGTGTAAACATTTGTGGCATAGAGTTATTAGACATGGTATGAAATCAGACATGCATTTTAATTCTCTGTTGCCCTGTCTCTAATTGATCCAGAGTATTTTGGAGCAGAGAATACTGATCAGACTCACCCCATTAAGCACTCTTCAAAGAGCTTTTACCACATTCTTTTTTTAAATCATTTTTATTGCTTTTCTAAAAACTGCACAGAAAACCAGGGGAGCGGCAACTACAAACTATGGAAGAAAGTAAAGTTAACCACTATGCGGGGAGGTAGGGGTATAAGTCTAATAAAAACCCAAGAAGCGGTGATCATATAAAGTTTACAATCATTTTTTACACCTTAATACTATATAAGTGCAGTATAAATGGAAAGAGTTAGTAAAAACATCCGGAACTGTTGACTGTATAAAGAACATCTGAGAATCTGCTAAAAGTAAATTGAAATCAAGCTTTAGTGATAAAAGTTAATGTTTATCTTTCTTTTTTCTGAGATTATAATCTTGGTTGGCTTTAGGAGTTTTAGAAGCCGCTGCCCCTAATTCCAAGTCAGATTCTTCTTCAGTAGATGATAATGAAATTTCTCCATGGCTTTTCTGGTCTCTATCCATTGTCATCCTCCCGAGGCTTTGCTGGCTTTTCTGTCTTTTGCAACTGATCCAAAAAGTCCTTAGCCTTTGTGACAGAGTTAATCCTTTCTTTCTTATCATTATATTTGAAGAGAATGCCTTCTGGAATAATCCATTTGTAGGGGATAGGTGTCTTTTGCAGAAATAAGACATGAGGTGCGTTCAGACAGCGTGCTGGGAGCAGTGTAAATTGCTCCAGTCTGATGTGGGGGTTTTTTAACCAGGAGAATCGTGATCACACTGACCTTGTTCTGGATCCCTGTGCAGCCAGATCACTCCCCGCCGGGGGCATGCATTGGTAGCTTTTTTTCCCCTCTCAGCTTGAGCATGCGCACAGGAAGCCATCTTTAGAATTAAAATTTTCGTGCATGCGCAGAACAGCAATTTCCACAATTCCCTTTAAACTTTAAATGGACACTTTAAATGAAACTTTTACCCCCGAAATTGGCCTCCGTGAGATCCTGAACTTGTCTAAATGCTTAAACTAGGCACCATTCAAATTTTGCTTTTACTAACTTAGGAGTGGAGCTCCGCCCATGCACATACCACTGAGGCTTAAGAAAAAAAGGCTGATGAAAGAAAAAGGCTCCCCTCCAGAGGGGAGGGGGTTGAAGCACCCAGAATTGGCTTAACATTGGAGCAATCAGATGACAGAAAAGTGCGGCTCGAAACGGAGACTCAGGAAAATACCACTTGAGTAAGTGGTATCAAAATACTCCAGTTTAAAGGGGGTTTGAGCTGGAAAGTGATGGCTGGGGACGGTGCACAGATGTTGGGTGTGTGAACGCACACATAAAATCCATTCCTGAAGCGTGCTGAAAGTGGCCCATCTGAATGCACCCTAAGTCTTTGTATTTCCTCCTCTTCGTTCTTATTTCAAAGGGAATGTCTTTTAATACTTTAATTCCTCTGTCATTGATTTTCAGGGTGGTTCCATTAGTCACTAAGTATCTGATATCTGATGTGCTTTTTGGAGAATTTCACATAAATTTCACCAGGCAGATTATTTTTCTTGACGTATTCTGAATATGTCCTATAGGCCATATCCATCTCGCTTTGAAGAAAATCCATTTTTAAATCTGCAACTGGTCCCAAGGCATCACTTAAAGTCTTTTTGAGGTCTTCTCCTTTTGCCTCTGGAACCCCTTGAAATCTCAAAATATAGTGTGACTTTTCCATTTGAAGCTGTAGCAGTTGGAATTCATTGGAGGTTCTCTTTTTCTCCCCTTTCTCTACACATTTTTGAAGCTTAATAGTTTTGGCATCAACTTCCTTGACTGCTATTGCTGTTTGCCATTTGCTTGGTATCATTCAGTTGACTTTGTAGAGTTGCAAAATTCTGGTTAACAGTTGTCATTTGGTCCAGCAGGGGTTGCAATGCTGCTGCAATCATATTAGGGAAGTCTGTAGCCACTTCCAGTCTTGTGACTGGAGTGGCTGGACTGCTATTTTCTGAAGGAGATTTCGTTTTTGGCGCAACTTTCCTTCCCACCATCTTATCCATTGTTTACTTTTCAGAAAAGTTTTAAAAGTCTGTATTGCTTGAGAAAATTTAACATTTTCTCTCCAGTGTTCTTTATATCAGTTGTTATTTGCTTATAATCCTCCCCACCCCTTAAAATACTCTGGAATCAGTTTTTGTTTATCTGCAGAGTAAAACCTCCATGCCACTTTTCTTTGCGGGGGGGGGGTATCTTCGCTTATCTGTTTGTCCGGATGTTTTGCTTTAATGAAGAAAAGCTCACACTTCATTGTGGATCATATGCAGAGGTAAGAATTTTGCTCGATCACCGTTCACTTGTGCCAGTGTGTGCCTCTAACGCCATTGCTGGTTCTGCGGTGGTGAAACTGCCGGAGCTCAGAAGCACCTCAATTCCTTGGCAGCATGTCTCGAGAGCAACACCTCTCACACTGCATGGCTGGGGGCCCCCTGCAAGGGCCCTGAGGTGGTGCAGACAATCGCATCCCCTCCCATTCGCCGGGTCATGGGCTGCATCCCCTGGAGGTCCAGAGGAATGCGTCCGCCATGCGGGTCACCAAAACTGGAAGTCCTTTTACCACATTCTTGAGTAATCAGATGCATATCAGACCCAAGGGCCAAGGAGTGTTGCCGTCAGCCATTTTTAAAAATAGTTTCTCCTTTGAGCATGCCCACAAGCACAGCTATGCCTCCTGGGATATATAGTTCATGGGGCCATTGGCCATTTTTAAAAAAATTGTCCTCTGGGCATGCACACAAGTGCTGATCAGCCTGCTGGGACATGTACTCTCCCTCTCTAAATTTACCCCTTCCCCAAAGCACAGGAAAAAGCTGAAGTACAGGGGCATTTTTATTTTAAAGTTTTTATGAAGAAAACAAAGTTTAGAGCAGTCCCTGTGGGAAAAGGGGAGAGAGAGAGAGAGAGGTGTGAATATGCAGTTGAGCACATTTTAGGGTGTGTTTTGTAGCAGATTAGGTAGTTTATGTTAGTCGTCAGCACAGGAGTTCATCTGTTTACAGCTTGTGAGGGCTAGCATTGGCTGGCCATCAGCGATTTGAGGTTTCTATGTAAACCACTGTGGTAGCAATGCCTGGTCAGCAAATTCTGGTGCTCTTGGGGCGGGGAAAGTTTAGGCAGAGTTTCAAGGGAAGGGTTCAGAGAAGATGGCTTGGCATCCTTCCAGCCTTCAGCCCAGCCCAAGGCTGGTTGGCAGTGGAGCCAGGATGGAATACCCCCTCCGTCATTGGTGTTGTGCAAAGCCAGGTCTATCAACAATAAGACCACCATCCTTTGGGACTTTATGTTGGAACAACAGGTTGACCTGGTGTGTGTGACCAAGACTTGGGTGCGGGATGGGGAGACTGTGTTGCTCTCCCAGCTTGCCCCACTGGGTTTCTCGGTCCTTCACCAATCACGAACTAAGGGGTGTGGGGGGGGAGTGGCTATTTTCATTCGGGAGGTTTACTCCTTCAGGGCGCTCCCTCTGATTGAGATTGCAGGCTTAGAATGTGTTGGCCTGATGCTGGAGGCTGAGGAGAGTTTGGCGATCTGGCTGGTGTACCGACCACCTAACGCTCCGGCCAGTAGCCTGCCATCCCTGCTGGAGGGCGTATCAGGCTGGGCATTGGAGTACCCTAGGCTGGTAGTCTTGGGTGACTTCAATGTCCATGCCAATGACACGGCCTCCAGCCGGGCTACAGACCTAGTGTCGTCCATTGGCGGTGCCGGGACTCTCTCGATTTGTATTGGCCCCCACGCATCGGGCCGGTCACAAGCTCGATTTGATCTTTGCAGCTGGGCTGACAGTGGACCGGATCACTGCAGAAGCAGTGCCATGGTCGGACCACTATGCCCTGAAGGCCCGTCTGAATGTTCCACCCCGACCCTGTTTAGGCAGCAAGCAGATTTTGGCTTGCTCACAAAGTCAAATGGACCCTGTGTGGCTTCAAATGACTCTGTGGGATCCGAGGCCTCCTGGCGGCTCGTTGGATGAGCTCGTGGAGGACAGGCATTACCGGCTCTCTGTGACCATCGATGAGATCACTCCCAGGCATCCTCTCTGCACTCGTGTTAGGCGTGCGCCCTGGTATACTCAGGAGCTTCAGCAGCTGAAGCAAGAGCTGAGACAACTTGAGAGACAATGGCACCGCACCTCCGACAAAGCATCAAGAACGTCTTATAGGACATTTGTGAAATCCCTTCCTCAACCGCGAGGACCTGGCAACAATGATCCACACGATGGTCACCTCGAGGCTAGACTACTGTAACATTCTCTACATGGAGCTGCCTTTGTCACAAACCTGGAAGCTGCAGCTAGTGCAGAATGCCACGGCGAGGCTGTTGATGGGTATCCGTAAGTGGGAGCACATCCGGCCGGCGCTGAAAGCACTGCACTGGTTGCCTATAGTGTACCAGATTCACTTCAAAGTGCTGGTTTTTACCTTTAAAACCCCATATGGTCAGGGTCCAACATACCTAAGGGACCGCCTTTCCCCACATGTTCCCCCAAGGGCACTACAGTTGGGGTCGAGACATCTCCTGGTGGTTCCAGGCCCGAGGGACATCAGGCTTGCTGGGACCAGGGCCAGGGCTTTTTCAGTGGCGGCTCCTACCTGGTGGAATGAGCTCCCGGAGGAGATCCAGGCCCTGAGGGATCTTGTGCAATTCCGCAGGGCCTGCAAGACAGAGCTCTTCTGCCAGGCCTTTGAGTAGGAGCTGCCGCCATTGCCCCTGCGCTACCATCGTGCTACATTGGCCCTGGCAACCATCCTACGGTTGTTTGCATGGTATCAGTGCTGCTGAATGAGTCCATCTTCCCTATGAGCACCATGCCATCGTGTACTGAAGATTCTGAATATTGAGAGCACATCTATTTTTGTATTTTGTTTCTGTATGTTATGGATTTTACTTGTTTTAATTGTTTTATCTTGGCATAATTGCCTTTTGTGAGCCGCTCTGAGCCCGTTTTGGGGGAGGGCAGCCTATAAATTTGAACAAATAAAATAAAATAATAAATAAATTTTGCTAACTAGTAAAAAAAATGGCAGCTGGAAAACAAAAGACGAGTTGGACCTGTCTGATGGCTTGGGTGTGCAACAGAGCGATCAGACAACAGGAAATCCAGTTTGAAACCAGCTCAGCCCAAAAGGACCAGACTTTCACAGGTATCAAATAAACATGCAGTAAAGGGGGGGAAGACAAATGGGGCACAATAGACAGATGTTGCTGTCTGATCATGCATTTTAAATCCATAAGGGAACAGCAATGGCAATGGATTAAACTGTACGTCTGATCACAGCCAAAGACTGGGGAGCCCTAAATTCAACCCCCATTCAGCTATGAAGCCGAGTGGTCCTTGGCTAGTCCATCTCTTAAGTAGCCTACCCAATGGGATAAAAAGGAAAGCCCATATATGTTGCCATGAGCTCCTTGGAGGGATTAACTATGCTTGCTGCTGTGGCTTATTCCTGCGTAAATGTGCATAGGATTGCAGCCTTTATGTAATAATGGTAGTTCATTGACCTTAGACTCTTCAGACTCCTATTTCTTAACCATAGGTGGCCAAAAGTCCTTCATCCCTCACCCTTGGCAGCCTCACACTGGCAGCCAATTGCTGCCTGAAGACGCTCACAGCCCCCTGAGCAACTATATGCAACTAATTAGAAGTAGGAGTATTCATAGCATTGCATCTGTTATTGTTTTTTTCCATTACAGTATTTTTCCCTTTCTATTTTTTTTTACCCAAAACTACTTCTCCTTACACTAAATTCTTTTCTTCTTCTATAATGAACAGAGCGCTGCAAAGAAAACCAGTTCTTCCACTTAGCAGAAAGCAAAGATCCCTCTGAGTCTTGGAAGTATGTACCTTAATTCTGGATGCAGAACATGTTACTCAGCCTGGAGAATAGTACAAAGCAATACTAATTCATGTATGGTATAGTGTGGTATAGTAGTTAAGAGTGATGGACTCTAATCTGGTGGTGTTTGATTCTCCATTCCTCCACATGAAGCCTGATGAGTGACTTTGGGCCAGTCACAGTTCTCTCAGAACTCTCTCAGTCCCACCTACCACACAAGGTAACTGTTGTGGAGAGAGGAAGGGAAAGCGGTCATAAGCCACTTTGAAGACTAAGGTAGAGAAAAAAGGTTATAAAAACCAACTCTTCTTCTTTGCCTCCAAACTAAGTATGACAAGCAAAATGCATGTACTTATAGTCCAGCAATCCCTTTTTATGTAGGAAATCCTTAAGTTGTAGAGAAGATGAAGAGTGGAGAGGTAAGATTGGGGACGCGGTGCTTCATTGTTTCCTTGCATGGTTGTTTCCCACTCTAAATTTCACACAGGCACACATGGCTTTTAAATGCATGTTTCTTTACATGTAAAGCACTGTATGGGGAGAAGCAGTTAAAGGGCAATTTCAAGCGGTGAAATGGCAGGTGGTAAAGGACCAAGTGCTTAATCTCTTCCATCATCTCTTCACTCCTGAGCACTCCCACAGAAACAACTTCTGACTGTTTTGTTGTGCAACCTGTACACTGGACAAGAGGCTACTCTTAGGAGAGACCTTGGAGAAACAGTTTACAATTGGCAAAGGTGCCAGACAAGGATGTATTTTGTTATCCTCTGTTCAATCTATATGCAGAACATATTCTAAGAAATGATTGAGATGAAGGCAGAGTGAAACTTGGTGGAAGGAACATTAACAATTTGAGATATGCAGATAATACCACAATACTGGCAGAAAATAGTGAAGATGTAAAACGACTGCTGATGAAAGTTAAAGCAAAGCAGTATTACAGTTTAACATCAAGAACACAAAAGTAATGACTATGAGTTTGAAATCCACTATCAAGAGATGAAACAGATTGTTAGAATTACTTAAGCAGATTCATTAATATTGTTGTCTTGGCTGATTACAGTTCCCATAAAAGAAGATATTCTCACCAGATCATATCATTGGACTTCATTTTTAGAATGGATGTTGTGAAACAGTTGTGTTGAAAAGAAATACATTCATACTTGGTGCTACACTTGGTGAAATTTCTGGCCATTTTGGGGAATATAGAGAGAATGGGATCCATATTCATGGGGCCAGCTGCCCAAAATACCTATTTTTTCCTCCATTACTCACTGGTTTCAGAGTTAGGATGACTGACTGCAGCTCTTGAAATTGACTTGGGAAGTTGTGATCCAGATGGGCTGAGAGAACACTGTCTACTGACAGCTGTACTGTACACTAACTGAGAGAGTGTAGAAAACATTGCTCCCCAGCAGGCTCATGCAGCTTAACTCCATGAAGCATCAAAAGCAAAAGCCTAAAATGAACTGAACTGTACATGAAACTAAAACACCAAGCTGAGGGCAAAAAAACAGGTTTTAAATTTTTTGGAACTTTTTCCCCTCTCAAGTGTCAGATTGCAATGAATAATGCATCTAAAGAATCCTTCAGTTCTCAATTCTGAATAACAAACAAGTTAATCATGTCAGACACGCCACCACTGAAGCATCTCATTGGTTCTGTGCTTGCTGTTTCTCTTGCCCAATTTATTGTAGGAACAAGTTGGGGGGGATACACAGGAAATACACAGCTGGGATAGTTCATAAGTTTGGCTTCCATTTTAAGCATGGCAAACTGTGTGTAGTGCTGTGTGCTTCCTCAAGTGGGCCACAAAGAAACCCCCAAGAGCTGATTGGGATAGGGAAAAGCAAGGGGAGGGTTAAGAGCTCCAAAGTGTCAAATTTCCCTCTCCACTTGAAAGGAGGCTGGTACGAGGCCTCCCTTCTTTTAAAACTGTCTGTTTTGTTGTGCCTTTTCTATCATAACTTGAACTTTCATTCTGTTCTTTTATTTCTTTTCTTTTCTGTTCTGTTCTTTTCTTTTTTTATACAGTTATGGCATGTAGTTTTAAGTTAAGTAGATTGATTAAAATTAAAATTGTCATTATTGTGAATCACTTTGTGAACCATGAGGAAGATGCTGCAGTAAAATTCAGGAAATTAACAAATGTTAAATCCTCCCTCATCCCTTAAAATCAAACAGAATTCCCCTTCCCAACAGCTATTTATTAAGCAAAGAACTATAGAGTGTCTGTTCATGAGTTGCTTAACATCATGTCTAGCTTGACTCTTACAGTTATGTTACAGGGACAAATTTGCCATAAATTGGGCTGATGGAATAGCACATTTTAAAGCATGTATTTTTAATCAGTAGAATTATTGTTTTCCATCACTGTTTGTATGAACATATCTTTTACTATCAGAACATTGGGCCATGGTCTTTGGAAATGCATAACAGCACAAACTATGATCAAAAACTAGTGAAAAGTTTAAACTCTTATTAATGGTTAAAGGAAAAGACATGGCTGCTCATTGGAGAATCAGAGGTTGAGTTCAAACTGGCAGTTTGAAGCGTGAGGGAGTCATGGCAAAAAAGACCCAGAACAAACTGTTCTGGGTTTTCCCAGTCACACTGCACAGACTGATGCAGGAGCATACTGGGGAGGAGGCGCAAGGAAGCATTCACACTGTTGGCCCACCCCTGGTTGAGGCACGACTGTAAGGCACAGCTTTCTTTTTGGTAATCCGGAGATATGTGCATATGTGATTATGTGCTTATATGCATAAGCAAAAATCGTGGCTTTTAGCGTTCACATTTCGTTGGTGTGGGGTGGATGTGAGATAATTGCACTTTCCAGGGTTTGATAACACTTTCACCTGGTATCTTTTAAACTCAGGAGGGAAGTGTTACGAGACGGGTTGAATATGGCTGGGGAACGTCTGATAGATGTGCCTGTGTGAATGGCCCCTTTAATCCATTTGTGAAATGTTTCTGAAATGTGCCTATCTCGGGGCAAACTGCCAGTCTGAATTCGGCCAGAATGAAAGGAAAGGAATCAATGAAAGGTATGTTTGTGGTTCAGCAGCTTCTATTCATACAGGAAACTTTCTAAAGTGAAGAACTAATACTCCATGTGTGCATGTATAGAAAGTTACCAGTCAGATAAACAAAAGGCAGGGGTCTTTTTTGGGGGGGAGTGCACCGGAGCAGAACTCTGGGAGTTCAGGAACCAAGCCTCACCCCCAGCCGGCCTCCCTGGGAGTCTTTCAGGCAGCCGAATGTCAATTTCAGCTCCATTATATCCTATGGGCCATTGAAGTCAATGGTGAAAACATAGGGTATATTCCGGGGGGTGGAGGGGAGGGGGTTTGAGGGAGAGGCTCCAAACTCACAGGTAGCTGGTGGAGCCTCTCCCCAAGATACCTACCAAGTTTAAAGAACATTAGATCAGGGGGTCCAATTCTATGGGCCCCCAAACAGGTTGTCCCTATTCCCTCCATTGTTCTCTATGGTGGGAAAAAAACTTTGGAGGGAATGGGGGCAACCTGTTTGGGGGCCCATAGAATTGAACCCCCTGATATAATGTTCTTGAAACGTGGTGGGTATCTTGGGAAGATGCTCCACTAGCTACCCTGTGAGTTTGGAGCCTCTCCCTCAAACCCCCTCCCCTCCAGCCCCCAGAATATACCCTATGTTTTCACCATTGACTTCAATGGCCCATAGGATATAATGGGGCCGAATTGTCGCCGAATTTCTTTCATTCCCTCCTTTCTTTCTCTCTTTTTCCTCATTCCCTCCTTCTTCTCTTCTCTCTTTCTTTCTCTCCTTCTTCTCTTTTTTCCTCCTTTCCCTGTTTCCCTCCTTCTTCCCTCTCTTTCTTTCCCTCCCCTTTCCTTCTCTTTCCCTCTTTCCTTCCTTCTTTCCTTCTCTCTACTCTCTCTCTTTTCTTCCCTCTTTCCTCCTTCTGTAGCTCAACTCTCATGAAAAGAAGTTTAAACTTTAAACCCTTTCTCTCTTAGCTCCCCCACCCAGACCAGCTGGGGAAGGGAAGGGGAGGCTTTTGAAAATGCCTCCCCCACTTTTGCTTCCCCTTCTGACATCACTTCCAGTGATGTCAGGGGGTGTGGCGTATGCTAATAGCCTAATAGCTCATTAGCATACCATATGCTAATGAGCTCCTGCAGCTGTTTTTCTACAAAAAGACCCCTGACAAAAGGCAAGCCCTAGAGTGTATGGGACACTGAATTGTTCCAGGGTTCTTTAACTGTACCATTTACTAAAAATAACTGTCTTACTAGATCCAAGGTTTATCTACAACAAAGATTAGCCAGATGCCTCTGGAGTCACACTAGGGGGAGCAGAATTTGATGACCATTGACTGTTATTTATCTGCAGCAGCTGGTATTCACAGCTAAAATGCCTCTGAATGTAGAGGCTTTAATTAATACCCATAACAATGGCTGTACTCTGAGCACGTCTACAAAAGCTGCCTAAGCAAGTAGACATCGGTGCATATTGTCGGTCATACATCTATGTTACATGTTCTATAATTATGGCCACAGTTCAACAATCATTGGGCTCTGATGTATCTAATTCAGTACAGCAGTATACTTATCAAATCAACCAGTATTTTGCTTACTTGTTTGTTCCAAATAAGGAAAAATACTGTCTTAGGCCTTTTCTGCACTCTCCTTTTAATCCATGTTCACCGTGGTGTCCTCCAAACAATTCTGCACTAAAATCAAATTCAACCTTCTTTTTAATCCAGTTCCCCCCCCCATTCTTATTTATTTATTTTATTTATATATTTATTTATTTATTTTGAGATTGATACCCCGCCCTATCCGGTAGCTCATGGCATTCTGCATTACATTACTTCCCTTCAGCCGTCAGCCTGGTTTCAGCCTGCTGTTGCCCTGGGTTATTTGGATGCTTTTTTGCTGTGGACTTAAATTGCCTCAACTCAAACACAGATAAAAACCGGAATGGCAGGCAAATGTGGAAAAGACTGGCAGCTAATTCCACACTTTAATCACTCTCTGTGTAAAGTAGTATTTCCTTTTATCCATCCTGAACCTACTGCACATTAGTTTCATTGGATGCCCTTGCATTGTAGTATTTTGGGAGAAGGAGAAAAAAATCCCTTTGTCAACTCTCTCCATCCCGTCTATCATGTCCCCCCTTAGTCATCTCTTTTCTAAATTGAAAATATTTCATTACAATCTCTGGCATCTAGAGAGATGTCTTTAGATTCATCCAAAATGAGGTGTCACCCAAGAGAGATTTATCTCTTAGGAAAGAATACAGATCCCAAGGGAGAATACAGAGAACAATGTTGGTATATAGTTGTTTTTCATGAATTCCATCTGTTTCTCATGGAACATTCTTCTATGGTTTCTGCTAGCAGTAAATGTAAATTTAACCCTTGGTATTATTCAGTGAATATCCACTAGACCAGACTTACCATTCTCTAGGTACCAATAGCAGTAGAGAATCTTTGAAATTACTTTTAGAATAAAAATGCTTGCTTACAGTTCAAAACCAGAACTAGCCATTCCAATCTTTTAAAAGTGCATTCTAGATCTCAGATGCAAAACAATTCAATGTTTGGCACACTTCTGCAGAACATTCATTATTTGAATGTTGCCTGTCTGAGGAGGGTCTCAAACAGTAGACAGAGCAGCAACCATACATTGATAATTCCATGATAGCTGCCAAGACTATGCACTACAAGCACTCTATAAATCTTTGGAAGAAACACAGGAGGATTCCAGATCAGATGAATTTGTACAGTTTTAACCACCCCATCTCAGAAGTGATGTCATAAAGCTAAAAAGTGCCAAAAAATAACTAAAAATATCAAGTGGATGTAACAGTTCCTTATGATAAAGGCCTACAGTATTACAGATGTGAATGTTATATAGAGAAATTCCCTCCAGTTCTCAGAACTCTAGTACAATGAGTTTGTCTATTTTAAATCAGTTCAGGACAGGAAAAAACACAAAAACATTTCATGGAGGAAATATTTATCAATGTCTATTTATTTTCATAGCTACATTATGGATATCAGGGACGATAATAGGATGATCATATTTTGTTGGATTTTGTATTGGATTTGAGGACTTCTTCCAATGGACTGCTTCTTAGAAAGGGGTCTGAATTCCATGCATCTTCTATTGATGATTTGGAGTTGGGAGTAAGCAGTGAAGTGGCTAAATTTGTGGATGACATGAAGTTGTTCAGGGTGGTAAAAACCAGGGAGGATTGTGAGGCACTCCAAAGGGATCTGTCGAGGATGGGTGAGTGGGCATCAATGTGGCAAATGGGGTTCAATGTGGCCGAGTGCAAGGTGATGCACATTGGAGTAAAAAATCCTAACTATAAATACACGTTGATGGGGTCCGAACTGGCAGAGACTGACCGAGAGAGAGATCTTGGGGTCGTAGTAGATAACTCACTAAAAATGTCTAGACACTGGCTGAGTTCAGACTGGCAATTTGCCCCGGTAGGGACCCCGGGCCAACGACGATTCAATCCCGGAGTAAATGGGACGTTCGCCTGGCGTCCCCCACCCATAGCCAACCCGTGCTGTTGCGCTTCACTGCCAGATTAAAAAAATACCTGATAAAAGCTGTAGCAAATCCGAAAGCCCGCATGTGTCACGCGTTTTTCCGCTTCCGGGGAGTCTGAACGCGCAGCCAAAAAGCTGGGAGCAACCAGTGTTGGGCAGGAGGCAGCAGCGGTGTGATTGGCTGTGCTCCGCTCCACAGCCGAATTAATGGGGAAACAGCAAATATAGCACGCCTCCGGCGCGGCAGTCTGAACGCTCCCGCGCACTTCCGTCCCATATCTTCTGGCAGAGGCCCCCGCAATGTGAACGGGAAAACCCGGTATAGTTTAATCCAGGGTTTTTTTGCTATGACTGGCTACCAGAGCAAACTGCCAATCTGTACTCACCCAGTGTGTGATTGCAATAAAAAAGGCCAATGCTATGCTGGGAATTATTAGGAAGGGTACTGAAAACAGATCAGCCAATATCATAATGCCCCTATATAAAACAATGATGTGACCTCATTTGGAATACTGTGTACAGTTCTGGTCACCACACCTCAAAAAAATATTATAGCTTTGGAAAAAGTGCAAAAAAGGGCAACTAGAATGATAAAAGGGTTGGAACACTTTCCCTATGAAGCAAGATTAAAGTCCTTGGGGCTCTTTAGCTTGGAGAAATGATGGCTGAGGGGTGATGTGATTGAGGTTTATAAGATTATGCATGGGATAGAGCAGGTAGAGAAAGAGGTACTTTTCTCTCTTTCTCACAATACAAGAACCCATGGGCACTCGATGAAGTTACTGAGTGGTCGGGTTAGAACGGATAAAAGGAAGTACTTCTTCACCCAAAGAGTGATTAACACATGAAATTCACTGCCACAGGACGTGGTGGTGGCTACAAGCATGGACGGCTTCAAGAGAGAATTAGATAAGCATATGGAGCAGAGGTCCATCAGTCATTATTAGCCACAAGGTATAGATAGGGACTCCGGGGCAAGTGATGCTCTGTATTCTTAGTGCTTGGAAGGATCAACAATGGGAGGCCTTCTAGTGTCCTGGCCCCACTGGTGGACCTCATGATGGTACCTGGTATTTTTGGCCACTGTGTGACACAGAGTGTTGGACTAGACTGGCCATTGGTCTGATCCAGAATTGGCTTCTTTTATGTTCTTATGTGTCATCCATTAAAAAACCCTTTCTGTGAAGCCTGGACACTGATGAAGAAATGGGGAGGGATTTCTGTGAGTATTCTATTCCATGATTCTAAGTGGGGAGCTGTGCAATACTATTAAATATTGAATGAAAGCACTTACACTTTGTTGGAAAATGACAGAGGGGACCCAATGAATGACCAGAAAAGAAAGACCAGAAAAGAGGGGACCCCAAAGAATGACCACTATTTAAATGGAACTGAGAGAAACAGCACATCCCTGTTGAGTACAAGATGCCTGACACTACCAACAATGAATGGCCATCCCTATTAGTCAAATACAATAATATTTTAGTGCAAACATACACCTATTCTGTATGTTCAGCATATGAACTTGCTTGAAGACCACTGTCATCTTTGGAAGCTATGCATCAGGTGCCCCCACCTTCTGAGATAAGGCAGGTGTCAACACAGGAGAGGGGTTTTCTTGGTCACAGCACCAATGTTTTGGAACTCTCTCTACAGGGAGATTCATATGTTCCTTTCTGCTGCCATCTTCTACAAGTGAGTCCTTTTCATTTCATTTGGCATTCCCCTAGTGATCCCTCCTTCCCAACCAATGCTTTGATTGCTGTTTTTTTATGTCTTTGTATGTATTTTAACTCTCTTTAATTTGTTTTAAGTTATGTTTGGGGGGATTGATTTTAAGACTTTTAAAATGTTATTTTATCATGTAAATTTTAAGTTGTTAGCCACCTTGGTGGCCTTTCTAAGGGCAGAAAGACAGGATATTCTCAGGAATGGAAGTGAAATCTGTGAGTATCTCCCATACCTCCATCCAGCCTTCCACTTCTGTCCAGGTGCATTCTCTGTAGGGGGAGAAACAAGACCCTGTTGAACTGTATGGGGGGGAACCTCTTCATCTCTTCACCTGGAATGGATCATACTGTGAGACTTCAACCTGCAACTTCCCTACCTCTTAACAGTTTCCTTACACCCTGGACAAATACATAGGGAAATAAATACGATTTGCAAATTGCAGCAAATTGATTTTTTTTTAAAATGTAACTTGAATGTTGAGGGATAAAATGTTCAATATGGCTAATCTGCTGAAGCTCATACCACCTTCAAATATGCTGTAAAATATTCTGACAAATTGTTGGAGGAACAAAACAAATGCTACCATAATTTTTCCCCTCCTCTGTTCCTTGTTGATAATTAAAACTTTCCTGGTTATTTAACAAAATGAACACATCAAACAAAACAGAGATAACAGCTGGAGTGTCAGAATTTTTGTTGCTGGTAACCACAAAAGCCTACTTATTAGTAATTTTTTAAAAATGTGTTTCTTACATACATTTGCAAGAGTACTTAGTTTTATGTTGGTCTTATGGTCTTGGTTACTTTTCAGTATTCATACGCTGGCTAGTTTTCATGTGCTGACAATACTGAAATATGACCTCTCTTTTTTGTTTGAGTTAAACATGGATGAGAGTTACCAAAGTAACCCAATTAACTTGAGCACATTTTAACAGTGTTGCTGTCTAGGAGGGCAGAAAAGTTGAATGATGGATTGCTGGCCACATTATTTGTGCAAAGGTGAACAGGATCCCATCACAGATAAACTCCAACCAATCTGCAGAAAGGTTTTGTGATGCAAATTGAAGATATTGGACATATCATTGTAAAGCAGACCTTACAATCTCCTGTCTACTAGTCAGTGGAAGACTTCTTGACTATGATGCTTTGTCCTCATTAATAATCCTTGTGTTGTACATCTATTTCTGTTATGGAGCTGCCTTACCTTGTCACCAATTATGCACTCTGAAAAGACCCATCTCATTAGAGGTCTTATAATTTTTGTTCCTGAAGGTGATGCCTAGCATGTGTCTTTTCTTCTTCATGCCAGCTGGAAAATATCTTTGAAGTGAAGTGATGTCAGTCATCAGCCACAAAGAGAAAGGAGGTAGCAGTGCTGGATATGATATTAATAATACTATATTATATTGTAAAGAAGACTTGGAAATAATCTTGACTTTGCTTGACACAGCTACTGTCAGATTATAGAGCCCAAATTCCATTTTCCAGAGACTGTCAGAGAAGCTAGTTTTATATGTAGTTCCCCATTTATCCTCCCTCACAATTGGCTGCCCAAGTAAGATCTCATGAATGTATCAGCAAGAACTGACCAGACTCCTCCAGAGAGGTGTTAAGTAGCAAAGCTATACTTCCTCCGTTGCCTGAATTAAAAGATAATAAGGGGTGCTACCTACTCTGTTCAGGAATACTATAAGACAAAATGGGTATCTACGAAAACTTTCAGCAGAGAGAAGTTCCATCTGCCATACTGCCTCCTTGTCATTCTTCATGCACACTGGGACAAAAAATCCCATCTTCAAGTATAGGCTAATGTGGTCTGAACTTGCTGAGACTGAGAGGGGAAAAGATCTTGGGGTTGTAGTGGATAGCTCAATGTAAGTGTCAGTCCAGTGTGCTGCAATAGTGAAAAAGGCAAGCTCTATGTTAGGGATTATTAGGAAAAGGATGGAGAATAAAACATCCGGTATTGTAATACCCCTGTATGTTGTGGCCTCACATGGAATACTGTGTACAGTTCTGGTCACTGTATCTCTAAAAGGACATTGCAGAGCTGGAAAAAGTACAGAGGAGGGCAACCAAGATGATTAGGGGGTCGGAGCACCTTCCCTATGAGGAAAGGCTGAAGAGTCCTGGATTTTTCAGTTTAGAAAAGAGGTGATCGGGGTGGGGGGGGATGATAGAGGTTTATAAAATGGGATGGAGAGAGTTGAAAAAGATAATTTCTTCTCCCTCTCCCAAAATGCTAGAACTTGAGGACATCCAATGAAACTGATGAGCAGTGGGGTTAGGATGGATAAAAGGAAATACTATTTTACCCAGAGAGTGATTAAAATGTGGAATTAGCTGCCAGAGGATGTGGCGATGTCCACAGGAATAAGCTGCTTTAAAAGGGGATTGGATAGATTCATGGAAGATAAGTCCATCAATATCTACTAGCCATGGTGACTGAGGGGAACCACCACATTCAGAGGCAGTCAACCTCTGAATCTCAGAGCCAGAAGGCAACATCAGGGGAAGGTCTGGGCATCTACACCCTGTTACTGGCCATCCAGAGGAACTGGTTGGCCACTATGTGGGATAGAATGCTGGACTAGATGGACCACTGGTCTGATTCAGCAGAATTCTTCTTATGTTCTTTTGAGGCCTCAGTTAGCATTTTCCACCCCAATTGTTTTTATTAAGGCTTGGGATTTTTCTGCAAATTGAGGGGCTTTGCAATTTTTCTGGGAGGAAATATCCCCTATCTGTTCACGGCCCTGTTGTGTAGATTTTTAATCTGCATTGTATAGCTGCTTTTAGAATTAGATACAGTGATAATTCCTTAAATAGTTTAGCTGCAATTGACCCAATGACCAAAAGATCTGAGAAGTATAGTATTACCCTGGTGGAATTTTGAAGGTTTTAAAAAGAGGTTCCTACTCTGCCCTATGTTTGTTTGTGTCACTAGCAAGACTCCACCCTTCTGTCTCTGTGCTACCTCCCACGCTCTCTGGTTTTTTAAAAAAGAATTTTAGTGATTTAATTTAGAAAAACAGCAGGAAAATAAAGACAAAAGAAAAGACAGAAAGAAGGGTTGAATGTTCCATGAGGAACAGCACCCCAGGATAATTTCCTGTTCAGAGAGTTCCAGCAGTAGGAGAGCTCCAGTGTTCACTTTTCAAGGTATGCTTTAATGGTTAGAACATGATCTGGCCAGATATAAAGATTAGCAAAGGAATGGGAGACAAATGAGCCAAGCCTTTGTTCTTGCTCAATGCTATGGATTGCCAATTAATAAAGAATGTGATGAATGAGAAGATGGCTTGAGAGGAAAGATTAATAGTTCCATCTTGGTTATATTGAGTTTGTGATTTCAGTGAGACATTTAATATAGTATGCTTCTGTGATGGACAGTCTAGGTTCCACCTCTCCCCTAGAGTGACCAAGGGAAGCTGATGATGATGGTGATAGTGAGAAGGACAGTCGAAAATAGCAGTTAGATCAGTTGGGAATGAGACTCGCTGAGTGAAGCTGTGGAGAACAGCAACTTAACTCTGACAGGAAAAAAATAACAATGTGTAAGGAAGAAGCCCACATACCTGAATAGGGAAGTAGTTCAAAAGTTCAAGAGAGAGGACCAGGGATCTGAAATGGCAATGGCCTGACCTACCTGTAACCCTGAACCTGTGGGACAGAGGCTGTGGAGGGTGGTAAGGGCCCATGTAAGTGAAAAGGGGTATCACAGCTTCTTTCTCCAGAACACCTTGTTCATGTAGCTTCATTTACGTGTGCTGAGCCCTATTTGTTTCAGCAAATGTGTAGTCATAAAATCCTTATTTTAAAATGAGATTGTTAAATTATTTTTAACTGTGAATTTTAAACCATTGTGTGGTTCCTCAGGGATGACATTGGTAAAGCGCAATATCCCTATGGAGCAACTATAGTATATTTTCTTCCTGTGACACCCATGAATGTCAGGAGTATAGCTAAAGTCATAGGATTTGGTAACATCCACAGAAGCAGAGGTATATTATGCAATTATTCTAATATACCCTCACAAAGGGGGAGGGGTGAGAAAGAAAATATGTACTACAGTGTTTCAGATAAGCAAATTCTTGATTCCTCCCCCCCCCCATAGTTCAGGTTCTGTATACACAGCTATAACAGAAACAGAATAAGAAAAGTGCTTCCCAGAAGACAAAAGTAACACTATTACACATGGAAATGTACCATCCCTAACAGCCACAGCAATCAGACTTTTATACCAAGCAGTTTCTGCAGCATAATGGGAGAGAACACAAAAGCAGCTGAATCAAATAAATGAATCTCATAAGCAAATGGGGATTCCAGCATATCACATATATGCATATGTCAGTTACTTTCTTCCTTGGATTGAATGCCATCAGTCTTTTCCTTTGTAATTCTTGATTTTTTATTGTCAAAATCCCTACAATTAAGCCACATTTATAAATTTAATCCTTCCTTTGCTGGGTGAAAAGCCAATGTTTTACAGTACAATACCAACAGGAGCTATAATCAGCTGCAAGCAAGGAAAGAAATGTAAGCATTTTAATCCTTGTTAACAGGTGGGAAAAGAATAGGTGCAGAAACATTCCAGACATTTTTCCCCTAAGCCTCACAGGAGCAAGGACACACTATTCAGTAGAATTTATCTTGTGGCATCACTAGATCTGTTGAAAGGGCAGGGGCAGCAGAGAGGTCTCAGCATGGGGCCCTTCTCTCCAGTAGGTCCAGCTGTCTACCTGGAAACTTCAACTTCCCTCTTTTGTGTTAACTGAAAATGGGGGAAGGAGGAATGAGAGAGGCTTCTTGCTCTCAGATTGTACATCAGGGTGAGACATATCAACTGCACTGGCACCTTCTCTGAAGGGGGGAGAGAAGAGGCAGTCTTGAGCTTAGTGGATCAGATAGAGCAGTGGGGAAGAAGCATTGCCTAAAAATGAGGTTATGGGGCATCTGAAAACTGGTTTTCATAAAAGCAAAAACTCTTCTGAAGGACTCTGTGCATAATAGCAAAATCAAACAGAAGTCCAGAGTACTTTAAAGCAGAAGTAATTTTACTGCTGTATAAGCTGTTTTGAGTCAGAGCTCACTCCTTCAGATGCATTAGAGCTAGTGTGATATAGTGGTTAGAGCAGAGATACTCAGTGGCTTGGGAGCTCTTTGGCATGCCACCTGTGACCCTTCTGAACACTGTATCAACTGTGGGCAACTAATTTAGAAACTGAAATAATTCATCATTCAGTGGGTCCAGGATAAAGTTTTGTTTTTAAAATCACAATACAACTTGCCCATGATGATTATATTGAGGCTATGCAAATGTACAGGTTCTGCGTTTGAGGCTAGCTCAACATCTGTCACTGAATAAGGTGCTGAAGTGGAGCTTACCACTGTTGAAGGCTAGCACATAAAATTCCTGGTAGTGACAAAATCCAACCCTAGACCCTCAGAGGAACTGTAGTAATTAAAATGTTTCTATTATTTATTATTGTTTGTGTATTTCTGAGATGGTGCCCAGGATATACAGTAGTCATGTGACTCTTTTGGTTGATGGGAATTGTGAGTGTGGTTCTCCATGTCTGGCAGAATGAGTACCACTGTGTTGGAGTGTTGGACTGTGATCTTGGAGACCCAGGTCCCAATCCCCAGGCCTGCTGGATGACCTTGGGCCAGTCACAATTGTAGCCTAACCTATCTCACAGAATTATGGGAATAAAGTGGAAGTGATAAGAAGGATGTCAGCCTCTTGGTGTCCCCGCTGGGGAAAATGGCAGAGTATAACTGAAGTAAATAAAGAAATTAGGAATGTCTATCCAAAGCAGGTGCATTTATATTTAGAGTTCAAGCAACTCTGGTTATTCTTCACAAAACGGGAAGGTTTCCATGTGCTTCTTGTCTTCAGGAGGGCATATTCCAAAGAGTAGACATGTTCCAGTAGTGCTGAATGTCTGAATGATTTAATATAAAACCAGCAAATTAAGAAACAGTATAAGAAAAACAGAGGCATGAGGTTATACAATGGTAGGTTGAATGGATTCCCCCTGTTCTATCCCTTTACTGTTCTAGAAATTTGCTTTCTATTGTGTTCCACTCTTCCTAAATTCTAGTTGTAAATTCTAGAACTCTTTCAAAACAGATTATGGAATTAAGGCATGCACAGTTTGTCCCAGCTGTCAGTTCTTGCTGTTTCCTACCACGTAGAGAGAAATTTTATAAAAACCATACATGCAAAAGCAGAAAGACTTATTTGTATTCAACATTTCTATATTGGTAGTATAGAGGAAAGGAAAAGATAGGAATGAATCAAGACAAAGAACTGAATGCAGCAGTTTCTCATGTATTTACAGCACTTAGCATAAAAATTGGGGGACACACACACTCAAATGAAATAATAAAAAAGGCCTAGTGTTGTTTGGTGTAGGGGTTAAGGGCAGCAGACTCTAATCAGGTAGCCTCTCAGAGCTGTTCTCTCAAGAGCAGTTCTCTCAGAACTCTCTCAGCCCCACCTACCTCACAGGGTATCTTTTGTGGGGAGAGGAAGGGAAGGAGATTGTAAGCAGCTGCCACTCTGAGACTCCGAGTGAATGGTGAGGTATAAATCCAACTCTTCTTCTCTTTATCCTACTTCTCCTCTTTTAAAACAGGACCAGGAAATTCAGATTAAGAGAATTATGGAAGCAACTCTAAATAAAGGTTCATACCTAATTTCTAATGTGGACAGTGTATTCTGTGCTGATTCCAAAAAATCCCCAACTCTGATGATTGTAAAAAACTGAATTCATACCAAATTTCTGGAAATAGGGTTGCCAAGTCCAAATCCAGAAATAGCTGAGAACTTTGGGGGTGGAGCCAGGAGACTTTGGGGGTGGAGCCAGGAGACTTTTGTGATGTCACTTCCTGTGATGTCATTTCCAGGTCAAATGGCAAGTGATGTCACTTCCCCTTCCAATGGTGTCACTTCCAGTACACTGCACGAAAACCTCACCTTCCTGTGATGTCACTTTCCAGGCACTCCCCCATACCCACCTCCCCTCTTAAGTAACCTTCTTTCAAAAAATAAAATTTAAATTCAGTGTCATATATCAATTCCCACCCCACCTTTCCCCTATGTTACATTACCAATAGGCTTTTAGGCCTCCTTCCAGTGCAAAAATAACAAAAAGCTTTAAGAAACATAAAATGCTTTAAACATTTAACAATCAGAAGGAAAAAACAAGCAAACAGCACATGTCAAAAGTGAAGCCCTTTTCACTTTTTTCAGTAGGAAAGATAAGCACACACTGAAACGTTACACTGAAATCAATAGGATTCAATGTGCTTAATTCTGACCAAATGAGACTATATGTATTATAATGAAAACAAAAAGTATGTGTGCTAGGTCCTAGAAAAAGATCACCAGACAACATTCCTTCACACTATGCAAAATACACAATAGAATGGTCTAAGAACTGAAGGCTGAACACTCTGCCAAAATCCTCTACCTAAAACCCTGGAGAATCACTGCCAGTCAGAGTAGACAATGCTGACATTGATGGACTGATGGTAGAGAGACCATGCTTTGTGTGCATTGTGTGTGAGAGCTGAAGAGAAGCCCATGATGGATGAGGCCAATGGCCCATCCAGTCCAACACTCTGTCACACAGTGGCCAGAAACACCAGGGGCCATCAGGAGGTCCAGCAGTGGGGCCGGGACACTAGAAGCTCTCCCACTGCTGTACCCCCCCCCCCGAGCACCAAGAATACAGAGCATCACTTGCCCCAGCCTGAAAGTTCCTCTCTATACCTTCTGGTTATTAGCCACTGATAGATCTCTGCTCCATATGTTTATCCATAAAACCTGGAATTGGCTCGGGTATTTCTGGAATGTGTGTAGCTATCACCATATCAGCTCCATCTCAGCTTCTTTGTTTCCTTACAAATTCATGAGGTTGATGTGAGCCACCTCCTCCATTGTCAATTATAAACCTTGCCCTTGTCCCTCTACCAGTTCCAGTGTCCAGTTCTGCTGCCTTCCTTACCTCCATGTTCCCTTTCCGTGTCACACTCTCCCAGATTTCTTTGCACACTATTGCCTACTCTGTTGACCACTGACCCAGAGAACCCCTTCCATAGTCTCTGTGAAATATCCCAACCTGTAGTCTAGCTTGGGGGTCTCCAACCTTTTTGAGTCCGTGGCATCTTTGTAATTCTGACACAGTATGCTGAATGCAGACACAAAATGTCTGCTGCAGGAGCCAGCCAGGAACAGATGGCCACAGCATACCTTCAGTCCTATAGTGACAATCCTGTAAGGTGGGGGCCAGATTCTGCCAACTCCTGCTACACCCTGGGGCTGTCATTCCACTCCATAGTCTCTCATCCCAGTCCCAGAACATTACTGCTGCACCCTGGGGCTGTCATTCCACTCTGTGGTCTCTCATTCCAGAGTAGTGTATTTGGGCCCAGAGACCCTAATGGAAAATCCATTGTGCATTTTTATTGCAACTCTGCTTGTACTGTAATGTATTTTAATGGAGCCCATACAAGGCAATAGGCATTCCTGGCTCCCATTATTTCCAATGGGCCTTCAAGTGTTTCCCATTGTCTCCAATGGGCAATCCTGTCCTTCCTTTCAGTACATCTCCAGAGAAACTCACTAGCTCAGCTTTCTGTCATGAGCAGTCAGAAAGGGGGGGGGTTTCTTTCTTTTTAAAAATAAAAGTTAAGTAGAAACAATGAGTGGAAAAGCTGGAGAAATCCAAAAAGGACTGGGGGGGGGTCAGGAGAGACGAAGGCGAGGGGAGGGGAAAATGGAAGCCACATTCAACAATTTGTACTGCAAATAGTAAGAAGCCTGATTATTGTTTTTAATTCAGTTTTTTTCTACTCCTTTCTCTTTCTCTCTCTGTCCACAAACACACTCCACCTTCCTTTCTTCTTTGGCGTTCAAAATAAAAGGGAAGGGGGACCGGCCATAGAAAGAGCTGTTCTCCATCTCCAAGGATTTCCACATTTACAACACAAAAGAAGAAGCAAGGCTTTTGGGTAGAGGACTCTGACCCCCCCACACACACTATAGGGAAGCTACTGCTTGACTCCTAAGACATAAAAAAGAGGGATTTCTCACCACCACTCAAGCAGGATATCGGAGAGGCTGGAGAAGGAAAGAGCTGCAATGCCAGAGGCAAGAAGGAGGGAAATTTTACTGTACCTGAGCGGAGCAGGGCTTCTGAGGAGGGAGGGGCTGCTCGAAAATCAGCCAGAACTGTGCTCCAGGCGGAGCACACTAGAGGGAACACGCTCTAGCCCTCATCTCTATGGTTTTTATAACCATAGACGTGGAGGACTTAAGTGCTAGAGCGGCAATTTCTGGCCGCCATTATTTCCCCCGGGCTGGAATTTTTAAAAAGCAGGTAAGGGGCTTTCAAATCGGGGGTTCCCCCGCCCTCAGCGGGGGCTTGGCAAGCCTATCTGGAAATGATTTCCATAAATCAATTATGCAATATGTGGAAAGCTACCTTCTTTTGTCTGTCCTGAACCAGCTGCCAAACCACTTCATTTGTTGTCCTTGAGTTTTTAGCATTATGAGGAAGGGAAAAACATTTCATAGCCACTCAAGCCACAAACCATAGTATTTGTAAGTGGATAGTTCCATACTACAGTGCTCTTTGTGCTGCTCAGCAGCTCCTTTTCTGCATTCAGCTTCCAATGGAATTGAAACCAGGGTTCCACACAACTCTGCATCAAGTGCTATATTCACCATAAAATCCATCCCTCTGGGAAAGATCTTACTGCATGCCTATTTGGAAGAAAATTCCTTTCAACAAAGGTCCTGCATTTTCTATATAGCTAAAAAAAATCTCTGTTCAATTTTTAATATATTGTTTATTATTGCAATAGTGCAATTTCAAATGAACAATGATTTTAAAACAAAAGAGAAGTGGCTTTAGCAAGGTTCAAAACAAATACTTAAGGACTCTCCCACAGGGAAATATGAGTTGATAATTTTCAGTTGATTCATGAGTATGGAAAAATACAGGTAGCCCATAGAAGTACAGGAAGTAATTAATCATATGAGAGGGAGAAGGAAAGGACGAAAATTTATAGAAACAATAACCATGGAAGCATCAATTGTGTTTAGACACACAGGACAGACAGCCTAGCATCACAATCACATTTGAAGTGTTAAGAAAAATCACCACAAATGACGTTTCAAAAATGATTGGAAAACATCCCAGAGAATACTGAAATGCAACCAGTTAACTGTGGAATAGTCTGTAACCACCGAGTGGACATACCATGGCAACTACAGACTAAATTTCTAGCATGGAACTAGTCAATGAGTAAAGTGATTCAAATATGAGACTAGTTCATTATTCCCATATGACACTGCAAATGTCCAATGTCTTGTATTGGCACGTAAATGGCACAATCCTACAATAGGTGTAATGTTAGCATACTAATGCAATGCCCACCTGGGGTATAGCTCTATGGCATGCTAACACTGTACATATAGTGGCTTAAATGAAACACAGGTTGCAACATCCCTCGGGTAGGTTATTTCATTCCATCAGTGCAGGGCTAACCCAAGATTGCCAGGCTTCAGTTAAGACTTGGACTGGGAGTCATTCTCAATGGCAGAGTTTAGATATGGGATATATGAATTAATCATAATGAACAAGGTGCATCTGGGCATGTGCAGAGCATATTTCTCTCACCATTGAGTATTGAATGACCGCAGTTCAGACTACTCCAAGATATCTGAAATTGTCGCATACAGAATTTGCATGGGAAAGTATAGATTGTTCAAGCATAAGAATGTCTGCTGTTACAAATTAGCTTCGGTAAGACTGAGATGCTTCATTTTTTAATCAAAAGCCCTGTTTATCTGAAGAGAACTGCTTCCATCCTCTAAGCTATTCTAGACATAACATATCAATCCCAATGGTCATGTTTATAATATTTCCAGTAAAGTGTGTTTTAGTCTTTTTTCATAATGATCACTAGAAGCTAATTTATTGTAAAATACTTTCATCTCCATGGAACAGATATCCAACCTCAAGCAGACATTCATTGGAAGTGCACAATGTTGAGCCAGTTGAATTCTGAAAATATATCATGCAGAGACTTCTCAGTGTTGACTGGTCTTGTATAATATGACAACCAGCTAAAGTCACTTGCACATTTTAGTGTTTTGTTGTTGTTTTAGAAATATACGTAGCCTTGTCTCAATTGGTGCAATCAAAAGCTTCACCACATTTTAGCTGTTATGCTCATTCATTTGTAGATAAATGCAATACAGTCAGGGCTGTAGCCAGAAAATTTTGGGTGGTAGGGCACTGGGAAATCCAAGGGGCAGGGGAGTGGGAGAAGGGGCAGGGGAGCCAGAGGGAGAGAGAGAGGGATCCCGTCTGCAGCCAAAGTTGGACACTTTTAAACCACTACTTTCTGCACCCTCTGAAAAGCCACAAGAAGTAGAAAGTAGGGGTTTAAATGGCTCCAAGCCATTTCACCCCCAGCCTTCTGTGGCTTTTCACAAGCAGCAGGAAAAGGCATGGCCAGCAGAAAGCAGGGGGTGAAATGCCTCCCAGACATTTGATCCCCTTTTTGCTTACCACCAAAAGCTGCGGCAAGCAGAAAGCTGAGGATGAAATGGTTCAGAGTCATTTAAACCCCTACTTTCTGCTCCCTGCAGCTTTTCGTGGGGAGCAGAAATCAAGGGTGTAAATTGCTCCAAGTCATTTAAATCTCTGCTTTCTGCTTCCTGACGCTTTTCTTGGGGAGTAGAATGCAGGGGTTTAAACTTTAAATGGCTCACAGACCCATATGAACCTGGTTTGGTTTGTAAATCAACCTCTTGGGTCCATAGTTCCACTCATCATTCAGCCATGGACCACAAACTGCATTGCAAAAATGGAGTTCGTGCCCATCCCTACATGCAGGGGTCATTTTGTAGAGAAAGAGGTGCAGGAGCTCATTAGCATAACTCATTAGCATAACTTATTTGCATATGCCACGCCCCATGACATCACTGGAAGTGTGTCAGAAAGGCAATGCCCACCGCTCAGGACTGGAGCTCTTCCCATAACATAGCCCATAAGACCAATATAGTTTTCAAAAGGGCATTTACAGAACTTCTTTATACATGGCTGCAAGCTTTACATTTTGACTAAAGATACTTTAAGTTTCCTTTGCTCTTGCAGGGAAGCTACTCTACAACAAGCATGAAAATACATATCAAGTCAGTATTGCTATTTATTTTTGTGATAATTGCTATACAAAGCCTCCTGGGTTCAGCTTTTTAAAGTCCAGTTTTCTTAGTAGGGCAAATTAGCAGTGACCTTTGCTATATATGAGTGGGGTTGGTTTGTTTTGCAAAAGGAAGTTATATTCTTATCACACCAATGTACCTCTATGTGTGTTATATATATATATATATATATATATATATATATATATATATATATATATATACATAAACACTCCAGCAAGTGGTACACATTCTACATGCTCCATGTTTCACAGGGCAAGCAGATCTACTATCTGGAAAAGACATCCTCCCTTCTCTAGTAAGTTATGAATAACCTGACCCCTTGAGAGAGAGGCCTACCTAAAATAGAGTTATGCACATGACACATAATAATATTAAATACATAACCAAGTTGATACATACAATGGGTATGTAGACTGATTGGACAGTTCCCCTAAATACTAATATCCAGATTTGGACTGTTTTGGATTGCTAGCTATGGGGAAGATTAACACGCAGCTCTGCCCTTGCAGAGGAGGGAGAGCTTGTACCTGAATAAAACTTGGTTTTAAAGGTGCCACTGGACTATTTTGGATTGCTAGCTATGGGGGGGGGGGAATGTACAGATCTGCCCTCTCAGACTCTCCCCTACATCCCTAGCTCAGAGACTCACCAGAAGAGGAGAGTGGGTGGGAGATGGCGCCAGGCAGAGGGCAGTGGGCAGCTCTGAGTCCTGGGGCTGTGGGGGAGGGCCACAGTCAAAGAAGTTCGCTTGAGGTGCTGGCTGCAGAAGAAAAGCCTCATCACTCCTCTCATCGCTCCACTCATATACCATCCACCAGGCAGCACAGCACAAGGAGAGAAAATGCTGGTTGCTGGGCGGGGTGGTCTACGCATGCATGGTGGCAAGCTGGCAGCTGCTTCATATTGGATTGTTGCTTGCCGGCTGCTGCCATGCTGCCACCACCACTGCCATATGTGCCCACTCTTGGGCTTGTTACTCCTGGAACACCGTTCCGGCTCTTGACACCTTGAAATGACCCCTGCCTACATAGGTATGTGCCCCACACTTTCCATAGTGATCGCAGAAACAAAAAAATCACTTAGCTTCTGTGCTATCTCCCCATCTTTCCTAGCAATCCCTTGATTCCTTTGTCATCCAAACGCCCCACTGCCTCTCTGGCTGGTTTATTGCTCCAGATATATTTTAAAAATGGTTATTTTTTTAATTGACATTTTTTCTTTTTTATTGTTGAGTATCAAACAGTACATAATAACAGGAGGAATCAAACAAAATGAAAATTACAATAACGTTCTAAGAGCTACTGCACACATTATGAAAGGAGGGAACAGGTTAAGACATATAAAAGAAAGTAACCATTAACAGTAACAGGAGCTAAAGCAACATTACAGAGAAACAAGGCTATTGTATTTAAACTAAGTATGCCACTGATCATATACTCAATGGATAGCTACTAAAGACATATAATAGTTTCTTTTCCTCACAGTACTAACATCTTTAAAAGTCTAAAAATGGTTATTGTTTGTCTTGATGCTTTTAGCAAACTGCTCTTCAAAATCTCTTTTTGCATGCTGAATTATTGACTTACATTTCTTTTGCCAGAGTCTGTGGTCTCTCCTGTTCAATTCATTGGGGCAGACCTTCCATTTCTAAAAAGAAGCCACTTTAATTTTTTATAGCTTCCTTGACTTGCATTGTTAACCACACAGGCCTTCTTTTAGACTTGGCAGTGCCTTTCCTAACCAGTGGAATGCATTCTATTTGGGCTTCAATTAGTGTGGTTTTAAATAGCTTTCAAGCATCCTCTAGGGATTTGACTCTCTTGTGTTTCTCTTTCCCGTTTCTTTTTACTATTCCCTTCATTTTTGTAAAGTTCTCTCTTTTGAGAACAAATGTTACAGTTTTGGACTTTAGGGCTAACTTTCCATTGACCTTAATGCTGAACTTAATAGCATTTGTGGTCACTGTTCCCAGCTGGTGCAACAACCTCTACATCTCTCACCAGGTCTTGAGACCTACTCAGAACCAAGTCTAAGATCACTACCCCTCTGGCTGGCTCTATGACCAAATGTTCTAATGCACAGTCATTTATGATATCTAGGAATCTCATTTTCACAGCATGACTCAAGCACATGTTTACCCAGGCAATGTGAGGGTAGTTAAAGTCTCCCAGTATAATAACATCTGTTTTAGTCACCTCCCATATTTCCTTCTCCATCTCAAGATCAGCCTCAAGGGCCTGATCAGATAGGCAATAGTAGACCCCCACTTTTAAGTAACCCTTAGGATCCAGTATTTCTACCCATATCACTTCTGTTGCAGAACTAATTGCCCTAATGTTTTCTTATTTGATTCTATGCCCTTTTTGATGTACAACACAACACCTCCCCCAACCCATCCCTCCGTGCCCTTCCTATAGAGCTTATACTCAGGAATGACTGTATTCCATAGATTTTCCCCTGCCACCATGTTTCTGAGATACCTACTATATCTAAATTGTCATTGAGCACCAAGCACTCCAGCCCTCCCATCTTGATTCAAAGACTTCTAGCATTACCATATAGACACCTCTAATGTGTTTCCCTCTCCAGTATCCCTCATCTCCCTTGGCCCTTTAGTCGTCAGACATGGCCCTCAGTCACCATCCTACCCTGACTCCCAAGTTCTATTATGCTCCTATCAATATTACCCAATCATGCCTTTGGACTGACTTTTTCCAAACCGGAGATTCCCCAGGTCCTGTTGGCTTTCCCCCTGGGCTTAGTTTAAAAGCTTTTGAAATTGTCACCTTTTTAATATTAACTGTCAGCAGCCTGGTTCCCTTTTGGTTCAAGTGAGGCTGATTTCTTTTGTACAAGTTCAGATTGTCGCAGAAAGTTTCTCAGTGACCAACAAATCTAAACTCTTCCTAACCTATGCACTGAGACCACTGATCTGTGTCTGGCTGGCTAGCCCTTCACGTGAAATTGACAGCACTTCTGAGAATGCTACCTTTGAGGTCCTGACCTTTAACTTTCTGCCTAGTAACCTAAATTTTTCTTCCAGGACCACAAGACCATACTTCCCAATGTCATTCATGCCAACGTGCACCATGACTGCTGAGTCCTCCCCAGCACTACCTATTATTCTATCTAGACAGCACATGATGTTCACAACCTTCAAACCGGGCAGGCAAGTCACCATGCAGTCAATACACCTGTCACAGACCCCCACTCTCTATATTCCTACTGATCAAATCATCCACTACCAAAAGTTCACCTCCCCCTAACCCACAAGGGGTATCATCAGTATGAGAGGATATTGGTCCATTGCCTAAGAAAAGGGTCCCTTCTAAGGGATCACATCCCTCCTCCTCAGACTGATGCCATCTGACCTTGAGATTCTCACTCTCCACAACAGCAAAGGAGCTGTCAGCAAGGGAGTGGGACTGTTCTGGTAAGTCCCTGAGGATCTCTTCCTGAAACCACTTTCTACCTCAGCTTCTCCAGGATGGCAACCCTAGCCATCAAGGGATGAAACTGCTCCCTGAGAGCCATGAGCTCTATGCAGTGAACACATAACCAGGATTTCCACCCAGTGGGTAGATAATCATACATGTGGCACCTCTGATGAGGGGGAACCTTGGTGTTCAGAAGTCCACAGCCCCTGCCTTCCAGCAGCAACAGCAGAGGGTGGGGCCTGCAATCAGCCTCAGGCAAGTGGACCTTGCTCAATGAGCAACAGACCAGACAAAGGATCCAAACAGACCCAGACAAAACACCATTTTCCAGCAGGCTACAAGCACCTCCTCACCTTCAAACTCTGTCCTTTCAAAAAGCAATCTCAGTTAAAGTTCCCCAGTAGCTTAGCACTTTAGGAAAGGCCAAAAAAAAAACCAACCCACACATACCTTCTCAGTAGAACAAAGTTTGAGAAGGCACCTTTAAGACCCACAAAAATGCCACTGAACTCAAACTTCGTTCTACTGAGAAGGTGTGTGTGTGTGGGTGCTTCAGACCAACTCAGCTACCCACCTGAACTCACCTTCCCAGTATTTCATTCCTGTACTCCTGCTCGCAGCCCAGCTCAGCTGGCTCACTTCTCAACTTCAGTTGGTAATGTTGAAAGTGATATCCAGGTCATATTGCCATATTTCATCTATAACAGCCATCATGTATGATATGGAGGCAGAAATTATTAGGCTTTCTGGATTAAAGAATACTGCCCCCAACATAGAAAATCCTAGAGATCAGGCTGGAATCTCTACAGAACCCAAAAATTGTTGAGGCATGATGCTTCTAAACAAGTCCCAAAGGTAGTAGGTAGTGGGGCTGGGATGAAATACCCTCTCCAACACTGGTGTTGTGTAACACCAGGTCCATAAATAACAAGACTATGATCCTCCATGACTTTGTGACAGAGCAGGATGCATACCTGGTGTGCGTGACCAAGACCTGGGTGTGAGATGGGGAGACGGTAGCTCTCTTTCAGTTGGCTCCTCCTGGGTACTCAGTCCTTCATCAATCTCAGATTAAGGGGTGGGGGGAGGAGTGGCTTTGTTCATTCGGGAGAGTTACACCTTCGGAGCACTCCTGCCACCTAAACTCATGGGCATAGAGTGTGCCAGCTTTGTTTGGGAAGCCAGGGAGAGTTTGGCTATCTGGCTGGTGTACTGACTGCCCAGTGCACCAGCAAGTAGCCTGCTATCCCTGCTGAAGGCTGTATCAGGTTGGGTGCTTGAGCACCCTCAACTGTTAGTCTTGGGTGACTTTAACTTTCATGCCGAGTATGCAACCTCTACGCAGGCAATGGACCTGGTGTCATCCATGGTGGCGCTGGGACTCTCCCAATGTGTAATGGCCCCCACTCACTGAGCAGGGCACACGCTCAACTTGATCTTCATGGTGGGGGTTATGATGGACCGAATTACAACTACAGCCGTACCATGGTTGGACCACCATGCCCTGAAGGCCCATGTGAACATGCCACTCCAACCCTGTTGGGCGGTGAACATATTTTAGCTCACCCACAGAGCCAAATGGATTCCAGATGGACCTGCAATATCCGATGCCCCCTGGCGGCTCGTTGGATGATTTTGTCAAGGACTGGCAAAACAGACTCTCGGCGGCCATTGACAAGATCGCTCCCTGGCACTCTCTGATCCCCTGCCTAAGACTCGCTCCATGGTACACACAGGAGTTGAGGGTGATGAAGCGGGAGCTTAGATGGCTAGAGACAGTGGCATCGCATTCATGACAAAGCAGCAAGAGCATCCTATAGGACATTTATAAGATCCTATGAGATGGCAGTCAAGGCTGCAAAAAAATATTTTTATGCAGCTATGATTGCATCTGCGAGCTTCCGCCCAGCCCAGTTATTTAGAACTATTCGATCTTTGACTACTCTGCCTTAGGGCAGACCAAATGATAAGGAATTGGACATTGGCTGTGAGGCTTTTGTGAGCTATTTTGCAGACAAAATCCTGTCACTCTGCCATGACCTCCCTGCCACAGTTGAGACAGAAATGGAACTTGAGGCTCCGTGCTCATCTTCTGGTCAAGTTCTGGATTATTTTGATCTGCTCAGGCTAGAGGAGGTTGACAAATTGCTCTCATTGGTTTGCCCAACCACCTGTAGTTTGGACCCGTGCCCTTCATGGCTGGTTAAAGCTGGCCGTGATGGGTTATGAGGGGCACTAAGGGTGATCATCAACACATCCCTTATGGAGGGATTGTTCCCTAGTGCCCTGAAGGAGGCAGTAGTACACCCCCTGTTAAAAAAGACATTGCTCAATCTGGCTGAATTAGGCAACTATCAGCCGGTATCCAATTTACCCTACTTGGGTAAATTAATTGAGAAGGCGGTGGCAAATCGCTTGCAGGGCTTTTTGGATGACATCTCCATATTAGATCCCTGCCAGTCCAGCTTCTTACCAGGCCATGGGACAGAGACAGTCCTGGTTTCCCTCACAGATGATCTCCAGAGGCATCTGGATCGAGGCAGTATGACAGTGTTGATACTGTTAGACCTGTCGGCGACGTTTGACATGGTTGACCATCAATTACTGCTGTGCTGCCTCACTGATACCAGGATACAGGGGCTTGCCTTACAGTGGCTCTCCTCGTTTCTTTGGGACCGGGGACAGAGGGTGGCAGTTGGGGAGCAACTGTTCAGAAGGCACCCACTGGTGTGCGGATTGCTCCAAGGTGTGGTGCTCTCCCCAGTGCTGTTCAACATCTATATGCGCCTCCTCACCCAGATTGCCCAGAGACATGGGCTGGGTTGTCATCAATATGCTGACAATACCCAGCTCTATCTGTTGTTGGATGGCCAGTCAGACTGTAGTCCGGGAGATCTGGACCTGGCGTTGAAAGCCATGGCTGGTTGGCTTTGACAGGGCTGACTGAAATTGAATCCAATTAAGAGTTGGAGCAGTCCAAGGTTAGGGATCCCTCTCCCGACCTTTGATGGGGCACCATTGGTGCCAGTGCTGGAGGTTAGGAGTTTGGGAGTGCTCCTGGACACCTCCCTAACGATGGAGGCCCAGGTAGCAGCCACTGCAAAGTCAGCCTTTTATCACCCACAGCTGATTAAGCAGTTGGTTCCCTTCCTTGAATGTAATGACCTAGCAATGGTAATCCATGCACTGGTCACCTCAAGATTAGATTACTGCAATGCTCTTTACATGGGGCTGCCTTCGTCCCAAATCCAGAAGGTGCAGTTAGTGCAGAATGCAGTGGTGAGGCTGTTGTTGTGTCTTCCTATGCGGAAACATATCCAACTGCCCTGAAAACTCAGCGCTGGATGCCTATAGCATACTGGATACGGTTCAAGGTGCTGGTTCTTACCTTTAATGCCCTATATGGCCAGGGACCTGCTTACCTGAGGAACCGCCTTTCCCTGTATGTACCCCAGCGAGCACTAAGATTGTGTTCCCAGAATCGCTTTGTTCTTCCAGGGCCTAAAGAGGCCAGGTTGGCTATAATGAGGGCCACAGCCTTTTCTGTGGCGGCCCCTCACTGGTGGAATAAGCTCCCAGAGGACATCAGGGCCCTGCAGGACCTTTTACAGTTCTGCAGGGCCTGTAAAACAGGGTTCTTCCACCAGGCTTTTGAGTAGAGACTGCCTTGACTGAGATGGCCCTGGCCTGATTACCAACTGTGCCAACAATTGTACCATCATTGGTACTGATAGTACCAACAGCACCACCAATTGAGGCTTCATAGCCAGGTACGAACTTAGGGACACCATTCAGCTGACAGTGATTGGAAGATTCACCATCTTTTAATATAAATTATGTTTATGACGTATGATTCTATATTGATTGATAGTTTTAATTGCATTTTAATGTATATTTATGTATGTTGTTAGCTGCCCTTAGCCTGCCAGAAGACAGGGAGGGTGGGATATAAATGTAAATATAAATAGATAAATAAATAAATAAATCTCAATATGCCTGGTCACAATTGCCAAATTCATGGATTTGTTTATTTGACATCTATTTTCTGCATTTGCTGTTAACCAGTTCTAGAAAATTACATTTGCAAAAGTGGTTATTGAAATGCTACACTATTGCACAATTGCACTCATTTCACATGCTAGCAAGTTGCTCAAGATCCTACAAGCTAGGCTTCAGCAGTATGTGGATAGAGAGCTGCCAGAAGTACAAGCTGGGTTTCGAAAAGGTAGAGGAACTAGAGATCAAATTGCCAACATTCACTGAGTTATGGAGAAAGCAAGGGAGTACCAGAAAAAACATCTACTTCTGCTTCATTGATTATGCTAAAGCCTTTGATTGTGTGGATTATAACAAACTATAGCAAGTCCTGATAGAGATGGGAGTGCCAGACCACCTCACATATCTCCTGAGAAACCTCAGGAGGGTCAAGAAGTGACAGAACCAGATATGGAACAACTTTTTGGTTTAGCATAGGAAAAGGAGTACAACAAGGATGTATATTGTCACCTTGTTTATTTAATTTATATGCAGAGTACATCGTATGAAATGCTGGCCTGGATGAATCACAAACTGGAATTAAGATTGCTGGGAAAAACATCAACAACCTCAGATATGCAGATGATACCACTCTAATGGCAGAAAGTGAAGAGGACCTCAAGTGCCTCTTGCATAGGGTGAAAGAAGAGAATGCAACAGTTGGCTTGAAACCCAACATCAAAAAAAAAAACTATCATGGCATCAGGCCCCATCACTCCTTGGCAAATAGAAGGGGAAGTCATGGAAGCAGTGACAGAATTCACGTTCCTGGGATCCAAGATCACTGCAGACAGTGACTACAGCCATGAAATTAAAAGATGCCTGCTCCTTGGGAGGAAAGTGATGGCAAACCTAGACAGCATAATAAAAAGTAGACACATCACCTTGCTAACAAGAGTTCATATGGTCAAAGCAATGGTATTTCCAGTAGTACTGTATGGCTGGAAGAGTTGGACAATAAGGAAGGCTAAGCGCCGAAGAATAGATTCTTTTGAATTATAGTGCTGGAGAAGACTCTTAAGAGTCCCTTGGACTGGAAGGAGATCAAATTAGTCAATCCTAAAAGAAATCAACCCTGGAAGGCCAGATACTGAAGCTGAAGCTCAAATACTTTGGCCACCAAATGAGAAGGGAGCACTCACTGGAGAAGACCTTGATGCTGGGAAAGATTGAAGGAAAAAGAAGAAGGGGATGGCAAAGGATGAGATGGTTAGACAGTGTTATCAATGCAATGAACATGAAATTAAGCAAACTCCGGAGCACGGTGGAAGACAGGAGGGCCTGGTGGGATGTGGTCCATGGGGTTGCGAAGAGTCAGACTCTACTGTGTAACTGAGCAACGACCAAGTTATCCCAAACTGCTGTTGCCAAAGAAACATGATAAATGATAATCAGGACATATATAATTGGCATTGGTGTTTGTTTACCATGAGACTTTGTTCTTCACTGGGGCAAACACACAGGTCCTCTGGAGTTGCCTGTGTATTTCCACCAACAGGGAATAAGGCAATTCCAGTCTGGGAAAGTGTCTTTGTGACAAAAGCCCAGCCCATTGCATGAGGAGGCCTTTGCGAGGCATCACAAACAAAGAAACAAAATTCCAGAGGAACAAACCAGGATTTAGTCCAAGGAAACACATGAAAGGGATTTCTGTTACTTTGTTTGTCAGTCAGCATCATCAGCTTCTAATGAGGGACATAAGCCAGTTTAAGTTCTTTTAAAAAGTGGATACATTGTGCAATCGAACAAGATTGATGTCTAGTCAGCTGGTTTATTAATACTGTGGACTAACAGTGTAACACTAAGTGGGTCTACTGAGACTCCTGCTGAAGTCTATTCAGTGGGGATTATTCCTAGAAGACCATTTTTAGGATTATGATATTGAATCCTTCCTTCCTTCCCATTCACCATGCTCCTATCTGGGGTTAGTTTCAGAGGAGTCTTTAACACTGTAGTCCATACAATCCAGTCTGTCAATATTTTTAGTGTCTTTTGGGGATTGCTGGCCAGGATGGAAATCTTAAGAAACAATGTAAGACAAATGATTAGTGATGGACATGAAGCAGGAAAATGTGGTTCAGTTTGTAGTTTGTGGCGTGCACGGTTCACGAACCACAGACCAACATGATCTTTTTGATGCTAGACAAACAAGTTCGGTTTGTGATGTTTGTTATATGGTAAAACTGATGGAAAAACAGTTTGTGATGTTTGTGATATGGTGGGGCTCCCCAGGCATGCTAGAGACACCAAACTCACAGCAGATCTCTGGCTGACTCTCTTCTACCTTCCCTCCAAGTGTGATGGGGAATGGATTAACGGGGTCCATGTTACAGCCCCCCCCCCCGAAGGTGGAGAAAAAAACAGCAAAAAAAGTAAAGGCAATAGAATTCCCACAGAACAGAATTAAAGTTTCTGCAATACACATGCCACAAAATGCAAGTATCCCCCCTATACTCACAGCCCCCTAAGTCTCCAAAGGCAGGTTCTGAAGGATAGAAAGGCAGACATCCCCAGAGTTTTGACAGGCACTCCCCAAAGCTATCCCACAACAGATAGGCAGGCACCTTAACCACACTAGTGCAGTGGAAATCAGACTTTTCATTTTAAGTGACACAATTATAGCAAGGCAGACATGACAAGAGACTTCCAACAGGGGTTCTCAAAATTTATCCTATGACAACAGCTTGGTGGGCACCCCAGCAACAAAAGACAAGCAAGGGAAGTGTGTCCAGTGCCCACAGCTCTCACTGCCCTCCCCCAAGGGATGAAACAACCCATGGCAAATTCTACCCCACAGAGGCTGGCTGGGCCACCCACAATTCTCCAAACACAGATTTGGAAGTATAGAATGGTAGACATGACAAGAGATTTCCAACAGGGGCTCCCCAAAGTTACCCCACAACAGATTGGTGGGCACGCCAGCCACACAAGACCAGTGGAAATCAGTTTTCCATTTAAAGTGATTAGTGATGCAAGCTATCCTGCATAACAAAGACTGTACAGTTTCTCGCCCAAGCAAGTGTTTATGAATTGAAGTGCTGACATATGTTCATACTCTAAGATAATGCACAGGCACTATTTCAAGAATGTTCCTAAGTAGTAGTTGTGCATCAAGGGTTGCTTCCATAGTTGATGTTAGGCCTGGCTCCTCTACAATCTCTCCAAGTTGGGGGCAGATTACATTCATGGGGTCCCAGTTATGGACCCCCAGAAAGGTCTCCCATATTTATACTCTGCCACCTCTCCTGAGTGTGAACACCCTCCTGAGTGTGACGTGGGTGCGACCATGTGAAGGGTGTTTGTTGGGATGGGAGAAGTCCTCCATGCATTGGATACCACAGGCCCCCTCCCTGGGCACCAAACCCATCCTGCCAGGTCACTGGAGCCCAGCCCTAGCAGGGCATTACCAGGGGTCTCTGAGCCTTCTGTGCCTGATCGGCTCCTGGCCCTGGGGCCTTCTGCAGAGGCAAAAGAGTTGTTAGCAGCATTGCCTAGAGACACTAACAGTTGCTAACACTCTGGAGCGGAGGTCTCTGACAGCAGTGATTCAGAAAATGGGAGGAAGCATCCTTCCCCTGCATATCCCTACTCCCTGTTGCTACTGTTGTCTCAAGTACGCTGCTTTGTGGCCCCTCCCAGCCTAGCACCAGAAAGCAGCTGTGCATCCCACTTTCTCCAATCCTGGGGCCACAGCTTGGAAACATTTCCATACCCTCCTAGTGTGTCAGAGTGCCAGGTGTGCCACACCCATGTCTGGAGAGGCACAAACCCACCCCAACACTTGTCCTCCTCCATCTTCTGCAGGCACCTGCAAAGGGTGCACCCAAATATGCTGCCGCTGGAGGAAAGAGTAGTGGCCAGTAGGTGGAAGAAGAGGCCCACTTCCTCTCAGAAGGGAGAAGCAGAGGGAGAGCAGAAGACCCCTCCAAGAAAAGGTCCCTGCACTCTGGCTGCCATGGGTGGGACATCAAGGTGGGCCACCCTCCAAGAGGCCAAAGGGCTATGTGGAGGGCTCAGAAAGCAGTCATTCACCTTGTCAGCAGCAAGATGATTGCTGTGGATGGCCAACCCTTCTTCCTCATGGAAGACATCGCCTTTCGCCAGATTCAGTGAGGATGGTCAAGGCTCTGCTCTCTAGAGCACAAGGCAGAACCATGCACTTTACAGCAGATCTCTGGAGCAGCCAACAAGACCTTCAGGGCATGGCCTAGGCCCCAGGAGGGAACAGTCTTGGTGCTGGACTACAATGTGGTTCTGCTCCATGTACAGGGGATGGATGCAGACTGCAAAACATCATGTTTGTATGTTACAGAGAAGCCTATGGGTGGGTGGCAGCAACATTGTCTGTGGCTACATGGTCATGGATCTGTCCAGAGCACATGCTTTAGCTGGTGATGAAGGATGCTCTGGGGCTGGGGAGCACTGCCAAGGTCACCTGGGATGCTGCTCCCCTCACAATGTAGTCCTTGCTACTTCTTGTGCAGCATCAAGTCTCCCTGTCTCCTGCCTAAGAGACATGGGGAGGGGGATTAGGAACTCCACCTACACCATGATTGTGCATTTGGCAGAGTAGAAGAGTGCCACGCAGGATGTCATCTCCTCCATGACCATCCCGCATGGGGAAGAGGTGCTCAGCATCAGCCCCAATGACTGGCTGACACTCTCCCAAAAGATGTATGTCCTCAAGCCCTTCCAGGATACCAATGACATGCTGTGCACCTATACAGCCAGCCTAATTTGAGGGCTGGACTGGGCATTAACCTAGAGAGGTTGCAGGTGGACATCACTACCAGATTGCATTCTCTCTATAATAAAGGGGAGTACAAGCTGGCCTGTATAGATTGTGACCACCAGATAAAAGGGGGTCCTGAATGCAGAGCTCCTGCAATGGAAGTGTGAGCTGTACAAAGACTGCAGAGGCTACAGGCCAACAGAGAGAACAGCAGGTGGAAAAGGCTGGGGAGGAGGAGGAGCTGCAGCTGCAGTCCAGCACTTCTGCTTCAAAAAGCCCAACCAATACTGGTTGTTGGTAGTGAACCACGAGGTCAGCAGCAGCGGAGATGCCAGGAGTGCAATGGTAGAGGATTTGACTGAGGTGATGGTGAGGGAGTACCTTGCTAAGTCCCCTGGGACCACCCACACTGATCCCCTGGAGTACTGGTCATAAAAGGCTGTCATCTGGCCTGACCTCTCTTGCATGGCCATAAGCCCTGAGTCCCCCCTAACACCCAGACCCCAGAATTGGAGACCAGTTCACAGTCAGGAGGGTATAAAACATGGGTCCTCAATCAGCCAAGGCACCCAGTAGCTAAGCCTCACTGTTTGGCATGAGTGGAGAAACAGAGTGGCAAGGAATCCTCAGTCTACCTAACACCCAAACCCCAACAGGGAAGAGGAGTTCACAGTCAGGAGGGAATAAATGAATGTGTTCTGTTAGTCGACTTTTAACAAGTTCCCTGTCTCTCTGCAAAAAGTCAGCAAACAAAAGTGTGTAGAGCTGAGCAGAGTATATATATAGCTTTCTGATCCCATAGAGCAAAATGGGAACTCTGTGCAGCCAGCAGTGTGTGTTAAGCTTTGGAGAGCTCCTACTGGTGTTTCCAAAACTAGAGAACTCCACCTTCCTCCCCGCTATTGCCTTGGAGTTTTGTAAACAGTTTAATTGAGCAGAGACAGTCTGTCTGGAAATGTATTCATTCATGAAATGTTCATGCCAGTCGCCCTTCCATGAATATCAGTTCTTGAACCACAAACCATCCAAAATTCATAACAAACTTTAGTTCCTGAGCTGGTTCATCCCCATCCCTACCAATTATGTTAGAAAAGCACGGAATGTGAATCCTTCACAAGTCATAGCTCTAAAAATTGCTTAAATGTAGTTATTCAGGCATAAGCCATTGCGCACATGTATGTGCATAACTATGTCTGACTAGACGATTAACAAAATGAGGTAGTACAGACCCTGAATGTAGTTCACAAGAAAATAAAAATCCAAGCGCTTTGTCACTTCTAACATTTTAATGAGTGTAAGAAGACTTCCTGCAAGGAGGCTTGCCTCTTGGGAACTATTACTGCAGGAACTCATTGCTGAGGAATGTTTGCAAGGTTCCAAGGGAGAAAGTGTGCCATGTAATAGGGGCTGGGAGGCATTGGTGTGACTGGGAGGGGGAGAGAAATCATCATCATTGAAGAATATAGGAAGTGAATCACCAGGCATGCCTTCCCTGTCCTTCAGAGGAATGGAGTAATTACTTAGGCAATTGGGGGGGGGGGGCTGTGGATGATGATCACGGAGACACAAAGCCTGATAAATCCAGCTATTTCAAAGAAAGCCTGGAGACAGCATGATACAGATCCCCCTATAATTATCAACATCAACCACAGAGACCACCAAGCCTTTTAAATGAATTTTAAGATTTAAATTTGCAACTCAATATGAAGCCATGCCCTCACTCTTGTCTTCCATTCTAAGGAGAAGGAATGGAGGTGAATGAGGCAACCATTCCTGAGTACCCTGGGATGCTGAGTGGGCCTTCCCCAACTGATCTCAGTGGTTACAAATCACAGTTGGGGAACATGAAGAACATTTCAGAGGAAAGGGCAGGTGTTTACAGCTGGCATCAAGTAACCAACCGAAGGAAGGAAGAAAGAAAGAAAGAAAAAGAAAGAAAGAAATCTGTCTCTCTATATCTGCCATAACTAGCTCCATGAACTAGTAAGGTATTTTCTTGATATGTAAGGCTCTTTGTATAACAAAATTTGTGAGAGGGTATGAGCTTTTGTAAGTCTCTGCTCACTTCTTCAGATATCTGACAAAATCTCATACACTACCACAAATTTTGTTGGTCTTTGAGGTGCTACTGGGCTCTTGCTCTTTTCTGCTTCTACAGACAGACTAACACAACTACCCATCTTGATCGATCTTCTTTGTATGTCACTGTAAAAATACATGAAGAGAAGAGAAGAGATTGGATTTATACCCCGCCCTTCACTGCCCAAAGGCGTCTCAGAGCAGCTTACAAACTCCTTTCCCTTCCCCTCCCCACAACAGACACCCTATGAGGTAGGTGGGGCTGAGAGAACTTCTGACAGAAACTGTCCTTGAGAGAACAGCTGTGCCAGAGCTTGTGACTGATCCAAGGTCACATCAGCAGGTGCAAGTGGAGGAGTGGGGAATCAAACCTGGTTCTCCCAGATAAGAGTCCACGCACTTAACCACTACACCAAATTGGCTCTCATGAGATGCTCAGCAGTGAGATAAGAGCCTATACAGTTGTGGTACTACATCTTTGGAACACTTCTGGTATCTTCGTTGTTTGCATTCCCATGCCAGACAAAAACTGCTTTATTTGGACAGACCTTGTATTTCAGCCTATCCATGTCTCCTGTGATACCTGCTCCCTGCTTAAAGATAAATATAATGTTGGCTCTGTCTACGGTTATCTTGTTGTTTTATAAAGTGTTGATGTAATATTCAGAAGTCTTCTCCATGCTTCGTTACAATTCCAGAATACCAGAATTTATCGTGCTCTCTCTCTTTACAGGCTAGATCTAGGCAAGCTGCTATGAAGGACTTTGGTGGGTTCATTCTCTTTGTTCATGTAAATGTGTTCCAAATAAAATCATGCACTGTTTACCTGAGAAGATCCACAGCATTGCATCATCAATGGCTGTTCACATGTTAACTTCTTTTGCTATCTGAGGGGGGGGGGTCAGTCTCTCATTATTAGTTACATTTTGATTTTGTTATTTTTATTCATTTGGTGATCTACTGTTATGAGTGCTTTGAACAGCATTTATTGGGAAAGCAGGATATAAATATTTGAGTAAATAAAAATAAAATACAATATAACAGTGTGCCCAAGTAAAGAAAGCAACAGCAAAGACAAGCAAGCATACAGAAGACTGCCAAAACCTGGAAGTGAATTTTAAAAGGCAAACTGTGGAGATGAAACTTGTATTGGTAGTTAAATGGCTTTCAGTGTACTATTCGTAGGCTTGTACCACCTGTTATTGCTTCCTGAGATCTCTCTACTGCTACATAATTTAATCATTCCTACTGAAGTGTCAGACAGTTAAGTGTATTATTAGTTAAAAAGAGATAGTAGTTTACTCTGAACTAACAGATTTGCCATTTGTTTTTCATTATTAAAAGTAGACGCCCACCTAATCAGAATGATCCATAATAGTTCTTTAAATAACTTCATTTGATTATTGTGCTACTTTAGGGCTTGGGGTGAGTTCCCAGAACTAGTGGAAAGCTGAAATACTAGAAAACAATTGGCTATAAACACAGATGTGTGGCTTCTCTGGATGGAATGAGTTTTGAGAAATGGGTTTTACTACCTTTTCCCTCCTCCAGAGTCCCCTGTACCCTACACAGGGTTAGGGGATGCTGCAGAACACTAAGACTGAGCTACATACCAATAATTTTTATCATCATGCATGTATTAAATCTAACATGTCATGTAAGTATGACTGTCTAAAATAATTAGAATGCAGTAATAGTTAATAATTGAAGATGATGATATCTGATAGTTGATGCATTACCTCATTTGAAGCCTGACTGGAAACAAAACAAAAAAATTAAGGAACTACAAATAGTCTTAAAGTACTCCAAGTCTGAATTTGGAAGGGAGAACAGGAATTCAAATGTTCAGTGTGAAGGTGAATTTTTAAATTTTAATGAATGAACATAAAGTAATATTCTGAATTTTGAAATGTTTGATCATAAACATGAATTCATGAACTCATGCTGCAATTTTAAGGCCAAACTAGATATTATGTTTTTTAATAAGTTGTGTCTGGGTTCCCCCAACCGAACTGATATTCTCTGCAGTCACACAGTATAAAGATCACAGGGAGCCCTTTTCCATTTGGAACTCTGGGCAGGGAGAGAAGGAGCTCCTGCTTCCCCCATACATACATTTATAAAAATCTGAACCTGTATCAGCAGGGAGTTATTTACATAACTTTGGAGCAGCACATATTCAGAATACTCCATGTGCTGCTATGACATTATAGAGCTGCTAGACTCTAGAGGACATTTCAGCTTTTCCTGCCCCCCCCCCCCAATGTTCCAAGCAGAAAAGGGCTCTGTCATGCTACCTCTCTTTTAATTTGTGTGGTTAGGTATTATGTGGTTTTAAATTTCTTCTTGTTTCTTTCTCTCACTCAAGGTATGTAACAGCTGCTGTCAGAAATTTAATTCCAGTCTTATTAATTAACTTTTCCCACAGTATTGTGCCCAAGCTCTAAGGCTCCTTAGTTAGACTATGTGGTCCTGAGGATGAGCCTCTTGTATTTTAAACAGCATATGACCCTGGGTTAACAACAAACAGAATAACATTGTATTTGTACAAGAAGCATATTGGTTACAAGATTTTTTGTTACTTGTCTCTTCAGTGAATAAAACAGTGTATGTTAATAACTTCTGCCTGAAGTATCACACTCTCTCCCTCTCAATCTCTTTCTCAGACTCTTACATCTCTTCAGAATGTACCTTCTCCAATCTTTATTGTATGTTGCTTAGTTAAATCTTTCCCTTTTTAACTCATGTTTCTGTCAGCTTTTTCCTCTCACGCTCTTATAATACTCTGACAATATTAGATTTTTGACTCTGTCTAGTTGCTAATATGCCCCCTAAAGTATTTTACTTTCTTCTTTAGAATCTTAAAGCCTTTCACAGCACTAATATGGGATTCTAATTAGAAGACTGCTTCTCAGGCTGAGGACAGACTGGCAATTTGCAGTGGGAGCCAGTTGTGGCAAAAAGCCCTGGAACAAACTGTTCCAGGGTTTCCCAGTCACACAGCTCGGACTGATGCAGGAGCATACTGGGAAGAGGCGTGCGGGAGCATTCAGACTGCTGGCCTGGAGGCACGTCTGTAAACTGCTTTTTCCTGGTAAATCGGCTGGATGCCTATGGGTGTATGAGTGCATGAGCACATGAGCGCTCGTGTGCTCATGTGCCCATACACACATAGGCATCCAGCCGATTTGGGGAGGATCCCGCTGCACCGGCACCACATTGGGTGGTAGAGCGAAGCACAGCCAATCATATCGCTGCTCCCTTATGTGCAACGCGGGTTGCTCCTGGCTTTTCTGCATAGCGTTCACACTGCTGGGAAGCGGACAAACGTGGCATAAAGGCACTCTTTGGGGATTTGCTACCACTTTTATGAGGTATCTATTAAACATGGGAGTGAAGCGAAACAGCACGGGTTGCCTACGGGTGGGGAACACCAGGCAGATGTGCCTGTGTGAATGCTCCCTTTAATCTGCTTTTAAAACGTCCCTGAAAAGTGGCTATAGCAGGGCAAATTGCCAGTCTGAACTCAGCCTCAGCCTCTGTAGACTGACCACGACTGATAGTTAGCTGCTGACTGAACACACTGTGCTCTCTCTCTCCATGCACACACTTCTTAGCTCCACCCATACACTCTCTGTCACCAACCAATCACTCATTCATCTCCCTCTTTTACCCTCCCCCCGTTCTTCTGAAACTTACCAACCATTTAAGGAAACAAACACTTATAACTTGGTGTAAAGTACTGGGTTTCGGGCCTCATGACTCGGACGACGACATAAGAGAAGACGCGTTTATTCGTACTTCACACAAGACAAAGACATGCAGTAACGGCCAGAGGCCAACTATTTACAGTAAGGGGGGGACGCCCCCACATTCCTATTGGTGGGTTTGAATCGCCCGCCAATGCTGCCATTGGTTCTTTACTGGCGAGCTCAGGAGCCTAGTCCCTATTGTTCTCAGAGAGCAGAGCTTGGCTGCATTTCGCCAGCTCTGCCTCCTGATCTCAGGACACAACACCCCTCCCCCCATAGTTTGTCTCCTATCAGGTGACGTAGTCTTTTAGGTAGGCTGGTGGCCTCTGTTCCCTTAATGATCTTCGGGGAGCCGGCACTGGACTGGCGGGGCCCCCTTTGGGTGGTCCTCCCACACTAGGAGCTTGGATCTCCGGCGGCAGTGACTGCGGCGGCGGCGGCGGCTCAGCTTGCTCTGGGACCCCCTCCAGGCTCCATGGTCTTTCAGGCGCTTGCTCCGCTGGTGGTGCCTGCAGCCGATCGGATGCTGGGGTGGCCGCGGTGTTTTCCGGTAACGGGGCCTGGATCCCGGTGTCGGGGTCTTGCCGCCTCCAGAGCTGGTCCACGTGCTTACGGAGGACCCTGTCCCCGTCTGCCAGGACCTCATATGAAACTGGCCCGGTAGATTTGAGAATACGCCCGGCCAGCCACTGAGGCCCTGCCCCGTAATTCCTAAAATAGACAGGTTCCCCCGGGAGGAAGCTCCTGGGCGCCTCCCAGGTTTCGACCAGCTTTCTCTCTGGGGCTTGGTCCGGGTGGAGCCTGTCTAACAGGGTCGTGGGGCGGCGGCCCATCAATAGTTCTGCTGGGCAATGCCCGGAGATGGGGTTCGGGGTGGTGCGCTGTGTGAGGAGGAAGCGGGCCAGCCGGAATTCCCACTCCCCCTCGGTTATGCGGCTCAGGGCTTCTTTGGCGGTGCGGACTGTCCTCTCCGCTTGTCCATTTGTTGCCGGGTGGAAGGGCGCAGATCGTATATGCCTGATTAAGTTCCTTGCAAGGAACGCTTGGAACTCAGCAGATGTGAACGCGGCCCCGTTGTCCGACACGATTGTGTCTGGCAAACCGTGCGTAGCGAATATTTTGTGCAGGGCCCTTATTGCTGCTTTAGCAGAGGTGGTAGACACTGGACTTATTTCTCACCAAGAACTGGAGCCCCTGAAATGGGCCGGCAAAGTCTATGTGTAGGCGTGACCACGGCTTGTGGGTAGACTCCCAGCTTTGGTTTGGCGCTCTTGGGGGATTGGGGCAGACTTCCTGGCACCGTGTGCACCCCCGGACCCAGGTTTCAATTTCTGCGTCTATCCCGGGTCACCACACGTAGCTCCTTGCCAGAGCTTTCATTCGTACAATGCCAGGGTGGGCCTCGTGCAGCGTCTCTAGAACCTCTTGTCTCATGGGCCCCGGGATGACCACCCTGTCCCCCCATAGTAAGCACCTTTTCAAGGCGGATAACTCTTCCCTCCTGGCTTTGTATGCCATGAACTCTGGCCCTGTCTGTTCCGCTGGCCATCCCCTCACCACCCAGTTTAGGACCCGGGAGAGAATGGGATCTCGGGACGAGCGGGCGGCCATGTCTGCAGCCTGAAGGGGGGGGTTGGGCAGCTCCTCCATCAACAATACTGCGGGAGCTGGGGCCGGATCCTCCCCTGTATACGGCAGCGGCAGGCGGCTCAGGGCGTCGGCATGACCCAGCGCCTTGCCCGGCCGATGCTCCAACCGGTACTGATAGCCCGCTAAAAACAAGGACCAGCGCAACACCCGGGGCGACAGTACCTGCGGCGTTTGTTTGTCCGCCGCGAACAGTCCCAGGAGCGGCTTATGATCAGTTACGAGCGTGAAGGGCCAACAATACACAAAGTTGTGGAATTTTTTTACCCCCGCCACCAGGGCCAAGCCCTCCCGGTCTATTTGTGCATAGTTACGCTCCGCGGGGGACAGCGTGCGGGAGTAGTAAGCCACCAGAACTTCCCTCCCATCTGGTAGCTTGTGGCCCAAGACCGCCCCAACCCCATACGGCGATGTGTCGCATGCGAGGATTACCGGGAGCTTTTCGTCAAAGTGGGCGAGTACAGCGTTAGAAATCAATAGTATCTTAACCCCCCGGAACGCCGCCTCCTCCCTCACTCCCCAGGCCCAAGGCGTCGCCTTATCCAGCAGTCTGTGTAGGGGTTCCGCCACGGCGTCTTTGTGTGGGAGAAAGGCGTGATAAAAGTTCAGGAGGCCTAAGAACACCTGGAGCTCCGCCTTGGACTTCGGGGCAGGGGCCTCCACGATGGCCTTCGCCTTGTCCCTCGCCGGATGCAGGCCCGTTGCGTCGACCCGGTACCCCAAGAACTCCACCTCCGGCACCCCGAGGAGGCACTTTTCCCGCTTCACCTTCAGCCCCGCGGCTTGGAAGCGTCCCAGGACAGTTCGGAGGTGGGTGGCGAAGCTCTCCGGGGTGGCCGCGGCGATGAGGACGTCGTCGAAGAACGGCGTCACGCCAGGGATCCCTTTTAACAGATCGTCCATTAGATTCTGGAAGATCCCTGGGGCCACACTGACCCCGAACTGCAGCCGCTTCACCCTGAAGGCCCCCCGGTGGGTTACTATGGTTTGGGCCTCGGCCGTGGCCTCATCCACAGGGAGTTGCTGGTACACCTGCGTGAGATCCAGCTTACCAAATATGCGCGCCCCCGCCAGTGTGGCCAATATGTGGCTGACTACGGGTACGGGGTATGCGTGTGCCTGAAGTGCCTGGTTAATAGTGCACTCGTAATCCGCGCAGATGCGGATTTTCCCGTTCGGCTTCACGGGTGTCACAATCGGGGTCTCCCATCGTGCATTAGGGACGGGCTCTAGGACTCCCTGGGCCACCAACCGGTCCAGTTCTGCCTCTATTTTAGGGCGGAGGGCCAGGGGCACAGTGCAGAAGCGCCGCCGGATGGGCGTCACCGTCGGGTCTAAGTGAAGCGACACCGGGGCCCCTTTATAGCACCCCAGCTCCCCATCAAAGACCTCGGGGAATTCCTTGCACACCGCCCCCAGTCCTGCATCCCGCACTTATTCACTCCCCCGATCGTAATGCCTAGGGCCTCGAACCACGCACGCCCCAGGAGACTCACAAGGTTTCCCTCTACCACCACCAAGTCCAAGTTCCCCTCAAAGTCTCGGTATTGCACTCGGAAAGTACCGACTCCCCGAATGGGGACAGGGTTCTTTTGAAAGTCCACCAAGCTAAGCGGCGATGGGCGTAGAGGGGTCCCCGGACGGGCAAAGTTTTTTAAGAGTGTCCACGGAAATGATGGACACAGCTGATCCTGAGTCCACCTCCATGCAGCAGGGGGACCCCTCGATCCGCACGGTTACTTGGATCTTCGGGGTGGAGGAGAGGTTGGGGTTGGGGAGGCGAAGTACCTGTAGTGGTTGATCTGTAAGATGGTACAGCTCGGCGACCTCTTCCGTTGTCTCGTAGGCGGTGGACGGTGCGCGGTGCGGTGGGGCCGACGATCTCGAGTTCCGGGGGCCCTTGGACCGGCAGACCCGTGCGAGGTGTCCCTGCTTCCCACACCCGTGACAGACAGCATCCCGGAACTTGCAGGTCTTCCTCCCGTGGCCTTCCCCGCAGCTGGTGCACACGGTCTGGTTGCCGGAAGGCTTGGCTGGCTCCCTGTCGGCCTGCTGGGTCTGCGCTGGCCGGCGGTGTTGGGGTCTGAGGGCGTAGACCTCTTCGGTGTCTGAGTTCCTGGGGCTGGGACCCCTCCCGACCGCATGGGCAGCCGCAGCCGGGCATTCCCCTTCGGCGGCCTCGTGTGCGGTTGCGGCATCGATGGCCTCGTCCAGGGAGAGCCTCCGGTTACCAATCAACTTGCGCCGCAGCTTGGAGTCCGCCAGGCCCCACACGAACTGCGTCAGCAAGTTGTCTTCCACCTTCGGGAACCCGCAGTCCACCGCGAGCACCCTCAGCGCGGCCAGGAAGGCGGCAGCGGATTCTCCTTGGGCCTGGACTCGCCTCTGGAACTCCATCCTCTTGGCCAGGAAGGTAGGCTGGGGGCTGAAGTACGTATTGAGGATGTCCAGGATCTCCCCAAAGGAGCTTTCCAAGGCCGTGCGGGGCACCAGGAGGCTCTTGGCGAGGCGGACTGTTTGGGTGCCGCACGAGCTCAGCAGGAGCGACCGTTTTTTCTCAGGGTCGCGAATCTCATTGAGTTCCATGTAGCTTATGAGCTGGTCGACCCATGCGTCCCAGGTTTCTGGCTGAGACGGATCGAAGCGCTCGAGTATTACATGTGTGACGGCCATAGCTCCGTCTGGGAAGGCGTGTGCCAGGGCGAGCGGTGCGGTGCTGCTCTCGGGGTCAGCGATGCGATGCTCGGCAAGCGGTGCGGTGCTGCTCTCAGGGTCAGCGATGCGATGCTCGGCGGGTGGCCTTGTCGTCCTTTTCGTCGCTCATGGAGTCAAGGAAGGCGTTGAAATCCCACCTTCGTCGCCACTGTAAAGTACTGGGTTTCAGGCCTCATGACTCGGACGACGACATAAGAGAAGATGCATTTATTCGTACTTCACACAAGACAAAGACATGCAGTAACGGCCGGAGGCCAACTATATACAGTAAGGGGGGGACGCCCCCACATTCCTATTGGCGGGTTTGAATCGCCCGCCAATGCTGCCATTGGTTCTTTACTGGCGAGCTCAAGAGCCTAGTCCCTATTGTTCTCTACATTTCGCCCTATTGTTCCCTACATTTCGCCAGCTCTGCCTCCTGATCTCAGGACACAACACCTGGAATCTTTACAGGCTCCTCTCTGACCTTTATAATGATACTCCTTGAAGCTGCTGTGTGACTACAGGAACATGAGTTGGGTGGAGAAACTGAGATAACTGGCCAAAACAAATGTAGCATCTAGATTGGCCCTTAGGCATTCAAACACAAACAATGGCATGAGTTGTGATATGGTTGGACCGGACAGTGAAAGTTAAAATCAGTGCTTATGGAAGCAAGCCTAAGCAACTCTACTTACTAGTCCCATTTTTTTGTCCAATGGAACTTAATCCTAGAAAAGTGTTCTTTGTGTTGCAGCCTACACAGTTTTTGCAGAGTACCACTGAGAAGGCAAGAAGTGTCCTTTGAAAAGGCAGCTTCCTTTAGCGTACCCCCATGAGAAATGCTAGAAGTCAGGTGTAGATACTTCATTACTCATACTAGCCCTATACCTACCCTAGTCAGTCAAGTGGCTCAGCAGTGATTAGAGACGACAGCAGTGACTAAAGGGGTATCCTGCATATCTGCCCACTGAACCCATGTCCCTCTTCTGCAAAGTGCTTGAACAGATAATGAGACTATAAGCTCTTTGCTGAAGAAGCAGAGGCACAACAACTATCATATAATGTCACAATTGGTGCTTTGTTGGATAATTACAAAGCCCCCATCTGGCAGTGCATAGATTTTGTAAAAGCACCTCAAGAAGAAAGTTATAGCAAAAATACACAGACCAACAACAATGAGCAGTCTTGAAATTAACTAACTGATCAGCAGTAAGTAATAGGTACTTTCAATAGTGGGTTAAATAAATTGGGGGCCTTTCTGAAATTAAAGAAGACAATAAAACTGCACTTTGAAACTACCTGACGGTTTCCCTTTGGAAAGAAACTTCAAGGGGCAATTTTTCAAAGTGGTGATTTAGTGATTTATATTAATGGGAGTCGCATGGCTGTACCACTGAGTGACACTTTCAAAGTGCCCCCCTACTACCATTCTCACCCAGGTCTCTTTTTGTCCTAATCCAGCTGTTTTCAGTACTGTGTTGAAGATTAAAAACAATTCTAATTTGCAGAATGAATCCTGTTGTGCCTGTGAAATCACATCAGTCTAATCGCTGATACTAATATTTAATTAAAGGAAACCAAATATACCTAGCCTACATTTAAAGGGGGGGAAGGGCTTCCATGCTGGGTAATCCTCTGAATCACTCAATCAGTGGGACAAACTGCTTTTTCCTCTTGAGAAGAAAATCAATTTGTGTCAAAAGATACTAAAGGTCAAAAACACAGGGTTCAATTCTGACCCCAGTGAAAGCAATTGAAAACCTCCCATAGATTTTAATGAATCAGGAGTGAAACCCTGGGGTTTTTGTCCTGTCGTTCTTCATCAGGCAGGATGGCCATTTTATTAAATGGTTTTATTTTTATAAACAATCCCTAGAAAAATGTAAACCTTGCTTTTTTGACCATAGAAAGAGCTAGGAGGTAGGGATGGGCACAAACTGTGTGACAAGCCAAAATTCATGCTGTATTCTGGCTGGATTGGGGTTCGGGAGGCGATGTTCAGTACACATGTGGTCCTGAAGAAATCTCTGAGGTTTTGGGTGTGGCTTGGGCCTGTTCAGAAAACGAAACCCACCCAGAAACTTTTGTGTGAAAATGCTAGACAATGGTGGGGGTGGTGTTTTTCAGCCTTGGAAACACAAATAGGGACTGTCCAAAGCTTGACAGGCACTGCTGCCTGCCAATAACAAAGTTCCCATTCATTGCAATGCGACTCAGATCTATATAAGTGTAGGACAAGTGCACATTCCCTTTGTTGGTGGTGTGGTTTTGGACAGAGAGAGTGTATTTATGAAAGAACTTAGCTGCTGGGTGTGGTAAGTTGCTTAGCTAACTTAGTCAGGGGCCAGGGGGGCTTTGCTTTGCCCTGGGCTCCTCCATGTCATGATTTGGTTTTTGTTTGTTTGCTTGTTTGCTGCAAAGGGTGGCAAAATTGGGACTGGATTCCTCTTTCACATTGCATTTTTGTTTAGTGGGATTTTCCAGCTTTCTGCTTCCTTGATGGTTTCCCTTCTTTTTTATTTTCATTCTATTTAAAAAAAAACTCCACACACTTTAGGTTGCAGTAAAATGAGGGATTGCTCTGGGGGGGGGTTGGGCTGCTTTGGGGGGTTTCAACTTGGTTCTCTGCCATTTTATCCCCTTCACACACACTGGGCTGCTTTTTGTTTTGGAGTGATATATGTTTGTATTTACTTTACTACTCAATCACTTTACTTTATTGACCGCTGCTCTCCATTTGAAACCCTCCTGATCTGCTTCTCCTTGGAGGGTGATCTGTGTTTGGCAGCCTTCCTCCCTGCACCCACCCTGCTTTGGGGGACTTGTTCTAGAGATACTGAGGTGACTTCCCTTTACTCCCAGCTTTCCATTTGAACACCTCCCCATGACCTACTTCTCCTTCGGAAGTGACCTGTGTTTGTCAGCCTGCCTCCTTGCACCCACCCTGCCTTGGGGGACTTCTTCCCAAGTTACTGGGGTGACTTCCTTTTATTCCCAGCTCTCCATTTGAAACCCCCTCCCCCAATGACCTGCTTCTCCTTAGGATGTGATCTGTGTCAGCCTGCCTCCCTGAACCCACGCTCCCTTGGGGGACTTCTTCCAGTCTTGGGGAGTGACTTTGGGTGATTTTAGTGCCCAGCTCTCCATGCCTAGTTTGAAACCTCTCCCCAGCTGACCTGCTTCTCCTCTGGGGGGGCCATTGATCTAAGCCTTCCTGCCTGTCTGTTTCCCTCTCTGGCAACTGACCCACCTGGGCTGCAGTTGGGTTGTGTGCTTGCTTAGTCAGGTGTTCAGTGCCATGAGAGGGGGTGAAAGGGCTCGTGCTCAACATGGCCATGGGAGGAAGCCAGCACTTTCCCTTGTGCCAAGTGGTTGTGAGCAATGAGCACAGCCTCCCCCCAGTGGAGGACATCTCCAGCACATCATTGGGGATCTCGGTGCCCACTTCCCCTACTCCATCCATGCCCACAGGACTCTCATCTGTTGCTCAAGAGTTTTTGGCATTACTGCCTAAGCTGCAGCATGAAACTCTATTTGGAAGGGAGGACAGTGATAGCAGTGACTCCGAAGGTGATGGTGGTAGTGATGCATCCTCCACTTCCACATCCCAAGATTCCCAACTCCCTGCTGCTCCTGCTTCCATCAATACACCCCCATCTATCACTCCCCAGCTCAACATCAGGAAGCAGCTGTGCCTGGAGACACGGTTCCACTCCACCGCATGAAAATACTTCTGCACCCTGGGGAGTGACCCATGCATGGTGGGGTGCCAGATGTGCTGCACCTGTATCCAGAGGAGCAAGGTCCCACACTTGGCCACCACTGATCTCCAGAAGCACCTGTAAAGGTCACACCCCACTTTGCCACCAACAGAGCTAGAAGAGTCAGCCATTAGTGGGAGGTGAAAGAGGCCCACTCTCACTTAGCAGGGAGAGGCAGGGGAAGAGCAGACCACTCAAAGAGGGGCTCCAGGTGCTGTGGTTGGGACTACAAGGCAAGCCACCCTCCAAGAGGTCATGCTAATGGGGATGTTGCCAGTGCTATTAAAAGGGGCAAGGGGAAGGGCTCAGGAAGCAATCACTCACCTCATTGGTGAGATGATTGCCATGGATGGCCAACCGCGCACCCTTGTGGAGGAAGTAGGTTTTTGCTGGCTGATGTACAGTGTGGCTGCCTGATACATCATCAGCTCCCAGAGGACCATGAGCCAGTGAGTGTTGCCCTCCATGCACCATTTTGTGGTGGAGCTGGTCAAGGCCAAGTTCTCCAAAGTGTGAGGGTGAACCATTCACCTGATGGTGAACCTCTGGAGTGGCCGGCACCATGGCTACCTCTCCCTCACTGCCCACTGGTGACAACTGGAGGAACTCTGGAGTGGGATCATGGCAACACCCCAGGAGCGGAGAGGCCCACTGCCACCTAGCTACAAGATGGTTCTTCCTCCACACAGCATAGCATTGGCCTTTTTATTGCAGTCACACACAGTCTCGACATTTTCAATGAGTTATCTACTACGACTCAAAGATCTCTCTCTTGGTCAGTCTCTGCCAGTTCAGACCCCATCAATGTGTATTTATAGTTAGGAATTTTTGCTCCAATGTGCATCACCTTGTACTTGGCCACATTGAACCCCATTTGCCATGTTGACGCCCACTCACCCATCTCCTGCATGACCATTCAGCATGGGGAAGAAGAGCTTAGCATCATTGCCAATGAGTGGGTGACCTTCTTCCAAATGGAACGTGTCCTAAAGCCATTCCAGGACACCACCAATGTGCTCTGTGCCCACATGGCCAGCCTGGGACAAGTAATCCCCCTCATTTGAGGGCTGGAATGGACACTGGACTCCATTGTGCAGCCAGGCCCTGAGGGACACCAGTTCTCCCAATCCATAAAATCTCCTTTCATTCACCACAGTGTCAAGTGATTGGTGGCTGGTCACCAACTTTTCCTCTGGAGCTTGTTTTGGTGTTGACACAGGTGAGATCATCCCTATTGTCCCAACTAGGGCTCAAAAGACAACAGGTTTCGCTCACTGTCTGATGTCAAGGTCAGGCATGGCCAGGGGCCTTGTTTGGGAGGTTCTTCCATCTTCCCCCTTGTTCTGGGGCTGCAGATGTCCAGGGCTTCTTCCCTTGTTACAGTTCCCCTCTTACTCACACCACTGGTGACTGTGAGGAATGATGATGATGAGTGCTAATCCTGTCACTGTGCTCGCTGGCTAGAGCTGGCCAAGTAACACTTCCTGTGCTCATGCTGGTCATGGGCTCCACCTCAGACTCAAATTACAGGGCACAGCCAACTTTGCGGGTGGCTCCTAGGCCCAAGCAGGGTGGGAGGGTATTACCCGCCCTGTAATCACGTCCATCCACAGCACCATGTACCATTCAGGAATATTAGGGGACTTCTGGGGGTCCTAAGGGACTGGAAGCAGCCTGTGTAAATTGCCCCACATCACCCACACTTGGCAACTCAGGAATGGGATGTTGGTTCCATTTGCCAAGAAACTCAGTGATGCTGTTGAGGTTGGGGAGTACTATCCCCTTTCACCCAGACTTCTGACAGTGTGATTCTGGGGGCAGGGCAGGCACGGAAGGTCAATCACATCCTAGTTCCCAGAGCAACTTGTCTTCCTTTCCATGGCTCCTTTTACTGCCCTGGCCACACCGTCCACTCACATCCATCTCCTTTCACCCACACTGCCAGCAGGGCATGCCCAGGCCGAACATTCCTGGGAATAAGATGTTGCCAGTTGGGGGGGGGGGGATGACACACTATTTGCACTGAATATGATCCATCTCTCTCTCTCTCCCTGTATCTCAGTTTGGGTGTTTGTAGTGTGGCAGACTGACACACACACACACACACGTCAAGGTGATTTTGGTGACCACATCCCTTTCACTCTTCTATTTCCCTCAGCCTGTTTTTCTAAGACAGTGTTTGGGTCCTTGTCATCTGAGATGTAGTCAGCTGGCTAAAGCCCCATGCTCAGTGTGGGAAGTGGGACAGGGTGGCTCACAGCCCTCCTAAGTCCAGGCCCCTCCTGACATCTCCCTGAAAAACACTTTCCTGGATTACCTTGTATGGGTGTTCATAACTCAGACTCCCAAAGTTCAATCTTCCCCAAACTTAGTGGGCAGGTAGAGGAGAGTCAGCTGGAGATGCCCTGCAATTTTGGAGTCTCTAGGACCCTGGGGGGCACCTCCATGTCCCCAACTTTCCAAACCCATTTGGTTTGGTGGAGTGCCTGGGTTCGGGATACTTCCTAAATCCAAACCAGGTTTTCTTGATTTGTGCCCATCCCTACTGGCAACTTCAATCTCCTTTTAAAAATGCAGGACTGCATAGTCTGAAGAAATAAAAGACCAAGTTCTGCCAACCCTGTCTGATACCTACTGAGTATGCAAATTAATAGTCAGCATTGCATCTGTGATGGTTGCTTTCCTGTGCTTTGTATTACAATGATCTGGTTATCTCCCATTAACTCCCAAAATGAAACTGTTGCTTTAGTATACTTGGGGACCAATTCTAAGCATGTCTGTTTAGAAGTAAATCCCATACTATTCAGTGGGGTTTACTTGTAGCAAAGTATCCTAAGGATTGCAGCCTTGAATGATAAAACTGTACTTTTCTGTTTGTTTGCTAGATTTTAAGTTTTTCTGATACTTCACATGCTGCAAATTAGGCCTAGGTCTTCCAATGCAGAGCTAATATTTATGCCATATACCCTCAATAAGTATATATGAAATATTGGCAAGCAAGAAATAAAGTTTCAGTTGAGAGAGAAAACTCTAAAAGTCATTGATTATTGTGCACTCCACCAAAGGCACCAACATCAAGCAAGCAAGATGCCTCATTAAAGCTGATTTTATAACATCTTCCTCACCTTTGAAAGTCACGTTCCACATGAAATAGAGAGCATATTGCAGCAAAATAAAATGTACTGTACAGTTTTTCATGCTGAATGCTTCTGACAGTGCACTTACTGAAGAAATGCATCCTGTCCATGACCTAGTTCATGGAACTGTTTGGCAGGGGAGCAATGTATAGAATCATAGAGTTGGAAGGGGCCATACAGACCATCTAGTCCAACCCCCTGCCCAATGCAGGACCAGCCTAAAGCATCTCTGACAAATATTCGTCCAGCCTCTTCTTGAAAGCTGTCAGTGAAGGGGAGCTAACCACCTCCCTAGGCAGTTGATTCCACCTTTGAACCAGTCTGACTGTGGAAATGTTTTTCCTAATATCCAGCCAATACCTTTCTGCATGTAATTTAAACCCATTGCTTTGGGTCCTATCCTTTGCTGCCAACTGGAACAGCTCCTTACTCTCCTCCAAATGACAGCCTTTCAAATATTTAAAGAGAGCAATCATGTCTAACTAAACATTCCCAAAGAGAGCAATCATGTCTAACTAAACATTCCCAAGACCCTTAGCCTTTCCTCGTAGGGCTCAGTCTCCAGACCCCTGATCATCCTCATTGCTCTCTTTTGCACCCTCTCGATTTTGTCCACATCCTTTTTGAAGTGAGGCCTCCAGAACTGCACACAGTACTCCATGTGTGGCCTGACCAAGGCAGTATACAGAGGGGCTATGACCTCCTGCAATTTTGATGCTATGGCCCTTTTAATACAACCCAAGACTGAATTTGCCTTTTTTGCCACCGCATCACACTGACTGCTCATATTTAATTTACAGTTCACCCTTACCCAAGATCTCTTTCGCATATTCTACTCCCCAGAAATGTATCCCCCATCCAGTATTTGCGTTTGCCATTTTTGTGGCCCAGATGTAGTTCAAGCCTCCAAAAGGTTATTTATTTATTTGTTTGTTTGTTTGTTTATTGCATTTATATCCCGCCCATCCCATAAATGGGCTCAGGGTGGGTCACAACATTTTGATATATACAATAAAATTTAAAACACATTAAAACATAGAAAATCAATAGTCATGCCTGCTGTAGGAAGGTGGTGGTGGTGGTTATGGTGGTGGTGGTGGAAGTTCTTGATTGGGTTCTGGGATTTCTGCAATGTTCTCTTTCAGGGCATTAGGAACCCTGGGGAAATTCAGCAGAGTTTTGCCCCAGCTGACAGGAAATGCCCAACATCTTCATAACTCTGGACAAGCAGAATTTTCATTCATTCATTCATCCAACTTATATCCTGCTCCTTCCCTGGCCAAACATAGCTCAGGGCTATTGTAGATATATGTTGAAATCCTGACTCTTAACCTTCAGGCAAAATCCACATTACAAAGGTGGTTGGCTGCAATATTGCCACATGCCACAGCAATCACAAGATGGATCACCATGCCCAGAAGTCATCGTGTAATGGCTTCTCACTATAAATCATGGTTGTATAAATCAACCCAAGTTGCTTCTGACTGCCAATGAGGCAAGGATGATGACTAGCTGCAAAAAAAAAAAAATGATGGAGAATGGTGAACTAATCAAGAGGGGCACCCCATTATTCATTGTCAGTTTGGGATGGGGGTTGCTGGCTGAAACACAGTTTCTTACGGGCTGTAACCATACGGCTTTAGTAGAAAAGCTAGGTCTAATCCAGCATTGTCAGTGCCATTGGTATTAGTTCTGTTAGAGCTGCTATTATTGACATTAAAAGCAGAATCCACAGTAGGGACACACATAGTGTGGAGAAGCCAATGCCTAAAAGAGGTTCTATTCTTAATCCTTCTGTCTAGACTCCTCAGAATAGAGTGGCTTGGTTTGGTTACAAGAGTAATTAGCAATTTAGCGTACATGTGGAGTCAGTTGAGAGAAGCAGCTTAACCCAAAACAAATGTGAAAATAAGCTCAAATTGTTTTTAGAAGGCTGATTTACATTAATTACTTTTTAAAAGCTCAGAGACGCCTTAATAAAACCATTTGTTCCTTTGTGAAAAATTAAAAACAGAGCATTTGCGTGCAATGTTTGTTCTCATGAAATGCTTGCATTCCCAAATATTTCCTGTGGCTTATCTGAATACACTTATATTTCTACGTGAATGCTTCAGAGTTTAGACTCTTTCAGACCAAGGCCTCTCAGTAAGTAGAAGAGGAAGTCTGTCGTTGTGTCCACATAATTGATTCATGAACTGAACTCATATTGGACAGTTCAGAAAATGTGTATGGGTATCTGACAAGAGCTGACTTTACAAACTAAACAAAAACAGAACAACAAACCATAGCAGGAACTTCAAGGTTGTGTAACAAAAAAGTATCTGGTCCAGCCACAGGTACTTAAATTGTAGTCTCAGATCTGAATATTTTCTTCCCTCCCTCTATCCCCCCACCCCCAACATATGAAAGTGACAAAAGAGTGAACTGCTGCAGTGGTCCTATAGAACTGGGAAACACAGAAAGGAAGAAAGGCATCTTTGTGTTACATTACTGATGTATTATCCCTTTATTATTGGTTTCTTATCGGGTACTTTTTGGATGCTGAGCAGGGCAAAACTCAGTAAACATGGGCTACAACCCCACATCATTAGATACTACACTACTGTTGCATTTTAACAATCATTTATAACTGGATTTTCCTATGTGGACAAGACAATCCAGTTGCAAATGATGGCAACACTTGCAGTGCAGTGCAGTGCAACATCCAGTGGTACATGGATGCAGCCATGGTCCTTGCTCATCTTCCTGTTCCTTCATTACAGTGAGTAATAGTCTTGGCAAGGCTTTAACAAAAAGATTTTCCCCACACACACACATGCACACTACTTATACGTGGTAACAAACAGGTGCCTAGAAACGTGAGTTCCAGCAATTTTAATAATTAGTAGGACTAATGAAAGGCATTATTTCACTTATTTTATGATGGCCACAGTAGAAAAACATCACCCTGAGAAGCAGGGAAAGAGTTCACACATCTATATTTCACAAGAGATTATCAGCACATATGTTTTGACAGCACTCACCTTCTGTCTTATGAGAGATGGCAAGAAGTCCATCCTTCCCACATGCGATACAAAAAGAGAGAGCTAGATGTGGTATCCTATCATATCAAATTATCAACTGTCCAATATACTATCCATGCATGCAGCCCCTATTCAAAGATCCCTTGCATCCTTTGGCACAAGCAGAGCATTTGTGCACATGTTATCCTTGCTAAATCAGATTCCAAGTCTTAAAAAATCCCCTGCTATTCATCATTATTCAAACTCTGAGCCATTTGTCACAATATAGGAATGGGATGACATTGCCTTTCTCACCAATATTTGTGATTGTTTATATTAATTTCCTTGGAAAGCCACCTTGGGAACTTGTGAGCCAAGAGATCAGGATACAAATATAAACAAATACAATGCCTTTGAAATTTTCTTTGTCTCATCAGTGTACTTTATGATTGGAGGGAGGAATGGCTCTGACTAAAAGCTCATGACAACTCTCCTGAGTCATCATCAAGTGAAATGAAATCAGGATCTACATTCCTTTCAGAGGTAGCATTATGCTGCACCTGCTTCAGCACCACAGACACCATTATCAAAGACAAGGAACAAGGAATAAGTCAGAAATTACCCTTGGATGCTAGTTTCAGTGTAATATCCCCATTTTCAAATGGATACCATACAATTCAGAAATTGAACCAAACCCCTTTCTTTTCTAGAATCCAGTGGCACCTTTAAGACCAACAAAGGTTTATTCAAGGTATGAGCTTTTGTGTGCACGCACACTTTTTCAAATACACTGGAATGGAAGATAGAGTTCACACTTATAGACAACCTGAACAGGAAATTTACATGTAACATGATGAAGATGTTTTTAAGTTATGTGAAACCAAAACTAAAGAACAAGCTAAGTTTATAAGGTCAACAGTTGTTTTGATTTAATTAAGGGGGGAAAGGACACCAAAACAATAAATTTGTTAAAATAGGGGATAAGCGTGTAAAGGCATCTTTTCTAATTGTGGGAAGTAAACGAAGACTCACTATTCATCTCCTCTCAGGCATGGAGGTAATTTAACAGCATTTTTTTAAAATGGGTGTAGCGGTATGTCAGCAAAACATTCCAATATTCCTTGCATTACACTCAGTATTCTATTATACTATTCTGAAAAAGTATATACAGAGGATGTATAGTCCTTCTTGTTGAAAATACATATGTGAGGATTGAAAAGGTTGTTTTTTTTCTTCAGGATTCTGATATTATTTGATGTTATTTCCTATGGAGAATATTTCCAAAGGGCTGGAGAGGATATTTTCCAAACCAATGGCAGAAAAACTGAAGCAGAGCTGCTGGTTCTCGTCCTTTAACCAACCCCCAACATTTCAAATGAATTGGATCTCCTTGTGCCCCAACCATTCTCCATTGTTTCCTATGGGGAGGAAAACCTGCACATTTTCTCCCAGGCAAACAGTAACCAAACACTCAAGAGCAAGCAAAGCAAACCAAAAGGAGACAGAATGAACATAAGAACATAAGAGAAGCCAATGCTGAATCAGGCCAATGGCCCATCTAGTCCAACACTCTGTCACACAGCGGCCAAAATATACCACGTGCCATCAGGAGGTCCAGCAGTGGGGCCAGGACATAAGAACATAAGAGAAGCCAATGTTGAATCAGGCCAATGGCCCATCTAGTCCAACACTCTGTCACACAGCGGCCAAAATATACCAGGTGCCATCAGGAGGTCCAGCAGTGGGGCCAGGACACTAGAAGCCCTTCCACTGCTGCCCCCTCCAGCACCAAGAATAGAGTGCATCACCTGCCCCAGACTGAGAGTTCCCATCTATACCCTGTGGCTAATAGCCACTGATGGACTTCTGCTCCATATGTTTATCTAATTCCCTCTTGAAACTGTCCATGCTTGTAGCAGTGAATTCCATATGTGGCAGTGAATTCCATATGTTCATCACTCTTTGGGTGAAGAAGTATTTCCTTTTATCTGTCCTAACCTGACTGCTCAGCAATTTCATGGAGTGCCCACGAGTTCTTGTATTGTGAGAAAGGAAGAAAAGTACTTCTTTCTCAACCTGCTCAATCCCATTCATAATCTTATAAACCTTGATAATGTCACCTCTCAGCCGTCGTTTCTCCAAGCTAAAGAGCCCCAAATGTTTTAACCTTTCTTCATAGGGAAGGTGTTCCAACCCTCCTATCATTCTAGTTGCCCTTTTCTGCACTTTTTCCAATGCTATAATATCCTTTTTGAGGTGTGGTGACCAGAATTGTACACAGTATTCCAAATGAGGTTGCACCAATGATTTATACAGGGGCATTATGATACTGGCTGATTTATTTTCAATTCCCTTCCTAATAATCCCCAGCATAGCATTGGCCTTCTTTATTGCAGCTACACACTGTCTAGACATTTTTATTGAGTTATCTACTACAACTCCAAGATTTCTCTCTTGGTCCGTCTCTGCCAGTTCAGACCCCATCAACGTGTATTTATATTTAGGATTTTTGGCTCCAATGTGCATCACTTTGCACTTGGCCACATTGAACCCCATTTGCCACGTTGACGCCCACTCACCCATCCTCAACAGATCCCTTTGGAGTGCCTCACAATCCTCCCTGGTTTTCACCACCCTGAACAACTTCGTGTCATCTGCAAATTTAGCCACTTCACTGCTTACTCCCAATTCCAAATCATTAATAAACAAGTTAAAAAGCATCGGACCGAGTACTGATCCCTGTGGTACCCCACTGCTTACCACCCTCCACTGAGAAAGTTTCCCATTTATACTCACTCTCTGTTTCCTATTTAGAAGCCAGTTTTTGATCCACAAGAGGACTTGTCCTTTTATCCCATGACTATTGAGCTTACTTAGGAGCCTTTGATGAGGAACTGTATCAAAAGCTTTCTGGAAGTCAAGGTAAATAATATCTATTGGGTCCCCCTTGTCCACATGTTTGTTCACTCCCTCAAAAAACACTAACAGGTTAGTGATACAAGATCTTCCCATGCTGACTCTGCCTCAATAGTTTTTGTTCATCAATGTGCCTACTAATTCTTTCCTTAATAACAGTTTCCACCAACTTATCCGGTATCGATGTCAGACTGACTGCCCTGTAATTTCCTGGATCTCCCCTGGAGCCCTTTTTAAAAATGGGAGTGACATTAACTATCTTCCAGTCCTCAGGAATAGAGGCAGATTTTAAAGAAGGATTACATATTTTTGTCAGGAGATCCACAAGTTCACATTTGAATTCTTTCAGAATTCTCGGATGAATGCCAACCGGGCCTGATGATTTATTCGTTTTTAAATTGTCCATCAGTCAGAGGACTTCCTCTCTTGTCACCGCAATCTGATTCAGGTCTTTCAAACCCCCTCCCGAAATCGGTGCTTCTGGAATGAGCAAGCACTTCTCCTCTTCCACAGTGAAGACAGAGGCAAAAAATGCATTCAGCTTCTCAGCCATTTCCCTATCATCCTTCACTACTCCTTTTACCCTTTGGTCATCCAAGGGCCCCACTGCCTCCCTGGCTGGCTTCCTACTTCTAATGTATTTGAAGAAAGTTTTATTGTTGGCCTTTATGTTTTTTGCGTTATGCTCCTCATATTCCCTTTTTGCTTGCCTGATCACAGACTTGCATTTTATTTGCCATAGTCTGTGTTCCCTTTTATCAACCTCACTGAGACTAGCTTTCCACTGCTTAAAGGTATCCGTCTTACTTTTACAGCTTCCATTACTTTATTTGTTAACCATGCAGGCTTTTTTCTATACCTATTTGTGCCTTTCCTAACCTGCGGTATATATTTTTCTGAGCTTCTAGGATTGTATTTTTAAATAGTCTCCAAGCTTCCCCAATGGTTTTGAACTTCTCCACTCTTCCTTTCAATTTCTTCCTCACATGTCCCCTCATACCAGAGAAGTTACCCATTTTAAAGTTAAAAGTGGTTGCGTCAGTCTTTTTGAGCAACTCCCTATCTGTACAAATATTAAACTCAATGACATTATGGTCACTGTTCCCAAGCGGTGCAATCATTTTTACATCTCTCACCAGGTCTTGGGTGTTACTTAGGACCAAATCCAGGATCGCCTCTCCCCTGGTAGGATCTGTGACCACCTGTTCCATAGCACAAGCCCAAAGAACTAATGCAGAACCAGGGAATCTCAGCAAAACCATAAGCCAATGTGGCAAGCCCAGCAGTACCATGTCAAACCAGAAAATCCCAGAAGAACAATCTTAAGCAAAGGGGGGGTGGACTTTTGCAAGCCCAACAGAACCAGTGTCAATCCACAGAAACCTGGCAGAACAAATTTAAGCAAGAGAAACATTTTTGCAAGCCCAACAAAACTAATGACAAAACCACAGCAGCCCAACAGAACCAGAGACAGACAGACAGACCTGTAAGACACTGACACAGACTCACATAAACACTAACATCGGTTCTCTCTAATGTGCAATCTCACTTGCCCGTGACATGTGCCTCCTTCTTCCCTCCTCCTGTTGTCTGGGAAACATGCAGAGAGCCTTGGAGAGCTTTAAAGTTTAAATTGCTGGCTCCAGATTATTCCTGAATATATCTGGATATATTTGGGATCATATTTACTGGCTTTGGCAGAGATTCTCTCATGTGTATTCGGATCCAGACATATCTGAAAAATACCAATAAACCTGGGGGATCAGATATACCAGAGTGTGTATCCCTATCTGTGTATGTGAAAGGATACAACCTAGTGGCTAGTCAGTGAAAACCTGTTTGTACCTAAATGCATTAAAGGTACAATTCAAACCACAATCTGAAGCCATAACTAGCTTAAATTTATGTGCCTTAGCCAAGTTTCTCTTTTGAGTATCTGGAGACCCATAATGCTGTTCTGTTCTTAGAAATCAACTTGTAAATAAATAAATTATATTTATTATTTACATACAATTCCTGTCTCAGTGATCTCCATGTTCTTCTCATGCACCACAAAGCTTACCTCACAGCATCAAACCCAAAGCCCTTACAGTTGCTACCTTCAGAATATCTGGTAAACAAGGGGAAGGTTTTCAGCTAAAAACAAACCTGGTTCCTCAAATCATAATAGGCTGTTGTCAGGTAACCCTGCCATAAGATGGATGTAAGGGAAGGAGGGAGGGATGGACTGGCATTTCTCACTTTCTGGAATGTGGGGAGTGCATCAGGTTGTCTGGGAGAACTCGATTTAGTGTGGCTATGGAGATTGTTATCTCACACGATGGCCTTGGGTTTCAGGCACTGTCTTGCTTTGCTTTTCTTGCCTGAGATATTCTGGCTGGCTGTAAATAATGTCTACAACTGATTTTGCCGCATGCAAGCTGAGTAACCATTGGAGGGTAGGTGGGGGGGGGGGGCATATTTGAACCCAGTATAACTTGGGGTGTTACGGGGTCCTCAACATCACTGACAAGGCTTTGCTAATATATCTCTGAGAATTGCTTTCAATAAACGCTATCTTCTTTATGAAGCCTGGTGTTTGACTGACTTTCTGGAGAACTTGACAGCTGTGTGGGTCCCCTCAGTTGGTCGAAAAAGCCTGTCACAGAACAATTGACATATCAACTTGGAGGAATCAAAGTTTGTGTAGTGAAAAAAAAACAATAAAAAGCTATATAAAAAGGTAAAGCCAAAATGTCAGACTTTTTCAAAACGTGGCATGATTTTATCTTACATTCACATCAAAGAGGCACTCAACATTTATCCAAGCCCTTCCTTAAATTATGGGGGGGGGGATCGAGTATGAAGTATATACAGAATCATTCTTAGGAAAATAACAATCCTTAATGCCATCAGTATTTTTTTCTCTCTCTCTTAGCTATACTTGTAAGATAAATTTCCAAAACATGCTAAATGTTAAGCCGTCTGTCAATACTTAAATTCAACAATATTTTTTTGCATGTTATGTATATTTTCTTACCATCTTGTTCTTTAAGTTGGTAGTTTAGAAGGTTCCTTTTTATGTTTGCTTTTATTTATTTTTTAGAGTGGTGGTTACTCCTGGTTCCCCCCCCCCTCCTTTTTGTATCTCATTTAAAACTAATAAAAATTATTTAGAAAAAGAAAAGGCCTGTCAGAGTAGGTGTGTTGGTCTGCAGTAGAACAGCTATGTCTGAGTCCAGTAGCACCTTAGAGATTAAGAAGATTTGGGGAGTAAGAGCTTTCAAGAGTCCGAGCTCCCCTTGTCAGATCCTCATACCCTGAAAATCTTGTTGGTCTCTAAGGCATAGGTGTAAACTTGGAGGGGGGCAGTTGAGGAGCTCAAGCACCCCCAGGATTTGGCCACATTTGGGCAAACAGTGCCAGGCAATACTGACAAACTCACAAGTGGGACTCAGTTACAATGGATGGCAGCTGAAGCACAGGACTGCCTACCCTTCCTGTTGTATCATTTTACGATTTCCATGATTTGGCTTTGTTCCTGTTTGTGTGTTTATTAAGAATTAATAATAAAAGGAGTCATGGTTTATATAAATAATTTACAAATAAATGTTACAGAAGAATTAAGAGACTCTGAAGGAAGATATATGATTTTGAAAATCAGGCTCCCGATAGACAAGATTTACACACTAGCAACAATATATGGCCTGGACAATGAAAGAGAAAAAAAAATATGAAAATGTTTTCCAATCCATTTTAGATTTTCAAGAAGGAGAGATAATGTTCTTTGGAGACATGGATGGGGTAATGGATTTTTCAAGACAGTGAAAAAAACCAAAGGAGGCAAACTTCCCAAAAATGTGTTTAAATGGAAATGTTACAACTGGAAGATGCTTGGAGGATCAAAAATCTGAATACTATACTTTCTTTTCCAAACAGACACCAAACATATTCAAGGACTGATATGTGCTGGATATCAAAAACCTTAGTTATTAATCTAGAGAGTGCAAAGATACAACCAAAAACCTTTGCAGATCACAATCCATTAGTGGTAACTTGGCAACAAAACAGAGGCAGAAGGGGAAGATGGAGATTAAATGATAGTCTCCTTTGTGGGGGGGAATCATTCAAAAATGGTTACGTCACACCTCTGCTTGCTCAGATAAAGTAAAGATAAAGGTTTTCCTTGCTCAAAAGCTAGTCAAATCCAACTCTAGGGGGCAGTGCTCATCTCTGTTTCCAAGCTGAAGAGCCAGTGCTGTCTGCAGACTTCTCCATGGTCATGTGGCTGGCATGACTAAACGCCAAGGCGTACGGAATGTTGTGTCAGGTAACCCTGCCATTGTTGGTGTGCGGAAGGCACTGTTACTGGAATGTGGGAGTTATGCAGGTCCTACTTTCTTACTGTGATTTACCATGGTCTATTCTGTCTCTGTTCTGTCTCTTATCAATTTGTCTGCCCTTGGGTTTCAAGCCGCTAGCTCCTAGCCACTGGGAATGTTAACTGGTCTGGGTTTGTTTTCTTAAGCTGCCTGCTTGCTTTCACACACGCTATGTAACCATTGGCTTAGGTTACATTGGCAACCGGTCCCAAGAGGGCCAGGGAGGGTGTTCCCAAACCCCGCAGACCTGCTGGATGCAATGATTGATGGGACCCCAGAGAAACTATCCTACTTCCTGTTGAGAGCTGAGAAATCCATTGACAATTGGGGCCATCTAATCCCCAATGAAGAACGAATTGTAGATGCCATTGCCTCGTGCCTCCAAGAGGGAGCTGCAGATTGGTACGTGGGCCTACACCACGAGGATGGTCGTGAGCTCCGGGAGGTCGATGCATTCATGTGGGCCTTGCACGCCCACTATGAAGAGTCCAATGCGAGTGAGACGGCCCTGTCATTCCTGCGCACTTTCCGCCAGGGAAGAAATCGGTGCAGGAGTATACTGAAGAGTTCCACCGTCATTCTGCCAAGATCTGTGAATGGCCAGATGGGGTGCTGGTGCAACACTATTGGTTGGGCTTAAATTTGGAGATCCGAAGCACCATCCTACACAATGTGAAGCCGAAAACTCTCCGCGCCTGGATGAAAGAGGCTGCCGGCTCCGCACCATCCGCATCGATGATGCCATGACCCTGGGGAAAACCAACCCCTCACCAGCAAAGCCCAAAACTTCAACCCCTCACCAGAAGGATGGGACCCGCAAACAGTGGATGAAGCAGGGACTTTGCCTCAAATGTGGAGAATTGGGCTATTTTGCGGCTGCCTGCCCCAAAACCAGCGCCCCAAGCCCGAGGCAGAGAACCAGGGACAAGAAAAAAATCGAGTCCCCTGCCAAGAAGCCAACCGCCCAACCAAGACACCTCGGGTACTTCAGGTCAGCCCACAGGATGAGGAGACCAAATCGTCGGGGGAAGAAGAGTTCCAGCCGGCAGGAAACGGGAAGGATCTGCTGTGCACAGCACTGAGCAGCAGGTCCCACGTCCAGTGGTACAGAAACCGGTGAGCAATTCCCCCCCTTCTTTGTGACTGTGACTATTATTTACCCCGAGATGGATACCCATGTGCGGGTATGGGGATTAATCAACTCAGGGTGTGGGCAAGACTTGATCCATCCCTCCCTAGTGACTGGACTCAGGGCGAAAGTTATTAAACTCCCTGAACCACTGGTTTTCACCCAGATGGATGGGTCGACCATGAAAGACCCTTGTAAGTATGAGACTGTAGCCTTGAGGATGGGGGCAGGGCAGCATTGGGAGCATTGGTCATTTGTTATCACGCCGGCAGCTCATTTCCCCTTGGTACTGGGAAGCCCCTGGCTCCATGCCCATGACCCATACAAACTATGGGAAGAGGGGGTTGTGAAATTTATGTCCCCCCGCTGTACTGACCATGTCTGAGACCCGGCGTGGGGGGAGTCAACCCTGATGCAGCAGGTGCCTGTCTGTTTAGCTAGGGGTGAACTGAATGCTATTCCCCCTGAGTACAGGGACTTAGTGCAGGTGTTTAGGGAGGCTGAAGCTGATGAATTGCCCCCCCCATTGTAACTCAGACTGTTCCAAACCAAAAGCTCCCCAAAGGGAAACTTTATTCCATGAGCCCCACGGAGAAGGAGGGTTCATCCACCCAGCCTCCTCTCTGTGCGCAGCCCCTGTGCTCTTCAGGAAAAAGAAAGATGGGGGCTTGCAGTTGTGTACTGACTACCGGGGTTTAAATGCGGTCTCCACCATGAATGCCTACCCCCTCCCTTTGATTAAGGACCTCTTGGCAGTGGTCTCCAAAGGGAAAATCTTTTCAAAACGGACCTGCATGATGCCTACTTCCAAGTTCAGATTTGGGAGGGGGATGAGTATAAAATGATGTTTAATACCCCATTGGGGCAATTTGAATACTTGTCATGCCTTTTGGCCTGCAGGGGGTGCCAGAGGTCTTCATGAACTTGATCAATGAAGTGTTGCACAAACATTTGTTCAAGGGGGTCCTAGTGTACTTGGATGATATCTTGCTGTACTGCCCCAATAAAGAGTCCCATGTCAAACTGGTCCGGAAGGTCTTAGAAGCATTGCACAAGCACAAACTCTTTGCCAAACTGTCCAAGTGTGAGTTTCACTGCACTGAAATCTCATTCCTGGGGTACCGGATCTCATCTAGGGGGATTGAAATGGACCCCGCCAAGGTCCAAGATGTCATAGGCTGGGAATCCTCCAAGACCCAGAGGCAGCTCCAGGGCTTCCTCGGATTTGCAAATTTTTACAGGTCCTTTTTGGCCAATTTTGTCCAAGTAAGCCTGACACTCACTGAACTCCTTAAAACAAAAGGGAAGGGCCCTGAGAGTACGTGCCCTGGGGCTAAGTTGGACTGGATGCCTGAGTGCCAGGAGGTGTTTGATCACTTAAAGACTTTATTCACCTCTGAACTGGTCCTTGCCCTCCCAAATGAACTAAAGAAATTCATAGTGCAGGTGGACGCGTCCAATCTTGCAAGAAGGGGACGATGGGAAGTTACACCCCCTGGCATACGTGTCCAAAAAGTTCAGTGATACTGAATGTAACTGGTTGGTGTGGGACAAGGAGGTGGGGGCGACTAAGTTGGCGCTCTCCACCTGGCATCACTGGCTGGAGGGGGCTCGGGTGCCGTTTGAGGTGTGGACTGACCATAAAACCTCGAGGTCCTTCGCACGCCCAGGAACTTGAACGCCAAGCAGCTCCGCTGGGCGGACTTCTTCTCTAAGTTTAATTTCACCCTCCATCATTTCCCCGGCAAGGCTAACTCCTTAGCAGATGCTTTGTCATGCCTCCCACAACATGATAGCCAGAGGGAGGAGGTCCTGGACTCTATGTTCACTCCTTCCCAGTTGGGAGGGGCAGTGCTGACTCGCAGCCAGGCGAAATCTCCACCCCCTTCCGCCGGAGAATCTTGGGACTTGAAGTTTGCCTCTGCACTCTTGGAGGATGATCGCACTGAACTGAAAAAGGAAAGGGGGGTGGAAGAACGGGAGGAGGGGTGCTGGTATCGAGGAACTAAACTATTTGTCCTGGCTGCCCTCTGGGGAGAAGTTATGTCTTTCGTGCATGGGACTAATCTTGCTGGGCATTTAGGATTTGTGAAGTCTCTCCACCTCCTCCAATGCCAATTCTGGTGGCCAGGGATGTGAAAGGACCTCTCCCTTTTTGTGCAGTCCTTCCAAACATGCCTGATGAGTAAACCATGACCTGGGAAGCTGCTGGGACTGCTCCAACCCCTGCCCACTCCCGGTCGGCCATGGGAAGTGATATCAATGGACTTTATCACCAACCTGCCCCCCAGCAAAAGGAAAACAGTTGTTTGGGTGGTGGTAGACTTAATTTCAAAACAGGCACATTTTGTCCCATTTAAATCTATGCCATCGGCTAAAGTTTTGGCCAAGGCTTTCTTGCACCATGTGTTTCATTTGCATACCTTACCATGTAAGATAATTTCTGACCGCGGCTCGCAATTTGTCTCAAAGTTCTGGGGAAAGCTCATGCAATTGTTGGGGGTGGAAAGGGGTCTGAGTAGTGCAGAGACCCAGAGAGTGACGGTCAAACTGAGTGGGTTAACGAAACCCTGGAACAATAACTCCGTTGTTTTACGAACTTCCAACAAGATGATTGGGAGGGGTTACTTCGGGAGTTATGCAGGTCCTCCTTTCTTACTGTGATTTACCATGGTCTGTTCTGTTTCTGTTCTGTCTCTTATCAATTTGCCTGACCTTGGGTTTCAAGCCGCTAGCTCCTAGCCGCTGGGAATGTTAACTGGTCTGGGTTTGTTTTCTTAAGCTGCCCGCTTGCTTTCACGCACGCTATGTAACCATTGGCTTAGGAGTAGGGGTGGTAGTTTGAACAGAGTATAACTTAGCCTGTCTATTGATCCAAGTTATCACTGACACAGGACTTGTACACGTGTCCTCCAGCTTTGTCCCAATAAATGCTATCTTCTGAAGAAGCCTGGTGTTTGAGTGACTATATGGGGAACCTGACACGCTGTTACCTTCCCACCGAAGTGGTACCTATTTATCTACTTGCAATTTCTTGCTAGGTTGGCAGGAGCTGGGTCCAGAGACAGGAGCTCACTCCGTCACACAGCACTAGGTTCTCAAACTGCCAAACTACAGACCTTCTGGTCTGCAGCTCAGCATCTTAACTTCTGAGCCACCACAGCCCTCAGCTTGCTCAGGTAGAGCTATGCAAATTTTCTGTGGCTCCTATGGAGAGATTCCAGGCTGACTCTCCAGTTTTGACTGGCCCTACTCCTCAGTAGGAAGCTGGAGTTCCACTCCAAGCCAATTCTAACAATTTCTGGATGATTTCACCCCCACTGAAGAGAAGAAAACTTCAGGTTTTATTATAAGAAGACATAGTGAAAAAATGGTTCCTATTATTATATGTTTACCATTTATAATATCATTGTTTACTATATGTTTACTCTTTTTCTTTTAATGTAATTATAATTGTGATATGCTTTTTATTTTCTTCTATTTTTTCTGTTCAGTTTATATTTATAAAAATAAAATTTTATTTAAAAAAAGAATTTATACACTGCCTTAAAAGACCTGTGCCTATGGCCCACACAAAGTATCTTAGTCTTTAACCCTGGCTGGCTCTACCCACTTTCAACGTAGCAACAGTCAGACTGCAAGGCCTCTGTTGGGCCCAACATACTTGCTTGTCTCCAATTTACATTTAGGAGGCAAGTAAGTCTCTATTTTACTTTTCAATTACATTACACTGTATTTTGGAAATGGAACACTGGGGAAGGAGAAGGCCTATCATGTTTCCTTGTTAAAATAGCTTTGTTTGCTTATTTACTTACTTGCTGTTGTTGTTGCTTTCTGCTGGGTGTGGGGTGGGTATCTATATCCTTGACGGAGAACAGTTATTTTTTTTTCATGGCAATGGGGGAGGGTTGCTTTGGCCATTCCTAAGCTCTTCTTTCAATTTCCATTTCATTTGTAAATTGTATGGTGGTATCTATTGAAGAAGAAGACAATTCATAAAATGTCAGCCCGGGTGCTATCTCTGAAGCAATGAGAAAACCCATCTGTATGAACAAGGTTGCTGGGGGGTACAGATCAGAGGCCTTTTTAAAATTTCCTTTTGCCCTGTTTGCAGCCCGGAGAGAACACTGGCAAGTGCCTTTTTCTCCTGGGAAGCTGGCAACCAGCCAGCCACCACCTTGGAAGTTTAAAAAAATTCTTTTCTGCTGTCAGAGAACAGGAAGGCAGCCCAAGTGCCACCTAGCGTATCTATGTGCAACTGCTAATGGGGCAAGCCAAAGACAACAGGGTTGTTCAAGTTTCCCCTTTCCCCCCCTCCCCTTCTCGAAGCAGGAAACAGAGAAGGGGAATTTGGTGCTAGGATGTCTCCAGGACCAGCCCCCCAGCTCAGAATTTGGAAGTCGATGTCCTTACTCTAATGGGTTACTAGACTCAAATCCAGATAATTTCAGTTACAATTTTTGCTCAGATTAATCCACACCCCTAGATGTGGACTCCAGGACTACAGAGTCCACCCCAACTTCCCACATGGCCAGCACAGCAACCCCTGCTGTGGCTGAACCCCCAATGCTGCCTAGGTGTACTCAGCACCAGCTATTTGCCCAGATGCCCCATGGACAGTAATCACCTTCCCACCACCAAGGAGAGCAATTGCACCTGGTGGCTGGAGCCTCAGGAGGGCTGAGGCGCTTTAAGAACTCCAGCCCCAACAGGAGAGTGCTGATGCATGGGAGAGACTCTGGGCAGGGTGGGACCTCCTTGTCCCGGATTTCCTGAAAGCCCAACAGAGTTCCAATGAAGGATAGAGACAGAGAAGGAAGCAGGTGTCAGAGAAAGGGCTAATGAGCAGTGGGTAGAACAGGAGGCTTTCACTACCTTGAGGCAAGGGCTGTGAGTATCTCAGGCCAGCCAGTAACCATGGGGACATTTGGAAGTAATGCCCCCCATAGATGAGTGCCACCCCCTCTGACAAAAATAAATAAATAAAACAAACAAAAAAATGTAAAATGCACATGGGGGTTCCAAAATGACCCTGGGCACAGTCAGGGAAGTTTCAGTCTCATTTTCTTTTTTCCAGGTGAAAAATAAATAGGTTTTTTAAAATGCAAAAAATAACATAAAATTCCATAAAACAAAATAAAATTGCAAAATGAAAAAAGCATCAGCTTATACAGAAAAGCAGTCCAGAATTTAGTCTCTCCAATCAAAAGGACTACAGGACTAGAGGAGGTCTAGAGGTCACAATGGAGCCAGAGCTGCTTCAAGAGAAGCTGGAAGAGAAGCAGCAGGCGTGGCGTCTGATTTTGTGCCAGAAGTGACATCAGGCAATGGTGCAATTGTACTAGTCTCAAATAAATAAGCAGAATTGACAATGGCTGCCACCTCTGCCTCTTGCTTGATCATCATGGATATTCTTCATCTGCCCCTGCCACCAGGGGGCACGATAGTTGGGAATGCTTCCAAGATTATCCTTATTTATATTTCTGATTGGACTTGAGGGGTTCTGAAGTACCTAATCTTGTTTCTGAAGTGACAAAGAGAAATTCTACAAAAATAAAGAAATGAAACGGAGGAAATCTATCATGGATTGCAACAAAAATTGATTTTTTCCCCCTTTCAGAAAATATTTGACATACTGATTTAGTAATACACAATCATCTCAACGAACAGAACAGAAACTAAACATATCTTTATTTTTCTTTTGCCAAAAACATTATGAATTGTGCAAATGTAGCTCTTTTTCTGTAGTATATTTTGCTAAATCTGATTTAAAATGATAAGGATAATCCTGTTGACTGAAATATAAACTAATCTCACAACAGTCTGCATGTATGATAGATACCATCTAAAATGTTGGGTTTATAGTAATACATTAGCTGTATTACAATTAAAATTAATAAACCCATATAACCCACTTAATTCTTACAAATCAGAACTCTGGAGTCTTCTTGGCAAAACAGTGCTCCTGCTTAGCTTTTATCAATGAGATTTGTTTACATGTTGGAATATATAGTGGTGGCTCAACAAAGAGGGCTGCCTGAGGCCACTGCCCTCAGCCATCTCCCACTATTTCTGCCTGCCACCTCCTTCCAGAGCAGCTAATGTTTCTTCCCTCCTCACTCCCCAGGAGTTTTTAAACACAGTGTGGAAAGCTATGAATGCTCCCATAGGTCTTACTAAAGTTCTCTCACAAAAGTTTGAGAAGCTCTATTGGTCATGCACAGATTACCAGATTGTGTCCTGAGGAGATCAAGAAGGGAGACTTCCTGTCCTGGACCCCCATTCTCCACTGCCTCTCAACAGGGTGGCAAGGGGAAGATGGAAGGAGAACAATTCAGTGTCTAGCTGTTCTGTGATATTGCTTCTGGCGTGAAATTGTTTAACCATAGAGTTTTGGGTGAACTCTAGAGCATCGCCCTGACTTGATAATGTAATGTCTGATTTTGTGCCAGAAGTGACATCAGCAAATGCTGAATAGTTTGTCCCTTACCCCCCCCCCATTCTCTTACCAGTCTGGCTAGAAGGACGATCTCCTTTCATATGTCCTTGTGTTCCAACTAAGGTTATCAGGCAGTTGTTAACTATCCCCCGTCCCACTTAGGGTGGCCTGTGTGGCATCAACCACAGCCAAGGCCTTTTCTGCGGTGGCTCTGGTTCTGTGGAATGGACTCCTGAAGAGGTGACCCCTCCCTGCTTTGGAGATCTTCAGGAGGCACTGCAAGGCCAGTCAGTTTGCCAGGGCATTTGATTGGGTTTGAACAGCTGGGGAGGGGGAAAGGATTTGTGGCTTGTTATTTTACCTTTGATTTTAGCCGGGGATGTTTTAATTATTATTATAACCAAAAGAAAAGTGGGATACATGTTTCATGTTTGTAATCAGGTGTAAGCTCACTGTTGTAAATTATTCCACATTTACCCCCCCACACACACACACATTCATCTAATCGTTTTGAAATATCTGCATTGTAAACAATATGAATTTACTGATGGGAAAAGTATGGATTTGGTGCCAATACATTATGGCATATTAACACGGTCTAGTTGTTGACTGAGAGCCTTTATCAAGAAATTAGGAAAGTTGGGAATATTCTGTTGATAAAATGATTATTCTTGCAGAGAAGATCAATCAGTGCAGTTGCACACATCCAATTTATTTGTTCATTGCTTATTCCCCAAACATCCCTATTATCTGTATGTTTTGATGGGACTATTTACTTTCTATACCTCAAATAATTGAAATCCAAACTTTTGGCCCCAGTGCTTTCCAGGCTGAGAAATGCTCTCCCTTTCCCATTTCCTAGTTGCAACATCACAATGTCAAATGGTCCACAGATGTTCCCTGGGGAATCAGAAAGGCTAATTAGGGTGAGCATCACCATAAAGAATATAGTTGTTAAAAGAGCTTTTGTACACACTAGAGTAATGATAATTCTTTATACAGACTGTGATTTGTTACTGCAATTTGCAGCCATATATCTCTTAGGAACTAATTCCTGTGTTATTTATTGCACGCGTGATTATTAATGATATCTTAACAACTGTTGGAAGTAACTTATTTCACCTCAGTAAGTCAAGTACTTCAGCTCACTGTTTACAGATCTAGAGAGACTGCCATTTCTCACAGAAAGGCATTTTATTTTATCTCTTTGAAAAAAAATCAATTTAGCTAGGAAGGACTGAGGAAGAATGCCTATAACCCTGTTGTCAAAATTGCTAAATCTTGCTGGTTTACTACAAAGGATTTTTCCCAATCGCAGCATCTCCTAATTAGTATCTACATTGTTCACCATTTATCATGATAAAAAACTAACTGCACATTAGTAGACAAGAACCTTATAGACATTTGATCCACTTATGTGGCATTTTTAATGTTATATATGTCTGTATGAACAGACTGAGATCATGATTTGGATCCAGCCAGCTTTTTCTTCGACCACAGCCAGTTCTCCTTCTTATTGTAGCCCCCGTCTCACATAGTTGTTGTTCATGCAGAATCCAGGATCGAAGGGGATTAATTTCTCTATTTTTCACCAATAGAAAAGCTGGTTGGATCTAACCCTGGTTTTTTTTTATTATGACCCTCTTCGTGTTTTCAGACAAGAAGAGTGCATAATATAGATTTTTAGTTAAATGCAATTCTATGGCACCACATTATATTTTGCTTGTTCATTATATTTTGATATAGCAACATGTGTCAGTACAGGTCAACTTGATGATTCATTCCTATAAAATAATTTTAGCAAGTATTCAATCCTCCACAACTAGCATCAAAGGGATGCTACCAATGGGAACAAGTTTTGCACCAATTTAGCCAGAATACAGTTCTGCAATCAACAATGGCAAACCAGAGGTGGAACATCAAAGGCCCACCAACAAAATGTTGAGGAAAAGATAATGCACTCTATGAGGTAGTCACCTGGGCAATGTTCAGTTAACGTCCAAAAAAATATGGCAAAGAACCTGCCTTGCAAGTAAATGTAAAGTGATGAGAACCATGCTGTCCTAAGCAGAGTGTAGCCCTGAGGTGCTGCCTTTACCCTAGGGTAGCCCCAACAACAGGGGTACCCACTTTCTAACCTAAGCCAGAGACGCACAAACCCAGACCAAGGAAGGCACTCTTGGTTCTGAACCATAGAGCTAGCAAAAGGCTTGCAAAAGGGTTTCTATTTTCAGGTGACATAAAAGGCAGCCCTCAGAGGGGAAAAAACCTCCAGTTTTCCCCACCCCCCACCCCAGAAGAGATATGCATATGAAACAATGGGTTCCACCAGGTAGGTATTTGTATTTCCAAAGGCTATTCAGTTGCCACCTGGCACATAGCCCTTTCTATCTCCAGAACTTCACCTAACCCTTTTCTGTGACCCCATGCCTATGTAAGAGTCCTTTGTCTCCAGGCCTCTTTCCTGCTCCATTCCTCAGGATGCTGAGATAAACCAATCATATATTGAAATGTTTAGCAATCCTTCCTGATGGTAATCAGGGACTCATCTCCCATCTTTTGTCTATACTTGGGAACCTTTTCAAACTACCCTGACTGGATCATTAACGGTCAGAAAACCCATTCAACTAACCACCCAGTACCTGGCTGATTTAATCAAGGCCATTGTTAAGCCTGCCCCTGCCCCTCTGGAATATCACTGAGCCAGTTTGGTGTAGTGGTTAAGTGCATGGACTCTAATCTGGGAGAAATGGGTTTGATTCCCCACTCCTCCATTGCAGCTGCTGGATAACCTTAGGCAGGCCATAGTTCTGTCAGAGCTGTTCTCTCAAGGATAGTTCTGGAAAGAGCTCTCTCAGCACCACCTTCCTCACAGGGTGTCTGCTGTGGGGAGGGGAATGGAAGGGAGTTTGTAAGCTGCTCTGAGACTCTGAGTGAAGGGCAGGGTATAAATCCAATCTCCTCATCATCATCTTCTTCTTCCTCATTGGTTACATCCAGGTCTGGGTCTTCCTGATGCTGCACCCCTTGGGACCCAGGATTGGCCCAGGTAATCTTTTGTCCTCACCTGAGACAAACCCCTCAAGACCTCCCATTGGTCAGCATTGTTTTCCAAAGTCTATATCCATCCATGCACACACCCCACTCTCTCTCTTTCTTTGCCCCACTCATAGTGCATAACACTGGCCTTTGGCACTATCCTCTTCAAGGACTTCTGCACATCTGGACAGGTAATATTACCCAGTAACTGACCCCTCTATTTACTATCAATCACCTCTGCTTTCTTAGTTCTGTATTGCTTGCTCTTTTGAATGTTTAGTGTGCTTGTAGTTAGGGAAATACTTTAATAAAAACTATTTAATTTACTCTTCAAATCTGGAGTTTTCCTACTGTGCCGCACTTCAGTATACAAGTGGTGTGCGCTTCCTGTACCCCTCTGGCCTATCCTGCCACATAGCTATCTTCCCCAAACAACAATGAAGGCCATTGGTGGTAACAAGATGTCATTAGGCTTAGAAAGGTGTGACTCTGCTTAAGATTGCACTCAAATTAAGGAAAGAATCCCAAATGTACACTGATAGTTAGGAATAATCATTTGCAAAACAAGAATTTGAAAACCAATCCTACCTTTGGCTTAATGCCTGTTCACTGTTAAGTCAAGTACCTCATACGATCACCTGGATATTTGTTTTTCACACTGTCTTCTAATTCTGAAGTCCTAGGCCTATTGCACCAGTCTTTGGCTGTCTGCTGTATGAGGATAATGTTTTTAAATGAATAAATTATGAAGTGTTATATGAGCACAGTGATGGTGTGCCAGCTAGCTGAATAGCTGCTCCTGTAGGCACACAGTTTACTGGAGTGCAGGGATAACATACAGTTATATGTGGGAGGTTGGGGGTAGGGACAGGGGTAGCATGTAACATTAGCAACATTGACGACATCACTACAACCCAGAATTGACAATGAGTAGCTCTAGGCAACACTGGAAACTACCGTAACAGAGAAGTTTAGATTTTTTATATATGCCAAAGAAGATACATATAACTGTACTCATTATCAGCGCCTCTCAAAGGACACAAAAGCCAACTTTGCAGGTGCTTGTCTATTAAACCTGACAAGGAAATTTGACTTATGCATTTTAAATGGCTCCACAACGGGTGATTACCTGGGAGAAATTACTTTTATGGCAGGTTCTAATGGTAGTACCATTGACTATTTTATAGTCAGTCCTTATTTACTGCACAAGATTGTATATCTCCAGATCTTACCAGAGTTTGACAACGACCATTTTCCTCTCAAACTTGAGTTGGCTTTCACCCCCAATCTGATCCATCCCATTATTGAGCCTGGAACACATCTGATAACAAATCAACAAATGGGCTGCCATGCCAAATGGTCGGATCATCTCGCACGCAGGATGGAGGGGATTTTGGAAGAGGAGTAAGTTCACAAGTGGAGAGCAGCAATTATAGATGGCCCCTCTGATAGAAATCCATTGATTCCTTTGGAGTATATCATCCAGCTTTTAGTACCTTCCCTGGTACAAGACACTTCCCTTCAAAGAAGGGTCTCAGAGAATGTTTCTAAGCAATGGTTTGACAAAGATTGCCAAAAAGCAAAAAGAGCCCTTAATGATGCCTATAAAGTCTATAAGAACTCCATGAGATGTGACATCGTATGTGCCCAACATCAACTTTTACATCTAAAGAAAAATTATAAAAACTTGGTGACATCAAAAAAGGTGAGGAAATGAAGAAACTGTGGAATAGAATAATCCAATCCTCTAATGAGAAGTCTTCTACTCAGTTTTGGAATTTGATAGCGAATCACTCGTCTAAGAATGTTTCACCTCTTGACTACTTTATTTCTCCTGCAGACTGGGAGGCATTCTTTTGCAAACTTTACTCTGACACTCACTATACCTCACCTCCAAGGAATCAAGAGGGTTCTTCAGATCTGCTGGCATGGCCTCCTGTGAGCATCAAAGAGATTGAATCATTGATTGGTAGACTCAAGAAAGGAAAGGCCCAGACTTAATGCCTTCAGATCTACTGAAGGATAATGCAAACTGGTGAGCCTCCCTCTTGGCCCCAGTATTTACTTATAATAGATGCAACGGGCAATATTCCAAGAGCCTGGAGACAAGCCATCATCATACCTATTTTTAAGTGGGGCAGAGGGAGGATCCAGACAATTACCGGCCTATTAGCCTTTTGAGTATTTTGGGTAAACTCTATGCTAGCCATTTACTAGAGAAACTACTAAGCTGGATGACTCAAGAAAATATATTAATGGATGAACAAGCAGACTTCAGGGAAGGACGATTTACTTTGGGTCATAACTTGATTTTATCCCATCTGATTGATAAATATGCATCTAGTAAAATAGTATCCCTTTATGCAGCATTTATAGACCTGAAGTCAGCTTTTGAATCCATCTCTAGAGACAAACTTTGGAAGAAGCTGGAGATGATCCAAATTGATAGGAGACTCCTATTTCTGATACAGGCACTATACTCAGATACCGAAATTAGGGTTAGATGCAATAAGCAGGGCCTTCTCTCTAACTTTATTCCATCTAATAAAGGGGTCAAACAAGGCTGTGTATTGGCCCTTTCCCTTTTTGCCATATACACTAATGATTTAACTGACTATCTGGGATTGGTAGATACCTGCCCGCCCACTTTTGCTGATTGATATCTGCTAGCTTTGCTGTATGTGGATGATACGGTCCTACTATCCAGGACGCCAGTCAGCTTGAAAAGGGCACTAAATCAGTTTGCCCTGTATTGTGATTTAAATCATTTGGAGATCAATTTTAACAAAACCAAAATAATGGCCTTTGGCTCTAAACCTAAGATCAGAGAGTGGAGCATAAATGGATATAAGCTACAAAAGGTAGCAGCTTATAAATATCTTGGAGTTATGATTCACTCTTCAGGGGCAAAAAAGGCCCACCATGAATATGCTGCGAATTCTGGTTGCAAATCTATGCAGGGTATTGTCAGATTTTTCTATACAAAAGGGGGGCAATGTGTTCCAGTGGCCCTTAAACTGTATCTTACCAAGACTGGGCCTCAACTGTTGTATGGGACGATGCTGGGTCCAATTTCTACAAGCTTTTCTGCTCTCAAAAAAATACAATCTAAATTCTTGAGAGCCATATTTCAGTTCCCTAAAGGTGCCCCAAATGCTATTATGCGCCTGGAATCTGGGCTGATAAGGATAGAAGCAAGGGTGACCCTTATATCAATATACACCTGGCTCAAGCTTAGTCACTCCCCTTTGGACATTACCTCACTAATTTTGAATGATAGACACAACTCTTGTTGGATTAGAGCTGTACATCAGAAGTTGGCTTTGCTAGGCTTTTCACCTGAATCTCTACAAATGATCACCTTAAATCAAGCAAGAGCCATGGTAAAGCAGCGACTATTTTATGTAGAGAGACAGAATGATATTGTTAGAGCTCCTAGTTTTTTGGCTCCCTCTCAAATAAGATATGTAGTCTCTCCAGCTCCATATCTGATGAATTTGGTAATTCCATCTCATTGAAGGACCTTCTCTTTGGCTTGTTGTAATATTTTTCCTTCTAAGGCTGAAATAGGTCGTCACAAGAAGATACCTCTGATTGAGTGTATCTCTCCTTGTGGTATTGGTGAGGCTGATACTATCAATCATATTTTGCTTGTGTGTGGGTTCTATCAAAATATACGAGCTACATTTATCCAACCTATACGGGAAAGGCTTTCAGGCCCTTCGGATTCTGATATTAGTATTTTGCTTATGATAGATGCCAATCCACAGGTAACATTAGCAGGTGCCAAATTTTTGGCAGCAGCCTACAGAATTAGGAAAGATCTCTTAAAAGCATAACTTAAAGACTCTTAGGCTAATGCAGTGTATTATCTCGAAAATGGTTTTGAATTATTTTGAGATGGATGGATGGATGCTTGGTTGGACTGTTTGTGCTGGTTACGAACCATAATAAAGATTTCTGATCCCTGGAACTACCCATTGTCACTTCCAGGTAGTCAGGCCAGAAGCGACGTACTGGCACAGAGGCCAGCAGCATTTTCATTTTTCTCCCACCACTGCTTAAAGAAGTGGCAGACAACATCAGCAATCAGCAGGAGGCCTGACAACCCTAATTACACATACCTCAAGGTCATCCCTCAGCAGATCATGCTTCGTTAAAATTCAGTTATATTAGAATGTATGTGCTGCCTTTCTTCCTGTGCAGTTGGGAGAATTCATTAGTCAGCAATATTCATTATGCTAACCTGTATTCAGAACTGACTGGATTGAACTACACTTCCTAGGCAGTATGCACATTTCAGACTTCAACACAAATACAACTGCAGCAGCAATAAAAGCAACACAGAGAATTGTGCCATGTAGATGCAGCCACAAAAGCCCTGTCAGATAATCAAGGTATCACATCATCTTGCTGTTATTGAGTGAAGAGCTTGCATCGGCAAACTCAGAGTCTTTGCTCTAACCTTTGTGCTCTCCTGGTGTTCTACACAACATCCATCATCTCTGGGTTCCTATCCACTTGCATATTCTTTACCTTATTTTCTTATTCGTTTTGCTCCAAACAGCTGAGCATAGCAAATAATACATATACTTGAAAAACTGACTTCCTTTGTTTTTCTAGATCAGTTGGCCCAATAAATTGTCTTATCTCATTTGTTCAGCATTAAGGCTCTGATTCATAAACCAGGATTGCCAGAGAATTCTGCCAAACTCAGATTTTTCACTCAGCTTTCTGGCAGTTTTTTCCCCACCCCTGGGTCTACTTTGGAATGGATCCTGGACTGTCCAGGATCTGGTCCAAAATGAATCAAAATAGGCTCATAGATTTTATGGGATTTGATGACATCATTAATAGGTGCCAGGGTCCAGCAGACTCTGGAGCAGCCGGCCCATCCTAAATGGAACTCACCCAGCAACTGCTTGCATACTTATTAGCAGAGAGATGGTCCAGAAAGCTTTGTCTGGTGGTGATGAGGAGAGACTGGGGCCCTGAATGCTATCATGCAGGTGTGGTGTGTCCAGGGAAACTAGGAACCATAAGAGAAGAACTCCTATTATCCCTGCTGACATGTTTTGTGGATTGTGTTTGATGGCAGCACTTTTGAAGGGAAGCAAATGTACACATAGATGTACACATCTGACCTCACAGTTCATTAGTGCCAGAAATTGAGGCTTCTGCCTGTTATAAAGGGCAATGAAAGCAGGATCACATATACTCTGGGACTCATACTGGTGGCAATTGCCTGCATTTTGAAAATATCTGTTTTGCCAGCTTCCAATACTTCCAGTTTTGGACACAATTGTTGTATGGAGAATGCACAGAGTTGCTTTCTGTTGTCTCCCTGGCGTGCAAAGACTTTTCAAAGTAAGCACATGCCTACTTTTAAGCAGGTAGAGTTTACCAGTTTGTAAAGTAAAAGTGCTGTGTTGCTGAAAAGTCTGTCAAATACAGAGCCTCCCAAATGGCTTTTTTTTTTTTTTGGTGAAGTTCTGGGGGCTGGGGGAGAGGGAAGGGAGAACAACAATAACACATACTATAGTGACAGGAAGGTGCCTGGAGGAGTGTCTGTCTTCGTCTGACTGAGGAAGCAAGATGTGGAGGCAACCAATGAAATCTGCATATCTAAGGAGTCTGGAAACATCATCAGATGAAAAAAGAGAATATCAGGACTGAAAAGGCTGCAGGAGTTTGCAAGCAAATGTCAAGAAACATACAAAAAGATGTCAAGAAAAGTATGACAAGTACTTGGCTGCAAAGATTAGGAGGCTAAATATATGCATGATGAGCAGCAGCACACGGCTCTGTTACTCGTAGGAAAATGAGGAGCAGTTTTGTAAGTGAGAAGAAAAAAACAATCTGCAAGTCAATTTTCAACAGAAAAATGTGGAGATGAAATATATACAGAACTCTGAGACCAATTGGATATTGTTTGCCATGTCCTATATAAAGCAAAATAAAGCTTGATCATTATGGAGACAACAAAACTGTTTCTTGCATCAATTTTTCTCTGTTTTTCATCAAATGGAGTTTCAACTGGTGGGACTGACCAGGCAAGAGGTCTTTAAGTATGGTAGATAGCTTAATGAACAAGGCAAACTCTGCGATAAACATAATTAGGAAAGGAACAGAAAATAAAATTGAGGGTATTTCAATTTATAAATCAACAGTACAGTCACTTTGGGAATCCCGTGTACAGTTCTGGCCACACAATATGAAAAAAGATACCAGAGAGCCAGAATAAAGCCAGGGAATTGCAAGGAAAATGATCAAAAGGTCCTTCCAAGGAAGAGCTAAACAATCTGAGGCTTTGGGGACACTCAGTGAAACTGATGGGCAATAGATTCAGGACAGACAATAGCAGGAGCGAGTCTGAATTTCCACAGCTGTTCGATTTGACATCAGGGCCCTGCGGGACCTTTTGCAGTTCTGCAGGGCCTGTAAAATGGAGCTCTTCCACCAGGCTTTTGATTAGGGGGCCACCGGTAACATTGTGGCCCTGGCCCTAACATCATCACTAAAGTAACATCAGCAACCAAAGTAATATCTGATAGCCTGGCAAGGACCTGCAATATGGCAACTGTTATATCTGGATGCCAAAAGAATGCCGCCATTGTTTACTGCACTGCTAGCACTTTGCATTTTGTTTTGGTTTTAACTGTTTTATCTGTTTTAATAGTTGTATAATGTATTTTATATATATATATGACTGTAAGCTGCCTTGAGCCTGCCTTCTCAGGGAGGGTGGGATATAAAATAAATAAACAAATAAATAAATATTTATTTCTGCTTCCCCAACACTGCATTATTCTTGTTAAAATTAACTCTTTTTGCATCAATTACTTATCGGTTGCCATATGTGGTATAGACGGTATCAAGTTGTATTAAAGAAATGCCAGAGTATCAACCCAGGTGTGATGACATCACTTCCGGGTAGGGATGGGCATGACCCCAAAAAAGCAATTCAGTTCAGGGCAGAATCCCAAACCATATGGGCCTAAAAGGCCCCCATCCAAACCAAGTTGGTCCAGTGAGTTTGGTTCTTTCTTTCTCTGGGTTGCAGTGAGCCACCACTGGGAGAAGGGGAGCAGGGACTACCCTGGAAGGGACTTCCCTTCCACCTGGCAATGGCTTGCCTGGGCCAGGAGAAAGGAGGGGAACACTTGGGAAGAGTTAAATGGCTGCCAACTGAGTGGCAGTTAGGTTTAAATGGATAGCAGCCATTTAACCTGTCATTTTCACTTCCTCCTGCTTTGAAGCCAGAGCAAAACCTAAGGATCTAATGACTCACAGGCATTTAAACCTAACAGCTTGGCGGGGCTGCTGATCAGCTGTTATGTTAAAATGACTGCCTCCACTTTGAAAGGGTGGAAAGCAAAGCTGAAGGGTTAAATGGCTGTCAGCCAGCCATTTAAACCTAACAGCTGACCAGTGGACCCCCTGCTGCTCAGCTGTCAGGTTTAAATGGCTGGCCCTGAACAGCCGAACCGAACCAAACTGGCCACAAGACAAGTAAATGTTCAGGGAAGGTACCTTCCCTGAACATTCGTTTGCAAACTCTGAACCAACCTGAATTCGGGCTGAATTTTGGCTCATGAACTGGTTTCTGCCCATTCCTACTTCATGCCCATCCTTACAGAAATGACATCATTGTGCTAGGGACACCGATCCCTGAAAAAAAAAAAGTCTCCACCACCCAAATCTCTCGCCAATTGCCAAGCTGTGCCTGGTATCCCTAGGTACCACTCCCAAATCTCCATTTATTTTTCAAGCCAAAGTTGGCACTAGTAGACCTGTCTGTCTGTATATTATGCATAGCAGACTTCAGTGGATGTAGGATATGGCTAGCTGGTATCAGATGGACCTGTATGGCTAACAACTTTTTTTTGTTTGTAATAATATATATGAAACTCTTTGAGCACTTAGAAATAGCACTGTAAAAATACCAAATATTATTGTAAAATATTAAATTAATATACGCATCCGTGTGAATACAAAGGAAGCTGTCTTATACTGAATCAGACTATTGGTCTATCAAAGTCAGTATTGTCTACTCAGACTGGCAGTAACTATCCAGGGTCTCTGTTAGAGGTCTTTCATATCACCTACAACCTCATCCTTTAAAATGGAGATACCAGGGATTTTAACCTGCATGCCAAGCAGATACTCTACCACTGAGCCACAGCCTCTCCCCATTTCTCCTATTTTTTTCTAATTGTAAGGTAAGGGTAAAATCATGATGCATGTTGAGCTGAACATTTGTAAAGCATTGAGGTATTAGCAGGGGCAGAGTGTTCATTTAACTTAACAGGGAAATTTCCCAGTAGGGCCTACTGGGAAATTTCCCTATATGTTAAATGGCCATTGGTGGCTGGGAGCAAGCATCACCAAGCCTCAGCAACTTTGCAAACACCTCATGTGCTACTTGCCTCAGATGCTTCATCAGCAATGACAATTGGAGTCAGTTTGCCCATTGTCTCCTCCTGCATTTCTGCCAGTGTGTGTGAGAATGCACTGGGTGAGCTAATGCACAGCTGAGTAGCCTTGCAGTGCTGGCTTGTAGCACAGTAGCCCCCACTCACCTTGGTTTAATCCAGGGCTATTTTTGTTTCTCAGTCCATTTCTGGTTATCAGAGGCAGAGTTCAGGCTTCGGGGTGGGATCCTGAATGATTTTCCCTCTGAGAGCCCTTCCAAGCCACTTGTCTTTCAGTGGGTCTTATTTCCCTTCTTGGAAATGCAGTCCAGAAATAATCACTTTCAAGTTTTGGACAACAATCCTCACACTTGCTCATGAGCTTCCAGGATTCTTTCCTGAAGCAGGATTTGATGTACCTTGTGTATTTGGGACTGTACCTGGCCCAAGTCATAGGCTCTCTGTCCGTTGACTTTGGAAATTAGCATGAAGTGGTAAACGTCTCAGTTTCCGATTTTCCACTTAATTTGTGGTGACTCATCTGTGTTCATTTACGGCCACTGATGTGTATTCTGACTAATAAGAAATGGATGTCTAATCTCCAACAGAAAGCTCATGCTTCATTTCAAAGCTGCCATATAATGGTCAGTCTCAGCATGCAATTTTCTGTTTAACTAGTGCATTTGGCACTGTAGTTGCCAAATGGAAACGCTGATTCCCAGTCACCCATATAATGGAGTACACACTATACAGGCAATCTGTGAAATAACTATGGTCTTTATATGCAGCTGTGTTCATTCTTTTCATTAGCTGCATGCCTGCCATGTATTTTCTCCCAGTTCTTTAAAGTTATGAATAAAAACAGACTGCTCTGGAGCAAGCAAACTATTACCATTCCAAGATACAGACACGTATTGATTGGCAAAGAAGGGCAGTGAAATTTGCTTAGTACGTGTAAAATTTGGCCCACTATTTTACAGCAATCATTTGGGGGCTCCTTGAAACACATCTTATAATTATTCCTACAACGCCTTTAATGTTAAAAGGGCTACATTCATTATTGTTTCTTCATGCTTTCTCACAGAAAAACTGTGCAAAGCAGATGTGTCCTCATTTTTCTTGAAGGGAACTGAGGCTGAAAGACATTGGCTTACATGAGGCCACCAAGTAGGACCAGGTACTTTATGAAAGGGATCACATCATTTTGGGCTGGAACTATTAGGTCCAATAGAAAATTTCCACTGACCAAATGAGGGGACCATTTTTACCAGTTCTCTCCTCCCACTGCAGCCCTCCAGTTCTCACTTCATGCTGTCACTGGGGGAGACAGGAAACAGTGGGGGGGGAGCAGGAAAGTTTTGTTCAATTAGCAGAAGTGCCTTCTACAAGATCCAAAAGTAGAAAATGACCTCTGGATCCCACAAACCCCTGCCATCTCCAGGATTACTGTCAGTAACAATATCACATAACAACAATGAGCCATGAATGGAAGATACCAAACAATATGTGCCACAGAACATGAAACGGGGGGGAGGCTACATCTACTTCCTGTACTAGGGAATTCACTAGGATTTGTTTTCATCTTATGTATTTTATAGTTTTGTCAACAGTTTGATGATATGATGATTTGTGAACAAACATGTGGACAAGGGGGACCCAATAGATGATGTTTACCTTGACGTCCAGAAAGCTTTTGATAAAGTTCTTCATCAAAGGCTCCTAAGTAAGCTCAATAGTCACAGGGTAAAAGGACAAGTCTCCTTTTGGATCAAAAACTGGCTAATTAATATGAAACAGAGAGTGAGTATAAATGAGCAATGGGGTACCACAGGGATTGGTACTCCATCCGATGTTTTTAAACTTGTTTATTAACGATTTTGAGTTGGGAGTAAGCAGTGAAGTGGCTAAATTTGAAGATGACATGAAGTTGTTCGGGGTGGTGAGAACCAGGGAGGATTGTGAGGCACTCCAAAGGGATCTGTCGAGGATGGGCGAGTGGGCATCATCGTGGCAAATGGGGTTCAATGTGGTCAAGTGCAAAGTGATGCACATTGGAGCCAAAAATCCTAAATATAAATATACATTGATGGGCTCCAAGCTGGCAAAGACTGACCAAGAGAGAGATCTTGGAGTCATAGTAGCTAACTCAATGAAAATGTCTAGACAGTATGCAACTGCAATAAAAAAAGGCCAATGCTATGCTGGGGATTATTAGGAAGGAAACTGAAAACAAATCAGCCAGTATCATCATACCCCTATACAAATCAATGGTGCAACCTCATTTGGAATACTGTGTACAGTTCTGGTCACCATACCTCAAAAAGGATATTATAGCACTGGAAAACGTGCAGAAAAGGGCAACTAGAATGATAAAAGGGTTGGAACACTTTCCCTATGAAGAAAGGTTAAAATGCTTGGGGCTCTTTAGCTTGGAGAAATGATGGCTGAGGGGTAACATGATCGAGGTTTATAAGATTATTCATGGGATAGAGCAGGTTGAGAAAGAAGTACTTTTCTCCCTTTCTCACAATACAAGAACTCGTGGGCACTCAATGAAATTGCTGAGCAATCGAGTTAGAACAGATAAAAGGAAATACTTCTTCACCCAAAGAGTGATTAACACATGGAATTCATTGCCACAGGAGGTGGTGGTGGCTACAGGTATGGATGGCTTCAAGAGGGAACTGGATAAACATCTGGAGCAGAGGTCCATCAGTGGCTACTAGCCACAAGGTATAGATAGGAACTCTCAGGCTGGGGCAAGTGGTGTTCTGTGTTCTTGGTGCTTAGGGGGGGAACAGTGGGAGGGCTTCTAGTGTCCTGGCCCCACTGCTGGACCTCCTGATGGCACCCGGTATTTTTGCCACTGTGTGACAGAGTGTTGGACTAGATGGGCCATTGGCCTGATCCAACATTGGCTTCTCTTATGTTCTTATGTTCTTACTGGGAATAAGGCCCATTGTGGAAATAAGTACAACGAACTCTAGAAAGAGGCTCTGGGTGGGTGCCCCTGTCCTGGGCACTCAGTGTCAATTTGCTGTGGTGACCTCAGCAGGGTATACACAGAGCCCACCATTTTCTCTAGAGGAACTGATCTCTGCTACCTGAAGAACAGTTGTAATTTTGAGTCATCTCTAGCCCTCACCTGGAGATTGGAAAAATGGTTCCCCAGGAGGGAATGGTTGCTTTGGAAGGTGGAGTCTATGGCATTGTACCTGTCTGAGGTCCCATCCCTCCTCAAACCCCACCCTCTCCAGGCTCCACCCCTCAAATCTCCAGGAATTTTCCAACCTGGAGTTGGCAACCTTATCCTTTTCATGGCCAACCATCAACCTACCTTGGTCTGCCCCTCTGACTTCAGCTTTCCATCTCCTCCCCTCTGCCTCCTGGAGAGCAGTTATAATTCTGAGTGATCTCCAGCCCCCACCTGGAGATTGGCAACGAGGGTTCCCTGGGAGGGACTGGCTGGTTTGGAGGGTGGAGTCTATGGCATTGTACCTGCCTGAGGTCCCACCCCTCCTCAAACCTCACCCTCTCTAGGCTCCATCCCTCAAATCTCCAGGAATTTCCCACCTGGAGTTGGCAACCCTATCTCCTTCCCAGCCAAACATCAACCTACCTTTATTTTCTCCTCACTCTTCAGCTTTCAAAAAAAAAAAAAAACAGCTGCAGCTGCTACTGTGCTCTGAAGCCCTGACTGCTACATCACATTGGCTGTCATACAGGGGCCATCTCAGCAGGATATAAAGACACAGAGTCCACCATTTCCTCCAGGGGAACTGATATGTGCCATCTGGAAAGCAGTTGTAATTCTGAGTGATCTTCAGCCCTCACCTGGAGATTGGCAACAATGATTTCCCCCAACAGTCACTAAAGGGAAATATATTTTATCTCAGAACACATTTTATCTGAGAACAGCAACAGCAAACTGTTTAGAATGTCAGAGGCAAAGACCAATGACGCCGCATATACAAACAAACTCTGTGTTCCGAGACAAAGACCAATCGGGCCACATATGCAAATGACCTCTGTGTTCTGATTGGCTATGGTTTGGAGAAGAACAGCAAACTGTTTAGAATGTTGGAGGCAGGACTCAGGCAAAGCAGCCAGTGAATAGGGAGACCCTCTGAATGACAGATCAGGGAGCCAACTGATTTTGGAGCGTGTTGGAATGTTCAGGGGAGTCCATGACCAAAACAGAATTATATATAAAGGAGAGATGTCGGTTTTGTGGAAAGTCTATACATGCTATACAGTTTTAAAATACTTATCTACTTGTTCCCCTCAATGGGGACTCAAAGCAGCTTACATTGTTCTCCTCTCTTTCATTGTATCCTCTTAGCCCAGTAAAATGGTTTAGACTGGCCTAACATCGTTCAGCAAGTTTCCATGGCAGAGTGGGGGGTTCAAACCTGGATCCTATTCTGACACTCTAACCACTACACTCTATCGTACTATTTATATAGTATTTATATGTACACTATCTATATAATATAAATATCCATATATCTATTTCTCAAAGCAGTAAAAGCAGGTGGAGGGGCAGGGCCCTGTCAAGGGCTGTTTGTACCTTTGATGGAGTACTCATCAGGGCCAGGAACAACTGCCAGATGACTTGCTGCCACCTGACTTGTATGAGTCATCAAGCCCAGCTGCTTGCTCCTGTTCAACTGCAGCTACCCAATGGAAACCAGTGTGATGCAGTGCGTACTTAGAGTTTCAGACTTCTGTGAGGCCCAGGTTCAAATCCCAACTCTGACATGAAAGATATCTGGGTGACCTTGACAGGTTACACATTCTGAGCCTAACCTACCTGACAGGATATTGTGAGGATAACATGGAGGAGAATCATGCAAGCTGTTTTGTGGAGAAATGTGAGGTATAAAAGAGGTAAATAAATAATAAATATATCTGAAGGGGCAGATGAAAGGTAGGTTAGTTAGTGCATGGGAAAGAGAGAAGGAAGCAGAGAACACTGGGAATATGGGTATTGCCAGAAGGAGGAAAAGAGGAAGTAGTGTGGGAACAGGTATACAGAGAAAGTACAGGTTCCTCACTGTGCAACTGGCCCCACCCATCAGCTGGCAATGTAAAACTGGGCCATAGTTTTCCTAAGTAGAGGCTGCCTGGGGGAATGAAGTAGGGAAAGCTGAAGACAGGGGCAGATAGCTGATGGAATGGAAAGAGAGAAGGAAGCAGGAAAGGGGAAAATGTGATGGGGGCTTTCAAGAAAAGGAAAAAATAATGGAGAAGGGGAAACTAAAATGTCTTCCTCAAGTCCTTGCAGGTCCCTCACTTACATTTTATAATGCTGACATAATTATGCACAAACAGTACTGAAAAAAATGTATGTTTTATGGGGTGAAATTGGTGCTAGGTAATAAAAATGGTATGAAAATCTTGGTAGGCATAATCAAAATGGGAGAATTCAGAAGAGAAGAAGAAGAAGAAAAGAGATTGGATTTATACCCCTCCCTTCACCCAGAGTCTCAGAGCGGCTTACAAATTCCTTTTCCTTCCCCTCCCCACAACAGACACCCTGTGAGGTAGGTGGGGCTGAGAGAGCTCTGACAGAAACTTCTCTTTTTCAAGAACAGCTGTGCCAGAACTATGGCTTACCCAAGGTCATCCAGCAGCTGTAAGTGGAGGAGTGGGGAGTCAAATGCGGTTCTCCCAGATTAGAGTCCACGCACCTAACCACTACACCAAACTGGTGCTGTGGCAATAAATTTTATTCACTTTGTGTACCCCAACATGTATCGCTCAGCACTTCCTCGGGGGGGAATCGACACTATTATGAAGTGACAGTGTTATTCCCAATCAGCCAACTGTGAATTAAGTATGTTGCTGGTACCTTCTGGAAGGCAGATAGACAAACAGGCAGGTTGTGGTAGACTGGTAGAGAGAGAGGTAATTGCTTCCATTAACAAAACTAAGGTCAAGAACTTGTGATGAAGAAGGATCTGAGATCAAGCAAGTTGCAGAGTTCATCCAAACAGTCCAGTAGATATATGCGGGTGTTTAAATACTCTTACAGCCACATGGGATCCTGAATTTTACTTGACAGCCACACCAAAGATATTTTAATTGTGTCTTCAGTCAGCTTTAGTTTTGTAAAATGATGACATGTTATTTAAGGGGATGGAAGTAACAGAAGTGGCAGCTCAACACAGAGAAAATAATCTGTGGCTGACTTAGGTTAATTCTGAGTCTACCAGAATAATGTTTAAAACAAGCAGAGTCAAAAAAGCAACCTGGAGTTTTGGCATGGAAAGCTGTTAGATGGGAAGTGGCCCAATAAATCTTTACTTGCTCACACGTCTAGTGCATGTTCATTGCTGGATTGTGGCCAGTAACTTCGCTGAATAAGAATTTATAATACTAGACCTTTTATGCCTTGTTCTGTGTGAATCTATTAAACTTGTTTCCATTGCCATTGCACATCCCAGTGAGAATTTTGTGAGAGTTGCCAGTCATTTCCCTGTCTCTCATTTCCACTGAAAAAGGATTCAAACTCCCTTCAAAACATACAGACACAGGATTATGAAAGTTTCTGAAGAAAAGTCAGAAAGAACTAAAGCAATAAACAACTTTAAGAAAAGAGAAACAGCCTCTTTGCAGGGGGGAAAGGGATAATGACACAACTGCTGAAGGATTAATATATGTCAGACAGGAGATGGTCATGGCCAATCAATGATGCAATGCTTGGAATCAAACAGTGTTCAAATCCTGACCCAGAATTACTTGCAACCAAATATAATAGCAAAAAAAAAGGAACTCAAATCAAACAATTTTTAAATACTTTATTTTAGAGCCAGAAAATAGTTAGAAAAGGTCTGAAAAGATCTCTTAAAAAAACCAAATCTGAATAATTGTGAGAATAAAATGTAAAACACATGCTATGGAATGAAGTTCCACATCACCAAATAATTCACGTCCAGTACAGATGGATTACATATATGGATTTGAGTTACAATTTGCTTGGATGTTGAAGTTTTCTATACAGAGGACTTTGAGTATCACCATATTTTCTCAGCTTATGACCTCCAATTGTAGGATACGTAGATGGTTTCCAAATTCCAAATAGAGAGGGTTCATTCTTGTGTAAATGAAATGTGGGCTCACTATGGCTTTGGTGACCAAATGGATTTCTTGGAGGGCAGTTTTGAGAAGGGAGTTCCTAGCTCTCACCCTCAAGATGATCCACTGACCCAAGACCTCTTTCCTTAGATGGCATTCCCTCCACACCTGCCTTTTCACCACTGAATCAGCAGCTAGGTGTCACAGATGAGAGTACTTCTCAGGGAAGCAAATTTATCCCAAGAACCTCCAGTTGCTGACTCCTGCTTTAGGGTATCAGTTTTATAATGACATGTATTATAAAGCACATGGATCACACACACACACACAATGACGTAAGTCTCTAGAGGTTTTAAGGCAACTGATGCTCAAATAATAGGCAATCTGCCCAGTTTGCAAACTATCCCTTGTTATATTAGTTGTGGATTATACATATGCTATTTAGGTGGTCTTTTATTCAGCCTCTGATCCATTATGCAAGTGCACATAAGCATATTTTCAGCGCTTTCACTGGCTTGTCATGATCAGGCAAGAGTGCTTATTCATAAAGAGCTGTATCTTCAGTCTCTAGTCATTAGTGCGAATGGGTCATAAATCATGCCACTGCGTCTATAACCTAGTTATAGTCCTGACAGCAAAGAGGTTCTGAAATCATGGTTTCATATTAAAAAGCTTTAAAAACTCATTAGCTTTTGATAATTACGCTAATATCTTAAAGCATTCAAAATCATTTCTGTAAAAGATCAGGCTTTGAATGTCTGCAGAAGTTTTGTTTCAACTTCACAAGAACAAAAAAAGTGGAGAGCAAGAGAAAGATCAAGAAATGGGGTCATCAGAGTGGTAAATATTCCATCTGATGTAGAAACTTGGCTTATGGTAGAGAATGTCACATACTTAACATAACTGCAAGATTAGCACTGATGCAGAAATCAGTAACACTGGACCAACCAGATGGTTTTAGGTAGAATCCATAGTCTGCTGTACTACAGGTCAAGCTGAAAGCTGTAATGGAAAACTGTAAATAGAAAGGCAGTCAGATTGCCCTAGTTCACATATAATGACTGCTCATGATTACCAGGGCAATCCTAAATCATACCAGTAAGGCCATCGGATAGACCTAAGCAGGATTTTTAGTATTTCTCTCATAGCTACCTTACAACAGCTAAGTAGTCTTGAGTCAATTCCTGGATGAGACCAAAAGCCGGGGTCTCATAGAAGCAGCCAGATTTATTTCCATGATCGACAAAAGATGGTCCACAAATATCATAATCATCTATATAATAATAGAGGTCGGCCAAATCTGAGGATACTTAAATCCAGTGAGTGGAGCTGTGAACAAGCAAGGCAGATTTTTTACAATCCTGAAAAGGTCCCCAGGTTTGCAGAAAAATGTGAAATCTAAAAATAAAATAAAATGGGAGGTTTAAAAAACCTGAAAATGATAAAAGGAGCACCTATAGCTTTAAGCAGTGGATTCCCTCAGTGGTTGTTGCTAGGCAACCATAATATTCCCGGCTGGGTTTCTGTGAATAAAAAGGCAGGGAGAGAGGGCAGGGTTCTTTCCAGGCCTAGTTTTGGACTTTGAAGGAGGACTCATTGGGGCCAGATGAGCTCCAGGCGAGGCTGGCTCCAGGTTAGGAAATTCTGGAGATTTTGTGGTGGATTCTGAAGAGGGCAGAGTTTGGGTAGAGGAGAAGCCTCAGCCAGATATAATGCCATAGAGTCCACCCTCCAAATCAGTTGTTTTCTCCAGGAGGACAGATCTCTGGGGTTTAAGAAGATGAGTGGCCTCAGAAGGCTATAATTCCATAGACTCTTCCCTCCAAAACAGCCATTCCCTCCACTGAAGTCAGCTAAATCTGAAGATACTTAAATACAGTAATTGGAGCTGCGAATGGACAAGACACAAATTTCTACAAACCTGAACAACACCCCAGGTTTGCAGAAAAAACTGAAAACTAAAAAACAAAAACATTGGGTTTTTTTAAAAAACCCAAATGATAAAAGGAGTGCCTATAGCTTTAACAAATGGATTCCCTCAGTAGCTGCTGCTAGGCAACCACAGCATTCCAAGGCTTGATTTCTGTGAGTAAAAGGGGAGGGGGTAGGGTCCTTTCCAGGGCTGTTTTGGCCTATGAAGAACTCCTCCGGGCAGCACCCACTGGGTGCTTTGATACCACCTGTCTTGCATGACTCACCTAGTTCTGGAAAATCTGAAGACAAAGATCAGGTCAGCTGTTGGGTGAGAAGGGTAGAAGGAACCAGGAAAATGAGAGAAGCTATGGGAGCTTTCAGAAAAGGGAAAGAAGAAATAGTTGGGGAGGGGGAAATGAGATGCTGCCCAAAAGCCCTTGCAGGTTCCTACTTGTTTAATATAATAATAGTGGTTATAACCACTGAAGACCAAGTGGATTTACATAAACTGGTACTTTAGATTTGGTGCTAGGTCAACAGTGAACAACTGTCTGACTGTATAAAGGAAGAGCCCAGTGTCACCTTTAAGACCAATGAAGTTTGTTCAAAGTGTGCAAAGCTTACACTTTGAATAAAAATGTGTTGGTCTTAAAGGTGCTGCTGGACTCAAGCTTTGTTCTGCTGCTTCAGACCAACATGGCTACCCACCTGTATACTTGCTTTGATCTTCAAATGTGCACAAGGGGAGTGAGATTGTACACACAAGCTGTGCTTTTTAACTCTGCCCATTCAGTGGAAGGGATGAACAGAGACCAATATATGCACATCTGTAATCCCTACACATGCAGAAACCCTGATTTTTGTATTCAGTCAGTGCCCAATATTTTCACCTATTCTGTTTCATGTATGTTTTGGATTCATTGTGGCAACTGTTGTCTGCAGCTGAATCAAGTCTTGTTATGTCTAGTTTCTCCTTACTTCTAGATACTTAATAAGACTGAGTTGAAATGAAAGGCGCTTTGGTGAATTTCACAGTGCCAAAAGGTAGCAGTATTTTATTGGGTAGTTTCTGCAAACAGAGGATAGAACTTAAGCACATTTAGGTGGACAAAAGGTGATCCAGAAATGGCCATTTGATTTCAATTGTTGGTTGAAATCCAGAAATATTAGAAACTTTATACCAGATTATAATGCTTGTGGGGGAGGGCAGGATAGAAATCCCAGGAAATAACTAAATAAATGATATCAGTGAAGATTTATGTGTGAGTTGTTGGCTGATGCTGACATGGTTGTTGCTTTCTCTCCCTTCCCTTCCTGCACACTCCTCAGTTGTCTCCCCCCTCCCAGATGTCTTGGTATGTGCACCAGTGCATCCCTTATCTCTCCCTGTGTCCTGGGTGCTCAGCTCAGCTCAGCTCAACTCCACTGTGCCACTTTTTCCCGCTCGGAGCCGCAAGCCGTTTTTCCTTGGGTGCGCACAGGTGCCCTCCCTATTGGTTCCCCCACATCAGGGGGTCTTGTATGATTTGTGTATAACTGTCCAGTTTCCCGCTTGACCCCCATTCCTGACATGGAGTGTGTTAAACGATGACCTAAGTACCTATTTCAATAAAACTGAACTTCTCTGATGGACTGTTGTTGGGCTTGAATTACTTGGGACTCTGACAAAGTGTCAGGAATTTCTGACATTAACCACTACCTGCCCTCATGACGATGAGCGGAGAAGAGGAACCTATCGTGCCGGTGATGATGGTGGATCAGGTGCCAGTGACTATGGCCTCTGTCCTGGTCACCACCTCAGAGGAGATCCTGGTGAGCACCACCCCGGTGATGGATTCCTGCTAGGTGCTGCAGGGGGCATGCCATGAGGTCTGGGTACCCTTTCATGGGCCCACCTGTCAACTTGGACTAAGGAGTCCTGGATTCACACACCCCATCCATTGCGGGCCAGCTGCTATGACCTCAAGCCTCCCCAAGATGTCCGGCCCAGGAGGAACCCATTGGGAGGTGGAGAGGACTGCTGGGAAGAACAGTTCTCCCATTTGGAGATGGCCAGGAAAAGACTGGCCATGAGTTGCAAGAGGCAGTACTGGAGATGGCCCAGGTAGTACAGAATGAGCTGTGCCTCCAACAGACTGCTCCTCCACCATCAGCCCTGCCACCACCGGCCCCAGTGCCAGCTCCAGCACCTAGTCCCATGCCGGGTCCAGGGGGCCCACCACCAGGATTTGCACCACCAGGACTGGAAAGGTAGAAGGACCTACTGGAGGCTACCTACGATGGGTCCCCAGGGAAGCTAGCCTTCTTCCTGGTACAGGTGCAGAAGTTCATGCAACATTGGGCCCATCTATTACCATCGGAAGAGTGGCTGATTGACTACATCGCTTCCAAGCTGCAAGATGAGGTGGCCGATTGGTATGTGAGTCTACATAATACCCAGGGCCCTGAGCTGAGAAATCTGGAAGAGTTCATGTGGGCACTGTGGATGCAGTACGAGGACCCCATGGAGGAGGAGAAGGCCCAGAACTACCTACGTACTCTGCATCAAGGGAAGCGGTTGGTGAGAGAGTATACAGAGGAGTTCTGCTGGTATGTGACCAAGATCCAAGGCTGGCCAGATGGGGTGATGGCAGAACACTACCGCTTGGTGCTGAACTCTGAGATCCGGGAGACGATCCTGCGCGCCACCCACCTGATCGCCCTGCACACCTGGATGCGAGAGGCAGCAGATGCAGAGAGCAGATCCAGATGATCAAGATCAACAACACAGGGGCACATGCCCGAAGTGGGACCCCAATAGTCAAGACAAAGACACCCAAGCCTGCCGAAGGGGTAAGAGAGCAATGTATGCGAAAGGGGCTCTGCTGGCGCAGCAGAGAAGCCGACCACTATGCCTCAGTCTATAAGGGGGGGGGGTTCCTGCATCCCCTGGAGGAAAAGAGCTGGAGAAAAAATGCCAAGACCCCCCAAAGAGGAAAAGCACCCCCCAGCCTGAATTCCAGAAGATCCCTGCAGATCACAGGGATCCCATATCCAGCAGTGAGGATGATCGTGAACCGACAGGAAATAATCAGGACCTGTTGTGAAAGGTGCAAATCAACAGGTCCAGGAACTACCCTCCCCTCTTTTTTGTGACTGGATATTATAAACCCAGAGCTGGGGACGCACATAAGGGTATGGGCTCTGATAGACTCAGGGTGCACGAGGGATTTAATCAGCCCTTCGCTAGTAATCGGGCTGGGGATGCCAGTAGAAAAGTTACTGGAACCCATCATCTTTACACAGATGGATGGTTCCACGACGAAGGATCCGTGCAAATATCAAATTGTGGACCTACGGGATGTGTACTTCTGTGTGCGCATCAAGAGGGAGATGAATACAGGACTGCACTTAACACCCCCCTGGGACAGTTTGAGTATTTGGTTATGCCATTCGGGCTCCAAGGGGCTCCGGGGGTGTTCATGAACCTGATTAATGAAGTCTTGCACAAGCACCTATTCAGGAGGGCCCTTCTTTATCTGGATGAGATCTTGCTGTACTCCCCTGATCCCGAGTCCCATGTGCTATTAGTGCAGGAGGTACTTCAAACACTGTATGCTAATTTGCTGCTCACCCTCTAGCTATATGTACAGGCTCTTTTTCCTTGTGTTAATGGACAGTGTTTGCTAAAATTTGCCTTTGTTCTGAGTGCTCTTCCTGATGAGCACTAAAGATCCTGTCTCATCAATGTTTGTAGACATTATAATTATTTTATTTGTAATGGTAAAATTGTTAAATTTATGATACATTTTTGTTATATTGAAAACTATTTAACACCTTGAATATTTTTTTTCTATACTTTTGAAGCAATTTCACATTTGGTTGTCAAACTATAAGGGTGCTGTCATTTATTGATCTGGAAAAAAAAACCATCAGAAAGGGTTACACAAGGATCAGTTGAACTCCATCAAAAGTGGGGAGAACAATGTTCTTCAAAACTTCCTCCTTCCCAGTCTGTCTTTTCAGGGTATAATTTTAATTTGTTCACTTTTAGCCAGTTAACTACCATAAATAGGCAGTGATTCAGGACCTCTACCGCATCACCAGGAGATCTGGATAAGGATTTGCCTCCCAGCAGCATTGCCCTCACATGTAATGATACTAAGAATGAAAATGGCTACCACTGAAACAAAAAATGGTGTCAAAGGAAGAACTGGTCAGGCCTGCAAAACAAAATGAAAGAGCAGATCTGTTAAATGCTTTAGGAAATATTTCTTTGAAAGCCCAAATGATCATTTGAGTTCCCTTTCCTGAAGCTTCCTTTACTATCAGGCTCTTGGTTTCCTCTGCTTCTTAGATGAACTGCTCCATGGAGGTAAATACCTAGTCATTTTCCACTAAAGTCTTAGTGCCAACCAGGCTGACACAAGTGCTTAAAACATCTGAAAACTGACTGCCACTCGAGTTTAAAACAGGGATTTCCAGTACTCAATAGCTGCTTTCTTCAAAACTGTCAGCTACAAATATGCACAAATAAATAGCATTTTTAGAGATATCAGGAGTACTTCCTTGCTCACTCGGTGCATGGCGAGGAATAAATTTGCTGCTTGTTTCCTTTTTCTGTTCTCCAAAGAAGCAGTGGGCTTGTACACTATCTTGTCTAGCTGTTCCCGGTGAACTCCACTTTCTCTTTTACTCATACTCAGATCAGCATTCTACAAAACAGAACTTAAACTATAAATGTTTTCTTTGATATTTCATTGTGTGTGGGGGAACCAACAATCTTGGCAAGTACTATACCCACAAGTTTTCAATGAAACAGATACAGGAAGAGGAAGCAGAACCACTCTCTTAGCCTTCTGTTTAAAGCTGTGTTCATTTGAGCGCAATTTATTTTTATCACCGATTTTTGTTTGCAGTTTGCCATTACAGAATACCACCCCTGTTCTCCAACATTCCCTACAAAGATTCCTTCCTCCTCCTTCTCCTCTGTCTTTTTATCAAATGCAGGACCTCTGCCAGAATCCTTGTTCAACAATTTGTCATGATGGAATTAAACAGCACTGAATGTTTCATATTAAATCCTCAGCATGGCCAATCATCTTAATAGTACCTATTGATATCCATTGCACGCTTTCCGTCAAATATTCTTTCCAATTGGCATGGCTGCTCCAACACTTTCCTTTCTTTTGTTTTGCCCCATGATATGATAACACTGCAAAAATATTGAACTGCTGACACAATAGAAAACGATGCCAGACTTCAATAAGCTCTGTTGTTATGGCTGTAACTCAGTATCCTCTGTGAAGATCACATAATCACAAAAGAGCTCACTCTGGGCTCAACTGTAACCCCTTGAGTCCCAAGGGCCAGGTTTAAAGTCTAGGGCAATGTTCATAAACTCAAAATGTAAATCCAATTTATTTATATACAACAGAAAGCAACTGTGAAAAACATTCCCGAAGATATCAATATTGGTTCACTAATCATTGTCTCAGAGCAGAGTCCTACTCACAATCCACTTTGTAGAAGGCACAGACAGCACTGTGTGTTCTTCCTGAGGCTAAACCTGTTGCAGACTCCCAGATGTCAAGAAGGCCTTCTTGCAACAGCAGGAACTCTTCCTGTGAAGATGCTGGATGAGTCTTCAAGCTTGTTTGTTGCCCTAGGAGCAGTTCCCCTTTCCTCCTAGCAAGACAAAATGGGGCAGCTCTCTACTAGGGTGCTGATTTTTGTGCAGTCAATGAAGAGTTCATCAGTCAGCAATTCCTGCTCTTCAGCTCTTCCCAGCTACTGCAGCTCTCCCAGGGAGGATTGTTCAATTCTTCCCAGCTAGCAATTTCACCTCTGTCTTCTCTGGCCTTTTTGGATCCCAAGTTTGTAAAACAAGCTTTGACCTTCAAAGAGCACTACCTTCAGCACTTCTCAGTCAATCTACCCTTCTTGTCCTTTCAGCTAGCTCAGTCCTGCTTTATATCACCCCTTATTGTCATGGTGCTTTTTTCAAAAAGCATGCCCCATGAGCCTTTGCCTATGTACATATCAGCTATCTGCTAGTTCAGTCTGGCCCAGTGCTCCCTCTAAGCAGTGGAGTCTTGTGAGCAAAAATTCTACTTCGTGAGCTACTAGCATTAAAGTTGCAAGCCAGCGATTTGGCTGCTACATAAATTGGTTTGCTCTGGAGCCATCCTACCTGAGCTAAGACAAAAATGTGTGATCTGGAGGCTAAAAATCTGTGAGCTAGCTCGCACTAACTCAGCTTAGAGGGAACATTGGTCTGGCCTAAGGTATCTGCTATCTACTAATCAGACCTAGGCCCTAAATGCTTTTTTCCCTAGTACAGGCTTATACGAATGTTTACAAAAGCCACTACCATGAAAAACAGCGCACCCAGTTGGCCTTCAAAATGGAGAGCTATCATAGAAGTTGGAGGCTCTTCTGTGGCAGGTCCAAGCCTTCAGCAAGCAGAGCTTTTTGACTGGATTTATTTTTAAAGGCACAATCCATTTCCATTCCCTCACTATGTCATCTATAATTTAAATTTATGTGACAAAGCTTGAGGTTTGCCAGTGGAGCAGCTGGAATGAACTCTCCCTTTTGCCACTGAGCATGTGGATTTGTTGAAGGTATTGCACCTGACAAGCCCTGTTGAAAGTACCCCTACGTCTTCTGACAAGCATCCATCAACATGCAATATTTATTCTTCTGTTTTAGTTTCGCTGCAAGTAATTGGCAGCTCTTCAGCAAGAAGCAGGTTTCCTGCTGAGGCAGCACCACCTGTACAGCTTCGTGAGCCCAGAGTACACACTCCAAAGTGAGAGTTTTCAGAAGAGGGTGAAGTGGATAAAATGAGCAAAGTACATTTACTAAAATGACAGAATGTCACCCCACTCTGCTTGTCAACATCATTCCTCTCATATAGTTGACTTTTCTGTACATTGCTTTATAAAAAAAAGGAAAATGAAACTGTTCAGCTATCAAAATGGTCAATTTCCACAACATACCTATGAAGATTTTAGCCCTTGATTTTTTAAATTTTCAACACAACATGCCCCCCCCCCAAGCTTCTGTGTAGTTGTGGAGTACTCAGTCTAAACACAACCCTACTCCTCATATTGCCTGGACACCCTGATTTGTTGGGCCCTGCCCAGAACTACCTGGATAGGCAGCAGCTCTCCCTGCTCTGTGATTGCTTGCCGTTCTTCTTAATTGGAGTACATTGCATAGGTGTGGGTGGCTGGAATATCTGGCTCTCCTTAGAACAGGGGTGTCAAACATAAGCCCTGAGGGCCAGAACCAGCCCATCTAGGGCTCTTATCTGGCCCGCGAGCAACTGTTGTGAGGGAGGGAAAAGGAGCCTGCTGGGGGACCTGTGCTACCAACTTCCCACTTCTGCAGGTGGGGGGATTAGTTCAGCTTTTCTTCCCAGTCCCTTCCATGTTGGTTCAGGGGCAGGGAGGAGCTTGCAACACCCAACCACTTCATGTTTTTTATCCTGGGGCCTGGGTTCAAAGCACTGGAGGCAGGAGTAGGCTGGGGAAGGGGTCTGCCCCCCCTCCAGGTAGCATGGGAGCATCCACCCAGCTCTACAGCACTGGCTGTCCAGTCAGCCCTTGCAGGTTTTCCTCTGCACAGCCCCCCCCAGCCCATGGGGTCTTGCAGTAAAGACATACCAATTTGGAGCTTACCAGCTGCCGTCCTTTGTAAAGTTTACGGCTGAGTTCAGACTTGCAAGTTGCTCCGGGAGCCAGTCGTGGCAAAAAACCGCTGTTCCGGGGTTTCCCGGTCACACGGGGCTGTCTGCTGCGTGAGCTTACTGGAAGAAGGCATGCCGGAACGTTCAGACCGCTGGCCCGGATTGGGGACCGCTCACCACAGATCACCGATTGGGGGAGGATCCTGGCACCGCTTTGGGTGGTACAGCGGAGCACGGCCAATCGAACTGCTGCTGCTGTTCTGGCTTGCTCCCAGCATATCGGCCGCGTGGTCACACTGCCAGGAAGCGGACTGACGTAGGTTAAAGACGCTCTTCAGGCACTTCAAAGAGGTATCTATTTAATGCGGGAAGAAAGAGGAACAGCATGGGTTGCCTATGGGTGGGGAACGCCAGGAAGATGTGCCTGTGTGAACGCCCCGTTTAATGCGGTTTTAAAGCATCGCTGAAACAGGGCTCTACCGGGGCAACTTGCCAGTCTGAATTCAGCCTATATATCCAGAACCTGGTGTTATGTTTTATGGCACACATGGTCTGGCCTTACTAAATCACATTTATGCCAGATTCGGCCCTCATAACAAATGAGTTTGACACCTCTAGTCTTTAAGGATTTCTAGTGTTAGAAATTATATGGAATACTTACTATTTTTTGAGCGGAGTGAGGATGCTAATGCCTCAGCCCAGCTATTTGTATCATCCCCCTTAATGATAATTCCAAAGGTAGGGTTGCCACCCTCCATGTGGGGCCTGGAGATCTCCTAGAATTTCAACTGATTCCTCCAACTGTAGTTCCCCTAGAGGAAAAGCAGCTTTGAAGGGTGGACTCTATGGTATCACATCCCTGTTGCGCTCCCTCTCCTGCCCTAACTGCACTCTTCCCAGGATCTGTCCCCAGACCCCCATGAATTTTCCAACCCAGAATTAGCAACCCTACGGGGTAGTCATTTTAATCTGTTGCACCAAATTAAACAGAAGTCCAGTGGTACCTCGAAGACAAATTACATTTATTCCAGCATTAGTTTTTATGAGTCAGAGCTCATGAAAGTTATGCTGAATTAATTTTGATAGTCTTTAGGGTGCCACTGGATTTCTGCTTAATTTGTTTATTTAACACTCAATTAGTGATTTTTTTTGGTTTCATTAAACGTCAATTTTCAGTGTTCCTTACAAGCTTACAGAGGTGCCTTGCCATTCTCTCAAGAATCCTTTCTAACCACTGTGTTGGGTCATTGCCTAGATTTGGGGTGGGGGTGAAGCTGGATATAAAACTTAAGCCAGGAACAATTAGAGGAAGGTTTTCTTCCAGATGCTTAGGCTATTCTTGTTGAGATTTGGATCAATTTAGTGTGGGCCTCATTCACTCTGTTATAAGTCTAATGTACATATCTCTCTTTAGCCTAAGAAGCATCTGAAAGTGCCTGAAGAAAGAGAAATACTCACCAAACACTAGAAATCTTCAGGGAGTTATCTTTTGAGGTATCGTTATAGCAAGGCACAGTGTATCAATAAGTAGCGGCAGCTCATTACTGCCCATCTCTGCTCTCATTGTGTCTTCTGAATTTATAGGTTTGCTTTTCTTTGTGTCGGTAATCTCATAGTAATGTTCCTATATCAGAACAAAAACAGTACTCTTGTTCTTCACAGCACAACAGTGCAAGAATTGCCAGCACCCTTCCATCTTAATGATTGCTATTAGAAACAATTGAGTGAGTGGTAAAATTTACATGTCTTCACCTTCGGAGGTCTGGCTGGTATTCAAAGGCTCAGGAATCTGTGCTCTGCTTTTTAAAAAGAGCTTTAATAGGACACACACATGAACCCATGAGGCTTCCTTATACTGAGTCAGACCATTGGTAAAAGTCAGTATAATAGTAAGCTCAGGGCAGCAGCAGTTCTCCATGGTTTCAAGCAGAGGTCCTTCACATCACCAGCAGTCTGATCCTCTTAACTGGAAATACCAGAGAATGAACTTGGGACCTTCTGCATGCTAAACAGATGCTCTGCCATTGAGCCCTAACCCCAATCAAAAGAGTAATCCCATGCAGTTATGACTTGTCCAGAGTAACCCCACTCATGCAGACAAATTGGAGACTGTTTATTGGAAACTATTGATATTTTTTTTAAATGCACTTGTACTCATATGAAGAAAGGCTGAAGGAACTGAGCATATTTGGGACATAGAAAGGCAGATAAAGAGGAAGCCTAAAAATTTCAAATACTTCAAATACTCATTTAAGAAAAATGGGCAAATGCTAGCCAAAGGGAAATCCTTTAAAATCCCATAAACCCCCATCATCTGAGATGAACATATGACACGGCCTTTTCACCAGTGACACCAAGACTTCCTCTTCACTTGGGCCCCTTTTTAATGGCTTTTGGGTGACATCTAAAGACAGAACCTCTCTGGAGTATTTAGCTTGTGATTGTTGGTGCCTCCCTGATGCTGGAATTTTTATTACATTCTGCTGTTCCTTTTGAACTGAATTGGTCTTCATTTTTATAGTTTCTTAGTTGCTTTTGATTGTGCTTTTTTTTTTCTTTGTAGTGAAGTTTTTAAGTATTTGGCAAAGTATAAAGCATTTTAATTAATAAAAATGTACTTCAATTGGGAGAGAAAAATTCTTGCCACTAAAACTTGTGGGATTTACAATCCAATTATGTCCATGTTTGCTCAGTTATAAAAGCATGTTACTTTCAGAAGTTTGGATCCAATCTTTGTCTTTTGCTGGCAGAAGGGCATGATCTTTTTTTTTTTTTTTTTTTTTTGCCAGTTCTCATCAACTTGAAGAGCCCAAGATCACTCCAGTATTATTTCTGGAAGTTCCCTGACCCCCGGGGACAGTGGTTTAGGAGACATGGTGGGCTACAGTAGGACAAAGACAGCTGAAATGTTCCATTCCTGTCACTGAACCTTGTCCAGGCTATTTTCAATCCAAGCCAAAGAGGTTTACTCCCAGGTGATGTGACTTAAAAATGCTTGACTTTGGTAGCATCACACAGTTTGCAGTGCAATTTGAAGCAGTTATCTTCTTCTAAACCCATTGACTTCAATGAAGGGTGTAACTCGTTTTAGGACTGTGCTGATAATCTATTGCTCCATTTTACTGGCAAAAGAAAGAGACACCCTGAGGAAAAGCCAACTTTCTGAGAACATCCAGAAGAGCTCAATACTCCATCCGTAGACAAAGTACCCAGCAATCAACTAAATAGTTCATGTGCACTGAGAATATGTGACATGTTTGATAATGTCAATAATTTCCCTTGACTTTTAAAAACAAAGCTAAAAGAAAGCTATAAAGACTTTTTAGGAGCAGTGGAAGAAGAAGAGATGAATGAAGAAAATTGTGCTACACATCATCTTGTCTTATAACTGTAAATGCCAGCAGTCATAATCAAGAGTTTATTGTACAGGGCAATCTGGATGATTAGAAATTGGATTCAAGTTCATAAAAAACAGCTTGACATAAAACTCATCCCATTTCCTTACTAACATCAAGAGCCAAATTCATCCCTTCTGTAACTCTACTTAATTCTTTGGGAGCAAGAAAAGAGATTCTTTGGGCAAGTAAACTCCAATTGCAAAAAAGTGTATGCATATACATATTTGTTGAAACACATGGAGCCCTGTCAGTAGGTTCTGAGAAAGAAGGATTATTCAAATTATAACAATTCTAAACTACTCATTATCCAAAATAAAGGCAGAGTAAGTTAAGTGAATAATTGATTCAAACAACCATATCTGAAGCAGAAACGTCATCACAAAGTGACTGTTTCCTTAGACTTCATATAGTGATATGAAATTGGGGAAGCATCTTCAATTCCAGGACCATCTTAGAATACAGAGCACCAGCATGCGACAACAGGAAGAACAATACAGCTCTAGTTACACCTTGTGATCCAGTTGGGGAAAGCTCAACCCCATCCCTGACACCTGTGTACTGGTGGATTTGAATATAGATTTCCACATGTTAATCTCTGTTGCTGGATCAGAGGACCATGTGGTAACACAGTTTCCTCAAATGTAGGCCATCCTTCAGAATGTCCCTTACTTTGTCTTCTCACCCAACCCAGCACCAATAATCACTGAAAGTATGGTGGTTCTTGTGAGCAGTTGCAAGCACTTTAATGCTGCTCATGAGGATCTGTAGACTAATTTACTTATTTATTATTTATTAAATTTATATGCTGCTTCCCACTGCCAGGCAGTCTTGAGGCAGCTAACAACAGTGAAACATTACAAACATTAACAACAGTTAGAACATTAATAAATCTCAGTTTAAAACGTAACACAGATAAAACTAAAAAAGCAACCATAGAAACAGGCCTATAGCCAGGAATTTCTAAGTAAGGGGGCATTTTAATTCCTCGGGGGGCACCGGTGAACTGGCTAATTTGATTAAAAGTAATTTAATTACCGGATTCTCAATGCTCAGGTGCGACAGCAGCTCCCTCCACCTGGCCTTCAGCTCTGCCAGCATCTTGTGCCTTTGGCATCTTGTGCCTCCTTCCTGGTGCTCCCCTCCACCCACCCCAGCTACCTGCCTGCTTGCTCACCTTTTCCTAATGCAGAAAAGATACTCTGGAGGTTGCTACCAGGATGAGGGGGACGGAGGGGGAAGAGAAAATACCAGAAAGGGGGAAGGCAAAGAGAACTGGCAGCCCGAGCAGCACAGGGGGAGTTTGTGGTGGCCACCACATCTTGCTAGAGAGTCGGGGGGCTGGGCTGAAAGGAATTTGGGGGGCCTTGGTAGGAAGTTGGGGGGTCAGGCCCCGAAATGCTCCACTGTAGCTATAGGCCTGCATAGAAACAAACCCAACTAACTAAAAACCAAACACAGAAGAGCTCTGTTTTGCAGGCCCTAAAGAACTTAGATAAGTCCTGCAGGGCCTATGTGTATCATCTGACAGCTGGTGCCACCAGGATGGTGCCACCACAAAGAAGGCCCTCACCCTGGTAATGCCAGGTGAATGTCCCAGGGTCCAGGCACCACAAGCAGGTTATGAGCTAAATAATACAAATTGCGGGGGGGGGGGGATGTCAGAAGAGGTGTGTCAGAAATGTATGTTTGCTATTTTACACTGAGACCATTGTTCTGTGTTCCCTATCTCGTCCCTGCTTTGCGCTTGTGTAGGTATGCTGGCAGTAACGTGGGAGCTTCTTCTCTGCCACTCAGTCTTATCACAGTGGCCTTGAGTGTGGGCTTCGGGCTATTCCCTAGTGTATGAGAATTTTCCAGTCCAGTGAAGACGAGGCGAGGAGGGAGCCGTCTCCCACCCATTAAGTAATTCTCCCGCCAGGAGTTTCCCACGCGCGCGCTTTAAGTTCATTTGCTAGTCGCATTTTACATCACACTATAACCTTGCTTGAGCCACTTTGCCTGCCATTCCTGACAATGACCCTCCACTGTGGGTTTTAGCACTGTATTCCAATAAAGCCTTTCTTAATCAAAGAATGCTTGGATCTACTTGCTTTTGAACCTGACAGAAATTGTCAGAAATCCTTCATTACCCCATCACCTCCAGCCCCTGCCTTCCACCAAGATGAGCAGTGCTGGAGGGACACCGGCTACGGTCCCAGTGACTACCATGCCTGTCACTATGGTTCCTATTACCACTGTGGCGATCCCAGTGACTACGGTTCCCGTTATGACCATGCTGGCTACAGTCGCACCAGTGACTACGATTCCAGTAACGGCAGCGTTGGTCCCATACTGTGCGGCCAGACCAGTCACCTCTCCGTTGATCAGCACCGTGGGAGCATTGTACTCTCTTCCAATCTACAGCCCGGCGGGGCCGACCCCAAGCCATGGAGGGGCAGTACCTCGAACCTACTACCACAGCGCCCCGATTCCATGGGATAAGTGGGTTACCCAGAGGAAGCCCCGGGACTGGACTAAGAATCTATTGGACACAACCCAGACATCCTGGTCGTTACCGGGAAGCCAGAGCCGGGACAGTTTACTGGATCCCCGAGGAAGCTTTGGGCTCCCACAGGGACAGACCCCACGCGGGGCGACACGGTCTGGGTCCAGCCCGGATGCTGATGCGCGCATGGACACTATCTAGGATGATACCCGACGGTTAATGCGGGACATGGGCAAGCTGATGCAATCCCTCCCGCAGATGATGGACCAGGTGATCCGTGCACACCCGCTGACCCAGCCACAACCAGCCCCTGCCCCAGCACCACCGGGGGTGCCTGGACAACCTCTCCCTGGACAGCCAGCCCCTGGCCAACCAGCTTTGGCAGGACCTGGGCCAGGAGGAGTACCTCCAGCACAACCAGCTCCGGTCCAGCCTCCACCGGTCCTCCCACCGCCAGCTCCTGCACCGGCGCCCCTACCGCTGCCAGCAGCTGTACCTGGCATGGTTCCCGTCCCACCAATAATACGGCCCAAAGACATGTTGGAAATTATGTTTGACGGGGACCTGGAGACTGTGTCCTTCTTTATCTTACAGGTCAGGAAATTCGTGCAGCGATGGGGCCATGTGTTCCCGGCTGAAGAGCAACAGGTGGAGTTTATCGCTTCGCGATTCCAGGGAATCGCTACCAGCTGGTACGTGGCCTTGCACGATCTGGAGGCAGTGGAGCTGGGAAATGTAGATTACTTCATGTGGGCCTTGAGAAATCGTTTTGAAGACCCGGCGGCGGCCCCAAAGGTGGAAGCCTTCCTCCGCACCTTCAGACAGGGCAAACTGTCTGTGAGGGAGTACTCAAGGGAGTTCCAAAGGCATGCTGCCAAGATCCGAGACTGGACTGATCCGGTGCTGGCTCAACAATACCGAATGGGACTAGTGGTGGATGTCTGCCATAATGTCCTTAGCTCCAAGGAGCCACGCACACTCCAAGGTTGGATGGAAGAAGCAGAAAAGGCCGAAAGCCGACTGCGCCTCATGAAACTGGATTTATCGCTGGGAAATAGCCGTTCGGGTGCCGCTAGCACCCCAATCAGAAGCAAACCAACTTCCACCCAGAGTGGGGTGAGGGATCAATGCATGAGACAGGGCTTGTGCCTCAGGTGCAGGGAGAAAGGGCACTTTGCAGCCTCCTGTCCCCGGCTGGGTCCCGACCCATGCAGAACAAAGGCAACGGTCGGTGCCAACCCCAAGAAAGGGAACAGCCAAACCACGCATGCCACGGGCCCTGTTTGCCAACCCAGACGCCGTGGATTCATTGATTTTAGAAGAAGAAGAGGGTGAGCTGCAGGGAAATGAGCAGGTCCTGTTTGTAAGTGGCGCAGCACAGCAGGACCCTACCCCTGAAGCGCCCAAAATGGTGAGCAATTACCCCTCCCTCTTCTTTGTGACTGTAATAATAATGAATCCAGTGATGATGATCCACATCAGGGTCCGAGCCCTCATTGACTCTGGGTGTGGGAGGGATTTGATAAACCCATCACTGGTAACGGGACTAGAAGCAGCGGTTACCAGTTTGAAGGACCCTATTACCTTTACTCAAATGGATGGGTCACCGATGAAAGAGCCCTGCCGGTTCGAGACCATCCCCTTGAGGGTGGGCGCTGGGGAACACTGGGAGCTCCGTCCATTTGTGATAGCTCCACAAGCCCAGTTCTCACTGGTCCTGGGTAGCCCGTGGCTACATGGTCATGATCCCTATATTCTCTGGGAAGAAGGGATAGTATGATTTATTTCCCCAAAATGTACTGAGCATAAGTGGGATCCTTTATGGGGGAATCCTCCACGAGCCTGCCCAGCGACAGAGGACGTTAACCGCATTCCCAAAGAATACAGGCACTTGGCTCAGGTCTTTGAGGAGGAGGAGGCAGACGAACTGCCCCCCCACCATAATTCAGACTGTGCGATAGAGATCCTCCCGGGACAGAAATTGCCTAGAGGGAAAATTTATGCTTTGAGTCCCATGGAAAAGGAGGAACTGCGTAGGTTCATCGATAAGAACCTGGCCCATGGATTTATGCAACCAGCTTCGTCCCCCTTTGCAGCCCCCGTGCTGTTTTGTAAAAAGAAAGATGGGGGGCTCAGACTGTGCACTGACTATAGAGGCCTCAATGCGGTTTCAGCCACCAATGCCTATCCCATGCCCCTCATCAAAGACCTGTTGGCAGAAGTGGCGAAGGGGAAGATCTTTTCCAAATTGGATTTGCGCGATGCCTACTTCCGAGTCCGTATTAGACAAGGGGATGAACACAAGACTGCTTTTAATACCCCCTTAGGACAGTTTGAATACTGAGTGATGCCCTTCAAATTACAGGGGGCTCCTGGGGTCTTCATGAACTTAATTAATGAGGTGCTGCACCCCTACTTGTTCAAGGGGGTGGTTGTTTACTTGGATGATATCTTGGTGTACAGTCCAGATCTTAAGACTCATGTCAAAATGCTCCGGGAGGTGCTGGAGCGGTTGTTAGAACACAAACTATTTGTCAAACTGTCTAAGTGTGAATTTCATCAGACGCACATTGACTTCTTAGGATATCGCATATCCCCAGATGGGTTGGAGATGGACCCTAAAAAGGTTCAAGATGTTCTAGCTTGGGAACCCCCCAGAACCAGGCGTCAGCTCCAGAGTTTCCTCGGCTTCGCCAACTTTTACCACCAATTTTTGCCCCACTTTGCCTAGGTCGCCCTCCCTCTCACGGACCTGCTCAAAACCAAGGGGAGGGGGGCAAAAGCATCTCAGCCAGGAGCTACCTTAGATTGGACACCTCAGTGCCAACAAGCGTTTGACCAACTTAAGCAGTTGTTCACTTCAGAACCGGTGCTGGTGCACCCAGATGAGACCAAAAAATTCATTGTCCAAGTAGACGCCTCAGACACCGCTATGGGGGGGGGGATTTTACAGGAAGATGCCCAAGGGCACCTCCACCCGCTTGCCTATGTCTCTCGGAAATTTAATGAAACTGAGAGGTTCTGGCCCATTTGGGACAAGGAGGCAGCTTCTATTCAGTTGGCACTGCTCACCTGGCGGCACTGGCTGGAGGGAGCCCGAGTCCCCTTTGAGATTTGGACTGACCATAAGAACCTGGAAGTGTTACGAAAGCCCCGAGTCTTAAATGCCAAGCAGTTCCAATGGGCTGAGTTTTTTTCTAAATTCCAATTCACCCTGCACCACTTCCCGGGTAAATCCAACCACCTGGCAGATGCTCTCTCATGCCTGCCCCAGCATGATAGCAAGAAAACTGAAGTGAGGGAGTCATTTTTCACCCCAAACCAACTGAGCGGGGCGGTGGTGACCCGCAAGCGGAGCCAACTAGAGCCGGCTCCCAAAACCCAAGGGGTACCATGGGAAGGGCGCTTTGCCACAGCCATTACTGATCAGGAGAAAACAGAGCTACAAGCTCGGGTAGATTTGGTGGGCAAACCCAATGGCTGCTGGTACAAGGGAAATAAGCTGTTTGTTCCTGAAAGCACACGAACGCAGGTATTGCAGTCTGTCCATGATTTGAAACCTGCAGGGCACTTTGGGTACGTGAAATCACTGCACTTGCTGCAACGCAGTTTCTGGTGGCCCCAAATGAAGAAAGATTTATCACTCTACATACAATCCTGCCCAATGTGTAGCTGCTGCAAACCCAGAGTAAGAAAACCCCCAGGACTCCTGCAGCCATTGCCCACCCCAAGCCACCCTTGGGAAATCATTTTGATGGACTTTATTACCGATCTTCCCCCCAGCAAACAAATGACTGTCATTTGGGTGGTGGTTGATCTGTTTTCCAAACAAGCACACTTTATACCATTTTCTAGTTTACCAATGGTTAAAGTCTTAGCAAGGGCCTTTTTACAACACATTGCTCGCCTCCATACGTTGCCTATCAAAATAATATCCGACCGAGAGGTTCAGTTTGTTTCCAAACTATGGACTGAATTAATGGTCCTCATGGGCATAGAACGAGCTTTGAGCAGTGCATACCACCCAGAAACTGATGGCCAAACAGAAAGGGTGAACCAGACTCTTGAACAATATTTACGTTGTTTCACCAATTATCAACAAGACAATTGGGTGGATTTACTACCGTTAGCAGAATTTGCATACAATAACTCTTGGCATGCCTCTACCGGAATGTCTCCTTTCAAAGCCGCATTGGGCTATGATAGCCCCCCTCTCCCTTTCTTGAAACCTGGGGGAACGGGGGGAAAAGCCACAGATTGGTGTAAGACTTTTCGTGATTCTTGGCCAGTGATTGTAGAGGTGTTGAATGAGGCCAAAGCCCAGTATAAGAGGCAGGCCGACAAAAAAGGGTGGTGGGATGGGACCTTTGGCCTGGGGACTATGTTTACCTGTCAACAAAAAACTTGCGCCTAGCCCAAGCATCAAGGAAACTAGCTTGGAAGTATATTGGCCCATTCAAGATTGTTCGTTGTATCAATAAGGTGACCTTTCAGTTGGACTTGCCCAAGACTCTTAAATCAATTCATCCCATCTTCCATTTCAGCCTCCTCAAACCAGCATTTCCACCAGGTATGAAGGTCCCAGACCATTTAGGGCTTTAAAGGTAATCACCAGCACCTTGAATTTGAACTGGAACTAAATTGGCATCCAGTGCCGCTGTTTCAAGATAGGATAGATACACTGTCTCCAAGGAGAACCCGTCAGTAATCTGGCTACTGCATTCTGGACTGCCTGTAGTTTCTGGAGTGACTTCAAGGGCAGCCCTACATTACAGTAGTCTAGGTGGGAGGTGACTGTGCCATGAATCATCATGGCTAGGTGGGAATGGGACAGATATGGAGACAGCTGGGAGGCTTGGCACAAAAACACCACTATCACCATTGTTGAACCCTGCTTATACAGGGACAAGGAGTCAAGCCAGACCCCTAACCCTAAGCTCTTAACAGAGTCCACTAATGAAAGTTGGACCCCGTCAAGAGCTGGGATCTGAAGGCCCACTCAGAAGCCCAGATGTTCCCAGCCAGATAATCTCTGTTTTAGTGGATTTAACTTCAACCAGCAAACCACAGCCTCAAGGCAATGAATAATGACACTAGAAGATAATAATTGAACCATAGCATTAGAAGATGACGACAGCAAGGCATCTTTGCTCTCCTCCTAAAATTATCACAACAAAGTAAAAGCTCCCCCTGAATGTTTTCCCCAAATATAGACAGGATAATGAAGGCCTTGGAAATGTAATCATCTCTACAAATCCAGTTTGGACTGTTGTGTGTGGGGGTCAGATAGTGGGAGACCTCCTGTGCATTTCCCCATGCCCCTGACACAGATGTGCAACATCATTTCCAGCAAAAATGGAGGTGGCACCATAATGTTAGCAAGGGGCTATAGCTCAATGGTAGAGCATCTGTTTTGCATGCAGAAGGTCCCAGGTTCAATCCCTGGAATCTCCAGTTAAAAGGATCAGGTAGTAGATATAAAAGACTTCTGCCTGAGACCCTGGAGAGCTACTGTCAATCTGGGTAGACATTACTGACCTCGATGGACTAATACAGCAGCTCCATTTGATGTCTGGGATGACAATCTAGGAATCACCCAAATCCTAGAGTGTCTTCCCTGTCATCATGAGGTCACTTCCAGTTTTGAATTGAAAGTGATATCACATGCTGGGACAACACCAGCATGTTGTCCCTGCCCCCAGTCAATCCTTGAGAAGAATCAGCAACACTGAACAGATCACAGTTTGATCACAAATTGTGGGCTGCACCTTCAAACACTTGAAAAAAAAAGTTCATTTTTACTGAATAGTCAGAATTGTTCTAAATAGTATTGTAGCAGTACCCCCAAAGAAGGACACAAGTACCTGGGTTAACTAGTTTATTAATGGCTAATCTACATCAGTTAAACATATCTAAACTGGGGCAAATTGCCACTAACAAAGCCTATCACAGCTACCAGTGTTTTGAGCAAACCCATGTCAGTTCCAAAGTTAGCCAGCATTATCACTGGTTTCGTTAATTCTTATCTGAACATAAAACAGTATGGACAAACATTAAGTCTCAACTCTCTCTCCCTCCACATACCACTTGAGGAACTAAGGGCTCAGTTGATGCTGCTCAACCAACAACCAAGAATGTTTCCTCTGTTGGAAGTGAAGGTCTACAGAGGAAGACTGCAATAGTGTCAGAGAGATAGAACAGGGCAAAGAACACTTTCCTTCTCTTCGATGCTGTCCCTTTCATGTAGATTGCCATTCACAGGGAAAAGTTTTCTTCCTTCCTCTTTTTCCCCTCTCTCACACACAATGCCATGCTTCTCCATCTTCGGCACCATGAGAGCAGGATGCTTTCCTGCATCTCCACCAATCTAGTTAGTTAGATCAGATTAGAGAATCTATCTCTCCTCTTTCCTATTTGGAATGGAGTTCATATAATAAACTCCTCATATTAGTATGAAATATAAAGAGGCCCCATGTAACTTTTGTTTCTTGCTCACATACTCTTTGTGTTAGATGGCTCTGTTGCACCTATGAGCCTTGGGCAATCTGCTAATTACATATTCCAACACCCTCCCCATTCCACCAGGCCTCTTGAGGCAAGGATGGGCTAGCTTGGGAATAGCCCCCATCCTTAGATGGCTCAGGGTGCTTGTCAATTATCCCTACTTATAGGAACTTGTACCTGTAGCAACTTACACTATTCCTGAAAAAAAGTTATGGCTTAACCAGTCAAAAGGTATGGCTTCAGGAATCTGGAGGGGAAGGGACATGAGGGCACCATGTGACATCATGTCTGGGGAAAACCTGGAAGTAACATCATACCTGTCTAGGAATCACAGGAAACACTATAGTGTGGTAAAACCTGAGTGTCAGCAGGGAACGGGGGCTGTGGGCAGGGAGAAAACTGAGAGGTGTTGTTATTGTTATAATAAACCACCCTCCCCTGGAGGGCTCAGGGCAGTATACATCATAGTTAACATGAACAGTTAAAACGATGAATAAATTAATACATTAATAGCAAAGTTTGATTTGGGAAAACTGAATCTTTTCTAGGAAAACTGTCACAATACGCTGATGCTTTTGAACACATAAAATTATCGTTATACTGAATCAGACCATTGGTCAATCAAGGTCTGTCTACTCAAGCTGGCAGTGGCCCTCTGTGGTCTCAGGAAAAGGTTTTTCACAGCACTACTTAGTCTTTTTAATTGGAGATGCCAGGGATAGAACTTTAAACCTACTGCATGCAAAGCAGCTGCTTCACCACTAAGCCACAGCCCCTCCCCAAACTGAGAAGGAAATAGTTCCATTCATGTATTCCCTATGGCTTTTGCTACTCTTTCTTTGAAAGATTGTTTTACAATAATGATTATGTGATATTTAAATCTGTTTTATAAGCCACTGCTGTGGTTCTTTTGTTCTATGCTTTAAAGAAAAGTCATCTCATTGGTACCAGTACTTTTAAAACGAGCCCAAGAAAGATCAGCAATATGAATCTGTTGTCAAACCTTGTGCATAGGAAATGTGAATCAGACCCAAAGTGATTTGACTGACACTGCATGAAGCAATGTACACAGCTGGAATTTAACAATGAGATAATTTTGTAAGATGTTGGGTTGATGACAGCACATGCGCCATACAGTTTTTTTTGGGCATTCTTACAGTTTTGAAGTATCCTTCAGCTTAAACTGGCTGGGCCTGGCAAATGATGAAAGCATCCTGCATCAGCACTGCCAGTCTCCAGCATATTTATTTCCACAGATAAACTTTCAACATGTGAACAGTAGTTACAAACACCACAGATGGAAATTTGAATGTGTTGTGATACAGCACATCAGGAGCCAGTTAAGGTAACTGCTTTGCAATCTGCAAGTTAGTCTTGTGAAAAGATCCCATGGCATTTTATGCAAGCGCAGGGGGTGTTAGCCCCAGACTCCTGGACATGTTCCAAATTCTGCTCTATGCATCTGGAACAGTTTCTTTAATTCCCATTGGATAAAATATGCTTTATTTTCCATTCCAACTCTTGCATGTTGTTTCTCATAAAAAATCTGCAAGACATCTTAAGGCTATAGTCAGCATGTCATTTACTTTGGGTTTCAAGGGGACAACTCCAAATAAGTGGTTTGAGGAACATAATGTCTTCAGGCACTGGAACTTTTACCTCATAAGACTGATGGTCTACATTTGACAAAAAGCAAAAGTAGGAACTTACATGTTACAAACTAGACATTTACCAACAATTGTTATACTAATTTGTTCAAATCAATGTTAAATGTTACCCCTCCCTCCTTCCGACAAAAGAATACACACAACCCTCCTTCTATATACCCCAGGTGAGCATTTAGTGTAGCATACCTTTTTCCTTGGCCTGTCTTTATTAAGCTCTCTGCCATTCCTTCCATCAGACCTCTCCTTTACTCATCCTCTCCTTAGACTGCTTCCAGATGTTCCATCAGTCCTGCCCTTAAGGCCTCTTCCACTCATCTTTTTAGCTCTCATCTATCTGGCCCTCTGTGCACTCCTGCTTCCATTCTCTAATTTCCTGCCAACATCACATTCATTTTATGCTATTGGTTTTTTCCCTCTCAACAAATGCAATATATTTGCTGTTGTTGTTGCAGGCTGCCTCTAGCAAATGGAGAGCCAATTTGGTGTAGTGGTTAAGTGCGCAGACTCTAATCTGGGAGAACTGGGTTTGATTCCCCACTCCTCCATTTGCAGCTGCTGGATGACCTTGGGCAAGCCATAGTTCTGTCAGAGCTGTTCATAAAAGAGCAGTTCTCTGAGAGCTCTCTCAGCCCCACCTACCTCACAGGGTGTCTGTTGTGGGGAGGGGAAGGGAAAGGAGTTTCTAAGCTGCTCTGAGACTCTGAGTGAAGGGAGGGGTATAAATCCAATCTCCTCCTCCTCCTTCTTCTAGAATTAATGTTTTAAATAGCTAAAAAATTACCTTTCACTTTCCTTACATGAGCTGTACTATTTATTGACATTCAACTGCTGGCAATTTCCTACCATGGTGAGCAGTCAGCAACTTCATGAACACCACAGTCACAGATAGTTGGTTTAGCCAATAAAATATTTAACAAGAATGATTACATAGAATTCTGCAGCTCTTGGTGACTCAGAGCTTATGTAACTGGATGATATTTCACTGTAGAGCTTGGAGCTGTTTCAAGCAGCCAAATGAAAACACACATTTTAGCAGGTGTGATGACCCATTAATAGAAGATCAATGGTAATAACTTTCTAACAAACAGAAGTGTCTCCCAGCCAACATGTTAACCATTAAGAAGACTTAAATGGTCTGTGTTGCTAGCCTTGGGCATGATCCAGCAAAAGTTAAGCACTCAGGCCTTTTGAGCTCAAAGACAGAGTTAGCCATGTCCTTAATTTATTCCCACTGAAACTGAAGTCCCTATGTGGTGGACATGTAAGGTTGTTAAAAAATATTAGATTTAGATACATAAGATATTGCAAAAAAAATGCTAGACATAAATATACCATTTGTACCAGTTGTTTTTATTAAATATTGTACCACAAAATTACAAGAAAGCAGATGTATATATGACTACACATGTTGTAACACTAGCTAGAATATTGTATGCTAAGTATTGGGAAAAAGAAGAAAGCCCAACAAAAGAAGAAATGATTTACAAACTTTTAGAAGCAGCAGAAATGGATAACTTGACTTTGCAACTACAAAATAAAAAAGAAGAAACTTTTGAAAAAATCTGGCTGAGGTTATACAAGTGGATAGAAAATTATCTTGGAAGTTTGGTGTAACAACTCTGAAAGTAAATATTTAAACTAACTTTAGGTGCATTAGAGCAAGATTCAAGGACAATATGTGAAACTAAACCAGAGTCTAGAGTATAAGCTCCAATGTATGTTTATTGTTGTATGTTATTTTTTGTTTTATGTTCTTTTCTTTGTACTTGTTCCTATTTCTATTTCTGAAACTAATAAAATTGCCTATATAAAAAAAAGAAACTGAAGTCCCTGAGGTATGCTTATTATGGCCAGAAAATTTCACTGAGTTAAATCTAGATCAATTCATGCCACAGTTTAAAGCTTATTTACACTGAAGTAGTCCTAGTTTAATTGAATTACAACAGAGTGAGAAGATTTTGGATTTCTGCAAAAACATCAGCAACTGTGTGCTGAAAAGCAAACATTACTAACTTTTCCAATGGTTCCGCTCCTGTGACAAGATGTTAACAAAGAGAAATGTTGAGGGTGAAGCTTTTCCCAATATAAAACTTTGTGGCAAACATGCTCAGGAGGCAAATATACCATGTTTGACAACTTCAATTACTCATGATCCAACCCCCAGAAGTCCTCTAAAGTGAACAGCTGCAGAACAGCTATGTAATAGCTGTGACTGTGGGAGTTGTCTTTCTTCTGCCTTATAGGCACTTTTGTGTCTGCATAGTAGGAGAAATCAGTTCCCAAATAAATTCATGGGTGATTAGGTGATCAGGTCAGATAATAAAATGATATGAGGGTTCTACAAATCCAGTAAAGTTATGCAAAAATGTTCATTCATGAAATAGGCCTGGGGGATAGCTAAATGCACATTAGGCTGTACAAGAACATGTGTGCTTGAAAAGAAACTGGATGAACAGGCTGAAGCTGTTCAGGAACAGCTGAACTACTTCACCAAAAAATGGCTTCCCGCTCACAACTGGCAAGCAGCATACCAGCCAAGTTAGTAGATTTTCAAACATCCACAGTTCTCAGTGAACAAAACAAAAATTATCAAAAATGAAAGAAAGAAAGAAATAGACTTTTAAATTATTAAACCTCAGAATCAGAGTGTAAATACAGAAAACTTTGTACTATCTATGTACTATCCCTGCTCCAAAATGGCTGGGAACTATTGCCTTCCACAATACCCCCAAATTAACCCTAAAGAAAGTTGCTTAAGCAAACCTCTGTCGTAGACATGGGCATAAATCAGGAAAATGTGGTTTAGTTAGGTTTATGGTTCATGGCCAAAATGGGAGGCTTGTTCGCAAACCAAACCAGTTTGTGCGGTTCATGCCCCTGCAAACCCTATTGAGAGGGACCACATTCCCTTTAAAAAGGTTTTACAAAAAGCCCAAAAACAGCTGCATGGCGGGGAGGCACTCCCCACCAAGCAGCTCTTTTAGGCTTTCTTCTGCAGTGCCTTTAAAGTTTAAAGGGACTTCAGAAGACAGCCCAAAATACAGCTGTGTGGCAGGGAAGCACTACATAGCTCTTTTGTGCTGTCTTCTTAAAGGGACTGCAGAAGAGAGCTTGAAAAACAGCTGTGCAGTGGGGAGGCTCTCCTCGACACTAAGTTGTTTCCAGCTGCCTTCTGCAGTCCCTTTAAACTTTAAAGGGACTGCAGAAGGCAACACAAAAAATTGCTGTGCAGTGGGGAGACAGTAGAACAATTGTCAGAAGGGAAGTTGTGAACTTTCAGGCTGTTTTCTGCAGTCTTTTCAAACTTTAAAGGGATTGCACAAGACAGTCTGAAACAGTTCAACTGTTTTTGCATCTTTCGCAGGGAACAGAAAGCAGGGGTTTAAAGGAACTCAGAATCCCTTTAAACCCCCACTTTCTGCTCCATCCATGAACTACCATGAACCACTCTAAAAGTTCATGAAAGTTCATGACAGTGAACCCAGTGAATTCATCATGAATTTTGCTTTATAGTTCAGTTTGCTCCCATCTCTACTCTGGGGAACAAGCCCAACAGCAAAGGACAGCATTCAGGCACTAGAAGTGGTTTCACATGAACAGAAGAAACTGCCTTATACTGAGCCAGACTAAATGGCCGCCAATGCCATTTGCTGTGAGGCCCCGATCTGGATCAGGTGTGCAGTGCAGCAGCAGCTCCTGGAGCTCTTGTTCCCCATAAGCCTTTTCAGGATCAGAAACAGATCAGTGCTTGAAAAGGCATGGAGATACAAGAGCTTCTAAAGCTACTGCATTCCCAATCTGGTTTGGGGTCTTGCAACAATTTTTAAAATCCTACAACTGCTTTTAAAATGGCAGCACTTTTTGTCTGGCTCACTGATTCGGGCCATTGGTCCATCAAAGCCAGGATTGTTTATTCAGGCTGGCAGCAGCTCTCCAACTTCTAAGGCTTTTAACTGGAGATCCTTGTAACTGGAGATGAACCTGGGACCTTTAGCATGCCTAGCAGATGCTATACCACTGAACCACAGCCCCTCCCCAGCTATTTACTGAAGGTATCTGCTGAAGGGAAGTGAGAAATCTTTCAGCCAACATGCAAAGAGCAACCAGGCAAAATATTATGGGGCAATTACCTCTTTATTGCCTTGGACTCCCAAATGCTTGCCAGTTGTCCTGGTCTACTTTGGGGAGCAAATGGGAGCTATCAGTCTGCTGCCAAAAGAGTAGCAAGCCGAACAGGAGGACTTTGAGAACATACACATCCTTGGCACTCAGTTCCACACATTCATTTATATGCATACACAAGCCTTTCAGCAAAGAAGGGAAATTCAACCCTACTACATTGCCAAAAGAGTCCAGAACAAGGGGCTGGCATACATCTTTGATACCCAGTTCCTCCTGACATTACCCTTGCAGCAATGGAGAAACAGTTTCCCTCTGCCATTATGAACTTATCCCAAGTCTGTCTTCATAGGTCATGCCTATTATTTATGAGGCTACCCAGAATATGCATACTACTGTCTCAGTTTACTGTGTGCATCAAGAGAAGAAGGCTGTTGCCCATGAAAAATGCAAGCCACTGTAAACAATTTGGTTTCTAAGGTAATGCAGAGACCTTTTTTAATTATCTCAGTTCATCATTTGGCAATCCAGTGAGGAGAATGAGGAACATATGGTAGTGGAGCATTGCTTCTCAATTTTGCTTCAGTGCAGATGTGCACGGTATGACTCCAGAACAAATGGTTCTGTTGGAAAGATTGCTCAAGCGTTCAACTTTTTCTCCCATTTGCAGAAAGATGTTTCTGCACACCGTCCTTTACTGATGCTTTGAGGCTTCTGTCTCTGCCAGGTGCAATGGCATTTCAGCTAGGCCAGCAGTCTACTTCCCCCTTTGAGTTCCTACGCTGTGGTTTCAAAGGGGGATTTTTAATGTTTTCCCTTCTTTAAGAGCTTAGCAATGAATTCCTCTTTTAGCATCACTGCTTCAGATTTGGGGACATATTTGGGGATTTACAGAAGATGTCTAAGGCAGCAACTGCTGTTCTGAAAGTTCATGAACATCACAGCAATAGCCAGTTGTGAAAGTTCCTGCAAGTTTCAGATCTCATCAGAAACGTATCTGGTCCCCCTCTCTCCCAAAAGAAGCTCCTACTTTAAAAGGAAAAGAACATAAAATTGACTGAGGCTATGTGGGACCTACTTTGGTGGATAAACATATGAACACATTTGTTTTAGAGACTCAAATTCTAAGAGTTGTGTCCTTGGGAGCTGTAATTTAGCACACCTCGATCAAAGCCAATGGATCTATCCCAATAAGTACCTGGAGAGTCTGTGAGTTTGGTTTTGGATTCTTGACAAGAGACATTTGCACACCTGAAAGAAGGAATAGCAAAATGGAAGGCTTTTTTAAAAAAATCTTGGAGTATGTTTAAGCATTCGTGTTTCCAAGAAACATCTTTATTTATTTAAAACATTTATATCTTGAACTCTCTCTACAAATTCCTGAGGCAGCTTAAATTGGAAGGGTTTTTTTGTTTTTGTTTTTAAAAAGTGTATCCAATGGTAATAAAAATAAAAATAGAACAACTATTAAAATGATACAAAGGCCACATAAAAGATCAAAAAGCACCAGAAGCAATGACATATAATGAAAGCAGTCATTTCAGAAGGCCCTAATGCTGTAAATACCATATCACCAAACAAAAGCATCAAGGGTAAAATACATAAAATTCAATCAGGAGGCAAAAACAGGGGAAATAAAACAATAGTCTCAGAACAGAAATTCAAAGTTTTGCAGAATTTTTTTTAAAGAGGAGCTTTCTACTGGCATTGAAAAACTGTAAATTCAGTGCCAGTAGGAAGGGAATTTCTTAGGGCCACACCAGAAAAGGCCTGGTCTCTGATGGACACCCCCATTGCTGCAGAGAATGGTAACACCTGGAGCAGGGCCTCAGGCAACAATCTTATCCAGCAGGCAGGCTGATGGGGCAGTGATCTTTTACATAACTTGGTCCCAGACCCCATAGTGCTTTCTAAGTATTAATATTTTATTTACTCGTTTTATTAGGATTTTTTCATGTCACATTTTCAGAAACCTGTTCCAGGTGGCTTGCAAGTAAAACATGATAAAAAGACCAACAGACAGTATTACATAAAAATTAATTAGGTATTAACACAACATTTTAAAAAATCAGCATTAAAACTCACCATTAAAAAAATAAGCCAGAACATAAGGACAAGCACAAAAAGTTAGCTTTCTTATTTCCCCTGGCTAGCTTTCTTGTTTTGAAGAGGATAGAGGATAGAGTAACAAATAGTTGCTCTAATTTGCATTTAACATTACACTTCTGGGAGGAAAGTTAGAGTGGGGTAAACAGCAGCTTCATTTATAATAATGTATTTTATGGCCATTTCTTTGCATGCTTGAGAAACTTATATGATTAACAGGAATAAAGAACAGGAGGGAGGAATATTGTGTCATCATAACCTGTAAAGTTTTGATACGTCCATTTATTTATTTAGAACATTTCTACGCCACCTCTTCAAAGTCCTGTTCAAGGCGGCTTACAATTAAAAGCACAGTATTAAACAGACCTTTTTAAAAGCTTTTTTTTAAAAAAAGTAACATAAGCCATGTGGAAAAACTAGCATTTTATGAAGATCCGGAGGTCAGATTTAGTCATTATAAATACCTGCATAGTGCAAAAAAAAAAAAAGCAGGGAGAGGTGCTGCTGGAATGCATAGAACAGAGGTCCCCAACATGGCATCCATGGCCACTTGTGTGGCTTGTGCTAGGGTTGCCAAATCCCATCTTCTCCCTGGTGGGGGGATTTGGGGATTGTCTGGGAGTCTGGCCAGTGTCCGGAGGAGCCCCAAAAATTGGGGAATCCCACACAAGCCATCTCACCATATCAAGGCAACGATCCATGACTGGTGCTGGAGAAGACTTTTGAGAGTCCCTTGGACTGCAAGGAGATAAAATCAGTCAATCCTAAAAGAAATCAACGCTGACTGTTTCCTGGAAGGCCAGATACTGAAACTTAAGCTCAAATACACTGACCACCAAATGAGAAGGGAGCACTCACTGGAGAAGACCCTGATGCTAGGAAAGACTGAAGGTCAAAAAAGAAGGGGATGGCAAAGGATGAGATGGTAGGACAGTGTTATCAATGCAACAAATGGGCACAAAATTTGGAATATAATATTGATTTAGACCAATGGTCAAAGGTTTGGAAGACAAATATAAAAATTACTAAAGCAACCTCCTATAAAGAAAATATTTATAAAATGTTTTATAGATGGCATGTTACCCCAGATAAACTGTCAAAATTTTACCCCAATATGTCAAATGATTGTTGGAAATGTCAAAAGAATGTTGGTTCTGTCTTCCATATTTGGTGGACTTGTGAGAAAACTAAAAAAAATTGGGTTTGGATACATGAAATATTGCAAAAAAAAATTAAAAAGTAATATATCTTTTATACCAGAATTGTTCTCATTGAATATACTACCAGAATATTGTAAAAAACAGGATCCTTATCTTATTGTACATGTTGTTACAACTGCCAGTATACTGTATGCTGTTGGCTGACCCAGCTGAGCTCTGAGAAGGAGCAAGGTGTTTGAGCTGCCAGAGGGGTGAGTGGTATTTTTATTTATTTACTTTCAGCTGAGGTGCTTTAGCTGAAAAGGTACTGTGTCAGGGACTGTATTTGGGAGTGTGTAGGTGAGTTGTAACAGACTCCTGACTGCTGGAGTTAGGGTGTGAAAGGGTCATTGTTTGCCTGTAATTAAGTGCTTGGGTGAGATTGAATAGCAGACTCCTGGCTGCTGGAGTTGGAGTGTGAAAGGGGCTTTGTTTGACCGTCATTAAGTGCCTTGGGTGATTTTGAGTAGCTGCTGGCCACACCCTCTCCTGGGAGACAATTCCATTTAAGGCAGGAAGTTTGCGAGAGCAAAAGGGCGAGGCTCTTTGCCTGTGGCTCTTGGCCTAGGGGCTCTGTAAGAAGCCCAGGAAGAGCCAGGAAGCCAGGACCTTGGCTCCTTGGTAAGGTAAGGTAAGTAGACTCCTACAACAGGAGCCATATAAATACAAAGGGTTTTAAAAGGGGGTTATAGAAAAGTATTTGTTTAAAAACAATTATGAAGCCAGAATGCCAGCAGGGGGTTGGGGGCTATCCAGTGTTTTGCATGGAGTGTCACATGTATGACTATCTGCCCACTGGTCAGAAGTCTTGGGTGTGTGCTCGGTGCAAGGAGCTCCTGGTTCTCAGGGAGCGAGTTTGCTCCCTTGAGGCCAAGGTGGCTGACCTGGAGAAGCAGGGACAGTCAGTTAGGTGCACGGGGAAGACTCTCGGGGACTTGTTAGATATGTCCCACTCTGGATCTGGCAGCCCGGCTGCTGCCAGGGAGCATGAGGGTCAAGGGGAAAAGGGGCACCATGCTGAGGATAAGGGGAATGTGCCCTCAGAAGGGACCTCTTCTTCAGCTGGTGAACGGGTATCCTTTCGTACCAAGGAACCGTCCCTGGGAAGGGTGGGAGGGGGCTCTTGGTAGTTGGTGATTCGATCCTTAGGCAGGTAGACAGCTGGGTGGCGAACCCGCGTACTGACCGTATGGTGACTTGCCTGCCTGGTGCGAAGGTAGCGGACATTACGCGTGTTTTAGATAGGCTGGTAGATAGTGCTGGGGAGGAGCCAGTGGTCGTGGTGCACGTCGGCACCAACGATGTGGGGAAATGCAGTCGTGAGGTCCTGGAGGAGAAATTTAGGCTGCTGGGCAGGAAACTCAAGGCCAGGACCTCCAAGGTAGCCTTCTCGGAAGTGCTACCTGTTCCACGCGCAGGGCCGGAGAGACAGGCACAGATCAGGAGTCTCAATGCGTGGATGAGACGGTGGTGTAGGGGGAAGGGTTCAAGTTTGTTAGGCACTGGGATGCTTTTTGGGACAAGAGGGAGCTGTACAAAAGGGACGGTCTCCACTTGTCCCGAGAAGGAACCAGGCTGCTGGCGCTCAAAATCAAAAAGGTGGCAGAGCAGTTTTTAAACTAAATAATGGGGGAAAGCCGACAGGAGATGAAAAGTCTCTGGTTCGGGATGGCTCATCTCAAAGAGATGAAGGGGTAGCTATTACTTTTGTACAAGGAAATGGATTACAATTGTCCACTGAGACTGTGGCTAATGATAGGAACTGCCTGGCAAGGTCTCGAGGCAGCAAGAGGAAGGCTGTGGGCTTAACAAACGTGGGAAACTATAAGTGTTTATACACAAATGCTAGAAGTCTCCGAGGTAAAATCGGGGAGTTGGAATGCTTGGTGTTGGGGGGGAAATAGACATTGTGGGTATTTCAGAAACTTGGTGGGATGAGGAAAATCAGTGGGATACGGTGATTCCTGGTTATAAATTATATCGGAAGGATAGGGGGAAAGGGTTGGAGGTGGGGTGGCTCTGTATGTCAGAGAGGGTATACCATCCAGTAAGATTGAGAGGGTAAGAGAATTGGATTCCCTTCTGGAAATGCTATAGGTTGAAATAGTGGGTCCAAAAGGAGGCTTAACAGTGGGAGTTTGTTATCGCCCACCAGATCAAAAGATAGAGGAGGATTATAAAATGATGAATGAATTAAAGATAGCGGCTAGACGAAATAACTGTGTTGTAATAGGCGACTTTAACTACCCACACATTGATTGGGTCAATATGAGTTCTAGTCGGGAAAAAGAGATTGCGTTCTTAGACACTCTCAATAACTGTGCTGTGGAACAGATGGTCACAGATCCTACCAGGGGAGAGGCGATCCTGGATTTGGTCCTAAGTAACACCCAAGACCTGGTGAGAGATGTAAAAGTGATTGCACCACTTGGAAACAGTGACCATAATGTCATTGAGTTTAACATTTGTACAGATAGGGAGTTGCCCAAAAAGACTGACGCAACCACTTTTAACTTTAAAAGGGGTAACTTCTCTGGTATGAGGGGACATGTGAGGAAGAAATTGAAAGGAAGAGTGGAGAAGGTCAAAACCATTGGGGAAGCTTGGAGACTATTTAAAAAGACAATCCTAGAAGCTCAGAAAAAATATATACCGCAGGTTAGGAAAGGTACAAATAGGTATAGAAAAAAGCCTGCATGGTTAACAAATAAAGTAATGGAAGCTGTAAAAGGTAAGAAGGATTCCTTTAAGCGGTGGAAAGCTAGTCTTAGTGAGGTTGATAAAAGGGAACACAGACTATGGCAAATAAAATGCAAGTCTGTGATCAGGCAAGCAAAAAGGGAATATGAGGAGCATATCGCAAAAAACATAAAGACCAACAATAAAACTTTCTTCAAATACATTAGAAGTAGGAAGCCAGCCAGGGAGGCAGTGGGGCCCTTGGATGACCAAGGGGTAAAAGGAGTAGTGAAGGATGATAGGGAAATGGCTGAGAAGCTGAATGCATTTTTTGCCTCTGTCTTCACTGTGGAAGAGGAGAAGTGTTTGCCCACTCCAGAAGCACTGATTTCGGGAGGGGGTTTGAAAGACCTGAATCAGATTGCGGTGACAAGAGAGGAAATCCTCCGACTGATGGACAATTTAAAAACTAATAAATCACCAGGCCCGGATGGCATTCATCCGAGAGTTCTGAAAGAACTCAAATGTGAACTTGTGGATCTCCTGACAAAAATATGTAATCTTTCTTTAAAATCTGCCTCCATTCCTGATGACTGGAAGGTAGCTAATGTCACTCCCATCTTTAAAAAGGGCTCCAGGGGAGATCCAGGAAATTACAGGCCAGTCAGTCTGACATCGATACCGGGTAAGTTGGTGGAAACTGTTATTAAGGAAAGAATTAGTAGGCACATTGATGAACAAAAACTATTGAGGCAGACTCAGCATGGGTTCTGTAAGGGAAGATCTTGTCTCACTAACCTGTTAGTGTTTTTTGAGGGAGTGAACAAACATGTGGACAAGGGGGACCCAATAGATATTATTTACCTTGACTTCCGGAAAGCTTTTGATACAGTTCCTCATCAAAGGCTCCTAAGTAAGCTCAATAGTCATGGGATAAAAGGACAAGTCCTCTTGTGGATCAAAAACTGGCTTATAAATAGGAAACAGAGAGTGAGTATAAATGGGAAACTTTCTCAGTGGAGGGTGGTAAGCAGTGGGGTACCACAGGGATCAGTACTCGGTCCCATGCTTTTTAACTTGTTTATTAACGATTTTTGCAAACTTCAGCGGACAGCGGAAGACAGGAGGGCCTGGCGTAATCAGGTCCATGGGGTCGCGAAGAGTCGGACTCGACTGTGCGACTGAACAACAACAACATTAACGATTTGGAATTGGGAGTAAGCAGTGATGTGGCTAAATTTGCAGATGACACGAAGTTGTTCAGGGTGGTGAAAACCAGGGAGGATTGTGAGGCACTCCAAAGGGATCTGTTGAGGATGGGTGAGTGGGCGTCAACGTGGCAAATGGGGTTCAATGTGGCCAAGTGCAAAGTGATGCACATTGGAGCCAAAAATCCTAAATATAAATACACGTTGATGGGGTCTGATCTGGCAGAGACTGACCAAGAGAGAGATCTTGGAGTCGTAGTGGATAACTCGCTGAAAATGTCTACACAATGTGTAGCTGCAATAAAGAAGGCCAACGCTATGCTGGGGATTATTAGGAAGGGAATTGATAACAAATCAGCCAGTATCATCATGCCCCTGTATAAATCATTGGTGCGACCTCATTTGGAATACTGTGTACAGTTCTGGTCACCACATCTCAAAAAGGATATTATAGCATTGGAAAAAGTGCAGAGAAGGGCAACTAGAATGATAAAAGGGTTGGAACACCTTCCCTATGAAGAAAGGTTAAAATGCTTGGGGCTCTTTAGCTTGGAGAAACGACGGCTGAGGGGTGACATGATCGAGGTTTATAAGATTATGAATGGGATTGAGCAGGTTGAGAAAGAAGTACTTTTCTCCCTTTCTCACAATACAAGAACTCGTGGGCACTCTATGAAATTGCTGAGCAGTCGGGTTAGAACAGATAAAAGGAAATACTTCTTCACCCAAAGAGTGATTAACATATGGAATTCACTGCCACAGGAGGTCATGGCAGCTGCAAGCATGGACAGTTTCAAGAGGAAATTAGATAAACATATGGAGCAGAAGTCCACCAGTGGCTATTAGCCACAGGGTATAGAATGAGAACTCTCAGTCTGGGGCAGGTGATGCACTCTATTCTTGGTGCTGGAGGGGGCAGCAGTGGGAGGGCTTCTGGTGCCCTGGCCCCACTGCTGGTCCTCCTGATGGCACCTGGTATATTTTGGCCGCTGTGTGACAGAGTGTTGGACTAGATGGGCCATTGGCCTGATTCAACATTGGCTTCTCTTATGTTCTTATGTTCTTATGTTCTTATGCCAAGTACTGAAGAAGAAAGGAGGTACTTTTGAAAGAAGAAATAATAAACTACTTGAAACTGCTGAGATGGATAAATTAACTTTATTGTTGAGAGGACAAAAAGAGGAAACCTTTGAAAATACATGGTCAAGATTTTACAGCTGGATTGAAGAACACAAGAAATAAACTGTGTGAACCGAACCAGAGGATAATAAGAACATTTATAATATTTGCAATAATAAGTGCAAAAGATACATTCAACTGTATAAGGCATAAAACCTGACTTTTAACAAGAGTTGTAAGGGAAATCTAACATATAATCTAAAGAGATAGACTAATACCCCTTTTTATCTATGTTTGTTTATGTTATGTGCTTATATTTGTGTTTATGTTTGTTGGTTTTTTGTCGGTTGGTTATAAAATAAAATTGTATTTAAAAAAAAAATGCAACAAACATGAAGTTGTGCAAACTCCAGAGAATGACAGAAGACAGGAGGCCCTGGCATGATGGACCGCCATGAGGTCATGAAGAGTTGGACTCGGCTGTGCGACTGAACAACAACAATGACAATGACAACTGCCCCCACCTGGGGACTGGCATCCCTGGGCTTGTACAGACATCACCTTTCCTGTAGAAAGCAGATGGGGCCAGATGAGGCTTTTGCCCAGCAGGACATATGACTGGCCACTAGGAATCTGATTTGCTGTGCAGATTTTTTAAAGAGTTGTTTCAGTGGCAACTGCCACCGCATTGTTGGTTTTATTTTGTCTTTCACCCCTCCTTCACAGCGTACTTTTTAATTATCCCTCTTCTTCGCTACTCATGGACTTTCTCTATGGATGTCTGTTTAGTTCTGCCTTCCACAGCAGACATTTTGTAGTTCTGCCTACCACCCTGTGCCAGAATGTTGCCCACAGAGTCAAAAGGGTTGGGAGCCCCTGACATACAGCATGTGATTTCCTTTGGAACAGGAGGCAGCTAAGGACAGAACCACCCTCCAGAGCTGGCCAGAGAGGAGCTTCCAATGAGAAAACAGAAGCAACAACAGAAGAAGTGAGGACAGCCTAGTGCTCCATGCAATATGCTTCTTGCTCCCTGCCCCTATATGGACATTTGTGTGGCTTGTGCTAGGGTTGCCAAGTCCCATCTTCTCCCCAGTGGTTGTCTGGGAGTCTGGCCAGTGTCTGGGGGATTCCCCATCTGGGGACTGGCATCCCTGGGTTTGTGTAGACATCAGGCCCTGATCTCCAGTGGGCATGTGAGTATTTACCACACAAATCCCAGCACTCCATATAGTATGGCCAACAAAAGTTGTGATAATTGGTGTCCTGACTGCTGACACACAATAAGCACACAGAGGTGGTTATTCAACATCAAGGTTGGTCAAAATACAGCTCTGAGCTTCAGGCACAGGTTAGGCAGCACTCACAGCTTCAAGTCCAAAGGGGAATCCAAGAGCAAGGTTTCTATGATACAGGCCAAGGTCAGAGACAAAGAAATCTGTCCAGAATGCAGGCAACAAAATCAACAGCTAACAGACAAGTTGCTTCCACACATCTACTGCCTTTTCTGTTGCTTTTAAGCCCCATGCTGCGAACCACCTGCATTGCATCATGCACCTGTTGACTATCTCAGTCCTGCTCCTACAAACACTTATCCTCAGTGTTGAAACTGGGCTGATGCTGTGCTGCTAGACAGGCACTGCACCTTCAGGCTTGAAGGTCTCTCCTAATCTTTTCCTGACAACATTCTCGAAGCTCTGGTGATGAGGGAGGTGAACTAACTGGCAACCAGCTCCCTGTCGCCAGCCAGGTTTGAGAAGCTGAGGGGCCAATGTTCTGGTTCCGGGCTGAGAATCTGTATCTGGCCCCTCAGAGACTGCCTTCTCCTGCAGTACCTCTGCCACTGACTGTGGGCTTGGGTCAAGTATGCTGACCCCCTCTTCCTCAGAGGAGTCCTCTGCATCCTTTTGCTCTTCTGAACTTGGCTGGCCCACGACAATTGGCTTTTGAGTTACATAAGTTGAATAGTTGGCAGGTCAGTGAGACAAATAGGATGTACACTAGGTGCTTTTGTTTAGATTGTCCAGTTTGCTCACTTATTAGTATACCAATGATCTATAAATGTTTTACAGTATCACCTTGCTACAAAGACTCTATCCAGTTTATTGCATGCTCCATAGATTAAAGCTACAAACTAAATGAAGTCTGATTGATGTCCAGAAGCTATTCTTTAAATATTTGCTTTTAGCTTTCCATTGATTTAAAATAATTCTTCTGTTGAGGTGGGATTTGCTGTTTAATTTTGTTTTAGAGTTTTTCTTTTTTTAAAAAATTGACCTGTTCTCTCTCATAGGATTTTTTTGTTCAGATTAAGGTTTCCAGCTCCATTTTAGCTTCATATTACTGCAAAAACATAGCTTTATCTGGAAGACCAATCTTATTACAGCAAGGAGAAATTTGGGGGCTGATTGCCTACAAAACCTTGTATACCTCTTTCACATCATAACTAATGTATTTCAGTGATTATAGTGTGTATATTTCAGTGCATGAACAGATGATGGGAAGTGATAGCCAATGGTAACATCTTAGCATGCTATACATTTCAACATAGGTAATATAAGTACAGGCTTATGTGGTCAGCACAGTGCAGTGGTTAAAGTATCAGACTAGGAGCTGGGACAGCTAGGTTCAAATACCCCTTCTATCCTGTAACTATCTGAATTGACATTGGGCCATTCACTCTCTCAGCATAAACTACCACACAGAATTGTTGCTGTGAGGCTGAAATGGAGGATGAGAAATGACATTATAAGCTACTTCCCAGTCCTGTTCAGCTACCACCTTTCTGACTCTAGCACAAAGTTCCTTTCAGTGAAAGGTTAAGATTGTTTGTGGCTTGGGTTACTTTGAGTTGTGGCCTTATAAAATCAATTACTTTCTTGTAAGTCATGTACAGAGAATAGAAGAATTGTTGTGTATCCATTCATCCAACATATTGTGAAGCAGGATTTTCAGAGCAGAGAGATTTCTGTACTTCCTTCTCCCTACAGGAGAGTACTGAGCCCCCCTCAGGAACTGCAGAGGTGGCCATGTGGGGAACTGCAGTGGGAAGGGGACATTAGTGGCATCACTGTCACCTCTTCCACAAACAGACATGCCATTCAGTTGCAGGAACTGCATGATTGGAGAGCTAGATTTGAGTCCACTTGCACCTTAGAGACCAATACGGTTTTGGAGGGATTAGCTTTTCAGAGTCAAAGGTCCAGCCCCATAGCCAGGAAATTTGCCGGGGGGCTTTGGACTTGGAGAGCATTGTGCCCCCGAACACATGGTGACATGACTAGTGACATCACCATGAGTGAGTCTCCTCCTCCCTCTCTATTCAGAGAGGGAGGAGGAGAGCCAAAGAGGAGGCAGCCAGGCTCAATATGAGCCGCTTAAGCTTTTCTCCTCCTCCCATCTTCGCCAGCCGAGATGAGCTGTTGGCTCTCTGAGAGCTTTAGAGAGCCAATGGCCTGACTCGCTGGCTGGCACAGGTACAGTGAGGCATCTGGGCAGGCCATTCTCTAATGGCCCCCCCCCCAGCACCTCACAGTTTCTGCCCCAACCAGCTAGCTGTGGAGATCTGACTTGCTTTGGCTCACCAAGAGCCTTGGAGAGCTGATGGCTGAACTTGCTGGCTGGCAAAGATGGGGTGAGGCATCTAATGGCCTGACCAGATGCCTCACTGCATCTCTACCAGCCTGCAAGTTGGGCTGTCAGATCTATAAGGCTCTTGGAGAGCCAAAGGCCCATCTTGCTGGCTGGGAAAAGATTGGGGGGGAGAGAAAAGCTTGTGCCATGGTGGGGTGCCACCCTAAAAGTGGGGGGTAAGCCCCTAAAGCCCCACCACTGGCTACAGCCCTCCAAAGGTCCCTTTGTCAGGTACCATCAGGTAGCTGGTGAAGGAAGCTTTTGACTCTCAAAAGCTTGCACTCTAAAATTCTTGTTGGTCCTTAAGGTGCTGCTGGACTCAAATCTAGCTCTTCTATTGCAGACCACCACGGCTGCTTTCTGAAGCTACCTGCATGGTTGGAGACACCCCATTTTACTTAGACTTACTTTAAAGTCTCTCTGATGTGGCTTTCACTATACTGCTTTGAGGACACTAGAGGACTGACGTCTCCAAGAAGCATGCATGGCTGATGTTGTACTTCAAAAGGGGACTCTCCAGTGTGTGTCAGATACTGGTAAGAGAGGAGGGTAGGGTTGCCAAGTCCCTTGGACCTGCCAGTGGGGGATGGGGAGCAGAGAGGATTGCTGGAAATAAATGTGATATGCCTACGTGACCCAGAAGTGACATAGGCACATTGGGGGGTGATGCTCTGGTTTTTGTGCAAAACTCTATTGTAGAATTAGCCTCTACCATAGAGTTTTGCACAAAAACCAGAGCATCACTGCCTGACATCCCTGATGTGCATACATCACTTCTGGACATAGACACATCCACCCATCCAGCTTGCCAGCTGGGGGGAATTACCCTCCCACCAAACAAGGAAGAACACCATTTATTTTTGGTGTTCTTCCTTGTTTGGTGGGAGGGTAATTCCTCCCTGCTGGCAAGCTGGATGGCATCAAAGAGAAGCACCCAAAACCAGGGGACCCCCGCCAGGGGATCTAGCATCCCTAGAGAAGGGACGGACTTGGGCTCCACACACAAAAATAAATACTGAAATCAAAATGGAAAGGGGTGTCTGGGAGTTCCTAAAGTTTGAGAACTACTGTCATGTCAGTTATGCACAATGTAAAGAAATATACAAAATACTAGTTTTTGCTAGTGTGATCCACAATAAAGCTTCCAAATCAGAAAATCTCATGGGCGGCGGGGGTTTTGCAAAAAAAAAAAATGTAATTTAACCGTAAGCCTCAATGCTCTTTCACTGTGAAAGATCAGTTGGAGTATAGTGCATTATTTTGGTCACTGAAATCTTGTCCTGTTCATACAATTGGGGAGGCACTTAAATGGTTTTATAGAGCTGAACTGTTATGCAACTGGTAGAAAATTATCCTTTCTATATACTACAAAACTCAGTCCAATTAGGGTGCAATTCATTTAGTCTTTTCAAAAATAATTGCATCTATTCATGTTCACTTTTTCAGAGGTTCTGAAACATGGTGGAACTGTTTTTGTGAATGTCGTAAGTCTGGATCAGTGCTTTCTGCTACAAACTTCTCAAACATGGGTTGACAGGATGTGATGATATAGAGTTGAGATGCAGTTAGGGACAGCACAAATCTCACAGCAAACGTTCAGCAGGTCAGTACACTCTGTTCAACAGCTGAGATCACTTCTGAGCGGAGCTTCAGACCTGTTTGGTTCTATACTTTCTCTGTGGTGAAAGAGTTGCCTTGCCAGCACTTTTGCATTTGTGCAGTAAGTGAGATCAATTCTCCCCCATGGCATTGAGTGGTTGGGTTAGGCTCCTTGTCGATCTGGGCATAGTTCTTCTCCGCCGCTGTAAGTGATCGCGAGTAGAAAGCGATCGGTGCTTCCGATCCATCCGGCATGAGGTGGCTAAGAACGGCGCCCACCCCGTAGGGTGACGCGTCAGCCGCAAGCACCAAGAGTTTGTTCTCGTCAAAGTGGGTCAGCACCGCACTAGACGAGAGGAGTTCTTGACGCCCGTGAACGCTCGTTCCTGCCGCTCTCCCCACTCCCACTTTGCGTTCTTGTGGAGCAGAGCATGCAGGGGTTCTGCAACCGATGCCTTGTGGGGCAGGAAGGCATGATAAAAGTTTAGGATCCCCAGGAACGACTGGAGATCCTTCTTTGACCGTGGCGGGGGCGCGTTCTTGATGGCGGATACCTTGTCCGGTGTAGGATGGACTCCATCCGCGTCAATCAGGAATCCCAAGAACTCCACTCTGTCTGCTCCAACCACACATTTAGAGCGTTTGACCCTCAGCCCGGCTTCTTTAAACCGGCCTAGTACTGCTCTGAGCCGAGCCATGAGTTCGCACTCGTCAGAGCCTGCCACCAGAACGTCGTCAAAATAGGGCACGACTCCAGGTAGCCCACGCAGGAGCCCCTCCATCAAGCCCTGGAAAATGCCCGGGGCTACGTTAACCCCAAATTGTAGTCTCTTGACCCGAAACGCCCCCTTGTGGGTCACTATGGTCTGGGCGTCAGCAGTTGCATCGTCTACGGGCAACTGCTGATAGGCTTGGGCTAAGTCAAGTTTGGCGAAAACTTTTCCTCCTCCCAGCGAAGCCAACACATGGCTGATGACCGGCACTGGGTAGGAGTGCTGCTGGAGCGCTTTGTTCACTGTACACTTATAATCAGCGCATATGCGTATCGACCCGTCTGCCTTTACGGGCGTTACTATGGGAGTCTCCCACCGACCATAGGGCACCGGCTCGAGGATACCCTGATCCACTAGCTTGTCCAGCTCTGCCTCGATCTTCGCCTTAAGAGCGAGGGGTACCTTCCTGTACTTCAGCCGTATGGGACGCACTGAAGGGTCTAAATCAAAAGAAACGGGGGGCCCCGTATATAACCCAAGCCCTTCCCCAAAAACTTCAGGGAACTCTTGATACAAGGACTCCCTTTTATTGTCGCAAATGCTGTTAATGCCAGAGATGGCAATACCCAGAGCCTCGAACCAATCAAGGCCCAACAAACTGACCCTCTCACCCTCTGCAACCAGGAGGGACAGCTCAGCCTTCCGCTCCTTGAACTCCACCTGGAAGGTAGCTCGTCCCGCCAACGGAATGCGTCGTCCCTGGAAATCGGTGAGACGCGTTGTTACTGGAGACAGGCGACGTCGGCTCCTCCTCGGAAATAAGCGCTGCCATGTTTCGGTGGAGATGACGGTGACAGATGAGCCTGAGTCCACCTCCATCGTACACGGAACGCCATCCAACCGAAGCGTGACGTGAATTTTCCGAGTGGCCTTGTCACCGGTCGCCAGGACGGTTGAAGGGCAGGTGTCAGTCTGGTGGCAATCGGACGTTCTGCTGTCATCTGATGGCCGAACCTTGGGGTCTGCTCGTCGCGAAGACGGTGGCGATTTCCTCGCAGCCCGGCAAACTCGGAGCCAGATGACCTCGCTTCCCGCAGGAGTGGCAGATGAGCTCTCTGGCCCGACAGAGGTCTCTGTCGTGGTTGCCGCCGCAGCCTGCGCAGGGACGGGTCGTCGAAGTTCTCGGTCTGGTCCGCGGTGGGCGTGTCTCCCGAGTTCGGCACACGCCGTCGGCGTCGCTGTCAGACTCGCAGGCGGACTGCCGGTGAACTGCAGGCTCCTTGCTGACCTGGGTCTGCCGCTGTCGGACCTCTCGCGTCAACTTGTCCGCGGCCTCCGCTGCGATAGCCTCGGCGTAGGCAACCGCATACGTCAGTTGGGTGCGGGCAAAAAGACGCTGTTGCAGGCGCTCGTCTCGAAGGCCGCACACCAAACGGTCGAGGAGGGCGTCTTCCAGATCTGTGAACTCACATGGCCTTGCCGCTTTCCGCAAGGCAGTGACGTACTCAGCGATAGACTCGGAAGGCCCTTGGCACCGCTTGTAAAAGGCGTGCCGGCACGCTATCCGAGACGGTTGTGGCGAGAAATGGCCTTTGAGCTTGGCCGTGATCTCAGCCCACGTCGCTGCACTCAGCTCAGTCGGAGCGACCAGGGATCGGGCGATGTCGAAGGCGGCCTTGCCGCACGAGCTCAGGAGCGTCGCCTTCTTTCTCGCCTCATCTGTTATCTGATTCGCCTGGAGGTGGAACTCGAACCGTGCCAGGTAAGAGTCCCAGTCCTCCGTCGCCGGGTCGAACGCTTCGAACGCCGGGTTGACGGCCATCGGGGCTGTCGGTGCTGCCACTTCTACTCGTGGAGCCTCAGCCGGCTCGGCCGGGTGTGTGTCCTCGTCTGCCGTTGCGATCTCGGTTCAGCGGGGCTGCCTACCCGCTCTAGCATCCCATCCTCGTCGCCAATTGTTAAGTATGAGACTCAACAACGAAGTAAGCTCAACAAGTGATTCAGCTTTATTCAACAGCAAACTCCAACTCAGGAACACACAACAACAGACAGTGGAGCACAGCTCCTTTTTAAACTCTCCCGGCTGTCAAAGCCACACCCAGAAATAGTTAACGGACCAATGGCAGTGCAGAGTTAAGGTCCAATCACAACTGTTCCCGCTTTGCAACATTACCACACAGTGATTGGCTATTTACACTGGTTTCGCAGAAACCGACCAATACGAATGCGACAGCTTAGAATCCACATTCCAGAATCAAGCTTAACATAGGAAAAGATAGGCTTGATTCACCTTTCAATACACAACAGGTTAGGTAATTAAATGATATAGGTGGGGAAGTACACCTCCCATGAGGCTGTGTGAAAATGTGCATGCTTGAATAATCTCAAGAACACAGATGTTAATGAACACCAAATGGTAACACATCTTAAATCACTAGATGATAGATTGATTTGCTACTATTTATTTACTTATACGGTTTTCTGCAAAATGGCATGTAGTGGCTAGAGGTCTGTGTGTGTGTCAGGGGGTGGGGGGAGACTAGTATTCTTACCAGGCTTTGTGAGAACCTGCATATGGTCTGGGACCACCTGTCCTAGTATACTCCCAAAGAGCATTGCACTCAGCAGAGACAAATCTACTGGTGGTCCCTGGACCAAAAAATATCTGGCAGTCCTTTTTTTAGCCCTGGCTCTGACCTGGTGGAACTCCCTGCCTAGCAACATCCATGCCCTGTGGAACTTAGTACAGTTCCATAGGACTTGTAAGGCAGAGATGTTCTGCCAGGCTTATGGTTGAGGACAGCAATGGCTTTAGTCTGGCCTCTCTTTTCCTTTCTCTCTACCCCTTTAGGGTTAGGATAAATTTATTTAAGGCACCATCTGGAATGGGTACTGTATTTGTTTTACTATTTTTAACTTGTTTTAAATTTGATTGATTGTATCTCTTAAACACTGTACACGGCCCTGAGCTCCAAATATAGGGGAGGGCGATTTAAAAACTGAATCTATAAATAAATATATGAATAAATAAATAAATAAATAAATACTAATTTCGCTGTGCAGACTGTATGCAAAAAGTAACCTGTCTCAGGCAGAAACTACTAATAAACAGTGAAACAATAAATGAAAAAAAATGGCTCCCTTTTCATAACCAGCAGACAGTGAGCTAAACCAGCAGGTGTTCAAGCACCCCTACATGTTACAAAGACTCAATGAGGCCAAAATCTACTGAAAATGGCAATTCTTATTGACATCAACATGTAAATATGCACCAGAATCTTGTACCTTAAAGGTTCTTCTCAGTTCCTCCCAAACAAGAATTCTCCCCAGAATATACCACTCCATTCTGATCTGTCATGTCATGGAACAGAATTGTACATGCATTCTTTTCACCCTTTTTTTACCTGATGTGGGGTGTTGTGTAGCGGGTTCAACGCATTAAGGATCATGAGACAATGTGCTGTAAAGCATAGTAATTTACTGGACACAACAAGAACACAGAATACCGGCTGGGTGGCCAACTATATACAGACCGGGGTAGGCACCCCTAGGTCCCATTGACGGGTTTAAACTTCCCGCCACTGTTCCCATTGGTTCCCCAAAGGAAGATTCAGGAGCCTAGTCCCTATTGTTATCTGGGACTCAAGCTCCAGCTGTGTCGCTGTCACCCTGTGGCAGTCAGCAGACACAACATGGGGTATGTCCTGGATTTTGAGGGAGGATAAACATTTGGATAATGATTTAGACAATCATTATGGAAGTGCCATGGAACTCCAGATTGTGACATACCTCAAATACTCATGAAAGTATTATCAAAATGTGCATTGCAAGCACCTATGCACAAATAATGGTCACATAAATTTGCAGTGATTGATTAAAAGTATGTAGAATGGAATGTTTAATGCAGATATATCTATGTATTTATATCAGTTTCAATATTAATATCAAAATAGATATACTCAACTGGATGAGATTTTCTTCTTATTGTTGTTGTTTCAATAGCATATGTTGCTAACTGCAATAGGAAAAGCTTGAGTATATTCCCCCAAAAGGAGACAGTAGCCTACAACACACTAATAAAATGGGTAAGATCTATATAGAAATTAAGAAGTCTTGTGGCTCTTTCCATTTTCAAAAATCACTTATTTCTCATACCTTGTTTTCAAAAAATGCTGATATATATGGAAAACAAACAAGTGTATGTAAGGTTTAATCTACATCAACATTTCCATCAAGGCCTCAGAATCATAGAACCAGAGAGTTGGAAGAAGCCATACAGGCCATCTAGTTCAACCCCTTGCTCAGTGCAGGATCAGCCTAAAGCATCCCTGACAGGTGTTTCTCCAGCTATCACTTGAAGACTGCCAATGAACTACTATTAGTGTTAAAAAGAATTCCTAATATCCAGCCAGTATCTTTCCATCTGTAATTTAAACCCATTAATGCGGGTCCTATCCTCTGCTCAACGGGAACAGCTCCCTGCCTCCTCTAAGTAACAGGCTTTCAAATACTTAAAGAGAGCAATCCTGTGTCTCCCCCTCAACCTCTTCTCCAGACTCAATATTCCCAAGTTCCTCAAAATGCTTGGTCTCCAGGCCCCTGATCATCTTCTTCACTGTCTTCTGCGCCTGCTTCATTTTGTCCACATCCTTTTTGCAGTGAGGCCTCCAGAACTGCACACAGTATTCCAGTTGTGGCCTGACCAATGCAGTGTACAGCAGGACTATGACATCTTGCGATTTGAATGTTATGCCTCTGTTGATACACCCCAAGACCTCATTAGTTGTTATTTTCTTGCTGCTCTATCACTCTGACTGTTCATATTTAGCTTACAGTCCACCCATACCCCAAGACCTTGTTTATGCACACAGCTGCCCAAAAGTATGTCCCCCATACAGTATGGATGCTTGCCATTTTTGTTACCCAGATGTATAACTCTGCCCTTATCCTTGTTAAAGCGCATCTTATTCACATCTGCCCACTTTTCCAGTGTGTTCAGATCTTGTTGAATTCTATCTCTATCTTCCACTGTGTTCACTCTTCCTCCCAATTTGGTGTCATATGCAAATTTAATGAGTAGTCCCTCCACCCACTCAACCAGATCATTTATAAAAATATTGAAAAGTATTGGGCCCAGAACTGAGCCCTGTGACACTCCACTGGATACCTCCCTCCAGTTCAGGGCCAGACCACCCATAGATGGAATTAGGCACCCGCCTAGAGCATGCCTCCTGGAACGGGGTGCCAGCTGGCCTGCCTGCTGCTGCCCCAACCCTTGCCACCCTGCTCATCTGCTCCTCCACTCTCCCCGGTGCTGCGCTTCAGCCTCCTCCTCAGTCAGAGGGTGCCACACTGGCCTGCCTGCTACCCCTCCCCTCCCCACCACCAGAGAAAGGAAGACAGGAAAGCAGCGGGAAAGACACTGTTGCCGCTGCCTGAGGTTCCCAACTGTCGCTTTGCTGGTCCCCGCTGCTTGGGCAGTGGCTTAGCCTTCCTGACTGATGGAGGGGCAGCCAGAGCCTGGGAGGAGGTGGCAGTGGCAGACTTGCTGAGCTGAGAAGGCGCACAGCCACAGGCAGCTGCAGCCATGTGGTGGCTTCCCCTCACTGTTTACCTTTGGCACGGGCTCTGCGGGCATCCTCTTTGGCACTCGCAGATGGGAGGAACTTGGGCAGGCCAGAGTTTCCCCTTCACTCACTTTCACACTCAGTCACACTCAGAGTGCTGCACGGCAGGGACGCCCCTCCCTGACCCTTCTCGGCTCAGAGATTACCAGTACCTTTGCATGGGGCAACGCTGCCAGGGGATCTGCAGCATTGTAAGGGTTAAACGGTGCGAGCTGCTTCCTGGAGAGGCTGGGGGGTGGGAGGGAGGAAAAGTCCTTTCCATGGTTGGGGGGAGGGGCTTTGCTATTTGAATGGCCAAGAGACCAGGGAGAGCTTCAAATCTGCAACAGGTGGCAAAAAGCTTTTCAGCCAAATTCCTAGCAGGTTTACTATCAAGTAAGTCACGGGGAATAAGTCAGTCATGGAAGAAGAAGAAGAAGAAGAAGAAGAAGAAGAAGAAGAAGAAGAAGAAGAAGAAGAAGAAGAAGAAGAAGAAGAAGAAGAAGAAGAAGAAGAAGAAGAAGAAGAAGAAGAAGAAGAAGAAGAAGAAGAAGAAGAAGAAGAAGAAGAGATTAGATTTATATACCCCGCCCTTCACTCGGAGTCTCAGTGCAGCTTACAAACTCCTGAACTTGGACTGAGTCAGGAAAGCTCCTCCCCTGCCATGAATTTTGTGAGTCTTTCAGGTGCTGCTGGACTCTTGCTCTTTTGTCCCCTTATGCTCTGCCATGACAGCTTCACTCATCTGAGCAGCAGGGACTCCCGTAGCCTCCCCCCATGGGCAGAATCAGCAACTCCCCATCCAGGGGTGCCTTGGTGGCCCCCACCTTGTGCAACAACCTGAAAGAGGTCAGGAAGGTTCCCAGCTTTTTGCAATAGGGTAGGCACTGTATAGAAAGATTCGCAAAGTCACTTGGAGAAATTATTTGGGACTCTGATCTATATTGATGTATGTTTGTTGTTGTTGCTATCAAGTCACAGCTGACTAGGGTTTTCAAGGCAAGAGACATTCAGAGGTGGTTTGCCATTGCCTGCCTCTGCATCATGATCCTGGTATTCTTTGGAGGTCTCCCATCCAAATATTAGCCAGGGCTGACCATACATACCTTCCAAGATCTGACAGGAACAGGCTATCTAGGTTAGGGTGTTACCTCCTCAGAGGTACCTGTGCTAAAACTCTCTCTCTTTGGAAGTTTTCTGTGCCTTGGGGGAAAAATACCTATTCAAAAGGAGAAATGCAGCAGGTAAATTATGTAAACCTTAGATTTGGTAAAGCTGGTAAATCTTTCTCCAGACTTTTTTTCTCTAGACTGGAGGGGGGGAAATTCCAGAGACATAGGAGGTTATATCTGAAAAAGTGGGGTCTTCAAGCCCATGGAATTTGATGCTGGAATAAAATTCTGTTGGTCCCACAACTTTGGTTCTACTGGGAAAAGAGATAACGCAGGATTTTCTAGCATTCCCAGAATTTTGTATTTCCTTGATAGGATTTGTCTCAAACAGCTGCCTGTCATAGAGACAGAAATTAATTAGGGAAGTCCTTCACCTCTGTGGCAGGAAAAGTTTTCACTGTTGTAGTACATCTCAATGCAAGGGAATTTCCCTTGTAGGATTTTCAATGCCCCCCCCCTTGTGCTTTTTAGCGGCATCATGTCAGAGGGAGAAATTAATCAGCAGATGCTTTCTTTATGACTTAATCTCTGTGTTGGGGAAAGCATTTTTCATTCTTCCTAAAATGCATTTATGTTTGAAAATTGGTGGGCGCGCAGAGGGGGGGGCAGAAGATAGCCTCGCCTAATATGCAAAAAAAACCTGGCACTGGCCCTGCTCCAGTCAGGTAAAATGTCTTTGACAACTACTCTTTGGGTATGGTTCTCCAACCAGTTTTCTATCCTAGAATCCAGTCCACAGTCCTCCAGTTCACCCATCAGAGCATCATGGGAAACCCTGTCAAAAGTTTCACTGAAATCCAGGTAAACAACGTCAACAGTGTTCCCACAATCCAGTAAGTTCGTCACTTGATCAAAGAAGTAAACAAGGTTGGTCTGGCAGGACCTGTTAGGGACAAATCCATGCTGACTTCCCCATATTACCAAGTTGTCCTTCAGATACTCGCAAATTGACCCTTTTTAAATCTGCTCCAGTATCTTCCTTGAGACATAGGTCAAATTGACCAGCTTCTAGTTTTCTGGGCAATCCTTCCACACTTTTTTTAAGACTGGGATAACATTTGCCCTCCACCAGTCTTGTGGCACATCTCCCATCCTCCAAGAGTGCTTAAAGATGATGGACAAAGGCTCTGTAAGCTCTCTGCAAAGTTGTTTGAACATACTCAGGTGCATTCCATCTGGCCTGGGGGATTTGTACTCATGCAATGCAGCCAAATGCCTCACATGGCAAATGTCAACATGGCAAATGGGGTTCAATGTGCCAAGTGCAAGGTGATGTACATTGGAGCCAATAATCCTAAATATAAATACACATTGATGGGGTCTGAACTGGCAGAGACTGACAAGAGAGAGATCTTGGAGCCGTAGTAGATAACTCAATGAAAATGTCTAGACAGTGTGCAACTGCAATAAAAAAGGCCAACACTATGCTGGGGATTATTAGGAAGGGAACTGAAAACAAATCAGACAGTATCATCATGCCCCTGTATAAATCAATGATGCAACCTCATTTGGACTACTGTGTACAGTTCTGGTCACCACACCTTAAAAAGGATATTCTAGCATTGGGAAAAGTGCAGAAAAGGGCAACTAGAATGAGAAAAGGGTTGGAACACTTTCCCTATGAAGAAAGGTTAAAGCGCTTGGGGCTCTTTAGCTTGGAGAAACAATGACTGAGGGGTGACATGATCGAGGTTTATAAGATTATGAAACTCGTGGCCACTCAATGAAATTGCTGAGCAGTCGGGTTAGAACAGATAAAAGGAAGTATTTCTTCACCCAAAGAGTGATTAACACATGGCGTTCACTGCCACAGGAGGTGTTGGTGGCTACAAGCATGGACAGCTTCAAGAGGGAATTACATGAGCATATGGAGCAGAAGTCCATCAATGGCTATTAGCCACAAGGTATAGATAGGAACTCTCAGTCTGGGGCAAGTGACGTTCTGTATTCTTGGTGCTTGGGGGAGGAACAGTGGGAGGGCTTCTAGTGTCCTGGTCCCACTGATTGACCTCCTGATGGCACCTGGTATTTTTTGGCCACTCTGTGACAGAGTGTTGGACTAGATGGGCCATTGGCCTGATCCAGCATTGGCTTCTCTTATATTCTTATGTTCACAGCAACCTAGTCCATGTCAACTAGCAGCCCAGACACCGTGCCTTGCCTAGTAACATCTCTAGATAAACTTGTTCTCTTCTTCAGGGGGGAAAAACTAAGGCAAAATAGGCATTGAGCCTTTCTGCTTTCTCTCTGTCCTCTGTCAGAGTTTCTCTATTTTCACCCAACAGTGGGCCTATTGCCTCTTTTACCTTGTGTCTATTCCTCATATATCTGAAGAAGCTTTTCCTGTGAGCCTCCCTGGCCAACCTCAGTTCACTCTGAGCTTTGGCCTCTCTGATGGCTGACCTACAGTGCCTAGCAAGCAAGTTGTCAGCCAGGCAGGTCACGAAGTTGTGTGACTCTGGACACAGCAGAGTTTGTCACTTAGTATACATCAGGGAAGTTGAAGTCACCCATAACTACAAGGTCATGCTGCTTGGATACACTGTCAAGCTGCGCAAGGAGGGCAGCATCCACCTCCTCACCCTGATAAGGTGGGTCTGCAGCAGAGGCCACAATACTGTTTGTCCTTCCTTCCCTTATCCTCACCCAGATACTTTCCACTCAGCTGTCACCTGCCTCACTCTTCACATACAGTACCACTCTGCCTTCTCTTCAACCCTTTCAGTTTTTCTTGAACAACTCATATCCATCCACTTATATATTCCAAGCATGGGAATCATCTCACCAAGTCTCTGTAGTGCCTTCTGCATTAGAAGCTCAAGCTCTTTCTTTCTTATTGCCCAAACTTTGGGCATTGGCACATTCAGATGCCTAGCTGAATTCCTGCACTTTCAGCTCCATTTGACCTGGTGTTCCCAGGTGGGCCTCTGCTATTTGCTGTCCTTCACTGAAATTCCTATGTTGGTTGCCTCCTTCCCCTTGTGATGAGCCCAAGGCCCCTCTAGTTCTCCTTTGTATCTAATTGCAAAAGTATTTAGCAGTTTGGTGTAGTGGTAAAGTTCACAGACTCTAATCTGGGAGAACCGGGTTTGCACCTGGCTGGATGACCTTGGGCAAGCCATAGTTCTGATAAGAGCTGTCCTTGATAAAGAACAGTTCCCTGTCAGAGCTCTCTCAGCCCCACCTACCTCACAGGGTGTTTGTTATGGGAAGGGGAAGGGAAAGGAATTTGTAAGCCACTCTGAGACTCCTTTGGGTAGTGAAGGGTGGGGTATAAATCCAATCTCTTCTTCCTCTTGTTCTTGCTTTATGTAATAGAAGCAGCTACATTAAATAAAGCAGAAATGAGAATAAATGAATGGAGAATGAAACAGGCTTAGAAATCAAGGGACAGTGAAAAATATATCAACTGTAAGATTCTTATCTTATGGCATCCCTGAAGCTTGCATTGTGCTAATTGAAATTGTAAAATACAGGCAAAATATTGCTAAATTGCTGGCTCCCAAACCAAATTCTGTGTTTTCAGTCTTTTTTTTTAAGTAACAAGGGCCTCTCAATAGAACACATTACTTTCCAAGCAAACAGTTTATGATCATCCTGATTTTTCTTATTATTATTAGTAAATCCTGGCTAAGTTTTTAATATCACATTCCATGTGGCCTTCTTTTTTAAAAAGGGGAGTCCTGCACAGAGTCATGCCCTATTAAGCCCAGAATGGCATAACTGTTTAAGATTGTACTGTACTCCCACCCCCTTCTTCTGAGTATCTAACCCATCCTGGTGTATGTACATTTCTATGCATCTAAGGAAGTAAGCTCTGACTCACAAAAGCTCATGAAGAAATAACTTTTGTAAGGTGTTGCCAAACTTCTGTGTTATTTTACTACAACAGATTTAACAAGCGCTTCTCTGGAATTATTAACAAAATGATGGGTTACTCTGAGATAAAATACTCATTTTCAGTATGTTTTAAACAGCACTTTCATAACAATAAATAAAATAAATCACACTTAATGTTGTATGTTAAAGGAAGGTGATTCCTACATATGCACAACTCCCTCACCTTCTGATCTTCTCATGAGTTGTCCTGTTTAAGGATGAAAAACCATCAAAGACTCTCAAACTAAAGCTTTTCTCCCTCAATTGTGTTACTGCTATTTTGCTGTTCTAAGCAGTATACCTCTTCAACAAAATTAGCCTGCAATTACACTTGTAATAAAATGTAAATTTGGGGCGGAAAAATATGAAGCGCTCCTGAAATGAGAGCACTTAATTTTCACTTTAGATTCCCACAGAGTGAAGGGTTAATTTAGTAAGAGAGATAAGAAGAATGCAGTAATTATTTCCTCCTTGTTACTTCATGCGAGAGAATAACTTCTAAGCCTTTGAATTCCAAAGCCTAAATCAAGTGTTCATATTACCTAGATAGAAATCCCTTGGAACACTAGAAGGTACAATTAGCATAGATGTACCTGAATATCTTCCTCTGTGCTTAATGTATAAGAAGTGTGTGCTTACTTCTTACTGCTTTGAAAATGTGTCCCTGTGAGAATAAAATAAAGGCTGTGGTATTCTCAATTTTAAACAAAGAGAAGAATTTTATGTATTTATCTTTTGCTTAGTGATGATAGCTGTACTTCTCTGCTGGAGATTTGCATATGCTACCCTGTTCAACAGGAGATGGAAACTATAAAGCTAGAAAGTATCCTCTTCCCACTCAGAAAAGCAAAGAAACATAATCCTAACACTACTAGGGATGGCTACACTGTTCAGGTCAAGAATCCTGCTTGGTTCTCCTTATTCTTGATGAAACTGAAGCAACCTTTTTACCCCCTGATCCTACAAACAAAGGGTGATTTCCCACTAAAGCTGCCGCGGGGTTGCGCTACCGTTTGCCCCGAGATTTTTAGTCAATTTCACACCCGAAGCCGCGGGGCTGCATTTTGACCCGCGGCTTCGCCCGATTCCCCGCAGTTTCGTAATCCTGTTTTTTGAGGATTACGAAACTGCGGGGAAATCAGGCGAAGCCGCGGGTCAAAATGCAGCCCCGCGGCTTCGGGTGTGAAATTGACTAAAAATCTCGGGGCAAACGGCGGCACAACCCCGCGGCAAGCTTTAGTGGGAAATCACCCAAAATGTAAAAGAAATATTAACATTAAAATGTGTATCTATCTATCTTGACAGCAATTGCATATAAATGTCATAGGAGTACATTCAAAGAGCTGTAGCTCCCTGTCCAATATACCATGCACAACAAAAACAGCCATGTTTCTCTGAAATGTATGAAAGCAGTACCAAGTGGGATTTCCTTCAAAATGTGGAGGATTGATCATTGCCAAAGAGAACGTTTGGGTACTTTGGGTCTCAGAATTTGGGGGAATGCAGCCTCTCTCTGCATTTTGCCTGGCAGACTAATGAATTCACTGCAGCAAACATGACAGCCAATTTCTATAGGACACATTAAGGTTTATTTAATCCGGTGAGAAAATCCTAAACCTTTGGCAATCTTTGGAGACCAGCGACTCATATTCAACAAGTGCAATATAGTAAATTGAAATATTCTGATAGAGTTTCATAGTCTCCAAATTAGTTGCTTAGATGTTTAGGCCAGCTTTCATAGTAAATGCAAAAAGGGCAGTGACTAAGTGGTAGAATGTCTGCTTTACATGGTGAAGGTCCCAGGTTTAATCCCTGATATCTGAGATGGCCCAAGGGCTTTTGGTGCACAGAGCAGCCAGCATGGTGAACTCCCCTCCTCCAACCACCATGCCGGGCTTCCCCAGGCTCCAGGCTGGCCAGGCAGCCTGGGCATATTGCAGGTGTGCTCTGAACAACCTGCTACCCAATTGGCCTCTGTGTGGAGTAAGCATATCCTGAGTTACCAGCTGGCTTGAGTGTTCCCTAAGCCACTCGGTGGCCTGGCCATGCTCTGAGCCATGGGGTAGGTACACACCAAGCTCCAGCTAGAATTTTTTTATTGCAATGCTGAATTATTAATTCTCTTAAGCTGTCCTTGGAGTTGGTTAAGCAGGATTTTTTTTAAAATGCAAGTTACACATTGTGGGACAGCTATTTCACTATTTCTTGGTTTTTGGACCAGGTATCTGTTGCTGATACTGATTGAGAGTGTGCCAACATTGAAAGGAGTTCAAATGTAAAATGAATTGTTAAAGGGAAAAGCAGTCCTACAGTCTTGCTATGATAGTGGTATACTGATACCAGTTGGTGTAATTGTGGAGTTATGCCACTGGAACATCCCTGAAACTGGCATAACTCCAACTCATGTCACCATGAAGGGCTTAATTGGTGCCCCTCACACAAGTTGTCCATAGTATTGTGCTCTTAATAGCTTCCTAGCTTTTCAATAAAACTATTTTATTCTCCATTGGAAAGCATCAGCACATAAAGTGCAAAACATAATTCTGTTTCTGAAACAGACTACATGAAAAGATTTTGCAAAGCTAACACAGAAATGTGCTTTATCTTCTGATCTTTCACACAGCATATTATTTTGAAACCTTATCCAGAAAGAATTAGTTCTTGCTATTTATTATGCACCACCAGAGCATGCATCTCCGAGTGGGGTAAACTCAGCAGGAAGAAAGAGAGTGATTGATAATTGTACAAGCAGGAAAAAAAATAGAAACAGTAAAAAAAACTTTACAGCAGCAGCAGATCTGCTGTTACTTACGAATTACTAACAACTTTTGTAAGTTTAACATGCTTATTCCATCTGCTATTCATTAAATAAAAGTTGCCATGGCAACTGCCACATGACATGGTATTTATGATACATCTGATGTACAAAGCATAGTTTGTGTAGGAGTCTGTGTATGTATATGATGTGGCAGCTGGCATCTCTGCCATTTTGTTGCTGCTCTGAGGAAAAATGTACATAGTGACTGAATACTCATCTGAGTACTGACATTAATGCTCATTTGACAAGAACCTTCCAACCTTCCTCCCCCCCACATCAAATCCCTATCAAAGCTGGAGTCACTGGCCATGGGGGACTGGCATTTGGCAGAAAGTTTGAAGTTTCAGTTTAAACATCTAGGCCTTATGGCTGAGCCCTTTCTCTTTATTCTGTCACTAGCAGTAAAGCCCTTTGTGAGAGTATTAAGTATGAGACTTAAGGCAGCAGCTCATAACAAGTGATTCAGCTTTATTTACAAGATAGGAACGAACACAAAACAGGAGAGCAACAGGCTCTCTTTTAAACTATCCAGGCTGGTAGACCACGCCCCTTGTTGAGATAAGAACCAATCAGAATATAAACATAACAACCAATCAAGTCATCTCCCTCCAGAACCTTTCTTATATCCTGATTGGGCTGCTGCGCAGAGTATCCAATCAGATTGCATGAATTACAATACTAGACTTAAATAGAGGTTAATCTCAAGCTCAGGCATCATGTATACCAATACATAACAGAAAGCAATACAATGAGCTCTAGAAAGATATGATGCATAACAAATGCATAGGGTGGAAGCAGGTTAAGTACATATTAGGAGTATGTAATAGAAAGGGACAAATGTAGAAGTAAAGTCTCACATACTTTATATTACACAATACCTGGTGTCCAAGGTCACACAATGTGGTGGAGTCTTGTGAGCAAAAATCCTGCTTCCCAACTAACCATCAACATACCGTTATCTGCCCTCTGACTGCAGCTGACTTCTGCCCTCCTTCCTGGAGATCAGTTGTAATTCTGAGTGATCTCTACCCCTCACCTGTAGATTGGCAACAGTGGTTCCCCAGGAGGGAGAGGCTGGTTGGGAGGGTGGAGTCTATGGCATTGTACCTGTCTGAGGTCCCACCCCTCCTCAAACCTCACCTCTCCAGGTTCCATCCCTCAAATCTCCAGGAATTTCCTACCTGGAGTTGGCAACCCTATCTCCTTCATAACCAATTATCAACCTACCTTTATTTCCCCTTCACTCTTCAGCTTTCCATCTCCCCCTCCCCACCTGCAGCCTCCACTGTACTCTGAAGCCCTGATTGCCACATTGGCTGTCATGGGGGGGGGGCATCTCAGCAGGGTATAAGGACACAGAGTTCACTGTTTTCTCCAGGGGATCTGATCTCTGCCATCTGGAAAGCAGTTGTAATTCTGAGTGATTTCCAGCCCTCACCTGGAGATTGGCAATGATGGCTTCCCAGGAGGAAAAGTAGTCTTTCTCTGCAATGGGGATCAAAGCAGGTAACATCATTCTCCTCTCCCCCTTTTGACTTGCACAACAATCCTGTGAGGTAGGTTAGGCTGAAAGTCTGTGACTGGTCCAAAATCACCCACTCAGCTTCTACAGCAAGAACCTGGATCTCAGAGACCCTGCTGTGAAGCACTGATGGCTATGCCTAGGGTAGCCAACCTCCAGGTGGAGCCTGAAGATCACCAGGTATCACAACTGAACTCCAGACAACAGATCTCTCCCCCCCCCGGAGAAAATAACTGCTTTGGTAGGTGGGCTGTATGGCATTCTGTTCAGCTGAGGCCTCTCCCTTCCCCAAACCCTGGCTTTCATAGATTCTACCAGAAAATCGCCAGGAATCTCCCTACCTGGAGCTGGCAACCCTAGCCAGACTGTACCCAATGAGTTCCTCACAAAGGCCTGCAAAGGGTTTCCTTCCTTTGTCTGAACCAAGCTTCATTGTCCACTGTGGCAAAATGGGCTCCAGTTTACAACTCAGCTGTTTGCCTCCCACCCTTGTCCCATGGGCTTATCTCCTTAAGTTTGCTGTCGCCACTCACTGAATTGTTACTGCCTTTTTAGAGGGACACTGAGACCCCTCTGGCTGAATCTCCCTATTTGGAGATGGAATCCCCAATCTTTGGGGGATCCCTGGAAAGTTGGCAACCTAAGGGTCTGGCCTTTCCTTGCCTTCTTGGGCTACCCCCTCCCTTTGTTATTGTGCAGAGTGGGGGAGACTATGTGGTCAGAGCACAACACAGATTATTAGCCCAAATAAAAGAGTGTATATAAGTATTTACACAGTTATGGAGCACACACACACACTAAATAAAAAAGGCACAGCTGTAGGAGTAAGCACACACTATGAACCAACATGGCATAAATCAATGGGGATTAAACGCCATCCCTCTTTCTCTACAAACCAGCCTCTGGCTCTCTGCTCTAGCCTCTCTCTCTCTCTGGCCCAAGAGAACAGGGAAACTTCCATTTATTCCCCAGTCCAGCTGACTGTGGAATGTCTGAATTTCTGCTGCCTCACAGGGTTCCCCCATGTCTGTGGCTGTGGCCTGGACAGCCTGGTCAGCACAGACAGCAGGAGCCTTTCCTAACCTCCTGTAGGACGAAGACAGCTTCCTCCCTGTATGGGATTCAGTCTGTATTGATGCTGCCCTGCCCCTTGGGACAGTCTCTCTTTTCCTGCTCTTTTTGGCCTTGGGGCAGCTGGGAATTGTAGTCCAGCTGATGAGGAAGCCCCATTCAACCCAGTGAGTGATACCCTTACAGGAACTACAGCTCAATTAAACCTTATGGCGGAACATTTTAAACAAACACAGGTAATTGCCATTTCGTTACCTACCAACAGCCACTGAGGGAAAAGTTACTCTCCCACACAGGAGGAAAGCAGGAGAAGCATCTTCATCAAGAGAGAAAGCCAGGCAGAGTGTCTGAAGGGGGAGTGGGCAGGGAAGAGGAGCAGACCCAGCACCTGGCCAATGGCACATGAGTACTCTTGAGTGGTGGCCGATGGGCCAATGGCTGAGGGAGGGCATTTTACAGCCAATGGGAGTGCATGGAATGTTGCCACTTTAAAACAGCTTTATATATAAGGAGAGATATCTGGAAGGTTCACACAGTAGTAGTGTACCCAGTAGCTATTAGAAGCTTCACAACATTCAGATTTGGGGATCAGCAGAAAACCTGGGAATACCCAGAGGTACAAGCCAGATCTATGGGTGTCCTAGGGTTGCCAAGCCACAGCCTACAACCTCTAGGAGCACTGGGGGCAGGGACAGGCATACCAGCATCATGATGGCATACTGACATCACTTTAGTCTAAGCTGGAAGTGATGTCATTAACATGGGTGTGCTCTAGGATTTGCAAAAACTAAATGGTTAAACTATAGAGTTTAGGCAACTCCTACAGTTCCCCCTCATATCATTTCAGGTTTTCAATGGAAATGACATCTGCAGGCCAGCAAGATGCTGGTATACACCCCCATATTCATCCGTTTTGTTCCCACTGGTGTTTCAGGTGCCATGCAGAAACAACCAGGCTTGCAGGAGACCTGTCTATCCTAGCATCATATCTTGTGGGTAGGATGAGCCAGGTTACTGGATGTAATCTGTTATGTTGATTCTTATATTGTTGTAAGTTGCTTTGGGGAGGGAAAGTGAGATAAAAATATCTAAATAAAAAGATAACATATGATAAGTGAGACCTTGATCAGATATCCCAACAATTTTATCTGTACATCAAGTAGTCAGGAGATATGGAGAGGAATGTACTGTAAATATGTTAACACTGTGGGCTAATAGCAGCTTTCAGAAAATAATCTATTTGAGCTTCCAGTTCATGGTGTGACGATGGCAGTCGCTCTCCCCAAGGCTTGGGAGAGCGATTTGCACACCAGCGGTATGGAGGGAAGTGCTGATGCAGCTCTCCCACGGAACCCTTGGGTAGGGTTCCAAGCCATAGGGCTTGGGGTGGGTAGCCTCTTCAATGGCGAAATGCTGGCGAATTGAGGTGCCCATCTGCCCTGATGGTTCTGCCACTGCATAGCCACATGGCACCAGCTATGCACTAGCTAGGCTGACCGGGACAAGCACCGGAAATCGAGCGATTAGCAGAAACAGAAGTGAGGTCGTGAGTGACCGACAATGAACATGAGTTGGATATAACTGTGGCTTAACTGGAAAACCCCTCAGCCCCCCCCCCACATTCGTAAATGGAGAGTGGAGGGAATCACCTCCGCGAGTGAGAAAAGTTGCAGAAAAAGAGAGGGGGGAAGGGAAAAATTGAACTTTTGGCTTGTTTTGAGAGACTTACCAGAGTGGACTTAAAGCGAAAGCAATTTTCAGAGGTGTTGAAATAGCAATTGGCTTCTGTAAACAATCGTCCAAGATGTCGGGCGCAGGGAGGAAAGGAATGAAACCAAAACTTATGGGCGGTCAAAGTCCAAGACCAGAAGAGGAGGGAATGGATGTCATGAGACTGCTAGCGGATACACTCAAGCCTGTCATGGATCAACTCGCTGGTATTAACCAGCAGTTAACTGTTCTCAATTAGACTTTCACAGTGCAACAACTCCAGCTGGCCAAAACAGCTAAGCGGATGGAACAAATGATGGGAATAGTGAAAGATCTTGCATACCCAAAGCAAGATTTTGAAGAAGAGAGTGGACCAAATCACGAACAAACAGAAACATCAGGAAAATAGACTGTTGTTTCTACAAATGGAGAAAAGCAAATATGATTCTCAGATTCCAGGGAGTTCCTGAATCACCGAAAGATTTGAAGAAGCTTCTCAGTGATCTTACAGCGCCAGTAGTAGGCTTGAAAGCGGAAGAAATAATGCATGATGTTGATGCAGCGTACAGGGTGTATTCTAATTACACCAAAAAGAATAGCCTACCTGGAGAAATAACAGTCAGATTCTCAAGAAGACAAACTAGAGATGCAATCTTAAAAGCTACATCAGCAACTCCGCTGAAACTGGGAAGTGCTACTGTTAGGATTTTAAAAGACATCCCATTTGAAATTCGCCAAAAACGAAAGAGTTATAAAGATTTAATTCTCTTTCTTCAAATGAATCAAATTGCATATAAATGGGCAGTTCCAGAAGGGGTCATCTTTAAGCTACATAATAAGAGAGAGAAGATTGACTCCATGGATAAGACCAAGGAATTCTTGAAATGCCATCTGGGAACCAAAGAAGACGGTGAAACTGGTTCGAGTGGCTCCATACCTTCGGAGACGGTCGAAGACTTGACTGCAGAAGAAGGCGCTGCTGCCCACAAATCAACTTATGATTTCAGAGATAGAAAGCCTAAGTAAAGGCAGAAGGACTCTGTAAATTGCCTTTATGAAGTGAGTTTGGGGGATGCTCTGGAACTCTCCCATAACAAGTAATTAGCTAACTTTTGATCAGGGATAGATAGCACTCACAGCATGCATTATATACTAACAAAAAGAGTACTAGCATAGATTCTAACTGGGTTAAGGATCTCCTCCTCATGGGTTTTTAGTTTAGTGTGGGTTTACTTTCCTTTCTCCCTAGTTGTTGGTCCCCCTCCCTTTTTTCGTTGTAGTTTTTGTAGCGTATTTTAAAAAAGCAATAAAAAATCCCCTACGGGGGGCCAAAAAAAAGAAAAGAAAAGAATCTATTTCAAAGAACCAGCACTGGGGGGAAAGTTCACCATATGCACCCTAACTTAAATTCCCTGACCAGTCCCTTATTGCCTTGGACAGCTTTGTTCCTCAGAGGTGGCGTGATGGACTGACCTCCAAATGCAGAATGCTTAGTGCATCAAATTCAGGGAGCTGGGAGATTAAGTGATAATGCCTCACTGTGAAGCACAGGTTGATTGACAAGCTGCTGCCTGCCTGCACTCCCCCTCTTCTTTCTGATTGGTCAGTGCCAGCTGAGGAGAGCTTTAAGAACAGCTGAGGAAAAGGGTCTTTTTCATCTTGTTTTGTCTCTGGCATATCAGAAGCTAGACAAGTGGAGTCAGTCAGTGTGTCTGGCAGAAGGAAACAGACGAGTTCACTTGTGAAGTGAAGGAACACAACTCATTGCCCTTACTTTGCACCATCAAATCTGAGGAATAGTTCCAAATAAGAACTTTTGTCTAAGCATCAGCCAAACTGAAACCATTTATTTCACTGGGTCAAGAATTGAGGATCAGTTTTGGCAGGAGGAATTGGTCAGTAAATTGAAGCTGCCAAACAAAAAATGGAATATTGCTTCTAGGAAAATGAGAATATTTCCTTCTCAGTTATTCAATGGGTCCAACTCTGAAGGGTTGGAGTGGATAGGGAAAAAATCTTAAACTACTCTAGTGTCCAAGGGAAAACTGTAATCCCACAGGGAGGGAGAATAAGTACAGGAAGAAAGTATTAATCTCCAGGAAACTAAGGCTGCAATCATACGCACAATTAGATCTGACATAGGGGTGAATGCCGGGTGGATTTAAAGGGTGCAATCAACAGCTGGGAAGCACCCCACTGCCATAGGCAACCTGTTCTGCTCTGCCGCAGAAGCAGAGTTAAAAGGCACTGGAGAAAATCTGGTAGTTAACGGGTTGCAACAGGCCACAGACAGACTTTCCCATGTCTGATAACTCCAGCGTGCTCTCAAGGCATCGGGATGGTCTGATCAGGCCATCCTGACTCCATGCCATTTCCCCCCCTCTTTGCAGTATGCACATCATCACAAACACCATAGGGAGCCCTTGGTGCGGAGGTGTGATTCATCGATCCCTCGGTTAAGCACATGGGGAAAAAATTGCACAACCCCCCCCCAACTCACCCACAGGCGCATCTGATCATGCACTGATGGACTGCCCCCACAGCTTCAAAGGGAGGTGTGATCGTGCAACTGTGGGTCAAATTCCTCCAAAGGAAATAGCCTCGCTTCTCCCCCCCATTTTTTTCTAGCACGTGTGACCTCAACCTGAGATAGTTATCTGGATCTTTATTAAGACACTGTTACTATTAAGAAATCTCCAAAACAAACAATCCTCACTGTTAAGAACTGAGTCTCTAAGGAACTACAATTCAACAATAATTTGTTGCTTGTTCAAACTATCATAATCTGTAAATACAACAAAATTTACCTCCGTTTCCCCATCCCTGCTTATTCCTAAATCAACCCTGCCTGTTTAGTAAAAGTCCTGTTTGAACTTTACAGTGTGTCAAGTGCCATTTACAAAGGAAATTTACAAAGCGGGCTTGAAATCAACAATAATTCTCTGGCCTAGGCAAAAGCCAAATATATTCTCTATCACAGGGTAGGACACTCAGAAAGCCACAAGCCATTTATTACCACACACTACCAAGGGGCTGCTGAGACAGAGTGGGGGACAGCTATTTAGTATTTTGCCAGGAAAATCTGCTTCACAGAAAAAGAAAAGGCAGGAGTCTGTCATACTTCAACATGTCTGTTTTGGCCCTCAGAATACCTGGCAAATAAACTAAGGGACACTACACATTTTACCACAGAAACAGTGCACATTAAGAATGTAACATGTACTCAGCATTTCTGTCTTCAACTATGAAAACAAACAAACAAATAAATATATAAATCTATATAATGAACTTTGACAAAATAATAATAATAATAACAATAACAATAACAATAACAATAATAACAACAATAATAATAATAATAATAATAATAATAAAAAAAAAATCTGGACCTTCTGCATGGAAAGCAGATGCTCTACCATTGTGCCACACCCCTTCCAAATGTGGGAATTAGCAAAAATTTCCCCTCTTCCATTAGTGGAATCTACTGTTGGATCCAACCCACAGGGAAGGTGAATAAACTTTTCCTTCCTTTGCCAGGATCATTTATATAAAAATGAAACATGCAAGTGAGAGGAACTAACTTTTGCCCTTTCTTGTGCCCCCCATCATGCTCTCATTATTTCACCTGTACCTATTTCTATCATAACATTTATAGTAGCCCTTCCCATTCTATTAAAGCTAAATCTACTAGAACATGCCCTCCACAGCTTTTTGTATAACATCTACTTGACCATGCAAGGAGCAAGACTCCTTTAACAACATTGAATCCCACATTCTATGCTGTGATTTTCATGCCAAACACTTTATATCATATGCATTCATTAGAATAGAAAACTGATCTCTACTCATGTGGAAGTTTCCCTTTGTTCTGCATGATGCAAGATGGTGCTGAGCATAACCTAATTATTGAGCATTATGTACAACAAGGTCTTTCAAATTAAGCAATCACATTTTTAGGAAGTGTTGGGCAGAGCCATAAGCCGAACTGCAAATGACCTCAATAAGACAGCAATAAAAAAGTCATCTCCTACCTGTGATGGACAAATCAGATGGCCCACCTACCCCATAAGCATAGAAAATATAGCAGGTGTCAGGAAAGGGGCATTTATAATAATCAGCTCACACTAAATCACATGCAGTTGAACAACAAACACTTTCCAGCAAATTAGAGCTGTCAACGTATTAAAGATCTTTTTCGCCAAATTAATTGTCTGACTTACTTTCAACCAATTAATTAACCATTACATTTACATACTGCAAAACCTCAGGAAAGGTGCTCTTTGAGGATCCATTCCTGAATGACTGTGACAGTTTAAATTAAGTATGAAATTGCTTAAATTAAAAAATAAAATAAACATAAGCTACCACTCCTGGTTTAGAGAAATGAAAGCTACTTTGTTTATTATTTTCATCACATCTGAAGCAGACAATACTCTGACCCTCAAAGATCTGAAACCTTAACACATATTTTTTCAAACAACTGAAGCTGACAATATCATCATCTTTCTCTTTTCTCAGTCTCTTGGTTGCCCATAGAACATCTTATTAAAAGTTCCATAGTGAAGCAATTTATGTAACTTATTTACAAGGTCAGTAATGATGGACATTATTTCAGAAGACCCTGATGTGTCTGGGGCACATAGTTTTCTTTCTCTGAGGCAGTCTTTTCTCAAACAGAGGTACTTATGAATGCACAGAAGGAGCATAGTGAAGAAGGCTACCACCTTTTCCATTTAATAGTTGTACTTCCTAAAATCAGGGCTTATTTTTCCCCCAAAATAAGGATAGTTAAAGAAATGAACCACTTCTTCTGCACTCCTGAGAATATGCAAAAGTATATAATTTCATTTCGCAGCACTATATTCCTCAGGTGCAGCTGTTTGTTCCTTCTAAAGAATCACAGGATCAGAAAGGCAGATGCTGAAAGAGAAAAAAACTTCATTAAAGAAGTCCCTTTGTTGTGAGGGTTTTGAGCCACCTGTACTGGAAAGATAATGTTTCCCCCTCTGCACACAACTGACTCTGAAGCCAGGTGGAGCTGCAGCAACTGAACAGGGATTGCCTTGTTTATTTCTGAATGTAGGGTTTAAGGCACATCAGTGGCTGATTCAGAGGCTATCATCACACTGGAGGCTTGGCGTGATCTGGCAGCACCTCTATTTGAGGTGGTTTAAATTACTACGAGAAGGGGTGACCAGACAGCACACCCTGAAGCGGCCTCACTGTGCACTCGCCTATTACCTCTCATCTGGAATAGAGTAGACCAAGAACAGCCTGATCTTGTAAGATCTCAGAAGGTAAGCAGGGTCAGCCCTGGTTAGTACTTGGTTGGGAGACCACCAAGGAAGTCTATGGTTGCTACAATGGCAATAGCAAACCACCTCTGAACATCTCAGCACTGAAAACCCTATGGCGGGGGTCCCCAACGTGGTGCACATGGGCGCCATGGTGCCCGCTGACGTCTTTTCTGGTATTAACCAAATGTTTTTAGGAAGTGGGTAGTGCTTTTGCTCAGCCAGGCTTCTGATTGACTATTGGAGATGTGATTGGCTGCACAGATTTTTTAAACTGTTGCTGCCAACATACACAAGAATCTACACTGTGTTACTTAAGTTAAGGTGTGGAGATCATTTTGTGGCTGGCTCTGCCTCCTGGAACAGCCATTTTGTGGCAGCCATTTTATTGCTGTACCCACCATGCCATGCTGTACCCACCATGCCACCATTTTATTGCTGTACCCAGAATTCCAAATGCACCCTCAGGCTCAAAAAGGTTGGGGATCCCTGCCCTAAGGAGTTGCCATAAGCCACCTACAACTTGTTCCCTAAATGAATGAATGAATAAAATCCTAGAGTACACATCCTAGAGTAGAGCTTCTATAGATGCTTTTTATATCTGTTCCCTTCTTTTTGTATTGGCCATCATATTAAATTAACCAGATAATAGCTATAACTTCTGCTAGTAACCCAGAAACTGGAATGAGAAATGCCTTGAGTGCTGCAGAAACAATTCTCAAGAGGCCAATCAGTGTAGCTGTAGGATAGTTTTAATGCTGCCAGAGTAGTATAACGAGAGGATCAGAAGCTTTGTCTGGTTTTTGTTTTCAATACAATACAATACAAGTAAGGGTCAAAATCTAAGCTGATCATGACCCAAGTAAAACACAGCATACATATTTGCTCTCTTCTCAGGCAACTGGTGTATCAAGCTACTAAGATCTCTCTCAACCTTCTCAGAACTCATTTACAAACTTTTCTTGTATTCTTTTCAGCTCAGATTTGAGGGTAATCACTAAGCAGGTGTGAGCAGGTGAGGAGGGGTCATCTTTCTAAACTCCTTTCACCTGTTAGGATTCTTGCTCCAGTTACTAATTCCAGAAATACCTTGAGGTTCAACAGACCTGTTTCACCTGCTCTGTTCATTATAACCTCAAAGTGCTACAACATTTCACCTCCACCACTGACATCTTCCCATTTGCGATTCCAGCGATTATTACGTTGTCTTTCTTGATGGTTCCTCAGGTAGCCATGATTGTTGTGCAACAGGGAGCAAGGGAAGCATCTCTAGTTTTACAAGCTGTTAAATCTTTTTGCAGGTGTGTTTGAGACTAGCACAGCAGAAATTAAGTTATCCACTGCAAAAGTTAGACAATATGGGCTGCTTACCCAGAGGGGCAATTAGCACAGGCAAGGGAATAATCCAACATATCTGGAAAATAAACAGAGCTCATTCACACTGAACTTCAAATCCCAGCTACCTTGCTGAACACAGATGTTAATCCCTTAAAAGAAACTGGCACATTTTGGGTTATGATTAAATCATGCACACTCCACATGAGCATGTCATTTTCCTTATATCATCGTTTTATCCTTGGTTTAGAAAATAAAACTTGAACCCAAAGCTTGCATGGTTAATATTTAGCACTTCTATTAAATCAATATCATTACAATGATCATAAAAGTTTCATCCACTGTTTTTACTATTACATTCCATTCAAAAGTCACACATTCCACACATACAAATAATTGACAATATCAGTATCCACTACAAGATGTCTCCAAAGGACAGTTGTCTTTCCTGCCTTGGGCTGTACTGGTTAAACTATAATTGTTCCTCAGAATTTTACATATTCTTTTTCTACAGCTCCCTGGCATGCCTCCATACATCAATTGTTTCTTGCGGTGACTCAAAAGTGCATCGCAAATTTACTTATCCAGGGGTGCTGTTCAATGCCCCTTCATGGGTGGTTGGAAATGTTTTTTCCCCCACTCCTTCTAGAACAAAAGTATTTCTGCTTTGACATTTTTCTTGCAGATGGTGCAACATGTTATTTCTTGATTACTTTCCAAAATCTTGAGACACATATGAAAGAAGCTAAACAGCATACCTAAAGGAAACATGGTATTTCTAAATCTGGGTCTTTCTTATTTAATTTCAAATGTTTAGAACAAAAATGGTAACCCGTCACACACAATAACATTCTCCTTTAAGCAGCAGCTGTGCAGTTTGGGGGTGCGTTTAAATCCAGGGCTACAAATGGAAATGCAGATCTCTGTGGCACATAGAACCTTTAACCAGCTGGCTGGTTCTCTAACAACAGGGCAGGAGAAGGAGGGAGAGGGAGAGGCTTAACAAAGCACAGTGTCACGGTGCCTGCCAAGCCTGAGCCCCTGGCTCCAGCAGAGAAGCTAAGTCCCATCAGGGATGAGCTCCTGTCATCTGAAACCTCCGCACCGGACAGTATGGTGAATACTGAGGTGGGCCCAGCAACAGCTGGGGCAGATCCTCGCTCGCCTGGCATGCCCTCGATTCGCCGCGACTGGTGTACCTCATTTGCGAGAGCAGTGCTACCAGGACATGACAGCCCAGCGGCGAGAGGCATGCATGCGCACCCAGTGCTCATTTAGCCCTGAGTACTAGCAGGAGCCGGGATGTGCTTCCAGTGTGCTAATTGCCTACTGCCTGGAGTACTATTTAGTCATCGCTGGCACATGAAGAACTCATGCCAGCAACTAGTCAGTTTGACCATGCTCTGCACCACCTCGCCCGGATTCCTGCCTCCTGTCAGTTTGATGTAGTGGTTAAGTGCATGGATTCTTATCTGGGAGAACCGGGTTTGATTCCCCACTCCTCCACTTGCACCTGCTGATGTGACCTTGGGTCACTCACAAGCTCTGGCACAGCTGTTCTCTCAAGGACAGTTTCTGTCAGAAGTTCTCTCAGCCCCACCTACCTCACAGGGTGTCTGTTGTGGGCAGGGGAAGGGAAAGGAGTTTGTAAGTCACTCTGAGAAGCCTTTGGGCAGTGAAGGGCGGGGTATAAATCCAATCTCTTCTTCTTCTTCTCTTCTCTTCTATCCTGTTTTTCTCAGCTCATCGACCTTGGCTCGTCTGACTCTTCTCAACTCTGCCCCCTGAACCTTTGCTGCCCAGACTGGGAACTCTGACCCTCGGACTATGCTAACAGTTTGTGATTTGGACTTGGTTTCTCCAGTTATCTGACTTGCCTGGTTCCCGACTCTGGACTGCCCCTCAACTACCCTGTCTGTCTTGCACTCTGGACTTGTTCTTCCAGTGATTGTTGGGTTGCCTGGTTCTGACCTCGGACTGTGTTTTGACCACCCCTGTGCTTGCCCAGCTGTGACAGATTGCTGGGACCCAAAACAAACGCTCACTCTCCACTATGGAGGAAGCGGTAGGAGGGGCGCTCCAGCTGGTGGACTTGGCTACCCAGCTGCAACAGCTCACTCAGGTAGTCAGCCACCTGCACACACAGCAGCAAGCTACCACTGCTGCCATTCCACCACCCCACTGTCCTGTAAACCCGCCCAAGAAGTTTGGTGGAAATGTGGAAGAGTTTCCAGCATTTCTCGCTCAGTGCAAACTGTACATTGAGTTGAGAGACCAGGACTTCCCAAACAATAAAACAAAGGTTTGCTTTATTGTCAGCTTGCTAAAAGAACAAGCAGTGAAATGGGCCACTCCTCTGCTGGTTTCCTCATTCCCACTCCTGTTGGACTACCAAGGGTTCCTGGCCCATTTCTCCACTGCCTACGCAAACCCCCAGCAGGCAGCCACAGCCAACTGCAAAATCTGTGCCTTGAAACAAGGGAAATCTTCAGTCGCCCACTACACCACTGAGTTCCAGTTTTTGGCTCAAGACCTGAGTTGGAATGAGGCCACCCTCATAGTTCAAGATGCAGAAGGCTTAGCAGATGAGATCCTAGATGAGCTGGCCTGCGTCGACCAACCTGGTACCTTGCAGAACCTAATTACCCTGTGTCTCCACATAGACAGCCGTCTTGAGAGTCGGCGCCAACACTGACGCCACACCCATGGCTCCCCCACAAACTACCAGCCCACCACAGCATCCTGGGGAATGGGGGTGAGCCTATGCAAGTCGGATCAATACACCAACACCTCACCCTCAAAGAAAAAACCCGTCGCTGCACCCAGAATTTGTATCTTTACTGTGGAGGGGCCGGGCACTATTCCCTTGGGTGCCCTGCCAAATGAGTGCACTCCAAGACTCCGACCCTGCCGCCACCAGTAAAAGACCAGCCCCATGCCTAATTGGACCCACTGGCATGGGGTGACTAGCCGGGTCCTCCGCACTTCTGTCTCCTGATCCCAGACCCTTTCTGGTCCCAATCAAACTACAGCTGTCAGACGACCGCTGGTTATTCGTCCGTGCTATGCTCAACTCCAGAGCCGCCCACTGTTTCAAGGAGACTGTGTTTGTAAAGCAGCACCTTATCCCAGTCCAGGAGAAACTGACTCCAACGCTTGTAGAAGCTATCGATGGGTGCCTCCTCCATTCAGGCCCAGTAACCCAGGAAATGCAGCCCCTGACCTTGTGCATATGGCAACACTGAGAACAGCTACAATTCAACGTTGCTTGTATGCCTTAATTTCCCGTAATTCTGGGCCTCTCCTGGCTCATGGCCTACAATCCCCAGGTGGATTGGGTCTGCCAAGAATTGCATTTTCCCACCACCCACTCCTTGTCGCACCCAGCTACCGCCCTGCTCGCTTCTGCTCCAGGCAACCAGTCACTTCTCCCACACCCGTACCATGACATTGCTGATGTGTTTGAAGAGAAAGGAGTGGACCAGCTACCTGCACCATAGATCTTGTTCCTGAGGCACCCTTGACCATCGGTCGTCTATACCCTATGGCAGAACCAGAACTGACTGTGCTTCGAAACTTCCTCAAAAAGAACCTGGCCAGAGGATTCATCCGGCCCTCCACCTCTCCACTGTCTGCACTGGTGCTCTTTGTAAAAAAGAAGAGTGGTGAATTGCGCCTCTGCAACGATTATCGGGCGCTGAATAAAATCACCATCTGCGATCGGTATCCCTTGCCGCTGATCCCTGAGCTACTCGACCGCCTTAAAGGGGCCCAGATCTACACCAAATTGGACCTCCAGGGTGCCTACAACCTCATGTGCATCCGCCCTGGTGACGAGTGGAAAATGGCTTTTGGCACACACTACGGGCAGTATGAATACCTCATCATGCCGTTTGGCTTAACCAATGCACCCGTGGTGTTCCAGAGGCCCATGAACGACGTTTTCCGGGATCTCCGCTTCATGATTATTTACCTTGATGACATCCTGGTGTATTCTGAGAGCCCTGCCCAACACGTGGAACATGTTTGTTTGGTCCTGCAATGCCTTCAGACCCATGGTCTCTATGCGAAGTTGGAAAAGTACGCATTTCACTTCCACTCCATGGAATTCCTTGCCCATATCATCTCCCTGAAGGGCATACTAATGGATCCCAAGAAGGTGGAGGCCATCTTGAATTGGCAATTTCCTTGAACCTGCAAAGACATCCAACGACTCCTAGGATTCACCAATTATTAACATCAATTCATCCCTGCCTACGCCTCCTTAACAACTTCCCTAACCCAATTCCTCCGTCCCAAGGAAACGTTCCAATGGACTCCTGAGGCCGACCAGGCCTTTGCTACTTTGAAAACCTGCTTTGCATTGGATCCCTTGCTCCATTACCCCAATCCTTGGCTCCCGTTCACCATTGAGTCCGATGCCTCCGGTGTTGCCATTGGTGCCATGCTCTCTCAATGGGACGACCCCACGCAGCCATGTGCTTATTATTCCTGCCAATGGATGGCTGCAGAACACAACTACACCATTTGGGAGAGAGAACTCCTAGCCATCAAAGCAGTTTTTGAATATGGAGGCATTACGTTGAAGGGGCTCAACATCCCATCCAGGTCCTCACTGACCACTGGAACTTGGAACACCTGCAGACCACCCACTGCTTAACCAATGGCAGATCTGGTGATCCCTGTTCTTTTCCCAGTTTGATTTCAAAATTACCTACATCCCCCAGACACAGAACCAGAAAGCAGATGCTCTGTCCCGCAAACCTGAATACGCACCGGCCTTGGTTGAAGAAGCCCCTGAGACAGCCATCCTGTCACCTTCAGTATTTGCCGCCACCACCAGTCCTTGCCACCACCACCAGTCTGAGGAGATCCGCTCAGAATAATCCCAAGACCCCTGGGCACAACAATGTCTACAAGACCTCCAGAACGGGGTAACAAGAGATCTTACCACTTGTGACGGCCTCCTGTTCCACCAAGACCATCTCTACATCCCACCGGGCCCTCTCTGCACCAAGATCCTGCAGTTAACCCATGATTCCCTTCACACTAGGCACTTTGGTTGCCATAAGACGACCAACCTCCTAACCCGGGAATTCTGGTGGCCCCAAGTCTGCGCCTATGTAGTACGTTATGTGAGCTCCTGCAAGGTGTGTCGATGAGTGAAAGACATCCCCACCAAGCCTCAAGGCTTGCTGCTTCTGTTACCCATGCCCTCTGCACCATGGGACACCATCTCCATGGATTTCATTGTTGATCTTCCGCACTCCCACGGGCACACCTGCATCTTCATCGTAGTGGACCTGTTCACCAAAATGGCCCACTTTGTTCCCTGCACCAAAGTTCCCATGGCTGCGGAGTCCATGCAGCTGTACATCCAGGAGATATTCCATCTCCATGGTCTCCCCAACTATGTGATCTCCGATCAGGGCTCCCAATTTACCTCCCATTTTTGGCAAGCGATGCATTCTGGACTCGGCACCCAGGTGCACCTGTCTTCTACCTATCATCCCCAAACAGATGGACAAATGCAATGCACCAACACCACCCTGGAGCAGTATCTTCATTGTTACTCCTGCTACCAGCAGGACAACTGGCCCCCACTGTTACCCTTGGCAGAGTTTGCCTACAACAATTCTGTCCACTCATCCACTCAAATGACTCCCTTTGCCACCAGTTATGAATATCACCTTTGTTTCTTCCCCAACATCCTGACGCCCACCAATGTCCCTGCCACAGAGGCACACCAGCAGGAACTGCAGGACCTTCAGGACCTACTCCGGGAATAGCTCCAGCAAGCCAAAGATGCATACAAGCTGGCAGCTGACCGGAAATGGCAAGAAGGTCCTCCTCTACATGTAGGGGATCGGGCGTGACTCTCTAACTGATACCTGTGATGTCCAGGCCAGTCTCACAAACTGGACACCCACTTCATTGGTCCCTACGAGATCCTCGAACAGCTCAATCCTGTTTCCTTTTGCTTACATCTACCGGACCACCTCTGCATCCACCCTGTCTTCCACTGGTCGTTGTTACTCCCATCGATCCCCGCCCATCTGGATCGTCCTACACCACCAGCACCTCCACCGCCTGTCCTCACTGACAATGATGAGGAGTACGAAGTCCGCCAAATCCTTGACTCCCATTTCCACCGGGGTTCCTTATAGTACCTGGTGGACTGGGAAGGTTATGGTCCTGATGACTGGTCCTGGGAACCAACAGTCAACCTCTGCGTGCTGGACTTGGTCCAGCAATACCATGACACCTACCCCAAGAAACCTGGACCATTTATTGTTGGGGGCAAACCGTATTGGTGACATTTTCAGAACCTTTATGTCATTGGGCAAAGTTTCAAGAATTCTATCCATGATTGGGGAGTTCTGGGGTGCTCTCTAATTGGAAGAGTATCAGAGATCTTGCTTTGATTGGGGGAAATTCAGAATCCTGGCTTTTATCAGTTGGTTTGTATTTTTGTAAAAGTAAAGCAGAGGATGGCCAAAAATGATCATAGGGAAGGAGGGAAAATATAGGTGCCAGGTGAGACAATGAGGAAGGTGGGGTAATTGAATCTCCTTGGTATCACTCAGGTAACTCAGCATTGCTAACCTGCTTAACAAAGGTTAGGACAGGGGTGTACAAACTACGGCCCGCGGGCCAACTGCGGCCTGCGGGTCATTTTTATTGGCCCGCAGCAAATTCTGAAAATATAATTGAATATGGCCCGCACATGGCGCTTGAGCTCAACTCTGTTGCACTTCTCAGTTTCAACACTAGATGGAGCCAGTCACAGAAAAGGTGCTTCTCCACTAAACAAAATTAAGCAAAGAAAAATATTTACCACGAGTCACCAGAAATGGCAGCACCGAAGAAAGGCAAGATAGCAAGTGAGTGTAGAAGATTTCAAACACGGTGGGAAAATGAATATTTCTTTAAAGAAATCAACGGAAAGTGTGTCTGTTTGATTTGCAATGAAGATGTTGCCGTGATGAAAGAGTATAATGTCCGTTGGCACTATGAGACCAAGCATCAGAGCTACGCATCGTACACAGGTGCCGAACGAGCACAGAAATTCAAGCAAATGGCAGCTAGCCTGCAAGCTCAACAACAGTTTTTTTTCGTGCTAACAAAATACAGGAAAATGCCACAGCAGCAAGCTATGAAGTCACACAACTCATTGCCCAGCATGGCAAACCGTTCTCAGACGGTGATTTCATAAAGCAGTGCCTCATCAAAGTCACAGAAGTAATGTGCCCGGAAAAAGTGCAGGATTTCAACAACGTGAGCTTATCCAGAAATACAGTGGTGCAGAGAATCGAGGACTTGTCAGCTAACCTGAAGTTTCAGCTGAGAGAGAAAGCTTGTGCTTTTGATTTTTACTCGATAGCATGCGATGAGAGCACAGACGCCACAGACACCGCACAGCTTTTAATTTTTTTTGCGGGGAGTCGATAATAATTTTTGCTGTACGGAGGAGCTGCTTGATATGATGAGCCTAAAAGGCACAACGATGGGTGGAAATATTTTTGACACTGTGTCAGAGGCAGTTGAAAAGATGGGGCTTAAATGGGACAAGCTCTGTGGAGTAACAACGGATGGAGCTCCGGCCATGACGGGTGAGTGCAAAGGAATGGCATCCATGGTGTGTGTCAAGGTAAAAGAGAGCGGAGGTGAGGCTGTTAGGATGCACTATATACTCCACCAAGAAGCACTGTATGCCAAGACTATCCAGCTGGGCGATGTGATGAACACTGTTGTAAAAACTGTCAACATAATTCGAGCTAGAGGACTGTACCACAGGGAATTTCAAGCTTTCTTATCTGACGTGGATGCTGAATACGGGGATGCACTCTACCACTCTGATGTGTGCTGGCTCAGCCGTGGCTCTTTGCTGCAGCGGTTTTATTCGCTGAGATCAGAAATCGACAAGTTTTTGAAAGAGAAGTGCCGACCTCTTCATGAACTGAGTGACCCTCTGTGGCTGGCAGACCTGGCATTTTTAGTTGATCTCACTCATCATCTGAATACATTGAACAAGAACCTACAAGGCAAAGAACAGCTGGTGTCACACCTGTATGCGCACATGAAAGCCTTCTGTGTAAAGCTCCGCCTGTTTGAGACACAACTACGAAGCTTTAATGCTGCACACTTCCCTGCGCTGTCTGAAATCAAGTCTGCTTTTCCAAAGGCAGACCTTTCTGCTAAAAAGGAGAAATATGCTTCTGTAATTACATCTCTCGTGACAGAATTCAACCAGCGTTTTCAAGATTTTTCTGTCATTGAAAAACAAATCAAGCTGTTCTCGACCCCCTTCCTGGTGGATGCAGAAGAAGTGGAGGAGAGTCTGCAGTTAGAACTGATTGAAATGCAATGTGATGATTCTCTGAAGAGTCAACATCAGCTTCTCTCCCTCCCTGACTTCTATCAGAGTTTGGATCATGCCAAGTTTCCTCTGATGAGACGCCACGCAAAAAGAATGATGAGCCTGTTTGGCTCAACATACATATGTGAACAAACATTTTCTCTGTTAAATCAGAACAAAAGCAGACTGAGATCCAGAATGACTGATAGCCATCTCTGTGAAGTCCTTCATGTCTCAACCACCAAACTTTCTCCTGACATCCCAGCCATCCTTCAATCCAAAGGACAGCATCACTGCTCCCACTGAGAGCAATGTTCTTCACATTATAGGTGAGTTAGAAATACACACAGTAATCATGTGTCAATATGTCACCTCTTGTGTGTGGCCCGGGCCTTTGCTTATTTTTCTGTATTTGGCCCTCACCAAAAAAACTTTGGACACCCCTGGGTTAGGAGATGGCTGATGGCCCTGACTTCACTCATTCTCAGGTCTCCAGGAAAGACTGCATTGCAAAGATGGGATAAAAATGTAGCAAATAAATACAATGTGACAAACATTGGTAAGATCCAGTTCAAACAATTTACATTCTCTCCATATGTGAGACAGTACAGTGTTTTCTTCATCTTGCTACTATTACTCTTCTTAAAAATTCTATTTTAGCTCTCTAAGCACACATAATTGGAGCATGTTGTTGCCTTTTTTGTGAAAGGGACAATGAGCATATTTTCCATGTACATACAGCTTTGATACATGCCAGTGGAATCTCAGATTTCTGGGAGAATGTATTTGTGTCTACTGAAGCTAAATGTGCATGGAAAGTGCAAGTCTGGTCATATTCAGACAAAATGTGTTCCTGTTACATGTGTTTGAACTGCCAAAAAAAGAACATTTGAAAAGGACTTGTACTATGATATTCTTTTAGGTACACCGCTCATCTGTGACTTCTTTGAAATGTGATGTATGCTCATCTAAGAAATCTATAGCACATATACACAGTTTCCAGATTTCATAGATGCCTCTGATGTAACTGTTCATTGTGTGGTTCCTCTGCTCTTCCTTATTATTCTTGTATCTATTATTCAAATTTGTCACTGAACAGCCAGCTGTTTTGTGATGCACAGTATTTTATGATATTTTGGATGGTACTGCTTTTGCTTTGGAACTTTTGGGCAGCCCAGCATGACAACTTATCAGACCCTAACTGCATTCACAGAGCATTGGATGTAGTATTATATTTGCACCGTAGCAGTCATTCACAGCCAGATTTTCCTACATGAACAAGACAGTTAAATAGTACAATATACAGTGATGTGTGGATGAAGCCTTTGAAGCCACTCCAAAAGATGCTGTGTTCATTTGACTCAAATACACTCTAGCAAACATTATGTTCCATACCTGTCTAGAAATGCAAAATTATATTTCTAACCTGTAACAATTTTTTTAAAAAAATAATTCTAATTATGTAATAGCAAAGTGACAAATGTCCATTAAACCCTCTTAAAAATAGCAAGTGAGTATTAAACCTTAGGAAATTGTTATTTCTATCTGTTACTGTTGTGAAGGTAAAGTGTGATAATTCTTTGATCCATCAAGGGGATCAAACTATTCAGCCTCTATGTAACTTCATTAGTTATTTCTACTCCACAGGAAATGGTGGGGAACCTCATGTTAGATGGCATTTCATAACCACACATATTTTGGGGTTAAGTATTTTCTGAAATGGGTGACAATCAGTGTTCCCTCTAAGCTGAGTTAGGGTGAGCTAGCTCACACTTTTTAGCCTCCAAGTCACGGATTTTTTTCTTAGCTCAGGAACGATGGCCCTAGAGCAACTAATTTATGCAGTAGCCAAATTGCTTGTTCACAACTTTAATGCCAATAGCTCACAAAGTAGAATTTTTGCTCACAAGACTCCACAGCTTAGAGGGAGCATTGGTGGCAATGCATATCCTGAAGGAGGCAAAGTTACAGCTAACTGGAGCTAGATTGAATCACTGCTTTGTTTCACTGTAGCTAGTCATACAATCCTCTGGTATCTTCAGCTATTCTACCAAAAAAGGAAAAATTCATTTTAGACCTGCATCTTTCTTGATCCACTCCTCCTTCCTGCAACTCCATCCTATCCCCTGCCAGAGCAGTGACTTGATCTAACAGCAATTCCAAGTACGACAGTCTCAAGAACACTGTTCCCTGTGGCCTGAGCCTGAGAGTCATGGTTTAGGTCAAGAATTGCAGCTGCTGTTGTAGGGATTTTCCCAGCTCTCAGTGTATCAGGTGTCAGCTGATGCTTCAAGATCTGTCATCTCATTGATAGGATGTGACATAAGGGGATGTTACATGAAGCAATGAGGCAGAAACATAAAAGGAACCTACAAGCACAGATTCTGCCTCATACTTTGAATTGTTCCAAGGGGCAGAGACACTGCTATAAAGAAAAAGCACTCCTCACACCTTTTTCATATGCACTATTCTTGACAGACCCCCTATTTGTACCATGCCCTTCCTTAAAGGAGCTCAGAATGGGTGATGGCAGCAGAGGCATCTAAGAACTGTTTCAGCTATTGAGCAATACCTGGGACTAGGGTTTGACAGGAAGAAACATGGGCTGAGTTCAGACTGGCAGTGTGAAGCACGAGGGAGTCGTGGCAAAAAGACCTGGATTAAGTTGTTGCAGGGATTCCCGGTCACACTGCACCTACTGATGCGAGAGCATACCGGGGAGGAGGCTCAAGGGAGCATTTGCACTGTTGGCCCACCCCTGGTGGAGGTGAGGCTGTAAGTGGCCTTTTTTCACTCCAGCGACAGGCGCCTATGCGCATAGGTGCAGCAATGCAGCTTGTTCCCGGCTTTTAGCATACATACTTCCAGGAAGCGGGATCAACATGCTCTCCAGGGTTTGCAACCACTTTCACCAGGTACTTTTTAAACTCAGGAGGGAAGCATTAGAAGACGGGTTGAGTACGGCTGGGGAATGCCTGACAGCTGTGCCTGTGTGAATTGGCCCCTTTAATCCATTTGTTAAACATTCCTATATCAGGCCAAACTGATACTCAGCCATGATTCACCAATATTGCTGAAATTAAGCAGCTAGTGGTGTGGTTAATGCTTGCATGAGAGGCCTCCTGGGAATGCTAGGTATGCCTTCCATAAAAGTAGAGAAAGGTGGGGTATAAAATAATAAGTAAATAACCATGGATGCCCCTTGGGAATGCTGGGAACATCTTTGCACCAGCTGATTAGGACCTGAGCTCATTTTTGTTCTTCCTCTATTGTAGGTATTTAGCCTGGGCATGTCCAAAATAAGCCAGCCCAGAGGATACAAAACATGCGCAGGAGTTGGAGGTGTATTGTCTATTTTTTTCCATGTTTCGTCTACATTATAGACTCTTCTCTGTTTCTTTCTTAAGCTGCTTTGAGATCTTAATGAGAATAAATTAATTAGTTACATAAAATAAACTATACATTAGTCATGTTCAAACATATAGAGGAGATCCATTTTCATGTTTATTATTATTGGTTCTACTTTCAAGGAACACACCTTGTTTTATTCTGAGAACATGGTTCTGGGGTGGTGGATGCTCCTTTGATGGACATTTTCAAGCGGAAGCTGGACAACCATCTTTCGGGTATGTTGTACGGCTATCTTTTGGCTATGCTCCTGCAGAGTGTAGGGGGTTGGACTAGATGACCTGCAAGATCCCTTCCAACTCTAATATTCTATGATTCTATGATATACTTAAAAAACATACAAATGGTGTTCGTGTTTTTCAATCTTATGTATGACTGAAGACACACATTATTCTATCTAGTGCTTCTTCATACTGGACATTCAACCAATTTCCCCATGAATATTTTATATAATCCCTTGGTACTTCCCCCCCATATTTTTTTAGCACATACCCCTTAGAAAAGTAGCTCAGTGGTATCTTCGAACAGTAACTCAATAATGCCCCATTACAGTAGTTCAGCAATATCATTTCCCACTCTTGGGAAAACCAGCTTTAGTTCAAATCAAGGACCAGCTTTAGTTCAAATTAAGCTTTGGGGAAGTTAACTAATGCTGTAGATTTAAAGACCTGAGCCTGATGAAGCAAGCCCTGTCCACTCAACATACTGCTGTTAAAGACCAACACATATGGAAGAAGAATGGGAGCAAACACATTACTTCCACCTTGACCTATATTGTTTTCCATATGCGGGCACAGTGCCTATGCATGTTCAACATGTGTTGGTTTCATCTCAAGGATGAGGAACTTTTGTTCCCAATCATAAAGGTGGAGAGTATATACAACAAACACATCACAGGACAGGACCAGCATGCCTAATAATGACAAGTGGGAGCTGGGCTAGCATACTTCCTCCTGCTCTGCCTGTGTGTGCATTGGACCTCTACACAACACCTCCATTACAGTGCTTTCTGTTTGAATACATTGGGTGGACAGGCTAGAATGTTACCAGAACTTACAGCTGCTACCTGTCACCATGTTTTCTATGTGGATCAAATACAAAAGGTATTTGCCAAATGTTTAGGAACTGAGCAGTTGTTGTTGTTGCTTTTTTTAATATAACTCTCCTAAAGAGGAGATAATTTTATTGCTTTTATATCAAGAAAAGGGGAGGGTATATAGATGGATTAAGAACAGTGGTGAGTGATAGTAATATTAGTATATTAAACTTTCATTAGTATATGTAAGTTCTTTGGTTTCTTCTGTGTTTGATGGATCGTCTTTTCATTAAACTGTAAAAAAAAAAATTAATAATGTCCTTTTTGGGTTAGTATTAGTATAGTCTTTTAAAGCGCTTTCCGAACCAATCTTCATGCTCTGGGTTTTCTCCCTTTTACATCTCTCAAGTTGTAAGAAGGACCCTTTGCTGCTCCTCCATCTTCTGGTTCTTTATCTCCTCCTTCTGAGCTGCTGTCCTCATTGTCGTTCAGCACCATCCATACTGCGAGTTCTGCTTCTTCCTCTGAGCTGGCGTGCCTCTTCAAAAAGTCTTGGGCTTTGAAGATGGAGTCGATCTTCTCCCTCTTATCTTTAAATTTAAAGACCAGTCCTTCTGGGATCAACCACCTGTAATTAATTTGATGATTTTGCAAGAATATGGTCAGTCCTTTATATGCCTTCTGCTTCATACGAATTTCAAATGGTACATCTTTTAAAATCCTTATATTTTGCTCTCCAAGGGCGTTGATGATGTCGCTCTTAATATTTGATCTCTAGTATGTTGCTTAGTAAATTTAACAACCACTTCCGCTGGCAAATTATTTTTCTTTGTAAAGTTGGAATAGGCTCTATAAGCCAAATCCATCTCTTCGCTTATTTTTTCCGCTTCATTGCCAATCAGTGATGCCAAAGCATTCGCCAAAGTACTTCTGAGATCCTCCTTTTCTTCCTCCTTTATGCCCTGAAATCGGAGAGTTAAATTTGATTTCTCCATCTGTAACATCAGTAATTTTTTGTCTTGTACTTCTTGATGTTTCTCCATTTTATTGACCTTCTTCTTGATTTTTTGTGTATCTTCCGTTGAGACCAGACATTTCTTTGCAATCTCCTCCATCTTCTTAGACGTATCTGTCAATTGTTTCTGTTGATTACTGAGAGCACTTTCCATGTTAAACAATGTTTGATTTTCTGCATTTGATCCAGCAGAGGGCGCAGCAACTCATTTTCTTGTTGAGTGGCAGCCGGCTCCAGGAGGCAGGAACCCGACCCGGAAGTTCCTCCCAGCTTGTCTGGGAACTTCTTTTGCCCCGACATCTTTGTTTTATTGTTTACTTTTTAAAAGTTCGTGCCGTGCAATTCAGGGAAGAATCCCTCTTCTTCGCTATAAGCAATTCCCCAAAAGGTAACTTTATTTTTCCAAGTTCTTACTCCCCCCCTTCTTCTCCCCTTTAAAACAGTCCCATTCTCTTAAGAGGGGGGCTTCCACCCTCCTCCCTTGCAATTCTTCGGTGGGGGGGGAGTGTGTTTAAATCCTTTTCTACGCTTTTGATAATCAACTCACAGTTTGTAGCTGGTTATTTTCTTTTTCTATCGTTTCTTTGCTTCATCACTCCGAGTAGCCAGTGGCGTTGCTAAGTCCCATCAGGGCACAACATGGCGGGGCCTATGGGGCATGGGGAAAGCCTCAATTTTCCGACCGTCAGGTCGGTAAAGAGGCTACTCCCCGGTGCACCCCCTGGTCTGGAGCCTTTACCTAAGGCTCACTAGGGTCTCCGCTTGTGCAGAGTCCCCCCCAACCGTGTGTGGGCAAGTCGCCTCTGGGAGCGTCCCGAGAGAGCGACCACCATTTGTGACCGCCGTTTCCGGTCTTCTCAGGAACTGAGCAGTTGTGATAGGACAGTTGCTACATCCTTTGTTAGCACTGACTGTAAAATTAGGACATGGATTGCACTCAGTGAAAGTAACAAGGTAATTGAGCCCATTCACGTGACTCAGACCTCCTACATTACACAGCTACAAACTTGGGTGTGCTACTGTATGATCTACAGGAAGCCTCAGCCACCACTGAACCTCAGACTAGTTTGCCTGTATGATAAACATGTTTTCCAATGCTGGTTTTTTTGGGGGGAATCACACTTTTTGAAATGTGCACTTAGAAAAATAGCCAGCGTACTTAAACTATTAAGATATGAAGGAGCCTAATAAGTTGAACCGGGCAGACTTCCTTCTGAAGAAGAATTTCCAAGCTTCCTGAGATGCCAAAAGGTGCAGAAAAGGTGTTTGCTAACCCCACAAATGTCTCTCCCTCCCACCTCTGCCTGGAATTCTCAGAAGCCATTTTATTTATTCCCTGTTTTTCAAGGCAGTGTATCAGGGTAGACACTGCTCATGTCATGGCAGACTTTAAACAAAGGAACATGAAAAATGCCTTCAGGACTTAACTGAATCACCCAGAGTTTTCCACAGAGGGATTATGCACAAGATGCTAAGATCATTAGTTGTTCCGTATTTAGCTGTAAAATCCTATGGACTCCAGTATGCATTTGCCTGGAATAAAGGGTAAGGACCTCAAGGTTATTTCCCTGCAGTTAGTTAACATCATGTACTATCTAACATTCTGACCTACAGCAGCTGCAGCGCTGTGGCAATGAGAGATTTGAAAGAACCATTTTTTAAAAAATATATATAATAATAATAAATCCACTTCAATAGCTCCTCTTCAGGGAGCTGAAAAAATACATTTCCCCACAAACTGGGCACTGAGAACTAAGAATATTACTATGATATCCATATTTTATGAGGGCAGACATGAAAATTATGCTGCTTGTCTAGAAGCATGTTAGCCAGTTCCAGAATGAGGAAACATGCAACACCTTATGCCAGAGCATGAGAGCTTTGCCAGATTTTTGCCTCTGGCATACTTATGAAATGTGCAGATGATCTTCTGTAGCACTAAGTCATTCTTCCCACTTCATAAATTTTAAAAAAGGTCTTAATCAGAGGCCTCCCAGAAGCAGAGTTCATCTGCTGGAGAGACTTGAAAGCTCATAGGCCCAGTGTTGGTTTTCAACTGACAGTCTTAAAATGCCAAGTGGCCAGGAAGAAGAGTGCCAGTCATTGGGTCACTGGCCTCTGCAGAAGTTCAACAGATTTTCCATCTCATTCTAGCACTATCACTAAGCAAGTTACTTCCTTCAAATAGTTCCTTAACCAATTGAACCAATTACTGGTGCATATATGTGTATTAAATACAACCCTCCAAAAGTTTCATAATAATAAACAATCTGGCTTTATGTATCTTCGATACCAAATAAGGATGTCTGAAAATGCCCTCTTCCAAGGTTGTCTTGGGGGGACTTGGGTCGTGTGTCATCACTGTGAGCTTTTTCTCCTGTTTTCATTGCTGGTACTCCCATTTATTTTCTTTTACACCATGCATTTATATATTATATGTCATTTCAATATCTTGAGTACACAATTGACACAAAAATGTTGAGAAGATGTCCTGGGTTTGATTCACACAAGAGAAAGGCAACACTGACAGAGTCAACCCAGCTGGGATGAGAAACTGAATTCAAAGAGGGATTCAAATCCTAATGTTTCCAGGCAGGACTGAGCTTTGACACTCCGTACTTCAGAAATGAACTAGGAGGAAGCAGATTTAACTTGGACACTTCCTTGTCTGTTGTGATTTTTTTTTTAGGCAAATGAGCCATAATCACACTGTATCAACAACTAATGGCAAAAAGTATGTGTGTGTTTTTAACTTTTAAAAATGTACTGAGAGGCTGTCACTGTAGCATTTTTGAATATATTAACTATTCTGACTGAACAATGCTGAGCATTTGTGGTCTGTTTTGAAAAGCCTTTCCAACACCCCTTGATTGACTTGAACATGATAGCGATTAGAATGTCTGTTGATTCTCCAAATTTACTTGTTTCTTGTGGGGGTTTTATTAAGGAAAAAAGATTTTAAGCCCATTTATATTCAATATTTACCATGTGCTCAAACTAGAATTGAGGGGGATTGTGAGCTCGCATCTGTTGAGAGGCAAGAAGAGCTAACTTTTTTTTATTGCTTAGGGTGAAATGTGTGAAATTAGCAAGGAGAAGAATCCACAAAGAAAAAATGTGTGACATTGATTGTCATGTGGATTTGTATGCAGCAGTGTGGGAGAGATAACTGCAAGGATTTACTATCATTATGTTATGACGTTATTAGAATACTGAACTTGGCAGTGGCAGGGAGGGAGAGATGACTCAAAAGCAATGAAAGGCAAAAATGGGCCATATAGTTTTTCTTCACTTGATATTTGTGGGGTGTCAGATATCCTGTCCTCATAGGGTAGCTACCACTATATCTGGACCTTCCCTTTCAAGTTGCCAGCTAAAACAAGACAAAAGGCCACAATGATTCTGCCATAGCTGTCTTCCCTCCCATTCTCTCAATCTCTGCACATCTCCCTTCCCAGCTGAAAGGAGTAGACCACCTGGTGTGCTGCACATCTGGTGACAGAAGAGGGCAAATGTCAGGAACGTGGAAGGAAGGGGCACACAGAGCTAGAGAGGAGCCATGGCTGCCATTTCTCCTGCTTCAAGTGAGACATTGAAGGGGAATGTCTGCTGTAAGGGTTGACAAGCCTTGTGGTAAGGAGACCACCAGTGCCATCCTAATAGAGTTACACTTGGGGCGCTTTAGCTTGGAGAAACAATGGCTGAGGGGTTACATGATCAAGGTTTATAAGATTATGCATGGGATAGAGCAGGTAGAGAAAGAAGTACTTTTCTCCCTTTCTCACAGTACAAGAACTCGTGGGCACTCAATGAAATTGCTGAGCAGTCAGGTTAGAACAGATAAAAGGAAGTACTTCTTCACCCAAAGAGTGATTAACACATGGAATTCACTGCCATAGGAGGTGGTGGTGACTACAAGCATGGGTGGCTTTAAGAGGGAATTAAATAAACATATGGAGCAGAGGTCCATCAGTGGCTATTAGCCATTATAGGAACTCTCAATCTGGGGTGAGTGATGCACTGTATTCTTGGTGCTTGGGGGGGAACAGTGGGAGGGCTTCTAGTGTCCTGGCCCCACTGCTGGACCTCCTGATGGCACCTGGTATTTTTGGCCACTATGTGACACAGAGTATTGGCCTGATCCAACATTGGCTTCTCTTATGTTCTTATGTCCTTACCATTCTAAGGCTGTTAACCTCAGTTGGTGGTAAATAAGACTTTCTCAAAAAAGACAGGCTCACGTGCTGGGAGGGAGGCACGGAGCCTTCTGGACAGATTCAAAGATCCCATTCCATAAGAAATGGAAAAGCTCTTGCAGGAGTAACAGCAGTCTGCTCTGCCTTCCATGAGGACACAATTTAGAGGAACATATTCAGCCTTTCCAAAAGGCCAACAGTGCCATCCTAAGCAAACTTATACCCTTCTGAGGCCACTGTCTTCAACAAGAGTGTAACTCTGCTTAGGATAGCATTGTTAAAAGGCAATCTTCTACAGAGTTACTCCAGTTGAAGCCGATTGCCTTTAGGGAGCTTAGACTGGACAAACTCTACTTTGGACTGCACCATTGCAAGTTTATACATAGATTAAAACATATAAACATTAAAACACTAATAACTAATTAAAACAAAGCAAATTATATGATAAAATAGAGCAGAACATATATAATTATAATGAAAGCCCATTAACAACTCAAGTTGTATTTTTTTAAAAAATATATATATTTTATTATACAATTACAAAAAATGTAAAGAGAAAACAAATTTGGATCAACAGGATACAAAAATCAAAATAACCTCAAGTTGTATTTTACAAATTGTCTAGCCCAATCAATGACCAGTAAAAGGCCCTTTGAAAAAACAATTGCTTTACATACATTTCTAAATGCTAGTAATGATAGTGCTCTCCACACTTCTTCTTGAGCCCATTTTGTAAGTTCAACAGCAGGAATTATTCACAACCACTCTGGAGAAAAGTATACTCCCTAAATGGAAGGAGAAACATGTTGAGACTGGGGAGAGGAGCATAGCTGTTTTACAGGACACAATTTCACACAAAGGAAGTCATTCAGAAAGGTTGGACATCAGTTTGTGAAAGGCTTAAAAGATAAGAACTAGCACCTCAAATGGTGTTTCAGCATTTTACATGCCAACCAACTGCTAGTGGAATAGAAAGAGGGGCACTTACATAGTACATGCCAGGTAGATGAGTTTCTTTTTCTTTTTTTTTAATCCATTATGTTCTTGTTCCCTGGTATAGATAGTGAATTAACTCAATGCCTTGGACAAGAAAGAGAAACTGGAAGATTTCTCTCTCACTCCTGCATCATAGAATCATAGAATGTTAGAGTTGAAAGGGACCTTGCAGGTCATTTTGTCCAATCCTCTGCAGTCTGCAGGAGCATAGTCAAAAGAGAGCCCTACATACCTACAACATACCCAAAAGATGGTCATCCAGCCTCCACTTGAAAACGTCCAGGGAAGGAGCATCCACTACCTCCCGAGGCAGACTGTTCCACCGCTCAACCACTCTTACAGTTAGGAAGTTTCTCCTGATATCTAGCCGGTAACGGCTTCCTTGTGATTTCCACCTATTAGATCTAGTCTTGCAATCCGGAGCAAGAGAGAATAGATCTGCTCCATCTTTTACATGACAGCCCTTCAAATACTTGAAGACTGCAATCATGAGGTGGAGCTTTTGGGTCACGGCATGGTGAGGGGTGGTTTTCTGCTCACACGGAGCCGCTCGATTCTTTTCCCGCTTCTTTTGGAGCCTCCCAGTTGGCCAGGAGAGCTCTGCCAGATCTTCCGGAGAGAGGTCTGGAGCAGGGGGCTTCATTTTTGCCCCTCCTGCAGCTGGCAAATGTGTGGGGGGGTGTCCAATATTTGCCCCAATGCAGGAGTGGTCTATGGGAGGAGCATGGTCATCATGTTCCAGGTAGCAGCCGCCACCCATTTTTAATTGTGTGTTTGGATTGAATTTTCTAAGCGGTAACGCAGAAGATGTTCAAGAGTTGAAATTGTGAGTACATCTACTGCTAACTTTGAAAGAGGGAAGATTGGTGCAGATATTTTCCTGAAATTATCAGCCCAACAAGAAGACGGTTAGTGGCCAGAAGAGGATCGGAAGTGGCTGGAATGTTTTTCTGCTGGCGCTTGCAACCATGGAGAACTTTAATTTTTTTTGCTTTCTTTTCCCTTGGCAAGGATTTATTTGGCGAAATGGACAGGAAAAACGTTCAGCATTTTGAATAAGTATAAGAGTCTGTGTGAATTAAATTGAACTGTGTATTTAAAATGGCTCTGACAAGGCAAGAGGAGGAGGAATTGGATGAGAATACGTAAGTGGGAGACTTGTCTGTGGAATAGTTCCCGAAGATTTTAAGGGAACAGTTACAAAAGGGTATTGAAAAAGCCTGTACAGACTTCTTAGGAACAACGCATAACTCACAACAAGAAATAAAGAAAGAGAACCAAATAGAGGAATGCACTGAGTCCCAATCTATATCAATTAAAGACGAGGTTTGTGTAATATCAACAGAAAGGGCATATAGACTACAATCTCAACTCATGGAAGAGGGAAATGCAAGACAGTGCATTCAAAAAGATGTAGAGACTATAGGATGTTTCCCAGTGAAAGAAGGCCTTGAAGTACAAGTTATATCAACTAAAGTAAGAAGAAAAAAATCAACAAAGCCCTTCTACTTAAAAACTGAGACACCAAACAAAAATGTCCAAAGATTTCTCTTTATAGATCAAGAAAAATCAGAAAAAAGAGGAAAAAAGTCATAGAAGGAAATTAAAGATGAACAATAAAAGGTGGAAGATAGGATGGCAGAAAGCCAAAAGAAAGAGGATAAGAAAAATTTCCACATAATCAAAGAGAAAAGGCATGCAGACATGATACTGCAAAAAAAAATAGACTATTGATTTATAGGAGACAGATTAAATTATATAATAGTGTAGAATGCTTGTTGTTGCTGAAATATGTCTAGTTGGGAAAATCTGACCTTAAAATGCCTGTTATAATGAAATAGCCAATGGATAGAGTAAGATATGTCTAGTTGGGAAAATATGACCTTAAGGTGTTGATAAGTTATGGCTGGTGATAGTTGTGGGGTGTTTAGAATGAAATGGGTGTGGCTTTAGTTTTGGATTTTTTTTTTAAGGTGGTGGTTGGTGATAATGCGGGTTAATAGATAGAATGAGTTAGTGATAGGTTATGTTTTGTGTTGGTTGATATATGTTTAGCTAGAAAGGTTTGAGTCTCTAATGTAAAGGGATAGTTAGGGTTAATTATGCTTAGGGCAGGTAGAAAGTGGTGGTGAGTTATAATAATAATGTGAAAGCTTTGGTACTAATTGGTGAATGTTTGTGCTTAATCTATAATTTGAAGGAAGATAATACTAGTGAATATACCAAATAGTTAAGAATTAAGCAAGGGTTTGAGTAGTTATGAGAAGTTGGCCTTGGGGGAGTAAAATAGTTTTAGGAGCTCTAAATTCTAAAGGGTAATAATAGTAAAAAGGTCTGTTTCACTTTTGAAGTGTTGATTTGTTGAAAAGTGGAAAGCAAGTAGTTTGTTCTTCTCTTATTGTTTGTATTATGGCGATATGGTGCAGAACAACACTGACTGTGGATAAGTAAGTAAATAAATATATGAAGTAAAAAAATAAAAAACAAAAACAGATTAAAACAAAAACGGTATAGATTAAAATTAGTGTTGTTTTGCTACTATAGGTTTGTTTGGTAGAAGAGTGTCCTCAAAAGGGGAATACTTTAAATACTTTGGTATAGGAGTTAGTAGATATTATGAAGTAAGATTCTTAGATTGAAGGTCTTATGATACAAAATTTGAATCCAATTTCATGTATGTGTTGATGTTTAAATGTGTGTCTATGTGGTTGTCTTGTTATGTTAAAAACTCAATAAATATAATTTAAAAAAAGACTGCAATCATGTCCCCTCTAAGTCTTCTCTTTTCCAGGCTAAACATGCCCAACTCTTTCAGTCTTTCCTCATAAGACTTGGATTCTAACACTCTCACCATCGTGGTTGCCCTCTTCCAGACACGCTCAAACTTGTCAACATCCTTCCTAAAGTGTGGCACCCAAAACTGGGCACAGTACTCCAGGTGAGGACTGACCATAGCAGAATAGAGCAGAACTACCACCTCCCATGATCTGGACACAATGCTTCTGTTAATGCATCCTAAAATCGCGTTAGCTTTCTTCACAGCCACATCACATTGCAGGCTCATGTTGAGCTTGTGATCAACCAGAACACCTAGATCCCTTTCACATGTGCTGCTATCAAGCCAAGTCCCTCCCATTCTATATCTGTGCCTTTGATTTTTTTGTGCCCAGGTGTAGGACTTTGCACTTATCTCAATTGAATTTCATTTTATTTGCCTCAGCCCACTGTTCCAGCCTATCTAGATCATTCTGAATCCTGACTCTGTCTTCTTCAGAATTAGCAATCCCACCCAGTTTTGTGTCATCTGCAAATTTGATAAGCATCCCCTCTATGTCTTCCTCCAGGTCATTTATATTTATATTCCTCCAGGTCAGTGACAACTGGTGTAATATGTATTATGGATAAACAGAATTATGCAGCCTCATTGCTGTTGTGATTATACATCAGAGTCCAACTTCATAATACAAGTATAGAAAATCTGGTAGAAAAATGCGTCAACATTCATCAGATTCATTCAATGAAGCTATAAATATTTACTGCAATTCTACCAGGAGAACAGTTGGCCATATTGTCAAAGAATTTCACTGAAGTTACTGTAAATAAATATATAAGTATATGTGGGGGGAGCTTAGATTTTTCTTAGGGAAAGGCTATAATTTTTTCATCAGGTTTTTACAAGAACAAGACCATTTGGAAAGAAGTTTTCAGAAACAAAAGCAAGAAGCTATGATGGAATGGGGGGGAATTCAGAACAAAAGATTTGTTTTAAGATGTGATAAACAATGATAACCATGCAAATGTTTACTTCAGAGGGTTAAAAAGTCCTTAATTATGACTACTGAGCAAAAAAAGGCTTCTGTGTACCACTTCACACTCAACAAAATCATTAAACAAAAAGAGTTTCTGTGCAAAAATCAAGAATCCAATCTCCCATGTACCTTGGTGTTTGTAATAATGTGTATATGTTTTACTAAAATAAAAAAGAGCAAAAGAAGCTGAAGATGCAATTGGAAAGCAAGCTGTTTATTAGTAAGATGACACAACTTATGCATATTGCATGCTGCTTTGCCAGAGGATCTGAAGGTATAATACTCTCCAAAGCTTTCCCTAGAACAGCTGAAGTATGCTTTCCCCACTGCATCATCGACTTCATTAGCTCTCCTTTGTTGTGGTGACTGTTTTTTTCTAAACATGCACACAGTGAATCACATGTATGCAACCATCACATAACAAGCTATTCTTCAGTGGCTTGCTTTTCCTTGTTTTCATTTTCATAGTGGCAACAACCCTCATCTTGAAGGGAACTTTCTGCCGCTAACATTCTTTTTAGTATTTTTATTTGTATAGCACCATCAATGCATATGGCATTTTGAAGAACAACAAAGCAACAGTTAGTTCCCTGTCCCAAAGAACGTACAATATAAATGCCTTTGTGGGAGGGGACCACAAGGATAGGGAAGGCAGAGGCGAGCATTAACAGGTGGCAGACAAGAACAAATACATTTGGTTTCTGTTATGGATAAGAACAGTAGGTTAAGATAAAACTGATAGAAGAAAAGAAGACAAAATGAATAGCATGAAGGCTGAAGTGGTTTCTGTGGAGCAGACACAGGCCTATCATGAAGTCTTTGAACACCACCACCAGTTTTCTATCTTAGCAATTCCCTCAGGGAAAATACCTTACACAAAGGTTTGAATAACAGCCTACCACACAGTCCATTCAGATCATAACAGCAGGAGGAAAGCCTAATTGTAGGCATGCTTGGCTAATGCAGCTGGAAATCAGGAGAAGACAGACTTGTCTCATGACTTACATATGGTGAACTAGATTCAGGTGGGTAGTCATGTTGGTCTGAAGCAGCAGAATGAAGTCTGAGACCAGTAGCACCTTTAAGACCAACAAAGTTTTATTCTGGGTATAAGCTTTTGTGTGCATGCACACTTCTTCAGAAGTTGGTTGAAGAAAAGTATGTGCACACAAAAGTTTATATCCAGAATAAAACTTTGCTCATCTTAAAGGTGCCACTGGACTCAAACTTCATATGCTGAACTAGTTGTTAAAAACAGATCCTGAATTTTAACAGTATGCTGAGAAGACAGGGCAGAAAGTGGTTTGCAGGTGGACAAAGAACAGGGGTATTAAGAACTCTAAAATCTACAGAACAGAGAAAAAATGACTTTGGAATTCTTCACTTCTATGTGCTCCAACTAGCTTAGTTTTTTTCATTTTATTTAAAACATTTATTAGCCATCTTCCTCTCTTGTGGAACTCAAGGTGGTTTACAGTGTTAATAAAATATTATTAAAAAACAATAAAAAGAGCTGATATAAAACCCACAAAAGTCACAGTTTAAAATTCCAATTAGGACTGCCTATAATAAAAGCTAAATAAATCAAAATGCAGTCCTAAATAAAAATGTCTTCAGCTGCCTCCTGAAGATAGCCAAACAAGCATCTTTAATTGATGGGACAGTCAGGAAGGCTTCTTCTTAATTCCCAGGCAGAAATGTATAGGAGAAGACAGTCCTTCAGATACCCTGGTCCCAAGCCATGTAAGGCCAGGTTGCTTGGCTTTGTATCTTTTCACAGAAGCATCAGCAATTGCCATGGTGGAAGATGTCACAGGCCATGGAGAAAAATCCAACAATAAGTTTTGTACATTTTCATGAGCTATCTGAAGCTATTTTATTATTTATTGTTTAGTCTTTATATGGAAATTGTCATAAGACCACTGTTGGGAGGCAAGGTAAATGTTTTAAAAATCAATCTATATTTGGTTTTTCTATAATAATATGGTTGTGATCACTGGAGAAAAATAAAAATAACTACCAGCCTCTGTGCTGGTATGCCACTTCCAGTACAACCTGGAACTGATCATTGTTAGCTTTATGGATTCACCGTACAGCTTCTGGCAATTCTTAGAGCTTCCCATTGTTGCTTCTAAGTTGCACCCCAAAGTGACACAGTGGTGCTGGTGACATCACCATTGCCACATGCTCTCACATGTCCCTGCTGCAGGTTGCCAGGACTGACCTGGCAAACCGTCTAATCAGTCTTTAAGATACTGCAAGATTCCAGTATGTCTTCCCCTTTGGTATTTGCTCTGGGAGCAAATGTTTGCAGTGAGTCTATTCTCTGTGACTGTGGGACTGGAAAACTGAGGTCCCGTTCAGAAGTAGCATTCGTGATACGCACAAATGACGGGTGGATTTTCTGGGAGCGATCACATGGGAATATCTGGCAAGTGTCCTGCACCTGTTGCCAACCCATTTCTCACCACTGAAGAAGCAGAGTTAAAAAATACCTGGGAAAGGGCAGTAGCAAACAGGTTTGCAACGGGCCGCATACGGACTTCCCTGTGTGATCACTCTGGCGTGCTCCCATTGCGTCACTGATTCCTCGTTGGAGCATATCCAGAAACACGTGGTGAAGGAAAAAATCTGATTCACCTGCCGCTGCATCTGATCACGCAGTGGCGGGTCAAATTAATATGGTGCAAATAGCCTCGCTTCCCCCACACACACATTATCTGGCACGTGTGATTGCAGCCTGAGTTAGAAAAGAGTGTGTGTAATCATTTTTATATTTTTACATTATTTTGATGGTGTTTTAACTTTCTATTATGGTACTGTATTTCTTCTGCCCCTTGACACTTTGATTGTCACCTTTAGGCTTGGGGTGGGGGGAGCACCAAGAGATAAATATTTTACTAAATAGATAAGGTTAGTGGGTCCTGACTTCTGGACAATGAACTAGACTAGACAACTTTGTCATCCCTTCCAAGTCTGCTTTTATTATTCATTGTTCTTTAAATCCTGCTTCGCCTGTCTTCCCAATAGCAATACGGGAAATCTTTGAGCATAATTTCTTTATGTCGGGTTCCAGCATGAAAGTGTCCCTTGAGTAATTTATTTTAAAATGTCTGGGATAGGACTGGCAGAAGGGCAAGAAGGGCAGCTCTACTAACTTTCTCCCATTCTAGGTTCACTTGAGGTAAACGGTGGTAACTTGAACAGACTTTTATGAGCAATGGAATATCTGGAAAATCATTTTGGAAAACTGGATGGAGTTGCTGGTTTAAACAAATCAATAATTTTGGTCAGCAGTTGTGAAAGTTATAGCAACACACCACAGGAACCATTTTAAGTCACTGGGGAAAGTATTCCTGTCCTCCAGCCTGTTGAATGTTCTTTAACAGCCAAATATTTCACTTTGCTTAAATGTGAATTAAAGCAGGATTCCTAAAACCCAGGGATGCCTTTCTGAAACTGGCTTAACTATCTTTTAAGGTACTTTCCTACTAACAGTGTGGAAAGTGTTGGACAGCACTGAAAAAGAACGCTTCAGAGTTCCAACTACATTTCCAAGAATGTGATTAAACTGAAGGAAAATTGTAAAACCTAGTTCCAATAATCCAGGGAAGGGTTTGTCTTTTTTAACATATCAGCATCATTACCTTGGTTGTGGAACTGCTAAAAATTCTGGGAGGCAAAACCAGAATAGAACTGAAAATTTAATCTAGCTAGTACATTTTTTTAATCCCACCCTTCCTCTAAAGAGCTAGGGGTGGCATGGTTCTCTTTTCCTACATTTTACCTTCACAACAGCCCAGTGGGGTAGATTAGGCTGAAAGAGAGAAAATATCTGGTCCAAGACCACTCAGATAGCTTCATAGCTGAGATATGAATGTGGGTTTTATCATTCCTAGCTTGATATTTTAATCATTCTACCCCATTCTGTGTGGAACATTTTCAGTTCAACATCTGTGGCACAAAAAGTTTTTATGAAACCATACTCTCCTACTACCACTCACAGTTTTTTGCCACTTGGTCACAAGGTTCATCCAAGAGCTATACATGGGGAAATAATAATTTTCTTCTCTTCTCTTTTTTACAAACAGGATGTGAGTAATGCTTTCAGCCCCCAGTCTTGCACCTTGTAGGTAAAAAAAAGTATGGTGGTATCCAGGGGTGTGATTATGCAGGTAGGTGAGCAAGGCAAATACATTGCCCCATTTGTGATCTCTCCAGCCCTGCAAACAGAAGTGTGTGTGTGTGTGTGTGTGTGTGTGTGTGTGTGTGTGTGTGTGTGTGAGAGAGAGAGAGAGAGAGAGAGAGAGAGAGAGAGAGCGCACATTTCAGCTCACCGCCAAAACTAACTTTCAATCCAGCAAACACTTTGGGCAAACATTATTCTATGATATTTAAGAGCACAAAGTACTTACCTTACCCTGTAAAACTGAAAATAGCTCATCAATATTGCAGCCTGAAACAACAACTTCTTGTAGACCTCCTGAGGAGTACCAGTCCATACGTCTTGATGGAAAGTTGGTACCTTTAAAAGAAAAAAGACCAAAAAGAAAAAAAATACAAATAAGAAAATATTTTCTCACATGGAATGTATATAGGATTCAGTAAGACATCCATTAAGTAGATTTTGAAATGTTAAGTTCAAAAGATGTGTTTACTTTTAGCCTTAAAGCTACATTTTATGTCAAGATGTCACATATTAAAGTACCCAATGGACACATGTTGAACTGTACATGTGTACAGTGGTATGTACACATAGATTCAAGTTACACAATTGTTTCATTGTAAAACTGAGGTGTACAGACCATATAGGTCATAGGGTCATCATAGTCATAGGGTCCAGTCATAGGTTTCACTTATGTAGGACATTTATTTATTAGGTACACCAAGGGATGTGTCCAGCTGGCAGGATCTTGAACACACACACACACACACACACACACACATGGCTAGTATTGCTCCAATGTTGCATATGCACAGAAATCTTCCACCTGTCAGATGCACTTTTCAAATATGCATCCAGATGTTCTACACTGATGATAATGATCTGTGCTGCTACAGTTTAGCTGCATTTTTGCATATCACTCTTCTGATTGGAATTGGTTAATAGTCTTGAGGTTTGGGCACATCTCAGTAAAGTCATTTTCCCATAGATAAGCTGCAATGGAAGGCAAAAAATACATACTAATTTTATCTTACGTAATTCTTATTAAACTTCCAACATTATAGCACTGCAAAGGTAGAAGGACATTTCCTGCAGCTTCTTGGAATGGCTTAACTTATTATCTCATTTTGCTCAGTAAAGTTGGTAACACTATAGATAGGGTTTATAGGGACAGCAAATTGGCATGTCACTGGAGGACTTAACCTTTTTCTGTGTCCCCTAGTTTACTTTGTTTGGGCGTCCAGATCATGGAACTCACCAGTCACCCACCAAAGATATGGCCCACACAGAAGGCAAGACATTGAACCGAAGAGAGAAAAGTGACTAGCAGACTCCTATGACTATGGCATGTCCTTATTTATTGTCACTGGCCCAGTAAGTTCATGAATGCCTAGACAGTTTATCCTCTCAGTTACTGTAATGCTGTAGTTACTGTAGTACTGTAGTTACTGTAGAGAAAGGCTAGTAGAAAGGCTTTGCACAAGGAAGCTGTCAGCCACCTCTATGGAAAAAATGCTGTTGGTCACCCCAGTACTCACAAGTCTTTCTCCATACACTTATGTACCTGCTTACATAACTATATGGAGGAATGTGACAGTGAGAACCAGACCTTAAATTATGTCTATTTATAGAACTTTGATACAATCAGAATGTTCTCTAATGTACTACTTAGAAGTGCAAGACACAAGCAATGACAAGAACAGTGCTATCTTGGCAAGTTTTCATTCACCTGTTAGGATCTTAATTCACTGTCAGCAGGCAAATATTTTATTTAACATTCATATTACCAAGAACCATAAATAAAAAAGAGGCTGAAATAGCCTTTTGTGGCTGACAGTGGCTAGAAAATTAAGTTAAAGCTTTTTATCTTCCATGAACTCATATCCATTATGCGTAGCTATCATATATCAGTAAACAATGCATGAGCTATCATTGCGGCCTGAATTAAGGACAAGTGACTTGAACTAAAATATCAGACAGTCAACAAAAACACTGTCAAAGGATGCAGCAGGGAGGAACTCAGTTCTCCCAATACTGAATATTCCAGTTACACAGTGCTACAGGACAATTGTTCATAATCTTAGCATGCAGCTGGTTTATAGAATGTTTGTCCAAATTGACAAATTTATTACTTCCACAAAGCTGGGAGGGTGTGTTGAACATCACGTTGCCATGGGGCCTTTGATGAACACACATGATGCATCCACTCACCCAGCCTCAACAGATCCCTCTGGAGCACCTCACAGTCCTCCCTGGTTCTCACTGCCCTGAACAACTTAGTGTCATCCACAAATTTAGCCACTTCACTGCTTATTCCCAACTCCAAATTATTAATGATCAAGTTAAAAAGCACCGAGCCTAGTACCAAGCCCTGCGGTACCCCACTGCTTACTACCTTCCACTGTGAAAACTGCCCATTTATACTCACTTTCTGTTTCCTTTTAATTAACCAGTTTTCAATCCATAAGAGGACTTATCCTCATATCCCATGACTACCGGGTTTACTTAGGAGCCTTTGATGAGGAACTTTGTCAAAAGCTTTCTGGAAGTCTAGGTAAACAACGTCTACTGGGTGACCCTTCTCCACATGTTTGATCACCCCCTCAAAGAGTGAGACAAGATCTTCTTTTACAGAATCCATAAAATCATAGAGTTGGAAGGTACCTCCAGAGCCATCTAGTCCAACCCCCTACACAATGCAGGAAATTCACAAATATTCTATGCTGACTCTTCAATAGCTTTTATTCATCAATGTGCCTACTAATTCTACCTTTAATAACAGATCCCACCAGCTTACCTGGTATTAACATTAGACTGTTGTTGTTGTTCAGTCGCACAGTCGAGTCCAACTCTTCGCGACCCCATGGACCAGACTACGCCAGGCCCTCCTGTCTTCCGCTGTCCGCTGAAGTTTGCTCAATTTCATGTTCGTTGCATCGATGACACTGTCTAACCATCTCATCCTTTGCCGTCCCCTTCTTCTTTGACCTTCAATCTTTCCCAGCATCAGGGTCTTCTCCAGTGAATGCTCCCTTCTCATTTGGTGGCCAAAGTATTTGAGCTTCAGCTTCAGAATCTGGCCTTCCAAGGAACAATCAGGGTTGATTTCTTTTAGGATTGACTGATTTGATCTCCTTGCAGTCCAAGGGACTCTCAAGAGTCTTCTCCAGCACCATAGTTCAAAATAATCTATTCTTCGGCGCTCAGCCTTCCTTATAGTCCAACTCTCGCAGCCATACATTACTACGGGGAATACCATTGCTTTGACCATGCGGACTTTTGTTGGCAAGGTGATGTCTCTGCTTTTTATCATACTGTTTAGGTTTGCCATCGCTTTCCTCCCAAGGAGCAGGCGTCTTTTAATTTCATGGCTGCAGTCACCATCTGCAGTGATCTGGGATCCTAGGAACATGAAGTCTGTCACTACTTCTACGACTTCCCCTTCTATTTGCCAAGGAGTGATGGGCCCAGATGCCATGATCTTAGTTTTTTTGATGTTGAGCTTCAAGCCCACTTTTGCGCTCTCCTCTTTCACCCTAAAGAGGCTCTTTAGGTCCTCTTCACTTTCTGCCATCAGAGTGGTATCGTCTGCATATCTGAGGTTATTGATCTTTTCCCCAGCAATCTTAACTCCAGCTTGTGATTAGACTGACCAACCTGTAATTTCCTGGACCTCCTCTGGAACCTTTTTTTAAGATGGGGGTTACATTAGCTACTTTCCAGTCCTCAGGAATGGAGGCAGATTTTAATGACAGATTGCATTTGAGTTCACATTTGAGTTTTTTTAGAACTCTTGGATGTATGCTATCTGGGCCTGGAGATCTGTCAGTTTTTAATTTGTCCATCCGTCATAGAACCTCCTCTCTCATCACCTCAATCTGACTGAGGTCTTTTAACACCCCTCCCCAAAATGGAAGTTCTGGAGTGGGCAAGCACCTCCCATCTTCGACAGTGATGACAGAGGCAAAAAATTCATTCAGTTTCTCTGCCATTTCCCTATCATCCTTTAGTAATCCTTATTTTTAGCTCTTTGCTAAAAAGAAAGTGCAGAACAGAACATTGGGGTGGAATTTGCTATATAGGTTCTTACAGTTTCCTTGCAAGGGTAGCTACCCTAGTTCCCTCTTTTATGAGCCTTAAAGCACAATATTGTATTTTTCTATTTTATTGGATTTGTATCCACCCTCCCTGAATAGCAGGCTCAGGGTAGTTTCCATCAAATATAATATACAAACAATTAAAAACAATTGAAATACAAAAAAATCCTATATTCTAATCAGAGCCTTGCAGATGAGGTCTACTTCAGATTTGGGTTTCCAGATGGTAATACAGATCTGACCTGCTGAAGGGGAGGCCTGATAGAGGGAAGGGATGCCCACCACCTCAACTAAAAGCCTAGCAGAAAAGCTCTGTCTTGCAGGATCTGGAGAACATAAAAGGTCCTGCAGGGCCCTGATCTTAAATGGGAGCTCATTCCACCTGGCAAGACGGACATCTCTGTGGCTGGGGATCACCAGGAGATGCCAAGTCACAAATTGTAAAGACAGGCCCATTGCTGTGGTGGAGTATTTTGGGGCCTGGCCTCCCAACTTCCTGCCAAGGCCCCACAACTTCCTCACCTGCCAGCAGCACTGGCAGACTGTAGGTCCCAGCAGCGTCAGGCAGCCACAGAAAAAGTGGCAGGAGGCAAGCCAGGTGGACGGGATCTAAACAAAATGCTACATAATCCTTGAAACTGAGATATTTGTATGCTACAGCTGCAGTCGGTGTCTTCTTGGCAAAAGTTTCCAATGGGGAAACCCAGCCAGCCGCACTTAAGGCAGGCAAGCAGGCAGCCACCCAGCAGTCAGACTCAGCAGTCAGCCACCCAGAGAATCTCAAGGAAAGTGAACTGTCTTGGGAGGTGCTTGTTTGCCATGAGAACAAGTGGCACACTCCAGAACAAGTGGCACTGTGGCAGTGCAAGCATGCCACAGTGCCACACAGAAACCCCAAAAGACCAAAAGGAGCAACATTTATACATGTATACATTGATGGTGCAACTTCATTAGACCACTCACACCTCAAAAAGAATCTTTATAGCACTGGGGAAAATGCTGAAAAGGGCAACTGCCGATGAAAGGAAGTACTTCTTCACCCAAACAGTGATTAACACATGGAATTCACTGCTACAGGAGGTGGTGGTGGTGGTGGCTGGCATGAACAGCTTCCAGATGGAATTTGACAAACGTATGGAGGCTGGAGCAGACAGGAAAAAAACAAACCAACCCCCCCACACCAAGCAACAACAACCAGCAGGACTTTTTAAAGTTGTAAACCTGTAAGAACCAAAAAACCTTTCATCCGTTCTAAGTTCTAACCTGACTGCTCAGCAATTTCATTGAGTGTCCACAAGTTCTTGTCTTGTGAGAAAGGGTGAAAAGTACTTCTTTCTCTCCCTGCTCTGTCCTATGCATAGTCTTGTAAACCTCTTATCATGTCACCCCTCAGTCATTGTTTCTCAAAGCTAAGATCCCCAAACGTGATAACCTTTCTTCATAGGGAAAGTGTCCTCTTATTATTGCAGTAGCCCTTTTCTGCAATATCACCAATGCAAAGATGTCACTTCTGGAAGTCAAACGGGGGCATCTGTTTGGGGATGGGGTTTCCCCCACTGGCCAGGGGACTGGCAGGCCTGGTTGGTAATGGTTTTAGTTACATGTTTGAGTGGGGGATTTATTTTAATGGTTTTAAAATGTGGTTTTATCATGTATGTTTTAATTTGTTAGCTGCCTTGGTAGCCCTTATGAAGGCAGAAATATGAGTAAAATACAATTCAAATTTTTAAAAAAGGTTAGTCTGAGAGTATGTGACTGGAGCAATGTCACCCAGCAAGCTCCCATGGCAGAGTGGAGATTCAAACCTGGATCCCCAGAATCCTAGTCTAACAATTTAACCACAATACCTCACAGGCTGTCCAAGTTCGAAAAGGCTACAGTGTAACAGGAAGTTTGGCCTGATACTCCCAATCAAGGTGATTAAAAAAGGTAAGAGAATAATTTTCCCCTTTCTTTGTGCTTGCATTTGGCTAGGAATTATAACCCACATCAGTGATTACGAGGAGAGATTAGGCAGAGTAATTCCAAATTATTTTAAATTATTATGATAAAAAAAGAAAGGTATATTGCAAAAGTATTTGTGTTTGTGCATGTGTACTTTCATACACACAGGGAAAGTTCCAGAACCATTTCTCTCTGCAACTGTTTTTTTCATCAGTGTAGGGAAAGCACATGGAGAAATACACTGTTAGTATGCTTTGTGTATTATTTATAAAGGCCTCAAAGGAGCTCGGTGAAAGTACAGAAAATTTCCAACACTGAATCTATACAGTTTTCCACAGATGCCACACAATTTAAACAGAATTGTTTCTTTGAAAGCCATTATCGACATAAATGAGACTTCCCCATTATCTTCAGCTCACTGAAACAATAGATGACAGTAGCTCCTTATGAGGCACCACGTATGAGAATCAGAACTGGAGGAAGTTAAACAGTGGAGCTTTTAGTTTCCAAAAGAAAAGCCAATAAAACCAATGCAAAAAAGGGCACACAGCAGTTCTTTTACATTATTACACGTGTGCCCTCCACTTCTGTTTCTTTGAACAGTGGCATGGAATCCATGTATGCGGCATGTTAGTGGGATTTAACATATGAATGGTGTGAAAATTGTGTAAAAGAAACCAAGTGGGCAGAAAAAAGAAGGGTAATTTTATCATATGTGGTGGACTTGTGATAAGGCAGCAAGATATTGGACTGAGATCCACAATGAGATACAAAAAATTTTGAAATGTACTTTTAAGAAAGACCCACAGATGTTACTGTTATGTCTTCAAATGGAAGAAATAAATGTAACCAAGAGAACATTGCTATGGTACTTGGTGACAACAGCCAGAATGACTTTTGCACAATTCTGGAAGCAAGAAAAAATACCGGAAACATGGGAATGGATTAAGAAGATGCTGTTTATGGCAGAAATGGACAAGCTAACAAGAAAATTAAACAATGAGGAAGATGAAAACTTTTTTGTAGAATGGAAAGACTTTCAAGAATATTTGTTGAAAAGTTGGGAGGTTAAACATGGTTTGATCTGTTTTGATAGTTATTAAGGGGAAACTTTAAAGTGATTAGACTCTTAAATTGTTACCATTAGTAAAGAAAGTAAAATTAGTAGTTAATGTAACTGAATGAGAGAGATATTAACGGGGTTGGAGCATTGCGGGAAGCCTTGTTTGGGGAGGGGAGGGAAAAAAACAGAAGGGATATGTATTTACTTGTTTAAGTTGTATGAGCATGTGGAAAATATCCAATAAAAATTGTATTAAAAAAAAAAAAAGAAACCAAGTGGGCAAAATGAAGAGAAGGGATTGGATTCATACTCTGCCCTTCACTACCCGAAGGTGTCTCAGAGCAGCTTACAAACTCCTCTCCTTCCCCTCCCCACAACAGACACCCATGAGGTAGGTGGGGCTGAGAGAGCTCTCTCTAGAACTGCCCTTGAGAGAACAGCTCTGAAACAATTTATGACTGACCCAAGGTCACACCAGCAGCTGCATGTGGAAGAATGAGGAATCAAACCTTGTTGTCCAGATTAGAGTCCACTACTCTTAACCACTACACCAGACTGGCTCACAATGACAACATCCAAAAAGAAGAAAACAATACCCTTGCAAATCTAAGTGGGACCCAAGGGCTGGAGGAGGAATCCCATCTTCTTCTTCTTCTCCCCCCCAAAACAAAAGAAACTTAAACTTCCCTACAACTGTTTTCTGAAATCCTGTCCTATTATCCTCTCTCTGCATCTTTTTCTTCAACAGGAATCTATTCCTTTTGTGTTCTGCAGTGATTAATTTCTAAGAAGGAAAATGCTATGAAATATACCGGGTTCAGATGCATCGAGTGATTAGCTCATGTTTATTAAATGGTTCAGCTCAAAACTAAGACAAACTAGCAGGGTCAGAGCCCTGCTTATATTCATGAAACACAAAACACCCAACACACACCCCACATCCCACAATAGGCTATTTACAGAGTATTGTTTTACCAATTGGCTATTACTAGGATCTGGATCTATCTATTGGTTCATTCTAGGATCCAAGGCTTCTATTGTTATGCACTCCAAGCTACGCTATTTCGCATGTACGCTTGTGAGCCCTTTTGCAAGTGTTGCTCCTTCATGATACATAACATGCTAGGAGATTGCTTAGAAGCCAGAGTCTGCAAAAGAAGCCCAGGACTCCAACTGGACACATAACATGTAAGGGAAATGTATTTTGCACATGTTCAGATACACGTGTGTGTGCATGTATGGCACTTTGCATGTCTCTGGGCCAAGTCCTGGCTCTGTACCTGAAGGATGCCACACAATCATGCCAAGGACTGTTTCTGATTTAAGCCCCAGGGTAGTACAGCGTATATAGTTGCTGAACAATTGCAAGAACAAGAAGTACTGGGATCCAACATCAGGTTACTTGCTGACCATTGCAGCTGTGCAGTACTACTGGGAGTCAAGTTCCTTGCAATAAATTAGTGAATCCCCACCCTCCCAAAGCCCTGACTTAGCTCACATTCCAAACAGCTTCTGTTGGGGAGATCTTTCTATCTTTCATCCTGATTTCATTCCTATTGCCAAGGGAAGGACTGACTTTAAATGGTTTGCTTTGGCTTGAGAGAGGTTAGTTCAGCCAGATCTTCAGTCAGAAATGGTGTATGTTGATGACTCAAGCATTCACATCATATATATACATACATATATATATATATATATATATATATATATATATATATATATATATATACACACACTACTCTAATGGCAGAAAGTGAAGAGGACCTAAAGAGCCTCTTGCTCAGAATAAAAGAGGAGAGTGCAAAGGTTGGCTTGAAACTCAACATTAAAAAAAACTAAGATCATGGCATCCGGCCCATCACTCCTTGGCACATAGAAGGAGAAGTCGTGGAAGCAGTGACAGACTTCACGTTCCTGGGAATCAAGATCACTGCAGATGGCGATTGCAGCCACGAAATTAAAAGACGCCCACTCCTTGGGAGGAAAGCAATGGCAAACCTAGACAGTATAATAAAAAGTAGAGACATCACCTTGCCAACAAAAGTCCGTATGGTCAAAGCAATGGTATTCCCAGTAGTACTGTATGGCTGCGAGAGTTGGACTATAAGGAAGGCCGAGTACCGAATAATAGTTTCAATTATGGTGCTGGAGAAGACTCTTGAGAGTCCCTTGGACAGCAAGGAGATCAAATCAGTAAATCCTTAAAGAAATCAACCCTGACTGTTCCCTGGAAGGCCAGATACTGAAGCTGAAGCTCAAATACTTTGGCCACCAAATGAGAAGGGAGTGCTCACTGGAGAAGACCCTGATGATGGGAAAGATTGAAGGTCAAAGAAGAAGGGGACAGCAAAGGATGAGATGGTTTGACAGTGTTATTGAGGCAATGAACATGAAATTAAGCAAACTCCAGAGCACTATAGAAGACAGGAGGGCCTGGTGTAATGTGGTCCATGGGGTCGCGAAGAGTCAGACTCGACTGTGCAACTGAGCAATAACAGATACACACATACACACACATATATTTTTTAAAAAAATTCAATGATATTTTCTTATTTTGCAGCAGGCTAATCTCTTCTTTGCTGCTGATGAGTTGAATGTTTTGTATACCATATCTAGTAAGCCTTTCATTTTAAGTCCTAACATTGACAACCAATCATTGTACCACCAGGTAGCTGCCACAAGTATCATAGACTCGGGGAACACCTGCTTCTTTACAGTTGAGGCTGCATAGTTCCATACAATATAAATTTCTATCATTTTTAAAAATTCATTTGCTCACTTGGTGAGAATCTGTGGGCTGCCTCCTATGATTTTTTTTTTAATGTTCATATGGTCTTTATTTTGCAGAGATCTATGACTATTTCCTCGTGGATTCTGGGAAACTGTCCTTTCTCAACCTGATGGTTTCCCAACAGCCCAGAATGACCTGGTGATATTTCCATCACTGGGGGAAAATTACAAAAAGATTTTTCTCCTGATTGGTAGGAAGCTACCTCCATCTTTTGGAATGAAATAACCATCAGAGTTTGGGAGGTGATACTTTCCAGCTACAGGGAACAAAAATTTTTAAGCTGTTTGCAGTTTTGAATTTGGACAGACAGAAGTATCCTTGGGATACAGTTTCACTCTTTGGGAACCTGACACAGGGTTAGAATTTGTGCTGTCTGGTGAAGAAATCTATTTGCTTGCCTTCACTGTGTTCTGTTTTTGTATCTTATATATATAGCAGGCTTACTAATTTATTCACAATTCCAGGCTTTCCCATTGGCTCTTGAAGAATACCGCATCACCCATTGGCAGATAAACTGCCACTCAAGAGTAATCAGTTGGCATTGGATGGGTCTGCTCTTCTCTCCCTCCCACTGCAGCCTAGGCCACTTTTCTCTGATTGGGCCAGCATTTCAAGGTCATTTGCATATGGAAGCTGATTGGAGCTCACTCCATTCTGCACCTCAAACTCCCCCCCCCAAGACAGCTGGAACTGTCAGTTGCATATGCAACCTGGTGTATCCTGAGGTAAAATATGTCCTCACCCACAACACATCACTTCCCCTTCAAAAGAAACAAACCCAGTAACACAACCATGCCACACCACAAAAAAGACAGATCACACCACAAGCAGAATGCCACAAGGCAAAAAATGATAGGAAAAGGTGCCAGCAGTCACCCTATTACTGCCATTGATATGTACCTGATAGTGCTTCAGAAGATGGTGTGCAGGTCCCAGGTTCATATTATAAAAGCTTCCTGGGGGATTATGGACCATTCACAGACTTTCAACCTAACATACTTCACAGGGTTGTTGTGAGAATCATACAGATCATACGGGGGAGAGGAGAATGATGTCAGCTGCTTTGGTTCCCATTGCAGGGAAAGACTGCCCTTTCCCTAGGTAGAGGCTGTCTACCTGAAGACAGACAGCAGATAAAGGTAGGCTGATGGTTGCGTGGAAAGGACATAGGGTTGCCAACTCCAGGTGGGAAACTTCCAGGATATTTTAGGGATGAAGCCTGCTGAGTGTGGGGTCTGTGGAGGAGGAAGAGGGGGACCTCAGACAGATGCAATGCCATAGACCCCACCCCTCCAAACAAGCCCTAGAAAACCATTGTTGCCAATCTCCAGGTGGAGAGCTCTTAAGCTCTGGTGCTAATTCTGGCAGGGGATAATGTGTTCTGGCAGGGGATAATGTGAGTTTAGAAAATGAATATGGACAGAGTAGTGTTATAGAAAATTGTTTGGTGCATTTACCATGGGACACCCACCCAGAGCCTCTGGCATTTTCTCACTCTGCTGGCATCAAAACCAATTTAAGGCAAAATAGATATATGGAGACTTTTCCATCCTCCTTTGCATCTTTGTTGGCAACCCTAGGCCTTCCAGGACCCTCAGGGTGACTTCATGCCTCCTGATTGGCATTACTTCACTAGTCCTGGCTGCTTGCTCCTGTTCAGCAGGAGTCTATGGAAGCTGCTTGGGTGATTTTGGACCAGCTACAGACTTGCTACCTAACCTACCTTGTAGGGTTGCTGGACAGATCACAAAGTGGGAGAGGAGAATGAAGTAAGCTGCTTTGCTCCCCACTAACGAGAAAGACAGAACTTTGCTCAAGAAGAGGCTGCTGAGAAGGGAAGAGATAAAGTTGCCAACTTTAGGTACAGAAATTCCTGGAGATTTCAGGTGTGGAGCCTGGAGAGGGTGGGTTTGAGGAAGGGTGGGACCTCAGACAGGTACACTGCCAGATTGTAGCAGGAACTCCTTTGCATATTAGGTGACACTCCCCTAATGTAGCCAATCCTCCAAGAGTTTACCATAGCCCCTGTAAGAAGAGCTCTGTAAGTTCTTGGAGGATTGGCTACATTAGGGGCGTGTCGCCTAATATGCAGAGGAGTTCCTGCTACAAAAAGAGCCCTTGGCCCCAGCAGGGAAGACTACTACCCCATTCTGACGAAATCTTCACCAGAATTGTTGTCTACAAAGAGGTTCTTCAGTCATCATGATATTTTCTAATGTGATTTCACTGTTTCTCTGTAGATCAGCCTACAGGGACTAAGGCTCTTCTGTGTTACAACTCTTCACCAAAACATGCTACTTTGTGCACAATGACAACTGTCCTTCTAATTGTGGCCAGTATGTTCTGAATGCATGTACACTATCCAGTCACTACTCATTGCTTAGACATACCTTTACTGCCTCTACTCCTAGCCCACAACAAACACCAACAACACACTGCTACTATGCCTTCTGTCAGGTGCCAGTTAACAACTCCCACTGTTTTTAGCACAAATACTCATATGGCCACATTCCTTTTCTACCTTCATGTCACTTCTGTCCTGACTTCTATGACTACCTCTGACCTTGCCCCCCCACTTCCCTCGACACCTATTGTCCCACAGGGCATGTGCAATGACCACTTGCTCAGATGTGTAAAAGAGACACCAGATGACTTTGTCGATTTGGTCTTGTGGGATTCATTTTTACACTCCTTGGTTCTCCAAACCTGCCTTCCACCCCCCACCCACCCCGGAAAACACACTTTTAACATGGAAGTGATAACTATTGATAAAGATCACATTTGTTTCGATCTGTCAAACTTATTTTTGCAGACACAGGGAAATACAGCAAACACTGAAATGGGTATCAAATGTTTAAACTGATTCAGTTAATAAGGTGTGAGGCATTTTTTTGTTCATTCTGTTCTCATTGACAGACATGTCAAACATATCTGCCTCATGAATTTCCACACCACTCTCATTCACATCACAATCTTTCTCTGACCATGTTCCAATATGGCTCATTTAAGAATGGTAGTGCAACTTCATGTGTAAACTACACTGGCCCATCCTCAATGGTGCTGTCATTGTCCTCTGGTTGTAATTGTATGTTTCCAGTTCATCCTTATCTTTCTATAGAAAAAAAAATGTAATGACTACAACTTCTGTGGTGTCTTAGTTGATCTGCATGGTGCCAGGAAACTTGCTTCACTTCCATTGACACTTTTAAGAGTGTGTAGTTATTGTTCAGATAATATTGGTCATTGGATGCCTGTAACAAGCCATATCCAATCTGTATCTTTTTGTCCATTTAAGGTATAGCCTAGGATCAACACCTTTTCTTTCCTTCAATGAATGACTCATCATGTGATATTAACAGAAATAGAGATTGAGGCTGTATGTATGATTCTTTAAAAAAAGAAATCTTAAGGACAGCGATGATTCTCATATCCAGTACTAGACCTTATTTTCCATTTGAGCTGACTAGACAGTGGATAAGGTGAAGCAGTTGTCCTAGTACTCCCCCATCCACCCAGACATTGATTTGCCACAATTGCCTTTGCATTTACTTTGGTGCAGCAGTAATCTTTCCATTTTAACCAGTCTGAGAAAAATCACAACCACTTTGTCTTTCTCTTTGACTCTTTTTAATTATTCAGAACTTATTGCATCCTTTACTTATTTACTGCTTTCATAATGCAGATCTGGTGAAATCAGGTCCTGCAGAAAATCATTTGCAGTTGAAAGGCCTTAATTATATTGCAGTGAAATCCTGGGCCCATCATGCACAATGTCTGTGGTTGAATAAAGGAACACTCATAATCCACAGTGCTGATTGACTATGGTAATGTGTTTGGGACAAAATGCATCTTGCTGTCCTTTAAGAACAGAACTGACAGCAACTGAAACTCTTGACACACCTCACTGTGAGACAGTTTTATACCCATACCAAGTACATAGCACATGATGGTGCTACATGAAAGAATTCTTAACAGAGAAGTCATAATTCCATCCAGCAAATTATAGTTGCATATGAACAGCTGAACAACAAAACATACAGCTGTTAATGATAAGTTTTAGCCTAATCCATAGCCATAGATTCCCCCCCCCCCAAGTTAGAAGAATAGAACTGAGCATATCAGTAAACAAAAAGCTGGTCATCTTGAAATCTTGTCAAGTGAATTCCTATTTATAGAAATGGTGAAATCAGATACTGTGTGAGCACTCTGAGGTTTGCAACATTTGACAAATTGTAATTTTGTTCTTCACAAACTCCTAAACACTTCCTGCTAAGTGACAACAAGCCTCAGCAAGTTTCCACAAACCTTCTGCAGCTTCTTCATTTTAGTATAAAGAACAGATGCCATTTTGGTGTGGCAATGAGCTTTTCTGCTCTCTTTGCACATGTAAAAGAAGGCACTCACATCATAGGGAAATGTGATAGCTAAGGCCTTTCTGAAAGCTTTGTGTTTGGTAGTGCATGGGAGGTCAACAGCTGGCTCAATACTGCAGCCCTGTGCCTGTCTTGATGTTTTTATATTCAAAACTCCTACAACCAAATTGGGCAACTATGCAAATTCTGTAGGGGAAAATATGCAGATTGGTCAAAATTCTTTAAAGTTTCTTTATTGGCATGTTTTACAAAAATTGCATTGTGGGTTTTTCTTCTTTTCAGAGTTTCTTTTGTCAGAATCAACTATTATAATCTGATGGAGGGGGTAGGGAGAAGAGTAAGGAAAACCAGCAGAATGTGGATTCCAATCTAACAAGACTATTTTGCAAATGAAAAGATTTGCACCATCGTATAAAGGGGCTTCTCTTTTCAAAAGCAGCAGTTTTACTCATATTGCATCATATCTATCTATCTATCTATCTATCTATATATATATATATATATATATATATATATATATATATATATATTTAATTCATAGGTGTATAAAAATCAACTTGAGATGCAGCTCAGAGGAGAAGGGAAGATAGGACTGCTAGATTAAAATGAAAGGTCTGGGATTAAATATAACTAGCCTTTTCACTCAGTCCAGCCCAATTCTCTTCCTTATTGTAGACCCCAACCCACATGGCTTCTGTATATGAAGGTCACATGAGCACCAGATAAGAGGAGAAGGAGGAGGAGGGTGTTGTATTCTTTGCTATGGCTTCTGAGTTAATGTAATAAAACTTTCAAATGAATGAACAAGGAAGGAGAATAGGAGGATGAGGAGTTGGTTTCATACCCCAACCCTTCACTACCTGAAGGAGTCTCAGAGTGACTTACAATCACCTTCCATTCCTCTCCCCACAACAGAGACCCTGTGAGGTAGGTGGGGCTGAGAGAGCTGTGACTGACCCAGCTGGCTATATGTGGAAGAATGGGGAATCAAACCCAGTTCTCCAGATTAGAGTCCACCGCTCTTAACAACTACACAAAACTGGCTCTTGGTTGGTCAAAGGGGCAGTGGTGTACCAAGAGGGTGTGGGGGGGGGCAGTCTACCCCAGGAACAGCTTCAGGAAGGCCCTTGAAGGGTGCCCTCAAAGTAAGCATTGTCCTGTTGCCTCTTTGATTTTTAAAATGCAGTTCTGACTGCAACCACTAGGGGCAAAAGTCCAAGCATATAAAAAAGCTCTTGGATCAGCTAAACTTCCCTTTTCTTCAAGTCTTAAGAAACCTTCCTTAACAGATCATGCTGAGAGCTGCTACACTAATTGCCAGTCTGCAGATCATTTTCTCCAGTAGCCTAGCCTTTCTTTCTCCCTTTCCTTGCACCCAGCTCAGCCAAATCTTGCAAAGCAGTAGTTAGGGTTTCACAGCAGGATAAAACAACAATTCCCTCACTAAATTTCTCTCCCTCTTTTCCACACTAATTCATTTCGGTCTCTCTTCACCTAATTTTTCTGTGCCCCCCCCCACCTTAGTTTCACTTCTTGGTCTCAAGACCTTCTCAGATAGATAGATGGAGGATAGATAGACAGATGATAGATAGATAGATAGATAGATAGATAGATAGATAGATAGATAGATAGATAGATAGATAGATAGATGATATAGATAACTTTATTGCTTCAGCTCAGCCATAGCAATAAACAAAACACAAAAATAAGGAAAATACAATCATATTAATACCAAATTACAATGTCAATACAAACTACCACATAAATTTATCAATAAAACATTTATACAAATTAACATAGCCCTATCAATAAGTCTAAATCCATAGAATCCATACAATCATATATGAGGTTATAATAAATCCTACCAAAAGTATCTTATTAAATAAATTTATTTATAAATATAATTTTCTTCAATCAGCTTAACTGTATCTTGGTAACTGATGCTACAGGCTTTGCCATTTGCATTGTGATCCATCTATCCTTAGCTGCCAGTAACACAACTAATTTATTTTGCTCTGACATCCCTGGCAAATGTTGTAAAATATTTCTAAGGTACTTCACTACTGCCAATTGTAAAATACCTATCTGAGCCCTAGTAAATGCATTTCCATATTCTATGACCATTAGCTCATCAAGGTAAGTTGGGCAAGCTATAGGGAAAGATACATTGTTTATATAAAGTGGCTGAACTCATGGTACCCAGCTGAGCTCTGAGAAGTTGCGAGAGATAGAGCAGCTGGAGGGGTGAGTGTGTTTAAATTACTTTCAGCTGAGGTGATTTAGCTGAGAGGATACTGTGTTTGGGAGTGTGTGGGAGAGTTGTGAGCTATTGCAGAGTCCTGGCTGCTTGAGAAAGGGTGTGAAAGTGTCATTGTTTGACTGTAATTGAGTGCCTGGTGAATTTGAATAGTTGCTGGCCACATCCTCTGCTGGGGGAAGCTTCTATTTAAGACAGCACCTTGGCAGAGGCTCTTGGCCTGTGGCTCTTAGCCTAGGGGCTCTTAGACTACAGACTCTGTAAGAAGCCCAGGAAGAGCCAGAAAGCCAGGGCCCTTGTCTCCTTGGGTTCCCAGTAAGGTAAATAGACTTCTACAAGGAGAACCACATAAATACAAAGGGTTTTAAAAGGGAGATTTATCATCATCATCATCATCATCATTATTATTATTATTATTATTGCAGTTATGAAGCCAGAATGCCAGCAGGGGGTTGGGGGCTATCCAGTGTTTTGCATGGAGTGTCACATGCATGACTATTTACCCACTGGACAGAAGTCTTGATTGTGTGCTCGGTGCAAGGAGCTCCTGGTTCTCAGGGAACAAGTTTGCTCCCTTGAGGCCAAGGTGGCAGCTCTGGAGAAGCAGAGACAGTCAGGCGCACAGAGAAGACTCTTGGGGACTTCTTAGATATGTCCCACTCTGAAAATGGCAGCCCCGCCACTGTCAGGGAGCATGAGGGTCAAGTGAAAACAGGGTACTGAGCTGAGGATAAGGGGAATGTGCCCTCAGAAGGGACCTCTTCTTCAGCTGGTGAACGGGTATCCTTTCGCATCAAGGAACCATCCCTGGGCATGGAGGGAGGAGGGCTCTTGGTAGTTGGTGATTCGATCCTTAGACAGGTAGACAGCTGGGTGGTGAACCCATATACTGACCATATGGTGACTTGCCTACCTGGTGTGAAGGTAGCAGACATTGCATGTGTTGTAGATAGGCTGGTAGATAGTGCTGGGGAGGAGCCAGTGGTCGTGGTACATGTTGGCACCAATGATGTGGGGAAATGCAGTCGTGAGGTTCTGGAGGAGAAATTTAGGCTGCTAGGCAGGAAACTCAAGGCTAGGACCTCCAAGGTAGCCTTCTCAGAAGTGCTACCTGTTCCATGCGCAGGGCCAGAGAGACAGGCACAGATAAGGAGTCTCAATGCGTGGATGAGATGATGGTGTAGGGGGGAAGGGTTCAAGTTTGTTAGGCACTGGGATGCTTTTTGGAACAAGAGGGAGCTGTACAAAAGAGACGGTCTCCACTTGTCCCAAGAAGGAACCAGGCTGCTGGCACTTAAAATCAAAAAGGGAGCAGAGCAGTTTTTAAACTGAATATTGGGGGAAAGCTGACAGGAGATAAAAAGTCTCTGGTTTGGGATGGCTCATCTCAAAGAGATGAAGGGGTAGCTGTTACTTCTCTACAAGGAAATGGATTAGAATTGTCCACTGAGACTGTGGCTAATGATATGGACTGCCTGGCAAGGTCCCAAGGCAGCAAGAGGAAGGTTTTGGGTTTAACATGCATGGGAAACTATAGGTGTTTATACACAAATACTAGAAGTGTCCAAGGTAAAATCGGGGAGTTGGAGTGCTTGGTGTTGGGGGGGGGGGAATGACATTGTGGATATTTCAGAAACTTGGTGGGATGAGGAAAATCAGTGGGATACGGTGATTCCTGGTTATAAATTATATCAGAAGGATAGTGGGGAAGGGTTGGAGGTGGGGTGCCTCTGTATGTCAGAGAGGGTATACAGTCCAGTAAGACTGAGAGGGTAAGTGAATTGGAATTGCTTCTGGAAATGCTATAGGTTGAAATAGTGGGCCCAAAAGGAAGCTTAACACTGGGAGTTTGTTATTGCCCACCAGATCAAAAGATAGAGGAGGATTATAAAATGATGAATGAATTACAGATAGCGGCTAGATGAAATAACTGTGTCATAATAGGTGATTCAATATGTGTTCAAGTCAGGAAAAAGAGATTGAGTTTCTAGACACTCTTAATGACTGTGCTATGGAACAGATGGTCACAGAACCTAGAAGGGGAGATGCAATCTTGGATTAGGTCCTAAGTAATGCCCAAGACCTGGTGAGAGATGTAAAAGTGATTGCACCGCTTGGGAACAGTGACCATAATGTTATTGAATTTAACATTTGTATAAATAGGGAGTTGCCCAAAAAGACTGACACAACCATTTTTAACTTTAAAAGGGGTAACTTCTCTGATATGAGGGGACATGTGAGGAAGAAACTGAAAGGAAAAGTAGAAAGGGTCAAAACCACTGAGGGAGCTTGGAGACTATTTAAAACTACAATCCTAGAAGCAGCAGGTTAGGAAAGGCACAAATAGGTATAGAAAAAGCCTGCATGGTTAACAAACAAAGTAATAGAAGCTGTAAAAGTTAAGAAGGATTCCTTTAAGAGGCAGAAAGCTAGTCTCAGTGAGGTTGATAAAAGGGAACACAGGCTGTGGCAAATAAAATGCAAGTCTGTGATCAGACAGGCAAAAAGGGAATATGAGGTGCATATAGCAAAAAACATAAAGACCAACAATAAAACTTTCTTCAAATACATTAGAAGCAGGAAACCAGCCAGGGAGGCAGTGGGGTCCTTGGATAATCAAGGGGTAAAAGGAGTAGTGAAGGATGATAGGGAAATGGCTGAGAAGCTGAATGCATTTTTTGCCTCTGTCTTCACTGTGGAAGAGGAGAAGTGCTTGCCCACTCCAGAACCACTGATTTCAGGAGGGGTGTTGAAAGACCTGAGTAAGACTGAGGTGATGAAAGAGGAGGTCCTACGACTGATAGACAACTTAAAAATTGATAAATCAACAGGCCCAGATGGCATTCATCCAAGAGTTCTGAAAGAACTCAAATGTGAATTTGTGGATCTCCTGACAAAAATATGTAATCTTTCATTAAAATCTACTTCCATTCCTGAGGACTGGAAGGTAGCTAATGTCACTCCCCTCTTTAAAAAGGGTTCCAGAGGAGATCCGGGAAATTATAGGCCAGTCAATCTGACGTCGATACCAGGTAAATTGGTGGAAACTGTTATTAAGGACAGAATTAGTAGGCACATTGATGAACAAAACTATTGAGGCAGACTCAGCATGGGTTCTGTAAAGGAAGATCTTATCTCACTAACCTGTTAATGTTTTTTGAGGGAGTGAACAAACATGTGGACAAGGGGGACCCAACAGATGTTGTTTACCTTGACTTCCAGAAAGCTTTTGATAAAGTTCCTCATCAAAGGCTCCTAAGTAAGCTCAATAGTCAGGGGATAAAAGGACAAGTCCTCTTGTGGATCAAAAACTGGCTAATTAATAGGAAACAGAGTGCATATAAATGGGCAATTTTCTCAGTGGAAGGTGGTAAGCAGTGGGGTACCACAGGGATCAGTACTCGGTCTGATGCTTTTTAACTTGTTTATTAATGATTTGGAGTTGGGAGTAAGCAATGAAGTGGCTAAATGTGCAGATGACATGAAGTTATTCAGGGTGGTGAGAACCAGGGAGGATTGTGAGGCACTCCAAAGGGATCTGTCGAGGATGGGCGAGTGGGCTTCAGTGTGGCCAAGTGCAAAGTGAACAGCAAAAAATCAGCCGGGGCGATGCTATAATGTAATGAAATATATTTAACAAAATTCAACAACCATAACCCAAGTGCGCTACAAAAACTGTGCTCAAATATATAGAAAATTATACAATAAACAATATAATATATTAACGAAGCCTCCAGAATATATCTTCGTTTCGCTCCTTGACTTTCTCAGAAGTAAATTCTCAGAAGTGAAGTAAATTCTCAGAAGTAAATTCTCGCATATATATTACATTCAGATTCTTATCCTTTTTATATTTAGTGAGTGTTGTCTCTCTCACAGTCTCATGTTTCTCCTTGTATTTTTCGATTTACTTTTCAAATAGGAAATAATTCATTTTACCAGGCTCCAGTCAAGTTTGCTGCACGCATCTCAATGTTAGAATGCCTAGCATAGTTTCAAATGGGTAGCCATGTTGGTCAGAAGCAAAAGAACAAAGTTTGAGTCCGGTGGCACCTTTCAGACCAACGAAGTTTTATTCAAGGTATAAGCTTTCATGTGCAAGCACACTTCTTCAGAAGTGTTGGTCTGAAAGGTGCCACTGAACTCAAACCTTGTTCTCCCATCAAGATTCGCTAACAGTTTTCAAAATCTTGTCATATCCTTTTGAGTTAATGCCAAGGGCAGTACTTGCCATGACTTCTTATACGAGGCAAGGTTTGTTTGTTTTCTTCTTAAGCTGTTGTTTATAACTATTACAAGGTGGCTTTGGATGCAGGTGCAGTCTTACCTTATGGGGCAGTCTGTGCAATGTCCCAGGACTCTGAACTGGAGCAAATGAATGACAGATGAAAATAAAATAGGTACACATTTTCATTTTGTGAGCTGCCATACAGGAATGGGGACAAGTTTAGAGTGGCAAGCATAGTTTAATGTAAATTTACCACAGTTCAATTAAAATTTACCACAATTTAATTTAAATTTCAAAGCTCCACACTGATTTCCAACTAGAATTCATGGCTGCAGTTCAGAGCACTACTATTAAGTGTAGATTTTTCTCTACAGAGAAGGGACTGTCTTTTTCCTTGGGATCATTTGTCTAAATACTTATAACCCTTTTGCTTCCCAGTGAGTACCTCAGACAGCTTACAACATCTTTCTCCCCACTTGCATTTTATCCTGATCACAACATTCCTGTGAAATAGACTAGCTAAGATTGCTTGAGATTCATTGATGACATTTTTATTATCTGGACCCATGGCAAAGAAGCCCTCAAGAGATTTCAACAGCTTTTCCACAACTTCCACCCCACCATCAATCTAACTATGAATTACTCTACACAAGAAATGAATTTCCTGGACACCACAGTACGAATACACAAGGGACACATAACTACCAGAAACCGACAGATTGGCAAACATATCTACTTGCCTCCAGCTACCACCCCAACAACATCAAATAATCCATTGTGTATAGCCAAGCCCTACGCTATAGTTACATCTGCTTCAAGCCCACAGACTTCATACTCCTTTGAAGGTTCTACAGCAGGTATTTTTGCAACTACAATATCATCCTGATATGGTAAGAAAGATGTTTGAAAAGGCCAGAATGATACCAGGGCCAGCTTGCTACAAGATAAGCCCAAAGAAAATGACAACAGAACACCAGCACTGGTGGTCACCCACAGCCCACAACTCAAGCCAGTACAATGCATTTTAATGACCTACAATTCATGTGGGATAGCGACACTTCTTTCACACAGGCATTGGGGGGCTGACCTTTTCTTGCTTACAGACAGCCTGCTAACCTCACCCACAGTGATAAACTACTTAACAGTAACATGAATTCTGGTACCAAGGCCTGCAACAAACTGAAATGCCAACTTTGCTCTCATATAGATCCTAGCAACACCATCCATGGACCCAGCAACACTAGCCATACCATCTCAAGTCCACACTCACACTCATCCTCTAATATGATTATTGCCATCACATGTCAGCAATGCCCTTCCACTCTCTACAATGGATAAACAAGCCAGTCCCATCAACACAGAATTAATGGTCATAAGTCTGACATTAGATGCCACAACATTCAAAAACCAGTGGGGGGACTTCCAGGACATTCAGTTGCTGACCTAAAAGTAGAAGTTCTCTTACAAAGGGATTTCAAAGGGAGATTAGAAAGAGAGACAGCTGAATTGAAATTGGTAATGAAGCTCAAGACAATGCATCCACCGGGATTGAATCGAGACCTAGGTTTCCTGTCTCATTACAATGCTGATTTCTCCACACCTACTACTCCTCTGCATATCCAATTATGCCTGCTGTTGTCATTCACCTGCTATAGTCATTTGTCTGCTAATGTCATTTGGCTTCTGAAACTACTCCACTTTCCAATGTGTAGAACAGATGGACTCACATGCTAGTGGTATCTGAAAAAGTAAGCAGTGACTCACAAAAGCTCCTACCCTGTTAGTCTTTTGCTACTGGACTCTTGCTCTTTTCTACTAAATCTTGCTATGTCTGTCAACCTGGTATGTGTATTAGATAAAAGTATATATTTTATTCTTAAGTTTTATCCCCTAATTTTTCTTCTTATGTGTGTCTGTCAGATGAAGTCTGGTTAAATCATAAGTAAGTTTCCTCATGATTACTGAGTAAAGATATGAAAAGTGGCAGTGGTTTTAAGAGCAAAAGGTTTAAAGATGCTTCAGAATACCACTAAGGGATGGTTTTAACTTAAGAGGGGTAACCCTGGAACATAAAGAGACCCTCAGGATAATTTAAAAAAACCTTAACTGCCTCTAAGTGAGGTCCAGGAAGGGGAGATTAGGACAATCACCGGGGGGGGGGGTGATAGTGTCCAGTCCCCCATAAGGAACTGGTGGCAGGTGGTGGTCAGCTGGGGTGAGAACCTTCTAAAATAAGGAACGGCTTTTGCCACAGGTGTTGGTGGAGGAAGAAATTATTATCCTCAGCTGTGAAATAGGAAAGCTTTCTCACAGATGTATTCAAATTGAACCAAACTATTTTCAGTATTTGGTCTCATCCCTATTCTTTCCCCCCAGAACAGCCAATTTACACACAACATCACAAACTGCTTTTCCCCAAAGTGACATATCTAGTTTGCAGTAACAAAGAATGCACAAACAAATTGTTCAGTTTTCATTCAAAAGAGCCATCTCTTCAACTGAACTTGAGGTAAATCCTGCTGGATCCTGCCATAGCATCACCACAACAGCAAACAAGTCATTATTTTGGGGCTTATTATTTCTGAGCCACTGTCATCATTTCTTACCCCCCTACCCTGTTTGGAATAGTATCATATGACTAATTTCCAGTTCTGTTGCCAAGCAGCACAGATGAAATGAAGAGAAATTGTGTGCTTTTAAGATATTGTAAGCCATCTCGTTGAACAGAGGCCAGAAAGAATCTTCTTATGGTTCTTGTTAACCATCTTTCATTGTGTTTTAATTAGAAGGCATTTTAAAACTTTTTGGAAAAAGGGGAAAGACATAACAAATATGAATGCTATTCAGAAGTTTAACAGTTTGAAGGATATTGGTTTATATGACAGAAACAAGAGCAGTAATAAGGAGCTTTGGCTCCTTATTATATGTAAATCTAATTTTTGCTGCTGGTGGTCATCTCAGTAATGAAGGTTATATGTCTTTTCCATTAACATTCAGGGGCTCACAGCAAACATGCATGCACGCATGCTTACATTCTGCCTCCACTGGTGCAAACCTGTGCAGAGTTACTCCAGTCTAAGCCCACTGAAATCAATTGGCTTAGGCTGGAGCAAATATGCATAGAATTGTACTGCAGATCTCTGAAGTGTATGAAAGTAACTGTATTATAAAATATGCTATATGAAACTATGAAGCTGCTTTATCTATATTCCTCTGTAAAGAATGGGAATGGACTAGTATAACTAAAATTTTATTGTTAATTGGTGAGATTGCATATTGACCATATATAGGAGGGAAATTGTTTGCTTGTTTGTTTGTTGGCCACAGAAAGAATAGTGTGGTAGAAATATGATGCACAAAACCTGGTTTTGTTTTAAAATTTCCTGGGATATTGAATTTTGCACTTGAGTTACCACATTACAAATATACATATGATTTGTAAATGTGATTTAGCTCCTGTCTTTGGGGGGGGAACAAAAAACATAGACAAGCTCCCCAGATCCACCATTCAATTTGTTCATTCTTGAAATTAAATTCATCCTTGTTATTAATCAATATAGATTCATCACCAGATTTTCTTATTTGCTTTCTGCTGAACTGGGAGACTTTTGTTCGCTGACACAACATCTTTCTCTAGAAATGAAAGATGAAGAAAGATATGACATAGTGGCAACTCACCTAAAACAACCATCCTTATTTGACTTCCACCCCAGTTTTTTTTCATCTCCTGCTTTCAGAATGTTTTCATACAAGACGCTGAAAGACCTCTTTGAGATTCTCCACACCGCATGTTAAAATGCAACAGGAATTTGGAAAGCTGCTTTTAAACTGAATATTCTTTCCAGCCAAACTAGGTAACAACTTTTGTACAACTACAATAGAGAAGTACTTTTAGCATAATGCATAACAACATCCAGGTGACCACTCTTGAAAACACATCAAGTCATTGAACCTATCAACTTAAATCTATCAGGTTAATATATGCTGGTACCACAGGGGGTTAACTTAGTAACACTAGTGTCCATGTGTTCAATTCCAGAGGGATAGCCATGTAAGTGTGCTGCAGCCAAAATAATGAAGAGTCTTGTAACACATGACTGAAGGAAGGAACATCTTTAATGGCATAGTAATACAACAATAAAAAACCCAGAAACTTCACTCCAATAAATATATATACACATACATTTTAAAAGCCTTTGGGGAGGGCGGGATACAAATCCAAATAATAAATATAAAAAAAGGTCTCCGCCAAACAGAACCCATTTAAAATTAATAAAATGAAGGGGAGAAAGTACATTTAAGTATTACAGTCTCTAACCCTTAACTTCCATATACATGATAGGAACTCAGCAACAGATGCAGTAATTTCAGGAGATTTGTCAGACAACAAAAAAACTAAGTCATTATTAGACAGATTTTGCAGCAGAAAGAAGGGGACGGATCAGGGAATGATGTAGCAAAGCGTAATGGGAACAACGGAAAAGAATATGTTACACAGAATCAGGTTCATTGTAAAGGCAGGTACAGACTCTTTTTTTGTTTTTTTGGCCCCCCGAAGGGGATTTTTTATTGCATTTTCTAAATATCTACAGAAAAAGGGAAGGGTACTAACATAAACAACTACAAGAAAGGGATGATAGGAAAGAAAATCCAAGGTGTGATGATCATATACAATGCTTACAAATACGGCATTAACAACAACAAAAAAACCTTTCAGTTATAAACCCTGAAGGTGACAATTGAATACATCGCTTATAGAAGCTCTAGCTCATACTGACTGTTTGGAGTATACTTCTAAAATACACTTAAATTTCTTTTATGCAAACATCAGGCTTCCTCATCATCTGGTTGTCAGGAAGTGGTGTTAGGGTCTGGTGATGCCTCACCAGTGCAGAGTGGTACAGAGTGCTGTAGAACTAAGTCCCACAGAGTCCAATGTCCACACAAGTAGTGGGGAGGAAATATATACAAGGAATTTATTCACGCTGTTATATGATGCAGGTATACACAAGTTAATCCAACAAAGTGCTCCGCCATACATCCACATACAAAGATAGAGATGAATAGACTGTACATAGAATGCTTATATACAATGCCTGACCAATCAGCACTGACTGCTGAGTCACCCTGACACTCCAGCAGGGGTGCTGGTCAGAACCGGTTTGCTTCAGCTAGAGCCTCTAGCCTGCAGCTGTTAACTGTCATTTAGATGGACATGATCTGAATCTGACAGCTCATATCTTTCATACACTGACACTGGTTACAATAATTTCTGCCTATCTGGCTATTGCTTTCTGCTCATCTGACTATTTAAAAAATTTTAACCAACCATTACCTGCAATCTAAAACTATTTAAGTAAGGTTATTAAATACATCCAAATTAGGCTTGAATATGCTTTTCCTGAAGGCTCTCCATTCACCCTCTTATTAAGAAAGAGAAAAGACACAAGAAAGAACCTAAGTAGGCATCAGATAACATCCCCTTCCCCTTTTCCTTTTATGATACTAGTCAAAGTTAATAAGATGCATTTAAATTTCATTTGAGCACTCATTCTCAAACATCCATCTTTTTGTGTAAACCCTTCCCCCTATTTTATCCAAACATCCCCCCCCTCAGCCAAAAGTCTTATCTCCAAAAAGGATCTTCTTCTCCCCTCGATCTTCTTCAGCTCACAGTCCATATTGTTAATATCTTCTGGAACTCCGCTATCTCCTGAACCTTTAATCCACGTAGTCACCTTTCACCCAACATTTCATTAGCTATGTCCCCCCATCAAAATATATAGTAACTTTATTTTTAGGAGGAGAGTTTCCCCTCCCCCCCGCTTCTCGTAGGAGAACATAGCTGCTTTACTACCCCACCAATTTTTCTCAGTGGAATTTATTATTCAGTTAAACTTTCAACTTCCTGAAGAAGACTCAGTTTCATTTTAATTCTTTCAATGCAACAGGCGCCATTTCCAGAGGTGCCATTTCCAACGCCAGGGGTCTGTTTATCTTCTTTTTGTCACCAGATTGCCGGGGTCCCATAAATCCATCAAATCGTTCTGCCACTTCCAATGATTCTCTAGGTCTATCCATCTTATTTCCAGTTAATTCCAAAGTATTTTATTTTTAAAAGGGGGGGACTTCTGCCCCCCATTCAACACTTTACAGCCACCACTCACAAAGATGTTTAGAGTCTCTTTAAGAAGAAAAAGAACACTTTCCAGTGCCTAAAAAGGTTATTTTCAAATGTTTACACAGTCATTTTGTCTTTCAAGAGGTGAGATTTCTCAACCTCTGTCTGCTAAAGGAAGGTTCTGCAGTGTTTCCAGCCAATATTCAGGAAGCACTTCAACTCTCGTAAGTTTTCCCATTCAATACTTTCTCTCTTTTCTGGCATTCTCTTTGCTCTGCCTACTCCCTAAGAGTTTTATTTTTATATTGTTATACGGGGGGAGGGAGTTCCTTTCCCCCCCCCCACTTCTTCTTTTTTTGGGGGGTAGACTTTGCTCCACTCTGTCTCTTACTGTGGTGTTAACAGTCTTTAAAAGAGGAAGTTCTGATTCTTCCTTCTAGCCATTTCTAGCTAGCCATGTAGTGCATTTTCAGACACTGTTTTTAAAGTCCCAAATGCTTGTTTATCTGTTACTCAGTTCTTAGATCTCAGCATTCCTCCATCACAGTCCCTTCAAGCTCCATTTATCCAATAGTAATTTCCTTTATCTGATGATCCGGGGGGGGGTCTGCAATTACCTCCCCCCCATCTGCATATAGTAAAATAGGGACTGGAATGGTATTCACTTTCGGGGGATGACTTTCAATTTTAACTAAATGAGAAGAGGTCCAAAAGGAAAAGGTTAAAGAGGGAGGCGGGCAAGATACACTCTTGTTTAACACCTTTGGTCACAGGGATTTTTTGTGTAAGGGATCCTCTCCCATCAAATCTAGCCTGTTCTTTTGTAACACATCACTAACAAATTTCTTGTGCTACCTCAGGTGGACCATTTCACCAAGAACTCATAAAATAAAATGACAGATGGCAGGATTCATGATTTTCTTTATGTTTCCCCTATCCCCTGACTAGGGCAAAGCCTGTGTGTAGGAGTAACATTGCTGAGAAGGAAAGTACCTATCTTCAGGAACTGCAGCTTTGAAACCATGAGACAGTTGTTCTGAGGTCCCATGAATCCCAAAACTCTTGAGAGACTTGTATTAAGAAGCAAGAAGGAGGTTCCTAGCTTCCTGAGGTGTCAAGCAGATCAGGCAGACAGTGTAGACTTGAGGGAGGAAATGCCTTGGTGTGAGAGAGCCAAACTGAACAAGACAGCATCTTCAGGGCCACAATGAGGATACCACCACCATTTTAAAGCCCTTTAAAAATGTTACCAGGGCCCATTGGTGCTCTCATTTCTCTCTCCCCACTAGCCTTATCAATTGCCAAAATGGCTGTATCTCTGTTATGTACGCAGACCACCAACAGGGGTCCGTGGCTAAGCAGGAGCTTAGTCCCCAAAAACAAAGGGGAACTAGGATCCTAGACCACTGTGAGTCCACCAGTAGAACATTGGGAAATTCAAACCTTCCAATGGGGACATAAGTGTGCCAGGTGGAGTGTATATAGTTGGCCTTGTCTAGTGTGTGAAGTACAATAAATGCGTCTGAACGCATGTCGTAGTTCCAGTCTTCCATGCAGTGAACTCAGTACTTTACAACCTCCCTGGGCTGTTTTAGTACTTGAAAAGGTACAAGGGGGAACAAGTATAGAAAAAGTAACTGTTCCTATTTTAAGAGATCTATGATTTGGATATTCTGATGTTTTCCTTAAAGCTAAAAAGTAGCTGGGGTAGGGGCTTAGCTATTTTGCTCTAATGCCATTTTCAGTTTGGTGTAGTGGTTAAGAGTGGTGGACTCCAATCTGGAGAACTGGATTTGATTCCACACTCCTCCACACGCAGCCAGCTGGGTGACCTTGGATCAGTCACAGTTCTCTCAAAGCTCTCTCAGCCCCATCTACCTCACAGGGTATCTGTTGTGGGGGGAGGAAGAGAAGGAGATTGTAAGCCACTCTGAGATTCTGAGTGAAGGGAAGGGTATAAATTCAATTGTTCTTTTTATTTTTTATTTCTTCTTCTCCTCCTCCTCCTCCTCCTCCGATGGAAACCCCCCTGTAGTTCCTGTTGGGGTGACCTGAGACGGTTATGATACAGGTACCAGTCTTTGCAGCTCACAGCTACTTTTCTTTGGGAAGGATTTCTGTCTGGGAAATAACATTGGAAAAGGGTTAAATTCACCTCCTCATCACCAGGGGCAAAATAGGGACCCTATACCTGGGTGGTTTGTTTTCTAAAGAAAACAGAGATCAGATCTTGAAGCCCACATACTCTCATCTGACTCTAATATGTCCAAGTTAATGCAAATGTTGGCCAAGCTAGCTTGCATGTCACAGCTAGCAGAAACATGGTGGTCCTGAGGTCCCTGAAAGATCCTTACTTACTCATTTGGATTTTTTTTTCTCCAACGGGAGAAGTAGTGTAGATTCATAACACTCTGCTGCTAGAGTGAAGTGTTAAGTCTTGCTCCTGAAACAGTGCTAGATATTTTGAAATGAGGAGGGGGTGAGCTCCACGACCACATGCATGACAAAAATTCAAACTACAGCTTCTCACTAAGAAATGCTGTCACAGCACCATTGACTTGTTTAAACATTTATTAAATCACTTCACAACAAATAGTAACACATCAAGTGCTATCCTCACATTTCACAGCAGTCTCACTTGTAAGGAGAGTGCTAGCCAAAGTGGGTGATGGTTGCCTTTTTGAAAAAAAAAATCTATTGAGATATTAGTTGAATTAATATTTAGGAGATGAATTGCTTGAGTGTCTTGTTTACAAATATTTGTGGAAGTTACTATGGAATCTGGATGCAAAAGAACAAAGAAACAGAACAGGGATGTTATGGTTAGAAATGTCTATTTGCAACTTTAAAAAGTAGAGGAATGTGAAAAGGTACATCCAGTGAACTTAGTCTTTGCATCAATATTTATGGAAAACCAAAAAACTCAGAAACAAAAGGAAGCATGCCCTCATTAGGCAGCCTGTATGTTGTCACTTTTGTACTACTGGAGACCTCTTGAAACATGAAACCCAAGGCAGGTTGCCATGATGTCTTCCTTCATTCACAGTTATCCCAAACAGACTGTTTAGAACCTTCCATTCTTATGTCTGGTCTCTTACTAGAGATGATATGCAATTTCCATACACATGATACTGCTAAGAACTATAAGTACTCTAAAGCCTGTTATTAGCAGAAAGTGCCCATTTCCTTTATAATAGGCATTATAGGCAGCCCATGAATGTTCTACTCCATCTATGTCCCTAACAGCAGTACTTTGCCAGGTATTCCACCTGTATCAAATCCTTCACAAAATATCCAATCAGTGGACCTGTGCCTAAAGTTTGTTGTAGGAGAGATGTCAAAGTTCTAAGATGTTTACCTAATGTCTACATTTACCAACAGTGGATTACAGATACAAATATTGTGAGCAAAGATATGTATGTTTGCAGAAGGCTTACCTTAAGAAAAAAATGATCAAGATAAAATGGCAAGGAATTCAAGGAAGGTATTTTGAACTTTAAATCTGCTGGAGTGCAAAAGTAACTGGGGGGAAAAGCCATCAATGAAAAGGCTTTTTTAAAGAATTTTTTTAAAAGAAATGCTGGATTGTAAAGTGAAAGAGAGCAAAGTCAAAAGATAGAAAGAGAGCAAAGATAGAAGATCCAATATTGGACACACTCAGTTTGAGATGCAGGCAAATAATCAAGGCTGAAATTCACAGGTAGCTGGAGATTTGGAGTTAGATGGAAAAGTAAAATCAGAATTAGAGATGTTACTGGGTTTTATCAGTATAAAGGAACCACTGTAAGTCATAGGATTTGATGAGGTGTATACCAAAAGTCATAATAAGACAGACCTAAGAATAGAGTTAAAAACTCTGACTGAGAAAGACAATGCAGAGGAGACATTTTTTGATGGACACATTAAACATATTTTAAATATAAGAAGAGAACCAATCAAGGTGAAATCTCAAGGAATCCATATAAATGGCAAGATAGTTGTCAAGGAGGAAAAAGACAGCACTGAGTTTTTTAGATGAGGTGACACAATAACAATTTTAGCAGAATGGCTGGTACAGTGTGCACCTTCATCCAAATCAAGAACTCTACTCAAGTCAGAATAGTAGGAGGACTCAGAAAGCTTCTGGAGTGTTCAGGGATAGAAGGGAGGGAAATAGAGTAATATTGTTCACTGCTATCATCTATGATTTAAAAAGGTCAAGGAGCAGTTTACAGATTACGACAGAAAACTAAAGAAGGCACAAATAGAAGTGCATTGGGGTCAGCCAATACTGTTTTTGCATTCATATTACATTTAACCAGAACAGCTTGTATGTTGGATTTCAACACTGAAACAGGACCTGGGAGACCCAAGTTCAAATCACCAGTCAGCCATGAAGCTCTCTGAGCCAATAACTTTCTCTTAGCATAACCCAATTTACAGGACTGTTGTGGAGGCAAAAAGGAGGGGTGAGGCATATATGGTATCCTGAGCTCCTAGGGGAAAGGGTGGGATTAAAATGCAATAGACAGAACTTGTATGCATCTAGACCATTTTTGAAAGCTGGTGTTCCCATTTCATGGAACCTGACTTCTGGGGTGTAATAAAAGGTCTTAATAATGTAAAGTAAATTTGACTGTTTTAAGATTAGCATTCATATTAGACTATAATGAGCTTCAATCAGTGCCATGCCATCTAAGGTAATCCAATTTTCTTATATTTTAGACATCTTCTTGATAAGCAGGATAGGAAAGAGATGATTGATTCATGACATTTTTGAGGCTCTGTAGGGAAGAACTGTTTGAATGACTGCTTGGCATCTTATGTCTGTCATCCAAGAACAACTTTATGAAAGAGACATTTTAAAGTGTTTGCCTAAATTTTAAACATTCACAAGGCTATATATGGGATCAGGAAGTTACTGCTTGTTCAGATTATATGAAAACCATATAGAAATATTCATCTTTTTAAAAGGTATCTAAGCAATCTAAACACTTCCTTGCCTGTCTGGTTAAAACTTTAATTAAACACATTTCTCCAGCTACAGAGCCCTTCTACAATTACACTGCCTACATTCTATAGAACTTGTAGTTGTTTCCACATTAGTGTTGAAATAGATTTATCACACCTTTTCTAAAGAATGTGGCTGCAAGTCATAGGCAATTGCTTAAAGAACTTGGAAGATTCAAGTCGGGTGACAACACTGTTTGATCCACAGACAGTTCTCAGAAATAGGAGCCCCCCCCCCCCAGACGCTGCAGTATGGCTGCTTTGACACTTAACTAAGGATTAATAATCTAATTAGAGCAAAGTTGTTATAAATGGATTTGAAACAATGGGACAGAGGAGCATATATAGCACTTGATACAAGATAGAAGAGACGCAGAGCATAGATAGCACTTGATCCAAGTCCTGCTTAGTTCCATGGGGATACATTTCCATTGCTTTCACAAGGCATTGGAGGAAGCATTCAAATAAGTTAAATCTACTCCCCCTTGGCTAACAAATATTGATTTCAGACAGGGTGCCTTGCCAAGCAGAATCTGGGTATCATTCTCTTTCTGCAGACTGATCAATTACTGGGCTCAATTCAAGGTGCTAGCCATTACCTACAAAGCCCTTGTACAGATACCTGCAGAACTGCCTCTCCTGATATGTTCTATTGTGACAGCTCCACTTATCTGAACAAAGTCTTCTGCAGGTGTACCCTAAAAACTAGCAAAACTGGCAGTTGTCCGCTCATTCTCTGTGTTGGCTCCTACATTACAGAACAGTTTCCCTGAAGCTATTAGGAAGGTCCCCACACTTCAATCATCCAGTCACTCCAATCACTCCACAAAATGTGCAAAAGAGAATTGTTCAGGAATTATTAAGGAATTACGTTCTTGTAGAAGGAGCAATGTTGTGGTGTACTGGTTCAGCTCAGAAGATGACTTTTGTGAGGAATAAAGCCTTTCCCTCATTGATTGTCTTGTTGCCTTAAACAGTTATGCATATATTGTTCTGTTTTTTTTCCCCTGTTCCCCAACCCAACTTCATTATTTTGTCTTGCTAAATGTCTTTGCTGTTAGATTCAAATGTTATCATGTCTTGAATCTGCTCACTGATTGCCTGATGTTATATTTTGTAATCCTCTTACTGACTGACTGAAAACTAGACTATAAATGAAAATAACCAGGGCTTGGTTTGTGCCAGTATGTGCCGGTACGGCATACCGACACCTCTTTCTGGTTGGCCTCTTTGCAAAGAGGCTGGCAAAAGAGGCAGCAATGTGATTGCAGAGAAGATGCAACAGAGTATATTGTCTGCCCTGCCTCCTTGTGTGACGTCCCACCAGTCCCTCCTCTGCCAGCCTTTTGGCAAAGAAACCATCAGAGAAGATGGCAGTGGGGCTGCAGAGAAAGCCCACTGATGACAACATATGTGATTGCGATGGAGTGTATTAGCTCCCCTATTGTGAGTACCAGCACCTTTTTTCTTAAAAAAAAAACCTGAACATTGCAACAACTGTTAACAAATGGTTATGAGCCTCTTTCCCATTTCTGCCTTTACCCCAAAGAACTCAGACCAATTTCCTACAAGCCACTGCACTGCCTTCCTGCTTCCCTTTCTCCCAATTACATTAGTCAATTCCCCACTGCTTGCTGCATGGCTGCATTTTGCCCCGCAGCTTCGCCCAATTTCCCCCGCATCTACTCGATCCTCAAAAAACAGGATCAAGTAGCCATGGGGAAAATTGGGCGAAGCTGCAGGGCAAAATGCGGCCATTCAGCAAGCAGTGGGAAATTGACTAATGTAATCGGGGGAAAGGAAAGCAGGAGGGTGGAGCAGTGGCTTGTGGGAAATCAGTCTCATCCCCTTCTCATTTTATCCCCACATCAACTTTGTGAGGAAGGCCAGGCTATGAGGTAATAGGGAACCAACAAAGTGCACTACTGAGTATACAAACAGAACAAGGATATGAATACAGGTCTCCCAGTCTTTGCCTGACACTCTAAATACTACACCAACATTGACTCTGAAGTATAAAAACTTTCACAAACTGGATTTTTCTTTACAAGTTGTGAGAATTGGGAGAGAGAGATTGTTGTAATTTGCTTAGCTGTTTTCATACCTGAGGGAAAATCCAAATAAAGCTCAAGTTTAAGAAATTAAAAGGTTAAAATATGTTTCTAACTGCAGACATGGCATCGCGCTCTTATTTTAAAATTGACTCTGGCTTACTTACTTTTAAATTGACTCTGGCTTACTTACTTATAATGGGATGATTTGTTTTGTACAAAAAGAAATAAGTGGTGGCTCAGGACTTGAACTGGGATAAGGTAACATTACGTCAGGAGCTAGTGCTATTCTATGTATAATTGATGGTACTGGAGACCTTTTATGCAAGGTACTCTAATTTCTAAATTTGACCTTTCTTCTAAATCAAAATTGTGTCTCATCTTCTATTCTCTCTCTCTATTACAATCCATTTCTCTAGTTATCCTTTTGGTAAGCTTTCAGAGATCTCAGGGTCCAGAGCTGAGCCTTCTGCTGCAAGAACCATGGGCAGACTGTCCCAGCCATCCTCCATCTCTTTCATTGTAGACTCAGTGGAAGAGCACATACCTTGCATGCAGATGGCCCCTGGTTCAGTCCCTCCCATTTTCAATTAAAGTGTATGAGGTAATGGGGGCTTGAAATTACCTTTCTCTGCTGGATAGCTGCTCCAGTCAGAATAAATAATACTGAGCCTGATGAACCAATGGTCTGACTCAGCATAAGACACATTGATATGTTTGGGTATTCTTCCAATTGTTTTTCTTTTGTGACTCAGAAACAACAACCTCTCAGATCAATAAGGCAGTAATAACCAATTGACTCCTATGGGTAATCTGCCTCTTCATCCATACATAACAGTAATATGGGTACAGTCTTTGCTCCGGAATCTTGCCAATCTGACTGTTATATCAGACTGTATTTATGGCTTTAATCAATTATTTCATCCTAAAGATCAACAGAAGAAATTGGATACTATTGACTCAGTTATTAATATCAAGATTTCAGGAATGAGTATGAATATTGTAGGACTGCTTGAATGTCATCCACCTTATTCCTATTCCAAACAGGCAAAAGTCAACAGGTCATGGTAGATACCCACTTGACACTCTTCAGAACTTGTGCTGTAGTGACCCATATGCTTAGATTTCTTTTCTGACCTTATTGTTCAACATGTATATAACCTTATGTTGTGTTTTTAAACTTTTACTTATATTGTTGTTTTAGCTACTACATTTTATGTAAGCTGCCCTGAGCCTGTTCTGGCAGGGAGGGTGGGGTATAAATCAAATCAAATCAAATAAATAAATAAATGGTAATCTGTAGAGATTCAAAGGAGTTTTCAATGTGCAAATGAATTATGGATATGATATGGATGAGCCAACAAACCCCATGCTGGCAAGACAGAAGCACTGATGTTCTGAAAGTCTCCAGGAATGCCTATCAGTGATGGGCCCAGCATTTCCTCATACACTCTGTTGCAAGTTTGTGGATCTACTGCTGTGTACATGAATTTATATTTGAAGAGAAACATTCTTATAACCCTCCAGCTGTTGTAGCTGGTAAGAAAAAAAACAACATGATGACCCCATCTTCCAAAGTTAGACCTACACCCATCATTCCATGAGGCTAGGATACAGAAACACAAGACTTGGTTTATCATTACATGAATGCTCCTATGGGATCCTTGGACCCAGAACAAACCATGGTTTGGAGGGACAAGAACATATCATGTGATTCAGACAATGGTGAAACTGTTATTTGCAAAGAAGTTGGAAGTGAGCCAATGGAGGTGGGGTGGACAGGTTTCTCCATGTAACAACAAGCCATGGTTTATCATTCATGTCTGAATCATGCCACGTTGTAAGTGATTGTCATGACCCCAGTGGGTCACCGCCTTCCGCCACCCCCCCCCTGGGCTTACGGTCCCTTGAGAAGGCCCAGGGTATCCTCTCAAGTCCATCCAAAATGACCCTTTTCAAGCCGAGAACCTTAGGAGTGATGACCAGGCAAAGAACAATTACACAAATGGTTTATTTATACAGTAATGGGGCACTGAAAACAAGACAAGGTGCTTCATAAAGGTATAAGTGTTTAAAAGGCAAAATAAACAGAATCTAACACAGCTACCTATTACTCCTTAACTATTACTTAAAGCCTATAGCTTTCTTACCAGGCCTTGCTACCTGTACACTCACTCTGACCAGTGCGGGACCTTCTCCTCTCAGACCAGCCTTTCTCCCTCAGTGACTCCGTAAGAGGGAAAACAGCAGAGAGACAGCAAGATCCATTTCCTCATAACACACAGAGTTTATTTTAGTTCACTCCTGTGTGAGGAAAGAACACCATTTTCCACAGCTACCAGCTTAAGACATACCTCCACAAGAATGCAACAGTCTCCTCACATAATCCCTGCACTCCCATTGCCTAAAAACCGTCTCCAAGCATTGTGGGGATTGTAGGCTGTCTGCTTTCCACTGCCAGACAGACCCCTCCTATAGTTTAGGACTCTAGGCCCTGTCTCCATCCTGCGCAGATCATGACAGTGGTGTTGTCCTTGAAGACTCTTGTAGTGCTCAGAGGCTACAACTCTTGCAAGATATGGTGAATCATCTACTAATTGTGGAAGGCAAAGCTCAAGTAGCACATAACTCACAGTGCTTCATGGACTTCATGCACTTCTTATACATTTTGGGACTACAGATTTTGAATGAAGAAGCCATAATGATCAGCTAAGACCTTGCATATTTCCAGGTCCATTCCTCCCATATTTTGCCAACATGATGAGCAACCATGTCACCCTTGAGAGGGTCAACAGTGGGAGGGCTTCTAGTGTCCTGGCTCCACTGGTGGACCTCCTGATGGCACGTGGTATTTTTGGCCACTGTGTGACAGCATGTTCGACTGGATGGACCTTTTGTGGATCAAAAACTGGCTAATCAATAGGAAACAGAGAGTGAGTATAAATGGGCAATTTTCTCAGTGGAGGGTGGTAAGCAGTGGGGTACCACAGGGATCAGTACTCAGTCTGATGCTTTTTAACTTGTTTATTAATGAATTGGAGTTGGGAGTGAGCAGTGCAGTGGCTAAATTTGAAGATGACACGAAGTTGTTCAGGGTGGTGAGAACCAGGGAGGATTGTGAGGCACTCCAAAGGGATCTGTCGAGGATGGGCGAGTGGGCTTCAGTGTGGCCAAGTGCAAAGTGATGTGCGTTGAAGCCAAAAATCCTAACTATAAATACGTGTTGATGGGGTCCGAACTGGCAGAGACTGACCAAGAGAGAGATCTTGGAGTCATAGTAGATAATGCAATGAAAATGTTGAGACATTGTGTGACTGCAATAAAAAAGGCCAATGCTATGCTGGGGATTATTAGAAAGGGAATTGAAAACAAATCAGCCAGTATCATCATTCCCCTGTATAAATCAATGGTGCTACCTCATTTGGAATACTGTGTACAGTTCTGGTCACCACACCTCAAAAAGGATATTATAGCATTGGGAAAAGTACAGAACAGGGCAACTAGAATGAGAAAATGAGAGGGCAACTAGTTGGAACACTTTCCCTATGAAGAAAGGTTAAAGCGCTTGGGGCTCTTTAGCTTGGAGAAGCGACGGCTGAGGGGTGACATGAATGAGGTTTATAAAATTATGCATGGAATAGAGCAGGTTGAGAAAGAATTACTTTTCTCCCTTTCTCACTCATGGGCACTCAATGAAATTGCTGAGCAGTTGGGTTAGAACAGATTAAAAGAAGTACTTCTTCACCCAAAGAGTGATTAACACATGGAATTCACTGCCACAGGAGGTGGTGGCGGCTACAAGCATGGATAGCTTCAAGAAGGAATTAGATAAGCATATGGAGCAGAAGTCCATCAGTGGCTATTAGCCACAAGGTATAGATAGGAACTCTCAGGCTGGGGCAGGTGATGCACTCTATTCTTGGTGCTTGGAGGGTGCAACAGTGGGAGGGCTTCTAGTGTCCTGGCCCCTCTGCTGGACCTCTTGATGGCAGTTAGTATTTTGGCCACTGTGTGACAGAGTGTTGGACTGGATGGACCATTGGCCTGATCCAACATTGGCATCTCTTATGTTCTTACGTGTCACTTAGAGAAATATTATTTCAGTTGCCCACCCATTAATCCTATTCTCTAGCCCCATCAGGACCTAGATTTTTTCTAGTACTTCCTGGAGGACTATTTGACAGAGGAAGCATGTGCCTCCAGTCAAATCTAGGGTATATAAAGAGATATCCTTTATATATATCTCCTATCCTCCCAACCCCAACCTATCTTTGTTCCATTCCTGCACAGTTTGGAAACACCACGTGTTCTGCCGGTCAGTACACAATCCCTTCCCTTAAAGTCACCCTATTTTTCACTGCAGATTCTGCTCTCTATGTTTGAACAGGTAAAGTATCACCCCTCGTTGACACTCCCTGCTAATGCAAATGTCTCTATAGTTTTCTACCTTAATTTCCTAGCTCTGTATTGTGTGTTTTGATTGCTTGATTTTATATTTGTATGTGTGTGAACATTTCCTTAGTAAAAGAAAATAGTGCTTCTTAAAGATCTAGTCTCTGTGTCTATTTCTGGGACTTGGATAAGTGGAATTCTGGTATATACAGGTCATGATCCTATAGTTAACCCAATTGCTCACTAAATATCATAATTCCCCAATCTTTTATTAAGAAATAAAGCAATTTGGCTAATGCACAGGGACACTCCTCGGTGTATGATGTGGCTACTTAGTCAAATGCCTGGTGGAAGAGCTGTGTTTTGCAGGCCCTGTGGAACTGTAAAAGATTCCATGGGGCCCTGATCTCTTCCAGGAGCTCATTCCACCAGGATGCAGCCGCCACCGAGAAGGCCCTGGCCCTGGTTGTCACCAGCCTGGCATCCTTGGGTCCTGGAAGGGTCAATCGATTTTGCGTCCCTGAATGCAGTGCTCTCCGGGGAACATGAGGGGAAAGGCAGTCCCTCAGGTATGCCAGACCCTGACCATGTAGGGCTTTAAAGATTAAAACCAGCACTTTGAAAGGAAGCTGGTATGCTATCAGCAGCCAGTGCAGTGCCTTCAGTACAGGGTGGATGTGCTCCTGCCTAGGGATACCCATAAACAGCCTGGCTGCTACATTCTGCACTAGCTGCAGCTTCTGGATTTGAGACAAAGGCAACCCCATGTAGAGAGCATTACAGTAGTCCAATCTGAAGGTGAACATCGCATGGATCACTGTTGCCAAGTCATTGTGTTCAAGGAAGGGAACCAACTGCCTAATCGGTTGAAGATGATAAAGGCTGACCTAGCAGTGGCTGCTACTTGGACCTCCATAATTAAGGAAGTTTCCAAGAGCACTCTCACTTCTAACCTCTGGCACTGGCACCAGAGGTGCCCCATCGAAGGTTGGGAGTGGGATCCCTACCCCCAGGCCACCTCGACTCAGGCACTGGATCTCCATCTTCATCAGATTCAGTTTCAATCAACTCAGTCTAAGCCAACCAGCCACAGCTTGCAATGCCTGGTCCAGATCTTGTGGTGTAGAGTCAGACTGGCCACCCAACAACAGATAGATCTGGGTGCCATTCGCATACTGGTGAGACCCAAGCCTGTGCCTTCAGGCAATCTGGGCAAGGGGGCTCATGTAGATGTTAAATAGCAATGAAGAAAGTACTGCCCCTTGGGGTACTCCACAAACCAGTAGATGCCTTTGGGACAGCTGATCCCCTAGTGCCACCCTTTGTCCCCGACCCTGAAGAAAGGATGCGAGCCATTGTAAGGCAAGCCCCTAAACTCCAGTGTTGGCAAGGCAGTGGATCAGTAGCTGATGGTCAACCATGTCGAATGCTGCCGGCAGGTCTAACAGCAACAGCACCACCCATCAGCCTTGATCCAAATGCCTCCGGAGGTCATCAGTGAGGGTGACCAGTGCTGTCTCTGTCCCATGTCCCAGGGCAAGTTGGAAACAGCCGATAGTTCCCCAATTCAGCTGGGCCCAATGATTTTTTTTTTTCAAGAGGGGATGAACCACTGCCTCCTTAAGTGCCCCAGAGAACAAGCCCTCCAAGAGGGACTTGTTAATAATCTCCCTTAGGGTATTTCAAAACCCCTTGTGACCTTCTTTGATGAGCTACGATGAGCATGGGTCAAGGAGGCACATGGTAGGGCATACAGTTAAGAGCAATTTGTCAACTTCCTCTAGACTGAGTGGATTGAAATGATGATCCCAGTTGGGGAATATCTGCTCTTGGAAATCTTCCTAAAACCTAAGTATTCTCCAGAAGTGTGGTAAAGACAAGTTCACACATGCATGCCCCATTACTCAGTGACCAAAACCTAGTTCTCCTGAACAGTAGATAAGACACTAGACCTTTATAAGCTGCTTTAGAAACTTTGGAAAAAAGGCAGAAAAATATCAGTCTCTTTTATTAATGTATGTAAAACATGCACATGCCTGCCTTATTCCTAACCAAGTCAAGACCCAAGGAGGCTAACAGTAAAACAAAATACAATAAAGCCATATAAAAATGCATAATTAAAAACATTAATATAATAAATAAAATACATTAAAACAACATTTAAAAACACCACTTTGAAGGCACCCTATGCCTATATACTCTTTGACCCAGTTTCTGACTGCCCAGAACGTTCAACAGAATACTTCGGTTCTACATCTCCCAGAAAAGCCAGGAGCATAGAAACCCCACTGAACCCTTCAAGGAGGCTGTTATAAGGAACACAGGGCAGCCACTGAAAAATCTCTAGCCTGGGCAGTTAGAGAGTGTGCCCAGGAGATACAACCAGTAGGCCCTGCTGAGAACTGCAAAGCTGTTACATGGGAACATGCAGGACGAAGTTGTCCTCCAGGTATGTGGGGCCTTATTTTAATTATAATTCTAATAATGACATAAAATAGAAATGTTTCTGGGATGTACCATTTTGGACTGCAGGGATAGATTCATGTAGCTGAAAGCTCCTGCATACAAAAATGATTCCAGCCTTGACTATTTTCAAAGTATGGAAGATTTCAGTCTAAGGAATTGTTTAGTATATGGGATTTTTCAACCATGTGAGCATGCAAATGTCACAACCAGAGCTTTCAGCAATATTTTTTTCAGATCACTTCACTTTTCATTTAGATACTTCATATCGTTGAGTGATGTCATCCAGCAGGGTACTTAAGTACATGTAAATTAGTCCTAAGACTTCCTCTTCATTTATTTACTTTTTATTTTGCTGGCTTTTAGTGCCACTTATTAGGCTAATGTGTGGAATGAAAAGAAAGATGATTTAACTGGTATAGTTTTGTTCTGATATTTATATATTTTCTTTTTTAAAAAAAACTATTTATTATTGGATATGTTTCACATATTTAAAATTCCATCTTATAAATATCACATACCTTTTTCTTTTCTCCCCTCCCCCCCAGTACAAGGCTTCCCGCAATGCTCTTACCCCCTTATAAGCTCTATTATCTAATTACCATTAACCAAATATGTCATTTCCATTATCAAATTACGGTAACATTTTAACAATCTTATCATTCTTTTTCTTGTTTTCTCCTTAATAACTATCAAAGCAAATCAATCTGTTTTTAACATCCCAGTTTTTCTCAAGATAGTCTTTGAAATCTTTCCATTCTTCAAAAAATGCTTCATCTTCTTCATTATTAAGCTTTCTTGTCAATTTGTCCATTTCTGCCATAAAAAGCATCTTCTTAATCCATTCCCATATTTCGATGATATTTATATATTTTCAACAGATTGTTTTATCATTTTCTTTTGAAGATGTTATAAGCCAGTTAAGTGCACGGACTCTAATCTGGGAGAACCGGGTTTGATTCCCCATTCCTCCACTTGCACCTGCTAGATGACCTTGGACAAGCCATAGTTCTGGCACACCTGTTCTTGAAAAAGAGCAGTTTCTGTCAGAGCTCTCTCAGCCCCACCTACCTCACAGGGTGTCTGTTGTGGGGAGGAGAGGGGAAAGGAGTGTGTAAGCCACTCTGAGACACCTTTGGGTAGTGAAGGGTGGGGTATAAATCCAATCTCCTCCTCCTCCTCCTCCTCCTCTTCTTCTCTTAAAAGAATGCATAGGGGCCTTTCACACTGGCTTAAAAACCCATTTACATTATCCAATGTAAACATGTTTTTTTTCTCATGTTCACACAACTTTCTTCCCTATTTTTTCCCCATTTCTAAAATACCTGGTTTCTCCTGCACTTTTTTGGGGGGAAAGCAAAATATATTCACAAAAAGCCTAGCTTTTTCACATTTATGTTTTGAGGCAACCCTCCCACTGAAGCCCACCTCAAAGGGGCAGGTTTTGGCAGGGTTTTTTAATTTGCATGCCAGCGTTTCAATGTTGCAGCACCAGAGGTTGTGTGTGCTGGCAAAGTTCGGTCCCCCTAGGGAGGCCTGGGACCAGCAGCCAATCATTGCCTTTCTTGGCATTTCTCCATTCGCACTCAAGACCACATTTTTTGGACCTTGGGCAACATTTTTGAAATCATTTTTGCAGTGTGTGCTGCTAGTTACAGAAGATGCAGAACATGCCATCCAAACAGAAGAGCAGGTCTGCCGGAGTCCTAGAGAGAGCAGGAGACCCTTGACTTGCTCTCTATATGGGGCGAGGAGAAAGTGCAGGAGGTACTACATGCCTCACACAGGAACTGGTATCCTTTGATAAGTAATGCAGAGTCTTAGGCTGCTTTAAATAGCAAGCATTATCAGCTGCCAGAGTAAAATAAGCACAGAGTTGCCATCAGCTACTAGCCTCACTGTGGTATGGTGCAGTGAGTCACTCACCTAATGCAAATCAGGTAAACAAATTCAAACCTCAGGGGAAGCCAATCAGAGGACCCACTGTACTGTGGGGAAAGAGAGCACCAATCAGTGTAGTGATACCTACTTCAGGTGCAAGTCTTAGGTGAGCACGAGGGGAGGAGACTGGTCTTTAATGCAGCCCCTTTGAGCTTTCTGGGTTGCTCCAGCACCACAGCGCATGCGCAGAAAAGATGGGGAGGAACCCTGAAAAAACGATCTAATGTGAACAAGAATGGGTGGAACCCTGATGGGGAAAACCCTAGAAAAAGTGTGAGAGTGAACTGGTCATGACGAAAGTGCAATAGTCAACAACACAATAACAGCAGGGACAACACAAAAGGTGGGTACAGATTGAGAGACACTGGGATAAAAACCTATTAATAACATCTATCTTGTATCTGTCCTGGCTGTATAACATGGCTATCAAAATCTTAACACCTTGGGAGAATATCTTTTCCTGATCACATATGGTCAAGCAGAACCCATTCAACATTCAGACAACACAGCAACTCATATGGCTCAAAATGCAACATACAAAAGAACCATTATAAGAAGATGGCAGACCACATAGGTTTTCACTTGTCCACCATGTAATTCTTTCAAGTGCACATAAATTTAAAAATTATAGAAACTTTACCACAGCATCCCCAGGAATGTCCCCTGGATATCTGTTCACTTTGGCTGGACTTGTGCAATTCAACTCCCAAGCAAGCAATTATAGGGTTGTCAGCAGAGCACTGGCAACCAGTGTGAGCTCTTTGGGGACAGGAAGCAATGTTGCACAATGATAAGCAATTGTTGTATGTCCATCTGTGCTCAGTGACAGCACAGATTCCTGCAGCTGGCCCTCAGCCGGTAATTGAACAACCAGCAGCAGCTGGCTCTGAACCAGGAGGAGAACAACAAGAGATCAGGTTACCAGCTGAGAAGTCACAGCCTACAGCTGAAACCAAGCCAACACCTTGTAGTTCTGAAGCAGTAAACAAGGCTTCAGAAGCCACTCCCAACCCACCTAGCTTACCCACACCCCTGCAGCACCAACACTGTCAGAGGTAAGCTGAGTTTCAGGAAAGGAGGAGGAGTGTGAGACTCATCGCCCCTTCATCAGCTGTCAACTGACAAATGGATGAGTAGTTTCAGGATGACTGCCAAGGAATTGGCTGGGAATGTAGCTTGTTAAGACTTGGCTATAAAATCAGCCAGGAGAAACAGCAGTTTTATGGATACAACAAGTACACATTGCTGCTGAACCACTGACCTTGCTGTAACCAAACTGCTGGAACCTTGACACTTGGACTGTACCTCACTATCAGCTTTTCTGGAATCCCTGACCCTGGACTGGATTTGTCCTTGCTGCTTGAATTCCTTGACCCCAGACTGTAGTTGACATACCTGCTCTCTGAAACCCCTGACTTTGGGACTGGACCCTAGTTCCTCTCTGCACCACTGTATACTATTTGAGAACCTTGTTTTAATATTCTGATCTGTAAAAGAGATTATTTATTAATATGTTTGGATATAAATCTATAATATAATATTTTGAGAAGTTCTTAGTGTCTTTTTTACAGTTCTTTTTGCAGTTTGTATTATTTTTGAACCGTGAATCTTTTTTATGTTCTATTGTGCTTAGGACCAAGAGCATGTCTCCTCTTTGCTACACCCACTCACACATATAAGTTCAAGTCTGTGTCACGACCTATACACATTCCCTTGACATGCGTAGGCTCTGAATGCATGTTATGTCACATAGGCTGACATGTCCACATATAAGACCCTGTGCAGATGTGAGTTCATATGATTGGAAGAAACAGCAGGCAGAGTCTCTAGATCCCTTCCTACATGTGTATATTTTTCTTCCTACCCATGCAGAACTTCTGCTGAAGTGAGAAATCCTACAATCTTTTCCTTGGAGCAGTTTTCACCACCTTCCGTCTCAATATTTAAAAACAGAACTAGAGGACTGAGCATAGAAAATCAACTGAGATCCAGGTGGCTTGATGGGTGAGGTACAAAAAGTTATTATTATGGAAGCTAAATAACTTGTCATATGTTCATCAGAAAAAAAAATCAAACTGTCCACTCAGCTATTGACTCTTAGAACTCTCATTACTTCTGGAGTTTCACAAGCCAAAGAGACTTCAGGTGCGTTTAGACAGCGTGCTGGAGCGGTTCAAATTGCTCCGTTTTCAACCGGCTTATATTTGAACCAGACAATCGCGATCATACTGACCTCCTTTATCCCTCTTTGCTGCGCTTCCTGGCGTTTACACTTCCGGCGCGCGGAAAGCGTGCCTCGCTGTTTGTTTGTTTGTTTTTTTATCGCGACCCGCGCATGCACATAGGCGCTCATGCAAGGAATAGGTTTTTTTAATTTTGCACATGCGCATAACGATTAAGGCAAATCACAGCTTTTTTTTACCCTTCCGCAGAGAGCTGTGCCTTCACTCTCATGACTGTATCAATCCGCCTGAGCTGTTCACTGCCCTATAAAACCATTTTTCCCGCTCTTTTCAGACGCTTGCACTGAGGGAGCAAAATGAATCCTCAGGAGCAGTGCTTGGTGGTGTTCCTGACTGTTCAGGTTCTTCTCACAGTGGCCTGTCACCTGCAACGCAGGTTGAGGGCCATCAGAGTGAGGAGACTGATTGCGGTCAGACGGTACCTCATGCACAGGAGAGCCAGAATGAGGGGCTTTGTCCTGACAGAGTCCCTCAACATGGCCTTCCTTCAGACACTGGCAGAGCAGAGGGCCCCACGTAGGTGGTGGGTCTATCCTCGGCCAACACAACTTTGGGACGTCTACGCTCAGATCGTCTGGGAGGATGAACAGTGGCTAGAGCACTTCCGGATGACCAGGGCCACCTTCCAGTGGATAGTGGACGCTCTCAGGCCACATCTCCAGCACAAGGAGACCACCATGCGGGACCCCATACCAGCAGAGGAGCGTGTGGCCATTGCCATAGCATGGCTGGCCAACACCACCTGTTACCGGGTGGTTGGTTCCCTGTTTGGTGTGGCGAGATCCACGGTGGCTGGAATAGTTGCAGAGGTCTGCCTCACAATTGAGGCACATCTGATGCGCCAAACAATATGTCTTCAGTCACCTAGACAGGTAAGAATCTCCCATGTAAAGCATACACATGACAGAAATTAGGTGTTTTCTAACATGTCCCCCGAAGCACAGGGAATGTAAGGGTGTAATGGTGACCAGTCAGTGACATCTGTGAAGGAACACTACTGTGGTACTGTCCAGATGGCAATTACTACAAAAGGGAGCTTGATAATTGTCAGAATTTTTAACAGGAACTTAGGGGGGTGCCGGTGATACAGGCATGGTTGTGTTCAGTGCTTTCTCTCTCCCTCTCCCCCCCCAGTGGAGTGAGTGTGAGCAAGCACACCCGTTTTTTTGACTTTGGCTCAGGAAGGATGGCCCCAAGGGTGAGGTAATTTTTGGCAGTAGCCACATCGCTCGCTCAAAACTTTAGCTCACCAAGTTGCATTTTTGCTCACAAGATGCCACAGCATAGAGGGAAAACTGGCTGTGTCATCTGTGTGTCAAGCAATGCCATAGGTGTACACATCTTGCTTGCAAGCATTCCACTTTGTAACTGTCATCAGGTAACCTCATATGCGACTGTGGGCACTGTTGTCTACGTTAAAAAGACTGTATTGGGCCTGAAAGTAAAAATGATAACTGTCCCACCAGGATAAGGTCTTGGGAGTTTAGAACATGGACAAACCAGTAGTTATGCTGTAATTATAAAGTACTGTAGGTAATAAGTATGACTGTCACTGATAAATCTAGGTAGAGCAAGGTAGCCTGGGCCATGAACACTGATGTTATCCTTTACCTTTGCCAGGTCATGCTGGGGTTCGAGGAGCTTGGGTTTCCACACTGTGTGGGAGCCTTGGATGGCTGTCACATCCCAATCCGGGCACCACCAGGGCAAGCCACAGACTTCTACAACAGGAAGCACTTCCACTCAGTCCTCCTGCAGGGGACTGTGGACCACCGAGGACGCTTCATTGACGTTACAGTGGGTGAACCCGGCAGGAGCCATGACGCACACCTACTCAGGTGCTCCAGGCTCATCTGGGCAATGGACCGCGGAGTATTTGTGCCCGGAAACCCCACAGTGACAATTGAGGGGGTTCAGATCCCTCCCCTGGTGATAGCGGATGCCGCGTACCCCTTGCGCCGCTGGCTGATTACTCCCTACACGGGAGTGCTGACACCACAGCAGGCGGTCTTCAACAGGGCACACAGGCGGGCCAGGTGTGTGGTGGAGCGGGCCTTTGGTCGGCACCGTGAGGAGGGGAGGGCAGTGCGTGCTGCAGTCACCCTGTGGTTGCAGAGGCGGCGTAGGCACTGACTTTCCCCACCACGCCATGTCCCCACATTTATAAAACCTGCTTTATGTAAATATGTTATGAATTCTTGTTGACGCTGTTGTCATTTGTTAAAAAAATACTTTGTCTTAGATTTTGTGGTGCAGTAAAACCTTTATTCAACAGAAAGGCTGAGCTGTGTTTTCTTGGACCTGCACTACCAGTTTCCCCATGGGGAGCAGACCTGCCCTCCGTTGTCCCCTTTCAGTAGAGACATGCTCGGTGGTGGACGGGAAGGCTCATTTGGGTTACCAAAGAAGTTAATTGACACATAAGCCTCTAAAGAACAAATATCAAATTTATTTTAACCTTTTAACAACATTTAGAACTTCAAAAAAAAACTATAACATTTACACTGGTCTTCCTCCTTCGCAGGCGCCAGCTCCAGATTGGCAGCTTGAAATGTGTGCTCCATGTGCGCAATGTTAGTGCGCAGACGCCGCACAACCTGCCTCAGGGTGTTAATCAGGTTGAGCACCTGATGGACTGTGGAGTGAAAGAGGGGAGGGGGGGAATTAGACATGGCCTTGTTGTGGAATCCACCTTGGGATTACAGTTTGCTGTGGCAGTCAGATCATCACATATCAGTAACAGTGACCCATATGCTGGGGATTGGTATTTCAGAAAGGGAAACCATGTCAGCAAATGCACACGCCCCGCAAGCCCATGTGTTCACTTGCCCACATTGCCTCATGGGGCTATTTCCCTCATTACTTGCTGCCATCACTCACTTGATTGATACCACCCTGCTAGAAAGACAGCGAGACCCCTCTGGCTGATTCCCCAACCTTGGGAAGTTGGTACCACAATCTTTGGGCAACCCCTGGAGAATTGGGAACCCCCCAATTTGGGCCCGTTTTGCTTCTCTGGCCTCCCTTTTGCCCCTGGTAATGTCCTAACCTGGGAAGAACTAAGTGGCCAAGGCACACCAGGCCCTGAAACTCAAAAAGCTGTAATCGGACTATGGATAATTTAGGCAAGGGGAATAATCCCAGGCACTTAACGCAACCAGACACAGAAAACAAACAGGAGTTAAAATGCAGGTCCTCTGTCCCCACACCCCCATCACCCTATCTCTGGAGATGCTTGGGCTCAAGATGGGGTTAGCTTTCAGCCCTCCTTCTTGTTGTTGAAAAACCCCAGCCCTTCCCTGGGACTGGTCACTTGGACTGCCACCCTCCTGCCACCACAATTCACAGTGGCCTGGACGTCTCACGGGGTCCAGATTACTCCTGGATAGGGTGTGCCCAGGGTGTCCACCCTGTCCTCGAATTCACAGAGCTGACGCTCCACCTCCTGGCAACCAGGGCAGGACCTCACTACCTCCGCAGCCACGGCAGCCTGGGGTGACACCACTTGACCTATGGGCAATAGGGTACAGCTCATCATCAGAGCAAGAAGTGCATTCCCCATAGGGCAGCCTGAGGATAATCTTACCTGCAGCCGAATCTGCAGAGGAAATAACCCGGATGGGTTCTCCGCCACCCGGCCCCTGTTCCTGCTCCTCAGTCGTCAGATCTGAAATGCACACAGTTTGTTTGAGGTTGTGGTCCAACGAGCTTTCTCCAAACAGCAGTAGACCTGTGTGAGTACTTACAGAGGTACAGTAAATGTGGCACTGTGGCCTCGCAAGTTGCTGTTTCCATCAGCACTGCAACTCCATATGCACCGTAACCTCCCACTTCCAAACAACAACAGCCACTGTGGTCGCTCAACACAAAATATTCCCAGTGCACGACGTGTGGACAGACAGCTGTCTGCAATGTGTGCCCTCTACCATAGCAGATGCTGGGCATTTTGGTCTGCTTCGAATTTGCAGAAATATCTCCAAATCAAGGGGTGTGGGAAATCTAGCAGCCATTCAAGAACAACTGGAGTGACACTCTCCACTCACCCTCTCCGGTGTCCCCCGGAGGCACCACCACCACCACATCTCCAGGCGGTTGCACATCCTGCTGTGGCTCACCTTCCATTGATGGGAGAGGAGAGGTGGTCCCTGCAGGGGGAAACATTTAACTTCAGCTCAATGTCAGATTTGGGATTTGCAGTCAGTGGTTTATTCATATCGTCCCCTCACCTGCTCCAGTGTCCCCAGAGGAAAGAGTCAGGTTCTCCATCGGTGGCTGGGAGGGTCCGGCCACAGGAAAAGGAGGGGGAGATTTGTTCAGGTCACGGTTTACCAGTGGCTGGGGTGGGGGGTTGGAGAAGGGATTAGCTGTCACTTCAGTAGTCACATAAATGAATGGGTGTGTGTGTGAAGGATGTAATCACAAAAGGCTCACTCACCTGCAGATGGTCCTTGCCCCGGATCCTCTATGGCTGCATCCTCAGAGGAGGAGGTGGGCATGAGTACCCGGGCTCTCTGGGACCATCCCCTTCTCCGTACTCGAGGTGTGTCTAAAGAGAGAAAAGTGTATTGGTTAAGATGTGGATGGCAGTTATTGCTGGACCAATCAGACATGCATTTCTTTTCCTTGTACATGTGAAGATGTTACAAGCAACTAAATAAGGTACACTAAATCAAAACCTGGTTTTTGGGGGAATTAATGACAGTCAAGTAAGGCTTACTGTACCTAACATATCTCACCAAAGGAAGTAAACATTACCCCCTATATGCCACTGGCCAAATCCCTTAGAGAAATTTATGTCCCCACAGCTGCAGTGTCTGTCAGCAGACCTGGTTTTGGGATACATTTCCTCCTAGGTAGGGAAAACATACCCTCCTTGCACTGAGGTTGCCAAGGGTGCACTGGAAAAGGAGGAGTAGAAGAGGCGGAAGAAACTTAAGACTTACATGGGGTCCTTCTTTCAGCCCAGTTTGGTCTTCCTGCCTGCGTCCACAGACGTGCCATGGAATGGAAGTGGGGAGGCCGGTAACTCCTGGGGGGGAAGCCCTCCCAGTCTTCGAGTGCATCGAAGAATGCCCCCTTAACCCTTTTGAATTTTGCCCGGCATTGTGAGCCGGACCTGGGGTAGCCTTGCACAGTGAGGCGCCTGGCTACCCTTTTGAAAATGGCCATTGTGGGCATGTGGGTGCTGGGCATAACCATCGGCCCAGCATCCATGTCATGCAGGAGTTCCAGGAGGCTCTCCACTTCCTCCTCCTGCCAAAAAACGCCCAAACGCCTCGCTGCTGCCATTGTAAAAAGTTTTGGGCGCGGGACGTAAGTGCGCATGAGCAAAGTAATGCTTGAAATTTAGACCTCGGTAATCAACGCGCCGGGGGGGGGTTGATAGTAATCGACCCAAGGGTGGACACTTCTGTGGAGAAGTACAGTGGTCTACCACTGTGGCCACTATCCCAGGGACAATGGGGGACACTTCTGGAAGTTTTGCAAAGTCAGCCCATAAACTGTTATAACTAATCTGTGCCTCCAAAGACTTCTCCTTGATCTCTCCAAAAACTTCCACCACCACCCCCCACAGGACAGTTTGAGTTCCAGAGTCCCAAAGTAGCCAATTGGCTCCAGGGAAGTGTCAAAAAAATCTTCGAAATCCACCCCCCCCCAATCCCTGACATTCATTCAGAAGAAGTACACGATTGATTGGGCATTCGCGCGCTTCTCTACCCAAGCGTACATGCGCACCAACACTCTTGCTTGAACTTCGTGGAGGGATGGCTGCCTCACCGCAAAAGGGTGTGTTTTGGCAAAAGGATGAGCTAGAACTCAAGTTGATTTTCCTCTGGGAGAAGAGCTATGGTGACCGGGTGATGACAAGCACCCACTTGGAAACTTTCAGCATATTTGAGGAGGTGGCCACTGCTCTGACTGAGGCAGGCCACCCCAGAAGTGCGGCTCAATGTCGCGCCAAATTCAAAAGGGACAAAGCCGCGTTTTTTGAAGCACTAGAGTACTATGGGGGGATACCCCCTGTCAGCAGCCGGCCACCCAGGTTTAATCTGCTCCGCAGACTGTGGGATCAAGCGGGCAACCCCAGCTGGGAGAAGCGGAGACCTGCCAGTGATTACAATGCCCCCCCCCCCTTATACTGGAGTGCACCATTAGTTGTCACTTACATGCCCCACCAACTTTTCCCTTCCCGTTTCCCATAGAATCCTACCGGCCAAAACGGAGCTGTAGGCAGGCAGCACTACAAGACTCCCCAGGATCCTCTCCTGAAAGGGGGAATGCATCTGGTAAGCAAATATAGCACACATTGCACAGGTAGGGGGAGTGGCTGTAGCATCACTCCCTTTTTCTCTCCGTGTAAAAGGACCCAACTTTCTAAGAAAATAATCACAAGCAGAAAAGGAAGGGAAACGTTTCGGGGGGGGGGGTTCCCCAAGTGTACTCTGGCAATGCACGCCATTTGACAGATCACTGCAGATCCGGGAGGTTGTTGCCGGTGGATATCTGTCTTCTCCATACCAGTTGCAGCCAGTGTTCCCTCTAAACTGAACTGCTGTTAGCAGGATTGCAGTTCTATGGCCTCCAGCTCACAGATTCCTCTGCTGAGAGGGAGCAATGGTTACAGGTTAGGTTGAATTGGAATCCCTACCACAAGGTCAGAGTAGCGTGGTCTTCTGAGGTTTTCCACGACCCACATGACAGAACCATGGAGTTTGATGGATGTCTGGGTCTAGATTGGGAAAGCACAGTTGGCTTAGCCTTGCACCCTAGGAGAAGTGTAAGTGGGTCCTCAGGAGATTAGAGCACCATAGAGGAGTAAAAGGGGGGACCTGGCTGAGAGAACACAGCAAAACATATAATAAGCATATTTTCTCCTGTGTCATTTTCAACAGGACTATATGTGAGCGTGGCGGTGCAGACCGCAGAATCCCCTGTGGTGAGCGATAGAGGTAAATTTAGATGTATTATTGGGAAGTCATCTGTCCATGCACAAGGATCAGTGCCTGTAGTGGTAACTATACTGGGATGTAAACCTTAGTGCCTGACTGAGGAAGTGTGTACGTTTGCCTGACCCTATTAACCTTTGATTTTCAACCACTCATTTCAGGGTCAGTTGACACACAGGAGACGACCTCCGCCCAGTCAGGGGGTCAGGAAGCAGCACCAGAGGCCACCTCTGAGTCCCCAAGTGGTAAGAGCAAGGGCCATTGCTTGTCTTGCCAGGGAATAACTTTGCACATGCTAAGGGCTACCCATTCTCTCACAGCAGTTGGTGAGACGAGCTACGTTGCAGCGGAGGCCCCTCCCCCTACTCAAGAAGAGCGGCTGGAGCTGATGCAGGCCACCCTTGAGCAGCTCCAGGTCAGCATGGAGCTGCTCAGGGCGAGTGTGGATACAATTCGGCAGACCCGTGAGTATCCTTTCGGGCCCAATCCTGTGATCAACAGTAGGAATATGAGAGACATCCAGGGCACACAGGCAGGTAGCAGCACATATTTTATTGAACAGCTACCACTGCTGTGGTGAACCTAAAAAACTGACAACTGCAATAACAACAACCATAACAACACAACACAACACTGCGGTTTACTGAGAAGGTCAGAGCCCCCCTGCCCCTGCTTTTGGAATCCTGTAAGTTTGTGTTAAGTGGCTTCCCGTGTAGTGAGAACCAGCACCAGTGTTGGACATCACTTCTCCCCTGGTGAGCACTCTGTGGGAAATGTCAGGAGTTCAGACCTGGCTCTTTTGGATGGTCTGGCTGCAGTGCAAAGGAGGCTGCTTCTCGCCCACAGTTTGTTTGAAATGCCATTGTCCTCAAGAGGCCTCAGTGACAACTGAGTGTGTGTATTTTGTTGGAGGGAGGGAAGCAATATTGTTGTGGGTCAGTGGGGGAGCACTGGAGGGAGCAGCCCCAAAATGGTGTTGGCTAGGGAAGAGGCAATGCCAGTGTCTAGAATAGTGCACAGGGAAGGTTGCTCAGTTGAGGAGCAGGATCCATCCTGGTCATTGTGCAATCAGGGTATGTCCTCGGTCAGGTACACTGGCCACTGAGTCCCTAGGCCAGGGAGAACACACTGTAAGGTGGCTTTCAGATGCCCCTTTGAGCATCCTACCAAGTTCACAGTCACAGTGGATAGGGGGTCATGTGGGTGTCTAGGACTTCCTTGTGCATAACGGTGTTAATGCTGAGCACGTACTTGTCATTTCAGAGGATGGACATACACGCCGTATTGAAGTTGTGGAGCGGGCAATGGTGAGACTCCGCAGGGAGTTTCAAGGCATCAGGCTCACTGCAGCGGTGGCAGCGCACGCAGAGGAGCAGGAGTCCGAGGAGAGTGAGGAGGAAGCTGGGGAAGAGGGGGAGTAGTCTATTTGTTTGTGTTGTTGTTGTGTTCCTGTTGAGTTTGCACTGTTTTAATTGTTTACTGTTTTACAAAGTTCTTTATAAAGTTACATTTTTCAAAACAGGGTCGCTGTTATGCCTGGTTTGCTTCTGGCACTGCATCCCCGTACTCAGTGCCTAAAAGACAGCAGCTCTGAGGGCAGAGGCAAGCTTGGCAAAGCAGGCAGACAACACGCCAAAAAAAGAAAAGAAAAAACAGCAACACACACTTACATGTGTGAAGATAAACTTAAATACATGTAGGTTTTACACTGGCATACCAGAACTATTTAACGTCAACTACTGACAGCCGCACAGTGGGAAGAATCTTCTGAGCACTGATCCCATGTGGCTGCGACCGGTTTCCTTGGGGCACTCACAGAGGGCACTGATCTCAGGTATTTATGTTATCTCTGCTGAGACATTGCCCCCTGTTACACAAGTGGACCAGTTTATGCCAGTGTCTTGCAGAACACTAAGGGGAATATGGTTCTCTGGGTCTCTTGTCCTGCTTCTTCCTGAATCCATGGCCAGTGTCAGGAGTGGATGAGTTGCCACCTGGATGATGTGGTGTGATGGCACTTGCACTCTCTCCGCTGATGGTCCTAGTGAGATGAGTGAGTGCAGCCAGTGCACCCTGTAAGATCCCACGCAGGGCATCGTTGGACTGCCTCTCCTGCTCAAGGGAGGCGGTCATCAGAGCCATGAACTCCTCGTGCTCTTGTCTGCCTGCCTCCAGCAGCGCCTCTCGGTGCTGTCTAGACTGCTGGAGCATCTCCTCCCCTACCTTCTGCACCGCTGAAACTCTTTTGGTCCTTGCCCGTATAAAGGCCAGGCGGGATTTTGGTGAGAGTTCACCCAGGATGACTCCAGGTGGAAAATCTGTGATTGGGAGGAAAAAAAGGGAAAGATGTGATGGGGAGTGGTTGACCTGCAGCAGCTGTAGTCTCCATTCACCATCTTCTCATGCCCTGCTATGCCGCAGCTCCTGGGGTTCAAGGGTTCAGGCTTACCTGTTGGGTTACTGTGGGTTTGGCTCCCACGTGCCTCTGGCTGGGAGGATGCAGATGTGCCTGTGGTGTACAGGTGAGAAAAGGAGCGTTACGCAAAAGACACTAATGGCTGTGTGACTCATGGTCTGGGGCAGGTGATGCACTCTATTCTTGGTGCTGGGGGGGGCAGCAGTGGGAGGGCTTCTAGTGTCCTGGCCCCACTGGTGGTCCTCCTGATGGCACCTGGTATATTTTGGCCACTGTGTGACAGGGTCTTGGACTAGATGGGCCATTGGCCTGATCCAACATTGGCTTCTCTTATGTTCTACTGTTCTGAAATGCACATGTGCCAGTAAACACTCAGGGGGAAGTGGCAGGGTGAGATCTTTGGGTGGTGGAGGGGGTTGATTATGTGAAGTGGTATGGACAGGAATAAACCATAGTGGAAGTCATCCCCTGAGAGCTGGTCTCACCCACCTTCCTGAGGTGAGAAAGCCTCCATATTCACCTCACCATCATCTTCGGCCCCTTCCTCTGCCTGTGACAGGGGGCTGTCTCCTTCTGGAATGGACAGAAAATGGAGCCTGGTGTCAATTGACCAGGTTGGGTGAACTGCCTGCTGTGCTACGCAGGAATCACAGTTATTACAGGCAACCACACAGCCATTCCTGAGATACAGGTGGCTGGAGCAATAGGAAGAATGGGGAAGGATGAGGAGTCAAATCGTGAGCAATCCCACCATGCCGTCTGAACGCACCCATGGTAATATTTCTGGGGAGGTACCATGGCATACTGCCAGGTTGAGGTATTTCAAAATTTCCACAGGCATGATTGTACTTGGAGAATAGCTACATGTTCTGGTAGCCAAAATGCCCCTATTGTAGTATTATGAGAACAGTCCACATCACTGAGATTACCTCAGTCACCAGAGGGCAAGGACTGGAGAGTGTGGGGTGGGCTGCTTTGTGACTTGGTGGTGGATTCCTCTCACAATTGTATATGGACCCAGATATATACTTGCCACATGAGTTGCCTGCTCCCTCTTGTTCCAGGGGGAAAAGATCAAGGGAGGCTTCAGGGGAGGGAGGGAGGCCCTGGTGGCTGGTGCTAGGAGCTGTCTCCTCTTGGAAGCTGTGTGACAGCCTCCTCCCTGTCACACTGACACTCCCCTGTAAAATGTGACTCAGCTCCTCGTAGAAGGGGCAGGTGTGTGCTGAGGTACCAGATTGTTGGTTGTCAGCCACCACCTGCTTGAATTTCAGGCGAAGACTTTTAGTCTTAGTGCGGCACTCCTCAGCACTTCGCCTGAACCCCTTTGCAGCCATCCCTTTTGCGATCTCCCTAAAAATCTCAATGTTCCTAGAGGAACATTTAAGCTCCTCCTGGATTTTAGCATCCCCCCAGAGAGCTAGGAGCTCCAGGGTCTCCCCGCGCCTCCAGGATGTCCCTCTCACACCAGACATTTTTGAGGAGTGTCACTTTCCCGCCAAAAGCATGCCCTGCAGTGAACATGTGAAATGAGTTCCGGCACAAGATAGATAGCTGTGTTACTATGGGTGCGTTTAGACAGCGTGCTGGAGCGGTTTAAACTGCTCCGGCACGATGCGTTTTTTTTTTAAACTGGAGAATCGCGCTCAGACTCACCTCCTCCTTCCGAGCGCCCCGCCGTCCTCCTGCAGGTGGGGGGGGTTTCCCCCTCTCCTTTGAGCATGCACACAGGCAGCCCTCTTCCGAACAGGAAGTTTGGCCGGTGCGAAGAAGAGCGAGCTCAACAGGTCCCTTTAAAGTTTAAAGGAAGAGTCCTTTTAAAAATGGCCTCCCCGAGATCCCGGACTCCTCTAAATGCCTAAACTAGGCACCAGTAAACCTTTTCTTTTTTTAACCTAAGTGCGGAGCTCCGCTCAAGCGCACACCGGTAAGGGGGAAAAAAATGGAGGACTAAAACCGGAAGCTGGAGGCAGCTTCCCAGAGGGGGGGTTGAAGCACCCGGAAGTGGCTGGATGGAGCGATCAGACAGGGAAAAGTGCGGCTTGAAACGGAGAATCATGGAAAACACCGCTTGGGTAAGTGGTGCCAAAATACTCCGTTTCAAAGGGGGTTTGCTCCAGAAAGCGACGGCTGGGGACGGTGGGCAGATGTTGGGCGTGTGAACGCGCAGGGAAAAGCCGTTTCTGAGCCGTGCTGAAAACGGCTCAAACGGCGCGTCTGAACGCACCCTATGGCACTATTTCCACTTCAATCGAACCCCTTCAACAAAACACTTCCCTTTAAACTTTTGACCCAAAAATGGCCTCTTTGAGATCCCAAACTCGTCTAAACACTAAAACCAGGCACTGTTTAAATGCTGGTCTTATTAACGTAGGAGCGGAGCTCCACTCATGCGCATACCGCCGATGCATTAAAAAAATGGCGGACGAAAAGCGGAAGCCTGAGGCTTCCGTGGCAGCTTTTCGGAGGGGAGGGGGGGTAGAGGCTCCCGGAAGTGGCTCGGCCGAGACGAGCGATCAGACAGCGGAAAGTGCGGCTTGAAACGGAGAATCATGGAAAACACCGCTTGGGTAAGTGGTGCCAAAATACTCCGTTTCAAAGGGGGTTTGCTCCAGAAAGCGACGGCTGGGGACGGTGGGCAGATGTTGGGCGTGTGAACGCGCAGGTAAAAGCCGTTTCTGAGCCGTGCCGAAAATGGCTCAAATGGCGCGTCTGAACGCACCCTTCATCTCTCAACTAGAAATTGCAGTCTTGTTTACATGTCACAGATGCCACTTAACTTAGCAAGCCCCTTCCAGGAGGGAGTAACTAGAGTCAGACACTTCCTACAATTTAGCAGGAATTGTGGAAACAAAACCAAAATATCAATCACATTTCTCATTCTTCACTAATACTGGCAAAATGCTCCCATGTTCATTTTAGCAAACATATTGGCAAGAAAACATTTCTTTTGTTTGTGGCACAACTGAAGCTACATAGAGTCTAGTAGCCAAGAACGATACGTTTACTGTGTCATAAACTTTTGTGAGTCAAAGCTTATTTTGTCAGACACTTGACATGTCTTCATCAGTTGTCAGGTATAAATAAAAACAGAAGGGGGAAGATATTACAAGGCAAGGCTGGAGGATCAAGAAATTAAGAGACAGAGAGGTGTCCACATATTTATTTCTCATTGAGAAAGAGGAACAGATGAATCAAAGACTACTCAAATCAAAAGAGTGAATGATTCCCCAGAATGTGTGTGGACAACTCCAGCAAGTAAATAATTGTCAAAGCAACGTGAACTAGGTATATAAACTTCTGAGTTGTGGACATAAACCAAAGTTAAGCTCATTTAATTCCCTTTGATTTCAATGGGGAAAGTAAAACATGTTCTTTTCTCTCCTTGAAATTATTCTGACTCAAATGGACATAAATTTGCCCTTTATTAGCAAGAATTCAGAAAGCGTTCTCTCACATTGGCAAGCCTGACTTAAATGTAACATCCAAATTGGCCCTGACACACTACTGCTCTAGCATTAGACATTTTACATATCAGGATATTCACCACACTAATTTGAAACACTGCCTATGTTCAGTGTATTACACCAGCTAATAAAGTACTTTCAAAGAGAGCTAATCTTTTTTAACAAATTAAAGTTAGCATAGTTTTCATACTGTTTGTATTTATTCTTCGAGTGTTGCCTCTCTGTTTATTCTAGCAAAGCTGAAAGTCAATGAATTGCACTCTGCTGAATATGTATTTCAGAGATAACAAGTGGATGTCTTTCTACAAGATTCACTGCCCATAAAAGGCCTATTATTGAGTGAAATGGTTCCTCTAGCAAAATTGGTCTATTTTGAGTATTTTCCATCTTGAAATTGAATAATGTATAGTAGAACAGGCATATGAGCATGCAGAAAGCAGGAGGAAGATGGCCCTTCTTTTCGTATATCATTTCTTGGTGTCTTCTTCCAAACAGCAGGATGAGTTTGAAGGCTCAGGACCACAGTTATGTCTAAGGATGCTGTACACTTCAGCAATTGAACTTACTGTATACAAAGGTGTCAACTGGTTCATACTAGGCAGTCACAAAGATCTGACAAATACGCTTGCACTGGGTTTTTGCAAAACTGTGCCTAAGCAAAGACAACTGCCAATTCAAACCAGTCATTAGCCATTATTGTCACTAGGGTCTACTTAGACAAACCCTGAAGAATAGAATTTTATTGAAATGCAACAGTTATGACTGACTCATAAGATCTGTGACTGATTTAATTGTTTATTCAAATACTTGCCTGCTGAGCAGAGCAGCCATGCAGTAAGGACAGGGCGGAGAAGAACTCAGTTGGGCAGTACTGCATGGTCATGAAGGGATGCAGTGAAGCAAACTGCTGAATAGCCATCAAAAGCTGAAATAAGAGTTAAAGTGATCATCAAAAAATCGACTCTTTGCTACCAGTGACCAGGATGTGTGCTTAACCAGCCGGTGCTGAACATATCCATTTATTTATTCCAAGCATTTATAAACTTGCCTTACTCCCGAGCATCTCAGGATTCTGAGCATCCCTGGTTATGTCCATGACACCTTTCCCTTCAAGGGTTGTTACCCCAAGGCATGCTGCTTGGAAGTGAGCATGCTGAGAGAAGCCTCTCCTAAAGGAGTTTTGTGCCCTAGTGAACTGATAACATCTTATTCAGTTTTAAAAGTATGTTCTATTTTTATGTCAGCATTTTAAATGAAATCAACAATTAAAAAACAACAACCAGAATCCTCTTATCTTTAAGATTAACATATCCTTCGTTCAAATGGGGAAATGTTCCAGATATTTTAACCACCTGTCATTGGTAAAGACTGCATTTTACCTACCAAATGAATACTTTAAAAGCTATAATCCTGTCCCCAGTGAGGCATGAAACAGAGACTGATAACGAAGGGTACAAGCTCCTGACCTGGAGGCAGAGCCTGTTGCAAAAACTGCTGTGAAAGAGCAAAGTAAAAGTCTGACAGGTGGCAGAGAGAGGCCAAAAATGGACACCTGAACGACCGAGGAAAGAGTCTTACTGCCCTGACCCTGTTCATATGGAACACTGACTCTAGGACTAATGCTGGCAACCTGAGCTAGACTTGTTGTGGTATGTTTTCGATATTTAATCTCTGTTGGCTTTGGTTTTCTCCCAGTAATTCATGGGATGGAAGTGAGAGGTATGTTTATATAGAACATTTTTTCATTTTGGTCACAATAGGGACATATATATCTAAAGCAAGGAGGCAGGAGTAATTTTTTTTTTTTACAGAGAATGGAACATACACCCATAAACCCTGCTCTTCCCCCTTCTATCTCACTGTACCCCATCGCTATAAGCATTTTTCTTTCAGCCTTGGCTCCAGTTATGGAAAGGAGCCAGCCAGGATGGATGAAGAATACTAACAGTATCTTCTTCCCACCTCTAAAGTCCTCCTATCTCACCCTTCTACCTCTAGTTCATCATGGCTGTCAGAAATGGTCTTATGATTTTTCATTTCTCTTTTCTGGCAAAAAGAATCCATTTTGAAGTTTTCCTTTATCTTTCTGTTTTTTAAAAAAATTCTTCATTTTCTCCAGGGGGCTCAGGATGGAATACATGGTTCTTCCCTTCTCCATGTATCCTCATAAAACCCCCTGTGAAATAGCTAAGAAAGAGTGACAGCAAAAGTGGTGATTTGAACCCAGATCTCCTCACCCTAGGACAGAGGTTCCCAAACTTATTTGGCCTACCACCCCCTTTTCAGAAAAAAATTACTCAGCACCCCCCTGGAAATCTACCTTCAAGAAGTGAACAAAAAGATCCAGTGACAAATTTGCACATAGTAAAGAAAGATGTTGTGAATAAGACACTTTGAAGCTCAAAATCATAAAAGTATTTTATAAAATCAATCACAGTAACATTTGTACACACAGAGAAAATTAAGATAACACTGGCCCTGTTCACACGGAGCATTTGCCCCGCTGAAGGCATGGGAGCCCTGCGGACTTTTCGTGCTCGATCATACGAGCACATCTGGGAGGCGTAGTGCTCCCGTGGCCAACCCGCGGCTTCCCCTGGAAAACGCGGGGTAAAAAACTAGTAGGTCGGAAGTACTAGTTTCCGGAAACCCCGGGGCAAAGGCTGGCGTCTGATCGCGGGAGCGCCAGTATCCCGCGGCTTCTGACGCCCGCCCATGTCCCCGGGGTTTCCGGATGTTGTCAGTTTCCATGGGATGTGCACCAACGCTGAACAGCGCATGCGCACACACAAGACACCGACAGCGGCCTGCCCCTCCCCAATGGCGCATGCGCACTGCGTTGCTTTTTTGCTGCGCTGCAGCAGCGCAGTGTGATCGGGGCGCAGAGCTGGAGTGTGGCAACCCGGTGGCCCGTATGATCGGGCTACCGCGCCTTATTTAGCTCCAGGGCAAACTGCCACGCCTCCCCCGCGCGTTTTCTGGCCCGTGTGACCAGGGCCAAAGGCTGTGATTGGCTATGGGGACCCCTTTCCACCTCCCCTTCTCTCCCTGATCCCAGGGAAGATCAGGAGAAGGCTGGAAAAGGCTGCTTTAGATAGGGGGGCGGTATTGCCCACTTTGGGAGCCATTGCCCTAGTGCATTTTGACTCATGCACAACATTGGCTCTCATCACAGCACTCCTGTGTTGATGTTATTCTGTAATCATTGACCCCTATGATATACGCATTCAAAATAGAATCAATCCTTTTCACCTAACAAGCATGCCTTCAACATGTGCAGCCATGGACAAGGGGAAAATTTCACTTCTTTTATTTCTTCCTATCATTCAGCTATAAAAGGGATCAGTGTCAATGAAATGGCAGCCAATGCCATCTTCTAAACTCCCCTCACTCAATTCCGCACAGAAGGATTGTTTTCCATTTGTTGGATAGGGCATCACATTTGAAAAAGTAGCCAAAATGGGTTGGATCTAAGCATGTTCACAAAAGCACAACCTTCTTTCCCCCCCAAACAGACCATCCATAACAGTTCTTGGGATACAAGGGGCTACAGAGAAGGAGGAATCCTTCTTTTCAAGCTCTGAGAACAGAACAAAAGCTGCTACAAGACTAAGAGGGGATGATTTCTGTCAATTCCCCCTTCTCACTGCAGTCCATCATGCCACTGGATGGTCCCCAATCCTCAGCAGCACCTCCCTCCTGCTACAGCACTTGCTTCTGTGATCAAATATGCATCACCCCCTCACTGGGATTCCATTTCCTTTTTTAAAATAAGCTGATGGATCAGTCATTTCTTTCCTAATGCCATGTGGAGAGTGGCCTTCTTTAGGTCTCCTTCCTAAGAAGATATTGGCAACATAGCTTCTATTTGTCTGATGTCAACATCTGGCAGTTTGTTTTATAAATTGATTGGGGTTTGTGTTCCAAAGTTACAAATTAAAGGTAAGTATAGCTTACAAGAGCATGTGGTAAAAATAGGGAAGCAAGTGTTAGAAATTGTATTCTTATAATCACAGATGTTTAGAAATTGTATATTTGATAATTCAGACTGTCTGCTACTTTGTACAAATAAACATTTTTCCCCTGATCATTCAAGTCTTACTGACCTGCAAAAGGTTCATAAAATTTCATGACAGAAAGAATCACAGATAAGAATGGTGTTGTTAATTGTGAATTCAGGAAGAAGTATATTTATTATATACATTGTGAGATACAAACTGATTTTATCACTGGGAAAACACTACATGAGATAATTTGTCTACACTAACCATCTCTCAGCTGGGCAAGTACAGACTCAATAACAACCCAATAACTGCTTTGTTGGACTGATGCAGGATCTTAATAGAAGGGCCAACATTCTCCTTCAGAGTGAAAATGAACAGGACTGGTACACATAAAGATCACCTAACAAGTTAAAAATTCTGAAATTCTAGACTGAGTGGTCCATAATATTCTTAAATTCTGATGAATTCTGCATCTCACCTGTCCATCAATATTTTTCCTTTACTTTTCTTTGGTTCAGGACACAAAACAGAATTGGCATATTGAGCACTGAGTGAGTTGAGAGTTGGAAGTATGCGACTGCTTTAGCCCATGACAATCTCAAAGGTCAGCATATGAAATCTATGCATGGGGAGGGGTAGATCTATGTATTATGAGAAACACAGGGCTGCCACTGTTTTTTTCTCACACTGTGTGGTTTCACCTTAAAACTGCTGTAAGTACAAGAAGAGTGATTAATTTGTGCACACATTTGAACAATATCATAACTGATTCAGTGTGTTCCAATTTATTCAGACTACATTCTTTGCCATGATACAATTCATTTGTGAGAAATGGGTTCTTAGGCCCTGATTGAAAATAATGAAATTAATGGGAAGAAGAAGAAGAGCTGGTTTTGTACCTCACCCTTCACTACCCAAAGGAGTCTCAGAGCAGCTTAATGTGCACACCTCTACATGACTTGGTGCTGAGGTACTTGAAGGACCACTTCCTCTCGTGTTGTCAAGCCCACCAGTTGAGATTCTCTTCCCAAGACCTGCTCTCTGTGTCCCCACCTGCAGAGAATGCTTTTTCAGTGTTGGCACTTCACATTTGGAATGCCAACCTCCAAGAAGCTCACATGCTACTTACCATGCTGTCTTTTAGGTGCCATGCCAAAATATTTCTGTTTAGGCTTTTAATGAAGAGGTCCTATCTTCTGAGATGTTTTATGGTCCACTCCTAGCCCATGGACTGCCTAATTAATATGATTTGAGACTGCTCTGTTTTATGTGTCATTATGCTCTGAATTTCTTTTATCAGCCTTTTTAATTGACTTGGTTTAATGGGTAGGATCTGAAGGTTTTTTGTTTGTTTGTATTTTACTGTTTGATTTTGCTTTTTTGTGAGCTGCCTCAAGCAGGTCTCAAGAGGCACATACAAATTTTCATAATAAACACAATTCAGAGATTTTAGCAAAAATTAGGTTGTGCACAACTTTTCATTGGGGCCCTTGTTTTGCTCCATCCTCATCAGTCACACAGCTTTCCTTCTATTCCCCATTTGATTCTAATCAGGTTTCAAGTGTGAGTGCTCACAGATGGTGACTCTCAAATCTGTGTTCTGACAATGACACATGCAAACCTAACATTCACTTTCCTAAACAAGCTGGGATAGTAAAACTAAGTTTTGTAAATGTGATGGCAGTTGTGAAAGGAGTGCTTCTGTGCCCAAAGGACAACAATTTTAGAATGGAAATTAAGAGTGGAGGAGGAGGGCAAATCTTACCTGTTATTCTTTATATAAGATCTAAGTTGCTTTATAAATTAATGCAAGGCATACCTAATAATCAAGTCACTATGAAGCTGGACCTCAGCAATGCCACTGAATCAAGCCACTGGGGGAGTGGCTGGCCCACAGCAAGGTGATTGCATGAGGAGGGGGATTCCTAGTGACCAATTTTCTTATTTTTCTTCATTTATACCTCACTTCTCTCCCCAATGTGGAACCAAAGTGGCTTACAACATTCTCCCCATGTCCCTTTAATTCTCACAACAACCCTGTAAGGCAGATTAAACTAGAAGTACGTGACTGGTCCAAGGTCACCCAGCAAGCTTCTATGGCAGAGTGGGGAGATCAGAGTCAAAGTGGGCTGCCTATCATATAAACAAGGAGAGGATTTCTCAACTTCCTGAACTCCACCAGCCTCATTTTCCTTCCATACCCCTTTATACCTGCCAGCACAAACACACCCCAAGTGCTACCAGTGAGCTTTTCACTGTGTTCTTTTTTAATTGGTAGTTGCTACAGCATGATACAGATATAGCTACTGTTGATTTTTGTAAGCTGGCAGGAAGCCCTTTGATGGCATGGAGGATGGGAGGAATGGCCAACGTTATGGGATACTGAAATAAAAAGGGATTACTATCCCATGTGAACACTCCATTACCACCACGAATGCCTCTGCATTTAAAGTGGTAATGAGTGCAGAGTGGGGAATCATCCCCATGTGAAAGCAGCCCAGAGCAATCTGAGCATAAGGAAGCTGCCTTTCTTCTGCAACCCCTCACTCCCGGTCTAGGATCTAAATCCAGTTTAAAGAGTTCTGAAATTTAAGCTAAATTTATAGCAATAGTGAGGGATGTAGACAAACTGCAAGGTGCTGCTGCATGCATGGAAGAAACTCTGAGGTCTAGATGGAGTGAAAAACAGAAGTAAATTTTATTGAGGGTATAGTACAAATATCTGGGCTGGGAAATTAGCAAGCCTCATGTAGTCAAAATAACATCAAGTAAATGTTAATATGTAATATTAGGCTCTCATTGAAAAGACAGTAACTACAGGTGCTCACACATAACATGAGTTACTCCATTTAAGAAGAGAATCAAGAGGCCAGAGAAAGAGGTTGCAAGAGGAAGCAAGAAGGCTACAGCTACTTAAAGGTCCAAGGTGGACTTCAAGCACCAAACATTTACATGTTGACACCAAATAATCCAAAATGTAAGGAAGCCAAGGCTTCTAGTTTGCAAGACCTGAGCAAGGCTGTTAATCATAAGATGTTTTGGAGGTCATTAATTCATACAGTCACCATAAGTCAGAAGTGACTTGATGATGCATAACACTTGCAAGAATAGCAGGGATACATATAATAATGGGAGATAAAGCACAGATGGTTTAGATCTAGTCATGAACATACTTCAGGGGAGGATTCTGACCTCTGTCATAAGGCAAGTAACAGAATCCAAAAAGAGGAAGTTGTTAGGTGCGGAATCGAGTATCCTGACTGGGTAATTGGGAAGGATTGGTGGTCCTGGAGACAGTTTCAAGTAAAGTGAAACATGGAAGACTCTCAGGCAGGTAAGGATGCATGTCTGGAACCAGACTTGTGCTGATCTATGGAGTTTTGGCAGGTAATTTAAACTGTACAGATTAGATTACTAGGGCAACTAGTCCAAAATGAGAAATGAAACAAAGAGTGAGCCAGATGTAGGCACTGATCCTGCTATTATATCCTTGAAATGCTAATGCAACTGGTTATGCTGGGGGCAAAACACATTCTGATTTTTTTAAATGTATTACTGCTAGACACTAGGTGTGTCTCTTTGGGATAATTACTCTATTCCAGGTACAAAGCAATCCTAAACAGAGGGCTAGACTACATGTTACAGTGGACATGAGTCCGACCCTTGGCCACTGATGCTATTTTGGAGGGGGGGGCTGTTTGATCTGGGAATAGCGCAAGCACCATGAGTGCAGCATACTATGACAAACTGTGATCCAGGATGCCTTATTCCCAGGGTGGGTAATTTCTCTCTCAAGCCAAAATATTCACACTAAGCAAGACATATTTAGCATTTATTTGCTGGGTGGAGAACAATGATTTGAGTGAAACCTGGGACAGGAACATAAGTATATGGACTTCCTGTGTGAATTATCCAACATTTTGCCCAGCCAAACTTTCCAACCACATTTTGGGAGAAAAACAATGGTGAGGGGAACATTATTTTCTAATGGAACCATAAACTCATGCTACATGCTGAGATCTCAGAGATTACTTTTGATTTAGAAATGCTATCAAGAACTGAGCATTTCATTGCACTGTGCCTTGACATGGTGGAATCTGAGACATTTCCCCTGAGAAAGCTCCATTGAAAACAAACATTGGGTAATGCCAGATTGCACATTGTCAAGGCTCACTTGCATGAAATGCTAAGAGCTAGAATTTTTTGAGGATACATCTTTTTTCTATTAGTTTTCTTTCACCAATGCAAGGTTGTTTCCCATGCATCATTTTCTAGTGTTTTGCTCAGTGTAATACAATCAAGATGACTAATTATGATGACTAATTAGAGAAACCTTACATTATGCTGATTGCAAGTAAAGGGCCCAATTCTCTTCTCACTGACACCAGCCTAACTCTAAAGTAGACCCACTGAAGTCAATGATGGTGTAAATAGCCAGCCAAAGTTATTAGCATGCCAACTACTGATGTGACAAATATACAGTGATTAGCCAGGGAAGTTGTTTTTCTGTCAGCTAAGTAGTGGATATTTGAGACAGCTTTCCCCAAGACACAAGGGGGGCATGGAAAGTACTGCTCATTGTTATCTCCTACATAACTTTACAGGATTCTGGATTCTGAAGTTTATTGCTCACATTTGTGTATTGGTTCACTATTTTTTTAAACCATTCTCCACAATTGTTTCGCTGAACAGATGCACTGCCATTTCACGGCAGCAACTTCTGTGAGCCATAATTGGATGTCAATATGCTTTCATATAATGCCATTGTGAATTCAATACATTTTTAGTTTCTTGGACATTAATTAGGATCAGATGCTGTATTATAACATCTTTTTCAACCCAGTTTGGAGAAAATATTTTTAGTTTTCTTCAGTGTTATAAAATGTGCACAGAAATATTACTGTTAGATATACTACAAGATTTCTTTTTCAGAAGGATGCATGTATGTGCTTTCACTTGGAGCTTAGTTCAGGCATGTACTGAGTCTGAAATCCTATAACTCTTACCAGGGGAATGAGTCCCACTGAGTTTGGTAGGATTTACTACCAAGTTAAAAATGTTGTGCTGCTTGTTCCATAAAGTTTCCTGAACTTTACTGGAAGCACATGCGCTTTCAAGATCAGTCTTGCATTTTCCTAGGCTGGGGAACCCAGTGTTCATTGTCCCAATGAATATTCTTTTATACACTCTTATGCACATTTTTGTGTATATTAAGAAAACTAGAACAGGGAGGTCTACTGCAAGGTTGATGGCTCAAGCTTTCAGGGGGGTATTCAACACAGTCCTTCCCCTTTTGAACATTGGACCCTATGATCCCCCCCAATCCAGTCTGCACAGAACTTGGAAGGCAGGTAGAGGGGCATCCCAGGGAGGTTGCAGGGGGTGTATCCAATACATACCTTCCCTTTTTGCACATTGGATCTCAGGATCTTCCCCCCCCCAAAGCCAATCTGTACACAACTTGGAGGGCAGGTAGACAGGGAGGTCCACTGCAAGTTGGATGCCTCTAGTTTGCAGGGGGGCACTTGACACACTCCTTCCCCTTTTGCACATTGGAGTAGGATCTCCCCCCAAGCCAATTTGCACACAACTTGGAGGGCAGGTAGAGGGGCATCCTGGGGAGGTGTGCTGCAAGGTTGATGCCTCTAGCCTGCAGGGGGGCTGTTCTACTGTGCTGCGAGCCTCATGAACCATGAACTAGTTTGTTAAAAAGGAAGGCTAATGGGGGGTTGTTGTTCATGAGACCCTACAAACCATAAACCTCCACAAACTTCCATTTCCCCAGTTCATACCCATCCCTAGCTAGGATCTACTTGACACACATCCACAATTAATTTACTCCAAATTTTGTAATAAGGAACTTATTCCAGAGTAAGTGGATTTTTGGTCCTATTCACTAACCTAAGCATGATTGTTTCTTTTAAATAAATTGGTTTAAAGTAGATGGGTAGCTGTGTTAGTCTGTCTGTAGCAGTAGAAAAGAGTAAAGAATCCAGTAGCACCTTAAAGACTTACAAAATATGTGGCAGGGTATGAGCTTTCGTGAGTCACTGCTGAAGTTCTGAAGAAGTTAGCAGTGACTCATGAAAACTCATACCCTGCCTCATATTTTGTCAGTCTTTAAGGTGCTACTGGACTCTTACTCCTTTCTACTGGTTTAAAGCAATAGGATTTACCTCACATTTATGCCTTTACATTTATCTATATCTTCTCAGTTGCATCTGTGAAGTACTTTCAGTTGAAGATAGCAGGTGATATGATATCTCTGTTGTATTGTGTCATTTGTTACGTGTTATGACACGAGCAGGTCATTACTTGATGGAATAGTTGCTAAAATAGTGAATAAGTATGTGTGAACTCCTCCTTATTTCCAAATGTATTAGGATTGCAATTCAATTTAAGAGCCTTGGGAGTCACAGTCAAGCATATTTTACACTACCATTGAGGTAGACATTTATTCATGCAAATGGTCCTAACACACTGATCCCCCACATGTATTCCATTGACTTCATTTAAGTCCAAATAATGTGTTTAGGATTAGGCAGCTGGATTCAAAAAATGGAGCCCATGCATGATTTCTGTGGGCCTGCTATAACACTTTTGCCACCACCCCAACAGACCTAATCCCAATCCCAACCCATATGTACAATTTTATGAGTCATAAAAGACAAAAAAAATCAATTTTATTTGTGAAATGGATGTACATAAAGCATACCATGATTATGAGTTGCAGCTCAGGTCAGAATATTTGGGCTATGGCAAAAAGTAGAAAAAGCTTTTGTGCCTTTAATGTGAAAGCGAGAATTTCTGCAGGAACAGCTTTGTCTCTTCTACAGCATTATTAGACTGTATCTGCATCTGGTTACTTTCTGTGCCTCTGTGCCCTTAACAGCTGTATGACAACAGAAATTCAGCAGGTGAAGTTTTCTCAGCATGTGGAAGCAGTGATGGTGAAAGTTTCCCCCATTTCATTTTTACCTTTTAATAGGCAGCTATTATATGCAAAAACATTGGGGGGGGCGGGCTGCAAACTGATGTTATAAATACAGTAAATTTATGGAAAGGGACGAAATGGCTGTTCAAAGAGGTTACCTAGAATATTGTAATTTCAAATATAAAGATTCCTTCAAATATAGAAAATATTGGTGTATCACCAATTCCTTAATAAAAGCTGCAAAGATCTTGTCAGACTGTACAGTAAGTAGCATACCTGTCAGAAACTATTGCAGGTATTTACAGCAAAGCAGATATTCAGAATAAAAAATGGCACACTGGGGTCAAATGGTCTGCGAAATATCAAGATCAAAGTGTGCTACCAGAAGAAACATACATCACTGATTATAAATATCAAATATGCTTTACTGATGGATGTAAAAGAGACTGCAAAGTAATTTTACATAAAATCTTAAAGGTTGCATCCTGCTACCAGCTATTTACTGTTTGTGAGTGTCACATACAGCTAACGATCTATGAATGCCGGTTTAAAGAGAAATCGATAGACTGGGGATAAAAAAATTTCTAGAATACATCAAAAGTCTTCAAGTATCTCCCAAGGTTCTGCTGATTAACCCAGTAGGATATTAATTAACAACACATCTGCCATCCATTCTCAGCATTCCCCTTTACCAATTAGAGGAGATCTGGCAACCTCAGATTTTTGAAGCACATAAGAAATTATTTTTTGCAGGCTGAAATCTGCAGGACCTCTATGATTGAAACATGCTACAAAACATGCACCATCAACTTTCATAGATGTAGAATTTAAAGGGAAGTAAATGAATTGAAAAACCCTTGTTTTTAACATATTTATTATAGTAACAGTGCTATCCTAAGCAGACTTTTACCTTTAGGAGTCAGTGGGCTTAGAAGAGTATGCTTCTGCTCAGGATGGCAATACTGATCAAGCTTCAAAAATTAGCAACCTTTGGAAATAATTAGGAAATAAATCAGTACTCTCAGTACTCTGGTATCTTACTGATGCAGTTTCAGTTCAGGGAAGGCACCGGCACAGCAGATAATGTAAGTTTCAATAACATCGATCAACCAACTGAATTTATCATGATCATCACCAAAAAGAATTGTATTGATTGACAAAAATGCAGTTCATAGGAGTCTATCACTGCATTGACAGAAGGGGCTTTTTGAAAACAGAAACAGTGCTGCTATTTCCCTGCCCGTGTCAAATATTTTCTGTCCGAGGCTCTGAGCTCACTGCCTGTTCTGTCCATATTCTTGTATTGCTGGTAGGGCTGCCAAGTGGCACCCTGTGCCAATTCTGACACCATAAATGTTATTTGTCCAAAAAAAAAATGGGGACCTGTTCTCTTATCTGTCTGACATTTAGCAGGGAGGATCCTTTGGTGATAAGTATAATTCCTGAGAATTTAATCCCAAATGCATAGACAAATAAAAAAAGTGCAAAGTGGGTAGAGCCTTTACTTGCTTATGAAATGGGGGGGTTCTGTTTCCTATCTGTTTAAAATTTGGCTTGCAAGCATATGTGCTTTTTTTTAAAAATGAATAACCTGATTAAAGAACCAAACAAATCCAAAATGGACCCAAAATGGTACATACCCCTAAATCAGAACAGCAGTATATTTTCTGAAGGAATTTTACATTTTCTGAAGAAAACTACATCATTGTGTTTTCCTTTTTTAAAGTGATCTCTTTGAAACAACAATGCTGCCTTAAGGGAAGATGTGTAGACTCTGAGCTGAAAATCACACACACACACACACACACAAATCATCTTTAAACACACAAATCCTGATCATGGAGAAAGGCTATAACGGATGTAATTAGATCATGTTGTGATTGGGTCATTTTGCCTCCTTATAACTGGTGGATGACACCAAACAATTATGGCTGTTGCAGGCATCCAATTTTGGTATCAAGCAGAACATTTCTCCGTTTTCTTTGAAATAAAGCCACAGTGCTGAAATGCACCATTTTTTCCATTGGTTCTGCTTCACAGGCATGCTGTTTGTTCATTCAAGGAGCTTAATTGCTTGCTGCAAAGTCTACCTTTCTGTGAACCTTTCCCCCCTCTTGTCAGAACATTGAATCCCCTGGCAGTGGATGATGTATTAGGTTTTGTTGCTTAATACTTAATTACTGCACTGGAGCAATATGTGTGGAACCATGATTAGCTTTCAGGAAAGAGAACTCAAGTGTATAAGAGAGGTAATAATAATAATAATAACAACAACACTACCAAGGTTTCTCAAGGGCCTTGATGTTTCCACTTTGACTTCCACTTGCAAGATGATACCTAGGACTGCTGTTGCTGTTTGAAAAAGAAACTGGACATTACCCAACTGGACCAAGGCAAAGTGATTTCAGATCAGCAGCTGCTCCAGGTGAGAGCACAAATTTACTATTCCAGCATATTTCTGGCATAGGCAGATTTCTCTATGGGCAGAGCACAGCAGTATATATACAAAAGATTGATTTAATTGCATATACAAACTCTGACCAATCATTAATACACTGTCCATAGGCATGCATATAATTGAAATTAAAATCTTTTTCATTCAGTGATGAAATTCCAAATATAAAAACTCTTTACTCAATCATCTGCAAATTTCACAGTCTCAAATTCAGTCCCTTATACTGGGCAACAGCCATTGATAGAAGGGAATTCGAGTGTGTTTCTTTATACCTCTGTCTCCTAAAACTGAATGAATCGGGGACTGTTTGGTTTGTAAATTATTGCTTCAAATATTGGTTGTCTTTGGGATTGTTTTTAATGGCAGTTGTATGTTGGTGTATGAATGTTTTATTTAAAATAGTTGATTAGATGGAATTTGTATATATAATTAGCTCAAATTTTTACAAGTATAGTACTCATTTTTTTAGATAACACATTCAGTAATAATTGTACATCTTACTTAAATCCCCAAATCTCTTTTATGTTATCATCTCTGTTACTTTTATAGTACAGTCCTAAGCAAAGTTACAACCTTCTAAATCAACCAACTTCAGTGAGCTTAGAAGGGTGTAATTTTGTTTAGGCTTGCACTATTAATCACTTTGGCTACATAGCAAGGAATTTCAACTGCGATGTTTGTTACAAACAACCCTATCCAAATATTAAGATAAAATAATTACATACAAAATTATTACTTAGCTTTGATCAGACTATAAGTACTATTCAGGATTTGAGAACATAAGAACATAAACATAAGAACATAAGAGAAGCCAATGTTGAATCAGGCCAATGGCCCATCTAGTCCAACACTCTGTCACACAGCGGCCAAAATATACCAGGTGCCATCAGGAGGTCCAGCAGTGGGGCCAGGACACTAGAAGCCTTCCCACTGCTGCCCCCTCCAGCACCAAGGGTTTTTTCTTTCTTTGTTTTAGATGTACAATGAAACAGTTGCATATATAAACCTTAAAAATAAACAAGAAAGCTTAGGTGATAGAAGTAGTTTCCTTATAGACCAAATTTAGTCATGCATAGCATATTAGATTTTTCTTTTAGATAAAGGTGATGCCTATTAGTTTCAACCAATCCAAAAGTTTGCTTTTAAAGTCTACACAAGTTTTTTGGTTGTAGAATCAAGTGGTCCAAACAAATATCTTCACAACTATAGCAGTATTTGATTTTGCAAGTGGTGACGGACAGGTTAGGTTCTGCCTCACCCTAGGAGAAACCAGTGGGAGCTTATACAGTTTTGGTGATAGGCTGGCAATTAAAAACAGTTCAGTTGAGCGAGAAGGAGCTGTGTTCATCTACCTGATTCACTCCAGTCTTGTATTTAAGCCATAAATAAATGTTAACTCCTTGTTAATTTGCCCCTGTGACTGGATGTGTATGGTCTCAGGGAAAGAAGCACACATACAAATGAAGATGTCAGTTGATATAAATATATATTAGGAGATGAGTAAATGGTAATAGTATGTGACTGAAGACATGAAGCAGTCTCAATCCCCGATAATTATATGCAGTATCTGAGTGAGAGGTGATTGTTAAAGGGGACTGGGCTACCCTCTCGGGTGGTGTTTCTGTGAATGATAGAGAGGAGACCTTGTCTATGAAAGTCTCAGTGCACTCTAAATATATTAAAAGAGGCAGAAAGGTGATGAACTATGACTGCCTGATCTACCTGTAACCCTGAACCTGTGTAATAGAGGTTGTGTTGCATGGTAGGGTTTCCAGATGAGGGAGAACGGGCTGAAAACAAGCTAAAAAATGTAGCACTCAAGCTTGCCTGAACAGCAGCACACCAATATAGTGTGGCATTAAATGGACTCTGCACATGCATAGAAGCTTGATCATCTTTATTACTGATTCATATGCTTCTTCCAGGAGTAATCTTGGCACTAAAATGATTTCTAGAGCAATTTCCAAGTAAGCTGATACATTGCTTATAATGGACCTGAAGTTAGCCTTACAGCATCATGTCTCTGACTGAAAATTAGGATCTCCTTAGCTGTGATCAGGGGTCTTTTCGTAGAAAAACAGCTGCAGGAGCTCATTAGCATATGGTATGCTAATGAGCTATTAGGCTACTAGCATATGTCACGCCCCCTGACATCACCGGAAGTGATGTCAGAAGGGGAAGCAAAAGGGGAGGAGGCATCTTCAAAAGCTTCCCCTTCCCTTCCCCAGCTGGTCTGAGTGGGGGAGCTAAGAGAGAAGGAGTTTAAAGTTTAAACTCCTTCTCATGAGAGTTGGGCCACAGAAGGAGGAAAGAGGGAAGGAAAGAGAGAGAGTAGAGAGAAGGAAAGAAGGAAGGAAAGAGGGAAAGAAAGAGAAGGAAAGAAGGAGGCAAAGAAAGAAAGGGAAGAAGGAGGGAAACTGGGAAAGGAGGAAAAAAGAGAAGAGAAGAAGGTGGGAAAGAAAGAAAGAGAGAAGAGAAGAGAAGAAGGAGGGAAAGAGGAAAAAGAGAGAAGGAAAGGAGGGAATGAAAGAAATTCGGTGGCAATTTGGCCCTATTATATCCTATGGGCCATTGAAGTCAATGGTGAAAACATAGGGTATATTCTGGGGGCTGGATGGGAGAGGGTTTGAGGGAGAGGCTCCAAACTCACAGGGTAGCTGATGGAGCCTCTCCCCAAGATACCCACCAAGTTTTAAGAACATTGGACCAGGGGGTCTAATTCTATGGGCCCCCAAACAGGTTGCCCCTATTCCCTCCATTGTTCTCTATGGTGGGAAAAATTAACTTCACCAAACTGGCTCTCAACACAAAAACAAAAAGCTCCTCTGATTGGTTGCAATACCTATTGTATAAATGTAGCATATTTTACAAGGCACAACCTGTCTGAGACCATGTACCATGCAGAGAAAATTATGCAACCACATGGACAGCTGGCAGGCTGAATGACTCAATGTCCAATTCAAACTTCAAACAAAACAGCAACATAATCTGATGAGGGGTTTGACTCACATGTAAATGAGCAGTTCAATTGCGGTAAATCTGACTGGCAATCATGTTTCTTGTGAAAGTCACAGCATAACAGATAGATGGGTAGGTCAAGACGTGCCCCAGAGAAAAGAGTTCTTTGGCAGCATAGGCATTACCTGAGTTTATGTGGGCAAATGACCAAAGACCTCCATGCATTCATATTCTCAAGGTGGTCAACATAATACTTACCGCAGTAAAACTGTTTGAAACAACTGTTACATGTTGTGATCCAGACAACATTTTTCTTGCTGCCACAAAAATGGCAATCACTACACCTACATACTCAAGTTTTTCTAGATGAACAGGATTCTGAGGATAGGCACAAGTGTTCACATTAGGATTTCCAGGTAGTGCCTGGCAACTAGCAAGAGGGCTATGCACAGGGATATGGGTGGAGGCTGTGATGCCATCTGTGGTACCACATCAGTAAAAAAAAAAACCCTGGAAAAGAGACAGGTAGCTCTTGGAATTGCTGGAAACTCTGAGCCCGTTCGTGGGGAGGGCGGGGTAGAAATGTAAATAATAAATAAATACTGTGATTCCTGGAGCTATCTTGTGTAGGTTCCATTGTTTAACCAAAAATGATGTGGCACTGCACACAATGCTGCAGTTAAAAAAAAAAATCCCCCTGCTGCTCAGAAAAATGATAGGCAAAGGGCGATTCCCCCTCCCTGCTGGGGGAATGGGACCCCTAGCTTAGAGGAAGCTGACTGGCTGAACCAGGCTTTAGACTCTGGTTAATAAGTATAATCTATCGGTGCCATAACTCAGTAACAGAATTTAAGTTTCACATGCACAAGTTTGCAGGTCCGGTCCCTGTCATCTCCATTTAAAGGATCCAGATAGCATGGCTAGGAAAGACTTTGGCCTGAGAGTCCCTGCCTGTTGGAACATACAGCACTGGACAAGATGGACCACTCATCTGAGTTAGTAGAGTTCTGTTTATTCTCACTACAATATCCCAGCCATTTTTTCAGCCAAATGATTTGGATCTAAATGCTGTGTTAAATTTTAAGCTCTCGTTATAGGGAGTAGCGGGGGAACCTGTTACTTTCATTAAAGATTTGTCTGCCAAAAATCTTTAAGTGACATCTGCATATCTAATATTAGACAATACCATTGAACCACTAGCTGTAGTCTCCCAAAGTGCTCTTGTGGGGGAAACAGTTCCTTCTCCCCAGGATATGACATGGCAGCTTCTACCACACGTTAGGATACCAACATGTATCCAGAGCTAAGGTCAAAAGTGTTATGCTTTAGCCATCCAAGTATTAGGATTATCTCAGCAATACACCCTAAAATATCTTGCTGTGGCATTAAAACTGCCCCCTGATGTGGAGTAAAAAAAAGTCCCCTGTAGATTTAGAGTTGTGGAAAGGGAACAGAAAACAGTTCTAAATGAAAAGAAATGGAAGTTAGAGTTAAGAGCTGAGGGGGGGAAACATAATCTAAATTAATTGCCACCCCACCAACATTCTTCTTTACTTTTCTTGCTTTAAGTTTTAACTGCGCGCACACCCTCCTGCTTTTCCCCACTCCAAACTCTCACCGCCTCCTCCACCAATCTGGCTTCTCTGCCTCTTTGACAGGCTTTTTAGCCTCGAGTTGATAGTTGCTAAATCAAAAGTAAAATGAAACCAAAGTTTCTTTTAAATTAGAGACAGAGCAGAGGAGGATGTCTGCCGAAGCAGCTGGGCAGCCCGATCCAGGCCACAGCAGGGACAAAACACAAGGCTTGCGCTACAAGGGCTAAGGGACAGCCACAAGCAAGATTGGTTAAGCACCATTCTGGCCATTTTTAAAAGTCCCCAGATTTCTTGCTAGTCCTACAATCCCTAATGTCTGCATGCCAGGTGATAGAGCTGCAGTTCAGCCATTAGGAAGATGAAGTGATGTTTTACTTTGTCCCAATTTCAGTTACATTGAGCAGTGCGGCCCTTAGCCAGTTCAACTATACCAGTACATTTGGATAGCATAAATGCAATTACATTCAGGGGGTGACTCACCTTGCTGTATCTAACAGTCTGGCCAGGCTTCAGCTGGAGTGTCATACCCAGTTTTGGTAACCATTTTTTAGATTTTCTTGCCACCCCATTAACAGCTTGGGGGTGGGAAGTGCTGTCAAGTCGCAGCAAACTCATGGCGATCCTGTAGGGTTTTCAAGGCAAGAGATGGACAGAGGTGGTCTACTGTTGCCTGCCTCTGCATAGCAACCCTGGACTTCCTTGGTGGTCTCCTATTGAAGGGCCGACCTAGTTTAGCTTCTGAGATCTGATGAGATTTGGCTTGCCTGGGCCATCCAGGTCAGGGCATTAATGTTTTAGTATAGCCCTTTTCAGACATTGCAGCCAATTGAGCATATACTCAATCAGTCAGCTACCATGACTGGTCTGAGCAGCAGATCGAATAGTGCACTAGGAAAGGTGAGGGAATAAGCTTAAAAAGAGAGAAGCCACGAGTCATAACCAGTGGGAAACAAACCAGTTTCAATGTAAATGGGATCATAACACAAAGTAACAGACATAAATTATTTGATAGGATCAGATGGGATTGCACTTTCTCTGGAGGATCAAATTTTCTATATGTGCAATTTTTTTCTGGATGCACAGCTGTCATCTATGACTAGGAATACTCTTTACCAGTTTCATCTGATATACCTGCTGTGACCTAGTACTGCAGGACAAGGACACTGTGACTGTCATTCGTAATCCGTTCATGGACTACCTACTGCAGAGTATTGTACATGGAGGATTAGGGGGAAGTCCTTCAGACACTGAAATTACTTGCATAATTTATGACCCACAAATTGAATATAGCCCATAGCTAAGTACAGTGATCTGCCAAGAGTTTTTTTGCTGGCATGGTGGATTGCAAAAGTGTGCTGTCTTAGTTGCATCAACGTCTTGTTAGCTTCAAAGCAGAATTACAAAGAGATAGCCACAAAGATCACCTACTGCAGTGCACTGTCCATGAGCGATTGTGGGAGGCCTTCTTCAGATACTGCGATTACCTGCTGGATGCACCCCATAGCTATGTACAGTGATTTACCAAGTGTTCAATAAATGACCAATGTGCACTAGCTGCCTGTTAGCTTCAGAGCAGAACTCAAGGTGAAGATAGACACAAAGCATCCCCCCCCGCAAAAAACTTGGCCCACCAAGTTTTAGATCACAGATGGCCAGCTATACTCTCTAGTCAAAAGTCAAGGCCCAAAAGTGTATTTTATCCACAGCCCAGCCTTTCATAAGCTCTAAAATTAGATCAGCATGTAATAGCTATCAGTAATAGCTGGACAGTTGTGCTGCACAGCTCATGGACAACCAACCGGCCATACTTCTCTTAGGAAATGCCCTCTCCCATATGACCCTTACCCACTCAGATCAAATGGTTAACCAAGGCTGAAACAGGCTGCAGTGTGACCAAATTCAACAATGATGGAAGGCCTTGGAGGCTTCCTTATGCCTTTTCTAAAGGCATCTTGCAACGGTTGAAGGCTGCCCCTGTTTGGTAAAGCGAACACCATCATTTTAATTGAAAAATGGATATGTGTGATTAATTAGATATAACAGGAAAAGAAGGAACACATATTCCTAGATTTTTAATTTAACAAATCAAACGCTTAAAAAAGTACTGCCTTGACATGAGCAGACAATGCTCCACAGCAACCGGTATATATTTTTCAGTACAGTTTTCTACATTTATTTTGGAAAATGGAGCCATAATCAAGCTAGTGTTAAAGTGAAAAAGAAACAAAGAAAGAAAACCTGATGAAAATGCCAAAATATGTTGCAGCTATCTGACAAACCTATCAACAAGAAAAGCTAAGATGGGGTGATCAACACCAGATAGATCTTTGCAAAGTGTATCACAAAGAAAGGAAAAGCTGCCTTTTTTTAAAATGATGATCTAAAATTCCACTAGATTTCACTAGGTTTCTCCAGCTGGCTGTTTTAATTATCTAATTTCAGCTAATTCAAACCTTCTGATATAAGACGTGTGAAAGATGCAGAGGTGATCATATAAATGAATGAAGTTTGCATTATTCAAGTCAGGACTTCTTGCGGAGTAGCACACTGCATGTGTTTGTCAGCAAAGTCTTTTTTTCCCCAGGGCCGCTTCCCTCCTTTGTTCAGTTCAAACCCTTGCTGTGCTCAGTCTGATACAGATTACAGAGCACCTTAAGATTCAGGCAGACCACTGTTATTTGTCTGTAAAATTCCTTGCCCATCTCTGATGTTGTATAATGAATTGATGATAATAATTAATTGTAATTATACCATTCCAAAAGGCCCTGCTATGTTATCAGCAAACTTGTAATTAAACCACATGTCCAAGGAGATCTTAAGCATTTCTTGCCCTTTTATCTGCCTTTGCCAAAATCTAATAGCAGGAAAGTACGATCAGCAACTGCTGATGCGAGAAAATTTTCTAAACTTTTTTGAGGAATAAACTTTGGCAATAGTCTTCTGAGAAGCACTCTGGGAACAAAGAAACTCAATCAGTTTAGAGCCAAGAGACAGACAGCAATGAAGGCTTTTAATCTTGTGTTTCCCTAGTAGTTTACTGAGGTTATTTTATTTATTTATTTATTTACTTACTTACTTACTTATTTGTTGCCTTTCTTACTGAGACTCAAGGCAGATTACGTGGTATGAAACCCATGCTGTCAAATAGCATGAGACATCTAATACACAATACAATAGGATTAGGATTACAAAAATTAGAAACAAAGCAGAAAAGTATCAGAAATCATATGTCACACAACCCAGATTTCACAAAAGTAGAAAACAGTTCAGTAAGAGCAGGTAATACATACAGTGAATAGATAATACGGATAAACAGATAAAATGCCCTTCTGAGCAATTCTGTTTTACATAATTTGTTCTAATATGTCTCCATAAAATCTGGAGGGGAGTGTGCACATGTCAGAGTAGCATCTCTAGTTGGACTTGAGTTGACCTGAGTGGACCTGGGCTACAGAGAAGTGGCCGGGGGGGTGGGACTTGGAGAAGTTCACTGAATGGATTGTGGCTAATTGATGGCAATCAGTTTGGTTATGGAGTGAATTTTTACTGTTATGACTCTAATGGGAATCTCTTGTCCCAGTTCTACCCTAACCCTGTCCTCCCCACCAAGGCAGGCTCAGGGCGGCTTACATAATTTAAAAAAAAAAACAGTTTAAAAACACACAAAATCTAAAGTGCTATACATACATTCCTATGTGACGGCAATCATAATCCAATATTTTTGTAACAGGAGTTAGTTAGTACAGATACAGTTGATGGAAAAGATCCCTGGGATGTTCCAATATATATCAAGATGTTAAATATGGTCAAATGCCTGGTGGAAAAGCTGTCTTGCAGGCCCTGTGGAACTGAAGTAAGTTCCGCAGGGCCTTGGTGTCCTCAGTGAGCTCATTCCACCAGCGTGGAGCTGCCACAGAGAAGGCCCTAGCCCTGGTAGTGGCCAATCTGGCCTCTTTAGGGCCAGGGAGCACTAGGAGGTTTTGTGTTCCCGAATGCAGTGCTCTCTGGGGAACATGTGGGGAAAGGTGGTCCCTTGGGTATGCTGGCCCCTGACCATAAAGGGCTTTATAGGTGAGAACCAGCACCTTGAAGTAAATCCAGTATGCTATAGGCAGCCAGCACAATGCTTTCAGTGCAGGCTGGATGTGTTCTTGTGGAGAGAGACCCAGCAGCAACCTGGCCACAGCATTCTGCACCAGCTGCAGCTTCCAAATTTGGGACAAGGGCAGCCCCGTGTAGAGAGCATTATAGTAGCCTAATCTTGAGGTGACCATTGCATGGATTACCATTGCCAAGTCGCTACGTTCGAGGAAGGGAACCAGCTGCCTAATCAGCTGAAGATGGTAAAAGGTTAACTTGGCAGTGGCTGCTACCTGAGCCTCCATCATTAAGGAGGCATCCAAGAGCATTCCCAAACACCCCATTGAAGGTTGGGAGTAAGATCCCTAACCCCAGACTGCCATGACATAGGCACAGAACCTCCATTTTTGTCAGATTCAGTTTCAACCAACTCAGTCTAAGCCATCCAGCCACAGCTTGTATTGCCAGGTCTTCTGGACCAGAGTCTGACTGGCCACCCAACAGCAGATATAGTTGGGTGTCATGAGTGTACTAGTGATAGCCCAATCCATAGCTCCGAACTATCTGGACAAGGGGGTACATATAGATGTTAAATAACATTGGGGATAGAACCCCTTCAGGATAATTCTTCCCTGTAATGTATCAAAACCTAACCACATGCGAGGTGAGTTCCTACACTGTCATGCAAAACCTCCGAGCCTATGGCTATCCAGGGATGGGGCAGGTTCTGGGTGCAGTATAAGGACTTCAAGGGCCATCTAGATTTGCTGATGGTGGAGAGCCAACTCACAAGCCTCTTGGGGCTTTCCTGGTTTGGGCCGCTAGGGTTCACGGTCACGGGGGTTAATCAGGTCAAGTCGCAGGACTTCACAGGGGTCTGTGACGAATTCCCCCAGGTTTTCGATGGCACATTGAGCCACTACATGGGGGCCCCCATCTTTCTGGAGCTCAACCTGGGCATCCGGCCCATTCGTATTAATGCCCAGGCCCCCCCACTGGTGATGAAGCCAAAATCGAGGCCAAGCTGGACCATCTCATGGTGCAGGGAGTGATAGAACCCATGCTCAGTGGGTGGGAGCCCTCGGGGGTTTGGGCCATGACTCCTGGCAAGACATGCCCTGTCCAGATGTCCCTGTCCAGCTCTGGCCACCACACATAGCTGCAGGCAAGTGGTTTCATCCTGACCACCCCGGGATGCATCTCATGCAGGGCTGCAAGGACTCACATTTGTAAAGGGCCCAGGATTATGACCCGACCTCCCCACATCAGGCAGCCCTTATATGCCGACAGCTTGTCCTTCTGGGAGGAGAACAGCATGAATTCAGAGCCCTGGCTGCTGGTCACCCCCTCACCACCCAGTCCAGGACCCGACAGATGACATGATCCTTGGACATGGACCAGCCAGTCGGGAAAGGCCTCTAGCAGTGCACCGGAGCGGGGTCGGCAACTGATGCAGGCAGGGGAAGGTGACTGAGGGTATCCGCATGTCCCATGGCCTTCCCAGGCTGATGGACGAGTGAGTAGGAGTAACCTGCTAAAATATAGACCACCAGAGCACCCGGGGAGAGACCATCTGGGGCGTCTAGCAATCGGGGCCCAGAAGGGGGTTGTGGTCTGTCAACACCATGAAAGGCCACCCATACAGATAATGGGGAAGTTTTTCACTCCTGCTACTATCGCCAGCACCTCCTTGTTGATCTGCGCATAGTTGTGCTTTGCCGGTGACAAGGTCCTGGAATAGTACGTGATGAGAACCTCCCACCCGTCCGCCAGGCGGTGACCCAGGACCACCCCGATGCCATAGGGCAAAGCATCACAGGTAAGGACCACCGGTAGAGTCTCGATGAAATGGGAGAGCACGGTATTGGAAGTCAGTAGGTCCTTGACCACCCAGAAAGCAGCGGCATGGGGGGGCTCCCAGGTCCATGGAGCATTCTTGTCCAGCAACTGGTGGAGTGGCTCTGCCACCGCTGCCTTGAGGGGTAGGAAGGAGTGATAAAAATTGAGCAGGCCAAGGAAAGCCTGCAGTTCTGACTTGAATGTGGGCAGAGGGGCTTCGGTGGTCGCCTTTATTTTGTCATCCATGGGGTGGATGCCCTGGGCATCTACCATGAAGCCCAAAAACTCCACCCATGGCATGCCCAGGAGGCAATTCTCACATTTGACCTTCAGCCCAGCAGTGTCAAAGCACTGGAGCACAGCCTGAAGACAGTCGGCAAAGGAGTCTGCATCGGGCACTGCAATCAGCACGTCATCTAAAAATGGCTGCACCCCTGGAATTCCTTTGAGAAGAGAATCCATGAAACACTGGAATATCCCAGGCGCCATGCTCACCCCAAATTGTAAATGATTGACCCTAAAAGCCCCTCTATGTGTCACAATCGTTTGAGCTTTGGCCGTGGCGGCATTGACCGGCAGCTGCTGATAGGCTTGTGCCAAGTCCAATTTTCTGAAAATACATGCGCCCACCAATGAAGCGAGGATGTGATTGACCACCGGGATGGGGTACGTGTGGTCTTGAATGCCTTATTCAGGGTGCATTTGTAATCCACGCAGATGTGGACATCCCCGTTGGGTAACAATTGGCGTGAGCATGAGTTCTATTACCCCCTGCAACATGAAATGGTCCAGCTTGGCCTCGATTTTGGGCTTCATTGCCAGTGGGGGGCCCCGGGCCTTAATGCGAATGGGCTGGATGCGAATGGGCCAGACCCGACTAGACCGCTTGCATCCCAACCACGCCCCCCAGCAGGCACCAGACACTGAGATGCAAGAGTCGGCCAAGGGATTCTTCCCAGAAGACCCTGTGTATGCCCACAACTATGCCCAGCCCAGTGAGGGTGGTGCGAGTAACAGGGCCTCGTTCCTACGAAGTCGCTGTGGAGAACAGCCAGCTGCTTTGGCACCATATTGATCAGCTGCGCCAGCGAGTTCTCCTTCTCAATTCAGAGGACTTCACAGACGGCCCCAAGGCAGTGGACACCACCCAACCACGGATGACAGCCAGTCCTGCAGATGAGATGCCTAGTCTACCCTCTGCCACCCAGCCAGCGGACAGTGCACACACCCTGAGTGAGGCACCACCACCCGGGCCCTCTCTACCGACGCTGACCAGCCTCAGCCAAGGGCACCAGCCCAGCCGTGACACCTGAGCTCCGCCATTCTGGCCAGGAATGGAAGGCACCCACGTAGCTCAAGGACTTTGTGTGTGGGTGTGTACAGACTATGGGGGAAGGGCTGTAATGTATTGAAACCCAACCACATGCAAGGTGAGTCCCCACGCGGTCATGCGAAACCTCCGAGCTTCACTCCAGGAGACAATAGCCCAAACGGATCCTAGCCCACACCATTCAGAGGGCTATGTTCCTGGTCAGGACCTATGGAACTCTCAGCCACTGTATATAGCCTATCACTGAGTGGGGGGGTGTTTTGGGAATGGGTTCACGAAGCATATAAGCTGGCCTGTGAGCTAGGGGTCTCTTGTCTTGTTCTGCACCAATAATAAACTATGAGAGCTGAAATCACTTGCCAGTCTCAGTATTTTTCATTCCCCAAGTGCTACTCTTTGTCCCTGGCCCTGGAGGAAGGAGGTGAGCCATTGTAAGGCGAGCCCCTAGACACCACTATCAGCAAGACAGTGGATCAGTAACTGATGGTAGACATTTTAAGACATTTTTTTAAAAAAATTGATTACAGTGTGTTCCCCCTTGTATGAAGTATTAAAGATCTGCTGATGTTATGCTTTATTGTTTTCATTCCTCTTATTATGGCAAACTAGAAGAAGGAATGTTAATCTTCCCTTTAGAAATTAATGGGACTTAAAAGAATACTTCATTGATGCTGGTTGCAAGTAGGCATTAATGCAAATTGACTCTCTATCCTTATTGAGAATGCATATTTCCACACCATGATTCTTTTTTTTTCTTTATTTTTCAAATGTTTATGCTGCTTCTCCACAGACCTACTTGAGACAGCTCACAAAGTTTAAAAAATGCCACAAAATCATAAAGAACCTATAAAATGATCAATATTAAAACAAGCTACAAAAATTAGCCATAGAAATAACATGAAGCAACTTAAAACAATATCTATAAGACAGCCCCCAGGCTAGAATCAGAACATTAAAATCAAGAAGAAGGAGAAGGATTGGATTTATACCCCACCCTTCACTCAGAGTCTCAGAGTGGCTTACAATCTCCTTACACTCCTCTTTCCACAACAGACAACCTAAGAGAACTGCTCCTGAGAGAACACCTCTGAGAGAACTGTGACTGACCCAAGGTCACACAGGTAGCTGCATGTGAATTCACTGCCACAGGAGGTCGTGGCAGCTGCAAGCATGGACAGTTTCAAGAGGAAATTAGATAAACATATGGAGTAGAAGTCCACCAGTGGTTATTAGCCACAGGGTATAGATGGGAACTCTCAGTCTGGGGCAGGTGATGCACTCTATTCTTGGTGCTGGAGGGGGCAGCAGTGGGAGGGCTTCTGGTGCCCTGGCCCCACTGCTGGACCTCCTGATGGCACCTGGTATATTTTGGCCGCTGTGTGACAGAGTGTTGGACTAGATGGGCCATTGGCCTGATTCAACATTGGCTTCTCTTATGTTCTTATGTGGAAGAGTGGGGAATCAAACCCGATTCTCCAGATTAGAGTCCTCTACTCTTAACCACTACACCACACTGGCTTTCAGTGATGATATATTTCCATTAAAAGCCTGAGTAAAGTGAAATGTTTTGGCCTGACATCTAAAGGACATTGAAGCAGGTGCCAGGCAAGCCTCAAGGGTATTCCAAAGATGAGATGCTAGCACTGAAAAAGCCCTATCTGTAATTGCCACCTGCACTACATCTGAAGGTGGAAGAACAGAGAGCAGAACTTGAAAAGAGGAACTTAACTGGCATGCTGGACAGTACATGAGGAGGCAGTCCTTCACAAATCAACCAATTTCTTTTTAGACACCAATGTCTGTGTCTAACTCTTTCTTCTCTTTGTTACTCTTTCTTCTCATACACACACAAACAGGCCCCTCCCCCTCTTTCAGCTTTGAGGGAGCTACCTGCTCCAAATTCCTATGTAACAGAACCACCATTGGTTCTATAGGAATAATTAGTGTTTATTAAGGAAACCTCTCCCTCATGGATCACTGCCTTGTCGTGGCGAGGGGGCTTGCGTGGTTCGATGAGGCTGTGGGCTATGCCGTGGAGGGCCACCCAGGACGGACAGGCCACAGCAGAGAACTCAGACCAAGCGTGATCCCCTGGAGAAGGAAATGGCAACCCACTCCAGTATCTTTGCCAAGAAAACCCCATGGACAGTAACAAAAGGCTAAAAGATATGACGCCGGAAGATGAGCCCCTCAGGTCGGAAGGTGTCCAATATGCTACTGAGGAAGAGCAGAGGGCAAGTACGAGTAACCCCAGAAAGAGTGAAGCGGCTGGGCCAAAGCCGAAAGGACGCTCAGTTGTGGATGTGTCTGACGGTGAAAGGAAAGTTCGATGCTGCAAAGAACAATACTGCATAGGAACCTGGAATGTAAGATCTATGAATCAAGGTAAGCTTGACGTGGTCAAAAATGAGATGGCAAGAATGAACATCGACATCTTGGGAATCAGTGAACTAAAGTGGACAGGAATGGGCGAATTTAACTCAGAAGACCATTATATCTACTACTGTGGCCAGGAATCCCGTAGAAAAAATGGTGTGGCCTTTATAGTCAACAAGAGAGTGAGAAAGGCAGTATTGGGATACAATCTCAAAAATGACAGAATGATCTCGGTCCGAATCCAAGGCAAACCATTCAACATCACAGTAATCCAAGTCTATGCCCCAACCACTGCTGCAGAAGAGGCTGAAGTGGACCAGTTCTACGAAGACCTACAACAGCTCGTAGAACTAACACCAAAAAATGATGTCCTCATCATCATAGGGGACTGGAATGCTAAAGTAGGAAGTCAAAAGGTAACCGGAATAACAGAAAAGTTTGGCCTTGGAGAACAAAATGAAGCAGGGCAAAGGCTAACAGAGTTTTGTCAAGAGAACACGCTGGTCATAGCGAACACCCTTTTCCAACAACCTAAGAGGCGTCTCTACACATGGACATCACCAGATGGGCAACACCGAAATCAGATTGACTATATAATTTGCAGTCAAAGATGGAGAAGCTCTATCCAGTCAGTAAAAACAAGACCTGGAGCTGACTGTGGCTCAGATCATGAGCTACTCATTGCAAAATTCAGACTTAAATTGAAGAAAGTTGGGAAAACCACTCGGCCATTCAGATTTGACCTAGATCGCATCCCCGATGAATATACAGTAGAGGTGAAGAATAGGTTTAAGGGACTAGATTTGATAGACAGAGTGCCTGAAGAACTATGGACAGAGGTCCGTGACATTGTAAAGGAGGCAGCACTCACCGCCATCCCAAAGAAAAAGAAATGCAAAAAAGAAAAGTGGCTGTCTGATGAGGCTTTACACATAGCAGAGGAAAGAAGGAAAGCTAAAGGCAATGGGGAAAAGGAAAGATTTGCCCAACTGAATGCAGATTTCCAGAGAACAGCAAGGAGAGATAAGGAGGCTTTCCTGAATGAACAATGCAAAGTAATAGAGGAAAACAATAGATTGGGAAGGACTAGAGATCTCTTCAAGAAAATTGGAGAAATCAAGGGAACGTTCCATGCAAAGCTGGCCATGATAAAGGACAAAAACGGTAGGGATCTAACAGAAGCAGAAGAGATTAGGAAAAGATGGCAAGAATACACAGAAGAACTATACAAGAAGGACCTCGATGTCCTTGACAACCACGATGGTATAATCACTGACCTTGAGCCAGACATCCTGGAAAGCGAAGTTAAATGGGCCTTAGAAAGCATTACTAACAACAAAGCTAGTGGAGGTGATGGTATCCCAGCTGAGTTATTCAAAGTCTTAAAAGAAGATGCTGTTAAAGTGCTGCACTCAATTTGCCAACAAATTTGGAAAACACAACAGTGGCCACAGGATTGGAAAAGGTCAGTTTACATTCCAATCCCAAAGAAGGGCAACGTCAAGGAATGTTCAAACTATCGCACAATTGCACTCATTTCACACGCTAGCAAGGTCATGCTCAAAATCCTACAAGCTAGGCTCCAACAGTACGTGGATAGAGAACTGCCAGAAGTACAAGCTGGGTTTCGAAGAGGTAGAGGAACTAGAGATCAAATTGCCAACATTCGCTGGATTATGGAGAAAGCAAGAGAATACCAGAAAAACATCTACTTCTGCTTCATTGACTATGCTAAAGCCTTTGATTGTGTGGATCACAATAAATTATGGCAGGTTCTTAAAGAGATGGGAGTACCAGACCACCTCATATGTCTCCTGAGAAACCTGTATAAGGGTCAAGAAGCAACAGTTAGAACCGGATATGGAACAACTGATTGGTTTAGCATAGGAAAAGGAGTACGACAAGGATGTATACTGTCACCTTGCTTATTTAATTTATATGCAGAGTACATCATGCGAAATGCTGGCCTGGATGAATCACAAGCTGGAGTTAAGATTGCTGGGGAAAAGATCAATAACCTCAGATATGCAGACGATACCACTCTGATGGCAGAAAGTGAAGAGGATCTAAAGAGCCTCTTGCTCAGGGTGAAAGAGGAGAGCACAGAAGTGGGCTTGAAGCTCAACATCAAAAAAACTAAGATCATGGCATCTGGCCCCATCACTCCTTGGCAAATAGAAGGGGAAGTCGTAGAAGTAGTGACAGACTTCACGTTCCTAGGATCCCAGATCACTGCAGATGGTGACTGCAGCCATGAAATTAAAAGACGCCTGCTCCTTGGGAGGAAAGCGATGGCAAACCTAAACAGCATGATAAAAAGCAGAGACATCACCTTGCCAACAAAAGTCCGCATGGTCAAAGCAATGGTATTCCCCGTAATAATGTATGGCTGTGAGAGTTGGACTATAAGGAAGGCCGAGCGCCGAAGAATAGATTCTTTTGAACTATGGTGCTGGAGAAGACTCTTGAGAGTCCCTTGGACTGCAAGGAGATCAAATCAGTCAATCCTAAAAGAAATCAACCCTGACTGTTCCCTGGAAGGCCAGATCCTGAAGCTGAAGCTCAAATACTTTGGCCACCAAATGAGAAGGGAGCATTCACTGGAGAAGACCCTGATGCTGGGAAATATTGAAGGTCAAAGAAGAAGGGGACGGCAAAGAATGAGATGGTTAGACAGTGTCATCGATGCAACGAACATGAAATTGAGCAAACTTCAGCGGACAGCGGAAGACAGGAGGGCCTGGCGTAATCTGGTCCATGGGGTTGCGAAGAGTCGGACTCGACTATGCGACTGAACAACAACAAAGGAAACCTCAGGTACCATTCTGAGCCATTAACCTAAACAAGGAATGGTCACCCAATGTTCACAGTAATAATATAACAGAACGTTATAGCTCACACTCATCAGGAGAGCATAATGGCAACCAAGTCAAAGAGGAAGAAAAAGAATGTTTAAAAACAGGTGGGGTGGGGAACCAGATAACAGTAATGTGATAGAAACACCTCCCAGCTGAACTGCTACTGGAGGACAACTTGCATGACAATTACTGTTCCATTCCACAGCATAAAAGAACCCACTCAAAATATCCTGGTTGGAATTGAATACAATAATTTCTTTTATATCTTTAGTTAAGAGAAGAGCCTTAACTTAATTTTCATTTTTTAAAAAATCCTTTTTCATCTCTTAAAGTGTTTTGATTCTGTAGAAGTAGCAATTTTTGTCTAGTTCCTAAACATCAGAGTACTTCTATCCCCTGCTTTCTCATTTCCAGTGGTTTTCTCTTTGATATTAGAAAACAATCATTTTATCTTCTAGAAGAACTTAATCATGCCAGAGAAAAACACAGGTTTGGGTTCAGTGATTCCAGCCTACTAACAGTAGAGCCTTCCTCTGGTGCAAAGAGCCTTTGCAAGTAGGAAAGCCTCTTGACTTGGTGGAAGGTGGCTTATACTGAAGGAAACATTTCACTTTTACTGGAATAGATCCATAGGATACAGTATGTATTGCTTGGCAGATGTCTTCTCACCAAACTGCTTCTCTTGCAGCTAATAGAAAGTGTTGGCTCCAACAGTCAACAGAACATTATTCCTGTTCCATATCTACCTTCCAAAGGATTAGTATAAAGCAATATCAGAAAAGCTGGTAAATTCCTTCAAATAAAGCATAATTGCATCTACTGTTTTAAAACTCTCCCATAAGATCTAACTTTTTCCATTTCATACCACAGACTTTTCTTTCTAATGGTGAGCACTGTGGTCATAACTTTTACCAAACAGCATAATTAACTCAAAATTCAGCATATTGGGCTCTGGTCACACTGCAAAGGTAATTGCGCTTTGTTCCCGCTTTGTTTAAATCGGGAACATTTTTCTTCGCATTGGGCTGACTAGATGCAGCCAGCCCCTCTCTTACAGCACCCGCTCACCTGCTGCTGCGCCGTCCCTCCAGGCGATCCTGCTGGCCATGGGGGAGGCTCAGGCGGCTGCTGCTTCTGCTGACACTTTGGGGGGGGGTGCTGCCGCCACCGCTGCCGCCATTGCCTCATGAAAACAGGCTCCGCTGTCTCCGCCATCTCTGCCATCCTCCTTCCTGGCCCCATCCAGGCTGCCGGAGCCCCCACCTCTCGTTCCCGCCTCCAGGGCCATCTTTTGTGCGTGTTTTTTTTTAAGCTTCCGGCTTGAGCGCTTGACTAAACATGTGCTTAATAAATCCATTATTAAACATTAAATGGATTTATTAAGTGCATGTTTGCTCAAGCACTCAAACCGGAAGCTTTTGTAAAAAAAAAAAGCACAAAGAGCGTTCAGATGGCCCTAATCGCAATCATTGCGAAAGATGGGCTGTCCAGATAGGCGAAATCGCGCATTCAAAGCAGAAGTGCCAGGAAAACACTTATTTTTCCAGGGGTCAGGAAAACCCAGCATCATTGTGCGAGTGAGCCTGCTTTGGGGCGGGAGGCAAATTGGCACGTGTGAACGTGAAACTGGAGAGAGCGCAAGGAAACAGCAGCGAATCCTGATCAAAACGGCAGTGTGACCGGACCCTTGAATTACGTTTCCAGCACTTTCAAGAGGCATTTCATAATCATCCCTACATGTGAACTGTCCTGATAAATCTTTCACAAACTTGCATGCACACACAGAAATTAAACACGTGGAAATAAGAGAACATACACAAAAATATCTCTAACATTTAATTAATTTTCAATATTTCCAAAGTCTTCATAAATGTAATTCAGAGGAAAACAAATTTCACTACAATACTGAAAACATAAAATACGTAAGAGGGGGGAAATTACATATAAAGAAAAGATTCCTTCTTGATTATAAAATTCTTCCCAGACTTCAAAATCCCTCAAGAGCCTTTCAGTAAACTTCTAACTCAAGTAGTGGAAACATAAGAACATAAGAGAAACCAATGCTGGATCAGGCCAATGGCCCATCTAGTCCAACACTCTGTCACACAGTGGCCAAAAATACCAGGTGCCATCAGGAGGTCCAGCAGTGGGGCCAGGACACTAGAAGCCCTCCCACTGTTGCCCCATCCAGCACCAACAATACAGAGAATCACTTGCCCCAGCCTGAGAGTTCCTATCTATACCTTGTGGCTAATAGCCACTGATGGACTTCTGCTCAATATGCTTATCTAATTCCCTCTTGAAGCTGCCCATGCTTGTAGCTGCCACCACCTCCTGAGGCAGTGAATTCCATGAGTTAATCACTCTTTGGGTGAAGAAATACTTCCTTTTATCAACATAACTTGATATGCTGAATTCTGAAAAGAGTTGCGGCTAAATATTAGCATTCTGAAATATAATGGATTTGGTCCTAAAAAACTCATTTGCCACCGATGGACAAGGGATAATTTTTGCCAATTCCCCTCTCGTATAGCAGACCCCCTCCCAACTTACCCCTTATGCTGTTCCTGAAGATTCCATGTCCTCCAGAAGAAATATTTTGGGGAGCTCACAGGGAAGCAGCAGGTGAGAGGAAACAGGAAATTTCCATTCTACTGGAAGTTGTGCCTTCCATTAATGGAAAAGGACCTTTGGAACAAGTTCAACAACTTTTTAAAAGAAACAATCATAAGAAAACTTTAAACTTGTGTTTCCCCATTCAATAAAAAGGTTGAGACATTCAGAAAATGCCTCAACTAATGCATCAGCTGTGGAGCCATTCCTATCAATATATTTATTCTCAACATGGTGAAATCAGTGGATACTTAAATCTATAGCTTTAAGAAACAGATGCCCTTGGCCATTGCTAGGCAACTACAAGAGTATGCCAGCATTACAGGCTTGGTTTCTGACTATAAAAAGCAAGTGGAGAGGGCAAGGCCCTTTCCAGGAAACTTGCCATCATGTGACTTGCATGACTCACCTAGGCCCATCTGCTTGCTACTGCTCAACAACAATCACCCCATAGAAGTCAGTGTGATGTAGTGGTTAAAGTTTCAATCTAGGAGACCCAGGTTCAAATTATCATTCAGCTGTTGAAGCTCACTGGGTTACGTTGGCCCAGTCACACATTCTCAGCCTAATTTACCTCACAGGGTTGCAGTGTGGATAAAATGTGTAAGAAAAGAATGATGTAAACTGGTTTGGGTCCCAATTGTGGCGAAAGGCAGGGTATAAATGAAGTGGTGCAAGGCATTAAAGCCTACAAGGTTATCTAACCGAAAAAGCCAATGGGAGCGGTGGCGCAAGGCGTTAAAGCCTACAAGGTTATCTAACCGAACAAGCCAATGGCTGTTCAAATCCCACCACAGCCAGACTGAGCTCCCGGCCCATTGTCCAAGCTCCCACCCACCCAGCAGTTCAGAAGCCTGTACAGGCAAGTAGATAAATGGGTACCTGCTCCTTACGAGCGGAGGGCACCCTTCCCTCCCTCCCTTGGGATCATTGTTAGCAGTGGCTGAAGCAGTGGCGACGGGCTGGCGAAGATGGTGGCAACAACAGCAGCGAATGATGAGCAGTGAGCACGAGCATGGAGACTGGTCCCGGAGAGGTGTGGCGGCACAGCGAGGCTGAAGTCGATTGGACGAGAGGCCAAGTTCTGCAATCATGCGCTGAGGGGGCCATTTCCAGAAGAAGTCGCTATCACAAGAAGATCTGTGCCTCGGCATTGAGATGTCTTCGCCCAAAGAGAGAGAGAATCTACCACTGAAGCCAATAGATCCTGCTGTCAGGTGTCGTGTTAAGGCATACACCTCCCCTCATCACTGTGCCCCTAATATAGATCAAACTATGTGTTCTGTAAACCACTTTGAGCCGTATGGAGAAAGCGGTATATAAATCGCAAATGTAATGTAATGTAAATAAATAATTAATATAGCCAAAATGCGGGCAAATAAAAGTAGTTTGATTGATGCATGAGAAGGAAAGGTGATGATACAGAACTGCCAGGAAGAGGGAAAAGATGAAATAACCCTTGTAAGTCCTTGTGGGTTCCTCACTGCACAACTGGGCCCAGTGGCCAGTACTGCATAGAGGATTCCCCTGGATAGTGGCTGACAGGGGAAGTGAAGGAGGGAAAGCTGAAGGTGGTAGGGCAGATTAAGAGAAGGAGAGAAGGAAGCAGGAAAAGGAGAGCAGCTATGGGGGTTTTCAGGGAAAGGAAAGAAGGAATAGTGTTGGAGGGGAAAATGCTACCCACAAATCCTTGTATGTTCCCTGCTTGTCATTTATCTAATTCTCATGAGTGGTCCCAACATGAGGGTCAAAAAATCTTCACAATGGGGCCCCCAGGGCTTGGACAGGTGTTTTTGCAAATAGGAAAATTGGAAAAGTCATACAAAAGAATGAGCTTTACGCACCCCCAAAAAGCCTGGCCAATGTCTTGGGTAACCTGGAAACCCAAGATATCCTATGAACAGAGTTTTTAAAAATAGATTCAGCCAACAGTAACAAAAGACAATTTGGCTAATTAAGATTGGGAATGGGAAGCAGTGTAAAAAAAACAACAACCCTACAACTGGGTAATATGGGTGGGGGTGGATGACTAGGCAAGTGGGCAATGGAGTGGAGTTGCAGTGTCTTTGAATTAAAAGTTCATCCTGTATGCCTTCAGCCTCAAGCTTTCCTCAGTTATCTCAGTGGGTCTTTGGCAGTGGCTTAGGGCTTAAAGCCACTGGTGATCATCTGCTGGTGAACCCAAGTAATGTGGGACCAGGAGCCAGCAGGGAGTGGGAAAACAGGGTGTTATTTCTTTATTTATTAAGTTATATTTTTAGACTGCCCTTCCCTATGGAACAAGGCTCAGAGCAGTGTACATCAATAAAATCATTCTCATACTTAATTCACAACTAAAATAAATACAGTAGTTAACCTAATAAGATGGTGTTAAAACTACTAAATGTGCCACTGCCTCACGAATGGGAGGCAGGAAACAGGAGTTCCAGACATATGGAAACCGTTGCTGTCCCAATCAAATGCCTGGCAGAACATTTCTGCCTTGCATACCCTGTTGTTGTTGTTCAGTCGCACAGTCGAGTCCAACTCTTCGCGACCCCATGGACCAGTTTACGCCATACCCTGTAGAACTGCATTAATTCCCCCAGGGCATGGATGTTGTTCAGCAAAGAGTTCCATCAGGCTGGAGCCAGGACACAAAATGCCCTGGCCCTAGTCAAGGACAGTTAGATGTCTCTCAGGTCAGGGACCCACATTTGGTTCTTTTCTGCTGAGCGCAATGCTTTTGGGGGGTATACCAGGAGAGGTGGTCCTGAAGATAAGTGGGTCCCAGACCATTAAGGGCCTTGAAGATTAGTACCAAAACCTTGAACTTGACCCAGTACTCCACCTGGAGGCAGTGTAGCTCATGCAGCAGAGGTTGGATATGTGCCATACGCAGGGTCTCCATGAGAACCTGTGCTGCAGCATTCTGAACCAGTTGGAATTTCCAGGTCAGTCTCAAGGGTAGACCTATGTTGACCGAATTGCAGTAGTCTAATTTGGAGGTGACTGTTGCATGGACTACTGTAGCTAGGTCAGGGCAGAAAAGGTAGGGGGCCAGTAGTTTTATCTGGCCTAGCTGGTAAAACCTAAGTATATTCTCAAGTCCAAATCCTCTAACAAAGATTCCAGATAAATCTTTCATTTCAATTATCTTCTTCAGAGATGGACAGATGTTATCTTCAATACTGGATTATTATGTAAATTGATATTAATACTTTCCAATCATGATTTTCAAATGCCATCAAGGTTCAAATCATCAAACCACAAGCAAAGGATTTCATAGCAGGCTAATAGCATATTGACAATGAGTGTTATTTTACCAGATTTTGGAACAATAGAAGTTTGGCATGCTATGAAATCCTTTGCTTGTGATTTGGTGATTCAGACCTTGCATAGGAGTCAGAGTGTGCAGAAAAACAGACCATGGTGTTAGGGGTGAAGTGTCCCAGCTGTTGCTGCTTGGGAATCACATGCAGAGCTAGAGGTTGTGCTATCTCTTTGCTCACAAAGGTCACATTATCCCTGGACTTGTGTGTGTGTGTGTGTGTGTGTGTGTGTGTGCGCGCGTGCATGTGTGGCTTCAGTTTGTTTTGTTGTGAATGCTTGCAGTGATTTCTTTAAGATTTGTTTTCTTTCTGACAAGATTTCTGCGTTGGTGTTAGGCAGATTTTCCAGTCTTCAACAAACCAGATGGCCATCCAAAAATGTGATATGACAATTTTTATAGAGGCTTAAGAACTGAATCCATCAAAGGAATAACAAGTGGAAATTCTTTTTCCCCCCAGAAATTTTGAACTATTAAAAATAAATATTTTTCCTGTCTGTTTTGATCTATAATAAATAGCTGTAGGGATATCTACCTAACTTCTATCTTTAGAAAAATCAAAATGTGTGTACAATAAAAAAACCTCCTTGGGATATTAATGAAATATAAGTTTTCTCTAATTGGAGGCATCCAGTAGTTATCACCAGAGCTGAAATGTGTAAAGCTTCTGGTAATATTTAATAGGCATATTGCTTAATTAATAGGATACCAGCTTTCAACTTGATGTACACTTTTGTCAAAGTGAATTCAAATGATAATTATAGGAAAGGGAGCAGAAAAATTTATCTTGTAGATCTCTTTAGTTCAGGTTCCTTGAGAGAAAGTAAGGATCCCAGGAAACAAAAGTTCAAAGTATCCATGACTGACCCAACGACAGCATGGCTAGAACTTGTTAACTAAAGAACAAAGCTGTCATGGTATCAAAGCGTGGAATCACATGACAGTGGAGCAACATGACATTGCCATCAAAGAATGTAAGATTCTCACTTGAGCTTCCTTTACCTAATCCAAAGTAAGCAATTTAAAACTAGTCAAAACATGGCCACCTTTTGCTGCTTGGTAAGTTGTTTTATCTCTTAGGGTTATTTACTGAATGTTGCTGTTTTTATCTTTTTACATTTTACCTGCTTATCTATAGCTGCTTTTAATGATTTTCTCATTGGTTTTATACTGCTAGTTTTTATTGTTCCTCTTTTACTTTTAGTTGTTTTAATGATGTGTCAATTGGCCTCAAAATAATTTATTTAGAGTGTGAGAGAAACATTTTAATAACATAAATCCATAAACTGGAGGCAATGTTTAAACTGAGCTAATTTTATACAGGTTCACCTATGAACAATAAGCAAATCTAACCTCTAATGCTGTTAACACAGACCACCTGAACGTGCTTTCATGTGGCCAGCAGCAATGATGACCTTAACATTACTGAACTGTTCATGGGTTCAGCCATCACCAGATTGCCTCAATGATTTGTTGTTGTTTTTGGCTTTGGGGTATGTTTTTTTGAAGTTTGAATCAAATGCCAGACTGAGCCAGTTTGTAGTAGCCATTTCTACAGACTTTCCTGTATAAATTGCTTCAAATACTACAGGGTCATGAGCATGTCAAAACAGCCAATCAGAGCAGCTCTTTGTCATGATGCCCTATGAAAGTCACATGGCTGCCTAGAAAAGGATAGTTCTTTTTCAAAAACTTGCAACTTCCATAAGACAGTGCGATAACAGTTGGCCTACTTTTCCTGTTTAAAATACTTTGCACAGCTGTGATGAGCAAAGAACACAAGCCTCGTGGCCTCCAAACTCCTTTTTGGTTCATAAAATACCCTTTTAACATAAGATTTTGGTGAACATGGGGAAACTACAGTTCTTATGAAGTGGTTTATGATGTGTGAATTTATCCATATCTTGACAATTTGTTTAACTTTAACATTAACAAACACCATGTCAGGCAGCCATAATGAACAAAGAGACACTTCAGATCTGCAAGTCACCTTGAAAATACTATGATTTTTTAACATTATGATGAACAGCTGGGGAAAAAAGTCATTGGCAGTGAGGGGGAATCTGTGGAAAAGCAATATGAGATCTTGCATAAGTAGTCAGTTTTTTAGTACTTCACCAGTTTGTGAAATGTTCGACTGTGCTGCCCACAATGGTGAACATCCCTATAGGAAACATAAATTGTCCAACTTGAATTAATGTTGTTTATTAAAACATTTTAACCACAATAGCATAAAAATGCAGTTACAATGCAAAGACAGGATTACAGTATCATTTTTATATTGCATACAAAAGAACTCCTCAGCTGTCAAAAGTATACAAAGTTCCAGATTTATACATATACTATATATGTATATGTGCATGACACAGAAAGAGATGATAAGACTGCAGTTTGGTACATGTACATGACTCCATCTTTGTTACAAGGTGGTGCTTAGTTGCCGAGTCTTGTGCAGGGATGGGAACAAACCAAAAAAATGTGGTTTGTGTCAATTTGTGATCATAGTCAAACCATGAGCCAAGTTGAACTGGGAGTTCATTTCATGGTTCATGGCCCCACAAATCTCATTGAAAGGGACCACAGTCCCTTTTAACAGGGTTTGGAGAAAGCCTGAAAAACAGCTGAGTGGCAGAGAGTAGCCTGCTCCCCACTGCTCAGCTGTTTTTGCAGCTTTCTCAGGGAACAAAAAGTAGGGGTGTAAAGGGACTTGGAGTCCCTTTAAACCCCCGTTTTCTGCTCTGTCTATGAACTGCCATGAACCACCACAAACTGCTTTACAAGTTTGTGGAAGTTCATGATGATAGACCCATCACAAACTTTGGTTCGCAAACCACGAACAGAGCAAAATTCATGACAAGTTCATGCCCATCCCTAGTCTTGTGGGAGACAGTGATTGGCTGCTCTCAAGTTAACTTTTTTCCTCTCTCATGCTTGTTAGCTGCCTTTATGATTATTTGATTGATAGCCAGCGTTTAGGGTATAAGATGCCTAGTTTTAGGCATGCTTGTCGTCTCAGATTCTGGCAAGCTTCACTGTGTTTGTGGATTGTAAAATGTTCTCTGGGGTTACTGTGGGGTCCTCATGGAGTTGTAAAGATTCTGAATAGGCCAGCCATTGGAAATGGTAGGGCTTGGAAGATCCATTGGCATGCTGAATATGCATGGGGTTTGTTGCCTGGAGGGGGAATAATAACTGGCATGCATATATTTGGACGAGCCATGGAAGCTGCCCTAAACTCCATTATTATAGCTCTTGAAGCCAGTGGCATAGAGATGACTAATATGAGAGCAGCTATTTTGCAAAATAGATTAGCATTAGACATGATCACCACAGCCCAGGGTGGAGTGTGTGCCATCTTCAACAAGAATGCTGTGCTTATATTTCTGATGTGCAGAGCTCAGTTAATCGTAGGGTAGAGGCCTTATTTATTTATCTGATTTTTATCCTACCCTCCCCCACAAGCAGGGCTCAGAGCGAGTTACAACATATAAATATAACAGTTTAAAAATTAAAACCTAATACAATAAAATTCATTTCTATACAACCATAACATAAATTACAGGATGGTTTCAACTGGTAGCCCTGGTAGATGGAACAGGTGGGTGGAGTGGGGGGGCTGTATAATTTGGTATCTGCTACCTCAACCAAAGGCCTGGCAGAACATCTCCATTTTACAGGTCTTGTGGAATTGTAATAAGTCCCTCAGGGCTCTGATCTCACTTGGAAGACTGTTCTCCTAGACTGGAGCCAAAGAGCCAAAAAGGATATTGTATATCTCTTGGGCTGGGGATCACTAGTAGGTGTTGGCCTGAAGAATGCAAGGCTCTTTGAGGGACATAGTGAAAGAGATGGTTCTGCAGATATGTTGGTCTCAGACCAAACAGGACTTTAAAGGTTAAGTACCATAACCTTGAACTTGATCCAGTACTCAGCTGGAAGCCAATGCAATTGGTGGAGCACTGGTTGTATATATGCTCATACAGGCATCCCAGTAAGGACATGCACAGCTGCATTTTGAACCAGCTGAAGTTTTCAGGTCAGTCTCAAGGGCAGCCCTGCATAGAGCAAATTACAGTAATCCAGCCTGGAGGTGACCATTGCATGGATCACTGTGGCTAAGTCACAAGGGGAGAGATAGGGAACGAGTTGCCTGACCAGCCAAAGATGATAAAAAGCTGATCTGGCAATGTTCATGATCTGAGCCTCCATTGAAAGTGAGGCATTCAGGATCACTCCCAGCCTCCCCATCACTGGTGCCAGCATTAGCAACATCCTGTCAAGGGTGGGGAGCCAGATCCCGGATCCCACCCCCACCCCCATGGCTCAGGCACAGGACCTCTTTCAACCAGTTAGCCATGTCCTCCAATGCTCCAGCCAGAACCTCTGGGGCAGTATCCAGATGGCCGTTCATTAACAGAGATAGCTGGGTGTCATCAGCATACTGGTGACATCCCAGCCAAAAAACCCAGGCCAGCTGGGCGAGGGGGTGCATATAGATGTTAAATAGCATAGGAGAGAGGATCACTCTCTGAGGGATGCCACATACCAGAGGGTAATGTGATGAAACCTCCCCCCCAAGGACCACCCTATGTCCCTGACCTTGGAGAAAAGAGACAAGCTGTTGCAAGGCAGTCCCTTGTATCCCCACATCAGCAATACATTGTGTACCAAAATTAATCATTTAGAGGATTCTCTTTCTGATTCCATTATGCACTAGTTTGCTGGAATTGGGGGTGGGGTGAGCTTCAGCCATTGGTATTATGTTGTTGGTACACTTTCTGTTTGCAGTGTACTAATGTCATATGTAAGAAATACCAAAAAGCTTTGTTAGACTTTTACCACCTGGAGGCCAAGTAGCAGGGCAATGAAAATCTGGCCCTCAGGGACAAGAAGAGTTTGTGACATGCAGTCTTGTTAGCATCCTTCACCACCCATGGTGGAATGCATGGCCTGCGTGACTCCATCTTTGTTACATGCTGGTGCCTAGTTGCCCTGAGTCTTGTGGAAGAATCATGATTAGCTGCTCCCAAGGGAACTTTCCTCTCTCTCTTATGCTTGTTAATGGCTTTTATCTTCAAAGACCAGGGTGGTGTCTTCCACCCACCGGATGCCAGGAGCAAGATGGCCTGGCTTATCCAAGTGTTTGGGATAGCTTAATTAATTATTATTTAACTGGTAGCCAGCATTTAGGGTATAAGACACCTAGTTTTAGTTATGCATGAGGTCTTGGGATCTGGCAAGCATTGTTGTGTGTGTGTGTACGCGCATGTGCTTGAGGCCCAGCAGATGGAAGCTTAGCCTGCAGTTTCTGTAAGTTTTGATGCTTTCTTTAAAAATCTCCTTGTAAGCAAACCTGGATCTCGCCTATCGTTTCCTTGGGATTTCCCTGAACCTGGAACAGTGCATCTTCTCAATCTACTGAAGTAGAACAACATATGCAAATAATATGGATAGAGAGCTGGATAGATTTTTGAACTTCGGAAGTGTTACTCCCAAACCCTTTGCTACTGAGAGCCATGGCCCTCAGAGGATCCTAGGCAGAGGGCTAGAAAGATCCCACCTTGCAGCAAATCAAAGAACCGTGATCAGGTCTAGCTGCAACCAAGTGCATCTGCTGATGAGACAAGGAATTTCCCATGGGAATGCTGCCTGTCACACATATCCACAATCCAAGAATTGTCCTTTGAGTCTTTGGGATTCTCTCACACCCAAGCCAAAATGAATGACTGGTGTCTGCAGGATTCAGCTTCACTCAAGAGCATCCCTTACAAACCCACACACTAACATAATCAAGCCAGTCATCAGCAAGATAATCTCACCTTCAGCCACATTAGCAACCTCCCCAGAGTACTCAAGTTTTTCTGTATAAAAGGGTGTGATTTTTTAGTACAAAAGGAGCTTTAAAGAGCAAGCATTCTAGGTTCAGCCATACTCCCAGGACATACCTCCATTGATACATGAGAAGGTTTCATTCTGCCCAGATCATACCCTGGCCACTGTAGAACTCTGACACCACATTCCTGCTACAGAATCAGACAATGTCTGAACCTGTCTTACTCCCTCCACTAACCCCTCCCTAATTGTTTCTACCCCCTTCCCTCTCTAGGGTCCCTTACCAAGTCCAGCTTCCTTCACCCTGTGTTCCAATTTCCTCTTTCTCTGATTTCTCAATTTTATCTTTCTGTTTATGTTGGTTCAATAAAGATCGATTCAAAGTTGCCATCTCTCTCTTGTTCTGTCTCTTTCACAATTCTATCAAAATTATTGTCTTTATAGACACAGATTAAGATCCCTGGAACCAGAGTCTGGAGCTTGTACATGAAGACCCAGTCTAGTAAGGTGGAAAGTAGAGGATGAACCAAGGATGCAGCACCACAGATGCTTTTCAAAGGTAACATATAATACAAGATCATTGTTGTTGTTGTTTAATTCTTCCTGAAAGTGGATTTCTGTTCTCTACCAGTTGGTGACCCTTTGTAAATTCCAGTAGGAATATGGAGCAGAAGTCCATCAGTGGCTATTAGCCACAGGGTATAGATGGGAACTCTCAGTCTGGGGCAGATGATGCACTCTATTCTTGGTGCTGGGGGGGGGCAACAGTGGGAGGGCTTCTAGTGTCCTGGCCCCACTGCTGGACCTCCTGATGGCACCTGGTATATTTTGGCCGCTGTGTGACAGAGTGTTGGACTAGATGGGCCATTGGCCTGATTCAACATTGGCTTCTCTTATGTTCTTATGTAATAAGGTGATGGGGGAGGTAGGATACCAGTGTTCCCTGTAAGCTGAGTTAGTGTGAGCTAGCTCACAGTTTTTTAGCCTCCAGCTCACACATTTTTGTCTTACCTCAGGAAGGATGGCTCCAGAGCAAACTAATTTATGCAGTAGCCAAATCAGTCATTCACAATTTTAATGCCAGTAACTCACAAAGTAGAATTTTTGCTTACAAGACTCCACAGCTTAGGAGGCGCATTCTATACCATAATGTGGTATGGTAACAATATGACTTTTCTAAAGCATTTCTGTTCCCGTTATTCTAATACATCCCACAGTAGATAAAAGCCTTTGCTCTGACTATTGAAGGCAGAATAATTGTCACCATTGTAAAAAGAAAGGGAGTTCTGATTTATGCATAACTTTTTTTCTGAAAAGCATCTGTGAGGAGCCTGATTTAGAAAGTCTGGCTAATGTATTTTATTTCCCCCCCTCACTATTTCACCAGGATTTTTCACTTTCACTACACAGTTTTTTTCTAAAGCCTTGCTATCAAAAATATGTTCTGCTTTTCTTTTTGTTTTCCCCACCCTCCCATTTTTTACTTGTTAGAGGGAAAGAATATTATCTTGGGCTTGTAATAGAGAAAAGGGCAACTGAGGTGAGTATATCTGAGCTCCTCTCTACTATGGTAATGTTGTAGCTTTGCCAGGAGCTGCAGTCCACTTTTAAAAAAAGAAGACTTAATAAATACAGCCCTGTGAATTGCTTGCCATGAACATGTGTCCTGGCCTTATACAACAACATAAAAAGGATGCAGCTTGTCCTTGACCATAATTGATTTTCTTGTGCCCTTGACCCATCCCATGTGACTTAACCACAAAACCCACCTGAGCAATCTTAGGCCATGTACTGTTTACCATATGAATTTAGCAAAGTACACATAGCCTAACTCTGATGTTGAACTCCTGAACAAAAGTTGATTTATAGTCACCAAGTCCATTTTGAATGAAGGCTTCCCAAAATATCAACAAAATGTTTTTATTTCCAGCTAAACCTCCCTCCCCTTGGTTTTTGTCCTAAGAATGCTAGAGACTGTCATCAGATGCTCCAGTGTAACCATTACTTCTCACCCTGTATGGGACCAACACCTCTTCTCTTGGGGAATGCAGCCTCAAAAAAACAGATTCCTGAAGAGTTCTGGGAAACATGGCAACCTGATAAGAAGCACTTTCAAAGACTCCAGTCCTTTCTCACTGTGGGGCAAACAACACAAGAAAAGGAGGGAATTTGCTTCTCTGTCCTTATCTCTCTCCCACAGGGGAGACCCAACTAATGGGTGAATCGGGGGGGGGCTTGATCAGTCAAGATTCCACCTGGGCAGTTGAGATAAGGAGGGCTATTTGCAGATAAGGTCAACCGACCCCAACCAATCTTTTTTCTTTTTATTCCTTTTTCTTTCCAAAGCAATCTGGATTCAGTAATATTTTCAATACATTGGACTCTTGGAACTGTGATATTTTTGGACTCCCAGAACTGCGATTGTAATTGAAAAGACTGTCAGTCTTCCAGCAGAGTTTGAAGTCAGCTTCCAATATATAGCAGTAAGAGGGACCATTCTCAAAATGTATGGCTTTTGGAGCAAGGCTTCTAATAAATTTTGATCTTTAATTGGCACTAGGGTGGCGCTAGTATGTGGGGTCCCTCAAGGGGCAATTCTCTCTCCAATGTTGTTCAACATCTATATGTACCCCCTTGCCCAGCTGGCATGGAGTTTCAGGCTGGGTTGCTATCAGTGCGCTGATGACACCCAGCTGTATCTGGCTGAAGGGCTGGAGGCTGTGGCTGGATGGTTGAAGCAGAAGAGAAGATAGGAGACTAGATTTATACCCTACCCTTCACTTGGAGTCTCAGAGCAGCTTACAAACTCCTTTCCCTTCCCGTCCCTACAACAGACACTCTACGAGGTAGGTCGAGCTAAGAGAGCTCTAACACAAAATGCTCTTTCAAGAACAGCTGTGCCAGAGCTTGTAACTGACCCAAGGTCACATCAGCAGGTGCAAGTGGAGGAGTGGGGAATCAAACCCGGTTCTCCCAGATTAGAGTCCATGCACTTAACCACTACATCAAACTGGCAGAGCAGCTGAGACTCAGTCCTTCAAAGACGGAGGTTCTGTGGTTGGGTGGGGGGGTTATGGGATTGGGATGCCAACTCCTGGCCCTTGACAGTGCACTTCTAACACCACTGCCAACCACCAAGAGCCTGGGTGTGTTCCTGGATGCCTCCTTATCAGTGGAGGCCCAGATCACAAATGTTGCTAGACTGGCATTTCTCCAGCTGTGTCAGATCAGGCAACTAGCCCCCTTCCTGTCTCACCCTGACCTAGCCACAGTAATCCATGCAACAGTCACCTCCAGGCTAGACAACTGTAACTCACTGTATGCAGGGCTACCCTTGAGACTGACCTGGAAATTACAGCGGGTCCAGAATGCGGCAGTTCAGGTCCTTACCAGAACCCCACAGACAGTGCATATTCAACCAGTGCTTTGCCGGCTGCACTGCCTCCAGGTAGAGTACTGGATCAGGTTCAAGGTTTTGGTATTAACCTTTAAAGTCCTAAGTGATCTGGGACCAGCGTATCTACGGGACTGCATCTCCTTGAAGAGCATTATGCTCTGGGGAGAAAAGTCTCCTGGTAATCCCTGGCCTGAAGGATAGCCAGTTGTCCTCAACCAGAGCCAGGGCTATTTCAACCCTGGCCTTGGCCTAGTAGAACTCTCTGCCTAATAAAATCTGTGCGTGGGACCTAATGCAGTTCTGCAGGGCCTGTAAGACACAGCTGTTCCACCAGGCCTATGATTGAGGACAGCAATGGTTTGTCATCAAGCCTGGCCTCCTCTGCCTCTCTAGACTTCCCACCCCAAGGAGCATGGATATATATTGTCTAAATGCCATCTGAATAGTTGATTATTACTGTTTCATTGTTTTTAAAATTTTAACTTGAATATATGTATTTATTGGGATGTATTTATTAAAATGTTGTTAACTGCCCTGAATTCCATGTTCAGGAGGGTGGTCTACAAATCAAATCTCTCTATAAATATAAAAGCCACTTGGGGTGGCAAAGTTCTGTTCCCGGCAAAATCAGTTCGCTCTCTGATGTGTGTCAGGCTCCTTAGTCAAGTCACACAATACAGGACTTCAGTAGAAGAATCTGTTTATTGGTGAATCATAACTAAAGACACGTGTACAGCTTGTGTCAGGAATGCCCAGGTACAGCAGGGCTCCCTAAATTATAGTGGAGTCAAACACCCCCCTAAACGAGCTGAAGCCAATGAGTATAGTTCGCGCCCATGGGCAAAGCAAATGGGCCAAGTGAGCAGAACAATTTAAAAGCTGTTGATTTCCAGCAGAGGAGTTCTGCAGCTAGAGACACTACAAGGTCAGGAAGATGATAACATACAGACAGTAGAATAGTAATGGTCAGAAACTGAGAGTACTCCCCTCTCATTCCAACTCCATGACAGGGCTACCTGACATCCTGCCCCTCCAAGCGCCTCCCCCCTGGCTTGTCGGGGTAGTGTCGATGGAAACGGCGGATGAGGCGGGGGCCCTTAATGTGATCCACCTCCACCCACTCCCTGTGTTGCGGCCCAAAGTCTACCCATTCAACCAAATAGAACAGTTTGTTCCTAACAAGCTTAGAATCTAAAATGTTGGCAACTTCATAATGTGGTTCACCTTGCAATGTCGGGGGAGGGGGGGTTGTGCACATTGTGGTTGCCAAGCATTAGGTCCAAGATCCCGGTGGAGTAATCTGAAATGGAAAACAGGATGCAATTGTCTCAAAGTTTTCGGCAACTCAAGCTCCACAGTCACATCATTGATTTTACGTTTCACAGGGAATGGGCCCACGTATTTCCAGCCCAGCTTTCTACTAGGCTGGAGTCACTTGATATTCTTGGTAGACACATAGACCAAGTCACCAGGCTGGATGTCCCAGCCCTTGGAGTGTTTCTTATCCGCCTGCTGTTTATAATCCAATTTAGCCCTGTCTAAGGCTTTGCATAGGAGCAGCCAGGCTGCCTGTAGCTTCTTACACCAGTCCCCCACCTCCCCTTCCAGCAGGGCAGCATCAGGCGAAAACAGGAGGGGTGGCACCTCATAGCCATAAACCGCCATAAATGGGGAGACTCCTGTGGAAGAATGGCATGTATTATTGTAGCAAAACTCTCCTGGGGGAGGAGCCCTTCCCAATCATTGTGTTGGAAGTTAGTGAAACAACGGAGGTACTGTTCAAGGGTTTGGTTCACTCGCTCCATCTGACCATCTGTCTCGGGGTGGTAAGTACTGCTTAAACTGCAATCAACCCCTATGAGATGCAGCAGCTCACCCCAAAACTTGGAAACAAATTGTGAGCCCTGGCCAGAGATAATCTTCCTGGGAAGTGTATGCAACCTAAACACTTGTCAGAGAAAAGCCTTGGCCAGTACACATGCAGTAGGCAGAGACTTAAAAGGAACAAAATGAGCTTGTTTAGAAAACAGATCAACTACCACCCAGTCTTGCCATGGCTGGGAGGCAAATCAGTGATAAAGTCCATAGAGATAACTTCCCATGGCATTCCAGACATGGGTAGGGGTTGTAGGACTCCTGGCGACTTCCCGGGCCTCGGCTTGCCCATGATGCAAGTTTGGCAAGACTGAACAAACAAGGAGAGGTCCTTTCTCATTCCTGGCCACCAGAACTGATGTTGTAACAAGTGCAGGGATTTTACAAACCCCAGGTGCCCTGCTAATTTGTTGCCGTGCACCGCCAACATGATATCACCCTGCAAAGCCAAAGGTACAAACAGTTTATGGCCATGGTACCAACAGCTGTTAGCCCGCTCCTCCCCCTCTTTCTGTAGTTCAAGTCAGTCACTGTCAGAAAGGGCGGAGGTGAACTTCAGTTCCCAGGATTCCATGTCCATAAAGGGTTGGGCTGCCGATTGGCTGCGCGTCACGACTGCTCCTCCTAACTGGGAGGGTGTAAACATCGTGTCAAGAACCTCCTCCCGCCGACTGTCATGCTGTGGGAGGCATGACAATGTGTCCTCTAAGGAATTAGCTTTGCCCAGGAAATGGTGGAATGTGAAACTGAACTTAGAAAAGCAATCAGCCCAATGGATTTCGGGGTGTTCTAAGCACTTCTGAGTTTTTATGGTCAGTCCACACTTCAAACAGTACCCTGACCCCTCCAGTCAGTGTTGCCATGTAGAGAGTGCCAATTTAATAGCTCCCGCCTCCTTATCCCAAACCAACCAATTGCGTTCCATATCATTAAACTTCTGGGAGACATAGGCAAGGGGGTGCAATGTCCCATCCTCCCCCTCCTGCAAGATGGTGCCACCCATAGCAATGTCAGACGTGTCCACTTGAATGATAATTTTTTTGAGTTCATTTGGGTGGGCAAGCATGGGCTCAGATGTGAACAGAGCTTTCAAGAGGTCGAACGCCTCCTGGCATTCATTTGTCCATGTTATCTTAGCACCCAGCCAGATACTCTCAGGGCCCTTCTCTTTCATCTTTAAGAGATCCGTAAGCAGTAAGTTCACCTGAGCAAAGTTAGCGAGAAAGGCTCTGTAGAGATTGGCAAAACCAAGGAATGCCTGGAGTCATCTCTGGATTCAAGGGGGTTCCCACCCCACCACATCCCGAACTTTGGCCAGGTCCATCTCCAAACCCCAGGGGGAAATATGGTAGCCCAAAAAGTCAATCTCCGTACAATGAAATTCATATTTTGACAGCTTGGCAAACAGTTTATGCTTGTGCAATGTTTCCAATACATCATGGACCAAAGCCATGTGGGACTTTTTATCAGGGGAGTACAACAAGATATCATCTAAATAAATGACAATGCCCTCAAACAAGTACTTGTGCAATACTTCATTTATCAGGTTCATGAAAACCCCTGGAGCCCTGTGAAGCCCGAAGGGCATCACCCTGTACTTGAACTGACCCAACGGGGTGTTGAACGCCATTTTGTATTCATTCCCCTCCTTAATCGGACCGGGAAGTAAGCATCACAGAGGTCAAGTTTGGAGTAAATTTTCCTCTTCCTAACCTCCGCCAAGAGGTCTTTAATCAGGGGGAGGGGGTATGTGTTCATAGCAGACACTGCATTCAAGCCCCTATAGTCCATGCATAGCCTCAATACCCCATCCTTTTTTTTATGGAACAACACGGAGGCGGCGAATGGGGAGGAAGCTGGCCAAATGAAACCTCTGGCAAGGTTTTTGTCAATGAACATACACAGCTCCTCCTTTTCAGTCGGACCAACTTTCCCTAGGGTAATTGATGCCCAGGCAACAATTCAATGGCACAGTCTGAGTGTCTATGAAGTGGTAACTCATCCGCCTCCTCTTCCTCAAACACCCTTGCTAAGTCCCAGTATTCAGGGGGAATCGTGTTCATCTCCTCGCTAACCAGGCATGCCTGCACCAGCTTGTCAGGAGGGGGGGTCCCCCACGCTCCATCCCATCCATGTGCTTGACATTTGGGTGATATGAATTGGATTATGCCCTCATCCCACAATATGTAGGGGTCTTGGTCATGGAGCCATGAGCTGCCCAGCACCAACAGGAAATGAGCCACCATGGTGATCACGAAAGGCTAGTGGTCCCAGTGCACTCCCACCCCCATTCACAGTGGGACAGTCTCATATTTGCAAGGGTCTTTCATGGCAGACCTATCCATTTGGGTAAACACCAGGGGTTCTAGGAGTTTAACAATGTTGGCCCCAAGTCCTGTCACAAGTGAGGGATTGTTCACTTCCCGTCCACACCTCAAATCAATTAGAATCCGCACCCGCACATGGGTGCCCCACTCAGGATTCATGGTAGTTACAGTCACTAAAAAGAGGGGGGGGCAGCTGCTCACCATTTTTTTGCACTGCAGGGCCAGGGACCTGCTGTTCAGTGCCACTCACAGCAGGTCTTGCCCATTTCTCACCGGCTGGGGTTCCTCCTCGCTGGACAATTCTGTCTCCCCCTCGGGAAGGCTGGCTTGCAGAGTTCATTGAGTCAGCTTTTTCTTTTCTTTTCTTTTTTACAATACTTTTTTATTCCATTTTGCCAAAATACATAATGAACAAGTGGAGACCCGCAAGAAACTTGCGGGATGGTTATCTCATTCGTCACACCTTTGCTTCCTCTGCTCACCCCCTACCTCTCTCACACTATTTCTCCCCTCTGCTCCCCTTTTCTTACTCTATTTCTGCTCCATGCATGTGATTTCCTCTCTCTTTCTGATCTGTCATCTTTCTCTTTGTTTTTCTGCCTCCCCACTTCATCACTCTTTCTCTCTCTTTCTGCCCCCCACCCCATCATTCTTTCTTTCTGCCCCCAGCCTCCTGGCTGCTTTCTGCCCCCAGCCTCACTCCCAGCCTCCTGCCTGCTTCTTCCCCCACTCCGCAGAGCAGCAGTAGCAGTGGTGGCAGTGCTCTCAGTCACCCACCTGCTTTCTCTCCCCCCCACAGCAGCAGTGGCAGCACTCTGGGAATCACAATGGATCTCCCAGCTACAGAGATCAATTCACCTTAGGGTTGCCAGCTCCAGGTTGGGAATTTCCTGGAGATTTGGGGGTGGAGCCTTAGGACAGTGAGGCTTGGGGAGGCAAGCAGCCTCATCAGGGTATGATGCCATAGACTTAACCCTCCAAAACAGCCATTTTATCCAGGGGAACTGATTTCTGTCTCCTGGACAACAGTTGTAATTCTGGGTGATCTCCAGTCCTCACCCAGAGGTTGGCAATGGTGGTTCTCATGGAGGAAATGGCTGGAGGGTGGAGTCTATGGCATTACACCAGTCCAAAGTTCCTCCCCTCCTTAAATCCCACCCTCTCCAGGCTTCACCCCTCAAATGTCCAGGGATTTCCCAACCTGGAGTTGGCAACCCTATTTCCTTCCCAACCAACAGCCAACCTACCTTTATCTGCCTCTCTGTCTCCTGTTTTCCATCTTTACCCCCAGCCTCTACCTAGGAAAATTACAGTCTTTCTCCACAGTGAGGGCCAAAGCAGCTTTCATTATTCCCTCCTCCTTTTTTTCTGCACAACAACCCTGTGAGGTTGGTTAGGCTGAAATATGTGACTGGTCCAAAATCACACAGTCACCTTCCACTGCAAGATGGGGATCTGAACCTGGGCCTTGCAGATCCTACTTTGAAGCTCTAACTGCTGCACCTCACTGGCTTTCATAGGGTGGCTGCTGATGAATGGTAGCAAGCAGCCGAGGCTAGGTGAGTCATGCAAATCAGGGGGGACCTGGCAAGCCTAGAATGCTGCCAGGCCTAGAGTGGCCAACCTCCAGATGGGCCCTGGAGACCCCCCAGAATTACAACTGGACTCTAGACAGCAGAGGTCTGTCTCCCTGCAGAAAATGGCTGCTTTGGAGGGTGGAAACTGTGGCATTATACCCAGCTGAGGCCTCTCCCTTCCCAAACCCAGCCCTCCTCCTTAGAGTCCACCACAAAATCTCTAGAAATCCCCCAGCCTGGCCCTGGCAACTTTTGTGAGGCCTGGCCCCAAGGCTTCCTCCCTCCCTCCCTCCAAGGCTGAAAGAGGCCTGGAAAGGGCCCTTCCCCCACCCCTTCCACCGACAGAGCCAGTCAGAAGCCTCTCCCCCCTCCCCCCCCCCCAACGTTCTAATCTCTCACCGTTGCTGCCTGGAGTTAGGTCCCTGCAGAGGCCATTTCAAAAGGCTTTTGGGGAATTCAAGAGTTCCTGAAGGGATTTCTTCACTTTTGGGATTTTTCTACAAACCCAGGAAGTCTACTGACTATGCAGGAAAAGCTGTTGGGGGAGAGTGAGGCCCCTGTTGGTGGGAATAGGTATCCGCACTTTTTGGCTATTAGAATAAGGATACAATCAATAAAGCTTCAGTAATTTGTAACATCACTACAAACAGGTAACAGTTAACAGTGTGAGATGAATTATGAAACTGATGCACTTATACTTTTGCTTCTTGAGAATTAAAATTATAAATTGACATTAATAACTATAATATGGATACAGGTACAACATAGTCTACCAGGTTTATACATCTGAAATTAAATGATCCACTTTACCAGAGCCACAAGGCATCCATCACCGGAGGGATGTCCTGTTGTCTGGAGAGATAATCCAGTATAGGAAACCATACTGATGTAAAATCGGTACGGGTAGAACACTTATCAAAACACATAAGATTATCTGAGAGTTTAGCCATGATCTATAAATCTCACAACTTTTTATGCCATTGTGAAAGAGTGGGTGTCATTGTCGTTTTTCAGTGTGTGGCAATGACATTCTTAGCTGCAAAAAGCAGTATTGGGATTCTTTCTATGGTAGAGAGACTAACACAGTCCATAGCCCAGCTATTAAAAAACAAATCTTCAGGTGTGGGAGCAATGTCTACATCACTAAAGGATTTGATCTGCTCTAGCACATAATTCCAGAAGGGGAAGATTTTAGGACAAAAAATCCAACAATGTGTATAATCTCCTATGATGTCACAATTCTTCCAACACTTTAGGTTATACGATGGGTTCATGCGAGCCAGCTTACAAGGAGTTAGGTACCAGTGTGATAGTATTTTGAATGCTTGCAGCTTCATAGATGTAATTCTAAAATGGAACAGGGGAGACGTCCAAATACGATCCCATGAGTCATCTGGGAGAATAATATTGCAGGATTTATGCCACGTTTTAGTAAGATAATGTTTCTGCATCTTTCAGAGAGACTAGCACTCTATGTACCTTAGAGATCAAGCCTCTTCATGAAATGCTGGCAATGGCAATGACTGTCTCAAATGCTGTAAGTGGTTCTTTCAGTATGGATTCAAGTTGAATTTGTTTACACATATGAGAAATTTGGAGGTACTGCAGCCAAGGAATATTCCTTTGTATTTTGGCTTCTAGAGTTACCTTGGGCAGAAGTAATTTTTTCGCAGTAAGGTCTTGGAGAGTAGTTATATTGGCAGACTTCCAATGCTTGTATGCAGGGTTATTGAGGCTTGGGAGAAACCAAGATTGGTTTAAGAATGTCTGATAGCGGGAGATGGGAGGCAACAACAGTGAACTCATCTAATCCCATGTGTTCAACATTGCTGCACACGTTGAACTTTGAGCCCTGATATGGAACTAAAATACAATAGATGTTTTTGTATTGGTCCTAAGGAAGAGATAGGTTGAGACAAAAATAGCAGCATGTTGTCTGCAAATAAAGACATTTTGAATTCTTTTTTATGTAAAACAATACCTTTAACTTCCTTGTATCCTCTAATTAAATTAGTGAAGGGTTCAATACATAAAGCAAAGAGGAGTGGGGAAAGAGGACATCCTTATCGGGTGCTACGTTTTAAATGAAAAGACTCTGAAGTAAGATGGTTAATTTTAAGATGAGCTCTGGGATCAGCATAAATAGCATCTATAGCAGTCAAGAATTTCTCTCCAAAGTTCATTTGTTGCACCACTCTTTTAAGATAAGGGATTTCCACTGAATCGAAGGCCTTCTCCAGATCCAGAGATAAGAAGGCTGCCGAAATGTTCTGGGACTTGCAGTAGTTCAATATCGTGAGGGCTTTGTGAATATTTCCTGATATTTCCCGTTTAGCATAAACCTGGCTTGATCTTGATCCACATACTGTGTAACAAATGAGTTAAGTTGGTTAGCCAAAATTGATGTGAAAATTTTAAAGTCTGCATTGAGCAGATATGGGCCAATAGGAGGCTGGTAGGGATGGGTCTTTTCCCTGTTTGGGGATAACTATAATTGCCGCACTGTTCCAGGATGGTGGAAGACAGACCGTATTTAGAATGTGGTTGCAAGCCTCAGACAGGGGAGTAGCCAAAAGTGTTGCAAATTGTTTATAAAATTCAGGAGTGAAGCCATCAGGGCCTGGTGCGTTGGATGACTTCAGTCTTTTGATTGCATTTGTAACCTCCTGAGACATGACTGGTGCCTCCATTTGATTTTTATGTTCCTCTGAAAGAGATTTCACCATTGGGTGTGATGCAAAGAAATTCTTCAAATCTAAGTGAGCAACATTCGTTGAGCTATACAGTTTTTTTATAAAAGGTTAAAAATAACTTAGATATGGTATCCGTGTCATAATGGGATTCTCCTCGGATATCCTTCAGTGCTGATATCAGCCTGGATTGTTGCTGTTACTTCAGTTTTTTAGATAAGAATTTTAATGATTTTGGGGTGAAGGCCCAACCTCTTTGTTTTGAATATAAGATTTTTTTTTGTATCTGAATCATTTCTAGTATTTCTAATTTTTTGCATTCTGCCAGTAATTTTTTGTATACCTTTGAGCTGCCTGTCTGTTTATGCTGACCTTCCAGAGCATCTATATTCTTTTGGAGATCTAATCTCAGTTTTTGTTTCTGTTTTTTTAATATAGGACGCTGTAGAAATCAATTGACCCCGTACCACTGGTTTCAGAGCATCCCATAATAATCCCAGTGACACCGAGCCAACTGGGTTGTCTAAAAAGAAATTATTGATGTTTTCTTCAATTTTAGACACCACCTGATCATTTAACAATAAAGAACTGTTTAAAGTCCATGATGGGGTCTGCCTTTTGTCACAATTTAAAGCTAGATTACAGTTCATCCAGCAATGGTCTGACCACAGTTGAGATCCTATAGTAGAGCTTTGAGCCAGATTGACCAATGAAGGAGACACTACAATGTAGTCTATACATGTATAGGAACAATGTAGTGTTGAGTAAAAAGTGTAATCATGTTCAGTTGGATGCATATGTCTCCATATGTCTGTCAGGTTAAAAGAGGCCAGAGTTTCAGCCAGTTTGGTTAGTGTTTGTTTTGGTTTGGTGTTACCATGTTGAAAGGCAGACCTATCTTTGGAATGATCCATAATGAGGTTGAAGTCCCCCCCATAATGATTTCACCCGCATGAAAGTTATCCAGTTTTCTTAAAGCATGCTCAAGAAAAGGGATTTGCTCTAAATTGGGAGCATAGAGTGATGCAAGAGTTACCTGCACATTGTTTAGGATTCCCTTCACAAAGATGAATCTCCCCTGGGGATCAACTAGTGTTGCCTGATGTGTGAAATTCAGATTTATAGAGAGTAAAATGGCTGTGCCCCCGGATTTGGATGTGCCTTTAGCTAAATCATCTTTAATGTGAGTCTCTTGGAGAAAAACAATGTCTGGATTTAATGTTATGATTTGACTCTGAATTATCTTACGCTTGATGATGTTGTTCAGTCCCCGCACATTGTACGAATAGATCCTGATTGTTGACTGCATGGTGTCATTACCCTGTACCTTTATCCAGAAAGAACAAGAGAGTTAAAGGCAAAAATTAGGGTTTCAATGAAAATGAATATCTCTTAAGAAGTCAAATCCCAAGAAGTGAGAGGGTTTTTCTAAAAAGGGATCACTCCACCACTCGTAACTGTGTTTTTATTATTAACAGTAATGCACTATAAAATTTGCCAACTATGCAATTGAGATCATTTTGGTGATAGCTTTGGGTCACTAGGGTCCCATTGCTATATAAAAAGAAATAAATGCTTATAAACACATATACTTATCATTACTGATCTAAGTTCAAAATTACCTGTGTATCCAATTAATTAAGATTAAAATTAATTCTATAATAACACTGTTACTCTTGTCAATTCTAGCCTGTGAAGAATCAAAAATTAGTATTAAAGTTTTCCTTTGTTTTTTGTTTCTTTCGTTTTTATTTTTAAAAAAGCAATTAATTCAAGATTCAATCACGGGTTTAATCAAATATGATATTTAAATTAATTAAATTCAGTTGTTAAACAAGTGATGTTAATACCTATGAATAAAATGTGTATTGACTCTCTAAGCTACTGCAAAAAACGATGTTTTGCAGAAGGCTGGGGCGAGCCTTGAACCTCCCTTCCCCAGCACTATATAGTGAGAGTTCAAAGACAACAGAAAGGACCAAAGAAAAAATCCTGTGCAACCTCCCCCTCCATTAAATAATTACTCAAAACTACCAACATTTAAAACAGCAACAATACATCAGATGAAACCAAAGATCAATGAACGTGGATGAGATGCAATTTAACAATAAACTATGAGTTCGAAGTAGTGTTTAGCTCCCAGTCAGCAAAATGGCGGGAAAGATCTTATGTACTATTAATAAGCTATTAATAAGCTATGAACAGTTTTTACAGTTTAAATTTAATAGCATATACTTATCAAACCATGAAGCAAACATTCAAGTTGAGTCATCTTGCAACTTCGGATCATCATTAGTTAAAGGGGACGGGATTGAAATTTTCTTTTATTGGAGTACTTTGAAAGTTCCATTGGAGTCACAAGGTTCATTTCATGCAGCACCTTGAAGCCATCTTCTTTTAAGGAGATTCGATAGGTCTTCTCTTGGTAAGAGAATTGTAGAATTAAGAGGTGTTGACCAGACATAATGAATGTCTGCTTCTGCAAGGCATGAGGTGATCGGTTTCTCTCCTCTTTGTTAGAGCTTCTTTCGGGAGATCCGGAAAAATCTCAATCTTGTGTCCTCTGTAGTTAAGGTGGCTTCTTTGTCTAGAAGCACTTAGAACTGCCTTTCTATATCTGAGATCCAGAAATGTGGCGATAATGTCCCAAGACGTTCTAGTTTTCAGTATACAGGGGGCCTGCACGAAAAGCTTTCGTTATGATGAAAGACAAGTCTCCCTCAGGCGGCACTTCTTTCCTAAGGCATTCAGAGAGCAAAGCATTTAAGTTACCGTTCTTTTCCATTTTTTCCGGCCATCCTCTGATCTTCAAATTGTTCTATCTCGTCGCTATTTCGGACTTCAAAGCTTTTTCTACCAGCACATCGTCCATTTGTTGAAGTTGTAGTATCTCCTGTTTATTGGAAAGTCTGGTATTCATCACTCTATCTGCTATATTTTTAGTTTCAGTGACCGATTTTTGTAGCGTCTTCATTTGTTCGTACATTGGTCTGAAAAGTGCTGATATCTTGTCAAGTATTGAGTTCTCCAAGCTGTTCAATGCCATTGACAAGTCAGTAGAGGTTACCAGGTTTGGCGTCGTAGCATTTTCCTCAACTCCGGACGCCATTGCCAACAAATTTGTCTTTGTTGGTAATGGCAACTCTAGGCCTGCCAGCACTTTCAGGGTGACTTCATGCCCCCTGGCTGGCATGGCATCACTAGCTGTGGCTGCTTGCTCCTGTTTAGCAGGAGCATCCCTATGGAATCGAAGAGGTAGAGGAACTAGAGATCAAATTGCCAACATTCGCTGGATTATGGAGAAAGCAAGAGAGTACCAGAAAAACATCTAGTTCTGTTTCATTGACTATGCTAAAGCCTTTGATTGTGTGGATCACAATAAACTATGGCAGGTTCTTAAAGAGATGGGAGTACCAGACCACCTCACATGTCTCCTGAGAAACCTGTATAAGGGTCAAGAAGCAACAGTTAGAACAGTATGGAACAACTGATTGGTTTAGCATAGGAAAAGGAGTACGACAAGGATGTATATTGTCACCTTGCTTATTTAATTTATATGCAGAGTACATCATGCGAAATGCTGGCCTGGTTGAATCACAAGCTGGAGTTAAGATTGCTGGGGAAAAGATCAATAACCTCAGATATGCAGACGATACCACTCTGATAGCAGAAAGTGAAGAGGACTTAAAGAGCCTCTTGCTCAGGGTGAAAGAGGAGAGCACAAAAGTGGGCTTGAAGCTCAACATCAAAAAAACTAAGATCATGGCATCTGGCCCCATCACTCCTTGGCAAATAGAAGGGGAAGTCATAGAAGTAGTGACAGACTTCACGTTCCTAGGATCCCAGATCACTGCAGATGGTGACTGCAGCCATGAAATTAAAAGACGCCTGCTCCTTGGGAGGAAAGCGATGGCAAACCTAAACAGCATGATAAAAAGCAGAGACATCACCTTGCCAACAAAAGTCCGCATGGTCAAAGCAATGGTATTCCCCGTAGTAATATATGGCTGCGAGAGTTGGACTATAAGGAAGGCCGAGCGCCAAAGAATAGATTCTTTTGAACTATGGTGCTGGAGAAGACTCTTGAGAGTCCCTTGGACTGCAAGGAGATCAAATCAGTCAATCCTAAAAGAAATCAACCCTGATTGTTCCTTGGAAGGCCAGATCCTGAAGCTGAAGCTCAAATACTTTGGCCACCAAATGAGAAGGGAGCATTCACTGGAGAAGACCCTGATGCTGGGAAAGATTGAAGGTCAAAGAAGAAGGGGACGGCAAAGGATGAGATGGTTAGACAGTGTCATCGATGCAACGAACATGGAATTGAGCAGACTTCAGCGGACGGCGGAGGACAGGAGGGCCTGGCGTGGTCTGGTTCATGGGGTCGCGAAGAGTCGGACTCGACTGTGCGACTGAACAACAACAACCCTATGGAAATTGCCTGGGTGATTTCGGACCAGCCACAGACTTTCTGCCTGACCTACCTTACAGGGTTGCTGTACAGATCACAAAGCCGAAAAGAATGAAGTAAACTGCTTTGCTCCCCGCTAATGAGAAAGACAGAATTTTGCCTAGGAAGAAGCTGCTGAGAGGGGAGGAGATAAAGTTTCCAACTTTAGGTATGGAAATTCCTGAAGATTTGTGGGGTGGAGCCCAGAGAGGATGAGGTTTGAGGAGGAGTGGGACCTCAGACAGGTACAGTACCATAGACTTCACCCTCCAAACCACCCATTTCCTCCTGGGGAAATATTGTTGCCAATCGTGGCCCAGCGACCATCAAATCATTCTCTTCAACCTCCTGCTGTGCAGCTGACTTTCCCCAAGGGTTGCCAATCTCCAGGTGGGACCTGGAGATCTCCCGCTGTTACAATTGATTTCCAGATGACAGAGATCAGTTCCTCTGGAGAAAATGGCTGATTTGGAGGGTAGACCATATGGCATTATAGCCTGCTGAGTCCTTCCGCCCCCCATAATGCTGCCCTCCACAGGATCCACCCCCCAAATCTCCAGGTATTTCCCTACTTAGAGCTGGCAAACCTACTTTCCCCTCAGTGCCTGTTGGTAGGCAACCAAGCATGGTCCTGTCACCTATTTCGGCCTTTGGGAGATAACTCATTGGGACAAGTCCTGATAGGGTTGCCAACTCCAGGTGGGAAATTCTTGGAGATTTGAGGGATGGATCCTGAAGAGGGTGAGGTTTCAGGAGGGGTGGGATCTCAGACAGGTACAATGCCATAGACTCCACGCATCAAACCAGCCATTCAGTCCTGCGGAGCCATTGATCACCAGTAACAATCAAGGAGCCTTCTTTGACCAGCTGTTTGTTTGTTCATGTCACTTCAGCACAAACAGGAAATATTTCTGTTTCCCAGACTTGAAGGTATGCAGGGAGAAGCTTTTTGGGGAAAGGAAGCCAATGTTCACCTGATCAATCTCCTCTCTCAGCTCCTCCTGAAGCCCCTGCCTTGTGGGGAAAGGAGAAAACAGCTTGGGGTGGGGAGAAAAGAATTAATAGCTTCTATTCTCCCCATAGCTGGCAAGGAAGATCACTGAAAATCAGGTCCTTATCTTCCTACTTGGGGTGGAAGATGACAAGCTGATAATTTCTGTTCCCTCTCTATCAAACTTGGAGGGAGGGCTCTCTCATCTCCCCATTCTAAGAAAGGAGATGAAAAGCAAATTACTTGTCTTCCTTCTGCTTCAAGTGGGGAGGTCAAAAGCAATGTGCTTCTTGTCTCTCTATTGCAAATGAGCAAAAAACAAGCTGCTTACTTCTCCCTCCCAAACTAGTCAGGCTGAGATACTCTGTGTGTGTGTTTTCAGGAAGATGGATAAGAATCCTACTCTCAGCTCAGCTTATGGTTGTCAAGTCCCTTGGAGCAGCTGGTGGAGGAAGGGGGGTACACTTACCAGGAGTGAGGAGGAATGCCAGAAATTAATATGACATGCCTACAGGACCTGGAAGTGACGTAAGCACGTCGGGTGTGACGCTCTGGTTTTGGGGCAAAAAAAAATATGGTAGAATTAGCTTCTACCATACATTTTGCCCAGAAACCAGAGTGTCACCCTCAAATATCCCCAAAGTGCCCACATCACTTCTGGGTTACACAGACATGTTAGATTAATTTCTGGTGTTCCTCCCTTTTGGGGTGATAATCCTCCCAGCCAGCTAGCTGGCTGGCAGCAGAGAGGTAGGGGCTGAAAGCAGGAGACCCCCACTCCCACCACGGGGACTGGCATCTCTAGATTGTAGTGAGCTTCTGATCCACACATCCCACCATAAATCACTGTGTCTCAGGCTGGCTAGGATAAAGTAACGTTAGAAAGCAAAAGCCACTTCTGCTCCACTCATATTCTCAACAAGGATAGCAGAATAATAGATTTACTTTATTTAAAACATTTAAATCCTACCTTCCCATTTTTAAAAAAACCACTGGTTTTTAATAAGAAAATACACTAAAATATAAAACAATAACAGCAACAGTTAAAGCAGTCAGCAAAGCAACCAGCACAGCTAGCTAATCAAATTCCAGTCCTCATGCAAGTTCAAGTGCAATGTTACAATAACACTTCAAAATATTATCAGCTAATCTAAACTAAAGGCCTGCCTAAAGTTAATAGTATTTACAAGCTTTCTAAAAGCTGATACAGTGAAACACCCATGGCAATGCAGTGCCACCACCAGAAAGGCTTTATCAGGTCTGACTACCCATTTGGTATGCCAGCCTCCAGGTGGGGCCTGGAGATCCCCTGGCATTACAGCTTATCTCCAGACTAAAGTGATCAGTTTCCCTGGAGAAAAATGTGTGACTTGGAAGATGGGATCTATGGCACTGTAGCCCACTGAAGTCCCTCTCCCTGCGTTCATTCTCAAATCTCTAGGAGTTTCCCATCCCAAATCTGGTAACCCTTCCCCACATCCCCCACCAGTGGGCGGGGAGACCTGACATCCCTACTACCCACTGAACCTCTAGTTATGGAGATAGATTCATATTGGAAAAGGAAATTCTTGCAGTTAAAGGTCAAACCTAGGACTTTGAACTGAGTGCAGAAACAAATTGGATATAAGCACACAAAAGCTTATACCTGGAATTAAACTTTGTTGATCTTAAAGGTGCCACTGGACTCAAACTTTGTTCTGTTGCTTCAGACCAACATGGCTACCTGCCTGAATCTAAATTGGATACGTGTTATTTCAAGGACTACTATCTCTCTTTTTTTCAACAGAAACACAGTTTTCACAAGATGTCCCTTATAAAAGCTGTTGCTATGGTGACTCAGAAGAAAGAAACCACAGATGAAGAAAACAATCATATTATGTGTATTTTCCATTACTTATATCCAAATGACTTTTAATAAAATCCAGCATTATTGTACGTATGTGATAATTATACAGCAGCACCATTGAACATCTATTTTTCTAATCCTAAATTTCTCATATGCATTTCCAAATTTTGCCCAGCATGAACAATGAACAGGCATTGGTTACTCTGTGAGATGCCTCCTCTCCAGCAATTGGCTGAGCATCTGTGATGTCATAAAATGACCACAAACATTCTGATTTCCAAGTACTTGTAAACAATACAATTTCGGGAGAAAAAGTATAACATTAGTTTTACAGTGAAAACCTCATTCAAGGACTGTTTGAATAAACTGAAGGAATAAAGTAGGGAATTTGAAGACAGGGAAGCTGAATGGGGAAAAGATAAGAAAGTTAAATGTCAGGGACCCAAAATACAAGCTGGCAACAGAAATTGAACAAAGCTTAGGGTACTAATCTAATGGGTTAGGATACTAGAATTGCCCATCCATACTGTTGGGATGGGGGAGATGGCTACTCCAATTCTAGTCCTATAAACTTTCCTGCATTTTTTTATTTGAAAACTATAAAATGCCCTCTGAATTTCTTATTAAATTTCCTGTTGCAATTGCTCACTAAGTGAGATTTTTAATTAGGGACGGGCATTCTGAAATTCCCAAGCCACAAATGTATATGGAAATATCTGTCTTGGATCATTACCATGTTTCTCTGGAATGGTAACACAGATCTGGGATTCTTATGTATTACAAAAAAACAGGGAGGGCCCACATCCATGTTGCTTTTTATGTTCAGGTATTTAGTAAATATTATTATTATTGTTACTGTTATTGTTATTATCAAAATTTATACCCCATCTTCCTGTCTTCGCAAGGGCCACCAACTTATAATTTACAACATACATGATGAAATTACATTTAAAAAACACTAAAATCACCACCCCCAACACAACATCATTAAAACTATTAAAAACAGATTTAGAATATGTACAAAGACATGTGGTGGAAAGTGCCATCAATTCACAGCTGACTTCAGGAGACTCCGTAAGGTTTTCAAGGCAAGAGACATACAGAGGGGATTTGCCATTGCCTGCCTATGCATACTGACTCTGGACTTCCCTGGCAGTCTATCATCCAAGCATTAACCAGGGCTGACCCTGCTTAGCTTCCAAGAGCTGATGAAATTGGGCTAGCCTGGACATTCCAGGTCACGGCACAAGGATATAAAAACTGCAATTAAAACATTGGTTGGGAAGGAGGGATTGCTGAGGGAATGCCAAATGAACAAAAAAGTCTTCACCCACTGGTAGAAGATGGCAACAGAAAGGAACAGATGAATCTCCCTGGGGTGAGAAGTCTAGAGGTTTGGTGCCATGAATAGCAGCAGCAGATCTCTCATTTTCCTTTGGTTCTTCTGATTTCCCAGCCAAAGGCATTTTTTCCCTTCCAATCAGATCCTTGCAAGGGATCAGGAGGTGAGTGCTCCCAGCCAACTACCTTTGAAGACAGAAAAGGAATTTCCATGGAGAAATCTGTGCTGAGGCATGAGTGCTCAGGCTACTCCACATGCAGCTCCAAATTTATGTGAATAACTTCCCACTGAGGGTTCTTATGATAGGAAAGATCTGAGGGGGGAAGCAAGACTCTTCTCCACTCATGCCACACCTTTATTCATTCTACTTGAAACTTAAAGGCACTTCAGAATAGAGGGAGCACTAGTTCTATGCAAATTTGGTGCCATTGCCTTAAAAAACAGCTGCACCAAGCCCTTGATTTTTTTTTTCTCCATCCCAGCTTCACCTTAGCTCCATTCCCTGGGTATCACTTTTTCCTACGCTGAGACCAGCATCTCCTCTTCTACATGCTGCCTCACTTTGGGTGCCTTCCTCATGGCATACTGCTGGCTGTTGAGTCCATTGCTGCATCTTCCACCCCCTCCACTTCCTCTGCTTCCTCAGCTGGCCTTCTATCCCTGTGCCTCTCTGACCTTGTAGACATACCTCCTGCCTCCTCTTTCCCCAGCAGCCTCTCCTTCACTGTCTTTTAGCACTACGCCATGCCCTAGAAGGCCATGCCCTCTCAGCAGCATCCCAGCACTCCCTCCAGCCCATCTCTCTCTCTCTCTCTCTCTCTCTCTCTCTCTCTCTCTCTCTCTCTCTCTCTCTCTCTCTCTCTCTCTCTCTCTCTCTCTCTCTGGATGAGCTGGTTGGATTTCCACAACATCACTCAGGTTCCATGTACTCCTGTGCACAACCTCATCAGTAAAGCCCCCCCCCCCAACATTATAACAGTTTTTTTCTTTGGAGCATACACCTCCTTTAAATTGCTTCTAAAACAGGATGTTTGCTATTTAGCAGGGAGGACCCCTTGGTAAGAGGTATAATCTCTGAGAATTCTCCTACAATTGGATACAGGGCAGGGGCAAACTTACTCTAGGAAACATGTTTTCCATTTAGCCAATGGAAACTAATAGCAACTATAATAAATAACAATCAAATATTATAACAATAATAAAGAAAAAATTAAGGATGATATGTGAACTAGAACTGTCTATTTCCCTCATTACAAGCGCAGATTTGCAATGCCATAAGAGAAGCCAAGCGTTAGAAAATAAAAATGAACATGTGTTAATACTGACAAAGATAGACGCTTAAGAAATATTCCAACTCCCAGGAGCTCTAGTGGTGTGTCTCTCAAAGTTCATTTTCCTTTCTCTAGCTCCCTCTTGTAAATACACACACTCAGCAGATTAATTGGAATGCTTTTATGGCCAGTATCAACCCAATCTCTTTCATGCTTTGCTGTGCATTGCCACAGGCTCTCCTTTTACTGGAATAATAGTGGAAATCAATCACCCAGAAGGGTTTATCTCGATGTCACAGTTAGATCCACAAAGCTCTCTGGAGTTACATAATTATCTCCGTCATAAGAAAACATTGCTCTTATTGAAGTAGCATTTCCACTCCCAGCTGACAGTAGCCCTGTTGGCAACTGTTGATTACAATCAAAGCTGTAAAGATGATCACCAAAACCATCTCTTATCGCTCAGCTACTGCAGACTGCAAAGGCAGTCTCCAGAACAGAGTCAAAACATCAGTGATCGTAAACAACTGGGGTTAGAAACAGCATGCGTAAAGTATCTATAGATTGGTTTCCTACTGCTATATATTCCTGCTAATTAATTTCATCTCTCCATTTTTGTGCAGAGAAAATCATTCCTGTCTATACAAGAACATAAAGTTGTTTGGCTTTAATACCGTTGATATTAGTACTGTCAATTCTTTTTTATTGCAACTGTATGTTTATATATCAGTACGATCTCCTGTAACTGTGACATATCCATCATATGGACAGCATCATTGTAGTATGAGTTTATACCATTATTAAGCAAAAAAAAATGTTACAACAGGCTACAAAATGTTTGTGACTCCCTGTAGTCACATTACTAGAAATACCTTATAACATGGTGGTATGGGATAAAAACCACATGAGACTCTTTCATTTATCATTAACAGTGCCTTATCCACATCTGTGTCTCTGTTTTATCACATGGGTGCATATTTCTGCAATGCACCATTTTGAAAATTCATTTTAGAATTTCATGCCAAAATGTAATCCTGGGTTTAGCAACAGCTAAGCAAAAACAGTGTTTCCAAAGATTCTAATGCTACAATGGCCATGTGAACTGGCTGTGAATGATAGGTGTCATCCAATAGCAATAATTCCAGCTGGGTAGCTGTGTTAGTCTGTTATGGCCCCTTAAATACTAAAAAGATTTTATTCCAGCATAACCATTCAAGGACCAGAGCTCACTTTGTCAGATGCAAATAAGTGGCTGATCTGCTGTGAAGCAGTTCTCAACAGGCAAAAAATTCCATTGCCCTTCAGGCTGCCATTGGTTTAGCTGTTTTGATGTCACACAAAACCTGGGATAGTCTTGCTCTAGGAAGCTAGTTATGTAGAAAGACTTGGGAATCCCTAGAATCTTATTTCCAAGTTCAGTGAGCCACTACTGTTATATGAAACTGTACAAATTATTGCTACAAGACATAGGCTTTGAAATGACACTAGGTGGGTGCCAGTTGGAGCCTCGCAATGGAAGCAGGCTGTCAGACAGGCAGGCGGCCCTTGCTGCTTGTGGAATGTGGTTACAGACATGGCATACCAGTGACACAGGCAGACACACCAGCACAAATGTTTAGGATTTTGTTACATTGATGTTTAAACTTGATTTAGTCTAACTGCTTATTTACATTTGTTTGTCATTTACCTCTCAAGCTATCCTTGCTTAAAGAAGCCAGTTGAACCAAGAGTGGAACCTGTTGATTATCTGAAAGCAATCAATCATCCTTGGGATTCCAGCTATGCTCAAACTGTAGGTTCATGTCCCAGCCTGCCCTGCTACAAACTTCAAGTTCATGGGAATGACCAATACAAAATGATCCCTGAACTGTTCCCACAGCCAAGAGACAGCTGTTTTTCTTCCTCTGTAAGCTGACTCAGCAGTAAATTTATGGTGCTTCCTCTGCAGAGGTTTGGGCATTCTCTAAACAGGCCAATCATTGAAGGAGTCATAGCCATTATTCACAAGGCAAGTCCTAGAAAGCAGGAAAAAAAACAGGTGGAAGTCTAAAAAGATGTTTTGAAGTCAATGATTGAGAAAGATTATTATTAAAATTTTGTAATATTGTGTTGCATATAGTAATGATGCAGAATCACATTAAAAGAGAATAACCATGCATAAGTCCTTGCTTGTTATACTTGGGTTACAGAATCTATAACACGCTTTGGATCCTTGATATGAGAGCCAAGTTTCTTCAGTGGTTAGAGTTCTGGACTATCCCTGGAAAAACTTGGGTTCAACCCTCACCACTTTGCCATGAAACTGAATGGGTGACCTCAGAACAGTTACTTGCGGTTCCAGGTCTTATTTGGGACAGTGGAATCAGCCAGCCTTGTACCACCCCACCAAATGAACACACACAACCAGATTCTTTGGAAAATTAGGTGGATAAAATTGGCCACAACTTTTATTGGTTACAGCTGTAGAGCATTGGCACAGCATGGGTCCACCGAATCCAACCTATTGGCTGCCCCGCATGCCAGCTGAGTTGACCATTACCCAGCCAGCCGGCATGGGTAGAGACGGCAGGAGGGCAGGTTATCGGAGTTCACATGGACGCTTGCCCCTTCGTGAGCTCCCCTGCCCTCTGGCCATGAGGGCAAGCACTGTTATTCCTTGATCTAGCAACAGGGCCGGCTCCAGGTGTCTGGGCGCCCTAGGCAGGACAACCTGGGGCGCCCCCCACTGGGGATGCCAACCTCCCGGTGGGACCTGGAGACCGGGGGCGGAGCACTGGCTTTCCCGGGGCCTCCGCGGCTGTGGGGTCTCCGGGAAAGCGGGAAGGGGGCGGGGGGGTCTAGCCGCCACCCCCTCCCTCCCAGAGCCGGCTTTCCCAGGGCCTCCACGGCTGCGGGGTCCCCGGGAAAGCGGGAAGGGGGCGGGGGGTCTAGCCACCACCCCCTCCCTCCCAGAGCCGGCTTTCCCAGGGCCTCCGCGGCTGCGGGGTCTCCGGGAAAGCGGGAAGGGGGCGGGGGGTCTAGCCACTGCCGCCCCCTCCCTCCCAGAGCCGGCTTTCCTGGGGCCTCCGCGGCTGCGGGGGCCCCTCAGGAAAGCCGGAAAGGGGGCGGGGGTCTAGCAGTGGCGGTGACAGCGGGCGCCCGGTTAGGGTGGTGGGGGGCGCTTTTTTGGGGGGAGTGGGGCGTCATTTGGCGCCCCTGAGGCCGGGGGCGCCCTAGGCAAGCGCCTAGTTCGCCCAATGGGTGATCCAGCCCTGGCTAGCAAGCTCCATTCAGCCTTCACGCCAAGACCCTTAAAGGGGTCCCCCAACTCCGGAATTGGCGTGCAAGCCGAATTCCACAAACGGATCCGGCCCCATGCTGTTACCGCCAAAAGTTGTGACAAATGTGCAAATGAGAAATGATAACTAAACACTAACAATTCCGTAACATAGCAAAGACCCATAAACACCCCCCCATTCAGCACTCAAATTACAATATCAACCCCAACACCATAATACTCAGGGAGGGATGGTGGGCAAACCGGGCTCGCCTCGTGGTTGAGTGGGGAGGGGGAGTAGCTTCCCTGCTGCTTTTAAATGCCTCCCCCCCAACTGCCCTGCTGCCCCTCAACTGGCTGGGGAGTGGGGGGAGGCGTCTCTCTTCCCGCCACTCACAGGGCCACTCCCCCACTTCTGTCTGGCCGGCCTCTCCATCCCCGCCCATCCCTGCAAATGGCGGGCCCGGCCTTTTGCTCTCTCTCAATCTCAAGTACATCACAGAGCTATTGTTAGAATAAAACAGAGGAGGAAATGACCATTTCCACCATCCTGAACTCCTTAGAGGAAGGATGGGGTAAAAATGCACTGCATAAATAATAAATAGCATGGAGAGAGGCTAGGGTTGCCAACCTGCAGGTAGTACCTGGAGATCTCCTACTATTACCATTGAATTCCAGATGACCAAGATCAGTTCCTTTGGATAAAATGGCAACTTTGGAGGGTGGACTCCATGGCATTATACCCTGTTGAGGTCCCTCCCCTCCCCAAACTTTACCCTCTCCAGGTTCCATTCCCCCCCCTAAAAAAATCCCCAGTTATTTTCGAACCCAGACCTGGCAACCCTATGCATTTCTGTCTGCAAGAATCTTTCTTAGAAATGGCATTCTAAAAAATGCTTTCAAGAATACAATGGTAGATGAACAGACTGTTTATACAAAACACAAGTGTGATTCCTTTCACCCACCTGAACAATGGTTTGAAACAGATGGGAACTCCAAAAGAGCAAAACAAAAACAAAACAAAAAAAGTGACTATTGTTTGTTTTACATAGAGACAAGGACAATTTTTGGTGCCTGGTTCATTGCCATCCAGGGGGGTGGGGGGCTACAAATGGATCACTTTAGGACTCCAGAAAAGGAAGTCCTTACAGATCCTTAAAAACTGCAGAGCAGACAGGGAACCAAAGTAGAAAGAGTCTACTAATAAAATCACAGTGATTTAAGAAAGGTGGAATGCTATTGGGGGGCGGGGGGGCAATCAAAACAGAGGGTGACTAAGGAGAGGGCTAATCAAAAGAAGGGAACCTAGGAGACAATGAGTAGTGGAGAGCTGAAAAGGAGGGACCAAGAAGAAAGTATGCCTGTAGCAAGACGTGGGGACTGTGTTTTACTGGCAGTATGGAAGAGGACAGGCAATGGAGGCCTTGGGCCAGTGTTAGGCCTTGACCCCCTCCTCATTTGGAAGGATGAGCTTGGTACCTATAAACAGGTGACACAAGCAACCTTCCCTCTCTTAGCACCTCACAGGGTCAATTATTCAAGACTCTTCCCTGGTCTGCAAATAAGAGATCAAAATAGACCCTACAGTCACATGAAATTTGTGCCGTCAAATATTGACCAGAGGCATGTCTGAAAACCTGATCCTAAAGGTGCAAAGGTCTGGTTTTTGGCTGTTCTCTTCTCTCTTTAAATCCATCAATGTCAAAGATTGATTTTCTCAGAAAAGGGCATGGCAGTAGCCATGGACAAGGCGAGGGAAGCTGTGCAGTGGGCGGTCTTGGTGGTGGCGCTCTGCATCCTAGTGGTGAAAGCCACAAGTCGTGTGCCTACAGTGCAGGTGTTTACCTGCTATCCTCCAGAGATTGGCAAGGAGAACACCTTTCAGTACTACGTTGACAGATTCCATCCCCCCAAAATCAGCATTGAGCTTCTGAAGAACGGCAAGACAATGGATAGCCAGAAGAGCGACCTTTCTTTTCACCAGGACTGAGCCTTCCATCAGCTTGTCTACGCCAACATCACTATCGATGGGAAGACTGAGTATGCTTGCAAGGTGGAGCACAAAACCTTGTGTGAACCCCAAACCCACAAAGTCGAGTGGGAGTTCTGAGCAGCTGTCCTCAGGAAGAGAAGATTGGAAGACTTTTGCCATTTGAGATGCGTTCCAGCCATGCTATCCTGAACTGTTCTTCCTGTGCTGTCCCTACTTTGAAATGACTGCTTTGGGGGGAGGGGATATTGCAGCCTATTTTGCAATTTGAATTTTAACAGTAATTCTGCCTTGTGTTGCTTTTGTTTGAATTCATTTATTAAAATCTTCTGGATGTTTGTTTGGCTTTTACTGGTGAAGGGAAATATGCTGAAAAGGTGTATGTTTGAATACAACCACTTTCATATCTGGCATGTGTGCTGCTGTTGTGATCCACCCTGAGCCCACTTGGAGGAGGGTGGAATATAAGCTGAAATAAATAAAATAAATAAAAAATAAGTAACCAACTCCCTACCTTGCCTGACCTCTCCCTACCTGACCATCCTAAGTAAAAACCTAGTAGAAACCATTTTAATCCCATAATCCTTTGTGTGGTAGTTGTCTTGTTCTAGCAATTGGAGGTACCAAACACAATAGACATCTCACATGAATGTTACATTGCACTTGCAACTCCTGGGAACATTATGAAGCTTCCTGGTTAAGACAACAATGTTTCTTTACACCATCACAGCATTGTTCTAGGAGCAGTCATGTCATGTTCCAAGGGGTATAACCAAACACGCTTTGTTCAGTAATGTGTGTGTGTATCTGGACATCCACTAATTTACAACCCCAACAAAAAGACTGGGCACCCTGGTTAGAGTGAGATGCTGGTTGGTTTCGCTCATCCTCCTTCTTGGATCTTTGTTCCTTGGATAGGTAGATATAATCCCATAGAATATGTTCCCTTCTTTGTCTCTGTAAGCTACCACCTTTATTTTCTGAACTTGTATATGTGTTCTTATAGTGTTTTTCAATTAATAAGTTTTGACTTTATTCTTTAATTCTCTTTAATAAAAACCATCTCATTAATCACAACCTGGTTCATTTCAAGAGTTCTACTGAGGGGAAAATCCCCGTAAACATAGGTGCAGATCATGCTGCTTTTTTTTTATGTAAACTCTCCTGAAAAGGAGAGGACTTTATTGCTTTTTATAAAGAAAGGGGGAGGGGTATACAGAGGGACAAAGAAAAGAGGTGAGTGAATTTCCTGTTAATGTATTAGATTTTTTGTTAGTAAAAAATAAAGCTTATGGCTTCTACCGTGGTTGAACAATCTTCTTTTCATCTTACTAAAAGTCCAAAACAGATCTGTTAGCAAAATTAGTAAAGTCCTTTGGGGTTAGTTGTTAATATATTCCATTCTTGCGCGTCACGCACAAATCATATCTTGGGGTGTCTTCCTTTCAGATTTCTCAAATTGTACGATGGTCCCTTCTTTGCTTTTCCCTCCTCTGATTCTCCTTCCTCCTCCTCTGGGCCACTGTCTTCTTCGCTACTTAACATTGTCCATTTAGCGAGTTCTGCATCTTCCTCTGAACTGTCGTGTCTCTTCAGGAATTCTTGGGCTTTGAAGACGGAATCAATCTTCTCTCTCTTATCGTTAAATTTGAAGACCAGTCCTTCGGGAAGCCACCATTTGTAACTGACTTGGTACTTTTGCAAAAATAGGGTCAATCATTTATATGCTTTTCTTTTCTGACGAATTTCATATGGAACATCTTTTAATATCCTGATATTCTGTTCACCAATCTTCAAGGGCATTGCTGACGTCGCTCTTAAAATTTGATCTCTAGATTGCTTAGTAAACTTGGCAACCACCTCTTCTGGCAAATTATTTTTCTTGGTAAAGTTAGAGTAGGATCTGTATACCAGATCCATCTCTTCACTTAATTTTTGCACTTCTTTGCCAGTTATTGGTGCCAAGGCATTCGCCAAAATAGCTCTGAGATCTTCTTTTTCTTCTTCCTTTATGCCCTGAAAACAGAGAGTCAAGTTTGATTTTTCCATCTGAAGCATTAATATTCTTTTTTCCTGCATCTCTTGCTGTTTCTCTATTTTGTTGACCTTTTTCTTAATTTTCTTGGTGTCTTCCGTCGAGGTCAGGCATTTCTTTGCAATTTCTTCCATCTTCTTCGCTGTATCTGTTAGTTGCTTCTGTTGAGTATTGAGAACACCTTCCATGTTACAGAGAGTTTCGCTGATTTTTTGCATTTGATCCAGCAGAGGGCGCAGCATCTCACTCTGCTGATTGACAGCTGGCTCTGAGGGGGGGGTGCCAGAGCCAGAAGTCCCTCCCAGCTTCTTCACCAGCTTGTCCAGGAGTCTTTTCTGCCCCAACATTTTTATTGTTTAGTTTTACACAGTCCATGCCGTGCAGCTCTGGAGTTCAGCTATTTCCTTCAACTTCAATATGACCCCAAAAGGTACTTTCACCAATCCGCTTTTTCACTCCACCCCCCTTCAACTCTCTTTTATAAGTTCTGTTTTCTAAGGGGGGGATTCTTCTTCCCCCCTCCCGTACGCTTGTGCGATTGGGGGGGGGAGCACATAAATGCTTGCAAGCAGATCTCCCAACTCACGGTTTTCTGCCGATTCCGCCGTTTTTAATTCAACCTTCACTGTTTCACTCCAGGAAGTCGGTGGCGTTGCTAAGTCCCATTCGGGCACAACACAGTGGGGCCGTTGGGGCAGGGAGAAAGCCTCAATTTCCCAGCTGTCAGGCCGGCAAAGAGGCTACTCCCCAAGCGCCCCCTGGTTCAGAGCCTTTACCTAAGGCTCACTAGGGTCATTCGCTTGTGCGAAGACCCCCCCCAACCGTGCGTGGGCTGACCATCTCCGGGAGAGTCCCGAGAGGTGGCCGCCATTCACTCCGCCGAAACCGAAACTGGTGCAGATCATGCTTGGTTACCCCCTCTCACATTGTTTGGGTTTCCTGGCTAATTCCCCAACAAACTCAGGAAACCCTCACAACCACTTTGGGTAACACCAGGGAGCCATAATAGCTCAGGGTTTCTAGGTCTAGATTCTAGACCCTAACAAGGCTTCTGTTCCTTTTAGAACTGCATGGAAAAGAAATGTTAACGATATTGGTTTCTACTGACACTGCAGAATCACCCTCAGTGGGCAGCTGTTGAAAAAAAATAGGGGAAGGGGGGCACTGGTTGAAGTGCAGTTTCACTTAAGGTTGTCAACTCTGGGTAGGAAAATTCCTGGAGATTTGGTGGCAGAGCCTGGGGAGAGCAGAATTTAGGAAGAGGATGTGATTCCATAGAGTTTACCCTCCAAAGCCACCATTTCCTCTAAGGGGAACTGATCTCTGTAGTTGGGAGGTCAGTTGTAATTCTGGGAGAATTCTAAGTATTACCTGGAGGTTGGCAACCCTACCCACATCTTGATTTAATTAACCTGCCAATACCTTGGCTGCAGGATCCTTATATTTCCTCCAGATTGTTAAATAGTAAACAAGGGAAGGGACCTTGTATATGATTGGTCTCTCTGTGTGTGACAGTAACAGAGTCCTGGATGAATCCAGGTTACTAATCCCCACTTCTCTGATAGTGTGACACTGCTGGACTCCATTCATTGTTTACATATGCGTCAATGTAATTACAGAGTTTGTGTATGGATTTTATGGAAATATCACTTAAGCGTAGTTACCATGGATGAGTTCAGACTGGCAGTTTGGCCCAATATAGGCACATTTCACAAACGGATTAAAGGGGCCGGTTCACACAGGCACAGCTGTCAGGCATTCCCCAGCCATACTCAACCCATCTTGTACACTTCCTCCTGAGTTTAAAAAGTACCAGGTGAAAGTGGTAGCAAACCCTGGCAAGCGCATTGATCCCGCTTCCCGAATGTGTGCATGCTAAAAGCTGCACAAACAAGCTGCATTGATAATTGCTGCTGCGCTATGTGCCTATGTGCATAGGTGCATGTCGCCAGAGTGAGAAAAAGCCACTTACAGCTGCACCTCCGCCAGGGGTGGGCCAACAGTGTGAACACTCCCTTGCACCTCCTTTCTGGTATGCTCCCGCATCAGTTGGTGCAGTGTGACCAGGAATACCTTTTGCCATAACTCCCTCACACTTCATACTGCCAGTCTGACCTCAGCCCATGTTTCTGTTTTTGACATAAATTCATAAAAATATAGCACATAAATCACAGTTTAAGAGATCCTGCATGAAAACTATAGAAGAGAATACAGAATTGAAAATATATTGAAATTTCCACATTCTTTACCTGTAGCATTTTCAGCTATTCAGTTAACATCAGTCCTTCTTTCTATAAAATGGAGTAACAAAGCGAATTGACCCTTATGAATGCTGCATGCAATGTTTGGGAAGACCATCTGAAATTAGTAATGACATCAGTCTCTCATCAAGTATAAGGCTGCCAATGTAAAGACTACAGTCCTGGCACCGTAATAAAATTAATCCACTGAGCATATCCAAAGTGAATCTTCCATATCCACAAAACTAAGACAGAAATTTGGATCCCAAATTCATAATTTCCTATGCACTTAGAAGTGTTGGATGTGTGGTTTAGGCTCAGCCAATCATAAGGCCTTCATGCCAGGTTTTTATGAATTCATTTCCACATTCAGAAATAGATTTCATGCCCAGAAAGCCTAATCAAGGGATGGGAGAAGCAAGGATCCCATCTAAATACAATTCTACTTTATAAAAGCCTACCAAAAGAGAGAGAGGTGCACTCTGAATTTCCAAATTCATTTTCCAAAGTGACAGCAGAATGCAATGGGCTGGCGGAGTGCTGTGCGTTGTGCAGCCATGCCAGCAGAGCGGTGCACTCTTGATCTCTCCATCTGAGCTGTTATACAGAGAGCAGGTTTTGGAGCAAGTTCTGCAGCACAGAGACATCAGGATGCAAAAATAATGCTTAAAACAGACAGACACATTCGCACTTCTCTAGCAGCCTCACTACATGGAAAAGAAGGATTGGGCATGGGAGCGGGAGGTTAGAAACACCTCCTCTGCTATTTTGAGTTTTTAGGAAGAACTCAGAACTCTTGGAGTTGAATTCTGAACTTTATTAAACAAGAACAAATTGGAAATACCTGGCCTTGAAGCTGTGATGATATCGAGCTATCACTTTTTAATCTAATTTTTCCTCCAAGGAGTTCAGAGTGATGTACATAGAGTCCCCACCCCACTCCATTTTTATCCTAACAGCCCTGTGTGGTCAGGTCAAAAGTTGGTCCCAATTAATGATCAATACTCTGTTTTATCACACTCCATTACATGTTGAATTCTCCGCCTTCCAACCAGTTCTCCAAACACTTCAGTGTAAATTAATGCATAGCTGGCATCTCAATATCCCACTGCACACTCACAAACACTGTCCATTCACTGAATGGTTTACAACAGGGCATAGACAAGGCCTTCCCCGATGTTGCCTCCTGGCTCTGGGATCCAGAGTATTAGTTCCTCTGAATGTGGAGGTTCCCCTCAGTCATCATGGCTAGTAGACACTGATAGACTTGTGCTCCAGTTTGGTGTAGTGGTTAAGTGTGCAGACTCAAATTTGGGACAACTGGGTTTTATTCCCCACACGTCCACTCGCATCAGCTGGATGACCTTGGGCAAGCCATAGTTCTGGCACAGCTGTTCTTGAAAAAGAGCATTTTCTGTCTGTGACGTCTCCCATGCCCCGCGGGTGACCCGCCGCCAGTGGCCGTCTCCACAGGGTCAAGGTTCCTTGGATGCACGTCTTGCGCGGGGGGGCTCAGGAGCCCGGGGGTGCTGGTCTGGGTCCTGGAGGGGCTATCTGGGAGTCCTCAGATGGCAGGGATGCGGGGGGAGGTTTCTTCACCCCCCCTCTCCTGCCCTGGGTCTGGCCTCTGGCTCAGTATTCACCTTGCTCTCGGGGCTCTGTCTCTCTCTCACCTTCACAAACCCCAGCCAGCCCAGTTACCATCCTCCTCGGCTCCCAGCCATCTCCTCCTTTTATTACCCCCGCCATCCCCCGGGCTCCTCCCTGGCTTCGGCCCCGCCTCCATCTAAAAGTGGAGACGCCGGGCCGACTGCCGCCTCCTCTGCCTGCCTCTCCGAGACCCTCCCTATGGGCGTGCACAGCCTCCCTCCTGGGCCACACCCCTGGACCGAGGACGCCGCCCCGGGCGTCCGTGCACTGCGCGGGCCGGGCCGCACTCGCCCGGCCCGTCTCTGGCTCTCCCCCGGCTCCCCACCATCTTCTGCTGCTGTCTCCCGGCCGGCCCGCTCCTCCGCCCCTCTCCCGAGATCCCGGAGTGGGGCGTCTGGTACGTTTCTCGGGTTGGGGGGGGTGATTTGGGCGGCCGCGTCGCCGCGAGGTCCCTCGTCCCGGCCCCAGCCGGGACACACCCCCTCCCTTAGGGGCAGCTCGGGGTCATCTTCGTGAAGCCGGGATAGGTAGTCTGCGATGACATGCCGGCGGCCCTCCTGGTGTCGTACCGTGAACTGGAAGGGAAGGAGAGACATATACCATCTGAGGATGCGAGGGTTATGATCCTTCATCCGCTCCAGCCATAAGAGAGGGGCATGGTCTACTATGAGGTAGAAAGGGTTGTTCTCCAAGTAAAATTGCAAGGCCCCCACAGCCCACTTGACTGCCAGCGCCTCTCTCTCGACGGTGGAATAGTTGCGCTCCGCCGGCTGTAACTTTCGGCTAATGAACAAGATGGGATGTTCATCGCCAGCGGTCCCCTGAGCGAGCACTGCCCCAAGGCCAGTAGCGGAGGCGTCAGTGTGCACGGTGAAGGGTCGCGTGAAGTCGGGGTTCTGGAGAACTGGGGAGTGGGATAGACTGCCTCGCAGGGCCTCAAAGGCTGCCACACTCTCTGGGGACCACTGAATCTTGTTGGGCTCGGACTTCCTGAGGCGGTCCGTGAGAGGGCTGGCTCGGGATGCAAAATGGGGAATGAACTTCGCATAGTAGCCCACCACTCCCAGGAAGCGGCGCAGCTGTCGTTTGGTTGAGGGGCGCGGGTGATGTTCCACCGAGAGCACCTTCTCCGGGAGGGGACGGAGCTGTCCGTGCCCCACGAGGAAGCCCAAATATTTCAACTCCTGAAACCCCAGTTTGCTCTTTTTCGGGTTAGCATGTAACCCTGCGTCCTTTAGGACCCGCAGGACCTGTTCCAGGTGTTGTAGGTGGGTGGGCCAATCCGGGCTACAGATCACAATGTCGTCGATGTAAGCCCTGGCAAACCCTTCACACTGAGCTAACGCTGCATCCACCAGCCGTTGGAATGTGGCTGCGGCCCCTTGCAAGCCAAACGGCATGCGGCGGAACTGGAACAGCCCTTGGGGTGTTGCAAAGGCCGTCTTTTCTCTGTCAGGTGGATGGACGGGCACCTGCCAATACCCCTTCGTTAGATCAATGGCTGACAGGTAACGAGCCTGTCCCAACTGATCAATGAGGATGTCCGCTCGTGGCATGGGGTAGGCATCGAACTGTGAGATTCGGTTGACCTCTCGGTAATCCACACAGAAACGCACAGAGCCATCGGGTTTTGGTACCAAGACGATAGGACTGCGCCAGGCACTCTGCGAGGGTTCTATGACCCCCAGCTGCAGCATGTCTCTTACCTCACTATTTATGACCTCCCACCGTTTTTGAGGGACCGGCCGCCACCTGGCCCTGGCCACCTGACCCGGCAGCGTGGGAATGTAGTGGGTGGCCACATGGGTGCAGCCCGGGGTAGCCGCAAAGACCCCCGGGACCTTCCTGACAACACGCTGGAGCTGTGCTTTCTAGGTCGGTGTTAGGTCAGGATCAAAGGCCGGGAGTCCGGGGTTGCCCCCTTCTGCGGTCCAGGGCAAGTGGCCTTCCTGCAAGTCCGCTGGGTCGGCCTCTAAGCAGGTTTGGTCCGTTGGGGTGCGCGTCACCCATTCCTTTAGGTCATTAACGTGCAGGTGCTTCCTGTGCCTGGCTAGCGGTCCACATTGCACCTCGTAGGAGAGAGGCCCCAACACACGGCAGACTTGAAAGGGGCCCTGCCACGGGTCGCCCTGGGGTCGCGCCAAGGCCTGTCGCGAGACCAGGACGGAATCTCCTTCTGCAAACGCACGGGGAACTGCGCCCCTATCGTATCGTTGCTTCTGGATCTGCTGGGCCTTCTGTAAGTTCCGTCCGGCCTCGGCTCGCACCCATTCCAACCGCTCCCTAAGACGTGCTACATACTCTCCCACTTCCTCTTCCCTTTCCGGAGCTACTGGCCGGGCCCACTGCTCTTCCACCACCCCCAGTATACCCCTTGGGAGCCGTCCGTATAGTAATTCAAAGGGGGCGTAGCCAGTGGAGGCTTGCGGCGTTTCTCGTATGGCAAACAAGAGGGGATCCAAGAGTAGGTCCCAAGCCGTGGGCCGCTCCCTGGACATTTTCCTCAACATCCCCTTCAGAGTTTGGTTCATCCTCTCCACTAGGCCATCCGTCTGAGGGTGGTGGACTGAGGTAAACAGCTGTCGAATATGGAGAGTCTCACACACTTGCCGCATCAAACGTGCTGTAAACGGGGATCCATGGTCTGTTAGGATCTCCCCGGGGAGACCTACATGAGCGAAGAAGTGCATCAATGCGCGAGCGACGCCGGCGCTCTTCAGGCTCGGGAGGGGTACCGCCTCCGGATACCGGGTTGCGTAGTCCATAAGGACCAGGATGTACCGTGCTCCCCTTGGGGTACGAGGTAGCGGGCCTACGAAATCCATCGCTATCCTGTGGAATGGGGCGCCGGTCACCGTTTCCAACGGCGCCAAGGGGGCCTTGGGGGCGGCATGTGCATTTAGACGTTGACACACTTCACAAGCGCGACAAAACTCCCTGACATCCTGGGCCACTGTAGGCCAGAAGAAGTGTACCAAGAGACGGGTCATGGTATTTTTGAAGCCTTGGTGTCCGGCCCAAGGGTGCTCGTGGGCTCGGCCCATAACTGCCTCTCGGAATTCTGCCGGGACCAACAACTGGTCCAGGGGACCTAGCCGACCCCGGGCCACCCTGTACCACGCCTCCCCCGCTGCTGTACATGGGGTAGCCGCCCCCCTTCGTGGGTCCACCACCTCACCATCTCTTACCGCCACCTGGGAGCGAAGCTTCGCCAGGCTTTCGTCCCGGGCCTGGGCTTCCAGAAACCGCCGGTCACCAGTCCATCGGGGCCGTGGATCATCCTCGGGATCCATCTGAGGAGAGGGCCCTTCCCCGGGGTCATCTTCCCCCTGATCGTCCGGTGGTTCATTCGGCTCATCCTCGGCGGCGGCGACTACATCTGGACCTGCTCCTCTGGGGCGGCCTGGTGATTGCCGGCCTCCGAGGTATGCCTCTATGGCTTCTTGTATTCCGGGCGCATCCCGGCCCAGCAGGAGGCGGCAGGGCAGTTTTTTCATGCGTGCCAGGTGTACCTTTGTCTCTTGTCCCAGATACCGCAGGGGAACGACCACCACTGGGCACCGTTCGGCATGGCCATGGAAACAAACAATGGTGGCCCACCTTTGCACGGGGAGCCCTGGAGGCAGGAGCTGTGTGAGGACCATTGAAATGGAACTTCCGCTGTCCAGCAGGGCATCCAGGCGTCTGCCTGCCAATTCGACGGGGACTGTCCAGGCCGATGGTCGTTCTCGAGCCTCTGCCGCCTGCATGGAATATTCCCCTCCCAGGTCACACTCCATCATCGGGCAATCCCGTTTAAGGTGGCCCCACTGGCCACAGGTGAAGCAAGGGCCCACCCCCACGGCTGCTGCGGGAGCGGGAGGCCGCACCTCGATGTTGTGAGGTCCCGGTTGCCCTCCGCCAGTACCAGGGCCAGTGCCTCGCCCAAGCGGTCCCCGAGCCAGAAGAGGAGGTGGGGGTCCAGCTCGTACCATCCCTGTTCGGGCCCGGCCTCCCCGTGGAGTGGGCTCACTTCGGGGAAGGCCCGCTGAGGGCCCCAGGCCTCAGCCCCCTGGGGGCCCCGGTTTACTGGGGTGAGCGGCCTCCGTTTTCTGCGGAGTATCCCGGTATTCTGCGGCCTGAAAATTTTCCCAGAGGGCCTGTGCCTCTGACAAGTGCATGGGCCTCCAGCAGGCCACCCAATGCCTCGTCCTGGTGGGTAGTATTTGTAGCAACTGCTCGAGGACAATGAGTTCTACCATACGCCTTCCGTCGGCGGAAGTGGGGTTCAACCACCGGGTGGCGGCCTCGTGTAATGTGGCGATTACGGCTCGCGGGCGGCTGGCGGCGGGTATCACGTAGGACCGGAATCGCTGGCGATATGATTCTGGTGTAATCTCATACCGGTCCAAGATGGCAGCCTTCAGTTTCGAATAGTCCATCGCCTCCGCTTTGGGGAGGGCTTTCATAGCCGCCTGGGCCTCTCCCACCAGATAGGGGCCGATGATACAGGCCCACTGGTTGGCTGGCCAGCGAGCTGCTTCCGCCGCTCTCTCAAAAGCTTCCAGGAATGCTTCGGCATCGTCCTCAGGCCCCATCTTGGTTAGGGGGGGCCACGGCGCCTTTGTTGTAGGTTGACCTCCGCCAGCACCGGCAACGGCCTGCCCCACGGACTGCAGGGCCTGTTGTAAGTCCTGCATCAGGGCCGCCTGGGCCTGTTGCTGCTGCTGGGTGATCTCCCGCAGGACCTTGGTTTGGTGTTCCGCCATCCATTGTCCGAACTGGGCTAGATCCATCCCGGTGGCCTCCTTGTCAGGTCGTAACTTGACCGGCTCTTGACTGCTATCAGAATCTGTCGCTTCTGAGGAGGAGGAGGAGGTGTCCACCACTGCCTCGCGGGAGCTGTCGATCCTGGCACCTGGTGGGCGCCACCCTTGGGGGGTGGGCAACTGCGGGAGGAACCGTCTTAATGGGCCGCTTGTGCCCGCCTTCTCCACCACGTTGTGACGTCTCCCATGCCCCGCGGGTGCCCCGCCGCCAGTGGCTGTCTCCGCAGGGTCAAGGTTCCTTGGATGCACGTCTTGCGCGGGGGGCTCAGGAGCCCGGGGGTGCTGGTCTGGGTCCTGGAGGGGCTATCTGGGAGTCCTCAGATGGCAGGGATGCGGGGGAGGTTTCTTCACCCCCCTCTCCTGCCCTGGGTCTGGCCTCTGGCTCAGTATTCACCTTGCTCTCGGGGCTCTGTCTCTCTCTCACCTTCACAAACCCCAGCCAGCCCAGTTACCATCCTCCTCGGCTCCCAGCCATCTCCTCCTTTTATTACCCCCGCCATCCCCCGGGCTCCTCCCTGGCTTCGGCCCCGCCTCCATCTAAAAGTGGAGACGCCGGGCCGACTGCCGCCTCCTCCGCCTGCCTCTCCGAGACCCTCCCTATGGGCGTGCACAGCCTCCCTCCTGGGCCACACCCCTGGACCGAGGACGCCGCCCCAGGCGTCCGTGCGCTGCGCGGGCCGGGCTGCACTCGCCCGGCCCGTCTCTGGCTCTCCCCCGGCTCCCCACCGTCTTCTGCTGCTGTCTCCCGGCCGGCCCGCTCCTCCGCCCCTCTCCCGAGATCCCGGAGTGGGGCGTCTGGTACGTTTCTCGGGTTGGGGGGGGTGATTTGGGCGGCCGCGTCGCCGCGAGGTCCCTCGTCCCGGCCCCAGCCAGGACACTGTCAGAGCTCTCTCAGCCCCACCTCCTCACAGGGTGACTGTTGTGGGGAGGAGAAGGGAAAGGATTTTGTAAGCTGCTCTGAGACTCTTTTGGGTAGTGAAGGGCGGGGTATAAATCCAATCTCTTCTCTTCTCTTCTCTTCATCTATGTAATCCCCTTTTAAAGCTGTTTAATCCTGTGGCCAATAATTATTTATTTATTATTATTTATTAATCATAATTATACCCTGCCCTCCCCACGATGCAGGCTCAGGGCAGCTCACAGTCAGTACATAAAATACAGCTGATTTGTTTTCTAGGAAACAATCTATTATTCAGACTTTTAACATCATTCACCTTTTTCCTTTGCACAACTATGGAAGCAACTGTTAAGTATAGATGTGTTATGACTTCAGACCTAGAATTTAGGGTTAGGGTCAGTCTGGAGACAAATGCCCTGCCCCTTTAATAGAGGATCAATTTGATGTTATGAACCAGTTGATGTTATTTACCTCCATACCAAAAAAAAAGGTTCAGCTTCCCATTTCTAAACATTAAGCCTCTATTAAAGGTACTAGAGCCCTGACCTGGATAGCCCATGCTAGTCTGAACTTGTCAAATTTTGGAAACTTAGGAGGGTCCGCCCTGGCTAGTATTTGGATGGGAGACTCTCCAAGGAAAACCAAGGTTTTGACATGGAGGCAGGCCATGCCCTGCCACCTCTGTTACTTTCTTGCCTTGAAAACCCTATGGGGTCACCATAAATTAGTTGTGACTTAATGGCACTTTCCTCCGCCAAAGGGACAAGGCACTTCCCCCCTCCCCAGCTGTTGGCAACCCTACTAGATCCAAAATGTGGCAGCTAGCCTACTGTCATGTGGGGAAGAGGGAGCAGATCAAATAATTTCCATGACTAAATTCAAATATTGACAAAATAATGTCACATACAACATCTCTTCTTCATTTTTATCAAGACTCTGTAGTTTCTGAAATGACACATCAGTGAGTAAGGACTACATTCCGACAGATTTACGTATGAAGTCAACATTTCTGGCTTCATCTGTGCATATGAATCAGTTCTAGGCAAGGATACAAGGACCTGCAGGGTCTAAACAGAAGAGCACCCATCCAGCTGAATAAAACACAAGCCAAGTATCAATAGGACAAACAGCCCTGATGCAAACAAGCAGTGAATCATTTACTAAGTATGCTGACAATATGATTATTTTGGTTCTACTAAAAACACACACACACAATATTCCCAGTGAAGTCACTACAGTCAGTGGGTGGGCTTAACTGTAAGAAACTGTATACATGTTTCTTTCTTTTTTTTCAAATGATACAAGGAAAATAATCCTGTCAAGTGCAATTTGCTGAGAAAAGCAGAAAATAAGGGCATGAAATACTTTTGCCTGGGAAAAAACTCTAAATCAAATTCACTTGGTTCATTGTCAGCCTCTTGTAACTGTTAAGGCAGACTTCCGGAACAAAGGATGTGTCATCTTTGCTTCCACTCAAATATTTCCTCACCTATCACTCTGCTATTCCTTTGTGTAACCAGTTTTCTGCAACTTCCATTTTTGCTATCTGTCAAATAAACATATTACAAGATTACTTTGCCATTTAATTCAGTGTAATTGTTGCCCTACAAGCATCAAGCCACTGTCAGCAAAATCTGTCTGGCCAAAACAAAGCCGTGTGCCTCAGTATCTTCATTAAAGAGGAGTCATGTCGCTAACTTTTTTGAGCCTAAATCTTCTGCCTAAATGAAGAAGGTCTCACTGAATTTACTTTCTGTTCTATAAGTCAATTGTTTTCAAGCTTTTTACCTTCACCTTGTTACCAAACTTCTCTGCTGAGAGACCTCTGCAAGTTAGCAGTTTCTGAGGGAATGTTTTGGGATACTGGCCTCTGTGATCCATGGTCTCATTACATACAGCTTAGATTACTGAAATACATTCCATGTGGGGCTGCCTTTGAAAATGGTCTGGAACCAAACTGCAGCAGCCAGGCTACGGTCAGAGACAGGATAGAGGGATCGTATCATTTCAGAGCTGAAGAAGCTGCAATGGCTGTCCATTATTTCTGGGCACAATTTAAAATGCAGGATCATACCCATATGATTTAGGAGCAGGGTACTTGAAGGACTGCCTCCTCCCACACTTTTCAGCCTGTCAACTAAGATCTTTATCACAAGCCTTGCTGTCTGCTTAGAGATGAGACAGGGCTTTTTCAGTGGTGGCACCTTGCCTGTGCAATGCTGTTCCCATTGATGCTCACTTGGTTCCTACACTACTCTCTTTCAAGAATCAGTCTTTTTCTTAGGGGGTTAATTTTTATATACATACATACTTACCATGCCTACAAGGTGACACCCAGGTCTATTGGGCTTCACACTGTGACTCCGGATGAACAGGGTACATGTCCTAGAACCATGCCAATTCTCTCCTGCATTTGCACATGGCTGAGGGAGATCAGTGATGATGGCTGGAATTTAAACTAAGCATGCCCAGCAAAGAGAAAAATGAGACTTCAGTGAAAAGCAAAACAGATACTGGGCACACTGTATAAAGGCAGCCAGGCAAATGAAAGCAAAAAAAAGATTTCCTAACGTGAAACTAAACTGGTTCCTCAACAGTTAACTGGTGTCCTGGATCCAGAACTTGGATTCAACAACCTGGCTCATACATGCTGTGTGAAGACATTGGTACCCTGGCCAGCAGCCCTCTGCCAAACCATCAGGCGAAATGCACACCAAACTTCCCAGGAAGAGAGACTTGTAGATTTTCCAGAGCCCTTTTCCCCTTGAATGAAACTATGCATGTTGTCATCTGAACGGACTAGGAGCCAACACTAAGACTGCGGTTTTACCTGGGGAGATTGAGGGCAGGAAGAGAAAGATCAGCACCCCTCTTGAAAGACAGAAAATCTCTTGGATTAAGCATACAACCATTGGAAAGAACATAGTGACATGAACTATTTTTTCATGCAGTAATTTTGGTTCTTCTTCAGTTGTTACAATTCCATCTATATATATATATTGTTGTTGTTCAGTCGCACAGTCGAGTCCGACTCTTCGCGACCCCATGGACCAGATTACGCCAGGCCCTCCTGTCTTCCGCTGTCCGCTGAAGTTTGCTCAATTTCATGTTCGTTGCATCGATGACACTGTCTAACCATCTCATTCTTTGCCGTCCCCTTCTTCTTTGACCTTCAATCTTTCCCAGCATCAGGGTCTTCTCCAGTGAATGCTCCCTTCTCATTTGGTGGCCAAAGTATTTGAGCTTCAGCTTCAGGATCTGGCCTTCCAGGGAACAGTCAGGGTTGATTTCTTTTAGGATTGACTGATTTGATCTCCTTGCAGTCCAAGGGACTCTCAAGAGTCTTCTCCAGCACCATAGTTCAAAAGAATCTATTCTTCGGCGCTCGGCCTTCCTTATAGTCCAACTCTCGCAGCCATACATTACTACGGGGAATACCATTGCTTTGACCATGCGGACTTTTGTTGGCAAGGTGATGTCTCTGCTTTTTATCATGCTGTTTAGGTTTGCCATCGCTTTCCTCCCAAGGAGCAGGCGTCTTTTAATTTCATGGCTGCAGTCACCATCTGCAGTGATCTGGGATCCTAGGAATGTGAAGTCTGTCACTACTTCTACGACTTCCCCTTCTATTTGCCAAGGAGTGATGGGGCCAGATGCCATGATCTTAGTTTTTTTGATGTTGAGCTTCAAGCCCACTTCTGTGCTGTCCTCTTTCACCCTGAGCAAGAGGCTCTTTAGATCCTCTTCACTTTCTGCCATCAGAGTGGTATCGTCTGCATATCTGAGGTTATTGATCTTTTCCCCAGCAATCTTAACTCCAGCTTGTGATTCATCCAGGCCAGCATTTCGCATGATGTACTCTGCATATAAATTAAATAAGCAAGGTGACAGTATACATCCTTGTCGTACTCCTTTTCCTATGCTAAACCAATCAGTTGTTCCATATCCGGTTCTAACTGTTGCTTCTTGACCCTTATACAGGTTTCTCAGGAGACATATGAGGTGGTCTGGTACTCCCATCTCTTTAAGAACCTGCCATAATTTATTGTGATCCACACAATCAAAGGCTTTAGCATAGTCAATGAAGCAGAAGTAGATGTTTTTCTGGTATTCTCTTGCTTTCTCCATAATCCAGCGAATGTTGGCAATTTGATCTCTAGTTCCTCTACCTCTTCGAAACCCAGCTTGTACTTCTGGCAGTTCTCTATCCACGTACTGTTGGAGCCTAGCTTGTAGGATTTTGAGCATGACCTTGCTAGCGTGTGAAATGAGTGCAATTGTGCGATAGTTTGAACATTCCTTGACGTTGCCCTTCTTTGGGATTGGAATGTAAACTGACCTTTTCCAATCCTGTGGCCACTGTTGTGTTTTCCAAATTTGTTGGCAAATTGAGTGCAGCACTTTAACAGCATCTTCTTTTAAGACTTTGAATAACTCAGCTGGGATACCATCACCTCCACTAGCTTTGTTGTTAGTAATGCTTTCTAAGGCCCATTTAACTTCGCTTTCCAGGATGTCTGGCTCAAGGTCAGTGATTATACCATCGTGGTTGTCAAGGACATTGAGGTCCTTCTTGTATAGTTCTTCTGTGTATTCTTGCCATCTTTTCCTAATCTCTTCTGCTTCTGTTAGGTCCCTACCGTTTTTGTCCTTTATCATGGCCAGCTTTGCATGGAACGTTCCCTTGATTTCTCCAATTTTCTTGAAGAGATCTCTAGTCCTTCCCAATCTATTGTTTTCCTCTATTACTTTGCATTGTTCATTCAGGAAAGCCTCCTTATCTCTCCTTGCTGTTCTCTGGAAGAATATATTACTCTGGAAGAATATTACTATATATACACTAGTAATAAGGCCTATTGCAGAAAGAAATGCAACGAGCTCTAGAAAGAGGGCCCAGGAGAGTGCTCTGGCCTGCATTGGCCCCCCTTCCCCCCCAAGCACCATGGCCAAACCACCACTGCTGTGGGTGGCCCCATCCTCCACCTCAATGGCCCCCCACCCCAACTCTGGCTGCAAACTTCCACCTTCCTCTCCCCTCCCCTCCACCCACAGTGCCTCATAGCCATTGTAAACAGCAGAGGCAGGCAACAGAGCCAGCATGTGAGGCGGAGCCAGTTTGACTAGCTGGAGCCAGGGAGGAGAGGTGAGTGGCCAGGGCAGAGACAGGATGAGGGGGGAACCAGCCACTGCGTGCTGGATCCTCACTCCATGTATAGGGTGTGCGAGGGATGGAGGGGGCCATGGAAGAGGACCAAAATGAGGACCCCCCTACCCCCAACACTGCATGTGAGCTGGAGGGAAGGAGGCCCCAGCCATCCCCTGGCCCTGCAGAAAGTCCTGTCCATCCCTTCCATTGGCTCTGAACACACTGAGCCAGAGTCAGTGGCAGCCGCTTCTGTGGGCGGGACCCCACAACCCAGGCAGCCAATGCAGCCAGTGCCTTCTGAGTGGCAGTTCAGGCAGCCAACTGATTTTGGCATGCATCGAATCTTGCCACTCCAAAATGAAATTATTTTATAGGAGAGATAAAAGAAAGTTTCCTCACTGTAAAATCAATGCCCAGGCCAAACCGCTGGACCTAGAAAGACAAAATTTGGGGAGACTGCTCCTACCATGACGTAGATGCTCACTAAGAAGGGATTTTTAGAAATTCGATCCCTAAGTGGGTCAAAAGGGGTAAACTGTGTTCCCCCCATTGATTCCTATGTGGCTTCCAGGCTGCTGCCTCCTTGCACCCCCCACTCTCTGATTGGTCACTTGCAGAGCTCAGTGTTCTGAGGTAAAATACCCCAACAGTTACAGGAGATTGCAGAGAGCTAATGACAGTTGATGAAATCAGGAATGGCCTATGAGGTGCAGAAATGCTGTTGGCCCAGCCTCTCTGATGCCTTAGCCCTGCTGCTGGCCCAGCCCCCCCCCCGATGTCTTTAAATACAATCCCCCCCAACACCAGATAGGCTGGTGTCTGTCAGGTGTAGGAGCAGGGCCAAGGTACTTTAATCCATCAGGGATGCTGCCCCAGCAGGATCACCTTAGTGATGCTGCTGGCCCAGCCTCTCTGATGGCTTCCAACACACTCCCCCACCTCCTACACCTAACAGGCGGTTGTCTGTCAGGTGCAGCAGCGTCTGCAGGGTGCTTAAAGTCATGAGGGAGTCTACCTCAGCAGTAACGTCTTAGTGATCCTGCCAGCCCCATCTCCACAGTGGCTTCCAATACTCCTCCCCACTCCCCCTCCTACACTGGACAGGCAACTGCCTGTCAGGTGTAGGAGAGGAGCTGGGATGCTTACAGCCATCAGGGAGGTTTGCTAAGCAGGATTGGCTTAGCCTTGCTTCTGGCCCAGCCTCTCTAATGCCTTTAAATACAATGCCAGACAGGCCAGTGTCTGTCAGGTGTAGGAGCAGGGTCAGGGTACTCTGATCCATCAGGGATGCCACCACAGCAGGATCACCTTAGCAGTGCTGCTGGCCCAGCTTAGCCACACTCCCACCCACAATGGAAATATACCCCAAATTTGTAGAAAACTGGTTTCCTTTATTAGGTTATTTAACTTCTCACAATTTGAGTTCTAGAAAATTGGTTCATATGAACTTGCTTAATATCTGATTGCTCGGATGGTGTTTTGAATACATAGTTATGTCCCATTTCTTAAATGTAACATAAATGAGAGGCAGTTTTGTAAAAGGGGGGTATGCCCTCCCCCCAATTCAATGCCCAGGCCAAACCCCCACACCAAGAAACCCAAAATAAGAGGAGTAGATTCCTACCATGATGTCAAGCCCCCCACAAAGAGATTTCTGAGAAACACGACCCCTAAGAGAGTAAAAAAGGGGCAAAATTTGTTCCTTCAGTTGTTTTCTATGTGCCTGGCAGGCTGCTGCCTCCTTGCCTCCCCCCCCATTGGTCAACTGTGTAGTTCAGAGTTCTGAGGTAAAACTTGCATGTTTGTACCCACCTCCCTCTGATTGCTCAGCTGTGGATATAAACACAGTTAGAAGAGACTGCAGACAGTTGAGAACAGTTACAGAAATCAGCGATTAAGACTCCTGAATAGACATTTTTCAAAAAAGCCAGCATGGCAATTGAGTTAATGAATGTTCACGGGAAGATAGTAAAGGACCTTTCTAGGAGCCATTTTGATGCGTGCCTCCCTCATGAACCTGAGGAAATGTCCACCGCATCACCACTCCCTCATACCAACTCCCCCTCAACCTCTCACCTATTACTGCCCCCAGGAAAGCTCCTGGCAAACATTGAGCCAGATACACCAATGCTACAAGGAGGAGCCAACTTAGGAATGCAGCAAAGACACATAGTACTTCTGCAGAGCACTGAGCTGTGCAGGCCAAGTACCAGCAAGATCACCCTGATGTGCTCAGAATAACACAGTCTCCACATGAGCAAAACAATCCAGGAACACTGCTGAGCAGTCGGGTTAGAACAGATAAAAGGAAATACTTCTTCACCCAAAGAGTGATTAACATATGGAATTCACTGCCATAGGAGGTGGTGGCAGCTACAAGCATGGACAGTTTCAAGAGAGAATTAGATAAACATATGGAGCAGAAGTTCATCAGTGGCTATTAGCCACAAGGTATAGATGGGAATTCTCAGTCTGGGGCAGGTGATGCACTCTATTCTTGGTGCTGGAGGGGGCAGCACTGGGAGGGCTTCTCGTGTCCTGGCCCCACTGCTGGACCTCCTGATAGCACATAGTATTTTTGGCCGCTGTGTGACAGAGTGTTGGACTAGATGGGCCATTGGCCTGATTCAACATTGGCTTCTTTTATGTTCTTATGTTCTTATGAGTAGAAAGGCCATCACTTTCGTGGAAGGTGGCAGGAGTTGACTTAACAGACGACTGCTTCTTTAAATGGATAGTTCTATGTTGCCTACTCCAGAGCGAGCTCACCAAGCAGCCTGGTGATCCTAGCGCCTGAGGGCAGAACCACCAATGTGGTCTACAGAGTGGTCTTTCAGTAGGGTGGGGGGAGTATGTATGTCTCACTTCATTTTTTACACTACAATCTTCTCCATTAGAATTCCTACAACAAATATTACATTTCAGACTTCACATCATTAGTATTATGGATTTATGGAACTTAAATACCATAGCAAAGCATGGGTATCATGCTAGTCTTCTATATATATAAAAGAAAGTCCCCTCACCGTAAAATCAATGCCTAGGCACAACCGCTGGACCTAGAAACACAAGATTCAGGGAGAGCACTCCTACCATGGTGTAGATGGTCACTAAGAAGGGATTTTTAGAAATCCAACCCCTAAAGGGATCAAAAGGGGTAAAATGTGCTTCCCCCATTGCTTCCAATGTGGCTGCCAGGCTGCTGCCTCCTTGCACCCCCCACTCTCTGATTGGTCAGCTGCAGAGCTCAGTGTTCTGAGGTAAAAATACCCAAAAACCACTACCCAGTTACAGGAGACTGCAGAGAGCTAATAACAGTTGAGGAAATCAGGAATGGCTAACCACCTGTGGGTGCAGCAATGCGGCTGGCCCAGCCTTCCTGGTGGCTTCAAACTCACTCCCAACCCAGAGCTGGCAACTGTAGTGGGAGGCCTGGTCCCCCTACACTACACAGACTGTATGTGGAATCACTGTAACCTATGAACAGGGCTAATAGGAACCATGGTGGCTTAGGAATCTGATCATAGTGGATAAAAAGAATAGCTTTGTATTATCCTGTCTAAAAGATGTTTTGTGAGGATAGTGCTATTAAGGCATCACTGAGAGAGTTTAAAAATACAGTGGAGTGTGGCAGCTCTAGGAATTTCAAAAATGCTTATGGTTATACCATGGAGATTTTTGATGTTCCTTAAATGTCATTAGGAGCTGCGGTGGCTCAGTGGTCAGTAGTTCAGCAGTTCAAAACCCAAGTACCGCGTGACAGAGTGAGCTCACATCTCTGGTCCCAGCTCCTGCCAACCTAGCAGTTCGAAAGCAAGAAATTGCAAGTAGATAAATAGGTACCACTTCAGTGGGAAGGTAACAGCATTCCATGCACCTCGGCATCTAGTCATACCGGCCATATGACCACGGAAATGTCTTTGGACAGTGTTTACTCTTTGGCTTGGAAACGGAGATGAGCACCGCAACTCTAGTCAGATTCAACTGGCTTTCGAGCAAGGGAAACCTTTACCTTTACCTAAATGTCATTTTGTAACTTCCCATTTCAAAACAAGAAGTGACTTTCAAGAAGTGCCACTCCATATGCTCCCAGGGTTTGCTAGCCAAAGGCTGGCATCCCTACATCCTGGTGAGGCCTCAAGTTTTCCTATAATTTTCCTAAAATTCAGACATCAGATCCCCTGGAGGAAATGCAGCTTCCTATTCATCATAATCCTTGCTGAGCTTTCTCCCCTCCCCAAACGCTGCACTCCCCAGGCACCACCCCCTAATCTCCACAAATTTTCCAAGCCACAGTTGGTAAGCCTGCCAGGGTGTGGCATGGGCATGAAGGATTTCTGCCCAATAAAGCCAGTCCACATACAGTGCAACAGCAAAGTGGAGCCCCTGCCTGAGGAAGCAGGTTTGGGCTATAACCACATGCCCACACATTATGTGAAGCAGGCCTCAGCTTAATAATTATTCCTTTTCATCAGCATTTATCCATTCTTAAATTCCTCCAAAACTAAGGCTTAATGTAAAGTAAGATAATCATGTAAAACTCAATAGCGGCAGGGCATTATGGTTATCAGCATGTTGCTCTCTGGGCTGGGACTACAGGCAGATCATAGCAAAGATTGAGACTAATTTCCAGTTTGTCTTTGGGGTACCATGAACTCTTCATGTCTGTGCTGGTCCCTGGCGCCATCCTGCCATTGCTTGCCTTGCTTTCACACAGAGTGACAACATTTACTGTACTAATCTTACATTCTGTGTATTTTTTAAAAAACTTTGGTCACCCCATGTGTTTTTAATTGGTTTCTCAAGCACCCGCAGCAATACAGCTGCTCTGTTTGGCAGCTACAAGTGCCCACAAACCCCAGCGCCTTCCTCTGTCTGCTGTTTAGGTATTGCTTTTGGCACACGAATGGAAACAGTTGTAATCTGATGTGAGGTGTAAAAAGGCAGATGGAAATCTTGTGGCCACCCTAGTGTCAAAGAAGTAGAGGGTCTTACTACTGAAGAGGCATTGCTTAAGCACTCCACTGTTCTGAAATGAGACATTTTCTGTGAGTGTCTGGCAATGGATATTATTAATACTTAGGATGATGACCAGAACTGACCATGAACATTAGTGTAAAAGATTAAACTTCGGAGGTCCTAGATTCTCTTTCCATTTCACACTATCTTTCTGTAGCAGATTGCAAGTTCAGTATCCCGCATTCAGTCTCCAGCACATCTCATTAAAGGATCTCAGATGGCAGGACTGGGCAAGTTTTCCAGTAGGCATATTAGAGAATTTTTGCCTGCTAAAGGGGATACTGTACAGGAGATGGGTCAATGGCTACTAAACATATTCGCTGAGAATGGAACCTCAGTGTTCAAAGGTTGCATGTTTCTGATTTTCACACCAGAAGAAGACGAAACAACAGAGGGCTTTTTCTTATCACACCTGCTTGTGGACTTCACAGAAGTACTGGTGATAGCTTTGAACAAGACTAGCCTTAGGGTGCAATCCAAAAAGGCAATTCTACTGCTCTCAACAACAAAGCTCCTCTACTTAATAGAATAATTTTATACATGCAAAAGTTCTACTCCATCGCAGAACTATGGCAGCTCACTGAGGAAAAACAAAACAGAAATCCAGAACAATGCTCCCTCTAAGCTGTGGAGTCTTGTGAGCAAAAAAAATCTAGTTTGTGAGCGACTGGTATTACAGTTCTGAGTGAGCAATTTGGCTACTGCATAAATTAGTTTGCTCTGGAGCCGTCCTTCCTAAGACAAAAATCTGTGAGCTGGAGGCTAAAAAACTGTGAGCTAGCTCACACTAACTCAGCTTAGAGGGAACGCTAGTCCAGAGGCACCTTAAAGACTAACAACATTTGTTCCAGTATGAGCTATTGTGAGACAGAAGTCACTTATTTCTCTCTTCTGCTGTATACTGTAGTGTATGCCACTGGACTTCTATTTTGTTTTGCTAGAGCAGATTAACATGGCTACCACACCAGCACTTCCTGAGGTGCAACTGTTGATATTATGGGAGCAGAATCCACGCCTCCTTAACATCAGGTTTGGGGGACTGTTCAGGACACAATCTGAGTCAGAGGCTGCAGTCACACGTGCCAGTTGAAGTGGAGCAGAAGCGAGGCTATTTCCTCCAGAGGAATTTGACACTCAGTTGGAAGATCACACCTTCCTTTGTAGCTGTGGGCGCAGTCCATCACTGTGTGATCAGATGCAACTGCAGCTGAGTTGGGGGGGGTTGGCCATTTGTTTCCCATGTGCATAAACGATGAATCGCACCTCTGCACTGAGGGCCCTCTATGGAGTATGCGATGATGCGCATACTGCGAAGGTGGGGGGATGGCACCAAGCTGGGATGGCATGATCAGACCATCCTGATAGCATGAGAGAATGCTTGAGCGATCAGACAGGGGAACGTCCATCCATGGCCCATCAGAACCAGAAGAGCCGGACTTCCCCCAGTGTCTTTTAACTCCACTTCTGCTGCAGAGCAGCATGGGTTGCCAATGACTGCTGGACACTTCCCAGATGTTGCTGTCTGATCACTCCCTTTAGATCCATCAGGTATTCACACCTATGTCAGATTTAAAGGCCCATGTGATCGCAGCCAGAGCTTGCCAAATATTAGATCTTATTTCCAAGGTGAAGCCTTATCTACTAACAAAAATAATTGGAGAGATAATAACAAATGTATTTGAGCATGCACAGAGTATCTTTCCCTCCCTATCACGTAATCACAGCAATCCACCACAGTAATTTTTATGTATTAAACTAAGCCTCAGCAAATATAAAACAAATCTGAGGGTCAAATAAATTCAGCATATGGGGTGGGTTTCCTATAACAAACAAAACCTCAGATTTTCAGTTGCTTTCTGGAGATTTTGCATCTTTAGTTAGTATACCAGCTGTACATGGAAAATTCCTCTGACATTTGTGCAGAATGTTATAGGGAGGTAAGGAAGAAAATATGCTGTTGCATTAATTATCAGTTTTCCATTTGACAGTTTAATTAAGAAAAGGAGTGTGTGTGTGTGTGTGTGTGTGTGAGAGAGTGTGAGAGAGAGAGAGAGAGAGAGAGAGAGAGAGAGAGAGAGAGAGAGAATGTAAAGCTTACAGGATTCATGATGAATCACATGCATTCCTACCAGCATCATATTCACGTTTCAATTATACACATTGTGAACTGATGAACAGCAATCTAGCATTTTCTATTAAATAAATGTGATATCTGTTGGAATGGATAACATTAGTTCAGTAATTACCGAGTTGTTATTTTCAGGCATCAAGGGGGAAATGGGGGGGGAATATCCTGGAATGCTGCCATCGTGTGTTTTTTCTCCGTGGGAGGCTCCTGTGCCTTTAACAGATGTGTGATGGCAGAAATTAAACAGATAAACATTTTTCCAGCTTGAAGTTAGTCTTGGGGAAATGTCACCTATTGGATTTGTGTCATGCAGCTGTTTAAAGACACAGGAGCTCCACCAGAACAAACAATGGCAACACCAACTTCTTAGTTACCAAGTTTCAGTATTAGCGCTTTATACAAAGTTGCAGAATAAAGGTAAAAAAGAGTCACATGTCTGTAAGCCATTATAAAATTTATGTGAAATGAACCTTCCCTGAGATCATGATGTCTGAATCTATTCTGCCCCTGGAGCTGCAAGCAAATATTAGGGCGCAACAAGGCTGAGATTGATTCCCAGTTCCTTATCAGCACTGAAGACTGGCTTCTTCCGGCTTTGGAATATTCACCACACAACCTTACAGCTGCAGCCTTAAGGTCTGAAAACTTTTTTTTTCAGTTGAAGAATTCAGCACTCCAAACTATTTTGGAGTCCCCTTGAGCCACAAAGAAAAGCAGGATATAAATATTTTAATAAATCATAAATTTTCTCTATGCCTGTGTGACACAGTCAAAGAAAGCACACTGCCCTGGACCTATCCTGACATAAGAGTTCGAAGAATAGCCTTGAAGTAGCTTAACACATTTCTCCAGAGTCAGGGACAGAGGGTGGCATTAAGAGAGAGGGTGTCACCAAAACACCCCTTGGTATGTGGGGTCCCTTAGGGAGCAATCCTCCTTCCAATGTTATTCAACACCTATCTGTACCCCCTTGCCCAGATGATGCAGAGCGTCAGGCTAGGTTGCCACCAGTATGCAGATGACATTCCGCTGTATCTTTTGATGGATGGATGGCCAGATGCCACCCCACATATTTTGGCCAAGGGGCTGAAGGCCATGGTTGGATGGTTGAAAGAGAGCTGGCTGAGACTTAATCCATCAAAACTGAGGTTCTGTGGCTAAGTGGGGGGATTCAGGGTTAGGGTGCCAACTCTCAGCTCTTGACGGTATATCACTAACACCAGTACCAACTGCCAAGCACCTGGGTGTGCTTCTGGATGCCTCCTTATCAGTGGAGGCCCAGATCACTAGTATTGCCAGACTGGCATTTCTCCAGCTCTACCAGGTCAGGCAACTGGCCCCCTTCCTTTCTCACTGTGACCTTGCCACAATTATCCATGCAACAGTCATCTCCAGGCAAGACTACTGTAACTCACTCTATGCAGAGCTAGTCTTGAGACTGACCCAGAAACTACAACTGGTCCAGAATGTAGCAGTGTGGATTCTTACAGGAACCCCATTGACAGCACATATCCAACTGGTACTCCACCAGCTGCACTGGCTCCAGGTTGTATACTGGATCAGGTTCAAGGTTCTGGTATTAACCTTTAAGATCCTAAACAGTCTGGGACATATCTATAGGACCACCTCTCCTGGTATACTAGGGTTGCCAGGTCTCCTCAAAGTCCCCAGCATTGGGGACCAGTGCCCCCACCTCTTCCCAGCAGCTTTTAAAGACATCCTTTAAATACTGCTGGAAAGAGGTGGGGGGAGGCCACGTGTGCCTGTATTTCAAGCCCCGAATTTGAGGCTTAGAGTGCAGGCGTGTGGCCCCTGTCTCTCTCCAGCAGCATTTAAAGCCGTCCTGTAAATGCTGCTGGAGAGAGGTGGGGGAAGGCTGCTCATGCCTACATTTCAAGCCCTGAATTTGGCTGGTGGGCAGGAAGGAGCCCCTCCAAATTGGACAATCCTCACCAAACTGGGGGGGTCTGGCACACCTATGGTATACCCCCAGAAGGGCATTATGCTCTGGAGAGAAGAACCTTCTGGTGGATCCTTGGCCCAAAAGATGGCTGTCCTCAACCAGGGCCAAGGCCTTTTTGGCCCTGGTGCTGGCCTGGTGGAACTCTTTGCCGAATGACATCCATGCCCTGTGGGACTTGGCACAATTCCACAGGGCCTGTAAGACAGAAATGTTCCACCAGGCCTATGGCTGAGGACAGCAACAGTTCCCAACGTGCCTGACCCCTCCTTGTTTCTCTCCTCCTCTCACCCTCCCTTTCGAGGAAAGGATAGGAATTGGTTTTAAGCACCATCCGGTAATAGCTATTGTATTTTTTATACTTCTAACTGCGTATTGATTTGATTGTAATCTATTGAAATGTTGTTCACCACCACGAGCCCTAGGGGCAGGAAGCATTAAGCAGGCACCACTTTTGCTCTGTCTTCTGGATAATGGTACTCTGCCCTGTGGGGTGGGGGCACATATTTAAAGGACATAAGAACCCTTACTGTTAGTTTTGCACCTGGAGGAGATAGTTTTGCACCTTTAATGCATACTGGCAACTGCCTAGTAGACTTAACAGGACTTGTGCCCTTACTGGGGGAGGGGGGAGAAAAGAAATTCATTGCACAGTTTCAACTGCAAGACATGGGGGGGACAACCCTCATTGCCTCAACATCTACCACCAAGGCTTTTAATGTAGCCAATATGGGGCTACAATCTGGATTCAGAGCCCTGGGGAGAAAAATACAGAAAGGTTGGGTTTGGCTGTTGGAGCCAGGGCTCTTTTTGGATTGTTTAATAGTTGCACTTTGCCAAGTCGAGTGCATATGCTTGTTTCCTCTGTGACTGAGGCAAGTTGAATCAAATGATTATAAACAACTGCTTATGCTTGAAGAGAAGGTTTCGGCTATAATTACCTTTGAATTTATTCATAATTATCTTTCAGGAAATTACTGATCTCAATTCCTGCCAAAGGGAACAATTGGAAATGGCTCATTTTTCCCATTTCTAAGGCAGTGGGGCTTCTTTCACTTTATATGCTCACATTTGGATCTGAGAGAAATTAGACACTTGACTTCCATTCCAGAAATATTTTTTTCATTCTCTTTTTCCTTCTCCAACAAAATTATAGTATAGTTTATACCAGATGAATAGTTCTGTTTTGGTCAGGTAGAAATAAAAGAGCTAGATTTGCACCTTTTAGATATCCCTTCACAGACACTGGAAATGTCTTGGCTGAAGTTTTGGTCTATAAATTAGTGCCCCCTCCCCCCAAAAAAAATATCTTGGGGAAGGAAATGTATGTCTATATACATCTGGAAGCTGCAAGACCACATTACCTCACTGCATTTACATAGTAGGCATCTAAATGCATGGAAATACGAAATGTAATCCTAGGGGAACTGAGATTTAAATGGTTCATTGCCTAAGTGAAATAATACTAGAGGCTTGCAGCCAGGGATTTGGCTAGCTAGTTCAAATGAATGTGTGAAATTTTGCCTTCTTCCATTCCTGTCTCCTTGGCCTCTGATCAACAGCACACAGCCCTTCATTTTCCTCAGCCCTGCCCAGCCAACCTCTATGACCTCTCCATCCTGTGGTGTTTTCTCTCTCTCTAAGCCTTGGCATTGTGATTTCAATGTCCCCTAGTCTATCCAGCCCCATCTAAATATTCTTAGTTGTGTCATATTTACAACAGAACATATTTGGGAAACAATATCCAAGTTAGATTTGTACATACTATTAATACAACAGTTTCATAGTCACAGTTCTATGGTTCTAATAAAGCTGCCTCTTAATGTCAAGCTAAGACAGGCAAATGAAAAGGCTGAGAGCTCATGTATGACTGACCAATGCTTTGCTCAAGCTAAGAAGCCAGTGGAGTATCAGCAGCTTTATAGGATTATGTGTCATCCAGACTCCTAATGAACTGGTAACTGCAACATCACCTAGCTCACTTCTCTAGCAAGCCATCATGAAGGCTACAATCCCTAGAGCCGTATAAAACTTATTCCCTGCACAACAGCAGATTGGGGCCACGTTAGGAAGCCCCAGGGCAAAACAGCAGGCATGGAACATGGGCATGGGCATTAACTCTGAAGGCCTGTGATGAGGTAAACTGAGGTGCTTGTGAACTGAAAACGTCATATGCCTAGAGGAGGGCTATGCCCTCTGAGTCCAAAGAAAGCAAAGACATTACACAGTGTTTGTCCCTTATTGGCCTCAATCAGACCAGGAAGATATGCTTTGTGGATACTCTATGCACTTGTGTCCATCTTAAAGCTTGTTACTTATGCTGAATATATTAATTCTACTCAAACTGGCAAATGCAGATTTCTTAAATAGTAGGCAGGCAAGGGTTGCTTAGCCCATCCCATATGTGACAATTCTTCAAAATTCTACAAAAGCTTCCTCAGATTAATGTACTACAGCATAGATGCTTCTAGTCTTAGGGAGAAACAGCAGAGGGGGAAAGTGTAGAAAACACTCATAAAAATTCTATGCTGTGAGGGGAAAACTAGTAATGCCTCCTGAATTAGCACTGCATGGCAAACCTACCTTACCACATAACATACAGAAGAGCCTTCTTCAGACTTTAAGCTGCAAAGGCATAAAAATATGAAGCAGCAACAGGCAGTGAGTTACAAAAAAAGCTGCAGAATCAGGCTTTCCAAAAGACCCAATTTTGTGTTTGTGTTAGCAAGAGAAGAGGTGCTCGGTACCAAAGGGATGTCTTTGTCATCTTATCTTTCAGTTCAGCATTGTGTTCTAGTTAAGATAACTGATCGACAACATTCACAAGAAAGTGGAATGGGAAATGCCTCCATTTATTTTGTTTTACTTTCCTGAGAGACAGACTAATGAACTTTAAACTCCCCAGTAAGCTGTAATGTGGGAAAGTTCCATTTTTAGGTTTACATGAAGGAACTACCTCTGAGAATAGACTTTTGGCCTGGTGGAAAAAAACTAGAACCATCCCAGGAAGTCACTGAAACCTTGTAATACTGTGAGAATTTGAATAAAAATAAACACTGGATTATTTCAGGCGTACTCCCTTGAGAAAACAAAGGAGGCTTACTCAGAACCGTTTGTCTAATTTTGACAGAACAAGAAAAATTAGCAATGGATTCCAGGTTTGGGGGAGCTGATAGCATAATGTCATGACTGTAGGAAATCTTTGAGAGAAGGAAATAAAAGGCAAGTCAAATGATACTGAAGTTGAGAGTAGAATGCTGAGAGAATGCAGAGTCAGGGTGAATGATTCTGAGGTGTTAGCTGGAATTCTCAGAAGCTTGAGAGCTTGGAAACTGTACTAATAAACACTGTCAAGAAGGAGACAAGTAGCAAACATTTTCTCAGGAGAATTATTGTTTCAAAAAGCGGGAGGAGCTGAACATGTTCACAAGAATCTGAGAGAATATGGCTCTCCTTAAATGGCAAATAATAATAATGCAGCCGCATGCTGTCTTCCCTCATAGTACAATGGTTAGTATAAGGGAAAACACCACTTTGTTTTACAAAGTTAAAGTAAGAAAATAAAACTTGGATGAGCATAAGAGAGATGGGTTACATAGGTCATCTCTTTCTGGGATATATGACCTGGTAGGGTTCTTACTTTTTCCTGGGATGCTCATGCATCTTTCTCACATGCTTCACATGGAGAAAAGTTGCAGATGAGATTATTGATGACATATTCTCCTGATACATTTCTGTATGCCAGGCAAGAAGCTTTGAAAGACAAAGGAGTAATGGCATCAGGGAACAGTGCAACTTTAAGTTAAAGTGGAACTGCTATACATCTGAAAAATGCACCTTGCAAAAATTTGCATTTGATAAAACACTGATACATATCAATTTCTGCATCTCTGGCAACGCTAAATTCCCTGATAGAATTTGCAGAAGGAGAGAGTACCCCATCCCTGGTAAATAGGATGCTAAATCTAGTGAGGGACATGCCCTGACAGAATAATAGTACTTCACAGTTTGGTTAAAGAGATACAGAATGCAATGGGAGCAGTCTTCTGGTAGAATTTGTAACCTTTAGATATTTCTGAAGAAGCTGACAGGGACAAGTGAAGAACAGTCACCGCTGGATTACAAGTACCCATTGCATAGTGGCACGAAATAGTACAAAATTCTGAAGTTCCAACTGCATGACAGTCGGTTTTATTAATTAGCCCTGGCTGCTCCCACAATTCCTGTCTTCCCAGCAATCATTAATGTGAGGGAATATTAAACTGTAAGAACTATCACAACAAAACTGATGGGGTTCAAAATCACACTGAGTCTAGAAACATTTCTGTTGATTAAGAACTACTGAGATTACTGTAATGCCAACTTTTGCACCAAATAGCAGAGCATGGCTTTTATAATTTAGCAGCAGATCTGTGGGACATACATAGGTCTGCATGTAAATGTCAGGTTGCTTCACATTCAGATAGAAATACTGTTTATCTCAGTTTTTGTGATAATGCAAAAACACAAAGAACATCCCACAGCTGTTCTAATAACCATGCAATAGCACAACATTCTTATCACATGGGATTCAGCTAGTAAATCTGACCTGAGTTCTTGTCTTTGGGAGCAGAGGAGGAACGGGTAAAGACATGTGGTAAAAGCAATCCTTTTTTTGAATTCAGCAGCATCTACTGTCAAAACAGAGTAGAAACACTTGAAGCTTACAGAAGGACAAGATTCAAACTGTCCAATGGCAATTTGTTATTCAGAGCTCTATGCATGCGCACACACGTACACACAGACCCAGACATACAGGAATGTATTGAAAAGCAAATGCTTCTAAGCAAAAAAAAGCTACAACAAAAAGGACATTTCATTTTTATATCTGCTTAGTATCTGATCAAAATTGCCCTAAATTGTTGAAAAAAATTAAAATCGTTCTATTCCATTATAATGTATCTATAATATAATATCTGCTGCCATTAACAACATCATTAATAACAAATGTCTGTTTAATTACTCTTACTAAGATTAAAAAACCCATTATGCTTTCAACTAGAGAAATTCATTAGCACAAAAACTGTGCTTATGCCAAATGCACTCTCTTTAAAGATACAGACAGAAGTATTTGAAGGTATGCCTCTAGGGTAGCCATAAACATTTGAACGCCCCAGGAGGAGTATTACACTGCTCTCTCTTTCTCTCCTGGGAAAGTTTCTCCACAAGGTTTCATTCACGTTCCCACAGCCAGCCAGGCAATCATTCCTGCTCAGCCGGGGTCTTTATCTGCCTCTCCCCATCATGTCCCTAAGGAAAATATGTTCACCCGCCCATGATTGCCACTAAAACTCATTGGCTGTTCTGGTGACCCAGCCATGGGAGACCGATTTGAATTATTCTCTCACATCTGCCCCTCAGTCAACACCCTGCATCTTTTTCAAATGGCCAAAAGCAAATTATTTCTGTAAGAGGGTCCCCCCCACCCCAGAACAAATATATTTACATGTGAACTGCCTGTATAGAGCAACATGCTCCATTTTCTCAACACAAAAAGGATCATGTTTTAAAACATCATGAGACAGTCTCGACCTGTTCAGCTTTGAAAAGAACTGATACAGAAAGGCACCCTGGTATGGAGAGCATTTCAGCACTGGCAATTTTTACAAACAATTCAGAAGCAACAGAAGACAATGTATTCCTCTCCTTGCCAGCCTTACCTAAAGAGCATCCTTCTTCACTTTAATTTCTCTCCATCAAAGAAACCATACAAAAATAATGTCACTTTGTATGCCTGTAATTTCATCCTTCTGTCTGTTTAATAGACAGTAGTCACGTTACTCTGCTGCAGAAAAAAATGAGAGAGGACCTTCTGGCAACTTAATGTCATGTGGTGGTGTATACTTCATGAGCCAGAAAATTCATCAGGTATGGGCTCCATATGTCTGGTGAAGTGGACTGTATGAAAACATGCCACAATTTTATTTATTTATTTACTTCATTTATAGCCCCCTTTTCTTTCCAATGTGAACCCAACATGGTTTACAAGTTTCTCCCCTTCTCCTTATGACAACTCTCCAAGATGTACTTGTGTGTAAAGTGCAATCAAATCACACCCAATTTATGGCAACCCCATGGGGTTTTCAAGGCAAGTGATTAAGCAGAGGTGGTTTGCTATTGCCTTCCTCTGCGAAGTCTTCCTTAGTGGTCTCCCATCCAAGTACCAGATCTACTTACCTGTCAAGATCTGATGAGATAGGGCTATACTATACCATTCTATATCCTCTCTAAGATAGGAGGCACAAAACTCTTGCTGTGTCTATAGACTTCCTTGGAGTCTCTACACAACTAGAGGCCAAACTAGATGATACTGCACACCCAAATAAGCCAATGAGGGCCAAATCCACAGCACAGGAGGATAAGGGCTTCTGTCTCCCCTCTACACATTGTTTCCAATAGCTGAAACAGCCATACTATTTTGGCTCTTAAAAATTGTGCAGGAGGGGACATAGGAGCTCTTGACTAGTGATGGGCATGAACTTTGCCATGAACCTAATTTAACGATGAATATCACCCAGTTCATTGTTCATCATTCATGAGCCAAGGGTTGTGCAATTGCACCCACAATGAACCTCCCATGACTCTAAATGTATTTTGTTTGTGCAGTTTGTGTTGGGGTTTGTGAGCAGACAAGATGGTGCTGATCAATTAACTGATAAAGCAACAAGGGGATGGACTTCCAGGTGAACTCACCACTTGGACTTCCTTCATGCACAGTATGGCTTGCAAAAGCTATTTAAAGGGTTCCCTTTAAATGGCTTTTGCAAGCTGTGTCATGTGCAAGTGAAGCCCTTGAAACAAAGGGCTGCTCCTCACCAAAGGCAGAGCTGAGTCATCTGGCCTGAGGCAAGGAGTGTAGAGCTGCTACTAGAAGGTAAGGGATTTTGTCTTTCTCCCTTTGCCTTCCTAACTGCTGGTGGAGAGCTGAGAATGCGTGGGGATCTTGTAGCCTGCTAGAGAGTAGATCTGTTTGTCTGTTTGGGGCTGTTTGTGTTTTGGGGGTTGTTGGAGGCTGAGTGAGAAAGTTGCTGTGGAGTGCTGTTAATTGCAGGCCCCACCCCCTACTGTGCTGGGCAGGAAGGGGCCCTTGAGACAAAGGGCTGCTCCTTGCCCTGTGGCTCTTAGCCTGTGGGTCTTGCTTGGAGGCCTTGAAAGAACCTGAGCAGAGGGTTCTGGAGAGAGTTCTGGAGAGAGAACTGCTGGCAAGGTAGCCATTTGGTCAGTCTTGAAGTTTTCAAGGTACATCACCACAACTGTTTACGTTGGACTTTGAGAGAAGTTCCTGAGGCTGTAGAAGATAGATTTGATCCTAGGGAGATGGATAACGAAGGATCTGTTCCAGTGACATGCCAGGATTGCACCATGATCATTTTTTTGGCTGACTAGGAAATGCATTATGCATGCTGCAAGTGCAAACTTATAAGACTGCTCGAAGAGAAGGTGGGAGAACTTGAGGCACAAATCTGTACACTGAGGAACATCAGGGAGGGAGAAAGGTTTTTAGACATGAAGGAATAGGGGCCCCTGAGAGAATGGCAACAGCTAGCAAATCCTAAGCAAGAGGAAGGAAGTTACAAGGAACAAGTGGTGGAGTAGAAGAATGTGACCTTGAGGAGTAATGTAATTAGGAAACACCCACAGCCAGTGGAGCTACAAAATCACTACCAGCCACTTCTGATCAGAATAGCACACTACGAGATCAAAAGGATGTGACTGACACACAAGCACTTAGACAGAGAAGGGACCAAGCTATCCCGCAGAGGAAGAGACAAGTAGTGGTAGTTGGTGACTCCCTATTGAGAGGGACGGAAGAAGTTGTGTCCAGACTGGACAAGGAATCTTGAGAGATTTGTTATCTTCCTGGAGTGTGTATCCGAGATGTGACTGAGAGAATTCCAAGACTGGTCAAAACCTCTGATCACTATCAGTGTTCCCTCTAAGCTGAGTTAGTGTGAGCTAGCTCACAGTTTTTTAGCCTCTGGCTCACACATTTTTGTCTTACCTCAGGAAGGATGGCTCCAGAGCAAACTAATTTATGCAGCAGCCAAATCACTCGCTCACAACTTTAGTGCCAGTAGCTCACAAAGTAGAATTTCTGCTCACAAGACTCCACAGCTTAGAGGGAACATTGATCACTACCCACTCCTGCTGATCCATGTGGGAACAAACAATACGGCCCAAACAAACTGTGAATGGATCTCCAAAGACTATGAAGCTCTGGGCAAGAAAGTGAAAGATCGATGGGCTCAGATGGTGTTCTCCTCTATTTTACCTGTTGAGGGCCGTGAAGCTGGAAGGGAGAACAGGATACTGGAGGTGAATGGCTGGTTATGTAGATGGCGTCATTGAGAGGGATTTGGCTTCCTGGACCATGGCATGTACCTCTGACATGAAGGACGGTTGGCGATGGATGGGGTGCACCTTACAAAGAATGGGAGGAATGTCTTTGCTGGAAGACTTGCAAACCTGATCAGAAGGGCTTTAAACTGAGGCCATCAGGGGTGGGAAGAAAAAGCCTGATGTTGTGCAGCACCCCCAACACTAAGTTCAATAAAGGGAGTGGCCAGAGAATAAATGAACGGGAGAGAGGTGAGTTCAGTAACTTTCAGGTAAATTCGAAGGGGCCTACCTTAGGAAAGGATGTCTGTAATCTGAGATGTCTTTATACTAATGCTCAGAGTATGGGAAATAAACAGGATGAACTTGAACTTCAAATATTGGAAAAGTAGGTATGATCTGATAGGTATCACTGAGACTTGGTAGGATGAGTCTCATATATGGAGCATAGCGATTGAAGGGGGTAAGCTCATTGCTAGGGGAAGACGGTCAAGCTTTAACAAGGGATGAAGGCAAAACAGAATTACTCAACTCTCACTTTGTGTCGGTCTTTAACCGTAAAGCAAGCTGTATACAAACTGAAAAATGCAGGGCATATGAAGGAAGGAGGAGCGGCCAGTCCAGAGTAAGTAAGGAATTGGTTAGAGAGCATCTGGCTGCCTTAAATACTTTCAAATCTCCAGGGCAGGATGGCTTGCATCCCAGGGTGCTAAAAGAAATTGCTGATGTTATTTCAGAGCCTCTGGTTCTAATCTTTGAGTTGTCCTGGAGTACTGATGTTGTGCCGGAAGACTGGAGAAGAGTGAATGTTGTCCCAATCTTCAAGAAGGGGAAAAAGACAGACCTGGGAAATTACATCAATACCTGGAAAAATTCTAGAGCAGATTATTAAATGCTCTGTCTGTGAGCACCTTGAACAGAATGAGTTAATTGGTAGTAGCCAGCATGGGTTTATTAAGTCATGCCAGACAGAGTTACTAAAATGGTTGACTCTGGCAATGCTGTGTATCTAGATTTCAGTAAAGCATTTGACAAAGTTTCTCATGATATCCTTGAGGATAAGCTGGTTAAGTGTGGGCTGGATGGTGCAATCATTGGATGGATTCATGGTTGGTTGAAACATCATACCCAACGAGTGCTTGTAAATGGCTCGAGGGAAGTCTCAAGTGGAGTGCCACAGGGCTCTTTCCTGGGCCCGGTGTTGCTCAGTGTTTTTATAAATGACCTGGAGGAAGACATAGAGGGGATGCTTATCAAATTTGCAGATGACACAAAGCTGGGTGGGATTGCAAATTCTGAAGAAGACAGAGTCAGGATTCAAAATGATCCATATAGGCTGGAACAGTGGGCTGAGACAAAATGAATTTCAATAGAGATAAGTGCAAAGTCCTACACTTAGGTACAAAAAATCAATGGGATAGATATAGAATGGGAGGGACTTGGCTTGACAGCAGTACATGTGAAAAGGATCTGGGTGTTCTGGTTGATCACAAGCTAAACATGAGCCTGCAGTGCAATGTGGCTGCGAAGAAAGCTAATGCAATCTTAGGATGCATTAACAGAAGCATTGTGTCCAGATCACAGGAGGTGCTAGTTCCGCTCTATTCTGCTATGGTCAGGCCTCACCTGGAGTACTGTGTCCAGTTTTGGGCACCACATCTTAGGAAGGATGTTGACAAGCTTGAGCGTGTCCAGAAGAGGGCAACCAGGATGGTGAGAGGGTTGGAATCCAAGTCTTACGAGGAAAGGCTGAAAGTGTTGGGTATGTTTAGCCTGGGAAAGAGAAGACTTAGAGGGGACATGATTGCAGTCTTCAAATATCTGAAGGGCTGTCATGTAGAAAATGGAGCAGATCTATTCCCTCTTGCTCCGGATTGCAGGAGTAGATTTAATGGGTGGAAATTACAAGGGAGTCGTTACCGGCTAAATATCAGAAGAAACTTCCTAACTGTAAGAGTGGTTGAGCAGTGGAACAGACTGCCTCAGGAGGTGGTGGATGCTCCTTCATTGGATGTTTTTAAGCGGAGATTGGATTACCATCCTTCGGGTATGTTGTAGGACTATCTTTCAGCTACACTCCTGCAGAGTGCAGGGGGTTGGACTAGATGACCCGCAAAGGTCCCTTCCAACTCTAACATTCTATGATTCTATGAAGTCTGAGCAGCAAGTGAAGTCCAAACAGCGAGTTCATCCAGAAGTGAAAAAACACTTAAAGGGCAAAACTATTTAAATGGCCCCTCCCCTCAAACACACAGCTATTTCTCTGCATAGGTCTTCCGGTCACGGAAATTATTTTTCCAAGAGTTGGAAGGCACTACAGAAACAGGGATGCAGGACTCTGTGCCTTTCATGCCTTGATGGTTGGATATAAACCAAGACAGGACATATCCTGGGCTTCCACAGATTATGGAGGAGACTTCTGCCCACGTGTTCTTAGAGGCCAAGATGAAGAACAAAGGACTGTCTCACCTTTGCTGCCAACATACAAACCAAGCTACGTAGTATGTTTCAGAGGGCAGCCAAATTGGTCTGCAATAAACAGCTAGATTTTAGTCCAGTAGCACCTTAGAGACCATGTTTTTCGGGGTATGAACTTTTGAGAGTATCTGGCCCTTCAGTGAAGGGAGCTTTGAGTTTCAAAAGTTCACACCCTGAAAGTCTTGCTGGTCTATAGGGTGCTACTGGACTTGAATCTAGATGTCTGGAATGTATGTATTTGAATACAAACTCCAGTTATTCTGTAATATGTGTGAACTTTGAATGCCCAGTTGGTAACGTGCTGCCAGACGCCCAGCTATGGAAAAAAGAAAACATTTTAAACTATATTTTAATGTTGAACTTTGATATTTAAATTTAGGGAGCACATTTAAAGGTGCCGAAATCCTGATCCAAGTTTATAATTTGCCCTCTACTACCATGCAAAAGTCTCCTCCAGGTTGCAGTGAAGTACTGTAACATCTGTTTCTAGTTTTGAGATCTTTTTGAGGATATGTACTGCCTTCTTGCATCCTTCGAAAAGACACACTGCTTTAGTCTTCAGAAGTGTTACGGGCCAGTGAATATGCAAGATCCAAGTAATGATATATGCTTCTGTTACTGATTCTGTTTAGAGCTAATTTTATACTAAAATGCATTGCTTTTTATTTAGCATTTGAAGTACATGGCTATAATTTTGGTCACTGTGGTTTGCCCAATTGGTAGGAAAAAGAACTAACTGTAAACAGAGGACTACGTGCCATTTTATTTTCTATTCAACTTTGTTACCTTGGTCCATGCACCAAGTCTCTGGTTACCCAGTTTGTCCATGTTATCATTTGTAAAGTTGGAGCAGCTAAGCAGAATTAATGAATACAGTAAATAATATCTTTTTTGCCATGCTCAGAAAGTGGGACACCCACAAGCCTTGAAAATCTATCACAGACAAGACAACCTGTAGTTGGCAGGCAGTTTGAGCTGTGGTGAGCAGGAAAGAACAGCCATATTGTCCTATTCATATTGCAGTGAATATACTGTGTAGCCCATTGTGAGACTTAAAGAAATCCAAATTCAGGGTTAGTGTTGCTCTTGAACAGCAAGCTGTTATGTTAAAACTGTATATGTAAAGCTGCCCAATGTTTCAGGGTTACTTTCCCCTTGCAAAATAGAAAGCCATTCTCAAGCTAGGCTGTTGTTAATGTTTAGCTAACCAGATTACAAGTGATAATACTAAAAGAGTCTTAAAAGAGGAGGAGCCAACCAACCATATTGCATGGCCTCTTTTAATGAAGGCAGTTGCCTAGAATGACAGAGCTCTCCCTGATGGGAGTGAGCAAATCTTCTGGGCAATTAAGAACCAGTTTTAGAAAGGACTACTGAAATTCACCACGTGAGAGACAGGCCACCATTTCTGCAGGATATAACAGGTCTCCACCTGCTACAGCCATACAAAACTGGTACAGCAAGTTCACAATTCCGTGCAGATACCAGCACACAAAGGCCCATTTTATATTTGCTGTTAAAAAAAAACACCTACTTACCCAAACTACATTCCATATCCCACTTTTGGGTTGGGTTGTTTATTATTTTGTGTGTATGCAAGGGTGGATTAAGGCTCACTAGTGCCCTAAGCACTGACCAATCTTGGTGCCCCCCTCCTTTCCACACTGACCCAGTCCATTTTAGTTGTTGACCTGTCTGACCAGATATACAATGCAGGTCGTTGCGGCAATACAAAAATTTATTCATATGATAACACAATATACTGGCTGAGTTCAGACTGGCAGTTTGCTCCGGTAGCCAGTCGTGGCAAAAAAGCCCCGGAATAAACTGTTCTGGGTTTTCCCGTTCACACAGCCCGGGCCACTGCCGGAAAATATGGGGCGGAGCCGGGCGGGAGCATTCAGACTGCCGCACCAGGGGGCATGCTGTATTTGGTGTTTCCCCATTAATTCGGCTGTGGGTGTATGTGTGCATGAGTGCTCATGCGCTCATGCACATAAGCGCATAAGCACATTTTGCCGATTGGGGGAGCACCCCGCAGCGCCAGCACCGCATTGGGCAGTAGAACAGAGCATGGTCAATCATATCGCTGCTGCCTTCTGCCCAACGCGGGTTGCTCCCAGCTTTTCAGCTGCGCGTTCAGACTTCCCAAAAGCGGAGAAATGCGCAACGCACACGGGCTTTCGAATTTGCTACCAGTTTTATGAGGTATCTTTTTAATCTGGCAGTGAAGCGCAACAGCACGGGTTGGCTACGGGTGGGGGACGTCAGGCAGATGTGCCTGTGTGAATGCCCAATTTACTCCGGAATTGAATCGTCGCTGGCCCGGGTCCCTACTGGGGCAAATTGCCAGTCTGAACTCAGCCACTGTACAAACTAAGCCAAGCTTTGGCTACATAAAGTTCTACAAAAATGCAAAATAACATCTATTTTAATATTTCACAAGTTAAATGTAACAGAGTTCCAATATTCATGACCTGAAAGGCATTTTTCTACATTTTTTCACCTTTTTCCCTACTTTGTGGTACCCCCTCTGGCCCTGGTGCCCTAAGCACATGCTTAGTCTGCTTAATGGTTAATCTGCCACCATGTGTATGTATGTGTGGGTACCTGGAAGTCATGGCGACCTCTGGTGACTGACCCCTACTGGGGGCCTGGAGGATATTCAGAGAGGTGGCTGAATAAAGCCTGTCCCTGTCCTCCGGATTGCTGGTGTTCCAAGGAGGTCTCCCATCCAAGTACTTGCCAGAATTGACCCTGCTTACCTTCCGAGGTCTGATGAGACTGGGCTTGCCTGGGCTATCCAGGTTAGGGCCATATCTCTTTTTCAAACTGGGTTGCCTTGCCTAACAAGTGAGCAGTAGAGATACGCAAATATATATTTGCTTCTTTTAATTTTTTCCTCATGGTTGGACAAATCATAATTGCCCTGTCCATTTTCTTTACCAAATACCCCATTTTTACACTGCATAAAGCACCATGCACACGGGTGATGCTACGCATTATATCATAGGCCAATGTCATCCCACCAACCTCCAGAAGTTTTGGGAGCCCTGTACCAGAATGGTGCTATGGATAAGTATGCTATACTGCAAGACAGACACATGATGCTTTCATACATAATGAAGCAAAATTTATCTATAATATTATAGCTGTCTGTGTTTGTTTACACAATCAAGATTCAGCACACCAAGAGCTGATTGCTTTTAAGGAAGAGGGGCTGTCAGTTGCAAGGTGAACGAGTCCCTCAGAGTTTCTTGGCTTCCTGAAGACAATGAATCTTTACTATTTCCATTTACTCATCCCACTCTCATGTATTTGGCAGTGTGGTGTATACGTGTGTGTCTATGCACTTGTTTGTATGTGTGCAGAGCTTTCCTTAATATAGGCATGACCAGAGCAGCCTGTGCTCCAGAGCTCAAAAATGAAGAGAGAGAAGGTAGGTGTTCTGAGGCTGTTGGGTCAGTGATGTCGGATTAAGAAAACAATTTTCAGATGTAGGGTAAAATGAATTGTACTTCAAATATAAATTGAACAGTTTAAGAGCTTTAAAATATGTTCTGTGTTTCTGTGTTAAATAGTTCAACAAATGCCACATAAAATATTGTTACATGTGTCCCATTCTTCAAGCACTGAGAAGCTCCACAGGCTAGTGCTTACTGAGGTTGGTTACCATTGGAGGAAAGAACACTGGGCACTTACCAATTGCTTTATTTACAAGTACAAAAGTACACTAGGATTGCCAGCTTCCAGAGGGAGAGAGGGTATGCAACCAGTTGATTCAGCCAACTCACAGCAAAGTCTGTCTGCTTCTCCCCATCCCACCACCACAGTGCTAATCACTGTGGTTCTGTTCTCACACAGATTCCCAGTGCCAGCCTACCATCATTAAGACACATCATCACCATTCTCTTTGTTATGTAGGACAGACTGATATACAGTGATCAGAAGCCAAGCCCACATTTTCCTGGCTTTCAATAAAATAAATTAAGAGTAGTGGAAATAATGCAGATCTAAGCCTAAATGTGTACAAAATAAAATACTTCAAGAAGTCATGTAGAAAGCAGTTTCATAACTATGATATATGCAATTTCATTTGTGTTAGGCAAACTTTTAAATATCTTACCTTTTAAAGGTCTGTAAACGGTCCTTTTTTTGTAACATAATTCATATTTTGAATTTTCTAGTCAACCCTCAAGAACCTTAGAATTGTAGAGGAATACTGATATCTAAGAAAGACTAATTAACTCTGGTCAGTCACTGGCCATAAAAATATTAAATTTAGTGAGGAGGTATGGTCTGGTGTGTTTTTTTTTTCCAAGTGACATTATAAATGTACTTTAGCCTCTCCAGTAACAACTGAGCATAGCTGTGAATTACTCAGTGGAGAGCCTAGCTAAGAGAGTGATTTATAATAGCATGTAATGCTTGATGCTTAAGTTCTGTGTGAACAAATCCAGTCATAACCAATCCCACACATTAGCACCATTATTGACAAGGAAGCACTGAGTCTTCCTTGTGCTATGGACGTGCTGATCTCAACAAGATAGTGTTGGCCAGACTTAGAAATGGCACCTTTTATAATGCAGAGGTTAGAGAATTGCAAGATATATGGCATGTAATAACAATTTCTGTGACATCTTTGAAAATGCTTCTATAGTTGTTTTGTCCCTATTTTCTCTTTCCCACCTCCATTTACATCCTGCGATACACAAACATATGTGATGTTCAGGAAGAAAATCAACCCCACTCCTAGTTTCACTGATAATCAGATGAACATCTGTTTATTACAAGCCATACTGCAATAAAAAATATTCTTTTTTTGCACCATCCTTTCCCAGATTTTAATCCTCTCCTTTCCTATTCATACAAAAATGACATGTGGTATCACTTTTACTAAATAATGTATCAAAATGCAACTGTCATACTAGAATTGCAAGAAGGTGAGAAAGGAGAAGAGATTCAACTAGTATAAGAGTGACAACTGGTTTAGCCAGGAATTCATTTCCCCAGCAATTTCCCCCACCTTTATTCAAAAGTTCTCTCCATCCTTAAGTAAAACCAATGGTTCAGAAACTCTTCATCTCAGTTAAATACTTCACCATGTAGTCAAGAAATCTTGTGGGTTGAAAAAAAAGTCAAGTATGACTGTTTTCTCTTTTCTTCAGTTAAGAAAGAAAACAAGTCTTATTTTCTGCTTTCTTGGTTGTTGAGTATCCAGGTAACAAACCACTTAAAATCGAGCAAACAAAACTTGGTAATTGGCCCCATCCCCATCTGAGCCACAGAAGAATGTAACCATGGCAACCTGTAGACCAACTCATGTACCTCCAGGATTTAGGCTTTTCAGAATCTGTCCAACACCAAGTAAAATTACATTTCAGGGAACATTTTGTTCTTTACTTAAAGGATGGGTGAAACTTGGCCCGTAAATAGTTTCCAACAATGAGCGGGGGGGGGGGGAGTGCAGCTGACATTCTGGTACCTATTTTAAAAAACGACAAGTTGAAGTTCTCTGAGTAAAGGAACAAACAAGCACGGACCCTGCAAAAGACAATAATTAAGACTAGGATGACTCAACCCCAGCAAGTTGTCAGAAAGCTCAGCTGCAAATGTGAACTTCCTCTGAAGCTGGATGCAAAATGAGTCATTTAGCAGCCAAAGGGCCTAACCTATCTATTCTCTTCTTAGCAATTGTGAATGTAAAGTCTGCACTTCCTTGTACAGCACAAAAAGAGGTAAAAATGGCCAGCAGTGTGAAGTTATGGCTTATATTCACATTCCTGCTAATTCAGGAATCTTGGTGATCAAATCAGATTTCTAGTGATTATTAACAGATTGAACAAGCTATTTAAAGAGACTGCTGATCCAGTTACAAATCTCTAGTATCTCATCTAGTTGCACCTCAGGCATGCCAAGCTACCTCTCCCCTGAGCTATATTCCTATGTGCATTTTCTTTACAGCGAGCGACTTGGATTCCTCTGACACCCAAGAAATGGAAGCTGTCCCCCTCCTTGTTGCTTCATCCCAAGCAAAAGGTTTCTCAGGTCCAAAACAGATGCTACACTCAGAGATCCATGAACGGGTCTCCCCGCCCCCCACCCCACCCCGTTGTTCCCCTTTTATCAAAAGCATTCACAAGAGTCCCAGTTAAGTTCACATAGCATGCGTGAAGAAAATTGATTTAAACTTTTACCTCAGTGATATTTTCTTAATGTAACCCTTTTCAATATTTACCCTGAGTCTTTGCATGGGGGAAATATATTTGTTTTGATCTTCACCAAACCCTTCTTCACCATGAACCGCCTTGATACTTTGTGCAGGTGAATCAAGGCAAAAGAGTCATTAAAAAGAAATCTTTGGTTCTTGGGCCTTGATATCCTTAATAATGCACTGCAGTACTGAGGAAGTCTGGGCTAAAGATTCTCAATAATATATAGGGGCATAAGTTTATAACAGACCCACTAGAGTGAACCCTTTCATGATGATTGCCTTTAGGCCTTTTGCCAGATCTGCTAGACTCTCTGGCTGGTTCCATCCATTGTGAAAGTCCTCCCAGATCTTTTCACAGCCTAATTAGAGTAAGGCCCCTTCCATGTCTTCATAATTTCAAGGATTCTTCACAAGGAACCCATTCAGTCACTGGATCATTCCTGATAGCAGAATTAAGTAAAGTAACCTTGCCACCTGCAGATTTGTTCAGAAATTGCCACACAATGTCCCTTGAGCTTTCTGTAAGATTAACTTTAAATAAAGCCATGAAGACTGTCCAGTGTTGTGTCCATGGAGTGTTAATGGATCCAGAGAATGTAAATAGTTGCTAATGGTTATTGTATAGGTACAGTGGCTTCTATGTCACCATTATTATTAGCACTGGTATAATATTGTTCAGGTTTCTTCCCTGGCAATTAAAGATTCCTTGCTGCTTAACTTTATCCTCAGAGAGTTTTATATCTCACACATTTTGCTAGAAGTATAAGCTCATTAACAGAAAAAAATTTAGCCAGACCATTACGACTTCATTTTGAATCACAGCTCATTAAAACAATTATAATCAAATGTTTCATTTTCTTTTTCCCTTGTGAGGAACAGCTGAAAAGGTTATGTTTGTTTTTCTTTATCAGAATCTCTAGAGCTATATAAACAGACTACTTGGACTTGTTTGTGCTGTTTTTTCTTTATATTTTAGAATGTTCTTGGGAACATGCATTTGAACTTTTAGTGCTCTTCTTTGTGTTAGTTTCAAAGAGTTATAAAGATGGAATATAAAGATCAAGTTGTAGTCCTTATAACTGTTCTCTAGCTGGTCCTAGCAAGGAACGCAATGTGGAACAGATTGTGAATTCATACCTTTGCACTGTATTCTTGGATAAGGTGTCACCTTCTCATATACAGACTCTTTAGATCTTCATGGAATCAAGGTCTCCAAGATGATCATGGTAACCGTAAACCACATGATTCAACTGAGGGAGAATGGAGGGAAAGTTGTAAGGAAGAAAAATTAGTCCAGCTGTGAGGAATCTAGAATGGATCAACCAGTAAAGTAGATCAAAACAAAGTAAAATGGAGATGTCTGGCTAGTTCCACTTGTATATGTATTCACTTATATCTCATGACTTGATTATGCAGAGAGAGTAGGAAAACAAACAGGCCTATTGGGGGAAAAGATCAACTTAACCAGGATCCTGAAGAGTACAAGAAACAGAGCTGATGCCTCTTGATAGGAAGGCTTAATGCTACTACTAAGAATGTTCAGTCCTGCACTGCTAGGGTCAGCAGCTTGCTGGAGAAAACACTCCTGTCCCTTTAGTAGAAGCTTAATGGGGCTGTTGTTTACCTAAATGCTACGAAAAGTTTCAATTGCCCATTTTAAAATGTTCACCCTCCATTAAATGGCAGTGTTTCCCACTGGCCTGTTGGCAACCCAATCACTCATCACACTTTTGACAGTGAAATAATTTGAAAATGCTTCCATATGATCCTAGACAAATACTGGAGAGCTGCTGCCAGTCTGAGTAGAAAGCACTGGCTTTGGTGGACCAATGCTCTGATTCATTATAAGGCAGCTTCATATGTTCAGTACAATTTATTTATTTATTTATACTTTCAATTTATATACCGCTCTAACCCTGAGGGATCTTTGAGCGGTTTACACAATTTTTAGGTCAATTTCTATCTAGGGCCACAATCTATCGGGGGAGTGATATCCTACCAGCACCCAAGCAGGGCTTTTTGTCTCTATTCTGGTGGGTCTCAGGCGTCAGCACTCCATCCTCAATGTCCTTGATGTCCTGGCGTAGATCTTTTCCTGGCTCAGGAGTTTCTTCTCGGCAGGCCCATCTTCGGTGCATGACCTCGTGTTGGCTGCGGCTCTGGCCAACGTCCCTTCCGGCTCCGCCATGCCACATCCGTGGCTCCGCCTTCTGCCAGGTTCAGCCACTCAGCATTGCTTCCACCGCCACCGCCACCGCCGTCGCATCACCACCGCAATATTGCCACCACCGCTGGTGCCCTTGCTACACACCCCAAGGAGGGAGGGTGCCCCCCACCATCTACAAGCAGGTACCCATTTATCTACTTGCAATGCTTTCAAACCGCTGGGTGGGCGGGAGCTGGGACTAGGGCTGGGAGCTCACCCTGGCCGCGGTGGGTCTTGAACAGCCATAGTGGCTGTTCACTGATGTTACAGCAGGTGTGCTTTTACTGCCTGCGCCACCACTCCCAGTGTACAATGGAACAGATTACAGAAAAAAATATCATTAAAGAGCCCTGGCTACAAATGGTTTAAGGTTCAGAACTAATGCATCTGTTTCAGGAACCATTATTTGCATTACCAAGCCACACAATCAATTGCCTCAAGTGCATTAACCAGCAAGGAACATCTTGAACTCAAAGCATCTTGACTTTACTGAGACAAACTGGCACAAAATGTAATTTTATTATGCATTTGCTGACTCCCTCAAGAATTTTAATGTCAAGTTTAAATTAGATTCTTTTGGTATTGGCTAGTTCCTGTCCTCAGAACCCAGCCAGAGCTACAGAATGGGAGATGGGAGAGGAAAAAGGGGTTTTGCCCCCCCAGTTGGAATAATGAGACAGACAACAGATTGGAATTAAACAAGGGCCACTTTATTAACTATTTAACAGACCATTGCAGCAATAACCACTAAGCAAGCATGGAACAGGCAAGGCAGGCGTCACTTCCCTGACCAACCCCCTTGCCCTTAAAGGGCGGGTCACCCAGCTCCAGCCGTGAGCCATTTACTCTCTGGCTCGTGACCAGCAGCCCAGCAACTGGTTGCCTTCTAGGAGCGCCTACCCCTGAAGCCTTTCAACTTGCAGGGAGGAGCCTGCCATAAAGGTTCCCAGTGGAGGTGATCACCATTCCCCACCCTGGACCCTGAAATCCGAAGGCAGTTCCTGATGACCGCCTGTTCCCTAACGGGATATGCCGAAAGGTGCTCACCAGTTCCGTTTCTTGCTTGCATAAACCTGCCAAGTGACCAGACTAATTAAGTGCTCCCACAATAATTCCCTTAAAACCACTGCCCTCAGTGCAAGGTAGGCGAAAACACCACTACCACGTCCGCCAATATGGGTAGAAGTGAAAAATTCCTACCTGGCCCCTTCAAAATGACGACCAGCCAAAGCCTGCACTGATAACAGGGTGGGAGGGTGGGCAAGCACGCGGAGCAACTGCAAAGGGCGGGAGTGGAGCCTGGCCCTTTGAAGCAGCCGGCTCCGCCCCCGCCGTGTCGGGACGCACAGCGTCCCCATCCATTGCCATCTCCCTTCCTCGGAGCGGCAAATGAGCCCCCGCCCACCAGCGGCGTTGCCGGGCGGGCGGGAGCTCCATTTTTAAGCATCACTCTTTCTCTTATTGATAAAGCAGCAAGACAAATATTTAAAGCATGTGCTTTCCTCTATTTTGTAGGTAAGTTTTCAATAGGTAGGTAGGTACATATGTAGACAGACATACAAGATTAAAGCTGGCAGGAGGAAATTATGGCAGGGTGTTTTTTTTATTCTGTGGCATTGTATGTAGAATAGCCAGGAGATCCTAAGATTGTTTGGCAGCCAGAAGTTCTAGCTCTTTAGCATTATGTGGTGCACTAGGTGGTGTGCTTGACTTGTTTTTAAGCAAGAGAAGTTCCAGAAGTGGTTTGCCATTGCCTGCCTCTGCATCACAACCCTGATATTTCTTGGAGGTTGCCCTTCCAAATACTAGCCAAAGCCAACCCTGCTTAGCTTCCGAGATCTGACGGGATCAGGCTAGTTTGGGTGGGGTGGGAAGAGAGCAGTCACACTTGCCCCCCATGAGTGTAAACCAATGTTAGACCAGTGTTATTATTTCAGAAGAGGGCTGAGGCTGTCAAAGTTTTTACTTGGCTAAGGCCTTTACACTAGCTCTAAAGTTAACCCAGGCCCCAGTCACACAGATAATTTGTCACGCAAGAGGCATAAGTGCTGGGCAGATTAAAAGGATGTGATCATACAGCAACATCTGGCAAGTGTTGCGCACCCATCTCCAACCCATATTGGCCAGCCGAAGAAGTGGAGTCAAAAGATAATGGGGAAAGTGCACGATTTTCTGGAAAACGCGCAGGATGGGCGGGCATCTGATCACAGAAGTGCTAGTATCCCGTCGCATCTGGCGCCTGTCCACATCCCACCAGATGTTTCTTTGTAGGCCTCTGTGGTATGTGCGCAAACCCCGAACTGCGCATGTGCACAAATGCGTGCTGCTGAACCGCCTCACCCTTCTTTGTGATGCTTCCGCACCAACGTGTGATCGCGGCTGACAGCATGTGTGCAGAGCCTTGGGGAACATATCTGATCAAGATACCGCACTTCATTTTGCTCCGGAGCAAAAAGCCTCACTTCCCCCACGGATTATCTCACTCCTGTGACTGGGACCCCACTTGCACAAATGTTCCATAATGTTAAATCATTCAACCCATTTATTTATGATTTTTTTCACTATAGAAGTTTGAATTATTCCTATCTGGAATACCAAACCTATTTTATGCGATCATTCATCTTGCAATAAAATGGAGGCTCAGTGACATCTTTGATCTTTTCAAGGTTTATTTTTGAATGTATAAGCAAAAGAAAATGTTGGATAAATGATCTTGTAAGAGTGTTTCCTAGTCTGGTGGCCTTGGTTCAAAATCAATATTGAATCAAGTTTTACATTTCTTGAGCGTGCACTTAGTTGTTGCCTTAAATTGTGGGACCCGAATTATGGTGCTGGAGAAGACTCTTAAGAGTCCCTTGGACTGCAAGGAGATCCAATCAGTCAATCCTAAAAGAAATCAACCCTGACTGTTCCCTGGAAGGCCAGATACTGAAGCTGAAGCTCAAATATTTTGGCCACCAAATGAGAAGGGAGCACTCACTGGAGAAGACCCTAATGCTGGGAAAGATTGAAGGTCAAAGAAGAAGGGGACAGCAAAGGATGAGATGTTTAAACAGTGTTATTGATACAACGAACATGAAATTGACCAAACTCCAAAGGATGGCGGAAGACAGGAGAGCCTGGCATGATGTGGTTCATGGGGTTGTGAAGGGTTTGCAAGCTAAAAACTTAACAAAGGGCTAAAACATAATGAAGGACTGGCAGACTTCCCCTGAGAGGGCATTCTTATTTCAGTTAAAAAGTTGGATTAAAAATGGGAAAAGACCTCTCAGCTAACATAATGAGATAACATGGACCAACTTTGGGTATCTGTGACTGCCTTTTGTCTTAATTTGCTATAAAGACATGCTAAAAGTTAATGTTGTTTCAAGAGTCTGATACAGACCATACTATATTCCAAGGCATTCTACTTCAGAGTAAGAAATCCATTAAAACTGGATCCATTTTTACAAACACACAAAACAACTCAGTGTTTGATAACCAACAGCCATAAATCTTCTCAATAAAGAAATATTTGCTGCTCCACCATGTTTTGCTGTCACTGCCCTTGATCTCTCTTTGGGTTTGGGTTTACTATATTCCTTTCCTTAGAACCATTAATACTATGATTGGGTGTTGTTATTGGGCCATGAATGGTATAACCAGTGTCTATAATAATTAGCTACACTCTGCATTGCCTCCATAATCATATCACTGTTTGAATGATCTCATTTGCTTCCAGACATGAAATCATGTTAAAAACTGAGCATTCCGTCTGTACCAGAATCCATGAGCAATATTGCTCCTTCTGTTTTTCAGCCTGAACACAGTATTTGCTCAGCGCCCAAATACTCAGGCATTAATAAATGCAAAATTCATCACAAGGATGGTTACAAACGTTATTCAAAATGCCACAGAGTAATTTTGGATCAGAGGGCTTAAAGACATTTACTGGAAGTGGACAAAAATCATATAGGTTGTATGGTCATGCAATGCAGTCTTATACAATGCAAATTATCTTCCCCCATCCCCACTCCCACTCTAAGTTCAATGAGACCAGTATGGGTGTAGTGGAGTGGGCCTGAGGAGATCTCAGTTCAAATTTCTACTAGTCATGGAACTCACTAGGTGAACTTGGACCAGCCATTGTCTCTTAATGTATTCTACCCCACAGGGTCGGCAACAATATTTTTAAGATGGGGAAAGGGTAAGAGAAGAGATTGGATTTATACCCCGCCCTTCACTGCCCAAAGGCGTCTCAGAGTGGCTTACAAACTCCTTTCCCTTCCCCTCCCCACAACAGACACCCTGTGAGGTAGGTGGGGCTGAGAAAACTTCTGACAGAAACTGTCCTTGAGAGAACAGCTGTGCCAGAGCTTGTGACTGACCCAAGGTCACATCAGCAGGTGCAAGTGGAGGAGTGGGGAATCAAACCCAGTTCTCCCAGATAAGACTCCGCGTACTTAACCACTACACCAAACTGGCTTTTTATTCTAAGGTATCACAATTAGAATACAGGTCTCAAGCAATACCTTAAATACACAGCCACAGGAACAGACATACAAAAAGATGTTTGCCATTCCCAAAGGACCCATCCTATGCCATATCCCCTTCTCTCTCCCAGCCCATTGCATCTCATAGAACCATGTGATCTTTTGCTGAAGGGACTTCATATGGAGCTTTAGTCCAGCAGTAAAGCACAAGTATCCTATACCCAGAGGTTCCCAGGAGAAACAGTAGTCAAAGCCTGCTCACACATTTGGAAGAATGCAATATAATAGACAGTCACACTGACTGGTGCATGGACCACAGATAGCTGCTACATAATAGTTTGGCTTGTCCATGCCCCAGATTCTCATGGATACTTAATTATCTATCAAGAAACATTTAACACCCAATAAGGAAACAACAGCCAACCATCAGTCTAACAAAGGAATGGTTAACAAGCATCTGCAGTATTGGATTTTTAAAAACCCAGCTCATTATAATTGCCGTGCAAGTTCATAACGCAATTATCACCACTAACACTAAACTGGCAGCATTCTTTTTATTGGTCATGTGATTGGGCAAGCGACATGAAGATTTTCATCCCAAGAGTAGAGAAACCAGTAGATTTTCAAACGGTACCAGAAGTGTCATAGAATTCAGTTACCTCTCCAGAAACACTTTGTGGCTAGCATCTGAACATTCAGGAAGTACATTGTTTCTAATAATAATGCACCCAATGTGTTATTAGTAAAAGAGAGAAAAGCCCATTTAAGTATTAGCTTGGGTGCCACTGAAACGAATGGAAGGGCTTTTGGGGGGGGGATGCTGTCAAGTTGCAGATGACATATGGCAACCCATTACGGTTTTTGAAGCAAGAGCCATTTAGAGGTAGTTTGCCATGGCCTACCTCTGCATAGTGACCCTGATATTGTTTTGTCATGTCCCATCCAAATACTAAGCAGGGCCAGCCCTACTTAGCATCCAAGAACTCTGACAAGAGTGGGCCAGCCTGGGCTATCCAGGTCAGGGGCAGGGCTGAATGGAGAATATCACTTTGCAATCAGAATGAATTTCCACTGACACCTTTCCAGGAGCAAAGCTGGGAACCAATGGACCCAAGATCTCAATTGCTCTAGCTGTCTGGCTAGCACAGTCAGTTGAGCTGTCATCCATACTTGCAAGATTGTTGGGAATGATGAGGAAACAATCATTGAGAGCAAAAGAGAAGGGAAGCTCTTTAAGGGAAAGTATTACTGTGCTGGCTATGTTCTTTTGGTTCTGCAGAGTAGATTAAAAATCCATTGACCTACGCAGAATTCAATACTGACCTTTTGGAGCACTGAGAATAGTATGCTCTGCCTGATGCATGGCACAGGTGCATTGCCCCAGTGAGACAGCTACGGACTGTCTATATGCAGTAGCTCCAGTAGGCTGTGATTAAGACATGTATTTGATCATATAGTGGACTCATTCCTTTTCATTCCAGTTACAGTGCAAAATGTTTCTATCACGGTGCAACAGAAAACAAAGCATTCCCTCCCCACAGACAATTCTCCTGGCACCTGATCTTCTCAGCCTTCAGTACCAAATTCAGACTTTTTTCTTATTCACATTGGCTTTGGTTTAATGTTGGTTTCTTTCCCTTCTTGCACTAAGCTGTGCTAGTTTTTGAATTTGTGCCGGTTTGCTGAATTTGGCTCATTTTCTTGGTCCCTTTGTGGTGTTTTGATCAAGGGCACTCTCAGCCAATGGACAACAAGGGCAGCTGCCCCCGCCCATGTGCTGTGGAGATAGCCCTCACTGCTCACAGCCCCAACAGAGGAGGAAAGGGTGGGAAACAGCAGGTTCCTCTCACCACTACTCACACCCATCCTGTCCAGGGTTCAGGCTTCCTGTTCAAGTAACAGCCACTCATGCCCACTCCCATCTGGGGTGTGGGCAGCCAGATCAGCAGCACCCACTTGTGTCTGCTCCATCACAGGCTCAGGCATCAGGCATCAGTGATAGTTCCTAACCACCTCACATGGGAGTGAGGGCTGCTCTTGCTTGGTCCCAACAGAGAGGATTGGTGATTTAGCATTGATTTTGGGGTCTAATTCTTGATTTTTGCCCAAGGCCCAGAATCATGAGACAAACCACACCCCCATCTCAAGTTTTGATGTTGGACTGTTTTAATTGTTAGTATGTGTATATTGGAAGCCTTCCCTGGGAGCCTCTGGCTGGGGAGCAAGAAGAAATATTTTAAAAGAATAGAAATTTGGGAGGGGTGCTAGATTAAGAGGCTTCAAAACCAAGCAGGGCCAAGTCTATATACAGCTCTCTCAAGCAGGATTTACTGCACCACGACTTTACTACCAGAAAACCCAAGGAATTCCTTGCCATTTAGACACTGAAATATTTTGTTCCCCCTACATAAACTTTTATAAGTACTGTTGTGTCCTGGGATCCCCGAAACCCAGTACTTTACAAGTACATTTCTCATTTTAACATTTTTTTCTTTAAAAACAACCTTCTAGGTCTAACTCAACTAACTCCTTAAAAAAAAGAAAATATACCTACCTAACAGTGTTATACCAGTGAGTATAAACATGATCATAATCAAGATTCTTTTGCACAAATTATTATTGGAAAAATTGGACTTTCAAAATGGACAGTCTATTAATAAGCACAGAAATGACTTTGATATCATTATTAAGACCACACTGGAGGCTATGTGCATCTTTAGAAACACACCATAATGATAAATTATTCTTATTTCTCAGGAAAAGCTGATTCTGATCTAAGCCGTTGGAGCTCTGTGTTACTGGTACATTTGTAAATGCTCTGAAGCCAAGGAATCATTCATATAGATTAAATTGCAGTCAAATGCTAACACATGAACTCTATTCCTATTGAACTCAATTGTGTGGCATTTTCTTCTTCTTTTTATCTAGAATCCTTAATAATGCATTAGATGACCAAACTTTCAAAAGAATGTGCTTGAGCTTTCCTCTTTGGCTTCATCTGTGGTTCCTGATGAGCTATGCATCATCCAAACACATTACAGAAATTAGACCTTGCATTCCATTATGCATTCAGACATTTATAGCAGTATGATAAACCTGTCTGAACCTCTGGGAGTTGGCTTTATAAATCAATGCTCCCTGTAACAAGATTACGTTCCCCTCTGATATCATTGGACTTCTACGGCTTCCTTCTCGATGGCCTTTGAAAAAATTCCATCAGCAGAAGAAAGTTCAAATGTTTTAATGAGGAAGGGTGGAGCTGCAAGCAAGCACCAGAGAAAGGGAAACCTGAAAAAAGACAGAAAAGGGCACTGGGTGAACATTTCCTCTTCCAGCAGTTTGCCTGATTCTCTTGGGGCAACTGAGAGTTTTAGGTGAGGGGTACAACTTGTGCTTCACTTGCACATTCTGAAGGGATTTGAATCCAAGAAGAGATGAGAGGAAAGGGGGAACTTCTCTCTTTCCCTACCACTCACTCCCCTCCAAAAAACCCAGTGCAGATGTTTTTACTACTATGATAGCCCAGAACACAGAGATGTGGAACACTGATGGGGAGAGAGCTACCAAGAGCCACCATTGTGCCCCTCCCACTACTGAGACCCAACCCAAATATCATATGAAGACATACTGCATGTCTCACCCAACACTGTTGGTCCCCAGAACAGGTCCTTCTACTTCCTTCTCTGAGCAGTCCTTCTAAGGGGGCTGAATTTTATGAGGAAATAAGAACATAAGAGAAACCAATATTGGATCAGGCCAATGGCCCATCCAGTCCAATACTCTATCACACAGTGGCCAAAAATACCAGGTGCCATCAGGAGGTCCAGCAGTAGGGCCAAGACACTAGAAGCCCTCCCACTGTTGCCCTCCCAAGCACCAAGAACACAGTGCATCACTTGCCCCAGACCAAGAGTTCCTATCTATACCTTGTGGCTAATAGCCACTGATGGACTTCTGCTCCATATGTTTATCTAATTCCCTCTTGAAGCTGTCCATGCTTGTAGCCACCACCACCTTCTGTGGCAGTGAATTCCATGTGTTAATCACTCTTTAGGTGAAGAAGTACTTCCTTTTATCTGTTTTAACCCAACAGCTCAACAATTTCATTGAGTGCCCACGAGTTCTTGTACTGTGAGAAAGGGAGAAAAGTACCTCTTTCTCTACCTGCTCTACCCCATGCATAATCTTGTAAACCTCAATCATGTCACCCCTCAGTGATTGCTTCTCCAAGTTAAAGAGCCCCAAGCACTTTAATCTTTCTTCACAGGGAAAGTGTTCTAACCCTTTTATCATTCTAGTTGCCCTTTTCTGCACTTATTCCAGTGCTATAATATCCTTTTTGAGGTGTAGTGACCAGAACTGTACACAGTATTCCAAATGAGGTCGCACCATCGATTTATACAGGGGCATTATGATACTGGCTGATTTGTTTTCAATTCCCTTCCTAATAATCCCCAGCATAGTGTTGGCCTTTTTTATTGCAGTCGCACAATGTCTCAACATTTTCAGTGAGTTATCTACTATGAATCCAAGATCTCTCTCTTGGACAGTCTCTGCCAGTTCAGATCCCATCAACATGTATTTATAGTTAAGATTTTTTGCCCCAATATGCATCACTTTGCACTTGGCCTCATTGAACCCCATTTGCCACATTGATGCCCATTCGCCCATCCTCAACATCCCTTTGGAGTGCCTCACAATCCTCCCTAGTTTTCACCACTCTGAACAATTTCATGTCATCCACAAATTTAGCCACTTCACTGCTTACTCCCAATTCCAAATCATTAATAAACAAGTTAAAAAGCATTGGACCGAGTACTGATCCTTGTGGTACCCCACTGCTTACCACCCTCCACTGAGAAAATTTTCCATTTATACCCACTCTCTGTTTCCTATTAATTAGCCAATTTTTGATCCACAAGAGGACTTGTCCTTTTATCCCCTGACTATTGAGCTTACTTAGGAGCCTTTGATAAGGAACTTTATCAAATGCTCTCTGGAAGTCAAGGTAAACAACATCTGTTGGGTCCCCCTTGTCCACTTCTTCAAAGAACATGAACAGGTTAGTGAGACAAGATCTTCCCTTACAGAGCCCATGCTAAGTCTGCCTCAATAGTTTTTGTTCGTCAATGTCCCTACTAATTCTTTCCTTAATAACAGTTTCCACCAACTTACCTGGTATTGCCGTCAGACTGACTGGCCTGTAATTTCCCAGATCTCCTCTAGAACCTTTTTTAAAGATGGGAGTGACATTAGCTGCCTTCCAGTCCTCAGGAATGGAGGCAGATTTTAATGAAAAATTACATATTTTTGTCAGGAGATCCATAAGTTCATATATGAGTTCTTTCAGAACTCCTGGATGTATTCCATCCAGGCCTGGATGTATTCCATCCAGGCCTGGTGATTTATTAGTTTTTGTCTATCAGTCATAGGACTTCCTCTCTCATCACCTCAATCTGACTCAGGTCTTTCAACACTCCTCCCAAAATCAGCAGTTCTGGAGTGGGCAAGCACTTCTCATCTTCCACAGTGAAGACAGAGGCAAAAAATGCATTCAGCTTCTCAGCCATTTCCCTATCATCCTTCACTACTCCTTTTACCCCTTGGTCACCCAAGGGCCCCACTGCCTCCCTGGCTGCTTTCCTGCTTCTAATGTATTTGAAGAATGTTTTATTGTTGGTTTTAATGTTTTTTTGTGATATCCTTCTCATATTCCCTTTTTGCCTGCCTGATCATAGACTTGCATTTTATTTGCCACAGCCTGTGTTCCCTTTTATCAACCTCACAGAGACTAGCTTTCCACTGCTTAAAGGAATCCTTCTTACCTTTTCCAGCTTCCATTACTTTCTTTGTTAACCATGCAGGCCTTTTTCTATACCTATTTGTGCCTTTCCTAACCTGCAGGATACATTTTATCTGAGCTTCTAGGACTGTAGTTTTAAATAGTCTCCAAGCTTCCCCAATGGTTTTGACCCTTTCTACTTTTCCTTTCAGTTTCCTCCTCACATGTCCCCTCATTTCAGAGAAGTTACTCCTTTTAAAGTAAAAAGTAGTTGTGTTGGGGGGTTTGGGGCAACTCCCTATTTATGCAAATGTTGAACTCAATAACATTATGGTCACTGTTCCCAAGCAGTGCAATCACTTTTACATGAATGAATGGCTGGAGATAAGATAAGCACGCCCTTCTCTCCCACCCATTCTCCAAGGTGAATTGCCACCAGAGCTTTGTTATACTCAGTTACAGTGTTGCCCTTGAGGCTTCTTGCACAAAAGTGCAGCAGCCCTTTGATTCAAAAGAGTTAAGGTAGCAGACAAAAAGAAAACTTGACACTTAGTAAGGGATCAGGGGATGTTTAGTGAAGGCTCAGGGGAAATTTACATCACTGCTTCTTCCTAGCTGTGACACTCCCTTCCTCTAGATGTGTAGAAAAAGTTATGTATACTTCTATTCTGTCCTGAGACAGGACATTTGTAACAGTGCCACTTGGCCATTTCTGTATTCTTTCTCATTATTAGTACTTTTACTTCCAGATCTTTCATCAGTATTAATCTACATTTCACTTCTTGAATACTGATGGCTATTTTTTCCCCTCCTTTTTACACTGGAATGATTCCACTACCTAAATCTGCTAAGTGAATTTTATCAAAAGGGTTTCTGTACTCACCTAAACTTAGATGTAAACTTATGAACAGTATTAAATAAAACCTATAATACAAGTATGTTTGAAAATCAACACTTTTTACTGTTCACAGTGAAAAGCAGCATAATACAGATAAGAACTCTGGAGCTTTAACATCCCTGGTATCAATCCTCTTTGGGAGCCTATGTTCTTTTATCTGATTTTGCATTTTAAAATATTCCCCAAAGACACACCCGCTTATACTAAAAACTGGATTCTATGCAAACTCAACTATGTTAAAGTGTGTTGGCATAGGACTCAAATGTAAAGTGCCAGAGCTGGGGCTGAGAAGAAGAAATGAATTCCCTCAAGAACTAATGAAGTTATTTCCATCCAAAGCAGGAGCTTCATTTAAGCCATTCCTACCCTGTGCTTGGTTGATTACAAGTATTAATTGTGAGCTGTCCAGAGACTATTAACATTAAAGACACATCTCAAGTAGCAGAGCCTCCAAAATGCTTCTGTTAAACAATAGCCTACATATCATAACAAGAGCTCATTGCATTGTTTATAAGTCACGTGAGACCAACTATTGGTTGCCATGATTAGAATGAATGGGCTTTCTCTATGGTATTCCCTGACAAACAAATGGGTAGCCATCCCTTGTTAATCTGATTGCTTGCTAACAGTCAGAACTGGCTGGCTGATGTTTCCTGAATGGGAAGTAATGACTCGGTATGGATAATTTACTTGCAAGATTGTATCTGAAAAATGGTTGCCAACTCCATGTTGAAAAATTCTAGGGGTGTGTATTCAGCTTTGCTAAATGGAATAAATACCAAAAAAATCTTATCAGTATTTTTCAGGTATAGATTCAGCCAAATCAGATACTCTAATCTGATTCGACTACCGAGAAGGTGCTCCTGAATAAAAGCTGATCTTATTCAGCTTTTATTTGGGTGCCTATCCCAGAATCAGGGAGGAAAGGAAAAGCAGATTAGGAAAGCATCTTTAAACGCCTCCTCAATCTGTCTTTGGTACCCCAGCTGGCGTGTCACAGCCACCAGCTGGGGAAGTGAATGGGAGGCATCTTTAAAAGCCTCCCCAGATGGAGAAGCAGAGGGAGAGGAGGTCAGTTTCACTCCCCTCCCATTCCCTTCTCCAGCCAGCCTGCTACAGCAGGACAGCTGGGGAAGGGAAGGTAGTAGTGGCATGGCTGGAGGAGGAAGGGGGAGGCATTTAAATGCCATCCACTCCATTCTCCAGCCGGGCTTGGGAGTCGTGCTGCAGCCATGGCATGATCTCTCCATTTTACCCTATAGAGACATAGGGTACAATGGACTGATTGTGCCGCCACTGCAGAAAAACTCAAGAGAGAAGGGGTTTAAACCTTTTAAACCCCTTCTCTCTTTGTTTCCCCAGCCAACCTGCCTTGGCAGGCTGGCTGGGGAAGTGAAGGGGAGGCTTTTAAAGATGCCTCCCTGATCTTTCTTCACTTCCCTAGCCAGACGGCCTTGGCAAGCCAGCTGGGGAAGTGAAAGGAAGGCATTTAAAGATGCCTCCCCCATCTGTTTTTGCTTCCCCAGCCAGCCTGCCACAGCGGCTGGCTGGGGAAGTGAAGGGGAGGCATCTTCAAAAGACTCCCTGATCTTTCTTCACTTCCCCAGTCAGCCTGCCACAGCGACCACCTGGGGAAGCTCAGGGGAGGGAGAATGGGTCAGTTTCACTCCCTGTCCACTTGAAAGCAGAGGGGGAGTAAAACTGACATGCTCCAATGGCCAGCCAAAGATTTCCCAAATCCAAGTATAATACCAATTCTGGGACTTGGGAATATCAGTTTTTATCCAGTATTTTAGTTTACCTGAACCCAAAAATACCATTTTTTTCATGCACACCTCTAGAAAATCCCTGAAAATTTGGGGATGAAGGCAGGGGATGCTGGGGTTTGGGGAGGGGAAGGACCTCACCATGGTATAATGCCATAGCATTCACCTTCAAAAGTAGCCATTTTCTCCAAGAATGCTTATCTCTAGAGATCAGTTGTAATTTCTGGAGATCTCCAGCAGCCACCTCGAGGTAGACAACCCTAATCTGAAGCTAGTATGCACAAGACAAAAGAAAAAATTGTTAGCAACCTTGAATTAGGAGATTGAGACAGTTGGGTTTTTTACCTAGACTTGGCTACAACTGAAACATCTTCAGCATACTGTTGTTCTTTGGAAGTTTGATACAGGGTTAACAGTTCTGCTGCCTGCTGTAGCAGTCAGTTTGCTTACAGTAAACTTTGTATTTTCGTAAATCAAAAGTAATAGTAAAAGGCTCCATAAGCCTTAGTGTTCTCTCATGCAGAGGAAACTATGGTTTGGGATTCTCACTGCACAGTTAACTGGGTTTTTGTTGTTGTTGTTGTTCAGTCACACAGTCGAGTCTGACTGTTTGTGACCCCATGGACCAAATCATGCCAGGCCCTCCTGTCCTCTGTTATCCTCCAGAGTTTGCTCAACTTCATGTTCGTTGCATCAATAACACCGGCCGAGGTCAGACTGGCAGTTTGGCCCGAGATAGGCACGTTCCAGAAACGTTTCACAAATGAATTAAAGGGCTGGGTCACACAGGCACATCTGTCAGGCGTTCCCCAGCCGTACTCAACCTGTCTTGTAACGCTTCCCTCCCAAATTTAAAAAATACCCGGTGAAAGTGGTAGCAAACCCTGGAGAGCGTGTCCATCCTGCTTCAGGGACATGTGAACGTGAACAAGCTGATCCAGTAAGGGATGCACTTATGCACATGAGCGCTTATGCACATGAGCGCATAAGTGCATATAACTGGATTACATTACAAAATGCTGCTTACATCCACGCCTCTGCCAGGGGTGGGCCAGTAGTGCGAACGTTCCCTTGTGTGCCCTCCCCGGTATGCTCCCGCATCAGTCGGTGCAGTGTGACCAGGAAACCCTGGAACACTTTGTTCCGGGTCTTTTTGCCACAACTCCCTCGCGCTTCAAACTGCCAGTCTGACCTCAGCCACTGTCTAACCATCTTATCCTTTGTCATCCCCTTCTTCTTTGACCTTCAATCTTTCCCAGCATTAGGGTCTTCTCCAGTGAGTGCTCCCTTCTCATTTGGTGGCCAAAATATTTGAGCTTCAGCTTCAGTATCTGGCCTTCCAGGGAACAGTCAGGGTTGATTTCTTTTAGGATTGACTGATTGGATCTCCTTGCAGTCCAAGGGACTCTCAAGAGTCTTCTCCAGAACCATAATTCAAAAGCATCTATTCTTCAGTGCTTGGCCTTTCTTATGGTTCAATTCTTGCAGCCATACATTACTACTGGGAATACCATTGCTTTGACCAGACGGACTTTTGTTGGCAGTTGTCTCTACTTTTTATTATTCTGTCTAGGTTTGCCATAGCTTTCCTCCCAAGGAGCAGGCATATTTTAATTTCGTGGCTGCAGTCACCGTCTATAGTGATCCTGGATCCCAGGAACGTGAAGTCTGTCACTGTTTCCATGACTTCCCCTTCTGTTTGCCAAGGAATGATGGGGCCGGATGCCATGATCTTTGTTTTTTTTTATGTTGAGTTTCAAGCCAACTTTTGCACTCTCCTCTTTCACTTTTAGCAAGAAGCTCTTTGGGTCCTCTTCACTTTCTGCCATCAGAGTGGTATCGCCTGCATATCTGAGGTTGTTGATGTTTTTCCCAGCAATCTTAATTCCATCTTGTGATTCATCCAGACTGGCATTTCACATGATGTACTCTGCATATAAATTAAATAAGGAAGATGACAATATACATCCTTGTCGTACCCCTTTTCCTATGCTAAACCAATCAGTTGTTCTACATCTGGTTCTAACCATCACTTCTTGACCATTATACAGGTTTCTCAAGAGATATGTGAGGTGGTCTAGTACTCCCATCTCTTTAAGGACTTGCCATAGATCCACACAATCAAAGGCTTTAGAGTAGTGAATGAAGCAGAAGTAAATGTTTTTTCTGTTACTCCCTTGCTTTTTCCATAATTCAGCGAATGTTGGCAATATGATCTCTAGTTCCTTTACCTCTTCGAAACCCCAGCTTGTACTTCTGGCAGTTCTCTATCCACATACTGCTGAAGCCTATCCTGTAGGATCTTAAGCATAACCTTGCTAGGGTGTGAAATGAGTGCAATTGTGCAATAGTCTTAACATTTCTTGGCATTGCCCTTCTTTGGTATTGGAATGTAAACTGACCTTTTCCAATCCTGTGGCCACTGTTGTGTTTTCCAAATTTGCTGGCATATTGAGTGCAGCACTTTAACAGCATCATCTTTAAAGACTTTGAGTAGCTCAGCTGGGATACCATCACCTCCACTAGCTTTGTTGTTAGTAATGCTTTCTAACAACAAGGCCCATTTGACTTTGCACTCCAGGATGTCTGGCTCAAGGTCAGTGATCACATCATCATGGTTGTCAAGGACATTGAGGTCCTTCTTGTATAGTCCTTCTGTGTATTCTTGCCATCTCTTCCTAATCTCTTCTGCTTCTGTTAGGTCCCTGCCATTTTTGTCCTTTATCGGGGCCAGCTTTGCACGAAACATTCCCCTAATTTCTCCAATTTTTGGAAGAGATCTCTAGTTCTTCCCATTCTATTGTTTTCCTCTATTACTTTGCATTGTTCATTCAGGAAAGCCTCTTTATCTCTCCTTGCTGTTCTCTGGAAATCTGCATTCAGTTGGATAAATCTTTCCTTTTCACCTTTGCCTTTGACTTTCCTTCTTTCCTCTGCTATTTGTAAAGCCTCATCAGACCGCTACTTTGCTTTCTTGCATTTCTTTTTCTTTGGGATGGTGCTGATTGCTGCCTCCTGTACAATGTCACAAATCTTGGTCCATAGTTCTTCAGGCACTCTGTCTATCAAATCTAGTTCCCTTAAATGTATTCTTCACCTCCACTGTATATTCATCAGGGATGTGATCTATGTCAAACCTGAATGGCCTAATGGTTTTCCCAACTTTCTTCAGTTTAAGCCTGAATTTTGCAATAAGTAGCTCATGACCTGGAGCCACAGTCAGCCCCAGGTCTTGTTTTTACTGACCATATAGAGCTTCTCCATCTTCAACTGCAGATGATATAATCAATCTGATTTCAGTGTTGCCCATCTGGTGATGTTCATGTGTAGAGTCGCCTCTTAGGTTGTTGGAAGAGGGTGTTCACTATGACCAGTGTGTTCTCTTGACAAAACTCTTTTAGCCTTTGGCCAGGTTCATTTTGTTCTCCAAGGCCAAACTTATCCATTATTCCAGTTACCTTTTGACTTCCTACTTTAGTATTCCAGTCCCCTATGATGATAAGGATATCTTTTTTGTGTGCGTTAGTTCTAGGATGTGTTGTAGGTCTTCGTAGAACTGGTCTGCTTCAGCCTCTTCTGCGTCAGTGGTTGGGGCATAGACTTGGATTACTGTGATGTTGAATGGTTTGTCTTGGATTTGGACCGAGATCATTCTGTCGTTTTTGAGATTTCATCCCATTACTGTCTTTCTCACTCTATAAAGGCCACAGCATTTTTTCTATGGGATTCTTGGCCACAGTAGTAGATATAATGGTCTTCTGAGTTAAATTTGCCATTCCTGTCCACTTTAGTTCACTGATTCCCAAGATATCAATGTTCAGTCTTGCCATCTCTTTTTTGACCACGTCAAGCTTACCTTGATTCATAGATCTTACATTCCAGGTTCCTATGCAGTATTGTTCTTTGCAGCATCGGACTTTCCTTTCACCATCAGACACATCTACAGCTGAGCATCCTTTCAGCTTTGGCCCAGCTGCTTCACTCTTTCTGGGGTTACTTGTACTTGCCCTCTGCTCTTCCCCAGTAGCATATTGGACACCTTCCGACCTGAGGGGCTCATCTTCCAGCATCATATCTTTTAACCTTTTGTTACTGTCCATGGGGTTTTCTTGGCAAAGATAATGGAGTGGGTTGTCATTTCCTTCTCCAGTGGATCACATTTCGTCTGAGTTCTCTGCTGTGGCCTGTCTATCCTGGGTGGCCCTCAACGGCATAGCCTGCAGTCTTATTGAACCACGCAAGCCCCCTCAGTGTTCAAAGGCTTCACAACAGCATTGGTTCAGTTTTTCAAAAGGTTAAGCTGTCTCTAGCCCATAGCTGAGGGTGGGTGGGGACAAGTTGTGAGATGAGTAATTTGCCTGAGAACGCAAGGGTATCTGTATTATGAATGGTGATCAAATGTGTTGCTTCAATGCTGCTTCCCACAAAATGTTTCCTCTATGTTGTCTTGTGTAAACAGACCTTAACATACACCTTGCAAGTACAGAATTCAGGCTACAACTTCTGTACAAAAGTGTACAGGCTTCAGGCTCTTATTTTGAGAATTGTTTAAAACAATGTGCTTTCAGTCCCCAAATACATATGTCAAGAGGGGACCTAGTTTCCTTGTCTGAACCCTGCTGGCAGGATGCATGAAGCTGCCGTAGCTTTTTAAAAGCAAGTTTTATTCTGTTCTCATGTTCACCTCCAGTTGACAAGACTGTGAGTTGTATGCACACATCCAAGGGCCTCTCTGAACCACAGTCAAGCAACAATCAACACAATGACATTCAAAATTGCTTTCTATTAAGAACATAAACTAGAAAAACAAAACATCAAGGAACAACACGTACATATGATATACAATAAGCCACAATTAATTTCTACAATGTGCAACAGAAACAACAGATGAAAGATATAAAGTGGCATGTTAGAAAAACAAGCATCAGTTTCATACATGGACCAGCTTGCTTGAGTAAAAGGCAATATGACTTGCTTACTTTGTTCTGTAGCACCGTGATCTAAAAGTCTTCTGAAAAATGACTGATAGTGAAGTACAAAGAAAGAAATTCTAAAAATGAAAAACAGCTTCTTGAAGTACAGAGAATAGATTGTAAGGACATAAAGTTCAAAGGTAATTGTGATTTGGCATTTTAAAAACTGTGTAATGTAAACAAATACAACTTTTTCAAACACTCTACTGACATGGAAGAGATTTGCTCATCTCTCACTGATTTTCCCACTGAAACCAGTAAAGGCGTACTGGGGGGGATAGTTCAGAGTGAGGGACTGGCTTGGGTAAAGTTCAAATTACTTATTTGAATGCATAGTAATGTAACTTCCTCCTTTTATACAGTAAACACAGCTCTGTAAACCATGCAAAGGTAGTAAGTGGGTTTATTTTTATTTAACAGCTTGATTCTTCCTGATATGAGGACAGATGATTAAAAATCATGTGTAGTAGGAATAGGGCCATAGTTAATGTCTGAAATTTTAAGTAGCTTTAATTCTCTTGTTCGCTGTGTCTCCCATACTTTTGTGCTGTTTTCATAATTTTGTTATCCACTTTTGTTTCACCATTTATTATATTATTATACAGTTTATAGCTATACTGTATAGTGTTTAGTACACTTGTCTAAATTTGTAATCCACCGTTATTCTCAGAGAGAAAGGTAAACTATAAATGAAGTAGATAAACAAAAATACATGCAATTGCTTTAAAAATACAATTATGATTGCAGACAGACTAATTTTTTAGTACATGCTGGTAGCCTGAGATAATCTGCTGATGTTTCATCAACAGGAATGACAAGATTTTCTCCTGATATGAGATGGGAGGGCAGTTCCATGGATCATGGAGAAACAGAATGGTTTCCAACTGGCAAAGCTGTCAGGCATGGATGTATTTTATTTCCCTGTCTCTTCAGTCTGTATGCAGGACATATCATAAGGAAAAGTGGATTAGATTTAGATAAAGGTGAAATGAAAATTGGTGCCAGGAACATTAACAATATGAGATACGTGGGTGACACTACATTACTAGCAGAAAATAGTGAAGACTTGAAAGGACTACTGATGAAGGTCAAAGCCATAAGTGCCAAAGCAGGATTATAGTTGAACATTGGGGGGGGAGGCTACTGGGGAACTACACGAATTTAGGTTGATGAGGAAGAAATTGAAATTGTTAAAAGGAAACTGCAACCCAGAAACCTGAAGGAGATTAAGACTGGGAAGGGCTGCTGTGAAGGAGCTAGAAAAGAATGATTCTTAAATGTAAAGATGCATCAGTGGTGATTAAGATCAAGATAGTGCAGAATACTATGATATAAATTATTATGTTTTAATGTATCTAAACCTGACCGCGTGCGAGGCTAAGTCCCCATGCGGTCATGCGAAGCCTTCAAGCTTCGCTCCGGGAGACAATGGCCTGAGCGGATCCTAACCTGTGCCAATCAGAGGGCTAAGATCCCGGCCGGGACCTATGGAGCTCTCATCCACTAGAAGTAGCCTATCACTAGAGTAGGCTTTGCTCGAGGGATATAAGCCGGCCTGTGAGCCGGCTAGTTGTCTTGTTCCTGATGTAACCTAATAAACAAGAGCTGATTCACTGTGCTGAGTCTCCGGTCTCAGTACTTTTCATATGTATGAGTATGGAAGCTGGGCAATGAAGAAAGCAGACAGGATGAAGTTGATTCATTTGAAATGTGATGTTGGAGAAAAGTTTTACAAATACTGTGGACTGCCATAAAGACAAATAACTGAGTTCTAGGTCAAATCAGGCCTAAATTCTCCTTAGAAGCTAAAATGACTAAATTGAGACTATAGTACTTTGGTCACATTATGAGAAGACAAGAGTCATTGGAAAAGAAAATCATGCCTAGAAAAGTTAAAGGCAAAGAAAATAGGAAGATCCAGCATGAGATGAATTGATTCAAAAATGAAGCCACAGCCCTCAGTGTGAAAGATCTGAGTAATAGGATTTTTTGGAGGTCATTAATTCATAGAGTCACCATAAGTCAGAAGTGACTTGATGGCACTTAACACACAACATAGCTAACTACTATCCTAACCACTGGAACTTCTCATATCTTAGGACAGAGGCCCATCCGAGTCTGGAGAAAGTGACACCTTGACAGCTGAGAGGAAGTGGACAGAGAAAGCAAAAAAAATCCCCTGGTAGTTGCACATTGAAAGAGACAGAGAAGAGTTTCCAACTGTTGTGTAATCCCCTTTGAGTCTTAGTGAGATAAGCAGACTATAAAGGAAGTAAATAAATAAAAAAAGAAATACAATTGGTCGGGAAATGTCTGGAGCTTTGAGGGCAGTGCAGGGTAAGTGCAGAATTTGGGTATCAGAGGCAGCTCAGAATGGATGTAATACCACAAAGAGCACCCATTGAAGCTACCATTTACTCCAGGGAAACTGATCTGTGTTGTCTGAAGATCAGCTAAAATTATGGGAGAATTCTAGTCCCTGACTGGAGGCTGGCAATCCTACCTAATGGACAACCACATTGTGCAGGGTTTCTGGTGCCTGGGATAGTGCCATGTCAAAATTCAGGTGCCAAGGAGGAACAGAGGCCTTGAAATAACTTTGGGAGAAAGGAGAGAGAGAGTAGAATCATAGAATCATAGAATCATAGAATGTTAGAGTTGGAAGGGACCTTGCAGGCCATCTAGTCCAACCCCCTGTACTCTGCAGGAACACAGCCGAAACCCCTACATACCTACAACATACCCAAAAGGTGGTTGTCCAGTCTCCTCTTGAAAACGTCCAGCGAAGGAGCATCCACCACCTCCCGAGGCAGTCTGTTCCACTGCTCAACCACTCTTACAGTCAGGAAGTTTCTCCTGATATTAAGCCGGTAACGACTCCCTTGTAATTTCCACCCATTAGATCTAGTCTTGCAATCTGGAGCAAGAGAGAATAGATCCACTCCATCTTCTACATGACAGCCCTTCAAATACTTGAAGACTGCAATCATGTCCCCTCTAAACCTTCTCTTTCCCAGGCTAAACATACCCAACTCCCTCAGCCTTTCCTCATAAGACTTGGACTCCAACCCTCTCACCATCCTGGTCGCCCTCCTCTGGACCCGCTCGAGTTTGTCAACATCCTTCCGAAAATGTGGTGACACAGTACTCCAGATGGGGCCTGACCATAGCAGAATACAGCGGAACTACCACCTCCCGTGATCTGGACACAATGCTTCTGCTAATACATCCTAAGATTGCATTAGCTTTCTTCACAGCCGCATCACACTGCAGGCTCATGTTTAGCTTGTGATCAACCATAACACCTAGATCCCTTTCATATGTGCTGCTGTCAAGCCAAGTCCCTCCCATTCTATATCTGTGCCTTTGATTTTTTGTACCTAAGTGTAGGACTTTGCACTTATCTCTATTGAAATTCATTTTATTTGTCTCAGCCCACTGTTCCAGCCTATCAAGATCCTTCTGAATCCTGACTCTGTCTTTTTCAGAATTAGCAATCCCACCCACCTTTGTGTCATCTGCAAATTTGATAAGCATCCCCTCTATGTCTTCATCCAGGTCATTTATAAAAACATTGAATAACAACGGGCCCAGGACCGAGCCCTATGGTACTCCACTCGAGACTTCCCTCCACATAGACGCAGAGCCATTTACGAGCACTCGTTGGGTACGATTTTTCAACCAACCATGAATCCACCCAACGGTTGCGCCATCCAGCCCACACTTAACCAGCTTATCCTCAAGGATATCATGAGAAACTTTGTCAAATGCTTTACTGAAATCTAGATACACTATATCCACGGCATTGCCAGAGTCAACCATTTTAGTAACTCTGTCAAAAAAGGAGATGAGGTTAGTCTGGCATGACTTATTCTTCATAAACCCATGCTGGCTATTACCAATTAACTCATTTTGTTCAAGGTGTTCACAGACAGAGCGTTTAATAATCTGCTCCAGAATTTTCCCAGGTATTGATGTCAAGCTGACAGGCCTTTAATTTCCCGGGTCCGTCTTTTTCCCCTTCTTGAAGATTGGGACAACATTCGCTCTTCTCCAGTCTTCCGGCACAACACCCATACTCCAGGACCTCTCAAAGATTATAGCCAGAGGCTCTGAAATAACATCTGCAATTTCTTTTAGCACCCTCGGATGCAAGCCATCTGGCCCTGGAGATTTGAAAGTATTTAAGGCAGCTAGATGTTATCTAACCATTTCCTTACTTATTCTGAACTGGCAGTTCCCCTTTCCTTCATATGCCCTGCATTCTTCAGTTTATATACAGCTCACTTTATGGTTAAAGACCGACGCAAAGTGAGAGTTGAGTAATTCCGCTTTGTCTTCATCCCTTGTTAAGGCTTGACCATCTTCCCCTAGCAATGAGCTTACTCCATCCCTATTCCTCTTTTTGCTCCGAACATAGGCATAGAAATTTTTCTTGTTATTTTTTGCATCCCTTGCAAGCCTCAGCTCCATCTGTGCTTTAGCCTTTCTGACACCATTCCTACAGATTTGTGCTCGTGTCTTGTATTCACCCTCAGTAATCTGACCCTCCTTCCATTTCCTGTACATTTCCCTTTTTAGTTTCAGCTCCTCAAAGAGTTCCTTGTTCAGCCACCTTGGCTTCATTACCCGTCTCTCACCTTTTCTTCTTACCGGAACAGTTTGAGATTGTGCCTTAAGCACTTCATTTTTCAGCATCACCGATCCTTCCTGTGCAGATTTTCCCTTCAGCATTTCCAGCCATGGGATCCTACCTATTAGATCTCTGAGTTTATTGAAATCAGCTTTCCTGAAGTCCAGGATATGAGTTCTGCTACGTCCTGGTTTCACAGTCTTCTCTATGTCAAATTCCAAGCTGACATGGTCACTATTCCCCAAGGAACCCACCACCTTCACTTCATCAACCAGTTCTTCCCTGTTAGTCAGAATTAAATCTAGGATAGCAGATCCTCTGGTTCCCACCTCCACCTTCTGAGAGATGAAGTTGTCCTCAAGGCTATTCAAGAATCTGCGGGATGTCCCATGTCTAGCAGAGTTAGATTCCCAGCAAATATCTGGATAGTTAAAATCTCCCATAACCACTACATCCTGTCTCTGTGAAAGTTTAGCAATGGGGGTAATGGGGAAGGTCTCAGAGACTCCTATGGTTTATGCAAGGTTTGTGAGGATGAACCTACTTGTATGGTCCTTAAGATCTTCTCTACCACTATCTTCTCTACCACTGCCCCCACATCTTGTTTCATATTCCTGCAACCTGTAAGCTATTTACCTCAGAGTTAGTGCAGCAGGGTTGATACCTGTTGGTGCCTTAGTGCAGTGTGAGTGGCAGTTCATGGAAACAAGACATAGAGGATATGATTAGCCATTAATGGCAAGTGCTGGCAAAGTGGGGCCTACAGGGAGTACCCAAATCTCAAAAGGTTTTTCTCCTGTCCCAAGTGGGCACATCATAAGCCATTAATTGGGAAAGGTGGGTTATTGCTGGGTTATATTTAGTGAGTACCAAAATGCTATACAGAAAGGACTGGGTCCTTACCCAAAGGGTTTTATTCTACCATTTCAACTTCCATTTCTGTTATTTTGATTCATCTTTATTGTTTGTTTAAGGATAGACTAGCTCTGAAACTAGTCCTGATCTGGGTAGCCCAGGCTAGCCCAATCTCATCAGCTCTCAGAAGCTTAAGCGGGGTCAGCCTTGATTGGAATTTGGATGGGAGACCACCAGGGAAGTCCAGGGTTGCAGCACAGAGACATGCAATGGCAAACCATATCTGAAGGGGTTGCCATAAGTCAGCTGTGACTTGATGACACTTTACACATATACACAACTCTGAAACAGAGAGAGTCTGCCTACTTTCTCTTTCCATGCACATAACAACTTCTCTGTCTGATTCTCCTGGAAGCCAAATATTTACTCAGGTTTTTTATAGTCAGTTCAAAGCCTGTTTCATAGAACAAAAGGGTAGTTATTTGTGTGGAAGAATTGCATTAATAAGGCATGCACCAACCGTTTGCATTTGAGATTTGTCATGTGCACAGCTTTATCGGTATCTGGATACAGTACATTTATTCTTTTAAAAGGTTTTATCTCTTTATCAGGAACTTGTTGGTGGGCTGTTTAATGTAACACACAGATTTCCTTCCACTGGCATAAAAGAAAGATATTCTTTTCATCGCTGTGTTCTTTTCCACAGGTAATCAGTTCTGCTTGAGCATGTCATAGTTAGCAATTACCAGTGCCTTTAGTATTAGCCTAATCAGGCTTTGGTTTGCAGTTGTGTAATCATCACTTCTGCTTTGTACATTCAGGAAGAACCTGACTTTGGTGTATTTTACTCCCTTGTGTTTGCATGCAAAAGATAAGGAGTAACAAAAGGCAAGTTCCGCTCACTGTGTTTACGTTTTCTCCATCCTAAACTGTGTGACCAAAAAAAAAAATCATGATATTCAAATCATGTCCATACTTTGTCAACACCCAGATCTTTCTTCACAAGATACTGAATGGTAGTTTCAGCATCAGTTCTGAAAATGTTCTACTCCTGGTACCAGTTGGCATGGTAATTGCATGCTGTTCCTGGTTCCTCAGCTGCTCTTGATGGGAATAAGACTATAACCTGAAAAACAATCAAGCTCATATTGTTGACAGGGAAATTAGAAAGTTAGAGCTCAACAAGGACTTCTTTGCCATATCAAGGCTCAACCCTCAAATATGCAGAATAATTTTTTAAAAGAGTATATTAGGAAAATGCCTTCCTATTGTAGCCACGCAATCACAGCTCATTTTCACAGCCATGGGATGAGGCAAAAGGTTTCCAGGTCACAGGATATGACCTGCAGGACATCTCTTTCTATAATTTAAACCTTAGTGAAAAGCCATGAAGCATAAAGCCATCCACCAAGTGGTCTTGGCTGTTTTGTTATAGAAATAGTACGTATTCCTCTGAATCTAAGGCGATTCTAGAATAACTGGTTGAGAGACACGGGTGGCAACAATTTTACAGCAAAGCTTATATACAAAGGATCAGATTTCTTATGATCAGGATGATTAACTAAACTGTAGCTGCCAACAAGAAATGGGAAAACAGGCAAAGATCAGAAATCCAGGGTTTTATACAGTCCAACAACATTTCAAGAGCTCTCCTCAGGGTAGTGTTGTGACTCTGTGTTAAAGCACATGCTTTGCCTATAGAATACCCCAGTTTTAATCTGTAGTATCTCCAGTTAAAGGATATGAAGCAGTATGTGTTAGAAGATACCTTACTCTGACTGCAACTCCTGGAGAGCATGCAGATACCAGAATCACTAGCCAGATCAATTGTCTAAGTCAGCATAAGGCAGTCCTGAACACCTTGCAGGAAAAACCAGAACAAAACTATAGGCCTGCTTCTCTATCATTCCACTCAGCAAAGTTGGAAGCCTTCCATCAGTCTAAGGTCTTTCTCCAACTTAAGTGAATCATTTAAGTTAAGGGAAAGTTTCCAACTTTGCTGAGTGGTAGGGCTGCCAACTCCGGGTTGGGAAATTCCTGGCTATTTGAGGGTGGAGCTTGGGAAGAGTGGAGTTTGAGGTGGGGTGAGCTCAGCAAGGATGTGATGCTGTACTACCCTCTGAAGCTGCCATTTTATCCAAGGGAACTGATCTCTGTAGTTTGGGATCAGTTGTAATTCTGGGAGAACTCAAGGTCCCAACTGGAGATTGGCAACCCTAATGAGTGAAATAATAGGATATGTTGTGAAAAGAAAAGAAACAGAACAGTCCTGCCTTGAGGTTATGGCAAGGCCCCAAATCTGCATTACACAGACATGAGAAAAACATATAAGCATTCCAGATTTGGGGGAGGGATAAACATATAGATGTCATACCTGGACCAGCTGTCACAAAGACAACTGTGGGGAAACTGTCCAATTGTCCAAATCCAGTTGGATCAGTGTAGGTTTTCCACAGCCTGGCACCCATTGCTTCCCCTCTGTACCTCACAACAGAAAGTAGGAATGCCATTTGCTGACAATTGATGGGCAAACCTCTGCCAACACTCCTCTTTCCCCCACCAGGACTCACTGGAGTGGCTGGGAAGAAATGGGGAAGGGGGAGAATTGGAATCATTCCATGGCAACATCACTTCCAGGGAGAGACTTGGAAGTGATATCAATGTGTTGTGTAATGCTCTAGGAATCCCCTCAATTTCTATGTTCGTTACCATAGAAGTCAGGAAAATTCCTAGAGAATCATGTGACTAAGTGATATTGCTTCTTGGTCTGCACCCAAAAGTGATGTCAGTATTGAGTGAATCCAATTTCATCAGTATCACACCACCACCCCAACTTCCTGCCAGTTTACCAGTGAAGGACTGGCAATGAAAATGGGATGTGTGCAAAATACCCTAGGATGTTACAGAAATGCTTATTAGTTAAGTTCTTCTTTGGCTGTAAGTTTGAATGGACACCCAACTTTCTGATTGGTACAGAAAAAAACTCCCTGCTTCTGAGGAACCCCTTGAAATGTGGATCACAAAGGTGCCCATGTTGATCTCTTTTTCACCAGGCATGAGATCTGCTGTGGAAAAGGAGACTATCTAGGCCTGGGTTGGTTCCTTCACACATTTCAGAAGACACAGGGTGGATCTGAGTGTAACAATGTCCTGAGTGTGATAGTAACACATACATTTAATTTTCTCCTCTGTTCCTATGTAGGTGGTGCCCAATTTGAATTGCAACCATGATGCACATGGAAAAGGGTCTTCATTCTTACTGCCCACACACATGCAGAAGCATTACATTCTTTGCTGATCTAGAGCAGCCTAACTTCTTTATGGGGTGGCAAACTACTACCAAGAAGCATTGTCCATATAAAATTCCAGACCCATACCCAGAGGACCCAAAGATTTTTTTAAGTGGAACTGATATGCAATACACCCAACAAGCCCTAGGGTAGGAGCCAGGTTAGAACAAGAGAACTGGCTACACCACAGCAAACAGAGCTGCTAGATGCATACTGATCACTGCAGCTGTTGGTTGTGTTAGGCTCAACAAGCTGTGTGCATGGCAATGTGAATGGAGTTCATCTACCTCTACAAAGAATAAAAAAAGGACACAAGGGGAGTAATGAGTGATGTTCCAGTAGGGAGCAAACAGCAGATGGGCTCCAAACCTCTTCACAGGGTGCTTTTGCAGTTCCCTCAGCTCTCCCTTGGTGGTTCCCATGTGGTAGGACATACTTCTTGGGGGACATAATGAAGTCATCAAGCCAATACTTATTCGTCCCTTGTAGGGAGTTGCATTGCTTCTATTCTATTCCTGGGTATTAGGAAAACTTTTTTACAGTAAGATTTGTGCAACAGTCGAATCAGCTGCCTAGGGAGGTGGTGAGCTTCCCTTCACTGGCAGACTTTAACCAACCTGACACTTGTCTGGGATGCTGTAGGCTGATCCTGCATTGAGCAGAGGGTTGGACTAGATCAGGGGTGTTGAAGTCATTTGACATAAATGAGACCTTGTTGGGCCGGGCCATGTTATGTATACAGGCTGCCACAAGGGGCCTGCGGTCACAGGTCAGAGCTTGGCTCCTGAGAACAATAGAACAGTAGGCTCCCAGTCCACCCTGTACTAACCAATAGAACCATGGCAGGAAATTCAAACCCTCCAATGGGACTGTAGGGGTACGGGTGTGGGTGTATATAGTCGGCCTTGCAGGGCCATTTTGCATGCTTGTTGTGTGAAGTACCAATAAACGCACGTCTTAATCCAAGTCCTCCATGCGTCAAACCCAGTACTTTACAGTGGCAACAAGGATGGGATACGACTGAGCAGGCCTGACTCAACGTCCAGCGCAGCATCAAGCTCTGATACCGAAGAAGCCACTGTATCACCGCTGCCCAGCTCTCCCAGTCATCACTCCCCACATCATGCTCGAGTCATGGCCACCAATGCTCCAGGACACCTCGAGACTTTCGACCCCACTTGCCCAGAGCTATGGGATTCGTGGACAGATCAGCTCACGTGCTACCTCGCATTCCACAAGATCACCGACCCGTTTAAGAGATGGGCCCTCCTTACCAGCACGTGCAGGGTGAACACCATCCGGCTCACTAAAAGCCTCCTTACACCGAGGGCGATCCTCAAGTGTACCTATGAGGAGATCATAGAGGCCCTGACCCGCTACCTCTCGCCCAAGCCTATGTTCCTGGCCCAGCGGATGGACTTCCAAGGGTGCATCCAAAAGCCATGAGAGACAGCTGCAGCTTTCATGGCCGCACTGTGACAGCACACGATGGAATGCGCCTTCACCAAAGTGGAGGAAAACATCCTCACTCAGTTTGCTTGGGATCTTAGTGATGTGAAGCTCCGGCGGAAACTAATCAGTACCGCGGACATCAAACTCAAGGATGCCCTCCAGATTGCCATCGCACACAAGGCCTCCCACTGTGACCAACTGTCAGCCGCTTCTCACCTCGTGTTTCCCGACTCGGCCCCCAAAAATTCCAAAGAAAAAGATGTTCGCCTGGTCCACCTGCCCAGCCGACATAAGCAGCCTGGTTTTTCCAGGCCCCCCGATTAGCCCTCCATTTGTCCCACATGTGCCAGCTGTGGAGACACATACGATAGGAAATCGTGCCAGTTCCGGAATACCACGTGTCACACGTCCGTGTCTGCAGGTCCAAAGGGACCAAACAACAACCGCCGCAGTCCCACTGCCAGGCCTCCATGACCTATGAAACCACTGAGGATACGGCTGACCTTTACTACCTCACCAGCCAGCCATCCTTTCAGGTACTCTGCCTCTCGGACCCGTCTAGTGCCCTGAAAATCCAAACACAGGTCCTGATAGAGGGGTCCCCCTGTTCAATGGAAGTTGACTCGGGGTCGGCAGCTTCCATCATTTTGGTAGAGACACTAAAGAGACTTTGTCCTAGTGGGGGGCCCCACCTGCGCCCATCACCCTTGAGCCTCGTGGACTTTCAAAAGAATGCAGTGCCAGTCTGGGGAGTGGGTACTTTTCACATGAAGTATAGGGGGGTTGAAGGGTTCCTGGATCTGGTTGTGGTGGAGGGAAACTTAGTCAGCTTGTTGGGGTGGGCCTGGTTAACACTGTTGGGCATCACTATCGGGGGTGAATAAATGTACACCGTGGGATTATGCCGATGTTTGTGGGGAATTTCTGAGGATGCTTGATGGGGCTCTGGGTTGTTACAAAGGGCCCCCGGTCTCACTACAACTTGACCCCTCAGTTACCCCCATCTGTATGAGGTTCTGTACCACTCCGCTGGCCCTAAGACCAAAAATTGATGCAGAGCTAGACCATTTGGTGGCACAAGGGGTCCTTGAACCCATGTCATATGCCATTTGGGAAGCCCCCATCATGACCCCTGTAAAACCAAATGGCAACGTCCGCATATGGGTGGACTACAAATGCATACTGAATAAGACCCTCCATGACCATTCCTACCCAGTTCCAGTCATTAGTCATGTGCTCACTTCCCTGGCGGGGGCTAAGATTTTTGGGAACCTCGACCTGGCACAGGCTTATCAGCAGCTGCTGGTAAATGAGGCTACAACCATGGCCCAAACTATTGTAATGCACTGGGGGGCTTTCAGGGTGAAGTGCCTACAGTTCGGAGTGAGCGTCACCCCAGGGATCTTTCAGTAACGAATAGACTCCTTGTTAAAAGGGATCCCTGGAGTGACACTGTTCTTTGATGATGTCCTCATTGCCACGGCCACCCCTGATGACTTCGCCTCCTGCCTCTGCGCTGTCCTGCAGCGATTCGACTCTGCCGGTCTCAAGGTGAAGCAGGAGAAATGCCTCCTCAGGGTTCTGGAGGTGGACTTTCTTGGGTTCCGAGTGGATGCATCCAGCCTTCATCCAGCCAAAGACAAGTTCAAGGACATCATGGAGGCTCTGGCACCCACGGGCAAGGTGGAGCTTCAGACGTTTTTAGGATTAATAAACTTTTACCATGCCTTTCTGCCGCAGAAAGTTGCCATTGCAGAGTCCCTTCACCGCCTCCTGGATAAGTCAGCACCATGGTCCTGGGGTCCGAGGGAGGCTGCGGCATTCCGGGGGGTCAAGGTGCTTTTAATTTTTTTTTTTTTTTATCAAAACCCTCCTAAAAAGGAGAGGAATTTATTCTTTTTATAAATAGAAAAAGGTAGGGTATATAGAGGGATAAAGAAAAGAGCGGAGTGAGTATTCTGTTAATAAAGGTTAGTTTAGATCAATATAGATACAGTTTTTGGCAATCTCCGTGATTTGAGAGTCTTCTTTTCATCTAACCAAAATTCTAAATAATTCTGTTAATGAGGTTAGTAATGTCCTTTGGGGTTAATTATTAGTCATCTCCTTTTTGACGTTTCCCGAACAGTTATTTCTTAGGTTGTCTTCCTTTGGTATCCCTCAAGTTATAGGATGGGCCACCTTTGATTTTCACTTCTCCCGCTCCGGCACCTCCCTCCTCTGGGCCGCTGTCATCTTCACTGCTCAAATCTGTCCACGTTGCGAGTGCTGCCTCTTCCTCTGGACTGGCGTGTCTCTTCAGAAATTCCTGCGCCTTGAAGATGGAGTCAATCTTCTCTCTTTTATCCTTGTACTTAAACAAAAGGCCTTCAGGATAGGTCCATCTGTATATGACTTGTCTTCTTTGTAGAAAAGTGGTCAATCCTTTATAAGCTTTCCTTTTCATCCGGATTTCATAAGGCACATCTTTCAATATTCTGATGGTCTGCTCCCCAATTTTCAAGGGCACCGCTGCTACTGCACGCAAGATTTGATCTCTGGTACTCTGCTTGACAAACTTGACAACCACTTCTGCTGGCAGATTATTTTTTTGTAAATGTGGAGTAGGCCCTATAGACCTTATCCATTTCTTCTTTTAACTCACGCTGATCTCTGCCAGTTACGGGTGCCAAGGCATTCGCAAGTATAGATCTGAGATCTTCCTTCTCTTCTTCTTTAATGCCCTGAAATCGAAGAGTCAGATTCGATTTTTCCATTTGCAACATCAAAATTCTTTTTTCTTGCACATCCTGATGCTTTTCTAACTTGTTGACCCTTTTCTTCACTTTTCCGATGTCTTCCGACGAGACCAAACATTTCTGTGCGATCTCCTCCATCTTCTTTGACGTCTCTGTTAGTTGCCTCTGTTGACTGTTGAGAACACCTTCCATATTAGTTAATGTTTCGCTGATTTTCTGTATTTGGACCAGCAGAGGGTGCAGTAGCTCGCTTGTCTGTTGACTGACAGTCGGCTCTGGAGGGGGATTACCCGGACCGGAAGTCCCGCCTCCCTTCTTCTCAATTTTCAAAGGGACCTTTTTCATGGCAGACATTTCTTGTATTTGTTTACTTTATAAAAGTTCGTGACGCGTCGCTCAGGAGTCCCACTAACTCATTCGCTTCAATGGCACCCCAAAGGTAATTTCACCAACCCTTCTTCCCTTTCATCCCCCTTAGCTTTCTTATGCAAGTCCCGCTTCTCAGTGGGGGGGGAATTCCCCCTCCTCCCAACCGCTTATTCGCTTACGGGGGAAGGGCTCGGGTTTCGCTTCAAATTCAGACCTCCAACTCACGGTTCCTGCCGTTTCTTCTTTTTGCTTTAAATCATCGCTGTTCCTCACTCCTGTTGGAAATCGGTGGCGTTGCTAAGTCCCATTATGGGCACACCGCAGCGGGGCCGATTGGGGCGGGGAGAAAGCCTCAATTTCCCGGCTGACTGCCGGCAAAGAGGCTACTCCCCAAGCGCCCCCGGTTTGGAGCCTTTACCTAAGGCTCACTAGGGTCTTGCAAACCTGCAAAGACCCCCCCAAACTGCGTGTGGGCTAACCACCTCTGGGAGCTTCCCAAAAGGTGGCCGCCATTCGCAACGCCGGAAACCGAAACCGGTGCTTTTAATTTTGAATGAGGTCCTGGCACACTTCAACGAGTCCCTGCCGGTGGTCCTCACATGTGACGCCTCCCCCTATGGTGTTGGGGTGGTCCTTCCAGATGGCTATGAAGTTCTTGTGGCCTATTTTTCCAGGACACTGTTGGATGCCGAGCACAACTACGTGCAGATTGACCGGGAGGGCTTAGCAATCGTCGCTGAGGTCAAGAAGTTTCATAACTTCATTTATGGTCACCCCTTCACCATTGTCACTGACCATAAACTGCTGCTGGGCCTGTTTGTGGCAGATAAACAGATGCCCCAAGTGCTGTTGCCCCGCGTCCTCCAATGGTCCCTACTCCTGGTGGGCTACAATTACTGCCTGGAACACTGCCCAGACAAGGCTATGGGGCACGCAGATGCCTTGAGCTGCCTGCCACTTCCTTCCTCTGATGCTGATCTGGCTCTGGCCCCCGGGGTCCTCATGGTGGAGGATCTCCCAGACACTCCCCTGCAAGCTGCCAATGCTATGGCCCGCTCAACCCACAACCCCATCATTTCCCAGGTCTTGGGCTGGGTGGTGAAGGGATGGCCCTCGGCTTCCCTGGGCAGGAGTTTGTGACATTCCTTGCCCGGAAGAATGAACTGTCGGCCCTAAAGGGGTGTTTGCTGTGGGGAGACAGGTTCATAGTCCCCAGCACACTAAGGCACCAGGTCCTCATGGCACTGCATGAGGTGCACCCAGGCATCATGATGATGAAGGCCCTTGCCCGAAGTAACGTGTGGTGGCCAGGAATCAACAAAGAAATTGAGTTGTGGGGCCGGAAGTGTCGGAACTGCCAGGAAGTACAGCCCAACCCACCCAGCACCCCCAACCAGCCTTGGGAGTTGATGCTGCATATGGACTTTGCCGGGCCATTCCAGGGGCTGCTATTTCTAATGACTGTCAACTCTTACTTGAAGTGGCTAGAGATCAACCTGATGTCCACCACCTCCACAAAGGCTATCATCAGAGCCCTCCGTGGGATCTTCGCAACCCATGGGCTAGTGGACTCAATCGTCTCAGACAACGGGAATGCCTTTACATTGGCAGAGTTCCAAGAATTCCTTCAGAGGAACCTTATCCACCATATCCGATCAGCACCCTTCCATCCCACGATGAACGGACAAGCAGAGAGGATGGTGCGCTCAACCAAGGAAGCCCTAAGCCGGATCATGGACGGCGACTGGGAGTTTTGGCTGCCCTGCTTCCTGCTGACCTAGAGGACGATGCGCAATCCAATTTTTGGATACAGCCCCGCGGAACTCCTGATGGGATGGTGCCCCACAACACTGCTGGACTGGCTACACCCAGACCAAGCACCGGACTCCAAGAGACTGGTGGAGCAGCACAATGCGCCACAAGCGTTCTTCCCTGGAGACCCCATGTTCATAAGAAACTTTGGGATGGGTCCCCCATGGATCGCTGGCCAGATTATCAGCAATGCTCCCCCTAAGCTGTGGAGTCTTGTGAGCAAAAAGTCTACTTTGTGAGCTACTGGCATTAAAGTTGTGAGCGAGTGATTTGCCTACTGCATAAATCAGTTTGCTCTGGAGCCATCCTTCCTGAGCTAAGACAAAAATGCATGAGCCAGAAGCTAAAAAACTGTGAGCTAGCTCACACTAACTCAGCTTAAAGGGAACACTGATTGTCAGAGACATGGGACCGGTGTCCTAAGAGGTCTCAACGGAGGACAGCCAGCTCCTTAGGAAACACATAGGCCAACTCTGGTGGTGGCAACTTCCAGAGGCAGGAGTGCCACTTCCGCCGGCTGCAGAGCAAGGGAACCACACCCCAGAGGCCGGAGGACTACCTGACCCCCTGAGCACAGAAGAGGCCCCCCCAGTCATACCGCTGCCAGCACTGCCCGAGCTGGAGGTACCTCTACTGCTACTACCACCGCCCCCGGCTCCAGTCCCAGTTAGTCAACCGGAGGCAGTGATCGCCATCCCCAAACCAGCCCCCCGGCGTTCCCTGAGAGAGTGCAGACCCCCCACTTATTTAAAGGATTATGTGCCATAGGTAGAATCGGAACTATGGGGGGAGGCATGTTATGTATGTGAGCCTCAACCAGGGGCCTGTGGTCAAAGGTCAGAGCTTGGCTCCTGAGAACAATAGAATGGCAGGCTCCCAGTCCACCCTGTACTAACCGATAGAACCGTGGTAAGAAATTCAAACCCTCCAGTGGGGAAATTCAAACCCTCCAAGGGGTACCGGGTGCAGGTGTGTATAGTTGGCCTTGCAGGGCCATTTTGCATACTTGTTGTGTGAAGTACCAATAAATGTGTCAGACTGCATGTCATAGTCTGAGTCCTCCAAGCATCGAACCCAGTACTTTACAGTGTTGTATAATGTAATGCCAGGTAGCAGAGATATAAACTTTACAAAGGAGACAAACACAGAGGGGTTTTTTTTACTTAAAATAAAAACATGCTTAAAACATTAACTCTGTAAGCTGCAAACCTACTTTTGATTTATTGACATTCACCACAGAAATCTCATGCTCAGAGTTCTGAGTCTAGGACCCAGGTTAAAACATGAAATGGCTAAGTGATTAAGAGAGTCTGGCGAAGCAACCTATGATGCAGCAGCAGCAGAACTGGAAGCAGGAGATGGCGTTCCACTGCAGGCCTGATAGAAGCCCTCTGGGGGCCTGATCTGGCCCCCGGACTAGATGGCCTGTTTGATACCCCTGGACTAGATGGCCTGTATGGCCCCTTCCAACTCTGTGATCTATGATTCTATGATTTCCCACTTATTGAATGGTATTGGAAACAGCAATATTTATCAGCTTGGAAACAATTCAAAATATCTTTATAAGATGAATTTTAGCATTGCCAAGAGGGATACCAGCAGCCCTATTGAGCACTGAAGTGGGTCTCCCTTCGGTGAGGGCTCATGCCCACTTAGCAATATTAAAATCATAGAAAAAGAACTGATCAACAGATCCTGGCTCATTCAGCAAACTCAATTACTATTTACTGCAAAGTAAGGATAAAGATCGTTCTGACTGTCTTAATGATATTATTTTTCATTGTACCATCCCAGACAATCTGCTCCAGCCTTCAGGGAATAATTTTGACCTATGGGAATGGGTATTTAGAGAGGATGCCTTACTGGCTAACTCTTTAAATACCCAGTTGAAGTTTGTCCCATGGTATGAAATTATGAAGAAAAATCATTTTAGTGCCACTTACCTGAATGAAATAATAGCATACAGTCTCAAGAGGGCATTTACATTGCTAGGTTTCCAAACAATGCCAATGGAGATGCTTGCTGGACAATATTTTTAAAAAAACACTGGAACAATGTGTTTGTGTATATGGAAGTTCAGTGGAAGACCTCCCGCATTATATCTTGGTTTGAGTTCTGGTAGTCACATGGGACTGTAGCTGAGCTTGCTGTGTCCTCCTACTTGTAGGTATGGTCAGCAAGAAGATATGTTGCAAAGGAACATTTTTCTAGTATGTTTCTAACATTTTCTGCTCAGAGTATTTATATAAACTCCTCTTCAGGACACAGACAGTACAAAGGATCTTTTAATGCCTCTGGCTGGGAGTGTAAGGATCATGAACCACACACTGGTGAGCATAGGAGGGGGATTCCCTGCCTCAAGTTATGAGTGTTCCAGATGCTTCTCCCTGCCCTTCACATGTACCTGTCAAAGACTTACAAAAGACTTCTTAAGGATGAAGATTGGTCAAAGACAAAACCACAAAGTGGTGACATGTACCTCTTCACAAACCCAGGGTAATGCTACCACTGGTCCCCTTAACTAATCCACCAGCCAGAGACCAAGGGACTAAGTCTCTAGCCCTCCTGGGTCTAAAATCAAGAAGTCAGCCCTGCAAGGTAGGATACTTACAAGGTGAATTCCAGAAAACAGTTATTCTGGTAGCTGTAGCCAATGTGGGCTAAAGTACTGGGTCCAGATTGAAGCTTCCAAACCCAAGTATATGGATGGGCATGAACTAGGAAAATGAAGTTCATTTGGGTTCATGGTTCATGGCATACCTGGTTTGTGAGCCACAAACTATCACTAACTTTGAGGTGCCTGTAACAGACTACATTTCAAACACTGTTTTCCTAATGCAGTAAGATCAGAGAAGGGAGGTGAATAGTTAACTGTGCTCTAGAATGTTGAGCTTCAGTGACAATGTGCTCTTTTTCTCTGAATGGCTAGCGGCAGCTGAGGAAAACTATATAGGGAAGGCTATACTAGGAGCACAAACGAAGCTAAGTAAAAAGAAAGAAAAACCATTGGGTTACTTATGGTAACGTGGCTCTGGGAGGGGGTGGTTAAAGAGTCTCTAGCAGAGTGGAGAGGCACACGCTAGGCTTGGAAAAGAGGGGGTTTCTTCCCATAAGCGGCCAGTGATAATTTAACTATAAATAAAGTGGAAGAGAGAAGAAGCATTGTGGGTGGGGAGAGGCAAAATTAGCAGTTTCTTAAGCTACAAAAATTTCAGTGTGAGGTTTTTTTTTTCATTCTGGGTAATATCGCTTGAACGGGTTGCGGAATCCATTTTGGTGATGGAGGGAAATGCCAGGACTGGAGTCAGAGAAGGAAGGGCTAAAGCAAAGAGGGAGACGTCTCAACGTGGTGACGTGTAGAGATGTAGCGACAGGACGGGGAAGAAGTGGAGAGTTGACAGCGCAAAGACACAGTGATGGGTAGACCAGCAGAGGGAGCCAAAGAACAAGGCGTGAATACATGATGATGGGAAAGCTAGCAGACTAGAGAAAGTGAACACGGGAGACTAATCTACAATTGAGGAGATATGGAAGAAAAAGGAAATATTGTGACAAGACTTGCAAAGACACTTGCTGGGTCATTATTTGGACTGCTTATCAAATTGATTATAGTTTGTGCATTATTAGTTAAAGGGGAAATAGTGGAGGGAAAAAGATAAAAACAAAAAAAAGAAAAAGAAAAGAGGGTGAAAATATAGTATATTTGGAATAATAATAGGGGAAATATAGTATAAACAATACATTTATGGCTAGTGGTAGCAGTGGTAGTGGCAGTGGTACTAGGAAATCTTCATTACCATCTCCAGGCCAATTAGGTCTTCAAGCACAATTAAAGTTAAACACAATGAGCATTACACAGTTGTCTGTGAAAGACCTAAAAACAATCATTCAGGAAAGTATTGCACAGCCTTTGAAAAAGGAAATAGAACCTATCCAATTAAAAATGGATGCAATAACTGAACAAATTAAAACTGAGACAGAGGAAATTAAGAAACAGATTACTGAAAACAAACAGGAAATATTAAAAATTTCAACTAATAGTAGTAGGATAGAGGAAAAGGTACAGGAACTCGAAGAGGAGGTACAAGAATTAAAGACAAAAAATGACAAAATAGAAGAAACTCTAATACATCTGGAGAAAGCTGCACTAAGTGCCAAAATATTCCAGAGCATATAGAGAAAAACTTAAAAGAGGAGTTGGCCCAAACCTTAGCAGAACAATGAGAAGTAGGAACAAAAGAGGAAATAGCAGCAGAAATAGAGGCTGTCTATAGGAGGAATTCTGCGTACACAGGGAGAAATAAGGTACCTAGGGAAACCCATATAAAATTCCATAGAAGGGAGATGAAAGATAAAATCCTTAGAGCGACTAATGAGAAGAAAGTTATGATATAAGGGGCTGAGATCAGATTCTTAAAAGAAATACCTTGGTGTGTGAGAGAGAAAAGGCAAAATTATGGGACTCTGACCAGCATTTTGAGATCTAACAGGATTATGTATAGGTGGCTAATTCCAGAAGGCATACTATTTACATATGGAAGCAAAAGGCAAAGAATAGATTCAGTGTTCAAAATAGAAAATTTCCTGGATAAGTATGGCAAGGAACTAGGATGGCAAAGGGATGAAGAAGAAAAGGAAGAGAAAGAAGTGGATATAGAAGAAGAAAGCTCAGAACAAGATATGGGTAAGGATAAAGGAATACCATCTAAAAAAGAAAGTAGAAGATCAAGACCAACGCCATCACAAATGTTAACAAGATTCCAGTATAGAAGCAAAGCAAAAGACAGTCAAAATAAAAATGGCACAATCTAAGAAATTTACAAGTCTTTTAATTAATGTAAATGGACTTAAAAGCCCCCAAAAGAGAAGGAAAACATTTAATCAAATCACAAAGATACAACCAGAGGTCATATGACTCCTGGAAATGCATATTAAAAAGGAAGATGCAAAATATTTGTTGTGTAAGAAATTGGGAAAAGAATTTATTGCAACAGATATTAAGAAGAAGAGAGGTGTCGTAACATATGTGAAGGAATATCTCGCTCCTAAGTTAGTATATGCCTCTGATGATGGAAGGATTGTGGCAGTAATAATAATAAGACAAAACAAAGAAGTTCTGATAGTTAACATATATGCTCCAAACCAAAGTCAAGACATATTTTTTAAAGATCTACAGGAAGTTTTAATAACGCAAAAAATTGAAAATATATGTATTATAGGTGATTTCTTTTCTATTTTTTTTTTTTGCCCCCCCAAGGGGAATTTTTTTTGCAATTTCTAAAACTAAAATACTACATAAGAAATAAGGGAAGGGTCTACACACTAAGGGAAAAAAGAAAAGGTACCTCTAAAAACCCAAGAATGGGTGTCATACAAACTGCTTTAACAAGATTACATATTTAAACTACTTAAACTTCACGTTAGACCAGTGAACATGGTCATCTTCTTCTATAAATTTCAAATCTATAGTCCCCATCTACTGTGACTTCATAAAAAACTTAAGACAATATAATTTATACATTTTTTAGAACTTCAGAGTTATGATAACAAATCACTTCTTATCCCTCTTCTTCAATTTGTAGCCCACTTTGGAGGCCGCAGCCCCCAACTTAGAATCTGATTCTTCACCCGAGGATGGCTCCGCTCCATCCCCACCCCCTTCCTTGGAACTGTCCCCTTCTTCTCCTTCTTCTCCATCTGCTGGACGACTATGAAGGTGCAAGAATTCTCTTGCCTTCTCAACAGAGTCAATTTTCTCCTTTCCGTTGACAAACTTAAAGATGACTCCTTCGGGTAGTATCCATCTGTAGGCAATTTGCTTTATTTGTAAAAATAAGATCAAGGCTTTCTATTTGCATCTTTTCCTCCTTACTTCAAATAGAATGTCTTTTAAAACCTTGACCTCTTTGCCCTTGATTTTCAGGGTAGCTCCATTAGCCACTTTGAGAATTTGATCTCTCACTCTTCTTCTGGAGAACCTCACCGTCACTTCTCCCGGCAGATCATTTTTCCTTATAAATTTTGTGCACCATCTAAAGACCATATCTGTGTCACTTTGCAGATTCTCCGCTTCATGTCTGCCATTTGCCCCAGGGCTTCACTCATCATCTGCATGAGGTTCTCCCCTTTTTCCTCAGGAATCCCCTGAAATCTCAGGACATAGCTTGCCCTTTCCATTTGTAGTTGTAGTAGTTGAGACTCATCTTCTAGATGCTTCTTTGCCATTGTCTGCATTTGTTTTTGCAGCTTCTTGGCATTGGGGTCGACTTCTTTAAATTCCTGCTCATGTTGGCCAATCTTCTTAGTATTTCCATTGACTTGAGCCTGCTGTGCGTCCAGCTTTCGGTTTATTTCCATCACCTGCTCCAGGAGAGGGTGCAGTGCTTCATTTAAAATCCTTTGCAGATCAGGAATTGTGTCCTGTCTAGGCAGAACACTCACTGGGATGGCACTTCCGGCAGACTTAGCTTTCGCTATCTTCTCCCTTTCCTCCTTCATCAGAGGCGCCATTTTTACAAGGATGTTTACTTTTCAACAAAGGTTGAAACTTTGATACTTCAAGGGAAGGATGATAAAATGCATGTTAAAAGATGGTCGGGAGTATATAAATGGATAAATAACATATGGGGAAATTAAATGTATATAAGGTTTAGTAGGTGTAAGATTGTATATTGTGAAAACCTATAAATAAAAATAAAAAAAAAAAGAATTGCAACTGATCACCAGACCACATCAGTTCTCCTGGAAGAAATGACAGTTTTGGAAGGGAGCATAAACAACACATGTACTTGCACCAGATGTACTTGGAAGGGAGAGAGAGAGCCTGACAAGTAAGGGGCTGGCACATACAGTATCTTCTTCATGCTTTAGTCACTGGAAAAGACAATAATGCTAGGAAAAGTTGAAGTCATTGTTCCAACAAAGGGATACCACAACACAACAAAAATGGGATCACAGTGCTAGTTCCACTGTGATCCAATTTTTGTTAACTTGTGATATTTCTTTGTTAGGAAATGTTGAAAGCAGCAGGAAAAGAGAAGGACCCAGCATGAGATGATTAATTCAATAAAGGAAGCCATGGCCCTCAGTTTGCAAGACCTATGCAAGCCTGTTAACAATAGAATGTTTTGGAGGTCATTAATGCATAGATTTGCCAGTAGTCAGAAGTGATTTGATAGCACTTAACATACTTGTACCCACCCCCCAAAATTGCAATAATACATTGGAGGAATTTGCATTTGCAGACACGGCTCTTTAGTGTGGCAGTAAACAAAGACCCTTAGCAAGAGTCCCATGTGTGCCTCTGTGCTTCTGTATCAAGCTTCTGTATCAAGCATATGGGGAGTCACTCCCCACAGAAGAGAAGTTCATTCATGCTGGGGCTTAGTGCGTGCCCAGAAGCATACACAGGACTCTAGACCAAGGGTCCATTTTCATCGCTGGATCTGTAAAATTCCCAGACACAACTAGGAATTTGGCAAATGTGCATTGCATTCTTTTTGCATAAGGAGAGTTGTGGTTTATAAACTCTCTGTTGACCCAGTGGGAGTTAATGGGTGCGTTCAGACACACCGTTTGAGCCGTTTTCGGCACGGCTCAGAAACGGCTTTTACCTGCGCGTTCACACGCCCAACATCTGCCTACCGTCCCCAGCCGTCGCTTTCTGGAGCAAACCCCCTTTGAAACGGAGTATTTTGACACCACTTACCCAAGTGGTGTTTTCCATGATTCTCCGTTTCAAGCCGCACTTTTCCCTGTCTGATCGCTCCATCCAGCCACTTCTGGGTGCTTCAACCCCCTCCCCTCTGGGAAGCTGCCTCCAGCTTCCGATTTTAGTCCACCATTTTTTTTTCCCCCTTAGCGATGTGCGCTTGAGCGGAGCTCCGCTCCTAAGTTAAATGAAAAAAAGCTTCACTGGTGCCTAATTTAGGCATTTAGACGAGTCCGGGATCTCGTGGAGGCCATTTTCGGGGAGACAATGTAAAAGGAGTCTTCATTTAAACTTTAAAGGGACCAGTTAAGATCGCTCTTCTGCGCACGCGCCAAACTTCCTGTTCGGGAGAGGGCTGACTGTGCGCATGCTCAAAGGAGAGGGGAACCCCCACCACCACCTGCAGGAGGACGGCAGGGAGCTCCGAAGGAGGGAAGGAGGAGGTGAGTGTGATCACGATTCTCCAGTTTAAAAAAAAAACGCATCGTGCCGGAGCAGTTTAAACCGCTCCAGCACGCTGTCTAAACGCACCCATATACTAGCAACTTGATCTTATTAATTTGCAGAATAGAAGCGTATATTTTATCATTTTTCTGCACATATATTCTGAGATTTTTAAACCAAAATTCAACCTAGTGGTAGCAGCAGGCAACTGTTTTCAACACTCGGGGGGGGAATAAGTATTGTGTGGCTGAATACATTTTGTCTATAAGACTATGTACCGTAACTATACAGCAGAGATTTGTTGTTATTATTTACTGGTGTGTTTTTTTTCTCTCTAGGGTATAATAAAACACATTGGACAGCAATACTGCTTGTTAAAAAATTAATTCCAGATAAATAAAATCCACACCTCATATAATGCTATTGGAAGCTCTTGCTTCAGAAAGTTATATCCCTGTCTGACTGTAAAAGTATGGATGAGATAGATAGACATTTTGATGGCCTTTTAAACTTATATTTGCATACCACAATAAGCAGTTTAGCTGGACAGTTAGGGCCAGTGCCTGGTTTTAAAGGACAGGAGAGAGGGAATCTGACAAGTAAGGGGCTGGTACATAAAGTGTCTTTCTCCAAAACAATTTAGCCCTCTCTAAAAATTGATGTGATAAAAATGCAGGCAACAATAAATGTCAGCAAGGTGCTACAGAATATTACTGTTATGAAAGAATGTGGCGTACAGTGACATTCCATTTATACTTAACTAGGAAGAAGGCCCATTGCAGCCATAATTCCAATGGGCGCTAACTTGGCCGGACAGCAGTGGGCCCCATCTCTTCTCCCCCAGCTGCTCAAGTCCCCTACCGGCCAAGACATCTGGGGTCGTTCCCCCTGCTGCCCATTGCATGGGGAGGGCAAGCAAGCAGGCTCTGACAGGGAAGGGGAGGTGGTTTACACCACCTCTCCTTCCACTGGCTTGCTTGGCTTCCCCACAGCCACTGACTGGGAAGGGGAGGCAGTTTAAACTGCCTCTCCTTCCACTGGCTTGCTTGGCTTCCCCACGGCTATGGGGAGGGTGAGCAAGCTGGCTCTGAGGGGGAAGGGGAGGTGGTTTAAACTGCTTCTCCTTCTGCTGGCTCGCTCAGCTTCCCCGTGGCTGCAGGGAGGGCAAGCAAGCCGGCTCTGAGAAGGAAGGGGAGGCAATTTAATCCACCCCTCCTTCCACTGGCTTGTGTTGTGTAGTGGGTTAGATGCATGAAGAAATCACAGAGACCGATGTAGTGATCAGCATGGTTTACTGGTACACATCTAGGAACCACAAACCCCGGCCATGTGGCCAACTATATACAGCACCTGGGAACACCCCTAGATCCTATTGGTGGGTTTAAAACTCCCACCATGGTCCCTATTGGTTCCCCAAGAGAAAGTCCAGGAGCCTAGTCCCTATTGTTCCCAGGGAGTTAAGCTCGGCATTACTTGATGGTGCCTAGTGGCAGCCAGCAGACATAACACTTGCTCAGCTTCCCCGCAGCCACGGGGAGGCTGAGCAAGCCAGCTCTGAGAGGGAAGTGGAGGCAGTTTAAACCACCTCTCCTTCCACTGGCTTGCTCGGCTTCCCCACAGCCACGGGGAGAGCGAGCAAGCTGGCTTTGACAGGGAAGAGGAGGTGGTTTAAACTGCCTCTCCTTCCGCTGGCTTACTCTGCTTCCCTGTGGCTGCAGGGAGGGCAAGCAAGCTGGCTCTGAGAGGGAAGGGGAGGCAGTTTAAACTGCCTCTCCTTCCGCTGGCTTGCTCAGTTTCCCTGCAGCTGTGGGGAGGCCAAGCAAGCTGGCTCTGAGAGGGAAGGGGAGGCAGTCTAAACCACTCTCCTTCCACTGGCTTGCTCGGCTTCCCTGTGGCCATGGGGAGGCCGAGCAAACCGGCTCTGAGAGGGAATGGGAGGCGGTTTAAACTGCCTCTCCTTCCGCTGGCTTGCTCAGCTTCCCCGTGGCTGCAGGGAGGGTGAGCAAGCCGGCTCTGAGAGGGAAGGGGAGATGGTTTAAACCGCCTCTCCTTCCCTTGGCTCACTCGGTTTCCCATGGCTGCAGGGAGGGCGGGAACAGGAGCAGACCCAGCACCCAGCCAATGGCACAGGAGCGGTCTTGCATGGCAGCTGATGGGCCAATGGCTGAGGGAGTGCATGGAATCTTGCCACTCCAAATTACTTTTATAATATAGGAGAGACAGTGGTAAGGAATTGGTAATTTGTGGACTTGCCCTAGGATCCCATGATCTTGGCTTCTTTTATAGCAAGGCCTAAAGTCTCCTGTACATGATACTTTAGTTGTTGTTCATGTTAAAGATTGCTTTAAGCCATTCCTCAATCAATTAGTCCTTATCTGTGGACACCAATATTACAATTGTGATAATGTCATCATTTGCTCTTGCCCAGAGCAAAAAATCCTTAGGCAATTAATTACATTAGTACAATATCCAATAACATGGGTATCCAGTCCATGTCTTTAAGCTGCCATAAGTCTCCTTTTTATTATTCTTGATATCTGAATCACACCACACAAGATATTATAGTGTGCATGGAACCATTTATTTATGTAGGAGGAGTCATAAGTATGATTACTATTTAACATTAGTAGCACCAAGAAATCTTTATCAGGGTTTTCTTTTCAGCCCTTCCTGTAGTCCTTATAAATTTATTGTCAGTTGACTGTCAATGGATAGATCATCCGGTTTGGCAAAATCTAACATTTTATTTTTCCTTATTTTAAATGAGACTGTCATATCTAGGATGCAAATGGTAGCAGTACAAAGTTCAGGGCATTTCACTACTGTCCCATCTGACTTAAACTACACTGGGAAAGCTCACTGACCTGCCAACACTGTGACTTTGCATAAGCTCAAATGAGTGTTTCCTTTCTGCACTTGCTTCAGAAACAATGCTTTGATTCAGTCAGTCACAGATTTGGCACATCAAGCTTGGCTTAAACAGGAAGGACCATACCAAATCCACCTAAGGATAGCGAAAAGGGAGGAATGAGAGCAAATAGCTTTTTTACATTAATGAAAAAATATGTGGGTTTTAGTGACTAAAGGAAGTTTAACACAAATAGCATGAGTCTGGATCAAAGAACTTACTTCAACATTACTTGTGACAGCTAGACTGACCATAGCAGCAGCTTGGAAGTCACCTGCACCGCCAACTCTATTGACATGGCAAGAAAAGATCTGGGATCAGTTCATAATGGCTAAAATTACAGACTCACTAAATAGGGCAAATGACAGGAATGTGCCAACCTACTCTAAATTTGTCAGGATATGGGCTCCAGTTCTGGAATACATGACAACACATGAGATGCTACCAACAAAGCAAATATATCATAAATGGTTATACCTATAGGACACTCACACTACAGAAAATACTAGAACAAACAAATGAAAACACTCCAAACTCACAAGGTAACCCAAAGGAATAATCCCTTCTAAACAACAAATCGAAGTGCTTTACGTTACATAGTTACTAATAGGTTATGGTTAAGTTATTGCCATATTGTGACATAACTAATTTAATGTTTATGTTGCTTATTGTAAAGCTGTTAAAAACTCAATTAAAACTTTATATAAAAAAGAAGCAGTAGCTTGTTTGCTTTGTAAAGTCTAAGGTTTACACTGCACATTATTTGGCTAGTTTCAGTGACAGTTTGAACAAAATTGACTTTTTAAATTTTTTAAATTTTAATTTGGAGAAGGGACTTTCCTTAGCTTTGAAAGCATGTAGATATGAAAAATGCAGAACATATATAAACAGGGCAATAATATGAGAGAGTTTCCAGCATTGTAATCCTGAACAGAGTTATACCCTTCTAAGCCCATTAACTACTGGGCTGACTGAAGAAGGAAGAGTGCATGCAGAAAACAAGGGAATTGTCTCAGCAAGGGAGCAGACAATTTCATGCTTTGCTCAGCCTGGTAGTGTGGTAGATAAGTTTAGTTCTACTTCTGGAAGAGGAGAGAGTTGTGAACAGGGTTGCCAGGTCTGATTAACCTGCTGGCAGCAGGGTGGGAGGGAGCCATCCAGGAGTGAGGGAGTGGGACAATGTCACTGTGAGCGATGTCGCCATGACATCATGTGGAAATGATGTCATCACACCATGGTGATGCTCTGGTATTTGGGGCAGAACTCTATGATTACCATAGAGTTTTGCCCAAAATACCAGGATGTTGCTGCACAGTGTCCCCGGTATGATCACTTCCACATGGTGTCATCATGCCGATGATGTTGATATACTAAGTTGCTGTTTGGGGGTTGGGCTTTCCCTACTGGCCAGCTGGCTCATGGTGGGCTGGAGCCCCAGAAACTGGGGGAAAACCCGCCCTGACCGGGGTGATGCGCTGACATGGTAACTACAAGCTTTAAAGAGAATTCACATAACTTGTACATAAATAAACCTTCTTCTTTGTTTTATTACACTTTGTGCTTCAGTGATCTCTGTACTCTTCATGCACAATATAAAGCTTACCTCACAGCACAGACCCAAAGCCTTTACACTTGCTACCCTAGGAGCATCTTGTAACCGAAGGGAAGGCTTATATTATAAAACCAAGCATGTTTCCCCATGTTCAGCAGAGAGGCATTGTGGGTCCCCTCACAATCACCCTTAGCAGAGTACAGGTGGGTAAGAGACTGCAAACAGAAAAAAACCAGAAAGAAATGGGGAAAACACAATGGATATAATCACTATATTCTGTTTTGAATGGCACCTTTTTAACCCTCTTTCTGATTAAAATGGGCTCAGTCCACCATAAATATCTTCTACACAGGCTCCACTAAAATGAGTAAGGCATGTGCACAGGAGTAGTTCCCAGAAGATTGTGTGCATTGCCCTTTATGCAATGAAAGTAAATACATCATGAAAGACAACTGGATGTACCAATGGTATGGAAACTATTGGTGTCTTATGTCTTGATCACTCAGGTCCATATATCTGGCAGCTTGCCATAAACACCACCTGTTTTCCATCAAGAAGAACAGACTGCATCTGTCCTGGTCTACAAGACAGAAAAGTTGTCCATTGAGGCTGGCAGCTTCTGTAAATAGCACTTCTAGGGTGAAGATGAGAGTGACCACAGAATGCTTTTTAGAAGCTGATGGGCGGTATTTGGACATCCTGTAGCAATTGTTAATAAAAGATTTGAAATTCAGCAAAGCAGGTCTACATTAAGCCAGCTGGAGACATCTCCAGGCCTTCTCAGTTTCATGGAGAAATGAAACCACAAAGTCCAGTTTGGTCTACCTCATTTGTGAAGCTAGGAAGCCAAATTTCTGCCAAATGCGCCTTACCCGTACCTATAAGAAAGGAAATGGTGGTATGGCTTCTACAAAGAACTACTTCAAAACAAAGCTTGGCGAGACCAAAGAAAATAAGCAAATATCTGAGGATTGCTTCATGGAGCAGGATAATACAGATCTGTAGAATTAAATTGGCATTTCTGGGGAATTTTAGCATTCCTTGGAACGTTATCAGAAGATCAGGAACTGCAGATAAACTTTGCCATCCTAAATGGAGTTATGCTCTTCTGAGCCTACTGAATGGACTTAGAAGGGTGTAACTCTGCTTAGGATTACACAGAAAGCTCCCCCAAATATTCAGCATGCCCAGCAGGGGAGTTTGCAGTGTGTTCTAGAAGAATTCTCATTTCATATAGAGGAATAGCAAGGTCCAGAAGATTTCCTTATGCAAACTAAGAGTGTACCTTGTTCTGCTATTCAGGAGTTCTGTAGCAGACAAAATCAAAGCAAAGGGGACTTCTTGAAGGCAGAACTTTTGATAAACATTGATGTACACCTTTGCATAAGAAAGCTTGTCCCACAATAAATCAATGAGACTCAAAGAATGCTGCGGGGCATGGCAACTGCCAAAATATCACTAAAATAAATGCACATTAAGCAGCCTGTGTGCACCTGCAGTCAAGGATGCCAGGAATACTTAATTTTTTGCTACTACTAGCTAAAGTCACCTCCAAGCTTTTGAGCTTTAGAAGCAGCAGCATCAACATGGCCATATCTGTGGGTACTTAAATCCAGGCATTGGAGTCATTAAAAGACAAGACAAACCTTTCTTCAGACCTGCAAAAAGCCCCAGGTTTTCAGAAAAAAATGAAAACTAAAAGGGGGACGGGGGTTAAAACTTCCAAAAATAATAGAAACAGTTTCTGAACCTTTAAGAATCAAATGTCCTTTCCCTTGGTCATGGTGGGGATTGCTAGGTAGGGAAACAGCAAAAAGTGAGGGACCAACCTGAGAAGCAAGTCAGGAACCTAGAAGGCTGAGCAGCTGAACAGAAGAATAAGATACATCTATTTGTTGCAAAGTGCACAGTAAATATTAACTTAAAAACAAAGATAAAAACCACAAGGTAGTGGATATCACATCCACATAGCATATAGCACACATGTAAATTGCACATACAGTAACTAAGACCAAAATATTGGTTACACAAAATAACCACTAGACCAAATGTGTTTCGGCCCAGAGGGCCTTCTTCAGTGGTCTGAATAATGACAACACACACTAGAAATGTAAGTATAAAATATCTGTTCCAGACCAAGCAGGTTGTGTGTGCATCTACTAAATAATGTAGCCCCAAATAATAAAGTATTGATGTCAATCAGGCCTGCACATATAGAGAAGCCCACACGTATCAAAGAGGATAGCTCTACAAAACCATACTACCCTTGGCCATTGCTCTATTCAAAGTGTGTGTCCTTGTGTAAACCAAAAATGAAGGGATACAACTGGCCCTGGCCCCCACAAGTTTGTATAATTCCCCACTACACAACTGGACTTGGCCCAGCAGCCTGCACCACACAACTGGGCCATAGTTTTCCCTGGTAGAGGTGCCAGGAAAGGGGAAGGAGGGAACACTGAAGACAGGAGACCAGATAAAAGTAGGTTGGCTGTGGGTGTGTTAGCAGTCAGACCCCTTCCATGGATGGGCAGTTTAGTGCACAGAGAGAAATGAACGCCCCTCTTTAATATCACCCCAAATCATATGTGCACTGTGCTGCCTGGCTTAAAAATGAGAACAAAATGGAAACAACATGAAACAGAAAATGGATGTCAGCCAGAGACAAATCCAGACACATATTTTGGAAGGTGAGCCAGAACGGCTGGCCAGGTAATGTCTTCCTCCCCACCCTAAGGAGAAGCATAATTTAGGACAATGGGTCCCCTGAGAAAGCAATCTTCTTACCTTGGATTAACCTCATCTACACCCAGCCTTGCTTCCCCCTTGCACATTTACCCCAACTAGGCAATACTTAACACTATTCACTAAGCCTGATAGCCCTTTCTATCCGGTACTTATTGGGTCATTAGCACCATTCGCCCAACTCAGATGAACCCATCACAGGTTTCCCAAGACCTTTGTCCATCCCTGAAAAAGCCATCAAACCATTGTTTTGGGGGCAAACACATTAGACAGTCCCAGGAAGAATTTTTCCTATAACTGTAGCTCACGGCTTCATAGTACATAGTGTATGTTCTCAGCACCATACATACACCCCCATTTACACGTGGGTCCTCTCCTCTTCTCCATGAAATGATGGCTATTTCGCTGCCTCTGTGGACCTCATTCTTCTAGATTGGTAAATATCACCTCTCCAACATCTCTTTCCCCACTCCTTCCTTATTTCTTCTTAGCTAGTCTTTGTGTTTGTAAGTGTATTCTGTTTGTGTGTGCTTTTGCCCTTTTATTATTTTCCAATAAAACAACTTCCAGTTGAATGTCTGACTTTTTTAAAAAAAGACTTCTCTAAGGGAAAATCCTGGTATACATTGGTGGAGATTCCAGTTACCCCTCTCGCTTGTTTCCATTGAGCTAAATTTCCGCAACTAATGAGGAGACTGCGTATTTGGGTAACAGGTGAGCAGGGAAGAAGGAAGCATGGAAAGAGGAAAGGCTATGGAGGCTTTCAAGGAAGGGAAATAGGAAATTATGGGATAAGAGAAAATGAGATGGCCCTTGCAAGTCCTTGCTGGTCCCCCCACTTGTGATTCTTTAAAGTACATGTACAGTCCATACAGAGTTTTACTTTATAAAGTTTTTCCAGATTTCCACATGCTATACCTGTAAATGTTAGTACAACTGCAGAACAATGTTCCATAGCACTAGCATGACTGTATATTGTGAGTGCAGTTGTAGAGTTTGGAAACAGGATGGGGAAACCAACAACTTATTCAGTCTTCCTTATCCATCAGCCAGTGTCTTGTTAATATTTATAGTAAGTGGGAATCAGGGAACAAGGCTGCCATCTGTATAAAGCTATATTTCCCCCCCCCTGTCTGCAGGTACAAAGCCTGGGTGTGGCCAGATATATGAGGCCTTAGCTCTAGAGCCCTTATGTTTTGCAGCCCACTGACTTAATCAGCCCATTGAATCCAGAACCTGCCCAGCATGTGGTTTCTGCTTTTTTACTTTTTCACCAACTGAACTGTGTTTTGTTTGTTTAGATTGTTTATTTAAATTACACTTAGGTGACAGCAAAAAAAAAAAAAAAGCTGGTGAGCCATATTATATCCTCCTTGGGAAAAAAGGGGGGAGTAATAAATTGCCTAGATGAATAAATATTGGTTGGCCATTGGGCACATAACCCATACAGTACTGGGGGTGCATAATACAGGTGAATGCAGAAGTTCTTCCAAAGAGGACATTGAATTAGTATTGAATAAATATAGACTGGAAAAACAAGAGATAACAGAGAGTTTTACAGAAGGGTAAAAAGCTCTCCTATACCTTTTTGTAACACACAACACAAAACAGAACACGTGTAGCCGGTGTAGTTAATAACACTGTTAAAGTAGTTTTTAAAAAGATACATGGACTCTTTTATCTGAATGTGTAAAAAAAATTCTAAGGGGAAAATAATGAATAGTCAATATCAGATTAAAAAGTGATTCCTTCCATTGAATCACTTGCTGTTTGTGAAAAACTATGCAGGAGAATGCAAGTCTATTTTTTTCTGCAGATGGCATCTCCAAGAGACATGAGTCGCCATGTGGTCCTGTGGGCATCCTGTTCATCCTAACACCATATATTTCCTTGGCACTCTTCAGAGCTACCAAACTGCAAAGCTTTGTTTGGGGCCACTGATCCAAAACATGAAAAACTGCTAGTCCTCCAGTTCCAGTCAGTTATTACTTCACCATTTCAAAACAAAGCAATGCCATTCTGAAAGCAGTAGGTGATCTCTTTCAAAGATGATTTTAATATGACAAATTCAATCTAAACTCTGTACTAGGCAGGCAAGTAGCAGGGGGATAACATGAGCAAAGGGAATAAAGAGAGCTCTGAAGAGCCCATACCAGTTGCTAATACTTAATCTCTTTAAATAATGAATTAGCTGCTCATATCTACTGTCGCTGCTAAGAGAAAGCACTTTCTTTGTGGAGTGAAGTAAAGCTTGAATACCCATGAATTATTCAATATAAAGTGTGCCACTTAAAATGCCTTGATATTGGAAGTCAAGTGTAAGATTATCTTTTGTCTGTCAGAAAGCATCGCTCCCAAGACTTGAGGGGGTGGGGGAAAGGAGCCAAGACACATCAGGAAAATTCAAGGTGTTGTTGCAACAGGGCAAAGAACTTCTTTCACTTAAGCTGACCTTCATTCAAATGCACGGCTAATACTTCAGAGCCCAATTCCCTTTACTCTCCCATCCATCTCTTTTTACTTCGAGTCTGGCTTGGGTTATATATTTCCAGCAAAATTGCCAAACGATACCGTGATGCAACAGAGCCGTTTTGAGGGTTGCTTTCTTCTTCTTCCCCCCACCCCACCCCAAGCATAGAGTACCAGCTATTGATTTGTCAGTCTTGCTTACACAGAGAAATATATTTCCTTACTCAGGTTTCTAACAGCTTCCAGACCTGAGTGATGACCTTTCTGATGCATCAGAATTTATAATACACACACACACACACACAAGCAGCATATGTTGAAGGTTGCTAGCAAAATGAAGCAGGCCCAGCTTTCCTTACAATCTAGGAAAGCAAAAAGGGAATAGAAAGACCCACTTGTGTTAGTGTCTGCAGTCACTTATGCAGCAGGAGTCCTAGGAAAATCAACAGAACTTGTGTCTACATAACAGGGTGCAGGATTTCAGCCTATGCTGAGTTGTACATTAATCTCGTAAATCTTTCAGGTAAAAAGCTGCCCAAGATATTTAATCAAAACCCACTTAGGCTATGGGTGCACATAACAATTATTGTTTGATTTCCCACCACCCACCCACACCATGAATGCATACAGCTAACATTGGTACCTGGTTGTACCTCATGCCATGTTCTGTTATGATTAGTCTTCTAACAGAAAATAGGTATCTCTGATACACATTGCTGTATCCCATATTCAAGGCCATAAAATTCTGGAGATGGCATGCATGTGGCCCAGTTTGGCACCACTTAGTGACCTCAGTGATGATCCTATTTTGGGGTGAGGAACCACGATTGAACGAGAGGGATTTGTCTAATGGTAAACAAATGAGGCTGCAGTTGGAGCTCTTCTCAGCTGCATCATCTCCGACTTGCCATCCACAGTCCTTTTCTGGTCCTTTGAACAGCATGAAAGGCTTGCATGGAAAATAAGATTTTAATTGAAATATGTTTTACAGAAAACATTCAGACCTTTTAAGCATTAAGCCTCCTTACATTTTTAATACAGTTAAACAAATGCAGGCAACACTTTCTTTCTTTTCCAGATGAAACTGTTTGCATAATTATGGAGCGTATGAAAAATAGTTCACAGCAGAAGGATAAGATAAAAAAGTATGGACTTCTGTTATAAACACCTTTCCTGCCTTTAAAAAAGTACACTTATTGCTAATTAATTTTTGTTAATTAGTCTTTTTTCCCTTTTTTAATAATGATCCCTTTCTACACAATATGTAACTATATTTTCAGTCTGCTTCAAGTCATTTATATTATTTTTTAATATAGTGAAAATAGCACATTTCCAGTTTTGTTTTTCAGTTTTAAACTGTATTAAGGACAGCTACAAGAGGATGAAAGGTTGAAGCACTGCAATATAAGATAGCACTTTCAACAGGATGGATTCCCCCTTCCCTTTCTTTTTGAGCACTCTGATAATAAATTCACACGTAATAAAATGATCAGGTGTGTACTCATAGGCTGCTTGCATTCTTGTGTTATCCCAAGCAAAGTATACCCATTGCTTCCTCCCATGCCACTGCAGGAGCTCCAGAAGGTAATACCTTTGCTTGGTGGTGGTGGAAAGTGTGACCAAGTCTCTGCTGACTTATACCAACCCCATAGGGCTTTCAAGGCAAAGATTGGACATTGTCTGCCTCTGAGTACCACTTCTGAAATTTCTTGGTGGTCTTACATGCAAGTACTAAGCAGAGCCAAACCTGCTTGACTTCAGAGATCTGATGAGACTGGGCTAGCCTTGGCCATCCAGGTCAGGCCACCTGTTGCTTACCATACTAACTAATAGCCAGGAGCAAGCTGAGCTTCTGCAACCCACCAATCACCGCTCCAAGCAACCTCATGAGTGACTTGGCTGGATTGCCAGCCCCCAGTGGAGAGGAATTTGTTTCTGATGATGAGAGAAGACGTGGACAAGGAAACCCAATACATAATGGAAATGTTAAACAGTCTGTCAAGACTTAACTATAATCAGTCCGTGAATTCACCTTCTTTTCCTTAGTTCCGCCTTTTTCTCCATTTCATTTATTTTATCTTATAATGTTTTGGCTATCAACACATGTGATTAACCTTGGGAGAACTGCATGCAACAAATAAAGAAGCAGACAACATTAATCCTGAAATCAGGGTCACTCTATGGCAGAGGTGGCCAAACTGTGGCACGGGAGCCACATGCGGCTCTTTCACACATATTGTGTGGCTCCCAGCAGGACGGCTGGGGAAGAAGAAGAAGAAGGAGAAGAGATTGGATTTATACCCCGCCCTTCACTTGGAGTCTCAGAGCGGCTTACAAACTCCTTTCCCTTCCCCTCCCCACAACAGACACCCTGTGAGGTAGGTGGGGCTGAGAGAACTCTAACACAAACTGCTCTTTCAGGAACAGCTGTGCCAGAGCTTGTGACGGATCCAAGATCACATCAGCAGGTGCAAGTGGAGGAGTGGGGAATCAAACCCGGTTCTCCCAGATTAGAGTCCGCCACTACGCCAAACTGGCATGCCTCCTCGATCAGTCTTCCCTTCCCAGCCAGTGTTCCCTTCCCTTGGTAGGCCTGAGGTGGGGGGGAGCAGAGAAAGAGAGCAACTTTAATTTTAAATGCATTCTCAAAGCTGCCCCCTTGCTAGCCGGCTTGGAGAAAGCATTTGTCTCGTTAAACCCCTTCTCCAAGCCAAGCCAGCTGGTGTGGGGCAGGGGGGCTTGGAGGATGCAAAAGTTGCTTTCTTTCCACCTCCACCTCCCTCCCTCTCTCCATCTATTTGCCTCCTTTCCACTTTCTTTCCACCTCTCTCTCTCTCTTAGACAAATAAACATTGGCAAACAAATATCATTGGACAAATAAATATCATTATCAGTATCTGTTTTTATCCCTTTTGTTTTTATTTTTGGCAGTCTCATTTAATGTTAATAAAAAGCAATTTTGCATATTTTTCAATAAAAACGTGCGTGAGATTTGTTCCTGTCTTGCAGCTCTCAAACACCTGATGCTTATTCTATGTGGCTCTTACGTTAAGCAAGTTTGGCCACCCCTGCTCTATGGCAAAAGGATGCCATGCTAACCATTCTAGTCTCTCTTTTTTCTGTTTGTCCCGGTCCTGTGTAGAGGTTTGGTGAAGTGGTTAGGAGCGCAGACAGTAATCTGGGAGAACCGGGTTTGATTCCCCACTCCTCCACATGCAGCTGCTGGTGTGACCTTGTGACCTCAATCACAAGTTCTCTCAGAGCTGTTCTCTCAAGGGCAGTTCCTGAGAGAGCTCTCTCACCCCCACCTACCTCATAGGGTTTTTGTTGTGGGGAGGGGAAGGGAAAAGAGATTGCAAGCCACTCTGAGACTCCTTTGGGTAGTGAAGGGTGGGGTATAAATCCAATCTCTTCTTCTTTTCCATCCTTTGTGAACAGCAGAAAGGCATACTTGGCAAGTGATGCTATCTAGCAAGTTGGATGACATGAAGATGAATGGTCCTCCTCCTCTCAGACAGTTCTCTCTTTTTATTATTTTATTTATTTTATTTATATCCCACCCTTGTATAGGAAAAGACTTTCCTGATTCATTCTTGCTAGGGCCAAATGGCCTAGCTGCTAACATGTCCATGTGATTTTTATCACCTGCAACAGATGGCATGCCAGATGCCAAGCCTGATATCCATATACAAGGCACTTTGACACCTTTGCTGGGAGGAGCAGACATTAAGGCATCTTCCCAAGCTTGGGACATAGATGTTCCAAGACATTAACACATCAAAGCTACCCTGACATGGCTTCAGTCACGTGCGCAATGACTGTAATTGGATATTTGGGCACACCTCTTCACCCTCTCATAATTGGGTAAATGGCCATATTCAATTATAATGGGGAAAGGATGGAATTGTGATCACCCTATGGGAAGAGGGGGATAGGTTTCTTGGAAAGAGAGCTCCTTTCTGAGAGACAGTTCTCCTTTGGATTACATACCTGAAACATGGACTTTTACTAGTGGGCAGCAAGCTGGACTTAACTGCCCACTGCAATCATGTGGCACATCCTCAAGATTCCCTGGTCCCACAAAGGACATTGAACTACCTGGTATCTCTGAATGACTGGTAACTATGAATACCTCTATGTATAGTTAGAGTTGAACAAGTTATAGATCTTATTTGTTTTCCTACCTCTGCAAGTCTTATGATATATGCATGCTTCTGCTTTGATTAAAGATAATACCTGATCAATATTATCTGAGTTTGTGTCCTATGTTGCAACTCGACTTCTAAGCCTAAATCTCATTGCCTGAGCCAGACTCAGCTGATGTGACTACCACTAGATTAAATAGTTGTTTGCAGCTCTGGCACAGAGCTGGTAAACTTGCTAAGTCCTCTAGACCAGGCAAGAGTTTAGATCTCTGCTCCTGAGCCTTTGGTGAGGACCCTGATGAAAGAGATCTTGGTGGCAGTGACTACTGATAAGTCAGGAGTCTGTGCAGACATACTCTTGGGTTGTTTAAGTGTTCCTGGAGCATATGGGATTTTGGTATCTCTCATTCCTGGTCTGGCGTGAGGGAGGAGTGAAATCCTGTACATGCTGACAGTATCAGGAATTGTGCCTCTTACCCCTGGATTGGGTTCTGAGAGGTTCAAAACCTGTACAACCCTCCCCGTCGAAGCAGGTTCAGGGCAGCTTACATAATATTATAACAAGATAAAACAGTTAAATTATTAAAATTGCAATAAAATATGTCTAAAACAATACATAAAGTGCTAGAGCAATATAATGATGGCAGGTATCCAACAGTCAACTGGCAACATGGTCTGGGTCATATCGGCGGAGCACAGGCTATTCAGTTGATATAATATTGATGTTGATGTTGAAGGAATATTGTTGATATTGGGGCCAGGGCCTCAGGTAGATGGATGCAGCTCCCTAATTGAAGGCCTGGTGGAAGAGCTCCATTTTAAAGGCCCTGCAGAACTGCAAAAGGTTCTGCAGGGCCCTGATGTCTTCTGGGAGCTCATTCCACTGGTATGGAGCTGCCACTGAGAAGGCCCTGGCCCTTGTCACTGCTAGCCTGCCTTCTCTGGGACCTGGAAGAGCTAAGCGATTTTGGGACCCTGATTGTAAGTGCTCTCTGGAGAACATGTGGGGAAAGGTGGTCTCTTAGGTGGGAAGGTCCCTGACCATAAAGGGCTTTGAAGATTAGTACCAACACCTTGAACCGAATTCAGTATGCTATAGGCAGCCAGTGCAGTGCTTTTAGCACAGGCTGAATATGTTACATAAGAATATAAGAGAAGCCAATGTTGAATCAGGCCAATGGCCCATCTAGTCCAACACTCTGTCACACAGCGGCCAAAATATACCAGGTGCCATCAGGAGGTCCAGCAGTGGGGCCAGGACACTAGAAGCCCTCCCACTGCTACCCCCTCCAGCACCAAGAATAGAGTGCATTACCTGCCCCAGACTGAGAATTCCCATCTATACCCTGTGGCTAATAGCCACTGATGGACTTCTGCTCCATATGTTTATCTAATTCCCTCTTGAAACTGTCCATGCTTGTAGCTGCCACCACCTCCTGTGGCAGTGAATTCCATATGTTAATCACTCTTTGAGTGAAGAAGTATTTCCTTTTATCTGTTCTAACCCGACTGCTCAGCAATTTCATGGAGTGCCCACGAGTTCTCGTATTGTGAGAAAGGGAGAAAAGTACTTCTTTCTCAACCTGCTCAATCCCATTCATAATCTTATAAACCTCGATCATGTCACCCCTCAGCCGTCGTTTCTCCAAGCTGAAGAGCCCCAAGCATTTTAACCTTTCTTAATAGGGAAGGTGTTCCAACCCTTTTATCATTCTAGTTGCCCTTCTCTGCACTTTTTCCAATGCTATAATATCCTTTTTGAGATGTGGTGACCAGAACTGTACACAGTATTCCAAATGGGAAGACCCAGCAACAGCCTAGCTGCCACATTCTGTACCAGCTGCAGCTTCTGAATTTGGGAGAAGGGCAGCCCCATGTAGAGGGCATTACAGTAATCCAGTCTTGAGGTGATCATTGCATGGATCACTGATGACAGGTCATTGCATTCAAGGGAGGGAACCAACTGCCTAATCAGCTGAAGATGATAAAAGGCTGACTTTGCAGTGGCTGCTACTTGGGCCTCCATCATAAAGGAGGCATCCAAGAGCACGCCCAACCTCCTAACCTCCAGCACTGGCACCAGCAACACCCCATCGAAGGCTGCTAGTGGGATCCCTACCCTCGAGCCACTCTGACTCAGGCATAGGACCTCCGTCTTCATCAGATTCAATTTCAGTTGGCTCAATCTAAGCCACCCAGCCACGCCTTGCAATGCCACATCCAGATCTTCCAGACTGGAGTCTGACTGGCCGCCCAACATCAGATAGAGCTGGGTGTTGTCCGCATATTGGTGACATCCCAGCCCATGCCTCCAGGCAATCTGGGCAAGGGGGCACATATAGATGTTAAATAATATCAGGGAAAGCACTGCACTTTGGGGCATTCCACAAACTAGCAGGTGGCTTTGGGACAGCTGTTCCCCCAAGGCCAACCTTTGTCCCTGACCCTAAAGGAACAAGGAAAGCCATTGCAAGGCAGACCCCTGGATTCCAGTGTCGGTGAGGCAGTGGATCAGTAGTTGGTGGTCGACCGTGTTGAACACTGCCAACAGGTCTAACAACAGCAACACCACCAAACCACCTCAATCTAGATGCCTCCGAAGGTCATCCGTGAGGGCGACCAGTGCTGTCTCCATCCTGTGGCCTGGTCAGAAGCTGGACTGGAATGGATCTAATACGGAGGTGTCATCCAAAAAAACCTTGTAACTGGGCTGCCACCGCCCTCTTGATTTGCCCCAATAGGGCAAACTGGAAACCTGCCAGTAGTTAGCCAATTCGGCTGGGTCCAAAGATGGTTTTTTTAAGATAGGGCAAACCACTGCCACTACCACATGGTATGTTGTTACTAGTGAATAGTCCTTCCATGTCATGGGCTGTTGATAAGGGAAGATAGGCACACTGACCAAGTCCTAGGGTCTAACAGAGATGCAAGCCCAGCTACTAGGTCCTGCTACAAACCCCAATGCCAATCCATGCTAATACCTACTCAGTTCCATTACAAGACTAAATAACATCAGCCATATCATCATCAGCTCATTCTTTTGCTCACAGGGTTGCCAGGTCTGGGTTGGGAAATATCTGGAGATTTTGGGGGTGAAGCCTGAGAAGAGCAGGATTTGGGGAGGGGAGGGACTTCAGTGGGGTAGAATGCCACAGAGTCCACCTTCCAAAGTGGCCGTTTTCTCCAGGTGAACTGATCCCTGTTGCTTGGAGATCAGTTGTAATCCAAGGGGATCTCCAGCTACCACCTAGGGGTTGGCAACCCTATTTGCTCAGTATCCAATATGTCATCATCTGCCAATAATGTCCTTCTGCAAAGGAGAAGCGGATACAATCCTAATATCAAGAATACATTGATTTGAGCTTTCAACACCTTTAAAAATTTCCTGTAGTTTTTGTAAGGATTGGAACAGGAAGAAAATCTTTTAAGAATAACAATAATAGAGACAAAACAATAATAGAGAAAAAGTGCTTTTCTCTTTGTGGTACTTTCAGAGTTCAGTTGCATAGAGCATCTGGAACATGAATAGAGATAAACAAGCAGAATAACAGACCGAAAGAATGGTCTTTTGGTCCCTTTCAGCTTGATGGTACTATGAAATATGTCACACTTACCTTCACAATTGTCCTTCATTCTTTTAGCTTATTTCAATTATCTTTTAAATAAGCATGCAGCTACTGTTTTACCACATTTTCACACAAGTGATGTGAAATAACTCCCAAAACACTAATTTTCACAACGGGTTTCTGAGATGGCAACCTTAGGCGTTGGGGGGGGGGGGGCTTTTTACATCATGGCCTGTATCATCTTATGTGACAATGAGATGAAGGCTTTGCACAAAAGCTCTCTTATCATCTCAGTAATGTTCAGCTTTTGCCTGCTTTGGAGACTACAGACAAATAAAGATCTTGCAAAGTGTAATGATGGTACAATAAAAATACCTAAGGGAGCATGGGGCAGAAAAGTTCCTGTGGGATGATGTCTCCTACATTTCACATTCCAGCTCTCATCAGCAATGGTTTCCATGTGTGCTGGCTTGGACAAGTTAGGAAAGTGGCAGATGATTATGATTACGGTATTTTCCCATTTCCAAAACCATCCTGATTTGACCAAACGTAGTGGAAATCCTGGGAACGAATTCATGCCACATGCATCCCACAAATAAGCAACAAAGAAATGGTGTGAACTGCAGTGAAATGGACCGATACGCATCTACTTTCTTTACTTTGTTTATATCCTGTCTTTCTCCCCAAGGGCTTGCATCATTCTCCTCCCCTCTATTTCATCCTCATAACAACCCTGTGAGGTAGGTTAGGCTGAGAGTACGTGCCTGGCATGAAGTCACCCAGGAAGCTTCCATGGCAGTGCAGGGATTCAGGTCTGGGTTGTCTAATCATTTTCAGAGGAGATGCTGCATCCAGGAGTGAAAGGCTCCTTTTGCTTGGTGGATGTGGAAGTCTAATCTCTCTCATACACTCTCTTCTCCCCACACCCTTCTTAGCTGCTGATGGATCCTTCCCCACCTTTATTTTATGACTTGCAGAGTGACTTGCAGGGTGGCCCTCCTCCCCATCTTACTATCAGGTCCAACCAGTGGGATGATATATTGCTCTTCCTTCCAGCTGCCAAATTTTAGGAGTTTGTGTGTGTGTAAAAATCAGACTTATATATCCCCCTTTGCAAATACAAATGTTGGTTTTAATAATTGCAGCTTAGAGAGGATCTTCCAGATTTAGGCAACAATCAGTGTTCCCTCTAAACTGAGTTAGTGTGAGCTAGCTCACAGTTTTTTAGCCTCCAGCTCACACATTTTTGTCTTTGCTCAGGAAGGATGGCTCCAGAGCAAACTAATGTATGCAGTAGCCAAATCACTCACTCACAACTTTAATGCCAGTAGCTCACAAAGTAGAATTTTTGCTCACAAGACTCCACAGCTTAGAGGCAGCATTGGTAACAATAATCATGGGAGGCAGAAGATGCACACGTAAACACTATGGCCTCTTTGAACAAATGGGGAGACAATGGAGGCTGTTGAGGAGACAAGGGGAAGGGAGGATGGCCAGTAAAAGGGATGGTGCTTGTTTGGTGTAGTGGTTAAGTGTGTGGACTCTAATCTGGGAGAACCAGGTTTGATTCCCCACTCCTCCACTTGCACCTGGCTGGATGACCTTGGGCAAGCTGTAGTTCTGATAAGAGCTTGAAAAAGAGCAGTTTCTGTCAAGAGCTCTCTCAGCCCCACCTACCTCACAGGGGGTCTGTTGTGGGGAGGGGAAGGGAAAGGAGTTTGTAAGACGCTCTGAGATGCCTTTGGGTAGTGAAGGGCAGGGTATAAATCCAATCTCTTCTCTTCTTCTTCTTCTGCATTGTGCATACATATTGAAGGCCTAGCTTGGGCCATAACTCCATAGGAGCTAAGGTATCATAAATGAAACGTTCTGATTGGCTGTTCTGCATAATAGACCAATCAGAGACTAAGAAAGGTTTCAGAGGGAACAAATGCTATTGGCCTTTATGCAAGAATATTGATTGGTTCTTAACCCACCAGGGGGTGTGGTTATCCAAGCTTGGAAAGTTTAAAAGAGAGCTTCTGCTTTCCTGTTTTTGTGTTGGTTTTCGGTCATGTTCAAATAAAGCTGAATCACTTGTTAAGAGCTGCCTGAAGTCTCATACTTAACAGTGCTAGGTAGGCAGGACTTTAGGGAGCAAAGCAAACTGCTGAAAACTGGGTGCATTTTATTAGGATTGGCTCAAAGGGGCTCTGAGAAAACATGGAGAAAAACCTGGCTTGAAAATGATACAGCAAGGACAGTCACATGATCCTGTGTGTAGGGTTAGAGGGAAACTAATGTGTTTAAGAAGGCAAGCTGCAGCAATAAACTTGTATAGAAATGTCCCTAATCTTATTTTTTCCTCTTCAGAGGAAACAGCAACTCAAGAGGGGGGAGGGTGATTTTGCCCTATTACTGTGGCCCATAGAACAGAGTTTAGTCTCTTTCAATTGCAAAAACCACATGCTTCTTGCAGGAAAAAAGAATGCCTTCTTCTAAAGGAAGAGCTTTCTTTTCCACAGAGTTCAGGAGCCACTTGAATTGCTTTCAAGGTTTTGAGTAATGACTTGCTCTCATTATTCCTACAATGTGCAGAATGTATGCTTTTTAGAGTGACCTACTTCCGGAAGTACCATGCCAGATGTCCCATTTTGAAAATACCCATGCTGACATTACCACTGCAACCACTATTTGTTTATGTAGTAATCAGCTGCCATGTTGTCTGTTCTCATTTACTTGTGACCTAACTCTGGAAGAGTCTGTACAAGGAACGAGGCAGAGAAGAAATGTGCACATAACACCTTACTTAAGCCAGAGAAATCTTTGTGACAGTCTTCCAAATAAGAGAATGCTTGCTCTAGTCCATATAGCAATTTTTTGAAGAAGCAGGATGTACTTCTTAAGCTCTTTGAGAATTTTTGCAGATCACACTTTATGCTTCAGGTTATAAGAAATGTCAATTCTCCTTGGTAAGAAAGGGGGATTAGAACAACTTCCCCCGTCTCCTCCCCCCTTTGGGCAAATTTGACAAACAGACTGCATGTCCTCCTCTAAGGAATCTGGATTCTTTTAGTCCTGTGAACAGTATTCAGACTTCTCAGAATATCTGACAGGACTGGCTGATTGACCTTTGTCTGTATTTCCACCTGATCCCAGAACTCAGAAACTTGCAAAGAAACAGACTGTTTTGGAATGATGCTCTGCTTTATCAGAGTTTATTGCAATTACAGATTTTTTTTAAAAAAATGCAACTTAAAATCATTAACCATGCAAAAAAGAAACACTTTTAAGAACTTCCAAACCAAGCTTTTTATGTTAGAACTTAGAATCTCTCAAAAGAAAGAATGAGGAGGTGGGGGGGGGGGTGTATTTGAAGGTAGCAGTCGTGGGTCCTTTATGCTGGGCTCAAAGCCCAAGAGCAAGAAGAGACTGTAATGATCTCTCAGATTATAAAGCCATTGATCTTCAATAGCTCTGAAGGAGCTCTTACTAAGAACACCGGTGGCATCAGAAAGAAGGTTTAACTCAAGAGATCCTTCATTCCTTTCAGCAAAGAAGTAGACAGTAAAATCCTTACCATTTCAAAAGAAACACCAGTGGTATACTCTGAATACTCTAGATGAGTTTCCTCATCCACAAACCAGGGAGGTTCTGTTACCTCTTGCTGTTAATCTCAGTTGCATCCAACAATACCCTTCTCTAATCTTATTCTTAAAATGTTAAGTAGGAACAGGCAGAAGAAATATCCAAAGCACAGAGCTTCAAAATGTTGAGAGTAACAACAAGGAGTACTGAGTAGCTTTACACCTGTGAAGTAGTTGTGCTACACAGCCAGGTTGTGCCTTGGTAATAAACAGGGCTTTTTTATAGAAAAAGCCCAGCAGGAACTCATTAGCATATTAGGCCACACCCTGGCAGCACAGCTCATTAGCCTATTAGGCCACAGCCCCATGTTACTAGAAGGTGGTCATCCAGCCACACCCACCTTTTGCTTCTTATTCTTTTTACTTTGTTTGTTGTCAAAACTCAGAGCTTTTTTTGTAGCAGGAACTCCTTTGTATGTTAGGCCACACACTCCTTTTTTTTCAAATATAATTTATTAATTTTTTATAAAATGAACAATAAACAGTAATAGGCCACACACTCCTAATGTAGCCAATCCTAATGAGTTTCTGCTGTTGGGTGTGGCCTATTATACTAATGAGTTCCTGCTGGGCATGGCCAACTTGGGAGCCAGCTGGAACTCCGTTCCTGTGCGTTCCTGCCCCAAAATAGCCCTGGTAATAAATAACAATTTTGTTTTGTAGACTTCAGCCTTTTTACATTTGCACAATTTTGTTTTGTAGACTTCAGCCTTTTTACATTTGCACTGTCCTCAAGCTAAGTCTTCTTGAATACCAAAAATGAGGCAATATCTCCTAGGGTCATGGTCATTAAATAAGCCTAACTTGTCAGTCATAGAATCACTTACACTTCTTGCCCTCTTTCCACCTGCACAACTGAATGCATACTTTAAATACCAGCATTGGATAAATCACCTGATTTCGTGCCTGTGCAGTCAGAAACATGCATTCATGAAGGGTTTGCAAGAGCTAGTGCAAACACCAAAAGTACACAGAACCATCTAAGTAGTAAGATGCAATTTGAAAAAAAAAAATTATTTATTTATTTATTTATTTCAATTTATATCCCGCCTTGCCTGACAAGCGGGCTCAAGGCAGTGTACAACGGGTTAAAAATACAATAAAACACAGATAAAAAATCTTTAACAGAATTGTTTATTCTTTTAACTATCTGTCTTTTAACAATTAGAGAGAGTGGAAACACACAGATGACGGCAGAGGTGGCAGTTGCAACAAAGGAGCATAACCATGAAAACTGATATTAAAAATTGTTCAAATACATCCAAACAGCAAGATAATTGATTGGTGCCTTCCTTACAGGACATACACTGAACCAACAGGTCACTGAGTACCCCTGATTTGGGGCCAGCTTTGCCCTCATCATAAGTAGTGACTGTCCCCCAAAACCTGATAGAAATTGAGTCAAATAACCAATTTTCTTCAAAATAAAACAAAAGTCCAGTGGCACCTAATAAAATTGATTCCAGAACAAACTTTCATGAGTCAAAATCCACTTTACCACACACTCAAGAACTATTCCCCCCACACAAAGGTAATTAAAAACTGACCTATAATTTTGTAAACCTGTGTTATCAAGAAGGGCAAGATTCTTTTGCTAGCAGCAGAGGGAGGAAACACAACTTAGCCATCAGCAGCAGAATGACTACATGTGTTATGTTCTGACTCATGAATCAGTCCTATCTTTTCCTAAGTTAAGCTTGAGTCAGAGAATGGATTGTAAGAGTCGACATTTCCATTGGTTGTTTCTGTGAAACCTTTTGTAAATAGACAATAAGAACTGTATATACTTTTATGGCGGGAACAGATCTCATTGGTCTTTATCCCTAGTTTATGATTGGTTGTTAACTGCAGTATGGGCGTGGCTTTGACAGCCCAGATTATTTAAAAAGGGAGCTGTGCTCCACTGTTTTGTTTGTGTGTTGTCTGATTGTCTGTTTGCTGTTAAATAAATATGAAATCACTTGTTGAAATCACTACCTTGTTAAGTGTCATACTTAACAATTGACAATGAGGATGGGATCCAAGAGCGAGTAGGCAGCCCCGCTGAACCAACGCGAAAGTGGCAAACGAAGATACACACCCGGTCGAGCCAGCTGAGCTGCCACCCGCTGTAGTGGCTGCCCAACCAGCTGCAATGGCCGTCAACCTAGTGTTCAAGGCATTCAAACCCAGCACAGAGGACTGGGACTCTTACTAGGCACGGTTCGAGTTCCACCTCCAAGCGAACCAGATCACAGACAATGCATGGACGAAGGCGACCCTTCTGAGTTCCTGTGGCAAAGCAGTTTTCCATGTCGCCCGGTCCCTGGTCGCTCCAACTGAATTCAGTGCAGCTTCGTGGGGAGACATCACAAGCAAGTTGAAGGGCGACTTCTCGCCTCAGCTGTCCAAAATCGCTTGTAGGCATGCATTCTACAAGCGAGGTCAAGGCGCTACCAAGACCATAGCCGAGTACGTCACTGCCCTGAGAAAGGCCGCCCAGCCTTGCAACTTCGCCAACCTTGAGGAGACCCTCCTCGATCGTCTTGTGTGTGGACTGCAAGATGAACGTTTGCAGCAGCGTCTGTTTGCCAGAGCCGAGCTGACCTATGCCGTGGTGCACTCTGAGTCCGTTGCCGTCGAGGCTGCCGAGAGGTCAACATGTGAGGTCCATCAGTGACTGGTTCTGAGTGGCAAAGAGTCGTCGGTGCACCAGCAGTCAACCAGCGAGTTGGAGGGGGAGGCCGATGACGTCTGCAGGATGCAAGCTGCACAGCCTTCGTGGACCTCATTGAAGACTGCACCATGGCATTCCTGTGCTGGCTGTGGCAACAAACATGAGAGGGATCATTGCTGGGTGTGGGACCTCAATTGCCAGTCCTGTGGTAAGCGCAGTCATCTGGCGAGGGTCTGTCGGGCTGTGAAGAAATCACCACCGTCATCGCCACATGTAAAGCCTTGGGTTCATGTCCGGAATGGCAATGGAGCAGCCAGTTGCCATCAGACCAACACCCGCAGTTGCCCATCGACAGTCCTGACCACCAGTGGCAAGCCTAGCAAGAGGATCCATATCACGCTTCACTTGGACGGCGTTCCCTGCACGTCCATCGCAGTCATCTCAACGCAGACCTGGCAGCGCATGTTTCTGCAGAGGAGTCACTGCTGGCGCAGAGGAGTTTCCAAGGCCGGTGCATTCTGCTGGCGGGAAGGATGAGTTTTGAGGTTGAGTTCAAGGATCGGAAGGTTGTGTTACCCCTTCTGGTTGCCGAGGGCGATCGGGTCAGTTTATTGGGCCTTGATCGGTTCGAGGCTCTCAGCATTGCTGTTAACTGGTGTAAACCAAATATGTGTGAGTAAAAGGGAATGCTTATATGACGAGTTTCCTGAGGTATTTGTTGGAGGGCTTGGTCAATATACAGGGCCACCAGTAACTTTAGACCTAGACCCCTCTGTAAGACTTATCACTTTAAAATACCGAAAGGTGCCTCTTGCTTTGAAAGCAAAAATAGAGGCAGAGTTGGATAAACTTGTGTCACAGGATATTCTTGAACCGGTCCCACACGCGAAGTAGGAAACTCCAATTGTAACCCCTGTAAAATCTGATGGATCTGTAAGAGTATGCGCGGACTATAAGTGCTCGATAAACAAAGCTCTGCAGCAGCGCTCGTATCCAGTGCCGGTAATCAGTCATGTGCTGGCGTCTTTGGGGGGAAGCAAGGTCTTCGCGAAATTAGACCTTGCGCAGGCATACCAGCAGCTCCCAGGAGACGATGTGGCTGCTGAGGCACAAACCATCATAACGCACCAGGGTGCGTTCAAGGTGAAAAGGTTGCAATTCGGTGTTAACGTTGCCCCTGGCATATTCCAAGGTCTTATGGAAGGGCTGATCAGGGGACTACCAGGGGTCGTTCCCTATTTTGATGATGTTTTAATTGCAGGGGCTAACAAAAATGAATTGATGGCTCAATTAAGAGAAGTTTTGGGCCAGTTCAGGGAGTCAAGGTCAAATGTTCTAAATGCTGTATTGGTGTAGACTAAGTAGAATTCTGAGGTTTCTTGATAGATGCTAATGGTGTTCACCTCACCACTGACAAGGTGTCCGCTATTCAAAACACACCGCCACCGAAATAAAAAAAGGAGCTGCAATCATTTTTAGGGATCCTGAACTTTTACCATTCATTTCTGCCACACAAAGCGTCACTGGCAGAACTGTTGCATGCACTCCTGCACAAAAATGTATGGTGGGAATGGGGTGAAAGACAAAAGCGGGCTTTCGCCACCATAAAAAAGTTATTATCATCTAACGCAGTATTGACCCACTTCGATTAATCGAAGCTATTGGTACTGGCAGCTGTACTTAACAACACGCGTCAACTCATGCAAGTACCAGCAGTTCATATACATCACAATGAGTAACAGAAGAACAAAATGAAGGGACAGTATTCTGCACATGTTCAGAGGCCCTTGATTATTACTTCACATAGCCAAGAGCTGAGCTCTGGAACAAAAAACAAGCTCTGAAGCTAGGCCCTAATGAGCTTTAGGACCAAAGCAGTTAGTCTAGAAACCCATATCATTCCAATGTCTGCATTTTCCTGCTATATAATTATCTACCTTTTAGTTATCCCCCTTTTCTATGCCTTTTTTTGCCTTGAAAATTCTTTCCTCCCACCATGATCTCAAACAGGAAATTAGAATAAGAACACCCAGAGAAATTGGAATGAAACCATCTTCCCCGCCCACCTTCATCCTGCACACCTAGTTTGACTAGCCAGATGTTGACAGCTCCCAAATCTGAGACAGCTGGTTAAGCAACCCCCAGGGCTAACTGCTCCAAAAAGCATTTCTTCACAGCACACATCCAGAATCTCTGAGCTAATTATCAGGGTTGGGATTCTCAACTTAATCATCACTACTAAGTCTCTAGAGTGTGAGAAAATCAAAGAACTAACTCCTGCATTGCTGAATTCTGCATGAAGAGCAAAAGTCCAGTGCAATTATCAGCTGAGCAGTCTCCTGCATATGATACAGCATAACCACTGAGGCTTAAACTAACTAGTTTTAACTAGCTTAAACTAACACACAAAGCATTGAGGGGGGGAAAGGACTGGTCATTTATAGAAAATAAAGTGTTTAGTCTTCAAAAGTCTCACAGAGGACAGACATCACATCTTTTTTTTTAAAAAAAAAATCAATTTGTCCAGAACTCTCTTCATGATAACGTTCTTTCTCTTACTGTACATGAACTGGAAGAGGAAGGCAGTTATTTCCCCAGATGACAATAACTTCTGTTCAGAGCACACAGATTCTGTTTAAATTAAAAATGAACTCAGGTGGAACACATACAATAATTTCTCTCCATCATCCTCATTAGCTTTCAGTTTGACAGGAAACAGTGTCAATGTTATTTTAGCTCTCTATTATGCATTTTTTTTGCATTTGACACACGCTTTTGCCAATAAGCTTATATATGCAAATTCAGAAGCATAGAATAGCATGCATCACTATGCTGCCAAAATATCTGGGGGGTAATCAGTTTGCTGTAATTCTAGGGGAATCTTTTCTTCAGGACAAATTGCCCACATCTTGCATAGCAAATTTCAGTATTGGTGCATCATTGCCCACTAAAGTTTGGCTCAGATGGTTGAAGGACTGACCTGGAGATAAATATTAGATTTTTGAAAAATCAGCCAGCAAGTTGAAATTATAAGCTTCTTGGATCATTTCAGCATTAAATTGCATTTCTTATAGAAATTCAAATTATCTGAATGGGAAATCTCTGGGGTATATACAATAAACTACTGGTGCCTTTAGGAGAATGCTGTTTGCTACATCCATTTGCAGATGTTCACCCAATGTGATTTTGTTTTTCTTTATGAAGCAAATCAGCATGTACGTACTTATTACTGCCAAACTTTAATTGGCAGTGCTTAAGCAGGAAAAAATAAATCAATTCCAATACAGAGTGGGTGTGACAGAAAGAGAGAGACTGATAGGAATATCAAAATTATTGTGGTACTTGCACAACAGATAGAAATCTAACATGGGATTCTGTGCAGTCCACCACATCCCAATTAGAAGTCTGAAAAATGAACATTTCCACCTCTCTGCAGCAAGCCCAGGATATGAAGTTTGCCTGACAAGAGTACTCAGAAAGCCACAGCATAAAAAGAACAGAATGCTTCACAAACCTGAAGAAGCATCATTTTAGGGGAGGGGTTTTTACATATACACACATGTGGTGCTCCCTTGTTCCTCCCCAGGTTTCTCACCACAGAGTCATTTCATAATCTGTATCTTCTTAGCAAGTTCTAAGAATTTACTCCATACCAGGAGTCCATATGAGGTAAAGGTATGGCAACATATGAGGTAAAATGGCTGTATTAATCTACCCATACTTAAAGATTAAAGGGATTGGGCATATCCATTTCTAAATGCACAGATTAAATCAAAAGTTAAATTAGAAATTATTTATTCATTCATTCATTCATTTGATTTATATTCCGCCCTCCCTGCCGAGGCAGGCTCAGGGCAGATTACAAAAATTTGACAAGTAAAACAACAATTATAAATATAGTTGCTGTAGATTTTCCGGGTTGTGTGGCCGTGGTCTTGGCATTGTAGGACCTGACGTTTCGCCAGTAGCTGTGACTGGCATCCTCAGAGGTATAGCACAGAAAGATGGAGTACTCTCTGTGTCAAGGTGAGCAGAAAAATCTGAAATTGACACAGAGAGTACTCCATCTTTCTGTGTTATACCTCTGAGGATGCCAGTCACAGCTACTGGCAAAACGTCAGGTCCTACAATGCCAAAACCATGGCCACACAACCCAGAAAATATACAGCAACTAATGAACTCCGGCTGTGAAAGCCTTCGACAACATAATTATAAATATAGCTCTAAAAATGAGCCTTAAGGTGCTAGTATCAATTTATATGGCGATGGCAAGGTAGTAATAGCAGCAGACATACTAAAAATTCAGTCAGCGGGTGTTATTACAGTTTGGCAAAGTGCAGGCTATTGATGGTGGCATTGGGCACAGGGTCTTAGTTGTTGGATGCGGCTCCTTAACTAAAGGCCTGGTAGAAGAGTTCCATTTTACAGGCCCTGCAAAATTGTAAAAGGTCCCGCAGGGCCCTAGTATCTTCCAGGAGCTCATTCCACCAGTGCAGAGCTGCCACAGAAAAGGCCCTGGCCTTGACTGTTGCTAGCCTGGCATCTTTAAGACCCAGGAGGGCTAGACAGTTTTGAGACCCTGACCATAGTGCTCTCTGGGGAACATGTGGGGAAAGGCGGTCCCTCAGGTAGGTAGGCCCCTTACCATAAAAGGCTTTAAAGGTAAGCACCAGAAAGAAGCAAATTTGTTTGTTCTCATAAACTGTATCATTTATTGAATTCATATGCTGCCTTTCTTCCAATTATCCAGCTAACATGATGCTCCCAGGAGGTCTCCTACCCTGGTATTGACCGGTCCTGCGTAGCTTCTGAAAGGTGGCTCCCTTATGTGCCCCAGAACTATACCAGGGCCTGTAGTACAAAGCACTATGTGGCTTGTATTCAGTTCCTATCTATTCCCTCATTGCTGTAATGATTTGTAATAAAGGAGGAAACAAAGTCTCTATATGGCTTCATTGTTCATCAGGAGCTGAGATTGTTTTTTTTCCTGGGGACCAAGCTTCTGTGGACTCCAAGTGCCAAGCTTCTGTTAGATATTCAGCTCTGTGTTTCTTGTTGCAGTTCCTGCTCAGCTGTTTGCTTGCTTAGCACAGTCTCTTGGAGGCTAATGGCATCTAGGAAATTGCTCTGGAAGGAGTTGCCCTTATAATGGGATGCATCATCAATATAAATGAATACAAAGTAAGATGCTGGGTATAAGATGCAAATTAGTACAGAGTGAGATTCACTTAGCTGTTCACCAGAGAGGCAGACTTTGGTTGAGAAGCCTCTGCAGAGCTGCCAAACAAAAAATAGACTTGTGTTCCTGCTCCCTAGCTGCTCCCGAATAGGGACCCAACCTGCCATAGAATGCTAATTGAACAGGATGCTGCTGGAAGGAAATATGTGTCAGCACCAGACTCCCAGTGGAAAGCCATAAAAGGATATTCATGGGATAACAAGATTAAAAGAGCACCTTGGGCCAAAAAATGTAGATCTTAGAGCAAAAGAGCCAGTGAGATGAGCAACCAAGAGCTAGGTGGCTATGAAAACATTTCTCTTCAAGAAAAAAATCCCCAAAGGTTTAAACAGCATTTACATGAGATGAAGTAGAAAGACTGCCAAGGGGCTTAAATTATTATCATGGGAAGTAGTAATTAATTGTAATACATCTGTATTTCAAATATAATCTTTTAAATCCACTGGATCCCAAGACACTTTGTAAATGCAACAAGAAAGCAAAGTGTATTGGGCTAAATTGCAGAAAGTGGTGGGGTAATGATTAAAAGATACAGTGGTGAGCATACAAAAAAGTGAAAGTAACATGCAGTGTGACCATGCAGAAAGCAGGCAGAGGGCCCAGACCAGATGTTCTCTTGCCATATTAAATAATAATAGCTTAGGAGACTATGTAACTCTTTTTGCAACCACTGTCTCCTTGTACATGCGTGTATGAACCAGCCAGTGTGTCTATATTTCATCGTGAAAAACACTAACCACGTATCAAAAAGGATTATCATAAACGAGCCATTTCTGCTTTTACAGGTATTCAACAAGCTGAGAAAAATATAGGAACTGCTGCTTTAATAAGAAAGGAAGACAATTGAAAGTGGGAAGCCAATCAGGGGAAATAATGTACAAGAGATGAAAACAGTTAAGCTATGGATAGAAAGAATCCTTTTGGCATTGCAAATGGTTATGCAGCTAGAATGTGATTATCTTCCAAATAAGTGGATATGAAGGGATAAAGGAAATAGAGAAACTGTAGATGTAAGAATGGAAATCATGAGCAAGGTAGCACAAGACATGAGCATGTAAAAAGCCAGAATAACTCCCCAGTGGATCAAGAAGATATGAGACCAACATTGGATGATGATGAAATGTTTTGAAAATTGGTATAATCTATTGAAAATTTCTCCGTCCTAAGCCTTATTGGCATGAATGGGAGCTGTGCAAAAAATTTCCCTCCATATTGGGCATTTTTCAGTAAGACTTGGACTTCCCAGTGGGTTGTGCCCAAGGTAAGGGAAAGAAAGACGGGAGGAAGCACTATGTAATGGGGAGATTACATACAGAAGAAAAATCTATCCTGGGCCCCGGTCACACGGGCCAGATAACGCGGGGGGGAGCCGTAGCTGTTCGCCCAGGAGCAAAATAAAGTGCAGTAGCCTGATCACTCGGTCCCCCAAGTCTCCGAGCTTAGGTTGTTAAGTGCTGATCACACGGCGATGCTGCAGTGTAGCAAAGAAGCAGCATGGCATGATCACACAAGCATTGATCGCAAGCCACCACTTCCAGATCGGACGGGCATTTTTTTTTTCCAATGGAGTCCCTGCATGCGCATGATCGAGGAAGCGGATTCACAGAACGCTGGGCATGTGTCCAACTGGAAACCGACCGCAGAAACCCGATCCAAATGGGGATGTAGAAGCTGGGCACATGGCTCCGAGAACAGGGTAACAGACACCTCCGGACCCCAAGGAAAACCACCGAACCACTGCTAATGGAGAGGGAGGTGGACCTCCTAGTCACAGCTGTCCTATCCGCCTTTGCGGCAGTGGGTGCACTCACCCTCCGGAGGCGGCAAGTATGGCTACAGGGGGAGGGGGTGACAGGTGCCAGCAGAAGACTTAGGAATGTCATGGCCACAAGACAGGTAGCCAGCCATCGACGCTGGTCCAGGCAGCAGCAGGCCAGTACAACAAGGGACACCCTCTGCCTAGTCCATCTCACAGAGGAGTGCCCAGCCCACTGCTGGTGAGTGTACCCAAGGCCCAAGGAGTGGTGGGCAACCTTCGTCACCCATGTCTGGGGCAATGCACAGTGGCTCGAGCACTTCAGGATGTCCAGGTAAGGTGTGAAGGGCATACAGCAACCCCAGCCATGAGGCCGTGGCAAGCTGGGTACAAGTGGCAGTGTGGAACAGGCACAGACTGCCCCTGGTCCCCTGCGCAAGAGGGATTCGTGGCCAAAGGCACAGAGACACCAATCAGCCAGCCAGGCACAGTGCCATCCCAGCAAGGCCCGCAATCATCAGCCATCCCGGAGACTGACAGGTGGATCTGTGGCATAGGTACATACACCCCCACATCTGGGAGCCCTGGCCGAAGTGCAGCACATAGTGCTCCATGGCCCTGGCCATGCTGGGAACGCAGGCATGGCGGCACTGCTGTAGACAAAGCCTGGTGGAACTGTGGTGTTGCAGTCACCACATGCCATGGAAAAGTGAGGGGGTCAGACAAGTAGGCCTCACAACCACCACATGCTGATCAAGTCACTGTGACCTGACAATATCCCCACAGGTCAACATTCATGTGGCTGGTGGACACCCTCCGGGGTAGACTCCAGGGAGAGCAGACAGGGATGCGTGATCCTGTGTCAGTGGAGGAATGTGTTGCAGTCGGTGTGTGGTGGATGGCCAACACCATGTCCCATTGGACAGAAGTTCGATCTAGTGTGGTCCACCATGGCTGGCATCGTGGTGGAGGTCTCACAGGCCATCACACAGGAACTCCTTCGTAGAGTGGTGTACCTACGGAACCCAGACAGGGTGAGGATAGGAGGGGATGGGCTGCAACATGGGTTGGGGGGAATGATGGGATGGGGGTGTTGGAGGCTACCGTGATAGAAGCAGACAGTTCCACGGGAGGTGATATCTGTTGCGTGGCCTCCCGTGGCTCCTGAGTGGCTGCTAGACCCCTAACTGTCTGCATGTCATCCACAGGTGATGAGATCCTTCACTGCCAGGGGCTTTCTGGAGAGCATTGCCACAATGAATGGATGCCACATCCACGTGCGAGTCCCAGTCCAGTACTACATGAACCGCAAGCACTACTGCTCAGTCCTCCTGCAGGGCACCATTGATAACGTGGGTCATTTAGTGGATATCATTGTGGGGCAAAGTGACCAGAGCTACAATGCATACATCCTGCTGCACTCCAGAATCATGGATGCTATGGATGCAGAACAGTTCATTCCCAGAAACCCAACCCACACAATTGAGGGGGTCGAGGTGCCGTCACTTATACTAGCGGAGGTGGCATATCCCCTGTGATGCTGGTTCATCCCTCCCTACAAAGGGCACCTCAGTGCATGGCAGGCACACTTCAATAAGATGCACAGCAGGGTCTGCAACATTGTGGAATGAGCCTTTGGCCGTCTGAAGGAACGGTGGCGGTCTGCTATTGCAGGTGCCGCTGGAGCTGTGGAATGTCAAGCATGTCGTTGCCGCCTGCGTCATTCTGCACAATGTGTGTGAGGACCATGGGCATGCAGTCCCAAAACTGCTTGCAGAGGGAGAACAAAGGGCATTCCATGAGGACAAGGAGTTCCCACAGGAGCCTGAGCTGCACGCAGAGGATAACGCAGGTGAGGCGTTCATGAAGCCCTAAACACTGGCCAGGATCCACTGGGGGGGCCATCCACCCCCCCCACACTAGCCAGCTCAGACTGCACTCACCCTCCACCACGAAATGCAGGTCCCAGTGTTCCCTGGCACTTCGGGGTCCCATGACGCAGGGACATGTGTATGGTGTTTAAGTAAACCATCTGCTGATGTTTCATTCCATCTCTGTCCATCCAAATACCCCAGGGGTCCAACCAGCTCCAAGACAGGGGGGGCATGGGCTGTGGTGACCACCAGCCGCACAACAGTACAAGGCCCCCAGAGCTGACCTGGCGGGTGACTGGTTCCCTGGTCGCCCAACCTCCGGAAGGCACCCATGCTATGCTGACACCTGCCTGGGCCATGGCCCGCCATTCCTAATGGCCAGGCGTCCAAGGTCGCGGGGATGCGCTCAACCGCACATGCGTGTGAACTGGAACATTGAGGGGGTCCATCTCTGGACTCACATGGTCCCTGGGGGGCTGGGGGAGGCACTAGCATGGGTCCCGGGACCTGGAATTGGCCCTGCCCCCAGAGGTGTGCTCCTCAGGTGGGTGATGGACAGGGCATGTGGGGAGGGGGCACTCTGCACATACTCAGGGGTGGGCAAATACTCGCAGTCCTGCGTTCAGAAGGCAGGTCGGGGGCTCCCTTGTCCTGCTGTCACGCAATGCCATCTCATTAGGTCCTGGGGCTTCCCCCCTCGCTTCCCCCTCCCGAGGCTGCCATGCAAGCGAAGGGCCCCCCCAGCCAGGTCCAGATCTCCAGTGCCCCCATAGACCGAGGGGACTGCCTGAATGCCCGGGTTTGTTCCCGCCCTTGCACTGCTTCTGGCCGAGGGTGGGTGAGTGAAGGGGTGTGTGCAATGGCCACTGCTCCTGGAACCAAGGGGCCACTGGTGCCAGACCAGGGGAAGAGAGGAGGGCCTTCAGTAGCTGCAGCTTCTTACAGCATGGCGCGCCATCGGCGAGAGAAGCCGGACCGGGTGAACAGTCTGCCTTGTGGGCAAAGCCCGACAGGAAGAGGACGGCCCCCCAGACGTTGCTCGGACAACCCGGGCAGCCATCGGTGGTGGGGATGGGGGAGCTCGCCACCAGTTAGTCTGATGGCTGGAGTGCCTAACTCCACACTAGCCTTTCATCTCAAGGGCCACTGGAGGAGTCCAAGCTCAGCACAGTGCTTCCCACAGGGAGGAGGGAGGCCCTCCTCCCTCTGGGCAGTCCCCCTGGCAGCCTCCAAGGAGGTCTGCCTCTGCTGGTTAGACAGGCTGTGATTGGAAACATGGGCAGAGCCTAGCTGGATCTGATCACTGGTCCATCCAGTCCAAAAGTGTCTTGCGCATGAAGGAATCCAAGTCCTCCATCCGTGTCAGCCTCCTAGCAAAGTTATTCAGAGATCACCTGCTTCTGGATGTGGAGGATCCATAGCTCCTAGCCATCCATGGACCCATCTCGTATGAATCCTCCAGATCCCCCATGAAAGCCATGTACTGCACCCATGGCCAACGCCATTTGCTAGGTTCCAGGTTTCTCTTTCCTTCAGGGGGGAAGACGGTGGCCTCGCCTAGTGGGCAGGAAAATATGGGGTGTCCCCTGCCCATAGCTACTTCGCTCCCAGACCGAGGGAAGGGGGAGGCAGTGGACGGGCAGGCAGGGGGGAAGAAACCAAATATCTCCTCGAAGAACTTGTCTGCCTCCCCCTCTCTTCCTCTCCTTGTCCTGGCCCCCCATCTTTCCTGCACTCATCCAGTCCCCCATTCCCCCCCCCCACGAGCTGTTCCCTGATCCCCAGCCTGGTGACAAGGAGGGACGGAGGAAGCAGTAAACAAATGATCAGGGCAGACCTCGAGTCCCCCTCCTGGGGCCCAGTGGCTGCCTCTTGGTGGGGTTGGGGGGGGCAGAGTGTCTCCTTCCAAGGAATCCCCACTCTCCTTCCAAGTTTGCCTGGGGTTTTGTGCGCACACGTGTGTGTCCATGTGCAGAGAGAGGAGGGGGAGAGAAACTCCGGACAACTCCTGAAAGGTTCGTTTTCTGTGACCGTCTCTTTCACCTCCCGCATCCAGTTTCAAGCCTGCATCATGATGGAGGGGAGCTGGAAATGTGAGAGTAATATCACCCCTCCCCCTTAAAAATCAACTGGGCATCCTGGGCACCCCAACAGTTTGCAGGGGGGGAGAGAGCAGCCGCCCTCGCTGCCCAGCCCAGCCTGTGCTGCGGGATGAGGCACCTCCAGCGCACCACGAGGCAACTGCTCCTCGTTTCCCATGGTGGATCCAGTCAGGTACACTTTCCCTGAACAAGCTCACAGAAGCTTATATCCTGGGGGACAAATACTCCTTTGTGCTACTAGACTTGAATTGTGGTCTCTTCCATTTGTATCTTCACAACAACCCTCAGAGGTGATAAAGGCTCCAAGAGACTGACCAGCCAGTTAGTCTGATGGTGAATGGGATTTTGAATCTGTAGCTCCCCAGGCTCAGTTCCATGCTGTACCCCTCTGCTGCACTGGAGTGTGAGTCCCAGGAAAGGACAGTACTATTGTACAAGGTTCTCTCTTACTTGCACCCTCTCACCTCCAGTCCAGGAGATAAGAAAGGTGCAAGTCCTTGTTACTATGCCAGCACGTGGAGAATCTCACGTCTACCCCACGCCCCTCCAGGAATGAGAGAAACCAAAAACCCACATGCTTCAGGAACACTGAAATCAGTATTCTGCCACCAGGACCTATTTAAGGACGTTCCCAACTCAGACAGGAGAATAGGTCCCACCTCCTGCCAGGTTTCTGGGAATTAATAACTTATCAGCTCTGGGCTAGAGCTGCAGATAATTAACACACAGTAGTAGACCTCAGCTGAGCAGCCCCAGGCCACGAGATTTAGCCCTAGAGATCCAGTAACAACATATGAATCAACTCAGATAATATTAAGAAATATCATCTTTATTAGCAAAGCATTTATATGACAAGAGACTTGCAAAGATTAGAAAACAAAGAACAAGCCTATAGCTTTATACAGATCTTACTAAACATAAAAATGTATCATAGTTACCAATCCTTGGTCCAGTGACCAGGTAGAACAAAATCCATTCTCCAAGGGATCTTAAAGAGGAACCACATGCTTGCAGTGGGCAATTAAGGTCAGCTTGTTGCCCACTTGCAAAATTCAGTGTTGCAGGTTTGTAATCCAAGCAGAAACTAACTCTTAGAAAGAAGCTAACTTTTCAGGAAAACTCTGTCTCAGTTCTCATAGGTGATCCCAACTCCCTCCCTCTTCCATCACAATTGGATATGGCCATTTATCCAATCGCAAGGGACTTAAGAGGTGTGGTTAGCCGCCATGCCTATGCTGAGGAAGGCACGTACGCTGGGCTTTGAAGTTTGGGAAGAGCCTCAATGTCTGGCTTTCCCCTCAGAGGTGCCAAAGTGGCTTTTGAAATGTATATCTAGGCCTGGCATCTGTGCACGCCATTTGGTGCAGGTGACAATTCACAAGGACATGTTATCAGCTAAGCTGTTTGGGCCTAGTATGAATGAACCAGGAAAGTTGTTTGTTTTTTTTTAAATACAACTATGAAAACCAGCTTCCTGAGATGCATCCATGTTTGACACCTGGTGGGCACATGGGGGGGTGTGTGCGCCAGAAGGTAGCCCCACCTAGTGTGCAAGAAAACCTGGGGCCAGCCCTGGGGGCATCCACCCTGCTCCGGATGGGAGCGTGTTTTAGCCAGCAGGGGCCAGCCCGGTGCCTGTTGTGGCTCAGCCCTGGCCTCCCAGAGCAGCCCGGAGGGCCCCCGGGATGTGCCTCACTGCGCATGTGCATGTGTCACCTGGAGCACCAGTGAAAGGTGACACAGTGCACCTGGGGGCATGCGCATCCCGCCCTGCCCTTAGAAAGATGCAGAAATGGCCTTCCCAACGAAGGAAGTTTTTTGGCTGCCGGAGGAAGTGGACTGCCTCCTCCGGACACTCCGCTGGCTCGAGGCAGGGGTGAGGGTGATGCCCTCCACCCACATGGAGATGCTGAGTGTCTTTGAGGAGGAGGCGGAGCACTTGGTCGCCCGTGGGTATTGGCGCTTGGCAGTACAGTGCCGAGCCAAATTTAAGTGGGAGAAGGCCACCTTTTACAATGCCCTAGAGGACTGGGAGGGCATCCCAGGACCCTCAGGGCCCTGTGTGAGCAGGGCAGCTGATCTGACTGGTGTTTCCAGACCCCAAACAGTGAATATCCCCCACCCTGGTCATGTCTACCCATTCTGTCACTGACTGTGCCACCTTATCTGATGTTTCCCCACCAATAGGGTGACCCCGTGTGAAACGAGTGAGGGAGCCCTCCCCCACCAGTGAGGAGGAGCCCAACCCCCCCGTAACCAGGGCTGGGACCTGGAGGAGCAAGGTGTGGTTGCCACAGTGGCATGCGATGTGCCACATGGATGTGTGCATTTGGAGACCCTGGCCACATGCCTGCCACTCACATGGCTGCAATAGCTGGCCACCATCCTAATGGTTGTGGCTGGTGGCTCACTCACCAGGCTACCACAGATGGTTGCCAGTGTTGCCAGCCAGATGGCAGCCAAACACCTGTGCCACCAGGTGTGGGGCATACATGAGGCATGTAATTCACTGGTCTTATGTGTGGCTGCTTCCCCCCCCCCCCCAAAGAGCCAGTGGTGGTGAGCTCCCTGCAGGAGTCTCTGGGCCATGCAGGAGGGTCTGAGGCAAGTGAGTCACAGCTGTTGGGTGGCCCACTGTGTGCTGGTGGACCGTGTGGTGGCATCCTAGGAATGAGGAGGGCCTGCGGGGCCAGGAAAGTGCCCTTGGCAGGACCTGGTGGTCTTGGCTGCCAGGGTGTCACCTGTCATGTGCTGGTGTTGGGCTCCACCTTCCCATATGTGGTCTGGCGATGGGTCAGATGGCTGGCTAGGTCTCATGGGTGTTGGTGGGAGTGCCCTCAGGGCCTACTGTGAGTACCCAGGGGGTGGCTACCCAGAGGGCTATGGGCCCTGTGTGGTACGCAAACCACACCAGCGCCTGTCAGTGCGGTTCCCATCAGGGGCCTCTGGTGGCATGGTGGCCTCTCATGGAGGGCCAGACCTCATCATACCCTCCTTGTTCCCTGCAGGTGATCTGGCAGGGGAGGATGCAGCAGTGGCCACGGGAGGGTCTGCGATGGAGACAGATGCAGGTAGGCCTCCCCCCCCTTGTGCCCTGAGAGGAGCAATGCTGCTGGGTGCTAATCTGCTGCTTTGTCCCTGCAGGGGAGATGCCACGCTCAGTGCCAACAGCAGGGCCATCCCACCAAACGGTGTCCCAGTGGCTGGATGCCCTTGAGGCAGTCATGGCTGATATGCAGGCGACAGGACATTCCACGGCCATGGGGGACTGTTGGTCAGGTGATGATGGCACTCTGGGGGTTGTGCAGCCTGCCCTGGCCCCTGGCAGTGAAAGATCCATTGGCATGCACTGTGTGGGTGTGCTGAAGGCTCAGATTGGTGCCCCGGCTGGCCATTTCTGGCCTTGTGGGTACTCTTCCCAGTGTTCTCACCACTGATGTGCTGGCCTCTGTCTGGTTTGCTCCCAGGGCTGGCTCACCTGCTAGGTGAACTAGGCATTCGTCTAGAGTGCAGGCCGGCCCTCAGGGTGCCAAACTGAACCCGCCACCCGCCAAAGCCCCCCAGTGTCATAAAATTGAGGCTTGGGTTACTTTTACACTGAGTTCATTGTACTGTGTCTGCTATCTTGTCTTTTGCTTGTGCGCTTGCGTAGTATTGCCAGCTGCAACGTGGGAGAATGGTTTTGGCCACTCCGTCTTATCACAGTGGCCTTGGAAAGAGGCTATGGAGTATTCTTTTGTCTAAGGTGCTGGAGGGGGCAGCAGTGGGAGGGCTTCTGGTGCCCTGGCCCCACTGCTGGACCTCCTGATGGCACCTGGTATATTTTGGCCGCTGTGTGACAGAGTGTTGGACTAGATGGGCCATTGGCCTGATTCAACATTGGCTTCTCTTATGTTCTTATGTTCTTAAGGGAATTTTCCAGTCCTGTGAGACCAAGGGGTGGGGGGAAAGTGTTCTCCCGATCATTAAGTAGTCTCCCGCTGGGAGTTTCCCGCAGACGTGCTAAAAGTTCAGTTGCCAACTGCGCTTTTGCATCATACTATAATAATGCCTGAGCAGCTTATGCCGCCATTCCTGACAATAACAGTATTACTGTGGGTTACAGCACTGTATTCCAATAAAGCTTTTCTTTACCTGAAGAATGCTTGGATCTACTTGCTATTGAGCCTGACACCCAGCTAACACCAAAGGCCTACGGCCTCCTCTGCCTGGCTGTGCGCCTCCCTCAGCCGCACCTCCAAGGGGGGCATAAGGAAGGTGACTTCCTTCTCTCCAGGCCCCGCCGCAAGGGAGTGCTGGGTGTGGCTGAAGAAGAAGCCCGGCAATTTAAAGCGGGGAGCCAAGGGGGTACCAGCTGTCCCCACCGAGCCCTGCTTCTCTGGTGCAGGGGGTGGCTGGCGGGCAGAGCCCCTCCTCACTCCTCTGGGTGGCTGCCAGTATCCTCGCCTAGTGTGGAAAAAAAGCTGGGGCCAGCCCTGTCTGCCCCACAGTTGACCGGCACGACTACCAACTGGGTTTCATTTAGTAGGGGATGGGCCAGCTTTGACATCTCCTCATCCAGATGCAGCTGGAGGATGCTTTGGCAGAGCAGTGACAGGAAGACTGCTGATGGGCTCGGCTGAGATGGGCACCTGAGCATCAAGCAGAGGGGGGATGGGAGGGGGAAGAGGACACAGGGGAGAGAAGGTGGCCGAGGTGACTACAGAGGAGGGGTCGGAGGAGAAGGAGGTGGAGAGACCAGAGTAGGTCATTGTGCAGGACCTGGGGGAGTGCAAGGACAGAGGTTCGGAGGGAGACAATAGTTCTGACTAGTTGGGCCGTGTTGGTTGGGTTTGCTGTTTTGCTGTGTGTTCATTATACTTGTTGGTTTGCGATAAAGTTGCATTCTGTAACACCACTGGCTCTGTCCTCTGTGGTCCGGTCCTCCCTCCTCCTTCCCCCCATGTAATGGTGCTGAGACATGTGTGCTGCTGTGTATGAAGGCACGTTTATTTTGCAAGTCAGCTTTGCACGGTGGAAGACTTGCAACTGTTGGATCTGGAGGGCCATGGCAGCAGGACAGACCTGGAGTGTGCTGAGTGAGGGAAGCATCCCGGCACTCTCTGGCTCCTCCGGACCACTACCCAGGCCAGCTGCTGTTTGCCCCCTCCCCGTAGCAAAACCACAATGGCATTGACTGTGACCCACCCGACACCAGCATTGGCCAGTGCACCTGGGTCCCTCTCCATGACCCTTGGCCTAACACATTGTGGGCATGTTGTATATGGCAGTATGCTCATGGACTGCTAGGGAGGTGAGGCCTGTGGCTCAGAACAGGAGGGAGGGATGGGGCTGATGCCCAGTGCAGCTGGTACCTGGGAACTGTGCACCCTCTACTGTGGAGGGCTATAGGGCTGTGGCTTCTTCCATTTCCTAGGTGGTCTCCCGCTGTCGCCAGATGCCTGGGTGACTGCACTGGTGGGGTCTGGCTGCCCGGCCTCGGCCAATGGAGCCCGTGTGGCCACTGTGCTGGTGCCCGGCTGCCCAGACTCAGCCAGTGGGGCCCCTATGGCCACAGTGCTGGTGCCCAGCTGCATGGGCTCAGCCAACGGAGCCCTTGTGGCCACAGTATTGGCACCCAGCTGCATGGGCTCGACCAATGGAGCCCCTGTGGCCGCAGTGCTGGCACCGAGCTGCACGGGCTTGGCCAATGGAGTACAGGCTCGGAAGGCCTCAACCAACAGGGTGACCACGCGTGTCAGGTCAACGATGGCATTGGTGGATGTGTCCATGGACTGGCACATTGCTGCCCGATCCTCTTGATTCTCTGCACAGCCAGCCCTCAGCTCTGCCAGGACCTCCTCATGCTGCCTCTGCTCCACCCTCCTGGCCTCTCTGCCCTCCTCCCTGGCCTGGCCTTCAAGGTGTTCCCTGATGCACTGGAGGGCAGAGACCCACTTCTTCCTGGCCATGGTGAGAGATGCTTTCTCGGCAGCCGTCAGATCTCCCATATTGATGTCTGGTGGCAGACCTGAGGGGTCATGGCAAGATGGGAATCACCGCTGTGGCTCAGCTGCTGAGAGCCTTCCTGGGTGCCAAGTGATCCCTCCTCCCAGGCCCGTCCCATGCTGCCACTCATGTTCTGGATCTTGTTGGACAGCCTTGACTGGCTCTGCATCCTCCTCCTCAGCATCCTGTGATTCCTGTGGTGTCCGTGGGGGAGAGATGGATGGATGTCATGTGGGGCCACTGAGCCTGGTGGCCGACCCAACATCACTTGGGCCACCGCATGGCCAAGGATGGGATGCTGTCATGGTGGCCTGCAAAGGTGCCCACCATGCCCTGATGACTTACAGTGAAACCCTTCCTCCCTACACCACCATTTTATCCATGCATTGAGACTCTTAATTTGTGCCTGTCTAGCTGGCCATGCACTTGGAGGTCCTGGCCTTGAGTCTCCTGCCTAGCAGCCTAATACATTGGATAGCCCCCAACCCCCTGCTGGCATTCTATCTCCATAATTGTCAGGGGGGCTTTAATATCCCCCTTTTTATAAATTTCCTATTTATGCATATCTGTTTGTGGAAAGTGTGTTTACCCTTTTTAGGGACACAGAGAGACTAGTGCCCTGCCTTTCTCACTCTGTTGCTCAACTCGCAACTCTGCTAAACTCACCTCTTTATTCCCTTGTTTCATACACTTTGTCACTAGAACTGGGACACTTGTTTTGTTATTTGCTTTCTTTTTTCTGTTACAAAAAACCTGCATAAGGATTAACCTTATCTGTGAACTCACAATCCCTATCTCTGGTATTAGTATTTCAATCTATAGTTGTAATAAAGTTTCAAAGTGATATTAGATCTTAAACTAGAACTGTGCCTTCAGTCTTAATCCTTGTCCCTTGACCCTCTGTTTAACCCTTCATGCACTGCAGTAAAACTAGCCAAGAACCTCTGAGCCTATTTAGAACTAAAATTAGCTACACCTGAGTAGTTTGAGCAGAACTGGACCAGAAAAATTAGAACAGAACTAAAATCAGAACTAAAATTAGCTACACCTTGAGTAGTGTTATGTACTGGGTTCACCGCATGCGAGGCAAGGCCCGCATGCAGCCAGGCAAAGAGCTCGAGCTGCGGACCCAAGACAATAGCACGAGCAGATCCTAGCCCACACCTATCAGAGGGCTGGGATCCCAGGAAAACCTATGGAATTCTGTTCCACTGTAAATAACCCTATCCTGGGTGTGGGTGTGTATTTGGGAGTGGTTTGATCCCAAATATAAGCCGGCCTGCGAGCCAGTCTCCCCTTGTCTATTTCTTCCCTATCAAATAAACTTATGAGCTGAATCACGTTACTCTGCTTTGAGCGCAGTACTTTTCAAGTAGGTTGAGCAAAGCTACAACACCAAGAAGTTACAAAATGTTGGTACCTAAAGATATTTTTAACTATTTGCCCTCCTTACTATTTTAACCCTTTTTACTTAGCCTATCTTGATAGAATTTTATATTAATACATAAAATTTCACTTATCCTCTCCTTGCACATCTGCTAAACTCACCTGTCTCAGGCCCGGAGCTACACTGGGGCCTCCCGGGGCCCAGCCCCCTGACTTCCTTCCAAGGCCCCCTGACTTCCTGTGCAGCCCAGGCCACCCAACATTCTGGGTTGCCCAGAGGACTCACTGCTGCTGCCCCTTCCCTTTCCCCACCCACCAGCAGCCCCATTTGTATGAATACATACAATGAAAAAACAGGAGCCCCATGCAGGCTATGATGGGCAGGCAGCTTGCTGGGGGCGTATGAGGCGCACACAGCAGCAGCAGCAGTGGCTGCTACCGAGACCTGGCCTGCTGCTGCTGTTACTGGAGGAGGGAGTGGGGAGAAGGCAGTGATGTTGCCGCCAAGCAGAAGGTGGAGCGTACGGTGACGAAACAGCTACAGCAGCATTCCTTCCCGGGCTGGCCACTTATATGAATATATACAATGAAAAATGAGCAGACCGGCCCCATGAAGGCCATAGTGGGCAGGCAGCTGGTTGGGAGAGGATGAGGCTAGGGTTGCCAGGTGCCCCGGGGGGCAGGGAAACCCCCACTCAATGGGTCCATTACCCCCCCCCCGGACCAGATGGGGCCACCGGGGGGAACCCCAAAGTGCCAGGATCCTGGAGACATGCCCAGCATGATGATGTCACCCAGAGGTGACGTCATCACGTCAGGCACGTTGTGGGGGGATGCTGTATCATTCAAGGGAAAACTCTATGGTTTTCTCTCGAATGATAGTGGTCCCACCCCCAATGTGCCCAACGTGATAATGTCATTTCCACATGCACACCAGGGAGCTCCCAGAGAGGGCCAGGACTCCCCCCGCTGCAGCTACGGTAAGACTTGGCAACCCTAGATGAGGCACATGCAGCAGTGGCTACTACCAGGACTTGGCCTGGTGCTGCTGTTGCTTGGAGAGCGGGTGGGGAGACGGCAGTGATGTCATCACCGAGCAGAGGGTGGAGTGAGTGGAGGAGAGCAGAGACAAGATTAGGCTCAGCCTTGGCTGGCTGAAAGTCTCTTAGTGGGCAAGCACACAGGCACACTCCTCCACTGCCTCACCTTCCCATCTATATTCCCACCCGGCCCCTGTAAAAGGGAGAGTAGCGGGTGGCTGCCTGGGTGTTCTCCAAGTGGACGAGTGCACTGGTGCTCTCCTCCACCACCTTCCTTTCCCGCCTGCCCACCCTGCCTACAGGGTGAGTCGTGGGGGGGTAGCCCCCTCTGTGGGGGGGAGGCCATCAAATGCAGCTGGGTGAAAGGGGCATGTTGTGTCCTGGGATCAGAAGGCAGAGCTGGCGAAATACAGCCAAGCTTCGCTCTCTGAGAACAATAGGGACTAGGTTCCTGAGCTCGCCAGTAGAGAACTAATGGCAGCATTGGCGGGCGATTCGAACCCGCCAATAGGAATATGGGGCCGTCCCCCCCTAACTGTATATAGTTGGCCTCCGGCCGTTACTGTCTGTTCTTGTCTTGTGTGAAGTACGAATAAACGCGTCTTCTCTTATGTCGTCGTCCGAGTCATGAGGCCCGAAACCCAGTACTTTACAGTGGCGACAAGGATGGGATTTCAACGCCTTCCGTGACTCCATGAGCGATGAAAAGGACGCTGCCGAGCATCGCATCGCCCCGGCGCACGCCTTCCCAGACGGAGCCATGGCCGCCTCTCATGTGACACTCAAGCGCTTCGATCCGTCGCAGCCAGAAACCTGGGACGCATGGGTAGACCAGCTCATCAGCTATTTGGAGCTCAACGAGATTCGCCACCCAGACAAAAAACGATCGCTCCTGCTGAACGCGTGCGGCACCCAAACAGTCCGCCTCGCCAAGAGCCTCTTGGTGCCCCGCACGGCCTTGGAAAGCTCGTTTGGGGAGATCCTGGACGTCCTCAACGCGTACTTCAGCCCCCGGCCGACCTTCCTGGCCAAGAGGATGGAGTTCCAAAGGCGAGTCCAGGCCCAAGGGGAATCCGCTGCCACCTTCCTGGCCGCGCTGAGGGCGCTCGCGGTGGACTGCGGGTTCCTGAAGGTGGAAGACAACGTGCTGACACAGTTCGTGTGGGGCCTGGCGGACTCCAAGCTGCGGCGCAAGTTGATTGGCTACCGGAGGCTGTCCCTGGACGAGGCCATCGACGCTGCAACAGCCCACGAGGCCGCTGAAGGGGAACGCCCGGCCGCGGCCGCCCATGTGGTCGGGAGGGGTCCCAGCCCCGGGAACTCAGACACCGAAGAGGTCTTCGCCCTCAGACCCCAACACCGCCGGCCGGCGCCATTCCAGCAGGCCGACAGGGAGCCAGCCAAGCCTTCCGGCAACCGGACCGTGTGCGCCAGCTGCGAGGAAGGCCACGGAAGGAAATCCTGCAAGTTCCGGGATGCTGTCTGTCACGGGTGCGGGAAGCATGGACACCTCGCACGGGTCTGCCAGTCCAAGGGCCTCCGGAGTTCGAGATCGTCCGCCCCACAGCACCGCGCATCGTCCACCGCCTACGAGACGATGGAAGAGGTCGCCGAGTTGTACCATCTCACCGACCAACCGCTGCAGGTACTTCGCCTCCCCAACCCCAATCTCTCCTCTACTCCGAAGATCCAAGTAACCGTGCGGATCGAGGGGTCTCCCTGTTGCATGGAGGTGGACTCGGGATCGGCGGCGTCCATCATTTCCATGGACACTTTAAATAAACTTTGCCCAGCAGGGGGACCCCCTCTCCGTCCATCGCCATTAAGCTTGGTGGACTTTCAAAAGAACCCTGTCCCCATCCGGGGAGTCGGCACTTTCCGAGTGCAGTACCGAGACTTTGAGGGGAACTTGGACTTGGTGGTGGTGGAGGGAAATCTCGTGAGTCTCCTGGGGCGGGCGTGGTTCGAGGCCCTAGGCATCACGATTGGGGGAGTGAATAAGTGCGGGATGCGTGACTGGGGGGCGGTGTGCAAGGAATTCCCCGAGGTCTTTGATGGGAAACTGGGGTGTTATAAAGGGCCCCCGGTGTCGCTCCACTTAGACCCCACAGTGACGCCCATCCGACGGCGCTTCCGCACCGTGCCCCTGGCCCTCCGCCCTAAAATAGAGGCTGAACTGGACCGGTTAGTGGCCCAGGGAGTCCTAGAGCCCGTCCCGAACGCTCGATGGGAGACCCCGATTGTGACACCCGTAAAGCCAAACGGGGAAATCCGCATCTGCGTGGATTATAAGTGCACCATTAACCAGGCACTTCAGGCGCACGCATACCCCGTACCCGTGGTCAGCCACGTCTTAGCCACACTGGCGGGGGCGCGCATATTTGGAAAGCTGGATCTCGCGCAGGCATACCAGCAACTCCCGGTGGATGAGGCCACTGCCGAGGCGCAAACCATAGTGACCCACCGGGGGGCCTTCAGGGTGAAGCGGCTGCAGTTCGGGGTCAGTGTGGCCCCAGGGATCTTCCAAAATCTCATGGACGATTTGTTAAAAGGGATCCCTGGAGTGACGCCGTTCTTCGACGACGTCCTCATTGCCGCGACCACCCCTGAAAGCTTCGCCGCCCGCCTCCGAACTGTACTGGGACGCTTCCAAGCCGCGGGGCTGAAAGTGAAGCGGGAAAAGTGCCTCCTCGGGGTGCCGGAGGTGGAGTTCTTGGGGTACGGGGTAGATGCAACAGGCCTGCATCCGGCGAGGGACAAGGTGAAGGCCATCGTGGAGGCCCCCGCCCCGAAGTCCAAGGCGGAGCTCCAGGCGTTCTTAGGCCTCCTGAACTTTTACCACGCCTTTCTCCCACACAAAGCCGCCGTGGCCGAACCCCTGCACAGGCTGCTGGATAAGGCGACACCTTGGGCATGGGGAGCGAGGGAGGAGGCGGCGTTTCGGGGGGTTAAAGTACTCTTGATTTCTAACGCTGTACTCGCCCACTTTGATGAAAAGCTCCCGGTAATCCTTGCATGCGACGCATCGCCGTATGGGGTCGGGGCGGTCTTGGCCCACAAGCTACCAGATGGGAGGGAAGTCCCGGTGGCTTACTACTCCCGCACGCTGTCCCCCGCGGAGCGGAACTATGCGCAAATCGACCGGGAGGGCTTGGCACTGGTGGCGGGGGTTAAAAAGTTTCACAACTTTGTGTATGGGCGGCCCTTCACGCTCGTAACCGATCATAAGCCGCTCCTGGGACTGTTCGCGGCGGACAAAAAAACACCGCAGGTACTGTCGCCCCGGGTGTTGCGCTGGTCCTTGTTTTTAGCGGGCTACCAGTACCGGTTGGAGCATCGGCCGGGCAAGGCGCTGGGTCATGCCGACGCCTTGAGCCGCCTGCCGCTGCCACATACAGGGGAAGATCCGGCCCCAGCTCCCGCAGTATTGTTAATGGAGGAGCTGCCCAACCCCCCCCCTTCAGGCTGCAGACGTGGCCACCCGCACGTCCCGAGATCCCATTCTCTCCCGGGTCCTAAACTGGGTGGTGAGGGGATGGCCAGCGGAACAGACAGGGCCAGAGTTCACGGCATACAAAGCCAGGAGAGAAGAGTTATCCGCCTTGAAGGGGTGCTTACTTTGGGGGGACAGGGTGGTCATTCTGGGGCCCATGAGACAAGGGGTTCTAGAAACACTGCACGAGGCCCACCCTGGCATTGTACGAATGAAAGCTCTGGCAAGGAGCTATGTGTGGTGGCCCGGGATGGATGCAGAAATTGAAACCTGGGTCAGAGGGTGCACACGGTGTCAGGAAGTACGCCCCACTCCCCCAAGAGCGCCAACCCAAAACTGGGAGTCTACCCACAAGCCGTGGTCATGCCTACACGTAGACTTTGCCGGGCCATTTCAGGGGCTCCAGTTCATGGTGACGGTAGACTCCTACTCGAAGTGGGTGGAAATAAGCCCAGTGTCTACCACCTCGGCCAAAGCGGCAATAAGGGCCCTGCGGAAAATACTCGCTACGCACGGGTTGCCAGACACAATCGTGTCGGACAACGGGACCGCGTTCACATTGGCGGAGTTCCAAGCGTTCCTCGCAAGGAACTTAATCAGGCACATCAGATCGGCGCCCTTCCACCCGGCAACAAACGGACAAGCGGAGAGGACAGTCCGCTCCGCCAAAGAAGCCCTGAGCCGCATAACAGAGGGGGAGTGGGAATTCCGGTTGGCCCGCTTCCTCCTCACACAGCGCACCACCCCGAACCCCATCTCCGGGCATTGCCCAGCCGAACTGTTGATGGGCCACCGCCCCACGACCCTGTTAGATAGGCTCGACCCGGACCGAGCCCCAGAGAGAAAGCTGGTCGAAACCCGGGAGGCGCCCAGGAGCTTCCTTCCGGGGGAACCTGTCTATTTTCGGAACTACGGGGTGGGGCCGCAGTGGCTGGCAGGGCGTATTCTGAAAGCAACCGGACCAGTTTCATATGAGGTCCTGGCAGACGGAGACAGGGTCCTCCGTAAACACGTGGACCAGCTCCGGAGGCGGCAAGACCCCAACACTGGGATACCTGCCCCGTTACTGGGAAACGCCGAGGCCGCCCCAGCATCCGATCAGCTGCCGGCACCACCAGCGGAGCATGCGCCACGAAGCCCAGAGGGGGCCCCAGAGCAAGCAGAGCACCCGCCGCCGCCGCTGCCGCTGCCGCCGCCGCCACCACAGCGACTGCCGCCGGAGATCCAAGCTCCAAGTGCAGGAGGACCACCTGAAGGGGGCCCCGCCAGTCTGGTGCCGGCCCCCCGACGATCAGTAAGAGAACGGAGGCCGCCAGCCTACCTAAAAGACTACGTCACCTGATAGGAGATGAACTATGGGTGGAGGGTTGTTGTGTCCTGGGATCAGAAGGCAGAGCTGGCGAAATACAGCCAAGCTTCGCTCTCTGAGAACAATAGGGACTAGGTTCCTGAGCTTGCCAGTAGAGAACCAATGGCAGCATTGGCGGGCGATTCGAACTCGCCAATAGGAATATGGGGCCATCCCCCCCTAACTGTATATAGTTGGCCTCCGGCCGTTACTGTCTGTTCTTGTCTTGTGTGAAGTACGAATAAACGCGTCTTCTCTTATGTCGTCGTCCGAGTCATGAGGCCCGAAACCCAGTACTTTACAGGGCACTTAGTTTAACTTACTTTAACCAAAACAATTAGGTGCCCCCCAAGAAATTTAAAGGCCCCCCAACACAAGAAATCCTGGCTATGGGCCTGGCCTGTCTATACCCTTGTTCCAGACACTTTGTCATTGCAGCTGCGACACTGTATCCCTGGAGAGGGGCCAGCTACATCGCAGAGTTCAGAGTTTCCTTGAGGCAGCATAAGGAGCTGCTCTGACTGGCTGCTGATCCTGAGATCACCTCCGCCGTAGGAGCACCTTCCACTAATCACAGCACCACTGCCCTTTGTCTTCCCACAGCCGCTGCTGGGCCCTGCTAGTCTGAAGCTGAGTGGCAGCATGTTGATGTGGCTGAGCTGCCACCTATTGCTATTCTTGGGGTTGGGGGGCTTGTCCACTTGGGTTGCTCATCTCAGTCTTCCGCAGGAACAGTAGCGACAACAGTGGCCCTCACCAGTGGCTTTGTTGGTCCTTCACTGCTGCTGCAGCCAACCCAGTAGCAGAAGCTTGAGCCCAAAGAAAAGATGGCGATTCCCACCTTTCTGCTTATCCTGGGGTTTCTCCAGTCAGTGTGGACCAACCCTCCTGCCCAGAGTGCTCCAGAGGGTAGGAACAGGAGGCACTGTACTGCTGTACTGCTTAAACAGTGTTACCCCATTGCCAAACACAAACATTTTTAAAAAACAGTTTCATTGAGCTGCCAGGAAGGACACCAAACAGTTCAAAATTCAGAGGGAGTGGAATAGGCATTTCCTTGTATCTGAACACAAGCTGTGCCTTCCCAAGAAATGTAGTGCAAAAACATTTGAGTATAAAATAAAGTGGAGTTTTCAGATGAAATGATGGGTTGTTCATGAGTGGAAGACATCATGTGGAAATGGGAGGGCACAAGTTGCGTGGCTGAAATGGTGAAAGTCTTCTGTGTGGAATCAGCCATGGATACAGTTCCACTATCTTTAATAAGCCAACAAAATGGTTTAGAAAAGGGAAGGGAAGGGAAGGAAAGCCAGGCCTGTGTTTCTAGAAACCAAGTTTAGGTCTTCCAGCTGCCCTGAAAAAAAATGTCCTTTTGACAGAGCTTTAATGGGATATTATTCACCAGGTGATGTTATTTACCTCTGTGCCATGAAAAGTCTATAAAATGGTCTAAGAATATAGATACTAGTGGCTTTCACTCTTTCTGCATGGGGAATTTCTGGTTTCTTTACTACATTCAAGCTTTGTTTGTAGCAGCCAAATTAATAGTATCTAGTATTTGACCTTACATTAAAAGTACCATGCACCTTAAACTGTTTGCCCCTGCTTGAAGAGAAAAGCAATTAATGGCTTGAAATACTACCTATCTTCCATGTAAGATGTGAAGATGAATTTCAAGAGGAGCGATCTTGCAGCATAACCTGACTCGGATATTCTTGATTCAGCCAGAGCGTTTCACTTGAAAAGTTTTACATCATGGCCTTGGCAGACTCCCAGATGTTCTCCTATAGAAGCTGTTATTTTTCCTTGAGCTTACCCGAAATAACCATGCATGGATTTACTGTCCTCAAATTACTAATGCTTACAGGCAAGCATGTTGTCAACATTCTGCTGGGCAACCTAAGCCTTCTGCATATTGACAAAGAATAAAAATTAAATTCAAGGCTGCATACAAATCTGTGCACTAAAAACTAGCATTTTGGAAGGCTTTGACAAAGGGTTTTTTAAAATAAATAAATAAATACATTCCTTTACTGTAGCATGACACTGGCTTCAGGGGCCCTCCAGCTGACTTGGGCCCCAAGAATTTTGTCCTTCCAATCCCACTTTCTCAGCTTCCCTGGTACTGATGCACAAGCCATTTTATGTATGCCTCATAACAGGCACAAATTCCAATCCCTGTTGTAATGGACTACATCTCCCAACAACCTGACATCTGACATAGCAACAATTGCCTTTTCCTGAGAAGGAGAAAGAAAAGGAGGGAAAATTATTATGTACTGGACTTCAGGCAGCTCTTTTCAAAAGTGATTTGTTTATTCAGCTCAGAACACAGCAACAAACATACAGAACAACCCAATTATATACAATTTGAACCAAGGAAAACCACACCCCCTAGAACAATAATATCCAATCAATAACAAGTGCTTGGAACCAATAGGAATTGTTCCCGCTTAATGTCAACTACTGTCATGATTGGTCTGTCTCCCGACACCGACCAATCCTGTTGCGGATTTCAGGATACCAAGAGTCAATGGAGCTTGTGGCAGAAGCTCAAGCATTCTGCACTTACAAGTAATACAATACACAACAAAAATGAAACCAGAGGTCCATACAACAGCCAGGAGGAGGCCTATGAATAGTGGGAGAACACCAGAAGAGATTGAAGCAGTTGGAGTAAAGAACTTCTTAGAGCTCTGCTACCAGACTGAAGAGAATTTGTTTATTGACTGTGTTAGGAGACCCCTGGGAAAATAGGGCTGCCATCTCCAGATTGGGAAATTTGTGGAGATTTTTGGGGGTGGAGTCTGGGGAGTGCATGGTTTGAGGAGAAGAGGAGATCTAAGCCAAATACAGGGCCATAAAGTTCACCCTCCAAAGCAGTCATCTTCTCCAGGAAAACTAACTGAAGAGCAGTTCTAATTCCAGGAGATTTCCATCCCTAACTGGAGATTAGCAACCTTACCTGAGAAGAAGGGCCTATTACCAGCAAGCACAAAAGGCCTATGACTCACCCTTTGGAACCCAGTTATTACTTCCCACACCTTCTCAGTTGAATTTCCCCTGACTGAGTTCAGACTGGCAGTTTGAAGCAGGACCCAGTCGTGGCAAAAAAGCCCTGGAACAAATTGTTCCAGGTTTTCCCAATCACATGGAGCCGACTGATGCGGGAGCATACCAGGAGGAGGCGCATGGGAGCATTCAGACTGCTGGCCTGGAGGCGCAGCTGTAAACGTCTTTTTCCTGGCAAATCAGCTATGTGTGCATGTGTGTATGAGTGCATGAGTGCTCATGTGCTCATACACACATGCACACATAGCTGATTTGGATCCCATTGCTCTGGCACCGCATTGGACGGTAGAGCAGAGCACAACCAATCATATCGCTGCTACCTTATGCGCAACGCGAGTTGCTCCCGGCTTTTCAGCTGAGCATTCACACTTCCCGGAAGCTGAATGCAGCAGGATAAAGGCACTCTCCAGGATTTGCTACCACTTTCAACAGGTATCTTTTAATCCCAGGAGCGAAGCAGAACAGCACGGGTTGCCTACGGGTGGGGAAAGCCAGGCAGATGTGCCTGTGTGAACGCCCCCTTTAATCTGCTTGGGAAACGTGGCTGAAACGTGACTATAGCGGGGCAAATTGCCAGTCTGAACTCAACCCCTGTTTACTTCCCTCATTAAAGTTCTTATACATGTCACTACAGTTGTTGGAAACCATCAGGGCTGATCGTAGAACTGCCAGCCTTGAAAGTGCCTTCAGCCCTTGCCTCAAAGCCTATCATCAGAGGGACACTACTAATCTGTATAGGTATTACACTGTAGTCAAACAGGGGTATTTAATGCTCTGGTTCCTTCGGTGGCAGGGGCAAGATGGAGTTCAGCATCTTGATGGAAGCTAAAAGCTGAACTAACTGCATCAAGTCTAGGTTTTATAGTGAACTGATATCTCAGAATCACAAAGAAGTATAATGTGTGTATTAACCAAATGCCAAGCACCTGCTTGAAAGGAAACCAAAAACTGAGTTTTTCATAAATGCCTAAATCTGACATCTAAACATGCTACCCTTTCCTATTTTATATATATCTACATCATCTGCTATCCACAATTTAACCTGTGATACCACTACATCTGTTCTGTACACATGGCCAAAAATACCGCTGCGCCAACTAGCTGACTATTCCTGTTAACAACTCAGAATGGTTAGCTGATGTTTCCTCAACGGGTGCTGTTAAGAGAGAGAGTCCCCTTATCACTCTGTTAAACACTCTAATAAAGGGAGGGGCAGGTGTGTGCTTGTGTTTGTGGCAAAACTTGCATAACAATACCATGAGTAGAATACTTTCATAGGATTTCCTGAAGGGGAACTATTGAAATACAGCCGATGAAGCCCATTGACATGATAGACTGGCAAAGTCAAATCTCTTCAGAAGGAAAAATTAAGCATGATTACTTGATGCAAGATATCACTCAAGCCAATCAAATTGTTATTTTGGGAAATCATAAATTTGTATTTAGTGTCAGTGTGTCACTCATTAAAACATTATAAGAATGATTAGAAAATTGTCTTAATAAGAAAAATGTTAACTTAGTTTAATTGCTTAAAATATATGATTACATCACTTGTTTGACTCTCAGGAGGCCACTGATCACTTCATTGTCACTGATCACCAATAAATCCTTAATTCCATACATTAGATCAAGTAGAACTCTTTCATAGCCTTGCATAAAACAGCTTAACTGGGATTCATTAACAAGTTCTCATCTAGGCTGAACAATTACTTGGGATTTCTACTCTTTACAGGTGTTAACTGGAATGATCAGATACCCATTTGCTGTCTAGTTGTAAGAAAGGCTAATATTGTATGGATCTGAGCTGACCAAAATACCAGGTCACACATAAGCCTCCAGAAGTTGACATCTAGATGGTTACCAAATATCCTGACAATTACCTCATCAAGAGAGGACACTGAAAAACCCATGTACACTCAATGACGCATCTCTCTTTATATATAATTGAGTAGTGGGGTGGCACTTTCTGAACATTCCACACACCTCTAAATCAGTTGGCTCCAGGATGTGTCACTCAGAAGCTGTCCCTATCCACTGGCTATGTTGCCTGAGTCCTGCCCACAGAGGCAGCACCCACCAAAACTTTCCTCAGAAGACAGTTGCTTCGCTCCGGTGAACACAGCTACTGTCTTTGCTCTCCTCACCAGACAACGATTGATTCCCTCAGGGGACAAAACCCACCATTTTTAGCCTTCAAGCCAAGTTTGCTGAGGCAACACTTTCCAGAATGGGGGAAAAAACCCTGCCAAGTAAACAGCTGTCAGCGTGGCTGAGGCAGGGGGGTAACAGCCCAAGTTATCAGAAAAAAGCCAGTGGATACACACACCAGCAGAGATAGAGGATGGGACCAGACACACAGAAAACAGGAAACTAAAAACCCAAGGTATGCTGCAAAGCAGAAATATAGACACAGTCACAGACAGATCTACCTAGGCACGCACAAACAGGAGGAGTGCAGGAACAACTGGCTGAAGTGGAGAATAACATACACATTAAAAAAGTACAGAGAGTGTGCAACACTGGGATAACTCTGTGAGGCAGAAGAGTCCCGTGGGTGCAGTTGTGAGCTCCAGTGTATACTGTGCATGGGTGCTTATGCGCATCCCTGTGGGAACAGCCGGTGCACACTATCAACGCAGGTTGTTCCAGCTTTTAGCGTTTAGCATGCACACATTCGGGAAGTGCGATCAATGCACTCTCCAGGGTTTGCTACCACTTTCACCTGGTAAGAACATAAGAACATAAGAGAAGCCAATGTTGAATCAGGCCAATGGCCCATCTAGTCCAACACTCTGTCACACAGTGGTCAAAAATACCAGGGGCCATCAGGAGGTCCAGCAATGGGGCCAGGACATTAGAAGCCCTCCCACTGTTGCCCCCCCCCAAGTACCAAGAATAGAGTGCATCACCTGCCCCAGATTGAGAGTTCCTATCTATACCTTGTGGCTAATAGCCACTGGTGGACTTCTGCTCCATATGTTTATCTAATTCCCTCTTGAAACTGTCCATGCTTGTAGCTGCCACCACCTCCTGTGGCAGTGAATTCCATATGTTAATCACTCTTTGGGTGAAGAAGTACATCCTTTTATCTGTTATAACTCGACTGCTCAGCAATTTCATGGAGTGCCCATGAGTTCTTGTATTGTGAGAAAGGGAGAAAAGTACTTCTTTCTCAACCTGCTCTATCCCATGCATAATCTTATAAACCTCGATCATGTCACCCCTCTCCAAGCTAAAGAGCCCCAAGCGTTTTAACCTTTCTTCATAGGGAAAGTGTTCCAACCCTTTTATCAGTCTAGTTGCCCTTCTCTGCACTTTTTCCAATGCTATAATATCCTTTTTGAGGTGTGGCAACCAGAACTGTACACAGTATTCCAAATGAGGTCGCACCAATGATTTATACAGGGGCATGATGATACTGGCTGATTTGTTTTCAATTCCCTTCCTAATAATCCCCAGCATAGTGTTGGCCTTCTTTATTGCAGTTACACACTGTCTAGACATTTTCATTGAGTTATCTACTATGACTCCAAGATCTCTCTCTTGGTACTTTTTAATCTCAGGAGGGAAGCGTTACAAGGTGGGTTGAGTACGGCTGGGGAACGCCTAACAGCTGTGCCTGTGTGAACTGGCCCCTTTAATCCCCCTGTGAAACGTGCCTATATCGAGCCAAACTGCCAGTCTGAACTCGACCAGATACAGATATACAGATACATATTTAAAGCAAAAAAAGGATGGGGAAAAAAGGAACCCAGGTCAGAGGTTGGCTTCCTGTAGAAATTATAACCAGGCATAGTTCCTCACTTTTGTGGTCTTGATTTAGCTTTGATCAAGGAGTGAAACAGGCAGAGACAGATACACATAGACAAATGTTCAAAGGGGGGGGAAATGTGGCAATAAACATGACACACACTACAGGTGACAAACCCAGTTAAGTGTGCAAAAAAAAAATTAGAACACACTTCAGCCAGAGCAGAAGAAGGAGATGTTTAGACAAAAAAAACCATTGTATCAAATTTGCAAAATGCATCCTCACTGGCTAACATGAACTAATAATTTACTTTGTACAGACTATACTTGACATTGAGAAAATCTAACAGATCAGACAAGACAAAGTAAGAAGTGAGAAGACAAACACTACATGTGACAAAGCCAGGTAAGTGTACAAAAAAATGAAAAATTAGACGACAGTTGGACCAGAGGATGTCTTTTCACACTGTTCAACACAGGAATCCAAAACTAGAGCATCCCCAAAGGATAGCTGTCTAACCTCTGCTTGAAGGAAGAGACCACTCCCAACCCTAGAGTCCATTGTCCAACTGCACCTAATGTTAGGATGATTTTCCTAATGTTAATGGTGATTAGCCACAAGGGGACCTAAATGAAATACTCCTTCGAAGCATGACATGGCATTACTAATCCTCGTGTGTACATTTGAGTCAGGTACCCAAGAATCCCCATCAGTATTTATGCCAATGATCTGGCTAAATGCAGTTGAAGCATCCTGATGCATTATTTTACATGATGGGATGACTTGCAGGTTCAGTCTCATGAAAGAGAAATTGTAACTTCAGAAGCAATCCTTGAATCTGAAAGAAGGGTTTTTTAAGCAGCCAGCCTATATCTTCAGACTCTTGCAGAATGTGCAAGTGTGACTCAAGGGATTTGGTAGGAGAACTGAAGAGGCTGTTGTAGGGTAATGGGAGCTGAGGCGCAGCTGAAGAGATTTCTGAACAAAGCACATTTTCAAAGATACAAGCAACCTCCCTGCTCTAATGTGGCACAGTTTCATTCCTGACATGTATATAATACTGTGTAAAAAAATGTTTTAACTTCAGTATTAATTCACTGAGTCCAGTGTGAACTGCATTTTTCCTTATATAGCCCTTCAGAAGACCAAAACATGGTTGAATTAATCTGCACATCTGTGCAGTAGTCTTACTGCAGGATGCTCAAGGGATTCAAATGCCTAACAGGTTAAGTGCAGTTTTATTTCCGATATTTGTTGCTCCAGTGAAAGAACGTTCATCTTGGCAAGGAGCAGGAGTTTCTGATTTGCCTGTCCCTCTCCTCCCTATGCCCTCATTCTATCTTCTGTTTCTTTCTCTCCATACATCTAGTATAAAATGAACACCAGTAGGATACATATTAAGGAAGCAGGAATGCAGTCTCGAATCTGTCAGGACTTAATGAAGCATTTATTATCAGGATTATTTGACATATATATATTTGACATATTTAGCCCTTTATACTTTTTCAATAATCTGGTCAGCAGAAGTCTTAGAATGTAGGTCAGCTTAACCATTCCTTTTCCTTTTTACTTGAGTAGGGTTTTTCCCCCATTCCTTGCTGCAGGAAGTGTCTAACAGCAGGTTCATTCAGCAGCCTCAATTATAAATGTTCCTGTTCCTTCTGATTTAGTGATCTGTATGGCATCAACACAGTGTTTAGTATTACAAATGAGGGAGTGCTCAGAATTCACCCGTCATTGACCCAGGCTTGGGTGCCCCCAGGTCACCACTCTTTTTAACTGTACAGCACCCAGCCCTGTGGATCTTCGAGATAAAATGAACACAAATAAAGCAGGCCTTTGTAAAACTATATAAAGGTTTTGCCAGGTCCTGAGGGTTCTGGATCTGAGTCTGGTGAAGTAGAGCCTTCCAGGGTGTGACTTTCAGCTAGCTGGCTCAGTTCTGACCTCAGAGAGCAAAGGGGGGGGTTGTGTGCATCCTGTTCCCTCTCCCCTGCCTGCAGTACCCCAGTCACTCTCACAGCATCTCTGGATCACAGTCACACTTTTCCTCCCTGACTGCCATGTGCCTGTTGCTTAAATCCTTCCCCTCTGGACAGGACAGCACCAGACTCACCAATCCCCCCTCCTCATGTGGGGCTCATGTGATGGGCTTTCCCTGTGCCCAGTGAGGCCCTGTCTCTCTGGCTCCATATCCCTTCCTCACCCTCAGCATTGACAAGGCCAGTGAGGAGTGGGGCTGCCAGCCCAGATTCACTTCCCTGTAGGTGCATCACCAGCTGCCAATGCTCCTGCCGGCCATTTCCTCCCCATGGTCACCGTCAGCCTACTACATGCTCCAGTGTGGACTGAGAAAGGCTGGGCATGCCTGTCTGAATGCCATCCTGGATGTGGAGTGCCCCAACATTTCTGGCACCCCCCCTTGGTGAGTTGACAATCAGGCCCTGCTCCCCAGAGTCTCACAACCTGTCTCCTCTCCCTGCGGCTGCCCTGTCTCCTTCCCTGACAGTAAATTCAGGGGTATGGATGCCACACCCAGACAGGCTAATTGAACCATTTTTAAAAAGGATAGCACCAGGCAGTATAGTCTGTACATCTTAGCAACAGAGAAATGAAAAAGCTAACTTTCTATTTAATCCATTTAGTATCTGGTAATAGATGGCACATCTTCTTGCAGCATAAGAATCCAAGCTGTAGGCTAAAACGTTCTATGCATTACAGTCTGTCATGAGCTGGGCCAGGAGTGGCATAGAGTACTGTATCAGAGCATGGAGTAAGTAAGACAAGAACACAGAGTAAGTAAGACAAGAGCACCAATTCAAGTAGCATAGTCAAGGTCCAGACCAAGGTTAAGCACAGAGTCAGGAGTCTAGTCCAAGAGTCAGGCCACCAGCAAGGTTTGAGAATCCAAGAATTACTCACAAGTAGGTTCAGGAGCAAGATGAAGGCAGAGTCAGGAAACAATCCAAAAAGTCACAAGGTTGAGGCATGATCCAATGCAATGGTCACCACATCAGAGGGATTTTGACTTGTTGCTTCCACACCTAACAGCCTCCCTTGGGCGGTTTTTATAACTATATGCTTAAGGGTCATGCTTGCAGCCAGCTGCTCAGGAGTAATCCTGCAACTACTCAAGCAACTGGCATTGGGCCAGGAGGCATGCACTTTATCATCTCTCCTGTAATTCTGTTTGTAGCTTCCATCTGCAGTGCTCCAAGGGTGTGGGTGATACTGGAGGGCTGGAAGCAATCAACTGAGTTTCACTCATGAAATCAGGGCTGGAGGGTGTTGGTGGTTCTGCACCTGCTGTTGGACATGGATCCTGAAAAGCCTGTTGCTCACCTTCCTGCTTGCCAGCTTCTGCTGACTCAGAGCTAGCTACATGGGGCTCTTCCTGAGAGTCCTCTACTCCTAAGGAGTCCTCACTCTCACTAAATCCTGGTCAACCCACAACACAGTCTGGCATGATGTAGCATAACATATCAAAGCCTACTATCATGGCACAAAAATAAAGTTAACATGACTTCCCTCTGGCCTATAGCCTTATTATAGTCATTTGCCCTCTGGCACCAGGTGGTTTCTTAGATCCAATCAAGAATATCCCTTGATGGAACTTTCCAGAATATGTTAACATCCACTCTTAATTACCCCCTCCCATCTGGTTATACAACTGAGCACAGGCTCTCACGATGAACCAATTACCACATTCTTACGACCTGCCTTAATCACATTAACCCCTAAGGGGAATTCAGGGTGCTTTGCCTCGCATCATCCCAGTCATCATAAACTTAGGATGTATCATTCCCTAAATGTTTGGGTGTATAATATGGTATGTAGCACAGAATTTGTGACCTGAGAATCTCAATTTTTATTTTTTAAAATATTTATATTCCACAGGTTCTAAACAAATGGATGTGGGAAAGGAACTCCCTAAGTGAGATGCTGCCACTGAGAAGGCCCTGGTCTCAGGACCCACCCATTTTACATGTGAAGATGAAAGAATCTGGAGTTTGGCTGTCATAGAACAAACAGGCAGGTGTCAGGTAGCCCTGTCATGAAGCTGGAATGCGAGGGGAGTACTCTCAGTCTACCAGCTTCTGTTACTATTCTATTGTCTGTATGTTATCATCTTCCTGACCATGTAGTGTCTCCAGCTGCAGAACTCCTCTGCTGGGAATCAATGGCTTTTAAATTGTTTTGCCCACTTTGCCCACTTGTTTTGTCTGCGCACAAGCTATACTCATTGGCTTCAGCTCATTTACGGGGGTGTTTGATTCCACTGTAACTTAGGTAGCCCTGCTGTACCCGGGCATTCCTGACACAAGCTGTACAAGTCTTTAGTTATGATTCAACAATAAACAGATTCTTCTACTGAAGTCCTGCATTGTGTGACCTGACTAAGGAGCCTCACAAAGTGTCAGGAATCCATCATCTTTTTGACCCGTATCCCTCCATCCCGAGATGAGCAGAGGCGAGGAAGAGATTCCCACCCAGACTGTGTCTGGGGAAATGGTCCCTACGACCACCATGATGACATTTCTCCCCTAGAGGAAGAGATGAGTGTGGGTGTGCCTCTCTTGGACCCCTTTGGGGGGGCAAGTGCACAGGTGACCCTAAGGCAGAAAGGACTACATTGGGGAAAGTTTTGTGCAGATACCCATGAAACTCGGACACCCACCCCAGGGCCACGTCAGGAAAGTCGTTATGACCAGCCTGTACATAAGCTCAATGTTGAGATAGGGGCAGGAGCCATCTTCAGAGAGATGGAGGAAGCCAAGGGTATCGTAGACACTCGGTTGGACCTGCTTGAACTCAGGCAGGATTGACTCTTTCAAATGGTTGAAGATTCATTCTGCAACCTGCCAGGAATCGTGACAGAGATGATGCATCATGAGCTTGAACTTCGGCTGCTGGCACAGCTGGCTCTACCACCCCTCCAGCAACTGGCACAGCCACTCCTGGGGCAGCAGCCACCTCTGGGGCAGCACGTACCTCCCATCGGTCAACAAACCACCATTCCACCCCTAAGGGACCGATTCCCAAGGCAACCACCCCAAGAGGCACCCCAGCTGGTAGAGCTATTAGACGCTATGTTTGACAGGACACCCGAGAAACTGGCGTTTTTTTTGTGGTGCACGCGGAGAAGTTCATCATGAATTGGGGCCACTTGTTCCCGGATGAGGAATGCATTGTGGATCACATTGCCTCCTGGTTGTGAGATGGGGCGGATGATTGGTATGTGAGTCTCCATAATGATGATGGCCCAGAACTCCGGGGAGTGAACACTTTCAGGTGGGCTCTCAGGGCCCAATATGAAGACCCAAATGCCAGTGAAATTGCCCGAGCTTTCCTGCACACCTTCCGGCAAGGGCAGAAGTCTGTGTGGGAGTATTCTGAGGAGTTCAGACAACAAGCAGCAAAGATCCAAGGGTGGCCTGATGGTGCCCTGGCAGAGCAATACCGACTCTGTCTCCATCCAGAGGTCCAGGAGACAGTCCTCCACAGCGTGCAACCCATTTCCCTGAATGTGTGGATACAAGAGGCCGCGGATACCGAAAGCCGTCTGTGAACCATCCACATCGACAATGCGGCTACCCTGGGTAGGGGTGTGTTGTCGACGCCAAAACCCAAGACACTACTGAAGCAGAAGGAGGGGATGCGGGAGCAATGGATGAAGCAAGGGCTTTGCTTAAGCTGTGGTGAAGCTGGCCACTTCACGGTGGTGTGGCCAGGATGGGGATCATCGAGCACCCCAAAGAAGGGCCTGGAGAAAAAGTGCACTGACACACCAGTGAAAAAGCCAACTGCCCATCCCAAGACTCAACGTGCTCTGCAAGCCAGCCTTCCCACCCTCAAGCAGCTCGCATGGCTTCTAGGCAGTGTCAAGCTTTTTAGAAAGGAGTGAACAAAAATGCTGTAGCACATCCCTTTGAAGGATAAGATCTGTGCTATTAAACTCAAAATACCTGCATGTGATTTTGACATTCCATGTATTTTTCTGCCCCAAAACCTTTCTGCAGTCTGCAGAGCCACGCAGAATCTAAGGAGTGCATCTTTAGCCCAGAGAACAGCTGCTCCATCCCTGATCAAACAGAGTCGGCATTGCCTGATTAGCGCCACCATTTGCTGCTTGTCTCAAAAATAATAAAAGAAGCAGATGCTTCGGCTGCCTGGTGCCTTTAATTTCCATGAGAAAATCTGAAGTTTTAAATTGGAATAGTACTATTAGCTTATTATTCCAGCATGGATATTTTAACCTAAACCAGAAATATGTCCTTATTCAAACAAATGTTGAACTGTTGAAGACAAAAACAGAGCCTGAAAACTTAAGCTTAATAGTTTAGTGAAGCTGTTCTTCTCTGCCATCCTTACAGCTTGTGCATGTATTACAGCTGTAGGCAGCTCGCAACACTCCACGGCTTGGATCTCAAGAGCCTGTTGTGTCCGGAGAAGGCTTTTCCGCTGGCGAAGGGAGAGCCATTCCCACCCTGCCTGGAACCTCTTGCTCCATATCACAAGCCTTCTTGGGGGGCGGGGGGAGGGAGATCTCCCATTCCACAGGATCATCTTTTCAGCAGTTCTGTGATGAAATGCCTGGGTGGCTCTGAGTTCAAGGAGCTGCAGTGGGTGCTCTTGGAGCATTTTTTTAAGGGAGGTCAAGGAGTGGGTTAATCACTGGCCTCCTGGAAATATGCAAGGTAGAAAGCCCCTTCTTACAGCAGGCAGTGAGCTTCCCTCTTACTAGACTCTTGCCTGCCTTCTGTGTTTTGCCTCTGGGACAGTAGGAAATTTTGTCTTACCTTCTACCTCTTAGCTGAGTCTCAGCAGCCTCCTTTGCAATGCAGGCAAGGTGGTTGCAGCTGCTGCTCACTTCTAACCAAAGCTTTGTCCTTTCCAAACCACCAGCCTTGCTGGCCATTTAGTCTTTGCATTATCTCTCGGGGGGGAGCAGGTTTTCTCGTATTATAATGTTGTGGGGGAGTTGTACAGAGGAAGATTTGTTAAATGTGTGGTGTTTTGTCCCCTCCAGTTTAAGAGTGTGGTCAAATGGCAAGCTTACCACGATTTGTTCCCACTGTAGATTTGATCGGGAATATCTTTTTTCAGATTGGGATGACCATATATCCCTCCCTGAACCATTTGCATCATGCAATGAGGCTCCAGGCACCATTCAGATAGCCATGCCACCACTTGGGTGGCATGGCTTGTTTTTTTTTTTAAAAAAAATGGCTTTGCACATGCGCATATACACATGGCCAAATCACCGCTCCCACTGGGACTTGCTGTACTCCATTGTTCTTGCAGGCCTCCCCCCCCCCCAACAACAAACAAAATTAACCGGCAACATACAACTGAGCACTGGAGTCTATATGTGTGCTTGAACGTTTATACATTGAATTTATTCAGCACAGGATTGCTCATGAGCACAACAATGGAAGCTTGTAAAAAAAATTGCAAGAAGGACATTTAGATGACCTAATCGCAATCATTGCAAGAAATGGCTGTCCAGATCAGTAAAATCATGGATTCGAAGTGCAAATATCTGGAAAGTACTTGATTTTCCAGGTGTAGGAAAATTCACTAGGGAACCAGGAGAACCACTTTGGTGCGGGAGATGGATGCAGCTGTCTGATCAGCAATTTTAAATGCGAGAGGGAACAGCAGTGAACCCCGATCAAAATGACCATGTGACCACAACTTAAGACACGTGTTGTGTGGGAAGGGAGTTTGCTCAGGCTTTTGCACTCCTGTTTTGACAATCAGTTGCTGTTCATTGGCTTTCCAATGTGTATAAGGTTTTAGAAGGTGGGGGACCAGTTTTGTTTTGCACTTAGCACTGTAGAAAACATTCCGTGGGCCATTAGCCAGGAGGGGAGATAAGGGTAACCTCTGCCTCAGCCTTTTTGGTCTTCTCAAGTGCCTTTGCTCCCCCAAGCTCCTTACCCCTCAGCACTTAAATCAGGAAGATGCCCTTTCTAGGGGGTCCTCATTTTGAGATGTACAACTGGCACTTGGGGAATGTTCCAGTGACAAGTGAAGATGTTGAGATCAGTTTCCACACAACCATTTTTCCATGACAAGGGCTTCAAACTAGCTGACCAGTACCAGAGAAGGATGTGCAGTGCCAATGGGACGAGGAAGGCCCACATGATTTGCCCCATCCTGGTGACCATCTGGCATGGAAGCACAAGGAACCAGAGCAAGGTAGTAAAAGAATTACTCTGCTCTATTAACTTCAGGCCATTCCCAATTCCCCAGAACATTGCGCCATGATATTTATTGCTCTCTGTCATACACCAAGCAACTAAACAAAACAGATATCTGTCATATTTCAGTTTCATATTAAGAAGCAGAATATTGTATCTGTGGGCCCATTAATTATCTCACTTTGCAAATAGAGCTTTGCAAAATCATACTAGGATCTGATACAGAATGTTTACTTCTGCAAGAATGTCAGTTGCACAATATTGGCAAAACCCAGCTCTACTCTCAATCATACAACAGTTATTTAGAAACAAGAGTCCTAACCCCAATCCAGCTGGATGCACTGTTTACACAGAAGTGGGCTACCACATGCATATTCCCATCTACATAGAGAAGTATATGCAGAAACTAGGCTGTGTGTACACTTCCCCACTCTGGAAGGGAAAGAGGGGATTTCTCATTTACTCCTACTGTCCCTTCTCCACCAAGTTGCTGATTTATAGACATGCTCCTTCTCACCAGGAAATATAAGTACCAAGTAACAGAAGTGATCATATTTGAAAAAATAGTAATGCAGTGCTAAACTTTCCAAAGCAGTGGTCCACTTTTCTAAGCTGTTGGGAGAATTACTGGGAGAATAAAGTTCATTTTAACATCTGTGAATAAATATGTACTTATTTAACAAGCTGTAGCTGTTTCTGGTTGAGGGTTTTTTCCCTTCTCATTTTCTTGTTTTTAAGATGAATGAAATGAATTAGTCTTAGGAAAAGTGTTGGTTTCTGTGTAGATTTGTGTTATAATTTAGAAAAAATGTGATAGAGACATGTACATTTTTAAAATGAGACCTTGACTTGGAAATCCCGGCTTTACAAATGGTTTTCCTTTAAAGCAGGCACTTAAATGACTTGCTGAAAGAATAATAGGAGAGGGTTTTTTAAAATAATGCTGTTGGTTTTCCTTCTTGGTCTCATCAGTTCTTTCTAACTTGCCTTCTACATTGATTTCATCAGTTACTACAAGTAGAAATGTATACCAAAAAAGCTGAAAACTGCATCAGTTTGAAATAGATGTTTTCTTCACCAGAGACTTTGATGTAATTATAACTTTTTTCCCTTTAGTCTTCCCTGCAAACAGCTCTTCCTTCCCTTCCTTCCTTCCTTCCTTCCTTCCTTCCTTCCTTCCTTAGAAATTGTTTTAAATGAATCTCATTTCTGAAACAGCAAATACTCTTCATGTAAGACCTCAAAGATTCTGTTTTCCATGGTGTGACTGTGGTAAAAAAAAATACATGTGAGAATAAATTGGACACGAACTAGTCTCTGTATTTCATATATCCCTGTTTACCAAGAGCAGTCCTTTTTTTTTTCTGGTCCCTGTCCCTGTTAAATCACTGCTCTTATTTTGTCTGTATTTTTGCCTTCGGGGGTGCCTTTGTGAAATGCTGTTTGAGCATTTCTTAGCACTGCCATTCTTTAGGGTTCAGTTCAACTTCCTGGAAGTTAAGGCTTTGCATGGACAATAGATGCATCTTCTCACTTAATGTGTATGCACTTCAATGCATGCTCATGAACACTAAGGCACCATACAATGCACAACCTGTCATTTCCCATGCTGCAGTTGTCAAAATATATATTTTTAAATGAGGGAATGATGGGAAAGGGGCTTCTATTTTCATTTGAGGTAAAAAATAAATATTTTAAAGGGTAAAATGAAAAATAGCATCAAAATCTCATGGTTAATGAAACATTTGAATAGTTTGAATAAATTGAGTATCTAAACATGGAAATTAAACACAAAAACGTTTAAAAGAAGTAACATCCATGATTTAATATTAATGTAGCTGAAAGATGGTTCTAGCAATAGGGGAAATATTCCAAAAGGGGGGGAGCTTTTGCTTCAATGTCCCAGGAATGTATTAGTATTTTGGGAGGAGTATGCGAAAATCTTATTAGGGTATTATGGGAAGGGATCACAAACAACAAAAGTTCAAAACACCTGTATTGATTGTGTATTTTTTTTCAACAAACAAAAAGATGGGATGCCAAGCAAGCCAGCCAGATGGATGGATGAAGAAGTGCAGGGAAGGAAAGGCTTTCTTAAGACAATGTAGGAAAGGCACAAAATTGAGGATATGGAGCTGTAGATTATTCTGCTTGAAATCCTAAAAAGGAGGAAGAGGCATTAGAAGAACTCAACAGGAACATGAAAGATATGCCAGAAGTGTTAAAGGGAAGAAAATAACAAAAATAAATAAATTAGAATTATTGCAAGGGAAAAAAGCTCCAATCTCTGCAGGGTTACTGTTTTTAGATTTTAAATGTTAACAAGTTTTAAAGAAAGGAGTTTTTTTCCTTCCAAAAAGGCAAGACAAACTAAGAAAAAGAAGTAATATATCCTAAAGAAAAAAGATTTCTCTGCTGGCAAGTACAATTAATGTTTTATATATATTACAAATGCTACTTGAAATAATGAAAAAATGGGCACAATAATGTAAAGGTTGTAACACAATGTTTAAAACACGAACAATGCTGCATTTCATTTGAAGTAAAAGGGATAATGAGTGTGCAACACGAAGGATCAAAACCTGAAGCATTTTCACACGTCTAAAGTTTAAAATACTTGAATCTCTCTTCTGTTATTCAAAATGGCTTTCAATAACCTTACAGAAACAGCCTTTTCCACCTAGATTTTCAAGAATGCTGAAATTCTGTGGGTGTAGAAGACCCTGACTACCCCTGGAAATTAATGGATCGAGGTGCATTGGGGTGGGGATCTGCTAACATGGCTGCTGGTTTTGTCAAGGGCGGTTTCCACACAGGGAGAGCTGCCCTGAGCCTGTCTCAGTGGGGAGGACGGGGTGTAAATTGGATAAATAAATAAATAAATAAATGGTGTAGTTTCCCCATTGCTGGTACAGCTGCAGATAAAGTACGGCTGCAAGACAGCTTCCACATGGCCAGTTTCTCTGAAGTTTTCCTGTTCCATCCCCCAATAGAGGCTCATCCCCTCTTCCGTAGGCCACTGGAGCTTTTGTCATTTTTGGCACTAGAATAGTATTGTAGCAGTATACAACTTATCCATTATGTTTCTGCAAGATACTTATTTGTTTCAATGAAAGCTAGGAAGTCAGAGGGAGCCAGTTTGTTGTAGTGGTTAGGAATGCAGACTCTAATCTGGGAAAACACGGTTTGATTCCCCACTCTTCCACATATAGCTACTAGTGTGACCTTGGGTTAGTCATAAGTTCTTTCAGAGCTGTTCTCTCAAGGGCAGTTTTTGGGAGAGCTCTTTCAGCCTCACCTACCTCACAGGGTGTCTGTTCTGGAGAGGGGAAGGGAAAGGGATTATAAACCATTCTGAGACTCCAAGTGAAGGGCAAGGTATAAATCCAATCTCTTCTTCTATTAGGCCTATTGTTACAACACTATATCAGTACTGCCACCTTCTCCCATATGAACATACCTGCTCACTCAGATCATCTTTGGAAGCCATGCTTTGGATGCCCCTGTGAATTGAAGCCAGATGAGTGGCAGCCCAGGAAAGGGTCTTCTTAGTCGTGGTGCCAAATCTTTGGAACTCCCAGCCCAGGGACATTAGCTTGTCTCCCTCTATCATTTTCTTCCATCAGTGAGTGCTGTTACTGGCCCTCTTCCCTGGTTGTGTTATGTGTTATGTTGGCTGCAAGAGTACGCGCATGCCATTGGCTGGGTGCTGGGTTTGCTCCTCTTTCCCACCTACTCCTTCAGCCAATGTGCCCTGTCAGAATTTCTGGCAAATGGCTTTCTCTCTTGATGAAGACACTTGCCTCTTGTGTGGGACTAATTTTTCCCTCAGTAGCTGTTGGTAGGTGTAACAAAATGGCAGTTACCTGTGTTTGTGATATGGCTGCCATCTGTTTAAAATGTTCCCCCATAAGGCTTAATTGTGCTGTAATTCCAGAGAGGGCCTGTAGGGGTATCACTCACTGGGTTGAATAGAGCTTCCTCATCTGCTGGCCTACAGTTCCCAGCTACCCCAAGGCCAAAAAGTGCCAGAAAAGAGGGACCGTCCCAAGGGGCGGGGCAGCATCACTATAGACTCCAGCTAGGCCACAAGCCAGATAAATGGGGAACCCTGGAAAGCAGCACTCCACAGTCAGCTGGACTGGGGAATGAATGGAAGTTTCCCTGCTCTCTTGGGCAGGAGAGAGAGGCTGAAGCAATTTGGTGTAGTGGTTAAGTGCGCGGACTCTAGTCTGGGAGAACCGGGTTTGATTCCCCATTCCTCCACTTGCACCTGCTGACTGATTCACTCACAAGCTCTGGCACAGCTGTTCCTGAAAGAGCAGTTTGTGTTAGAGTTCTCTCAGCCCCACCTACCTCACAGGGTGTCTGTTGTGGGGAGGGGAAGGGAAAGAAGTTTGTAAGCCTCTCTGAGACTCCAAATGAAGGGTGGGGTATAAATCCAATCTCTTCTTCTTATCTTCTGAAGCAGAGCCACAGGTCAATCCAAGAAGAGATCCTATCCTGAGTCTACAACCTCCAGAGGTAGAGAGTATTGTGTGTAGATAAAGAGGATTGAATTTAACCCCTGTTGATTTATGCCCTGTTGGTTCATGGTGTGTGCTTACTCCTACAGTTTTGCCTTATTCATTTAGTATGTTTGTGCACCATAATTGTGTAAATAGTTAAATAAATGATTTTATTTGGGCTAATAATCTGTGTTGTGCTTTGATCACATAGTCTCCCCCCCCTACCCTGAACCTATTACCCATCAATTCCATTGGTTGCCCTTGAGTTCTAGTATTGGGGGGGGATTCCTTTCTCAACTCTCTCCAACCCATGCATAATTTTATAAATCTCTATTGTGTCCCGCCTTAGTCATCTCCCAGCCTCTTCAGCCTTTCCTCATAGGGAAGATGCACCAACCCCCTAATCATCTTGTCTGTACTTTTTTCAGCTCTGCAATGTCCTTTTCGAGTTACGGTTACCAGAACTGTACACAGTATTAAAAATGAGGTCGCACCATAGATCTATACAGGGGCATTACAATATTGGCCACTTTATTCTCAATCCCTTTCCAAACAATCCCTAACATAGAGTTTGCCTTTTTCACCACTGCAGCACACTGGGTTGAGACTTTCATTGATTATCCACTATGACCCCAAGATCTTTTTCCCTCTCAGTCTCAGCAAGTTCATACCCAATCAGCCCATACTTGAAGTTGGGATTTTTCTCCCAATGTGCATCACCTTACACTTACCAACACTGAACTTCATTTGCCACATTGTCACTTACTCACCCAGTTTGTGCAGATCCTCTTGGAGCTCTTCACAGTCAGCCTTGGTTTTCACCATCCTGAATAATTTGGTGTCATCTGCAAACTTGGCCATTACACTACTCAGCCCTATTCTCAGATCATTTATGGATAAATTAAATAGCATCAGCCCCAATACTGATCCTTGTGGGACCCCACTGCTTACTTCCATCCATTGTGATAAGTGTCCATTGATTCCTACTCTTTGCTTCCTGTCATTTAGCCAGTTTTTAATCCATAAGAGGACCTGTCATCTTACATGTTTTGGCTTGGCACCTAAAAGAAAGTAAAGTAGGCACTAGGCAAACCTCAATGGGGTTATGTTTTGGCCTGGCAACTGAAAGAAAATAAAGCAGACTGTAGGCAAGCCTCAGGAGGGGAGGGGGCATTCCAGAGCTGAGATGCCACCACAGAAAATGTTGTGTCTGTAGTCACCACCTGCCTCAGCTCTGAAGGTGTGGACACAGAGAGCAGGTCTAGAGAAGCAAATCTTAAATAGCGGCTGGATAGTACTAAAAATGTTAACACATAGCACTTAGCAGAGGCGGCTAGGTTTACTGTATAGATTCCCATGTACAGGAGGTACAATGGCAGGGAAGAGCAATAGCTGTAAAAATGAGAGGCAAATGAGACCAGACATAGGCTTGCCAAAGCCTATTCCCTGATCAACAATAATGGTAAAGAGGATTTCTCCACTACCACAACATTTGCATAATACCATCCAGAAGATAAAACTGCCAGCCTGCAGGTGGGGCCCAGAGATCTCCAGACTACAGATATCAGTTTCCCTAGAGAAAAGGGCTACTGTGGAGGGTAGACTGTATGGCATCATACCCCACTGAGGTCCCTCCCCCCAAATCCTGCCTTCCATGGGCTCCAAGAGAGGGAGCAGAGAAGCACTGCTTGGAAAAAATGAGGCAGGTCTGAGAATGCAAATCCACAAACAATAATGTTGGGACCACGTAAGAGGTGAGAAGATCTATTTTAAAATACTGCAAGCCAATTTACACCCAAAGGAAATAAACATCCCAAATTTGTTCCTCTTTACTGTTTCACCCAATCCACATATTGCACATGGGCTTAAAGTTAATTAGGCCTTTCTTTAGAACAGAAAAGGTATCTTCAAATGTTAAGTTCAAAGAAGAACATTTTATTGGTCTGTACAGTTACTGAGTATTCTGTCAAGATGCTCCTACCCTAAAAAGTCTCATTGGTTCATCCTTTCAATTTCTGATGCTTTAGCACAATCCTAAAATATTTACTCAGCAGTAAGCCCTATTGAGCTCAGTGAGATTTACCCCCTTGTAAATGTAGCAGGGTTGCTTTACCTTTTGTTTTCTGCCATGGCTCCTCTGTCTTTAAATGTTGCAAGAAGAAATTCAAGAGGTTGTGCTTTTCAGATTACCTGCCTGTTGGGTTGCCAGCCTCCAGGTGGGCCTGAGTGGCTCCGGGAACCACAACAGATCTCCAGACTACATATATCAGTTCCTCTGGAGAAAATGGCTGTTTTGGATGTTGGACTGTATGACTTTATAACTCACTGAGGTCCCTCCCCTCTCCAAATGCCAACCCTCTCAGGCTCCATTTCCAAATCCCCAGGAATTTCCCCATCCAGAGTTGGCAGCCTACCTACCTAACTTACAATGCCATTAAAGTGCTAAAGGCACAAAAGTTGAAACACTAAGAACCCTTTTGCCTTCACTTTCTGCTGATAATTTTTCATTGGTGAGGTTTTTACATTCCTGTCACAGAAGGTATACTGTTTCATTACATATGACGTACCCTATCTCCTAAACAGTTGTAATGTTCATGAGCATTCCATGAACATCACTATAAATTAGGCAATCTTTGTGACAAAAACTGAGGACTTTGTAAAGTGTGTATAAACCCAGACAAAAAATCTTATCTGAAGTGCCTTGAAAACAGGGAAGAGTGGAACCCCTGTAGCTTTTCTTCCTCAGCCATGGCTGGAGACATTGGCCTTTGTAATCTATTTTGGTAGCCAATGGGTTTTTTTTTGACATTTCAGACACAATCATTCTAGCAATCAGCTGCTAACAGATTTTATTTACCTTTTCATACAAAGCCACTTGTGTGTGGTTAGCAAAGTGTTGTGGAGCCATTCTTGAAGTAAACAGCTTTCTTTTGTTTTCACCTCTTCTTTGTGCTTCTGAATTGCTGCAATGTGCTGTTTAAAATGTCTGCAGTACTTCCAATAGTACCACACTTTCTTTCCCACCCCTTTTTTGCCACGTGATCTTCCTCAAACTTTTTTAACCATTTAAGTTGAGTGTTGTAGCGCTAGGCCAATATAGCACTTCTCAATGTATCTCAATAGCACAAAGGCATCTGCTGCTGTAGCGCTGAAGAACATTTTTTAAAAGTGTGAGGAAATCATGCAGCAAAAAAGGGCAGGGGGGAAAAAGCACTGCACTGTCAGAAATGGCCAGATTGCTTCCAAGATGGCTCATTAACGGCATGAAATTCACTGTGAAACCTCCATCCCTGTATCACTTTACTTGGAACCAGGCCAACAACAGATAACATCCGGTTTAGAACAGTAATGTAAAAGGGGGCACTCTCTTCACTGGAAGTGTGGTTAAGACTGAGGATTTCATACCCCAGTGAACTGGGAACCTTAGCAATTATAGTGCTGTGGTTTGAAGCTTAAAGGACCAATATAAGCAGAAGAATTTTATGTCTCAGAACAAATCACATACATCCAGTCAAGCCTTTCATTAGTTCATCTCAAAGTTCCCCTCTTGATTATAAAACTCGTAATGAACTAACCTGCAATTAATTCAATTAGTTCAGGTACTTTAGAATACTGGCTATAATCAGGGGTTGGATCTTTTATAAACAGTACACAGGAATGAGTCAATTTTACAATAAAGATAAAAGTAACCACATCACTTGTTTATCATGCAGTTATAATCAGTCTCCAGCATTAAGGAGCAGAGCAAATAAAATAGTACCTGCTGACATGTTCAAGTTAAGCAAGCCAGAAAACTCTACATATTAAAATGTAAGTGTTTCTTGTTAGTTACATTTCTTGAATCTCAAACCTGGTTCAGAAAATCTAATCTGTTTGTTTGCACAAATCATTGCTCTAGCACACAGAAGAACAATAAATGTTTTACAAATAATAGTAACAATAATGTATACAAGTAGTCTCGTAATATGTGAGCACAGTGATCTGTGAGTGAGGATTTCATTATCCTGTGAACACGGTCATTCTTAAACAACAAAATCTGTTTTATTCAGCATTGAGACAGGTTGGACTACAGTGGCCGTCCCCCAGGTAGAGCATGGAGTTCCGCTGGAATTACAACTGATCTCCAGACAACAGAGATCAGTTCCCCCAGAGTACATGGCAGCTTCCAATGATAGATTGTACGCCATCCCACTGAGCTCCTTCCCATCCATAAATTCCACCATTCCCAGGCACCACCTCAAATCTCCAGGAATTGCCCAAGCCAAAGGTGGCAACCATAGGTTAAGTCCAAACTAAACTAAGCCAGGAGATGCTACAGGAACTTGGGAGTGTCAAAACTAAAACTAGCAAGGCAGGGCCGTACCCCCAGTAATGGCTTGTAAACGTTTCTACATCCTCAGTTCATTGTATCTGTTATATTTTTATCCTCCCCCATTTTATTCTCACAACAATCCTGTGAATGGTTGGCTCAGAACAGTTGCCATGCCCAAACAGGGATTTGAACCTTTGGAATCGGCTCTCAATGGCTTTCATGTACATTATTTTTATCCTCTGCCCTGTGTTTCATGTTGAAGAAGACCGAGTTATGGACTCTAATAAAAGTCTGCATTCTAACCATTTCCCTTTTTCTTTCACATACATGCATGCACACAGACTTAGAGTCTTAGCTTGTCAACAGCTTTAACAAAATACAAATGATAATTAGAAACACGTGACCCAAAGAAAAGCCACGTGGAAACAAAAAGGTCATCATTTTTTCCTCCCTTCCAAATGACCTAATTAGAAAAGCCTGGAGTGTTGGCTTCAATATAATGGTCTTACACATCTTTTAACACAGACTTCCTGTTTGAAATCAGTTCAGTTTAGCATGCCTGCAAAGAAACATGAATTGGCGCTTCATGCTGGCCCCATCAGGCCTCCCAGCAACACCTTCCTCAAGCACTTTCCAACATGTTAGATTCAGTGACTATTTCAGATTTACCATCCGGTTATATGACCATTGGCAATTCAGTGCCAGGAAATTCTGCCAATGTCAAAGAGAGCCTAAAATGGTACTTTAACATTATTTTGGATAGGCATGTACTAATAGTCTAACAGGAAGCAGCCTACATACCTGGCCATGGATCACTTCTGGGACGGGGCGGGGGGGTATGTCTGCTTTGTTTTGCTGTTCTCAGTTATTACTTGAATTAACCTCTCTGCCACTTCTTGGAGGAAAGTCACACATGATACATGGGGCTTGTTTATGTACCAAGATTGTTCTTGCATTGTTAGTGTGGAATGCAAAGCCAAGGAATTCTGTGGTATTTCAGCAGTATCCTTTTGCTAACAGATGTCCTGTTCATGTCTTGGTAATATCCAGATGAGAATATGTAACACATTCTAAGCTAGAATGGAGAGAATAAGTAAAACAAGAAACATTTGCTGTGAATTTCTTTCCCTCTTCCTGTCAAAGGTACTTTATAAAGCATGAGCATGACCTATAGTTGGAATTACAACTGATCTCCAGACTAGAGAAAACAAAAAATGGCAGCTTCAATGGGTGGACTATATGACATACTATCCCTCCTGACCTCCCTCCCCTCCCCAAATGCCACCCTCTCAGGTTCCTTATTCAAATCTCTAGGAATTCCCAGCCCAGAGTTGGCAACCCTAGCCATGGCCAAAGGGATGAGCTCTTAGGCCATTTGGCTGTCAGCCTAAGGTTTGCAGCACTTCTTCAATGAAGCCAGCCAATGAGCCTGGAACCCTCCTGAGAAACACTTGCAGAGGAGCCAGCTTATCTTCTCTGTACCATTCCAGTTTTAGTATATTTGCTGCCAAAGAGATACACGTGCTTTGTTTGTTTGCTGTGCACTAATTTATTTATGTATCGTTTTCCTGGTTGTAAGCTGCATTGGATCATTTTTTGAGAAATGTAGGACATAAATAGTTAAATATTTTTAAAAACAATTCTACATGAGGCTCTCTTTGAAATGGTCTGAAAATCAGTTAAAATGTGACTAAAAGAATTGCGGGCCCATGTCCTATTAGGGAGAGAGCATGAGGAAGTAAGAACACAAACAGACATTCTGGAAAAAAAATGGCCACAACTTTATTAGCAACAAGCCAAGGAGCACTGGCACAGCATAGAGGCAGATCCAGGATCAGACAACCCACATGTTGCCTGATAAACCCATCCGCCAAGCCCGCCTGTTGGGGGGAAACCAAGGAGTGGCAATTCTAGTAGGGGACCACCTGTGTGCCAACCACTGGGTGGCTCCCTTTGCCACCTGGTCTGAGACCAAGATGACATCTGAGCATGCTGTTTAACAGCTCCACCCTAAGACCCCTTAAAGGGGTCCCCAACCAGAGAAAGTGAACATGCAGGCCCATTCTCCACAAACAGATCTGTCCCAGTGCCCACCCACCAAAGCTGTGACAAGTACAGAGCATAAACTAGCTTAACGTAACTTGAGGGAGGGTGGGTGGGAGAGAGCTGAAGAAAAGCAGGAGGAGGCAACTGGTGGCAGCAATTTAAATAGCTGCAGAGGGAGCAGGCAAGGCCCGTACATCAGTGCTCCTCCCCTGGGGATGCCCTTTCCACATAGTCTGGCTGCTAGAGATGGTACCGCTCAGCCAACCCACAGCTTCCGGGCATGAAGCCAGGGCCAATTTGCAAATGGCCCCGTGGTAGCCAGAGGAGTACCTTCCTGGCTCATCTCCCAGCCCAGAACTGCAAATTCTCCCCCCAATAAGTTGGGTTCATCAATTCTAACAAGAGGTTGCCAGAGTAAATATATTAGTCCAGCATTGGCTGCCATCTGTTTCCAGGCTTAGCTTCCATTGTTGCTTTTGAGCTAAAGTCCTAAATGGCTTAGGACAAAGAAACTTGAGGGCCCACCTCTGCACACATAGGCATGTTGTTGATCTGACTACGGATACCCTGCTTTACATGCTCACATTAGCAGAGATTGGTAGCAGTATTCTCTGGTGGATCATACTCAGAGGGGGAACAAGAAACTCGCATTCCTAGCTCTGACATTACACACCTCTGTCATGCTTAGTTTCCTTCACTTTTAAAAAATCCAAAGCAACAAGCTGCAAGTCCAAATGACAGAAGAGCCAGCAGAGTTGCTCCTTTGGCCAATGTTCTGCTCTCCCAGCTGCTTTTGCACTCACAGGATAAAGATATTGAAATATACTGGGTTCAGGCGTGGTGTTCAAGTGATCAGCTCATATTTTACTAGTGATTCAGCAAGACAAAGAAGACTGGAAATCCCTGGCCGAAGCTGGGCATTTATGCCTGAAAAGGGTTTTACCCCAAACACACCCCACTCCCAACGATAGGCTACTTACACTCTATTGTTTCCCAATTGGTTTACTCCAGGATACCTGTCTCCCTACTGGCCCATTCTAGGATCCTAGCAATCTATTGCCATGCATCCCAAGCTAAGTCCTTTTTGCCAGTACAGTTCAGGCTCAATACATAACAGATACGATGGTCCATATTTTTCCAAGCAGCTGGGGAAGAGGGCTTTTAAGTTTTTAAAATATGACCTGAGAGGAAAAGGTTTAGCAGACTCTCTCCATCTGTCCTTCCTCCACTCAGGTAGCTGCCTGCTGAAGTTGCCTTTCATTTAAATGGGCGGGAAGTAGGAAAGCAACACAGAACTCTATGTGATATCTACTTGGATACTGAGGGAAAGAAAGCAGCAGAGGAGATTGGGAAGATTCAAATAATCCCCCCTCCGAATTGTTATAGCACCTGCTATAACAACTAGCAAACAGCCACTATGGCTGTTCGAGTCCCACCGCGACTGGGGTGAGCTCCCAGTCCTAGTCCCAGCTCCCGCCCACCCAGCGGTTCAAAAGCATCTGCAAGTAGATAAATGGGTACCTGCCTGTAGAAAGGCAGGGGCACCCTCCCTTCCAGGGGGGTGTAGCAGCGGCGGCAGTGGCGGTGTACATCGGCAGCGGCGGTAATGGCGGCAGCAGCAGCGGGTGAATCAGATGGCCGAACCTGGCAGTGGGCGGAGCCGTGGGCGGAGCCATGATGTGCGGGCGGCGTGACAGCACGGCACGGTGGAGCCTGTTGAACGCAGACCGGAAGCCGAGGCCGACGCAGGCCTGCGCGTCGGGAAAGAAAGCCGGCCGCGGAAGTCCCCTGGCCCAGGAAAGGAAGATCTTCACTGGGGGCTCAAAGTTCTACGCCTGGAGCCCCACCGGAAAGAGAGAAACAGGAAGCCCTGCCCTGCTTAGGGTGCCGGTAGGATGTCCCTCCCCCATTGATTGTGGCCCTAGTTAGGGAAGAATCATATACCATGTAAACCGCTCTAAGACCCCCTTGGGGTCTGAGCGGTATATAAGCTGAAATAATAAATAAATAAATAAATAAATATTATGGAGGCTGATTATAGAAAGTCCAAGATTCCCTTTTTTAGACTCAGAATGTTATAAAGACTTATTTGCTTTTACAGGAGTTTTTAATTTCCTATGAGCAGCCCTCAAAGGGCATCCCATAACTTTAGAACTTCAGGATTTTTTCAGTATAAATTCTCTCCATGTGGACAAAAACAGATTCTGTTAAAACATTTGCACCTGCACAGGGCTGGGTGTGTTTATTAAGAAAGAATTGGGTCAATAAGATACAACATGGCTTTTAATACTGAAAGTTACAAATTTTACATGCCAGTAAATCCATCTGTTCAACACAGAAATGTATTTATCTTGAAAATGACAGGCATTAATAATGCTACCAATAAAACCTCTTTCAGATAACTTGATGGTTTGAGGATTTTTACCTCTTCAGTATGAAAGTTCATGTAATTAGAAAGTGTCCTTTTCAAACTAATAGACAATTGCAGCAAAGGGGCAGGAGGATTAAAGGTCCCTTCTTGTAACGGGAAACCTTTTGTCACAGAAAAGTTGAATGGAGCACAGGGAGGGGGAAAATAATTAAAAGCATAAACAGTCACAAGAAAGATATTGTGTTTCTTTTATTGTGGGATTGCTGTTATGATTCCCTCAGAATGCAGTGCCATTTCAACAACAACAAAAGAGAAAAAGAGTACAGTTCTGAAGCGGTTATGAAGCTGTTCATAATAGGGAATGTGATATTGAAAAGCACTCTACTTTGGCCTGAGAACCAAATGAAGCACTTGTGGAGGATGCTGGGAAACTTCTTGGCCTTGATCAGCCAGATGTGTGCAGTCACCATGTATAAAATCAAGTTTTGTATGCCACCGCAACTTACCTATATTATTAATTGCTGACATTTGTGTGTGGCAGTACCTATTTTCGGGCTTAACATATGAATGCTCAAATGCGGGAACACACTATCCATGGCTGCCATTTTGACTGGAAGGGGCAACACACATGTATTCCAACTTTGGAACATAATGTACAACAGTTCTGGTATGATGTACCAAGGTTGAAAATATGCCCACTGCTCCTTTCACACCAAGTGTTGATTGTGCATATTGGGGGGATTGCATGTAGGGCATTATCCCTGTATGTCAAACATAACGCCTGAAAAGGGCAAGAGGTTTCTTCACATTTGACTGACCATGACCAAGACACGTTTTCAGCAGCTGGGCCTTGTTCCCTGCCTCGAAGACTGTTGGAACTGAACTAGGTATAAAGTAGCCACAACAACAATGCAAGGAGACCTCACCAACGGGGAGGCCACCACAGGAGCAAACTGTTTCCTTTTCCCTTTAAGTAGACTGAAAGCGCACTGGAGTCAGTCAGAAGATAAACTATAGACTTTTCAGCAGAGCTCCCATTGACCCAGCCACATATAATACACCAATCACTTCCTTCAGCTGCAGATTTTATTATACAGCTAGGAGGCAGATGTGAGATAAAAACTGAAGGTGCCCACCAAAGGTTTTTTCCTCATTTCTGAGTTGAGTGGCCAATAGTGCAATCCTATGCAGAGTCATTCCAATCTAAATCCATGATTTTAGATTGCAGTAACTCAGCACAGAATCACACTGCATATTTCCCAAAAAGAAGGGACTTCAATAATTAAAGCTTGGCAGCAGGGAAGAAAAGTTTCATTTCCAGTTGTTTTCAGGCTGTTATGCTCAGGCTGTGGTCACACACACTAGATAACCCACTTTCAATCGACTTTCAATGCACAGTAAAATCCAGTTGGAACATGCACTGAAAGTGGATTGAAAGTGGATTATTTAGTGTGTGTGACTGCAGCCTCAGTCTCTGCATCTCTGTGGCTGAACAGTAGGGAATAGGGTCAAGCTATTCAGAGAACATTTCTGCATCTGAGCTTTGCAGGAAGTAAAAAAAAAATGATACTTTCTTCTCACCTTACCACCTACTTATAAAATACAGGAACTGAATCTTTGCGAAAAAGTGGCAGCATTCACAAACAGTGAAAAGAAAACAGAAAAGGCTGAATTTGTGTAATATGATTGGCACCATCCATCCACCTGCTTCTCTTTAAGAACCCACAAAAGTCATTGAAAATAAAATGATCCAGGTGAATAATCAGATTTATTTACTGATGTTCCTCTGCCCTAAACTCCTGTCAAATTACAATACATTACATTCTGCCGCCATTCAGTAAGCACACAGAGATTCTATAACAACAGAAACGCACTGCTCATCCTAAAGGTTATTTTAAAAATGATCACAGCTGAGCAGATCTATAGAAAAGCTCCAGGAGATTTCCACTCAGGCCCTGTGATTCTGGTTACCCTGCAGACCTGTGCTGTAAAAACTTCCCATCTCAACTGGAAACACCAAGGAAGTTTTCATTATAATTAGCTATAATGGACAGGTATCGAAACAGACAGCTAGCACTTCATCCATTTCCCAGTTGCCCGTCATTCCTCTCATATGACAAACCATTGATGCAAGTTCTATTTTTTTTAAGGCAGAGGTTTATATAAACTGTACAGTCCAAACTGAAAAGACTTCTGCTTTGCTTGGCAAGGGAAAGACATTTTTATAGGCTTTTAACTTTTCTGTCTTTATGTTTTTCAAGTTGGCTGCATGGCTTGATTAGCACAATATGAGAAAAAAGGGAATCTAGTAAATCTAGTAAAGCAAATAGGTTTCCTATTCCTATATCCTTGCAGCATTTGGTTTCTTGCTTAAATATCTGATCTGAAGTCTTTGTAGCGCGTGTAAGTGCTGCCTATTAAACAATTAATGTTTTCCTTATGTTCCCTCTTTTTTCTTTTTATTTTTATGTGCCATTAATTGAGCTGAGTAAAAATACGTTGCAATGCCTTGTGCTTCTCCTTGCTGATGAGCATACAGGCGGCAAGGTGAGAAGGGTTACCAAGAGGAAATAATTTGTTGTTGCCCACACATCAGTCTGTGAAAACATTTCCCATCATATTAAGCATGCTTGCAATATTAAGTATTCATTGCAAAGAGTTAAGCTATAGACTCACACAGGCTTCCCTTCCGCTGACATCCCCCACCCCCTCCAAGAATTAAAATAGCTTTTTAGGTTCATGGAATCTCATAATAGGCCCTCATTGCAAAACTAAAAGCTGAGGGCTATTTTGAGTTAGAAGGTGCATTATGAACACAGCAGCAATAGTAGATAAAAGAATCTAGATCTGTCTGTATTTCCAAAGGTAGTGATGCAACCTGGTTTGCAACATTCTCAATTGTAGAAGAAAATGTATTTTATGTAGATATAAAACCAACAGCCATCTTTTTAAACATAATTTCATTTGAAGGATTTTTTAAAAAGACTACCATGGTCAGTCAAATGCTCATCCATGAAATATACTTGGAGACTATAGGCCAGATGGTGCTCTCTCTCAGCCTAACTTATCTGAAAGAACAGAGTTTGAGTCCTGTGGCACCTTTAAGACCAAACTAAGTTTTTTCAAGGTATATGTTTTTGTGTGCATGCGCACTTCTTCAAATACCCTTAGCCATGTTTTCCAAAGTGGGGTACTAAAGAAGCCCTCATTTTCACTAAGAAAAGGTGAGTTGGAGTCAGAGGAGGTTCTTTTCTACTGAAAAGTGACCTTTTCATTTGGTCTTGGGGAGGAGTCAACATTAGTGTTGTCACAGTGGCACCTGCTGGTACATTTTTGAAGTTTAATGTGCAGCCCACTGCACAAACCCTGTTGTTTTGCCTTCATGGTTACAGATTGTTCCCACGGCTGTTGACACAAAAATGGAAGGATATTTCTTTTTCTGGTGTCCATTCCAATTATAAAAAAGGCTTGTACCACTTTTAGCAGTCAAAAGAGGGGCCAAAGTCTGGGGAAATGAGTAGGGTCACAAAAAGAAAAGAAATATTAATGAAACCCAGCATATGTATACTTACAAGCTGGCAGGAATGATCTATACATTTAAGTTGCCCAAATCAAGTCTAATTTTACATTTAAATTGGCTGGCTGTATTTTGGGACTTATCTAGAAGAAAAAAGAATGCCACAGGTTAAACGCACTCACACAATGGTGATGTTTAGTGTGTGGAAAGCAGAAGAGTATTGTGTTCAGTAAACCACAAGAATTTAGACCACTACCCAGACTATGAGTAACATAGTACTGAGTGATTAAGGCTATTAGCCGTGCCAGCTAATTATAAACAATATTGTGGAGTGAGACTTCTGAACTATATGCTTGTGGTGAAGGAAAAGATGTTCGCAAACGCTGAGATCCTTGATTAGGCACAAGGTCTTAAAGGAAGGGGCCCCTGCACAAGGCAGCTACATGCCTGGGTGAGTGCTAGCCAGTGTACAGGGAATGTGGATCACATTAGAAGAACCTCTGACATGCTACATTTGCCCTTTCTCTTCTTTCTGCCAAAAGAACGGCTGCAAAGGCTCCTAAAAGGAAAGTATGTGTGGCAAGAGACATCTAGCCACAGCACTGATCACAAAGAGCATGTTGACTGCTTGAAGGGGATTGCCATGGTGATCAAGAGCATCTGTTGTATGGATCCACTCTGCCCCATCAGGCTTGGTAACAGAGGGGTATAAATGCCTTCAGTAAAAAGCAGCACCAGAATGAGCCACATAAACAGCACAGGGAAATGGAATTGATATATTTTTAAAGGGTTTCCCCAGGCAGGGTTTTCACTCAGATGTATTCTGAAAGGGGATCTCATGCATTGAGTCTATCCAAGAAAAATATACTTTGCCCTTTAGCATGATGTGTACCCCGTCCCATTTCATTTCCAGTTCCAGGTGCCTGATAATCCAGGAACAGGAAATACCAACCACCTTGTTAAAGGAAAACAACTCATTCATGGCCCCGACGTCCTGTGTACTTGAAGGACCATCTTTTCCATTATGCACACATGCAACCACTTCTGTCAACACAGCAAAACCTGCAAGGATGCATTCTACTGCTACCCACTCATGAGCTTTCTCTGTAGCCACTCCAACCCTGTGGAACAGCCTCCCAGAAGAAATTAGGAAGGCTTCCATCCATCTCTCTTGTAATTTCCTGAGGTCTATATAAAATGAATTTTTAAAAAGAAAGTATCTTGATGGCTTCTGAAGTCTGTTGGTTCTCAGGGGCAGGAGTATCTTATGAATATTATTTATAAGGTCTCCACTGGGTGTATAAATTGTTTGATGTTTTAAACCTTCTGTGATTTAGATGTGTGTTCAGTTTGTTACCCACCTTGGTCCTGTTTGCTGATCAGATCATCAGTATTTCTGAAAATAAAAGGCAAGATACCAGGCAGGATCCATATCTTCTTTCCTTTGCATGCTAATAAAATATGCATGGGCTGGGTTGTTGGTTTCAATTTTTTAAAAATCATGGGAGGGGAAGAGCTAAACAACCTTCCCCCCCATTTCATAGTCTTGATCCTAAATGCCCCCCATCAGTATTTTAAGAGCACTATGAGGATCTGATCTTATATCTCCAAGCATATTTTCTAGTTTTACCAGGAACTTCCTTAGTGAGCAGTAATTTGTATGAGTTTCTCACATCCAAACCCAAGAGACTTACCACTTGTACTTGTGTTGGTAATAAAACTGGTGCAGTTGAAACCGGAACAGGGCTTCTCGTCATCCAGGCCAGCAAAATGAATATATTGGGCTACCTGAATGCCCTTGGTGAGGTCTGCTCCCATTTATCTCAAAGTAAAAACTTGGAGTTTAATAGTTAGCAATAGCTCACACAGGATGTGAGGGATTTGCATGATCATAATCATACTTTATTGACGTTAGTAACAATTTACTAATTATCAGCAATAGGTTTCTGAAAAAAACATTTTTCTTTCCATTAAGTTTGTTTCCTAGTGCTCCTTAGAGGCACAACTGAATATTCATGTGTACATCAAATCACAGTTAATTTGTCTTGTAGATTTTTTTTCTGATAGACTGCAAATCCATCCCCTCATTTCTCTTGTACATTTACAGCATTTACTCCATATATATTGAATCTTCACTGGTTTGCTTCATTATTTAGAGATGTTTGCTTTAACAGAAACTGAGTATCTTTTGTAGCACATGGGTTTCATGTTTGCTCTTAGAGTAATGTTCCAAAATAATGCTTCCTACTTGTCAGTTTGTCTAATCTTCTTATTTTGAACCACTTTGCCAGAATGAGAAGTACCATCTGAAAGTCAGAAGCATAAGAAGATAACTCTGTGTTGACAATGATCAGCCTTTTGCCTGGGAAAGAACCCTTGCCCTGTAAAGTGCTTTATCCTGAGCCATTACTGCTTTCGTGCAGTCAGTATACTAATCACCACTTCCAACTCATACCTGTTTGCATGCTTAGCAACTTCCACACCTGCCACCAAGGAAAGGGGCAACTATTGACATGCTTAATGAGCCTAGAAACAAAGAATAATAATGAAAGCTAGCATAGTATGCCCTGACCTGGATAGCCCAGGCTAACCCAATCTCATCAAACCTCAGAAGCTAAGCAAGGTCAACCCTGGTTAGTTCTTAGAGGAGAGACCTCCAGGGAAGTCCATAGTTGCAATGCAGAGCCAGGCAATTGCAAACCACCTCTGACTATTTCTTGCCATGAAAATCCTACATGGTAACCATAAACTGGCTATGACTTGGTGGTAAAAAGTGTAGTACAGTGGTCAGAGTGTTGAAGAGGGCTGAGGATGGGCAAGTTAATAATAAAAAAGAAGAGGGCTGAGGATACTTGTGTTCAAATCCTCGTTCAGTTATGAAGCTCACCAGGTGACCTTGGGATAGTCTCTCTCAAACCAACCCTTAGGTTTGGTGTGGGAGGAGAGTGATACGTATGCTGCTCTGAGCTCCTTCGAGGAAGGGTGGGATAAATATGTGACAGAAAGTAAGTATAAAGAGGTGAACAACAGCCAGCACAGCTGTTACTGCCAATCGTCTTCCTCGTTGTTTGGGGAAATTAACTATGCAGCAGAGGAGACCAGAGGGGTACAGGGACTGCACACCAATCGTGTACCAAGGCCTGGTACAGTAGGAAGACTCCAGATTTGAAGAGTAAATTAATAGGTTTTATTGAAGAATTTCTCTAGTTACGAGCACACTGAGCATTCAAAAAGAGCAAGCAATACAGAACTAAGAAAGTAGAGGTGATTGATAGCGCATAGAGGTGTGGCTAGCTATGAGTTTCAGACCAGGAGTGCCTTCCTTGGCCTGAGTTTGCGGGTTTCTGGCTCCAGTTAGAAAGTGGGATGACCCTGCTGTTGGGGCTACCCTAGAGTAAGGCAGTGCCTCTGGGCTACAGAGTTATAATCTGGAAATACAGCCATGTTTTCCCATACGCCATGGGAAAACAAGAATAAAATGTTGCGTCCAAATTCATGGAGCAAAAGGAAACAACAGAAACCAAAGAAAAGAAAGGTAATGCAAAATCCGGGTAGGGCTGGTGTTGCCCTGCAAGGTACTTAATGTGCTTTTATGGACTGTAAGACATAAATTATATGAACTTGGACTGTGCAAAGTTATGATTAGGGACTGTACAGCATGGTAACCCAACATGATGCCAGTTGAGAAGGCACACCTGAGAGAAGAATATTTTCCTTTTGTGTTGCTGTTCCAGTGGCTCTTCAAGGTTCCAAGCCCTCTTACCAGCTGTGAGATGAATCAGTTCTCTAGCTTGCACCAAGGAATCAAACACCATGCCATGCCAAGACACAAGGACAATGAGCTCCAAACGCCATAAGGCAATCCCCTTCCCCCTACTCCACCGACCTGCAAAGCTGCACATAACCAGGAGGCTCTACACATGGTTGCTTGGTAACTAATCACTCACCCATCAACAACCTGGCTAGGGCCATCAAGAAACAATAGCCCTAGTCCAATGACTCATATCCTCTACAGCCAGGTGCCAGACCTCAGTCTAAGTTACTAGTGCTCAATATTGACCACTCCCTAGCCGTCTTCCCCTTTTCCTTCCACCCAATAGTATATTTTCAGGGATGGACTAACAGGAGGTGTGACAAGGGGATGTGGCCAGTTCAACCAGCCCCCCCCAAGCCACCTTATAAAAGGTGATACTGACCTCATGCTCTCTCTCTCTCTACAACCCCTATTGAAGCTTTATCCCTCTTACATCCAGCTTGCTATCCCAATACCCTCCCTCCATCTTTGACTATAGAACTGCAGCTAGAGTTCCACGTGTTCCTGCCGGATTCAGGGCATGTTCCTTATTTCTAATTCTCCCCTCCCTTCTTCCATTGGAGCAACTCACTCAGTGAGGACAGGTAACTATTGCCCAACCAACAGATACCCTGCTCATGCAAATGTGCTGATTATCTATCTTTATTTCCTAGAACTTAAAAATTGTGTGTGACTGTGTATTGTTTGTGTGTGAAGAAGACTTCAGTAAAGACATCATTTTAAACTTACTTCAGTCTTTGTGTCTGTTACTGGTACCTTTGGAAGGGTGGGACCTCTGTACACAACGGTGTTCATTCCCTAATTTGCCTATTGCCAATTTAATAATCATAATTTCCCCAATATTAATAAGAAATTAAGGCAATTTGGCTAACACTGGCCATCACTCAACCATAGTGTGTCTTTATGGCCCCATTCATGTTCCCAGCAGTCAATGGTCATCTTGCTAACTTTCATGTAAATTGCTTGCAATATTTTCTAGCATTTACATTCAGAGTTAAGAATCCCTGTTCAGTTGTGAGATTTTACACACACACACAGAATTCTAAGTAAACTTGGAGGCTACAGTTGAGAGCAAGAAAAGCAGAGAGGAATAGCTGATTAACCCTTTTCCTTCCAGCCATCTGTCTGCTCAGAATTATCCTCCCTCAGCTGCTTCCCCACCTGAGGAGAAAATCCATGGCTTTTCAAAAGTTGAAATGTCCATCAAAAATTTTCATACCAGCAATGAAATAGACTAATAAGAACTCCATCAGTCAAAAAAAAATTCCATACATGTCATTAAAATGGTCTGACTGAAAAATAGTAAACAGTTTAGATAATAGTTAGCCAATCTGCGCTTGAATGTTGAGTTCAGGCTTATGGTGAGAAGTGGCATTAACAATGGGGAAAATACATATTTTTTTAATTGGGGGGGGATGTAATGGAAAGAAAGATATTATTCAGAACCCCATTACTGATAGATATTATCAACTTCTGTGTGAGAATATATTCCACATAAAAGCTGTTACTACTGCTTATATATTATTGCTTAACAACTATGGCATTTTTACCTCTACAGATGCCCTTTTTAAAAAATCACTCTATCTTTGGAAAATGATTCTGTTTACTTTCAAAAACTGCCTTAGGATGTCATTAATAAAACATAAGCATTTTGAGTTTCCAAAGACAATCTTCACTCGTTTTGAGAAGTAAACAAGTTGGTAATTCTTTCATTGCTATTTTAAGTGCCATGGTGTTCCATATAACTTATCTTAAGTGTGGCAGAGCAACCCCCAAAGACACCTCATTCTACCAATGGGAATGTGGAATTTAACATGCTGGCCCAGATCCTTAAAAAGTGAGTGCCTAGAATGTAATGTGACAATCATAAACCAAATATATTACAATATGCACTTATCACATAGTCTAATCCATTTTGGGACTCAGTAATAATGTTAAAGGACTGCAGTGGCTCAAGTGGTTAAGACGCTGAACTGCAGACTGGAAGGTCAGTAGTTTAGCAGTTCAAGACCCAAGTGCCACATAACGGAGTGAGCTCCTATCTCTGGTCCCAGCTCCTGCCAACCTAGCAGTTTGAAAGCCAGAAATTGCAAGTAGATAAATAGGTACCGCTTCAGTGGGAAGGTAACAGCATTCCATGCACCTTGGCATCTAGTCATGCTGGCCACAAGACCATGGAAATGTCTTCGGATAGCACTTGCTCTTCGGCTTGGAAACTGAGATGAGCACCGCATCCCTAGAGTCAAATTCCGAGCAAGGGAAACCTTTACCTTTACCTAATAATGTTAAAGTGAAGAAAAGCGGTAATACATGAACAAGTGAAATACTTTTTGCAGAATCCTTGCTGTTGGCAATAAAAGTCTGTCCGTACTGGAATTCTCATTAAAATTTCCTGGGAAAGTACAGCATATACAAGACTCAATGGGATGATGGTCCTACTGCTCATTTCAAAAAACTGTCTTAATCAAGGACACAGTCAGGAACACTTAGTTGCAAAGATATGATAACTGTTCTTTAGTGGCTGTTCTTGGGTAAGAAATTTTTGCATTGCCTACAATGACTAAGAAATCATAATTATTATACAGTTGACTTGCCATATACCTACTGGTCATATATGACTTAACATCATACAAGGCTCCCGAAATTTCTCAAACGTGCACCAGTATTCAATACATGAAATACATGAACTGCAATCAATAGGCTGGAGATTTAAAGCAATATCAAACATTTACTATTTGACACTCTCTCTCAACAAAAGACTTCACAAATTCTAAGTTTACAATTTCAATGGACTTCAAACGTCCATAAAGCAAGCACATTCACTTCTTAAGATAAACAATGGGTCCAGTCATATGGAGACAAATAGGGACGAATGCTGGGCAGATTATACAGGCGCGATCACATGGCAACATCCGGCAAGCGTGGTGCACCTGTCTCCAACCCATATCATACTGCCAAAGATCCGGAGTTAAAAGTACCTGGGAAAGTCTTCTATTAAATGGGTTGCGACAGGCCGCTGCCGGACTTCCTTTGTGTGATTGCTCCAGTGCGCTCCTCTTGCCTCGTTGGAGCGTGCTGGAAACACCCGCCGTCGGGAAAAAATCCACCTCACCACCATTGCATTGGATCACATAATGGCTGGGCAAATTGCGATAGCGCAAAGAGCCATGCCTCCACCCCACATTATCTGCCCCGTGTGATTGGGACCAATATTAAACAATATAAAGTATGTTGTAAATAGCAAGTAGATCCAGTCCTTAAGACTTGAGACAAACAATAAAAGACAGGCTGCAGTCAACTCATCCTCCAGATTATTCAATGAGTTTTCGATGCCTTCATCAGGACTGCACACAGGGACTCCCAGAGAGGCACAGCCTTTTGTGTCTGCAGACCACTACAGGCCATCAGCAAAGGAGCATGAGCTTGAGTACCTGTGAACAATGGGGCTGGGGCTCCTGGCTCCCATGTAGGGGAACCAATGGGAACAGCGGCGGGAATTCAAACCCGCCAATGGCACCAGGGGGCGTCCCCTTTGCTTGTATATAGTTGGCTTCCTGGCCAGGTAATTTTGTCTTGTGTTGTATAATAGCGAACCATGCTGATCACTACATCGTTGTTTCATTATGCGTCTAACCCACTATACAACACAGCCACAGGAACTTCTCAGCCAAAAAGCCTCCAAACTGTCTTATTGTACAGCAATGTCTCAAAATTGCCTTATTTCTTTGTTCATAATGGATACGTGTAACCTGATTCTATAGGTGTTCTTCCATCTATATACAGTTCCACAGGGCCTATAAAACAGAGATGTTCTGCCAGGCCTATGGTTGACGTGGCGCGAACTCAAACTGTATTGGCCTCCCCCTGTTCTGCTTTACTCCATCCACATTGTTTACATTTGGCACTGATCTCATCTGCCCACCCCCTCTCAGCTTTAGTTACATCTACCTGTACACACATAGGGAGCCCAGGAGTAGGTCTATTATTAGTGCCATCGATAGTAGACTATGAATGTAGTGTAAATTGAGATGTTTAATTTTAAACTGTCTATAATGTTTTAATTGGTTGATATTATGCTGTGTATATATTGTTGTAGCCCACCCTGAGCCTGTTTGAAGGGGGGGCTAGAAGTCAAATAAAATAACATAAAATAATAAACATAACTATAGGACTCACTGGAAATTCTATGTTGAGTTCCAGGAAAGATGGACAAGAATTTGTAGCATGATAGCAAATGGATCTGTCCTCTCCAACAAGAATGCACAATTTGCTTCTTTTAGTTTGCAAATCATGCTGGGTCCTAATCATCCACTGATTCTGGGTAGCTGCATGACTTTCTGGATTGCTTGCTTCAGCCTTTGTAAATGACATGGCAAAGGAAGAGATGTGTTGGCAGTCTAGGAAGGAATGCCCAAATAGGGAGAATAAAAAAGAAAGAAAATAGAATTCCAGAAGGGAAAGGGAGCGACTGCTCAAGTCACTGTCAACAAAAACTAAATGGTGAAACAGTCTAAAACCCAAAAGGGGAGGTTTTATTTTGTTTCTATTGTTTTTCCTCCATATACCACATTCTTCTGCTACTAATCAGTTTTGCTCTTTGTCTGCTTTTTTCTTCCAGCTATGGTATCATCCTGCCAAGAGTCTGTAGCTTAAGGAATACATATGGGTGGAGAGAGAAAGAGGAAGCCAACAACATTGTGTATTGCCCTCTAGTTGAACGTCTGCACCAAAGAAAGAAGTCCTTGTACACAAGTGACCCTTTGCACTTATGATTACTAATACTGTCCTGCAGAGTTTCTGAGGGCGATGCTATTCCAATGTTCCAACAACTGTCTGCATCCTGTTGGGCTAGGCATTGACTAAGGTACTAGCAGAACAAAAAGCCTAACCAGAACCTTTATTTTTATAACTTTGTTTTTATTCAGTTTTTGTTGATTAAAAAATTACAATTGCAATATTTTATTATTTTAATAAAAATTAACAGAGCAAAAATTTAACGACACCGTTACAATAAAGAGATATTCCAACACAGAATCCCTATCTAACAATTTAAGATCAGCCCTGATGTCATAAGTATCTATAGATTAATACTGAAAGTTCATAAATACAGTAGTGAAATGTTGTTATTCATTTAGAAAATGTGTATGTCACCTTTCCGGAAACCTGCCTGAGGCAGCTCACAAAGCAAAACAGTAAGAAAATCATAAAAATAGCATAAATTTTAACACACCATAAAAACCAACTATAAAACCTATAGCGGCCTAACATGATATTCATAAAATAGTCCTCCAGTGAGAAGGAAACTGCAGAGAGCCAGTTTGGTGTAGTGGTTGAGTATGTGGACTCTAATCTGGGAGAACCGGGTTTGATTTCCCCACCCCTTCACTTGCACCTGCTGATGTGACCTTGGGTCAGTCACAAGCTCTGGCACAGCTGTTCCTGAAAGAGCAGTTTGTGTTAGAGTTCTCTCAGCCCCACCTACCTCACAGGGTGTCTGTTGTGGGGAGGGGAAGGGAAAGGAGTTTGTAAACTGCTCTGAGACTCCAAGTGAAGGGCGGGGTATAAATCCAATCTCCTCCTCCAAAAACAGTTTTCCATCAAGTGCTTTATTAGATTCTGTGTAAATTAGACATGGAGTCCATGGCACAATGAAATCCACAGAGTTAGCCTTTATAAAAATGATATGAACTCCACCAACACACATATAATGTGTGCAACCATTGACTCACTGATATAATTTGATCAGACTTCCAGTGCTTTTCCTACACATAAGTTTACCGTCCACAACAGAAGACACAATATTTCACCAAGTCAGGTTGTATCAGAAAAATGGAATGGAGGAGAGGCTTAAAATACCTCTTGTACTATAGTCTTGATCTGAATTGAGTTCTGTTGTACCTGAGAACTGAATTTAACATGTCTGAGAGTTCTGAATATTATAACATCTTTAAAAATTCCCAGTGCACATATGGTTTGGCTTTAAGATTATACACCCTGTTCTCAAAGGCCACTTAGGGGATTATGGACTAGACGAGCATTCATAGTATTGATACAGCTCAGTTTTTAGGTCAGGAATTTTGATTGATACAGTTCTATACCTGTGCATTCTGTGGCAATGCCATTTCAAAAGAGTTAGTTGCTTCAGTGTTTAATATTGCAACACAAATGAAACCTGATATAGTAGGTTCTTTTTCCATCTGTCTCAGCATTAAAAATGGCCCTTATATAAGGCTTATGTTGGAAATCCAGTGATCTGCTTCCCGAATTTTAACAGGTTAAGAAAATAGCATTTCATCATAAAAATGTAAAGAAAAGAAATTTAATTCTTTACAGAAGCAAGATGCAAGACAGGTGTGCTAACAAGAATACCCAAGATGTTAACCTCTTGCATGTACTATTGCTCCATGCATAATTATAGACTAGTGAAAGGAACAGGAGCCCATAACCTCCTGACAATCTCATTAAGAAAGACTGCTATTGTTTGGAGGACAGTTTGGGGCTGACAACTTGCTGTGCAAAATTACTCTCTTCCTACATGGGAGGTCATGTCACTTTTTCTGAGCACTCCTCTTAGCTTCAGTCAGGTATTTAAAGAAAAAATCAGTACCTTGGCAAGATTGTCAGGGTGTATGCAAAAGATGTCAAGGTGTATGCAAAGGATCCCTCCTCGAGCCAGAAGCAGTGCCCCAGCTCTTGAGGAAGCAATAGCAATTTCAAACATAGATGTAGAGAGGAAGAGATGCAGTGCAAATATATCCTTGCTCCCATTTTTGTCGTAATCTCTTAAAGTATCTGTGCTTTCCCCACACTAATTTGAAATCCTGATTACATCCGTTTTTACCAGACCAGGTGGAAGATCAGCATCTCTTATACAACCTGGCAATGTATATCTCAGAATATTGCCTATCTTGCAGTAAGCAGGCAAACAAACAGAGCAGACCAAGAGACTACCTAGAGGGATGACAAGTGCTCACCTGTTCAGGAGAAAACAAGGGCATTGCCCCAGGACTGAATATAGTTCTCCTCCTTAGAAGGTCTTGAGGGAGTGAGTCTGAAATAACCAGGAATGTGTAAAAAAAAATTGCTACAGATAGGGTGTGAATCTAAACCAGGAGTAGGCTTTCTTTTTCTTAGCCCAAACACTGAATGCAACACAACACTTACCTAGGAATAAGTTGATATGGCATTCAGAAGAGTAGGTTTTTATACCCACTTTTCTCTACCCTAAGGAGTATCAAAGCAGCTTACAATTGCCTTCCCTTCCTCTCCCCACAACAGGCACCTTGCGAGGTAGGTAAGGCTGAGAGAGTGCTGAGAGAGCTGTGACTGGCCCAAGGTCACCCAGAAAGGTCACCCTGCATTTACTAGGAGCAGGGCTGGAAGAAACTACAATCAATGTGAATTACTACTTTAGATGAGCAGAACTTGGACTTGGTCCAGCCTGTCTCCAGTTCTCCCATGCTTTGTGGGTGGAGCAAAATGCCAGGCAAAATGGTCTGGCATGCTGCCATTTGACATATGTGTTGGCAACCCTAAATCCTTACACAGGATGAGAAAATTGGGCAGATGTTTGTAACAGACCTGCCTGTACCTCCAATGGCACCTTTCTTCTAAATCAAATAAAAGTTATCCTGCAGTTGTCACATAATACTACCTCTTCTCCCGCCCCAGGGGGCACACTTATACACACCTTGCCCCACTCATCCATCCAAATACCAGAGTATATTTTAAGTTCTAAAGTACACATTATGCTGGAGAACTGCAACATAATCTCCCAATATGTGTTCTGATTCTAAAAAGGAACCACAAAAAGGAGGGCCCAATCCAGAGTCACAGCACTGGGCAAAGGGAATGTGATCTGCCTTCAGTCTCAAAGAGAAATAGGGTTGCCAGGTCCTTCCTGGCAACAGGCAGGGGTGAGAATGGAAGGGAGGGCCAGCTGGCATTGCAGCAACTTGTCTACATCACTTCCAATGTGAACCAGAAGTGATACAGGAATCGCCTTTGTTATACTAGCACTTTATGTAATTTTTGTTTATTGAATTTTATTGTATGGATTGTATTTTATTGTTTTATGACATTTTAACTATTGTACGCCGCCTTGAGCTGGTTCCTGGCTAGGCGGGATATAAATCGAAAGTAATAAATAAATAAATATAAATAAATCATCACACAGCAACATTGGGGCGATGCTCTGGTATTTGGGCAAAAACTTTATGGTAAATTTGGCAACATCCACTGGGCCTTGCTCTTTTTCCTGATAAGTCCCCCCTGTCGGCCAGTTGATTGGCAGTGGGGCAGTAGGGCCTCCACTGGGCAACTCTAAGGAGAAAGGTGGACTACAAATAATGTAAATAATCTTTTTTAAAAAAAAATATTCCCAGACTGTTCTCTCAGTTGAAACTTTTCCCTTCCTCCTTGAGCTGCAACTACTCCCAGTAAGGAGAAAAGACAAGCAAAGATCAGGTTCCTATGGAAGCCAATTATGGCATTGGTTGGTCATTGTTTTGAATGGGAAAATGTGATAGGGGGGATTAAAGGAAAGCCTCTTCCAGGACCACATGCTGGCCTAAATTGATACATACATGTCTCAGCAGATCTGCTCCCTTTATATGCCATCAGCAACCCAAAGATACAAACGAAAGTGTGAGACCCCAAGAACTAACTGGTTTAGCCCAGTAAGGGTGGAGTTACTGAATGGAAGATGGCAGTGGAGGGAGAGTCTGGCTGCTGTATAAAATTTTGGGGTCTTATCGGCCTGTATAAGGAAATTGAAATGTATATATCTGAAATATTAATTGGAAGGGGGAAGTGAATTTAGTATGTCTGGTATTATTGTTGTAATCACATTACTGTTTCAGAGCTGTACTTATCAAGCTGAAGACAGAGTCTGAATTCTGTGGTGTCCACTGTGTTCTTTTTTTGTGCAAGAGGAGGGTGTGAGAAGAATGTAGCACTTGGACTGGAGATATTGGACTTGGCTGACCAAGTTGTTTCAAACACTTTTCCAACTGAATTTATAGAGACTATATATGTTGCAGGTTTCTTCTCATTTTATTTAACTACACTTCTTTGTTGTATTGTTCTGTATGCCAAAGGGGTTTTAAATGTAAGAATCTTGCTAAATTTACATTTGTCATGCAAGTTATGTTCCAGAGTTAGCTTCTTAGAACCTACAAGGAAAGAGGTTATAAAAGCACCGCTATTGTCTTTCTTTCTGGCTTGGTACATGCCTATGGTTATTATTTCTGTTACTTGATTGCTTTGGTTAAGTCAGGAGGGATAGGCAAAACCTAAGACTAAGGTTTTGCTACACTCCTTTTGCTTCAGCAGCCTGAAGGAGAAAAACCCAAGCTGTTCCTGAATGAACTTGGGGTGTCAGCAAAGATTAAGAGGTCTGCAGCAACTCCGATCTTGAAATCATCATTTATCCTTCTGTTCAGTGAATAGCAGACAAGTGTAGTTCAAGCCTGCTGCTATCAAGACTGTCTGTTAATGCTGCCCACAGGTCAATGTTTCAGGCAGAGCCAAGGTAAGTAGTTTATTTGCTGCTCCCTCTGTCTTTGAAAAGTGGGGGTGGTGACCAGGGGGAATCAGTTGTACGCTTGGAAGGCTGGGAAGTTTGTGTCCCGGGCTTTGCTTCAGTGTGAACTAGCTAACTTGCTCATAGCCTGCTTTCTTTGTTTAGAGGGAAAGTATCCTTGACTTTTAATACAACTAATGTGCAGTACAGACTTAAACATCAGAATATAACAAAATCATCAATAAAGTTACCTGAAGGAAATGACAGGGAGGGGCTAGCAAAAATGACAGGGAGCAACCAATAAAACCAACAGATATATTAACAATTAAAGGCAGTTTAAATAACCAGCCCGTGTAACAGGGCCTAAGTCCTGAATCTGGGCAACCTCAAGAGGCAATTGTTTCTGTCACCAGGAAAGCCCATGGGGGTCACATAGAGAATTCAACTATCAGAGAACTGTCATGGTTAGATTTCAAAAAACAGAAAGCTATATACAAGTGATGCTCCTTCAAACATCTAGACCCAAAATTGTGTTAAATGTGAATGGAGCCCACAAACAAACAGATAACCTAAGGAGCTTGTGTATGAAGAGTGCTAAATACTGTCATGAACCTGCCTTCCCCTGAGTCAGACCACTGGCATATTAAGGTCAGTATTGTCGACTACGACTTGGAGCGTCTCTCCAAGATCCCTGTAAAAGACTTTCATATCAGGGGTCTGCAACATTGGCAATGAAAAAGTGAAATTATATCAAAATCCAGAGCAAGAGATCAACACAGAACCAGTATAGGAAAGCCTATTTGCATACAGCTTAACACTACTGATAACTGAAAAGTTCATAAAGTCTCTGTTAGGAAGTAGCACACACAAAGTCTCCCAGTGAATAATAAATATACACCAGCATGCCCTGTAGGATGGTTTTAGCTAACTAGCATACATCTGTAAATGGTTCACCCTTGGGTGATAAGCAACTGTCCATCTCTATAATTTCTTTTCTGGAAAGCATCTCCAAGAAGCCCTTTCATCTCATCAACATCTTTGCTTGCAATTCACATGCTGTGTATTCTAGCATCCCATCTACTCTAATTCCAATATACTTGAACCTAAAGGCTTCATCTTCTTTCTAAAATAGCTGTATCTATTTCTCTATGGAGCCACATTTGACTCTAGAGATACAGGTGGCAGACCTCATGCTGCCTTAGCCTTTTAATTGGAGATGCCAAAGATTGAACCTGGGATCTTCTGCATGCAAAACAGTTGCTTCAACACTGAGCCACAGCTCCTTCAACCTCCCTGCCATTAATATCAGAAATATTTGTCCCACATCAAGCATATTAATCTGAATAAAATTCATTGCTAGAAGACATTCCCTTTGGCTGTTGTCAGGGGTCAGGTTAAGACAGCATTCAGCCCCATAACTCTTCAATGCCTCAGTACAAAGGCATGCCAAATAATGTCTATAGAGTACATTTCCTTTACCAAAGAATATTCCACAACCATCATCTATGACAGGAATGAGCCTCAGGATATCACATTTTAGAACTGAGAAAGAACTGTTGATTAGGTTCCCACTTCTTAGGCACAAGGCAAACAATACAGTCAGCACATAAATAATGTGGGAGCCATTCCTAAGGGCAGGAATCCACAGTGTAGCTCTTATGTAACGAAATCATGCAGTTCTTCTGATTCTGTGAGCAGCCACCATGCCTAGGGTTCCCAAGTACTTACTGTATTTCAGCGGGGGACGCACAGTCCCTGGCCAAAATGTTCCCCCGGGCAACACCCATGCTACACGATGCCGTCGCCAGGGAGTGATGCCAGGCGATGCTCTGGCAATGGGGCTGGAAACTCGATGGTTCCTTCGAGTTTCCATCCCCATTGCCAGAGCGTCACCCAGCGTCACTTCCTGGTGACGGCATCATACGCTGTGTCTTTCCTTCCTGCAGGGATGGTCCTGCCAGGATGTATTTATCCCCCGCCAGCGTACGGTAAGTTCTTGGCAAGCCTGACCATGCCTCACATGCCTGGTTGCAGTTGACTGCAAGTTGGAGCAGGGAATCCATATACAAGCATTAACACATTACGGTTCCTCATGGAACCACTGCTATGTAGAAGTGGCTGTTGTTGCATTCCTCATGTATGTTTGAGTCTCTCTCTCTCCTCCAACTGAATGATCAGGCCTATACAATATATTGGTATGGCATTTTGTAAAAAAAAAAAAGATTTTTATAAAGACTTGATGTTTGTAAAACTCTGTGAAGATGAACCATGAAGCTTAATGATTCCATCTCATATGTGTCTTTAATTATTTATTAAAATACATATATTTTAGTTTCCCTGAATGAACTAAGTGGCTTATAAGAAAACAATAAAATCAGCCCAATTTAAATTACAAACTAATAAAACAAACTAGCAGAAGTGACAAATAGCAGAACAAACCCAGGATGGGGTTATAAAAATGAAAGAATTAACAAAAATAATGTTGGGAATTAAAAATCTTTCCTCGGGATCTGAATGCCAAAAGCAAAGGGTAGATGGAGAGGGGATTCTAAAACCATGGTACCACCAAAGAGAAGACCCTGTCCCTGAACACTGTTGGCACCACTTCCAATTGTGATAGTACCCAGAGAAGACCCTACAACAAAGACCTAAGTGAGCAGGCAAGTTTGTACCTTTTGTTGCTTTGTGATAACAGTGAGTCTTAAAAGCAGGCACTGTTATCTTGCATGAAAATCAGAGCCTCACGGTGTGACTGATAACAGACTGCCAGCATGTTATCACAAGACATTATATTTCTTGCATTTGTAGCTTTAAAATAGGGTAAGTGAAATACAAATATTGCTGTTTCACTATTGAAGAAGTTACAGCAGTGTTTTTCAGCAAACATGTTCCTACCTCCCACTCTCAAAGTGTCATATTTGTTGGAAGCCCAATTTAGTGACAACAAAGCTATTACTTCTTTTGCTCTATGTAATTTGTCAATAACTAAGAAAGTATGCCTTGTAATAGACGATGAAATCTGTAGTTACAGTAGTCAGGAAATACAATAAATCCTTCCTCAGTTTGCTCTTTACTAAAAGAGATGTATATGGAGAAACAAAATTGGATGAAGTTTATTTCCTTTATTGAGTGCAGGTATAAATGGGGGGGCACTGAAGTGGGAAAAGTATTCCTGATTTTGAAAGTCTGCTGTCCCCAGTATGGTTATAAAAGTTACATGTCTCTGCTTTTCTATTCTGCAATGTTGAGAATGTGGTGGGAACAGAACAGGGCAGGAACTCAGCTAGAAAATATCTCAGATAGTCAAAATATTTGTCAGGGCATTTTCTCATGTGAATATGCCTATAGCTGGTATATGCCAGCCAGTAGACCAAGGCATCTGTTTTATCTTGGGGGCTAAGGTTTTGTTTTGATTTGTTTTGTTAAAAAACTGCTGGGTAAGGCAGCAGAATTAAAGAAGCAACAAAGAAATTCAAGAAGAATCATGGGCGGGGGAAGTCTTTCAAATGACAATTGTTGAAAAGAAACAAGCAGACTTTAATATCCTTAGAGGTCTTTCCTCAGATAAAGCAAGATAAGAACCCTGAGGCAGATTCTTTTTTTTTCTTTCCCCCCTTTCTCACTTTTGACTTGCATCCATTCATTATTTGCCAACAAGGCATCATTTTGCATTCTCCTCCTATAATGCAGACATCAAATTTGATAGCTCGACATTTCAAATGAACCACCAGTAAACTACTAGAAAATGTGTTTCCCCCAGATGTGCTGATGTGTCAAATAGATTCCTCATTCTGCACTGAAGAAAACAACACACAAATAACTGTGTATCAGTTTTTTTTGGCATACAAAACGGATGTCCTCAACAAAGGCATTCAAGCTGATGGTTTTGGATCAAACATATTCCATACATAGAAAAACAAAATCTAAAGTGAGATTTAAAAGGCAAAAGATTTAATTGCTAGCAATGACGGATGTTATAAATGGCAACCTCTTACTAAATCTGAATGCTTGTTCTAGTAACCTACTGTCTTCTTTCCTTCCAGTGAGGAATGGTGTGTTATATGGGCTATGTCTATTGCTAATCGGTTATTTTCTTTGAATAAGACTGATACAAATTATTTTAAAGATGGTAAACCAACTGTTAAATTAAAAATACCACAATTATGGCTGTAAACTCAGTAATATAGATTATAGATAGGGCATAAAGTATGCATAATTCATATTTCAGTGCAAAAAACATACACTTCTCTGCTGACTGCTACAGAGCTTGTGTGAAGATACTTACAGGTAATGTTAAGAGGGGGTTTGGCTGTGCAGTTTTCCTGCACTGAGCAAGACATTGAACTAAATGGTCCTTTCAAACTCTAGAGTAGGGACGGGCACGAACCAGCTCACAAACTAAAGTTCATCATGAATTCTGGGTGGTTCATGGTTCGTGAAGTGATGTTCATGGCAGGGTGACTGGCACAAACATTCCACAATTTTTCATGTTGTTCGTGGCAGTTTATGAATGAATACATTTCCAAATAGACTGTCTCCGCTCAATTAAATTGTTAACAAAACTTCAAAGTGACAGGGGGGTGAAATTCTCCAGCCTTGGAAACACCAATAGGAGCCCTCCAAAGCTTAACAGGTACTGCTGGCTCCCAATAACAGCGTTCCCATTTTGCACTATGGGATCAGAATACTGAGCTATCGGATAGGGCGGGGTATAAATCCCAAAATAAATAAATAAAATAAATATATATCAGCTCAGCACCTTAGCCTCTCCTCTATTGGCTGCTAGCATTTAGACAAAGAGGCAGGGAACTTGTTAAAAGCAGAGCACATTCATTTATTCCTGACTGTGAACACCTCTTCCTTGCTGGGGTTTGAGTGTTAGGTGGACTCAGGGTTCTCAGCTACCCCATCTCTCTGCTCACACTGAATGCCTCGGGTGAGGACCCACATTTTATACCCTCCTGATTGTGAACTCCTCTCCCCCACTGGGGTTTCGGTGTTAGGTGCACTCAGGGTTCTGAGCCAACCTGTTTCTCTGCTCATGCCAAGTGCCTCAGCTGAGGACTCATCCTCCTCATTGTGAACTCCTCTTGCCTGCTAGGGTTTTGATGTTAGGTGGCCTCAGAGCTCATGGCCACCCTAGAGAGTTTGAGCCAGATGATAACCTTGCACAACCAATACTTCAGGTGATTGGCATCAGTGGGGTCAGGGGACTTGGCGAGGTAATCCCTCCCCATCATCTCTGCCAAATCCTCCACCATTGCATGCTTGACATCCCTGCCACTGCTGACCTCTCAGTTCACTACTAACAACCAGTAGTGGAGCTTCTCTCTTGTTGGGCTCTTTGAGGCAGATGTGCTGGGCTGCAGCTACTCTTCCTCCTTCTCCCCAGCCTCTTCCACCTGCTGTTTCCTCTGGCCTCATCTGCTGGCCTGTAGCCTCCCCACTTCTTTGCAGCGCTCATGCTTCCATTGCAAGAGCTCTGCCTTCAGGAGTGGAATGCTGCCTTTGTCCAGGGGTCACAGATACAGGCCAGCTTGTACTCCCCTTTATTGCAGAGAGGATGCAACCTTGTGATGATGCCCACCTGCAACCTCTCTGCCAAGGCCCTGACCCATGGGATAACAGCCAACTCCAGTGCAGTGCCTGGTCCAGCCCTCAAATCAGAGGTGGCCATATGGGTGCACAGCATGGCAGTGGTATCTTAGAAGGGCTTGAGTCAGCTGATCATTGGAGCTGATGCTGAGCTCCTCTTCCCCATGCAAGATGGTCAGGAAGAGATGACATCCTGCATGGCACTTTTTTGCTCCACAAAACATGCAAAAATGGTATAGGTGGAGCTCCTCATCCCCCTCCCCCCGCCTCTCGCACAGCAGATGGGCAGACTTGATGCTGCATGGGAAGTGGGTGGCCAGGTGCCAGCCGTTCTCAAGCAAGGACCGCATCTTAAGGAGGGTAGCATCCCACGTGGCCTTGACAATGCACCAGAGCATCCTTCACCCTCAACTGAAGTGTGTGTGCCAGGCAGATAATGCCCTTGAAGCACACATGCCTCACCTCTGCCAGCATATTGGCACTGGTGTCTGTGGCCATGTAGCAATGGACAATGTTGCCACTGCCCACCCACTCCCTCAGGCTTCTCCATATCACATGGCAGTGATGTTTTGCACTGTATTTTCTGCATCCATCCTCTGCACATGAAGCAGAACTGCTTTGTAGCGCAGTGGCCGGACTGTCCTCCTCCATGCCCCAACAGTCCTGCTATCTGCTCCAGAGGACTGCCATGAAGTGTATGGTTCTGCATTGCACTCTTGGAGAGCTGGGCCTTGACCATCACCATTGCAGCTAGTGAAAGGCTATGTCCTTCACAAGGGAAAAGGGTTGGCCATCCACAGCAATCATCTTGCTGACAAGGTGACTGCTTCCTGGGTTCTCCATGTAGCCCTTCGGACCTCTTGGAGGGTGGCTCACCTTGATGTCCCACCCACGGCAGCCCAATTGCAGGAAGCCTTTCTTGGAAGGGGCCTCCTGCTCCCCCTCCACTTCTCCACCTCCACTGAGAGAGAGTGGGCCTCTTCTTCCTCCCACTGGCCGCCACTTTTTCCTCTGGTGGCGACATAGTTGGGTGCACATAGTTGGGTGTACCCTACAGAGGAGGAGAAGTGATGGGGGTTTGCACCTCTCCAGACATGGGTGTGGCATACCTGGCACTCTGCCACACTGAGGTCACTGGGGAGGGTGTGGAAATCTTTCCAAACTGTGGGCTTCCCCCCACCCTCTGAATGATTGTTGTCAGAGTCCTCCTCTCCAAATAGTGTTAGCAACTGATGGTGTCTCCAGGCAGTGCTAACAACCAGGACTCTTTTTGTATCAGGAACTCCTTTGCATATTAGGTGACATACCCCTAATGTAGCCATTCCTCCAAGAGCTTACAGTAGCCCCTGTAAGAAGAGCTCTGTAAGCTCTTGGAGGATTGGCTAGATTAGGAGTTCCTGCTACAAAAAGAGCCCTGCTTAACAACTCATTTGCCTCAGGGGAGAGCCCCAGAAACAGATCAGTGGAATAGGCTACAATAACCCTGTTGATGCCCTGCTAGAGATAGGCTATAGTCCAGGGATGAGGACCTGTGATATGCAGGGGGTGGAGACAGGGCCGGCCCCAGGTGTCTGGGTGCCCTAGGCAGGACAGCCTGGGGCAACCACCCCACCAGGGATGCCAATCTCCCGGTGGAGCCTGGAGATGGCCCAGCGCCCTTGTCCTGGGCCCCTCGCAGCTGCGAGGCGTCGGGGAGAGCCGGGGAAGGGGCAGCGCTTGGAACGCCCACCCCTTCCCTCCCAGTGGCGGCGCGGCTCTCCCGGGCCCCTCGCAGCTGCGAGGCGCCTGGGGAGAGCCGGGGAAGGGGCGCACTTGGAATGCCCGCCCCTTCCCTCCCAGCGGCGGCGCGGCTCTCCTGGGCCCCTCACAGCTGCGAGGTGTTCGGGGAGAGCTGGGGAAGGGGCGGCGCTTGGAATGCCCACCCCTTCCCTCCCAGCGGCGGCGCGGATCTCCCGGGCCCCTCACAGCTGCGAGGTGTTGGGGAGAGCCGGGGAAGGGGCAGTGCTTGGAATGCCCACCCCTTCCCTCCCAGTGGCGGTGCGGTCCTCCCGGGCCCCTCGCAGCTGCAAGGAGCCCGGGGAGAGCCGGGGAAGGGGCGCACTTGGAACGCGCCCCCTTTTCCTCCCAGCGGCAGCGCCGGTTTTTCTGGGTGCCTCGCAGCCGGAGGGCGCCCAGAAAAGCCGGAGTGGCCAGGGCTGGGTGGGAAGGGGGGCTTTTCACGGGGAGGGGCGGGGGGCATTTTGGCACCCCTGCAGGGCCGGCACCCTAGGCGAGCACCTAGCTCGCCTAGTGGGCGAGCCGGCCCTGGGTGGAGAGCTTCTTCCCCCACAACGAGCACCCTTTGCACCCACTTTCACCCTCATGGCACACAGAGGTATTCAGGAATCTGATGCAAGCAGAGGAGTGGCGTTTAACAGTTCATAATGCATAAACTATGTTTTGTAGGAGTGGGAGCAATCCTGAAAGCTTGCTTCAAAAGCCACTCCTCTGCTTGCTTTGGAAGCCACTCCTCTGCTTCCTTTGCTCATATGGTATGGCTAGGGTCAGCCAGAAATCCCCTATGAGTTTAGTGTCTCTAGCATGCCAGGGGAGAGCCAATCTACTGCACCATGAACCTCATGAACTGAACTGGTTTGTTTAGCCCCAAAAAGTTCATGATGGTTCGAGGTTCACTAACCAGGCATGCCACGAACCACAAACCAAACCACATTTTCCCAATTTATGCCCATCCCTATTCTAGAGTTTTGCTGTGTGTGACAGGAGGGTGGTTTATTATCTATTTCTGCTTTCTTCCCATATACTTATTGTGCATAGAGGAAGAAGAGTATGAAGAACCAGTGTATTTCTTGTTCCAGTCCTCATTGAACTGGAACAGGTACATGAATCATGCACCATCCTGCTGCCATATATGTGCTAGATTCCTCTAATCAGTAGGGGGCTGGATTCCCATATCTGACAATATGTTTCTTTCTGCTATCCTTGTGGTTGTCCAAAGGAAACGGGGGTAGCAGCATCCTGAGCAGGTTGTCCAAAGGGAAGAGGGGTAGCCAGTATCCTGAGCAGGTGAAGCATCCTGTTTATGTGCTGTATTTCAGGTACTAGTGTAGTGTTTTTTAAAGCATTGCTTGATGGGAAATATACATGGTACCCTCCCTTTTTCTTCCCAGTTGAATAGGAGAGAAGGCAGGATGCCTGCTTGTATTTGCATAGCTTGGAATTGGCCCAGTTGACTAAGATGAGGTTAACCAAAAATGACTGATCTTCAAGGCAGAAACTACTTAAGTAGTATACATAGAAAATATCAATGTGCACCTGTTCAGTGTTCAAAATGGGAACAGTATCAAATAGGATAATTAATTAGCTTCTGAAGAAGTTAGTTATTAATAAGTAAACAACTAGCTCAACACGTAATTGTGCAATGCTGATAAAAGCAATTCACCAGTCCTTTATACTGCAGTCAGTGAAAAGCCATTAGGCATATCTTTCAGTTGTGCCAGGATGTGAACATTTAAAAAAAAATTACAGCCCACAATGTTGGGTTTAGACTTTTGTAGGAATGGATTATTCCCATTTATATAATTTTCAATGCATGAAGTGTAGGATATATATGTGTTAGCATCAAGCTTTGGAATATATACATGAATAAAGTGCTGCTTCCAAACCATAGGGTTGGATCCAAAATTTCTTCTGTGCTTTCTGAGTCAAAGGCTCTTACAGTAAGAGGAAGCATAATTTGTTCCTGAGTTCAGTTCAAGGTGATGGTTATTCTAGGGTTGCCAACAACTGGGGGGGGGGAATATCTTCCCCCTTTAACAGAGGCTTAATGAAATAGTATTTACCAGATAATGTTATTTCCCATTGTGCCATGAAAAGCTGCAATTGCTTATTTCCACACATTAAACTTCTTTAAAAGGGGCAACCCTAGTTTAAAGCGCTTTAAGACCTAGGACCTACATCTCTGAAGTAGGGATGCTTGAACACCCAGCAGTTCAGCTTCTGCCTTGTTCACTAGTTGTGAACAGATACATGAGTTTTTTGATGTCCAGTTTGATAGTTCATCCATATGTTTCTGGGTGTTCAACAGGTTGCTTCACTAACCACGCAGTACACACTTCTTCTTTTTCTTTTTTGTATATGCAGGTTTATTATTTTAATGCTGTCAGGCACCTATAATACCTCATAGAAGGGCAGGATAGAAATCCAATAACATACATATCAACTATTGTTATTTGTTTTTATTGTTTGCTGATTTTATGTTGTGAGCCACCCTGAGCCCATTTTTGGGGGTAGGGTGGGGTATAAATTTAATAAATAAATAAATAATAAACTAGCCAATCCCTTGGCTGCTAGCTTCTAGTCCTAATTGCTCTTATGATAGAAACAGTTTAGCAATTTGGCCTGGGGGATGCTGAATCAAATCTCAACAGTTCCTTTGGGTTGTTTTTTTTTTAAGTTCAGCTTCAGTGCTTGTAATGCACACAACTGTGAACAAGATCCTCTAGTGCCATGGTCCAGTCAGAAGGCATTGGTGCAAAAATGGAGCAAATCTGAATGAAAGTATACGGACAGATGGGCTCACATTCTAGCTGTATTTGAAGAAGTGAGCAGTGACTCATTAAATCTCATAACCTGCCACAAATGTTGTTAGTCTTTAAGGTGCTACTGGACTCTTACTCTTTTCTAGTGCTACATACAGACTAACATGGCTACCTATCTTGATCTATTTCACACAAATGCAAAAAAAAATCATTGATTCATTCATTCTCTGCTATCTCCCTATCTTCCTTTAGCAATCCTTTTATTTCTTTGTCATCCATACACTCAACTGCTTCTCTGGCTGGTTTCCTGCTCTGGATATATTTTAAAAAATCCTTGCTGCATCCTTGTTGCATAAGTTCTCTGCTCAGCAGGCAATGGTTTCAGTAGACAATTAGATCACTCACAAGTCATAAATCAGTCATCAATAAATGCTGTGTTTCAGTAAAGTCCTACTCTTCAGGGTTTCTCTCAGTAGTCCTTATTGATGGCTACTGATGGCTGCTAATCAGTGTCAATCAGCAGCATCCTTGCACATGTACAGTTCTGGGGAGACCTGATGCCAACTGGTTCAGCAGGCATTTGTGACTGCTGCTCAGCACAAACTAATTACAGTCCTCCGGCTGCCACCTCCTGGCTATTCTCCCATTTAAGGTGGCCTGCCTGGCATCAACCAGAGCTTTTCCATTGTAGCTCCCACCTCATGGAACAGGCTCCCAGAGGAGTTGAGAGATGTGCTGCCATCTGAAATTTTCAGAAGGTACTTCAAGGCCAAGGCTTTTAATGGGGTACAATCAGAAGGTATTTGGGGGGTGGAAGGAGCTTATCTAGGCTTTTATTTTGTTGGTCTTAAATTTTGATCTTTTTAATTCTGACTTGTAAGAAAAGACAGGATATTGTGAGAAAAGACAGGATATAACTACTTTAATCATTAAATAATAATCACTGCAGCATTGGAACCTGAGAATCCTAACAGGACTATGAGGGTCATGGGGGAACCAAATTTCACATTAAAATTAGTTCTGTAATTCCCTGCCCCAGAGGCTTGATTAGTCCCCACCCCACCCTGACAGCTTTTGAGAAGTCAGTAAAGGCCATTCTCTTCTGGAGGGTGTTTATTCTGTAGCTTTTGTTAATTTATTGGTATCCTGTTTTATTGCTGCTGGTCTTTTTTGTGTTGTGGATATTATTGTTGTTAATTTTGTATTTATGTTTCCAGCTATTGTTTTGTTGTTGTTTTTCACACTGGATTCTCTTTACTGCTTCCTTCCTGATTTGTATGTTTATTATTTCTATAATTATATTTATTGTTTTAGTACTTAATTTCTTATTTTAATGATGTCAGTCACCTTTAATACCCCATAGAAGGCCAGGATAGAAATCTAATAGTATATAAATCAACTAGCCAGTCCCTTGGCTGCTAACTTGTAGTCCTAATTGCTCTTATGATAGAAACAGTTTAGCAAATTGGCCTGGGGGAAGCTGAATCAAATCTCACAGTTCCTTTGCTGTGTTTTTTTTTAAAGTTCAGCTTCAGTGATTGTAGTATACAGAACTGTGAACAAGATCATCCAGTGCCGTGGCCCAGTTAGAAGACGCTGGTGCAAAAATGGAACAAATTTGACTGAAAGTAATTTTCTACTATCAGGTTATATTTCCCAGCTATGTTTCATAACCTTTACAAGCATACTCCAAGCAAAGACATTTTAAGAGGTCACAGTATTGTCAGAACATAGATCAGAAAAAGTAGGTGGCTATCAATAAAGGATTCCTGCATTAGAACATGAAAAGCCACGGTATCCCAGGATTTTTCAAAAGAAAGGGGAAATCATTTGGCTTATGACATATCTGCTTCTCATTGAATTGAGCTACATGGTTGACACCAAAAAAAGTATCTCATAACATAGTGAATAAAGATTTTCCACACCTACTGGGGTGGTAACCCTGGAGCTATAAAGAGAAAGAGGAGTCCTTTGGAAACCACAGAACACTTGTTAGTACTTTAAAAGAGTGTTCCAGTACCAGGACAAGATATTTTCTTGTTGGCAAGTTGAAAAGGATAAGAGAACTTACTGCAAAGTATGGCACGACATTTTTCACTTCATGTTTGATCATGAGTTTCTCTCAACTATGCATAATTTCCACAACCTGCAAGGATCATAGGGTGGGGGGAGGAAGCAAAAAGTATATCTCTCTTGAATTTAAAAGTGACCCTTGATATGATTATCTCAATATGACATACATATTCTAAGCATACATCCAGTGCCACATGCAATGCAGAATATTTATGTTGCATTATTCTGGAGATTCCAGGTTCAGCAGTCACATACGGAACAGAAATATCATGTGTGATCCAAATTAAAGTTAAACATGCCTAAACTCCATTTATATTAGGAAGGTGTAAATACATCTTGTTTGAAGTGGGTTGTAGGTGCACCTAAATTTTCTGTATGGCACACTGATTAGGATCCAAAAGCTCCACAGGTCACCAATGCACAAATTCATTGCTCCATGTTCTTGTTTATATAATGAAGCAAAGTCAAAAAATGGACATCGTGGACTTTACCAAAACATACTAGAGTAGTAAAATATTCAATCCATTTTTGCATGAAATGATTTAGACAGTTAGACTGGGCTATATTTTATTATCCCATCTGGATCAAGAAGAAACCTATGATTGCAGTCTGAAGACCCCAGGATCGCCATTAAAACAAGCCCACCCTTCCTCTGCATAAACATGCAGGCTGTGAACAATGCATGTTTTGTGTTAGGTTCAGAAGAAAACAGAGTTCTGATATTAAATGCAAACTTCCACTTAATATAATATACCATGAATACTTATCTGTTTAGGTTCCATTGCACAGATATATTTGTGCCCAAGAAGGCTGTTATTTCAAAGCTGAAATAATACTAAGGACTAGTGCTTTGCAGGAGATGAGAGGGGGAGAGAGATGACAAATCTTAGGATAGCAGCAAAACGTCTTGTGTGCTGATCTCTCATGTCTATTACTGTTGAGTGTCAGCACTGTTGTATGGCTCAGAGAGGAGAGAAATGCTTTCAATGCTGTTTCTGGCTGCTATTGAATTCTGCTAAGAGGAGGCATGCACTGAAATGTTCAGTGGATCGAAAAATGTGTTTCAAGCAAATGAGAGAAATCTTCCCCCCATCTTCTTTCAGACTAAGAACTCATCCTATCTGGTATGTTAAACAGCTTTCCAACATACACATAGCATCTGTGCAGACTGCATATAGAAAATCAAACAAATGGCTTTTAAGAAAACATTTTAATTTAGAGTGGAGATAGATATACCCCAGGTTGCAAAAGCTAGAAAACAGGGGCTGTTTTATTCCATTGATGTCCATCTTTAACCCATCCATACAATTTCAGTTCAGGTGACCAGTGTGATTTTATATCAGAGTCAAAAAAAATATTCATGACAAACTTGTTTTTGGAAGAATTGTAGCTCTTTTGAGACTACTGAGATGTCCCCTTAAAGGCTGAGACCCTTGAAGAAAGATGAAAAAAGATTATGCCAGACAAAATGTGCAAAACAGAAATGTTCAGGGCATTCTTATAAAGGGATCAAAACCATGGTGTTATAGATCAGCCCAGGAGGTTGCTTCTGTAGGAGGTAGTACTCTAATGTATTGCAGTATTTATTACATGTTATCATCCCTCCCCTTTTACTGTAATTCAAGATCAATGTCTTCTTCCTTTGTTACCCTCTCTTCAGTATGGTATGTCAAACGTTAGACAGTTTTGTTGCGTTAGATAGTTTTTTATCTTTACTGACTGTTTTGTTGCCTTGGACAGTTTTTTTTATTATTTGCCTGTATTGTTTTCCAACTCTTCAATCCTAGCCCACTGAATTGTTTTGTTTGTTAGAAATCTGCACTGTTTGATTGAACTTGTCTTCATATTTTGTAATCTGCCCTGAGTCTCAATGAAAAGGTGGGCTATAAATGGGGGGGGATACAATCAGTGGAAATTATCAAGGCCCTTTCCACATCCTACTCTCTCTCTCCAGTTCAGAATTTCCTTTCTGATAGCACCTAGCCCACACAAAGAAAACTATGTTTACCCAAGAATGGTGCATGTGCATCACTGCACACAGGGCTTTTTATCATAATCATGAGCCAATGAGATTATAGCTGTGCTCCAAGAAAAGTTCCATTATAATTTCAGATCTGGGGAGGACATCTTTACAATTATTCCTGATTTCGGGGTAAGACAATAGTGGTTTGGGATTCACATGTGTATTTTTTTCTGGGTTCTAGAATTTGGAGACCATTATTTTCAATCTGAGAATCTGGTGCAACTGTTTTTAAAGATAATGGCATCAAATTTGCATAGAACACAGTCCACCCTCTATTATGAAGACCCCCTTAAGTTTTAAGCAGAATGAACAAAGTGGTTCAATTTTACAGACACCTGAAGTAGATACCCTTCAGTGTTCTCTCTCTGCTATTTTCTATGGGGCAAATGGCAGCAGTCCGTAGAACAGTACAGCCACCACGACATTAAAAAGTAAATAAATTCTGGGCTACATCTAGTTTTTTCATATAATTTTACAGTGGCTGACAATTAAAAAATCTTTCTGCTGAAAACTGTCCATTTTCTATCCTTCTTTGTCCTTGTCAAAGTGCTGTGTTCAAAATGAACTTCACCAGGGAACATCAAGGTGGTCCAATCAGAAATTCACTTTGCATGTAAATTGAGGGAGTTTGGGTAAGGTTAGTTCATCTGGGGATCATGTTCATTTTGAAGTTTATAGCATACCTAGCTGAAACAATAGGATATCTTTCTGCACTGGCACCATAACTGCAAAACTGGCAGAAGATGTAGGAACAAAAAGGATTTTTAAATGAGTATGATTAATTCAATATGACAACATAAAAGCTTTTTGTGTACCGTGACTTACATACCTTTTAAAACTATATTTTCTATATACCACATTGAAATCATTCAGAAGGGGCTGCATATGGCAGTCACTAGATCACTTATTTTCCTCCCCCCCCGATATCCTGCCTTGCCCTTTGTTCTTCATATAACAACAGCTGTATACATCCAGTTGACCATAGAGAGGTAGCCACTACAAGAGTGATTTTCACAGGTTTTTTGGGGGTAGCACGCCTTACTGATCATGTGCTTTGTCACTAGAAAACTGTGATAACTGAGCCATGGGTGGCAACCACTCCTTGAACCAATTTATAATGCTTGTGTTTTATGCTGGTTGTAAATGTGGCACTGTTTTACAGTGGTGTATTTTAGCTAGAAAGTTCTCAGAGATAAATTAAATTTAAACAGAATCCATGTAAAGAACATGGCTAGAAAAAAAATGAACAAAAATGTCATAATCAATTTGCTTGCTTGCTTAAAATCCACCTGCCACCTTCTTCTTACATGACTTTGCTTGTAAATAGCAATTAGAAACCACAATCAGCTTCCATTTCTAAAGGCTTTATATTTACCAAAAAAAAAACAACCCAGAGACAGCCCACTCTTGTATGTGGAGAGGTTTTGGCCATCTTTAGAAGATGTGTTCAAATTAAACAAATCTACAACTATGGTTTTTTCCAATCCATATTCATGTTACTATAGTAAGAGTGCACTAAAATCATTTTCATACATAATTACCTTATCAGTTGTAGGCCCATTTGGTCTCAACCAAACTTTTTTTCTCCTCAGATTGGAAGGGATTTTTTTCCCTGTCTTGATGAAACAGTCACAAAGGGGGGAGGGGATCAGGAAGTGGAAGTCTGGTTCTATTGAGTACCTTGTCACATGGAGGCCAAATTGGATCTGATGGCAGCAGACTCATCTCTTTTAATGCAGTGTGTGCTTGAATGATATATAAAGTCACAGATAAGAGAATGATATTAAGTACAAAGAGGGAATACAGGCAAGGGGTATTGAACCGTTCTTACAACTTTATGTTCCTGTGCTCTTCCTCCAATCATTTTTTCTCTCAGTTATCAGAACTTGTCTAAGGCCTATTGTGCATAATAGTTTACTGCAGATTTTCCAAGTAGGCAAGTGCTTAAACTTGACTTTGGATTCTGTGCCTGCATTATGCACTATACTTTTTCCTCCGGTGTATTTATTCTACAGCTACAACCCCCCACACACACACAAACACACACTTTTCTTAATTGAGGTGGGAACATCACTTGTGTCATGTGGGAGATGGTGCCCAAAGGTTTGTTGTTGTTGTTTTTAATGTATGCAATTGCCCTATCGCAGCTGCACAGTAGCATCAAGTAAGGGCCTTCCATTTAAATCCCCCTGGTTCAGTGTTGTACAGCCTTTTAGTCTTAGTTCATTGAATGAAAGGGAACACAAAGGGGAGGAACCTCTTGAAACTGACCAGACTATTTTGAAATAGACAAGTGCAGCTGCCAAGGCCCATTTTCCTCATTGCCAAGCACTAGGGGATTCTCTGCTGTGTTATTGGCCACTGGGGAAAAGGAGAAATGGTCACACAATCTCATAAAGCACAGTCACAACAATCTCAAGCAAGTGGGGGGAGGGTTTGCAAGCTCTGTTGGAGAAAATGGAAAGGGAACGCAAAGGAATCCCAGCAAAGTGGTAAAAAAAAACCTCTTGAAACTGACTAGAGTTTGCAATAGACAAGGCAGCAGCAAAGCCTTTTAAAAAGCCTGAAGGATCGGCTGCGGAGCCAGAGGGATTGGCTGGAGGGTTGCTCTGCTCTCAAAGTGTCACCAGTGTGTGTACTAAAATAATCTGGTGGCTCCCCCCCCCCCAATCTTTGCAATAGGAACACACAACATAGTATTTTTAACAATTATCATTGCACAAATATTATTTCTAGCAGAGAGCAATTGCCACCAACCAGTGATTTATTTCTAAAGGTTCAAAATGCCCCTGCTTTGGTCCCTCACCATGATTTTTGTTGTTGATGATGATGTCTGGCTGTGAAAAAGGGGGGAAAGAAGTTTTCTTGGTTGATGATTAAGCATGCAGGTAAAGGGGGAGGATTTCGAGTGAATGTTGCCATTTGCTACTGGTTGCAGAGTGTCTGAATGAGCCTAGAGGAAGTGGAGAAGGAGGGCAGCCAGAGGAAGAGAAGAAAGGTACAGAAAGAACAATCCCAGGGAACCTGGGTCCCAATAGTTTATGCAATGTTGATGAAAATATAACTGACTCAGTGGCAAAGTTCTTTCAGGCTGCTCTTTTTATATGCACTACAGTACTGTAACACAAAATTTGTTTTGGGGAGATATGAAGATGAGACTCATTTATATGGATTTTAGATTATTTTAGAACGGGTTGTTGTTGTTTGCCTTCCCCCCAGTTGATATATGTGCCTTATATTTTATTTATTTATCTATTTGTATATTTTCTCCAGTGTCAATGCCAATAAAGGCAACTGAAATGAACTGATTGTTTATGAAAAAATGCATACCTCTCGAAATGCAATCTGACCAGCACTGAGGGATAAACGTTTTTTAAATGTATCATCAGCCCTGGCCCCAAAAGCTCCTCATCTGGCTTGGCTTTTCTGAGGAAGGTTCCTTGTGAAGGCTTTTGGTTGGGGGCGGGGGAGTCAGATGTCCAGGAGGTGCAGAGAGCACTGGGCTCACCCACTGGGGGGATGGGAACAGATGAGAGATGGCTATTACACTGGCATCCTATCCCTAAATTTTCATGGGAAAACAAAAACAAATGGGTACTGGAAATTTAAACTCTTGATTTAGCATTCAAATGCTGGTGTCATGCAACCAAATCAATAAATAAATAAATAATGGTGGTTTGCACAGCAATGAAGGAGGAGGGATGGCAGAAGGTGAGTGAGTGGGTGGAATGACTTTGATGTGGGCAGGAAAGTGGGCATCAAGGGGGGCAACGGGGAGGAGCGGATCTGATTAAATCATTCTGCTCTAAAAATCACTCTGACTTGAAATCAAACTTTTCAAAAAATCACCACAACAATGCTGTCAGAAAATGGGGTGGGGGAGCAGAATGAAAGCGAAATGAGCACTAAAAGAGGAAAACAAATGCGAAGTTCATGGACTCTGAAAGCAACGGAAAACACAAGTGCATAGGCTTAAGAGGACAAACATTGGGGCAGTGGCTACAAGAAGACAACATTCAAGGTACATAGCTGTACAGTGCAATCCTAAACAGAGTTACGCATTTCTAAATCCACTGAAATCAGTGGGCTTAGAAGGGTGTAACTGTGCTTAGGATTGCACTGGTATACATCTGTTTGTAATACATCCATGTAACTTATTCCTTATTTCTCATCCCATTTTGCTTGTCCAACATGTCAATACATTTAATTCTCCAAAGAAAAGCCTCACAAATTATCCAGCAATCTAGATGGGATCTAAATTAAATTAAGTAAGCACAAATTTAGCATATAACCATTGCAGAACTGAGATAGCAGTTGTTGCAGAAGTAGTTCTTTTTCTTTCACGTAATTGTTTAACTGTACCTGTAGTTCAGAAGCAAAGGTATTTAACTGTCATGAAACAGAGAGCAATCTCCCCTTTGGAAAGGCTGGTATTTAAAACACTGCAGGCAAGTGTTTCATCAACAAACACCTCTTCTGGAAGTTTCATAGAAAAAGGGGTGGGAGAGCATTGCATTGTTTGCTGCCCCATTGAGCTGAGTTTACTGTCTGCTGCCATTCAGGATAAAGAAGAATATTGTACAAACACTTTTAATTATTTTACACCTGAGCCTTGGTGGGAACATTTAGAAAGTTCCTCCAGGAACAAACAGTCTCCAAAGGAGGGGTGGAGGTGGAATTGTTCTCTTTGCAAATACTATAGCCAAGAATTAAGGCCCGTCTGACTATAGCTCCAGTGCCTGTTTGGTCTCATGGATTCTGGAAGACAGTGAATGGAAAAAGCAAAAGGCAGCAGTCATTAGATCAGCAAAAGCCAGTGATTAATTTGGAAAGCACACTATGGAGAGAGCCAAGAGAAGTCAGTTTCGGTAATATGCTTCACTCTTGCCTTATTTGAGGTGGAAAGCTGGTGTGCTGTGGACCAAAGCGTGTATAGAAAGGTTTGCAGCAAACTAAGGCCAGGATCTCTGAGCAAACACCTCCCAAGGAGGGAGTGAATTCAAAGTGCACTGAATTGTATTGAAAACTAGTTCTCTGAAGGATATAATCTTGCTATGTTATTACAGTGAACCAGAGTAACGAGAGTAGGTGTTCACCTGCCACTTTGGCTCCACTCACATATATACTGACATGGGGAAAAAAACTTTGCTAAAAAGGCATTTTAACAAGTATTATAGAAAAGAACACCAGCTATCAAAAAGACTGCCAGGACCAGAAGGAGCCATCAATCGAACAAGTTTACATTTCAAAGTTTGCCGAGAACAGGGGGAAATGTCTCTCCCTCCTTGATAAGAAAGCTGCAGAGCTGTGGCAAAGGAGCTATTTGCTGCTTCTAAGCAAAGACTGTTCCTCTGAAGGGGGTCTTTAACCCTGAGAATGGGGCTTGAATATATATATGCCCTCCTGGGAGTCTGCCTGGAACAGCTTTGAGACTGTAGCGACAGTCAGCTCTCATTTCCTTTTATATATTCTATTGTTCAGCTCACGAGCTCATCGCATAACATTTGAGATAAACTGGTCCAACTTTTTTTCTGTGCAAGGATTTAAGAGACAGTGGGACACCTCTTCCCATTTAATTTTAACATTGACAACATCAGGTTCCATTGAGAAATGCCTCCATTTCCAATTAAAGAACTTAAGATTGTACAATACTAGGTGATGGTGCAGCAGACTTCATATAGTGACACACCAATGAGAAAGAAACATATGTGTGGGCAGAACTAAGAGCCAGCACATACTTCACAGGTACTACCTGGAGGCTACCTTCATGAAAGAAGCCTTTTATGCGCATCAACCCATCAAGGAGATCGGGTTGATTCTCCAATTGACTCTTCCCAGCTAAGATTTGTAGTAGTCCAGTGAAAGCTAATGTGCAAGCACCTTACCATGAAGAAACCGCCATCATAGTGAGCAACATACAATCATTTGCACCTTTCAAGTACATTGAAGAGGCTAGAGTGTTGACCTAGGCCCCAGACCTGAGTCCAAAGACCCACTCAGTCATGTGGCTAACTAGGTTACCTTAGGCCAGTGGCTATTTCAGCATCATCTACCTCACAGAGGATTGTTCCTACTAGCTTCTGTGTTGGCCAAAAAGGGAAGACAGGCTCTTTTTGAGCAGAAGGTCTGCACTTCTACTTCCCTGAACCACTGGCTCACTAGATGCTGGGATATGACCATTATGTGCCAATTCACAAATTAAGTAAGATGGCCAGGAGGCTGTAAAAGGAAAATGCCTTTTTAGAAGTATGGATGCTCTTTATTGTTTATACTGATAAAAACAAATATACCATGAAAAAGATAAAGATCTATGAACTTGTTTATTTGTTATAATAATAGATTTATATAAAATGTATATTGCATTATACGCAATTGTGGGCAGGTGGGCAAGGGCTTATTTGGTGCACATAGACTCTTTATGTAGCATCATTGCCTCTTTCCAAATGAAGGTGACTGTTACATAACAATGTCTTTCTATGTCATCTTGTTTATGAAGTTTATGTATTTATCTGTTTTCTTTCCAGTAGAACAAAAACTTTTTCAATAAAATAAAAGAGGTTTTTTTAAAAGGCTGTTCTGAGGATCATAGGGACCTGCAGGGACAAAATCCACATAGGACTAATGCTGCCATTTAGCAAGAAGGACTGAACAGAAAAGCTGGTAGAATCCAGCCCAGGATTGATGTGGGAAAAGAAGGGGAGGGGGCAGGGAATCTCAGGATGCCATCTTGATCTTTTGGGAGGAATGGTGGGAAGTAAATATATCAACAAGCCCTCAGTCTTGCTGCCTTTGCATGCACAGGTACTTAGGACTGCAGTTTACTCTAAAGATAACCCCACTGAAAGCAAGATTTTAAGCCTAAAGGTCTTTATCCAGACTGATAGCAGGCCCCTGCTGGACAGTGTCCATGATAGCACTGATAACAAGCAGCACACTTCCCTCACTCCATTCCAGCAGTATTTTGTACAATATACTTTAACATTTAAATTTATATCATTTTTTAAAAAAAATTAAAAGTTAAACAAACAGCATTCACACATAGGTGTGCTCATGTAGCTCTTAAAAAACACACAAGCCAAACTCTAGAAAACCTGCACCATTCCCCTGTTACATCCTAATGTTTCATGAACCTTTTCCTTCTTTCCCCATTTCCTTTTTAATTTTGCTCTTCCAAGTATGTGGACATTCTTTCCAATACTATTTCTTAAAACACCTCTACCTGCTTTGAGGCACATGCATACCACCGAGGCCATTTAGAACAAAATGTGAGTATAAAAAGGCTACATATCTTCCATAGTATTTTAAGAAATCCCTGAGACTGAATTTTCCAACCACTGCAAAGTTGTTTCCTCTTCTTGGCCTGAATTATGTCCATCAGAACATCACAGTACGAATGCTGGATCAGGCTAGTAATAGCAAAATGCAAGATAAATTTGTGCCATTTGGAAAGATCCATGTTTAAAGGATTGTTTCTCAGGTCTTTAAAGAGGTACAGATTATTAGAAAATGTTAATGATTACCCTGGAACATGTTTCAATTGCTACTAATGGTTAATATACTGCAGAGGGGAAAAGATCTCTGACTCTGAATTACTGTAGAACAAAGTTTGAGTCTGCCTTGAATAAAATTTTGCTGTTCTTAAAGCTGCCACTGGACTCAAACTTTGTTCTGCTACTTCAGACCAGCACGGCTACCTACTTGAATCTATCTGAATTACCATGTATTCAGTATTTGTGAACCAATATACCAAGATCAAACTGCATTTACAATAAGTCACTTTGTGCCCTTCCTTTATTACAGGTACTGTCACATGTATAAATCACAGTTCTGTTGGCAGAATAATATTTGGGGTCCAGTCCTTTCCAGAAGCATGTATATTTTGCAAGCAGAGGATGCCATTTGTACAGGTGCTGCCGTATGTAAGTGCATTTATTCTCAGGAACTGATTTCTATGAAATGAAGAAACTTTTTTGTTTGTAAACTGCTTGAGATACTTACTTTACTGACCCTCACAAAGAATACAGTAAGGAAAATTGATGTTGTTGACATTTTTGCACATGAGAAACTGAAAGCAGCTTTAGGTAACCAGTGATATGCACAAGTAAAATACAGGAAGCATAAATATTTTTTTCCTGTATTGACACATGTAATTAATTTTCAAAGCAAGGTGCTGTGTATTTTTCTGATGTGGGTACAGCACATTCATTTTTTCACAACAGAGTTCTCACTTGGCCATTAGTAGCCGGTGAGAATTCAAGAAGCAGGATATTGCTCTCATTCAGTGCTACCCTGAATAACAGAGTGACTTGTCCAAGATCATCCCGAGTCAATGGATAATCTGGGGTTTGAAACTAGGTCTTCCATCTAAGCCCAACTACATGTTATTAACAGGAGAACATTGCTCACTAATTCTCCTCCCATGTTATAATGCTCTTTACCATCATTGTGAACACTGAATTCATATGTACACAATTATAGTCTCAGACCAACTTATTGTACGAGTTATCTGGGAAAAATGTTATCTGTTACTGTGCCAACATGCTCAGTAAATACCACTAGTTCCCAGTGAACTTCTTCTGACCTCCTGGTCCGAGACTGTCAGTGTGTGATGTACATAATTCTCTCAACACTGATCCATTACTGCTGCTCAGCATTAGGGGTCAGACCTGTGGTGTAAAGTCAAAGATAATTAGCAGCCCTATCAATAACCAGCGGCAGGACGGCTGCCCAAATGACAGCCCAGAATATCTGGGGGAGAGGGAGAATTTGGAAGTAGAAAGAAAGAATATGCCTTCATAGACTTTTAGTCTGAGCAGCTGCTTGTAGGACTATGGGAATAATCAGGAGACCTTAGTGATTAGCATAAATTCAGATGACAAATGCACCCGGCTATTCAGAGACTCATTAATTTGCAATGGGCATAGTATTCGTGACACATTAGTGAAATATTTAAATGTCTTTGTGAGCTGGGGTATACAGGACTTTTGAGTTCCTGGAGTGAAAACGTGTATGTATTTTCTTTTTTAGCAGTTTATTAAATTATGGAGTGAGATAACTATCTGCACATCTTTTTTAGCAGACGAAGTCCAGCAAGCTTCAGCGGCAAAACACAAGATTTTTACCAATTGTTGCTTGTCAGACAAATGTAAAGCCTTTAGACAGGAGAGGAGATTGGTGGTCTCTTTCACTACATGCAGGCTGACAGCGCCCCCTTCTGGATTAATTATGTTGCCACTCAGATGCAAAAGAAAACCAGACTTCTTTTATTGGCTGTTTCGTTAAATTAGGTGCAAGCGTGGTGCATTGTGGTTACACAGTCAGCAAAAGTCAATTTTTAAAAAAACACATGATTATAGAGAGTCTGAGAACTTCCTCTGGAATGCTGTATTCATCCAGAGCATAGGAAACATTTATATAGCTCAAGAGAAGGATATAAAAAAACTTTAATTATGAGTACCTTGTTTAAGCAATTGCTTTGTTTACTTATAAAAATGAGAACAAGAAGTTTAAATTAGAATAGCTGGCCCATCGTGCTCTGTTTCTAAAATTGTGACAAAGCAGACAACTATAAGATGGAATATAAACATAAAATAATATGAATTATTTTAGACCAATGGTCAACTGTCTTTCCAGACCCTGGATCTACTAAGCTACAAGCATATGATAGGAAGTCATGTGACATTGTAATCACGTGACAGGAAGAAGGAGAACCATATTTACTATCTTGCTGGTGGTGAGGCTAGGGTTGTAGGCAGCAGATTGAAGCTCCCGGTCTCCAGCCGAAGGCAATGGAGGCCGGGGGCTGTTTTGCCGCCGCAGGAATGACGGGGCAACAGCAGGGTCATAGCGCAATGCGCAATGCGCTATGACATGGGCGGGAAGGAGCCAGCCCAATATAGGACGGCTCCCTCTCCCGCCCAAAGCAGTTGGAGCCTCGTGCTTGGCCCGCCCGCCCGCCCTGTTTCTGGTGTCGGCTTAGGCTGGTCGCCTATGGGGGCCAGGTAGGAATTTTTCGCTATTTCCCAAGATTGGTGTTGGGGGAGATGGTGTTTTCGCCTACCTTACACTGGTTGACGGTGGAACAACGGGTTGCGGCAGGGCATTTAAATAGGCTGGTCACTTTGGCAGAATAGTGCAGGGAGTAGAAAGCAGAAATTGGTGAGCACCTTAAGCCATTCCTAGTTTAGGAACATGGGGTCATCAGGAACGGCCTGCGGGTTATTAAGGCTCTGGGTGGTGAATGATGATTCCCTCTGGGAACCTCTTGGATAAGCTCCTCTCTGCAAACTTTATGGTTTCAGGGGTAGGTGCTCCCAGGAGGCCACCAGTGGCTGGGCTGCTCGTTGCAAGCCAGAGGAATGGCTCAAGATCGGGGTTGGTGGCTCGCCCGTATCCTGGACAAGGAGGCTGGTCTGCCTGACACCTGCCTTGTCTATTCTGCTCTTGAAATGCTTCCTTGCTGTTTTAATCGTTTAAACGTTATGTAGTTAATAAAGTGGCCCTTGTCTGATCCAAAACTGTCGTCCGTCTTTTTATTCCGTTTGTGGGGGCAACAAGATATCCAGAGCAGGAAGCACAAGTCAGAGTTAGAGGTATACCATACTGAGGAACAAACCAAGGGCCAGAGCCATGGTGGAATCCTTTATACCACTAAGATATTATCTTTCTGCTCTTCTCAACATGTGCAAAAATACAGCTGTGCAAAGAGGTGTGGCACCCTTGTTCTTGGCACATACCCAGTAGCAGCAAAGGCAGCAAAAATGTGGCTTTATGGAGGTCTATGAGCCAACAGGACTCCACAAACCACCTCATGGGTCTGAACTCATGGGTTGAAGGTCACTGTTCTAGAGGAAAAAAGGACTGTGCCTCAAACATGTCTTCTTTGTTCAAAGGATGGGCAAGTCTGGCATGTTATGTGGGAGAGATTTGGTATATTTTGTTGTGGCCTAGACTGAACTTGCTGATACTGACAGTGTTGACTAACCCTTTGATTTGTACGTTTGCTGTACTTTCACTATGTTTTCATTCCTGTTTCTCTTGTCTAGCTATTAATAAATTATTTGAGTATCCATTCTTAAAACTACAAGGTGGGGTATAATGAACAAATGCAAACAAAATAACAGCAAATTACCTTTGTGGGTTACAAAGTAGCAACGCAAATCCACAATACTTCTCAAATACACAGATAGTTTGCTGTATACAATTAGCTATTTCTTAACTCCAAGTTGATAAATGTGGACAACGTACAACTTTCTAACAGTTAAAACAAAGCTTGAAGGTAGACTGTATTACATATAATGACTTCTAACAGTCCTCAGTGCATAGTGCCTCCACTGAGGTTAGCATACCTGGGGTTAGTAACATTGCCTGCAAACTATAGTATAGTACAGAATTCACATTTCTCTGTGTTTGAGAAACCATGTAATTGAATGAAAATCAGTTCTATTGTCACCCACTCCCGTTGAAGAATTACATCTTGAGGGTAGGAAATTAATGATTTGAACAACCAAAAGAAGAAAGGTAACTTATAGTGATTTATGAATAGACTAACTCTATTACGGCTGAAAGCAAACTGCAACTTTTACAACACATTCTACACCCAAAGTAACATTCAAAGCCACATGAGCAAAATCTGGTTCAACATAGATGCAAAAGAAGTGGCAGTGTTTGCAAGCCTATGACATGAATTATGTTAATATTTTCCCAGTGCAAGATATGTTTGTATTTCAAATGGCAAATTATAAGTTCCACTCACCATGAAGGGCAATTAATTCAGGGTTATAGATTTAGTATATTGGTATGAATAATTCAGTGCTAAGATGTTTAAGCATCGTTTGTAAAATAAAGCTGCTGTCTTCAGTTTCCATTTAAAAAAAGGTGTGGGAAATTTGATGCCTTGTTGCTCCCTCCACTCTCCAGTAGGAAATAAATATCAGTTTCTCAATGGGTTGTGCTAGAACCATTCCTTTCCACTCGCTGTCCAAATCAAATGAAAGCACATGGAAATGTTGAATATTCAAGAGCCGTGTTGTGCATACTAAGGAGGTACAAGCAGCCTCTAGGAGAGATGGAAACAAGCTATGTTATCTCCCAGTGGTTCACAACAAGGCTGAGTGTCAACCTGTTCTTCACACTCAAAATAATGCAGGAGGATTTGAGAGGCTATGGATTTCTCCTTTGTGCTAATCAAGAAAAATTACAAATATATAGGTCAGCTAATTTTTTTAGAGCAATAACAAAACTAGATTGGATGCATAAAGCAAACTAAAGTACTGTTGCCACTCTGGGGTCATTTGTTTTCAAACTAGAGGCCCTAGTGTAAAACCATAAAATTGAGTATGCAGTGGTTCTACAGCCATGGAAGGGTGAGCACACAACAGCAGCGTTGGTGGCTAATTCAACAGAAAGGAACCTCTGTCTCTGTTGGTTTGTGGGGTGGGGGAGGTTATTCCACGAGATTCAGAGGGCCCAATAGATTCTGGCCAAAACATGGGACTTGTAAGAATCTTTCAGGTCTCTTGTCATGCCAAATCATATTATTATTTTTAAATAGGTTTATTTTTTGAATTTTCTATATATTACACAATATCTTTTGTCTCCTTACTTTACATAACTCAATAAGTTCCCCCCTCCCTCCCTCTACCCCTTGTTTGTTGATCCTTTATTCACAGCCACGGGCACAAAGTCTGAATCTTCCACCGAATGTCCTGTCATGCCAAATCATATTAAACCTCTAGTTCTTGGCCCAATCAAATTGTGCTATTACTGCAAACCAGGTCTGGGCATGCTTAGTGCTGCTTGATTTGAAAAGACCCGTTCTAGCAAGAACCCACTATGAAAACAGGATGATCCTACCTCACATTTCTATGACAAGATTTGACCAGACAGACTTCAGACACTTATCAGAGGTTCCTGGTGTTCCCAAGCCCCCAGTGGGGGCAGAGCATCCACCCCCAGGTCCCATTGCCCACCACCATGGGGGAAGAAACATTTTAAAAGGATGTTATTACCATAAAGTTCCTGGTGATTCCTGGAGCAACCTGGAAGTGGCAAAGGGTCGTTCTAGAATTCTCTGGAAACTCTATGGTAAGAACTTTCTGTTTTACTGTGTAATTTCCAGTGATTCCTGGAACTACCTTTTGTCACTTCTGAGTAACTCTAGAAATCACCAGGAATACTATGGTAAGAACTTCCTGTAAGTAGACAAGACCTTATTTTTCTGTTTAATTTTTTTCCTAGGACATTGCCCCCCACAACCCTCCGTCCAGTTGCCAGAGAGACAGAGGCCTGGCAAAACTTGCAAGAGCCCTGTATGAATTGTGGCCCCATTCACACGGAGCAGTTGCCCCGCTAAAGGCACGGTAGCCCTGCGGACTTTCCATGCGCGATCATACCAGCACATCTGGGAGGCGTAGCACTCCCATGGCCAACCTGTGGGTTCCCATGGAAAACGCAGAGTAAAAAACTACTAGGGTCGAAGCACTAGTTTCCGGAAACCCCAGGGCAAAGGCTGGCATCTGATCGCAGGAGCGCCAGTATCCCGTGCCTTCCGACGCCCTCCCATGTCCCAGGGTTTCCAGATGTTGTAAGTTTCCATGGGATGCGTACCAATGCTGAATGACACATGCGCACACGCAAGACACTGACAGCATCCCCCCCAACAGCACATGCACCCTTTGCTACAGCGCGGCTTGCGCACTCTGCTGCACTGCTTTTTTGCCATGCTGCAGCAGCGCTGTGCGATCGGCACTGGGTGCCGGAGCGTGGCAACCTGGTGGCCTGTGTGATCGGGCTACCACACCTTATTTTGCTCCGGGGCGAACTGCCACGCCTCCCCCTGGCGTTTTCTGGCCCGTATGACCGAGGCCTTGTGCAAACCCAGAATCCTCAGTAATATACTGAGGTTCCTTGGCCAGCAGGTAGATGTGGAAAGGTTTCCCTTAAAGTTTAAAAATCACTGCCCTAGTCTTCTGATGAGAATTTGGAAAATTTGAAGTCCTTGGCCTTTTTAAAATTCCACCTGTTGAAATACCATGGCAGAAGATAAATACAAATCTTCCACCAGTTATTCCACTGGGAAAACTGTAAATGGGAAAGTCAATACTTACTACTGGCTGTCATCTGTTTAGTTTATATGTGCTGCCTGGGAGGTTAGCTTGATGAAAGGATATGATTTAAAGAGCAACCAAAATTATTGTTGGTACTGTGATTTTTTTAAAAGAAGATTCCTCCTAAATGTATCACCAGGAAAATATGGTGACCATAAGATAGCTGATTTACTATCAGCCATGAGGTCACAGCCCTCTAACCAAGTGCTTGTATGTTACATTGGGCAGCAACACCTTGTTCTCTTGAAATCACTAACTCCTGTTCATCTTAATTTGTGCTGTTTCTGTGCAGGGACTATTCAGACTAGAGCATACAATGTCACAGGTCCATTGACTTAAGGAAGGAAGTATAATGCAAGAGTGGGAAGGGAACAACTTGACAGTCAGCCAACGGGAAATAATACAGCAGGCATTTTTATTGCCCGGTGTTTACAGCTTGTACTTTCTCAGATCCTGAAAAATCCATCATTTTGCCCTTTGAGTCAGCTGAGTTTTACAGAAGATACACTCCAACCCAGCAAATACCACTGTACAGTAACTACATTACCAGCTTTCCCAAGAAAAATATGGGCTGAAATTTAGACAAGAAGAGGTCTGTGTCAGTGCTTTTTGGCAGAAAGAGATATTTACTGAGTGTATTTGTATATTACTCTAACTGGAAGAAACTAGGGCTGTTAACCATCTAAAGGTTTCTTTTTAATCTTACATATAACTGATTAAAGCAAATACTATAGTAGCCTGATCACAGGTGATATGTTTCAGTTAAATATTTACTGGAATTTACATTTTCTGTTAACAACATATAGTTCATGAATTATTTGTCTGAAAGAAGAGATGTATAGAGCTAAAAAAACCCACTAAACACTCTTTTATTGCCCTCTCACACACACATAGACAGAGTTCTGGGTTATGTGTAGCACAAAAAAATAATAATAATAGAATTCTGAGATGGTTGAATGGACTGGACCACTTCAGGCAATAGGCGGGAAGAGTCACATTTTTAACATTCCATTTCAAAATCCCCTGGAAATAAAAATTTAAGAACTACATCAGGGAGGAAAGTGCTAACATAACTCTCTGTATGTTTTGAAATTTTCCACTTACATGGAGTTAGCTATATAGAAGAATTCTGAAAACTGCGGTCTGAACTTAGGGTTGCCAGCTTTCAGGTGAGGCTTGGGGATCTCCCAGAATTATAACTGATTTTCAGGCTACAGAGATCAGTTGTCATGGAGAAAATGGCTATTTAGGATGGTGGACTCTAGGCTGTCCACACTACAGACGCTACAATTCTGCTGAGGTCCCTCCCCTCACAAAACCATACCTTTCCCAGGCCTCACCCCAACTCTCCAGGAATTTCCCAGCATGGAGTTGGCAACCTTCCTGAAGTCTATTCTCCAATTCAACACACTTCCACACCATTATTACCGGACAGCAGCATGTGTAAACTGGGCCTCAGTATAAGACATGCTTGTGACAACGCACTGGCCTGTATCATTGACTGGCCATTGTTGGGATGCACCAGTTATGAATGTACTGCATCCAAGGGCTTCCAATGCAGCCATTGGAAGATGTGCACATATGGCACTGATGCACTTATACAAACAAGGAGGCTCCATGTTATGTACTGCGATATTTGGTTAATATAACAAAGCTTGTCCAGTCATAGAAACGTGAACGTAATATCAGGGCTATTTTTGGGCAGGAACGCACAGGAACGGAGTTCCGGCTGGCTTCTGAGTTGGCCACGCCCAGCAGGAACTCATTAGCATAATAGGCCACACCCGGCAGCAGGAACTCATTAGGATTGGCTACATGAGGGGTGTGTGGCCTAACATGCAAAGGAGTTCCTGCTACCAAAAAAGCCCTGGGTTTTGACAACAAACAAGGTAAACAGAATAAGAAGCAAAAGGTGGGTGTGGCTGGATGACCACACTTCTGGTAACATGGGTGTGTGTGGCCTAATATGCTAATGAGTTTATGCTGTTGGGTGTGGCCTATTATGCTAACGAGTTCCTGCTGGGCTTTTTCTACAAAAAAAGCCCTGCGTAATATTATGTGCAGTAAAATAACTCTTCAAAGAAGTATATCGCAAAAGTTAAATTTACATTTATTCAGGTAGATTCAATTCACTTTCAGGCTGCAGTCAAAAGAAAGAAGCCTAATCTAAAGAGTACTTTCCCTCTCACTAGTGGCCAGCTAAATCTGGCATCAGGTATGTGGAGGTATGAGGGCATTGTTTCTACCAGAGTGACCTGCAGAGACATGTAACTCCATGAAGAGCCATGGGGAGAATGAAGGGGAACAAAAGATGCAGAGAGGAGGGCTCATAGGGCAGCTCCCAGGTTAAGACAAACAGAGAGACATCCCATTTGAGGAGCTAACACTTACACACACTTAGAGTGATGTAGCACCTCCCCATGCTGAGCTGCTCACTCCAACACTATGGTCACTAGAGATCTGCAGGGCTGCCTGACTTGCTATGCTCTATGACAGCTTCGCTCATCTGAGTAAAGCCTTCTGAAGGTGCCACCCTGCTAACAGGTAAAAACAACTGCAGCCCATAACCAAGCTTTCTTTCTGGTAGCCCCCAGTAGAATGCCTCAAACAGAGAGGCATTTTTATGAAGGAAATAGGGGTGAATTATTATAGAATGGTTCAGGAGGGTTTTTTTAAGAGTATAAGATTGTACATTGTACTGTTTACCGTACATATTATCTTGCCTTTGTCTGCTTTATCTTCTAATTTTGTAATCCTAGTCCTATTGAATTGTTCATTGGATGTTTTATGCTGTCTGATTGCATTGTTTTTATAAGTTGTTATCCACCTTGAAAGGTGGGCTACAAATGATGTTTTTAAAAATACATACTATTTGAAATAGCCCCTCCCCCCCAATGCTGTAATGTCTCAAGAGCTTCCTGGGCTACACTGCAATTTTAAAAATAAAGTTATGGCCTTGTTGAACCCGAGCTTGTGTCATGTTCCTTCTGAGGTTCCAGGGGCAATAGTTCTTGTTAAAAGCTCATTCTAAGGGAAGGGTGATACCAACTGTTGCAGTCCAAAAAAAAAAAAAAAGTTTTTGGTACCTTGAGGAGCAACAAACGTATTATAGCATAGGTTGTCATGGTCTTGAGCCTGCTTTGTCATAGAATTAAAAAAAACTAGATAACATTTAGAAAACTAAGTAAAAAACCTGCCACTCCTCATTCTCTACCATTAGCATTAAATTTGAACAGCTAAATAAGAATAGTTTAAAAAACAAACCAATGGATAAAACAATTCAAAAAGCTTACTCCAAACACCAATTATGCCATATACATAAAATCACAACCTTATACTACATGCTAATTATTGTGAAAGAAATACCACAACCTGCACTATTACAGATCAGAGCCCCACTTCACCTGTAGGCATATTCTGAAAGGATGTAAAACCCCACTCTTTAACATCTCTTTATGAATTTTGATTATGATAATGACAGGGTGTTTAGGGGAGTTCAAGAAGTTTAGGGGTAATAAATTGCCATTACCTCTTCCTGAGTGTGCTCCTTTAGATAATTTCCAAACATGGATTTCTGAAATTAGAAATTATTTATTAGTTCTGCCCAAATCGTGACCTACTAGTTACTGCCTAGCAATTGATATTTCTCTTTCTTTACAATCATACAAATCAGTCCTTTTTGTCTAGGTAGAGTCATCAAAGGAACTCACACTTATCTCCATACAGGTGATATGTTTTGGTTATTTAATGACAGTAATAGTTTCCCTAAACTAAATAACAGACAAGTCATGTATTGTTTGCCTTGATTAATTCTGGTCTAATAACTGTGTTCATTATCTTCTGCTTGTTATTTTAATGTCTATTACTGTTTGTAAATTCTGTTGTGTTTTATAGCAAAGGGGGGGGAGTACAGCTTCATAATAAGTAAGCCAGCAAGTGGGTGAGAAATTTTTAAATATAAGTTTTCATAGACAATAAAGTATGTTCAGGACAAATTTACACCAGGAGTGCTTCCACACTGGCATTCATGCTTGCATGGGAAACAGGAAATCCCTGGATTAAAAGGGAACATCCACATGACATTGTCCTGAATCCAAGTAGTGTTCCCAGGGCTTTCCCCTTTACTTCAGAGAAAGGGGGGGGGAAACTCCTGTTTTCCTCTGGTTTAAAAAGGAATTTTTAGAGTAGCTGTGGAGCAGTGTCCATGTGAATACTCCCTCTATCACTGCTACAGGGAATGGGGGGAAGCAAGCTAAACTCTGCTTCCACAATGGCTCAAAGGACTCGACAGCTTAGAGGGAGCATTGACCCACACCCACCCCACCTTTAGCCCTAGCTTTTCTCCATTTCCTGCCAAATTGTGTTGTAATTACAGTGTAGCTTGGTAAGGTAGGGAGAAATTAAAGGACATGTGAAAGGTGGTGTGATCATTACGGTAGGAAAGTAGTTAGGATTATGACTGCAATAAGTGGAAGGCGGGGAGAGCAGTAGTGGTGACAACATCAAGCTGTGCAGGAATGCCCCCATGCTGCTGTGGTGGGCTGGTGTTTATCCAGCCCCATGTGGAAGCACAGCAGGAAGGAGCATTGCTCAACATGGTATAGCACTTGCATCGTTTCTCTATAGAACTATAAATCTATAGAACTTGCATCGTTTCTTATTCCACATTTTATTCTCGGCTACAGTTACCAAGGAAGAGAAGGCAGAATGGTATAGCCTGATCTCGTCTTGGAGGATAAGCAGAGCTGGTACTTGGATGGGAGACCACCAAGGAAGACTCTGCAGAGGAAGGCAATGGCAAAGCACCTCTGCTTCTCATTTGCCTTGAAAACATATAAGAACATAAGAAAAGCCAATGTTGAATCAGGCCAATGGCCCATCTAGCCCAATACTCTTGTCACACAGCGGCCAAAATATACCAGGTGCCATCAGGAGGTCCAGCAGTGGGGCCAGGACACTAGAAGCCCTCCCACTGCTGCCCCCTCCAGCACCAAGGATAGAGTACATCACCTGCCCCAGACTGAGAGTTCCTATCTATACCTTGTGGCTAATAGCCACTGATGGACTTCTGCTCCATATGTTTATCTAATTCCCTCTTGAAACTGTCCATGCTTGTAGCTGCCACCACCTCCTGTGGCAATGAATTCCATATGTTAATCACTCTTTAGGTGAAGAAGTACTTCCTTTTATCTGTTCTAACCTGACTGCTCAGCAATTTCATGGAGTGCCCACGAGTTCTTGTATTGTGAGAAAGGGAGAAAAGTACTTCTTTCTCAACCTGCTCAATCCCATTCATAATCTTATAAACCTCAATCATGTCACCCCTCAGCCATCATTTCTCCAAGCTAAAGAGCCCCAAGCATTTTAACCTTTCTTCATAGGGAAGGTGTTCCAACCCTTTTATCATTCTAGTTGCCCTTCTCTGTACTTTTTCCAATGCTATAATATCCTTTTTGAGATGTGGTGACCAGAACTGTACACAGTATTCCAAATGAGGTCGCACCAATGATTTATACAGGGGCATTATGATACTGGCTGATTTGTTTTCAATTCCCTTCCTAATAATCCCCAGCATAGCGTTGGCCTTCTTTATTGCAGTTATACACTGTCTAGACATTTTCATTGAGTTATCTACTACGACTCCAAGATCTCTCTCTTGGTCAGTCTCTGCCAGTTCAGACCCCATCAACATGTATTTATATTTAGGATTTTTGGCTCCAATGTGCATCACTTTGCACTTGGCCACATTGAACCCCATTTGCCACGTTGACGCCCACTCACCCATCCTCAACAGATCCCTTTGGAGTGCCTCACAATCCTCCCTGGTTTTCACCACCCTGAACAACTTCGTGTCATCTGCAAATTTAGATTTGCAGCAAATAACCCCCCCCTCAGTGCTGTTTCTGGGCAGGAAAACAGCAGGGGCGAGGGCAACAGCCCTTAGGGATTCCCTGCAGAGGCATTCTGAGCCCAAACAGGCTCTCCTTGATTTTTTAACATCCATTCCCCATAGCTGCTATGTGGTATAAGAATGAAAATATTACACAGACCTTGAACTGCAGTAGATCTGGTCCTTGTTCACTGAAATTAATGCCTTGATACTGTTTGCACTAAAACATGACCCAATCCAATCCCATCGTTGGCACTGTGAGTTAACCATGTGTGGTGGAATCTCAACAAGGTTCAACAGATCTTTCCCCCACATTCAAACTTGGTGCCAGTTTGCTGTAGTGATTAAGTGCACGGACTCCAATCTGGGAGAACTGGGTTGGATTCCCCACTGCAGCTACTGGATGACCTTGGGCAAGCCATAGTTCTGTCAGAGCTGTTCTCTCAAGGACAGTTCTGTCAAGAGCTCTCTCAGCCCCACCTACCTCACAGGGTATCTGTTGTGGGGAGGGGGAGGAAAAGGAGTTTGTAAGCCACTCAGAGACTCCAAGTGAAGGGAGAGGTATAAATCTAGCCTCTTCTTCTTCTTCTTCTTCTTCTTCTTCTTCTTCTTCTTCTTCTTCTTCTTCTTCTTCTTCTTCTTCTTCTTCTTCTTCTTCTCCTTCTTCTCCTTCTTCTTCTCTTCCTTGACTAAGTGGAGCAAGATGGGGAGCTGGTCAGGGATATGAGAAGCATACATAAGCCTTCCATTCTATACAGCAGCCTGATTTGTTGAGGCTCCATGTGTGCACTCAAAGGAAGGATGGGGAAGAAACCAGCTGGGTGAAAGATTTCTCCATGTGAGTATACACACATTGGATTAATCCCTTAACATTTATATGATGTTTTCTCTACATACTTAAAGCACTTCAAAATATTATTTAAGTGAAGTGAATTGATCCTTTTGTAACCTTTCCACTATGATCTCAAGGTCTCTTTCTCAGGAGCCATAGCCAATTAAGACTAAATCATCTGAGCAAAGCCTTCTGAAGGTGCCACCCTGAGAATGAGTAAGGCAAGGAGCTGCTCAGGCATTCTCTGTGGTGGCTCCCTCCTTGTGGAATGGCCTGTCTGAGGAGGTCAGCAAGGTTCCCACATGTCTGACATTCTCAGTTTGGGGCAAGTGACGCTCTGTATTCTTGGTGCTTGGGGGGGGGCAACATCAGGAGGGCTTCTAGTACCCTGGCCTCACTGGTGGACCTCCTGAAGGCACCTGGTATTTTTGGCCACTGTGTGACAGAATGTTGGACTAGATGGGCCATTGGCCTGATACAACATTGGTTCAGGAGGGCATTTTTACAAAGGAAACAAGGCTACAGAATAAAGTTTAGGAGGATACCTTAATAATGCAAACAGAATTGTAGTTCATCCCACTGCTTATTGTATGTATTATGTTGTTCTCATAGCATTGTTTTCTACTTCTAATTTTTTTCATTGTTTATGACATATCATGTCTGATACAGTTTTGCATTATTTCTAATTTTTGTAATCTTAGTCCTGTTGCATTGCTTACTAGAAGTCTCATGCTGTTTGATTGCATTGTTTTACATCATCTTATACGCCTTGAGTTTCAGCAAGAAAGGTGAGCGACAAATAAATAAATATGTGTTTATCTGAAAGTAAGGATCAGGAGGTTACTTTATTTCTGGCTCAGAGTTGGCACTTGCACCAAACTGGCATCAGTTCCAACTAACAATGCAAAAGTGGATCAACTAGATGTAACAAATGAGAGGCAATTAGCACAGTACTATGGTTCCCACAAAAGTGTAGTAATTAAGAAATCAAAACTCATTCCTATGCATATGTTCTTGGAAGCAAGCCTTACCAAGGTTAATAGATTTTGCAGCCAAATTTTTGAATGTCTGTCTGGAGAACGATGGCATCACACAGCAGCATCCACCAATGCAAACAATCTCATTGTGTTTTTACCTCTCCCTCATTACATACTGATGACTAGCAACACCCAAACTCCAAAGATCATCATCTAATGATGTACATCTAACAAGCCTTTTATGGCTGACCCACCATTTCCTATGAAATGTTTCCCCTTCAAAGGCAAAAAGAATTTGCTTCTGCTGAAAATGTACCTGGCATTTGACTTCATGAGAAATGTTTAAGATGTCACCAAAACTGGAATATCATGATAAAAAGCTAAAGTTCACATTGTTTCTTAACCATCTTGTGAGACATGACCCAATGATATTTCATGGTGTGTCCTCTATCCAATCTTCCTACAGTTGTCATTTTCCCTTGGGGTCATGTGGATCTAAGCTGTCAATTAATAGATAAAGTAAGTTTATTTAGATGTCATGTAAAGTTGTTATCCATGTGGAAAGAGATTGACAGTGCCAGCCCAAGCAGATTTACATCCTTTTAAGCCCATTGACTTCCGTGGATTTAGAAGGGTGAGACTCTGGTTAGGATTGCACTGTCAGTGCCCTCCTTTGCTTTCCAGATCCCAGTGCATTTTTTTAAAGTCTCCCATGGGAAACTTAGGCTTGACAAATGCCTGGGGATTAGTGATGGTCAGCCACCTCTTTGAGATGCAAAATGACACTATCTTTGGCTTTTTCAAACAGAGAGAACTTCTCAGCATAACAAAGCTATTGCTGTTAGATACGTGAATGTCATTATACTTAAGGATGCCTCTGCAGCCTTCGTATTCATCTACATTCATTGCTTGTAGTATTAGTCTGTCCTTTTTTTTGCTAAGTAGTCAGTACTTCAGCCAATTGCTTTTTCTGAACCATGATGCTATTTCCTAAATGCAATTTTAATACAATACATGCTAATTGACAGGGTTTTAAAAGTGCTTTATTGTATTTCCTAAAAGAAATCATTTACTCAATAACTCTGAGTTTCAGCAACTGCATTTAAAATAGTAGCAGAAATCCACTTCGTGTCATTCCCTAAACATTCCAGTGTACAAAACATATGGCAAAATTGCCTCTAGGTATTGAAAGTTGTTGCCTTTATCACACTGTGCATCTAAATTCCAAAGAATGATTGATCTAACAAGATTTCGACATTTAAAGCTTTTTCATTGTTACAGTTAGAGGAAATCACAAGCAAGATTAATGCCCTCTGTGTGGTGCCACCACATAAAATGTCTTTCAAATGTCTTCACTCCAGGAATACTTGGCTACCCAGGCCAATACTTAGCAAAGCTTTTCTCAGCGTAAAGGATGTATTTAGTCATGGCTGAAGACCCTGGCATGGAGGAATATAAGTATGTGGAATATGCATGTATTAAAACTTTAAAATGCCTAAAATAATCATTCAGTTTAGCTGATTGGCAGAAATAGATTCAGTATCTGAAAAACATAAGGCCACTCAAAGTTCTGCTCTCAGCTTCTTGTCACTTTACAATATTTTGAACTGACATTTTGCAAAGTAATATGATGTGCCTTTGCTATAAAACTTTTTTTTACATTACTATGACTTCTCTGTATTTACTGTCTCATACACTCATCAGGTTATTTTTGCTTGGAATATAATCCCCTAGCATAAAAAAACAATGTCTGAATTAATTTATGAACTAAAATATGAACTAATGAATGAATGCAATGTAACTCATGCATATATCATTCACACAATCAATGATATTTCATTGTTAGTAAGCTACGCGTGTAAGTTCTCTGTACTGCATCTACAACCACTTTGAGATGGTATCCATCTCAGGCTGAAGTATGTTCCCTATAAATTGCCCATTGTAATTTCCACCAGGTAGTGTAACCCTTCGTGACTCCCAGTTCACCCATGCCAATGACCCATTGTTTACCTGCCCAGCTGGCTATGGATGCATAAGGATCACTGGTTGACAAGTTGTCAGCCTAGTTAGAGTGGAACTGGAGGGGTCTGCAGATTTAAGAACAGAGATTGCAGAGATCTCGCAACAGGCAGACAAGGGCCTGGATAGCTGAAACTTTTTTAGCTGAGAGCTGTCCAGTTTGCTGCACAAGCTAACTTGATGGTGTATTGACCTTACAGATCTTATCTCTCAATTAAGGAGTTACATAAGGAGCTGCTACTTCCACCCTGCCTGCTGCCAGAACAGGAGCCCTGATCCTGCTAAGACATTGAGTACCAAGCTTTCCTCCTGAATGGGAACAGTTTGTGGGATGCCTCATTAGACTGCTCTAGACCCCTGCTCAGACCTTCCACCTTCTCTGCTCCCGGGATTCCAAGGAAGACAGGGCCACTCAGGAGATTCCTAATTTACCTTCTCCACTGGATCTCTAACTGAAGCCTGCTGTTGTAGAGCACACATGAAACCTCCCTCTTGATATTTCTACATGTGTTGATCCTCAGATGTGGTGTATTGGGCTACCCTTTGGAAATCTTGAGGTGGTTGGAGCTTCAGGTTAGTGGCAGCCAGAATGGAATTCTTCCCCCTCTGATAAGTCTTTCTCCCATGGGGTGGCTGGGCCAAGGCAGCCAGTTTTCCAATTGACTTATCACTACTTCCCACATACATCTTATTCAGCACAAAAACTATGTCTTTCCACAACCATTTTGCTGCCAATGCAACAATCTGTAAAAAGGGGGAGGGGGACAGAAAGTAAATCATGGTAAGGAAAGTGATTAGAGATACCCATAAGAGGCTTGCTTGTATCTGCCAAAAATGGGCATTGCTTGCATTGAAACTGAGATGGAAGAATCTCATTGTTATAAACTGAGATTGAGGCAGCGTTTCTTAAACAAGTGATTCATTTATTCAGCTCAGAACACACAACACAACAAGAACTTTCATAGAACGATGCAGTATATACATTTTGAAGTAGTGGGGCCACACCCCCTTAGTACCATAATATCCAATCATTATAGAGAGCTTAGGAGCAATGGGATTCATTCCCGCTGTCAGTCAGTCTTTTCAGATTGGTCTGTTACACAACAGCAACCAATCCGACCGCAGGGTTTAGGATACTTGAGAGTCAATGGAGCTTGTGCCTGAAACTCCGGTTTAGACTACATTGCATAACACATAAGTAAATACATAACACCCCTCCCCCCTAAGTTAGAGTCCAGGGTCTCCCCTGACTTGACAGAATGGTCCGTCGAAGTCCTTCAGGAACCGTACTACTCAAACTCTCAGGGTCTGTAAGCTGTGTTAGTTCTGCATGAGTTCAGCACGGAGTGTCAGTGTACTACTGCCTCTGACCCTGATCGTAGACTGGGGAGTGTTGCAAGTTGTCTCTGACCCAATAGTTGACTGGGGAGCATTGCAATTCATAGGTGGTCACTCCTGTCAGGGTTGGCAGCACCCGGTGGTGACGTTAGGGAGGAATGACCATGCAATTCCCCCAAAGCAGGCATCCTGTGTGAGCCAACAGTTCATGTTGACGCAACTTGAAAATCTAGAACTCACTGGTCTGCCAGATGGATGCCCACACCCAGTTGAGGACCCGGGAATTTGTGGGCTCTTGCGATGCGACATCGTAGGCATGAAACAGTGGCTGCAGAAATTCCTTGATGGTCCTACTTCTGCAGGCAAGGGATTAGTCGATGTCTGGTTCCCAGATCGTTAAGTGTCTACTTTCATCGGCATGACCGTTGGCTTTTCCTGACCTGTTGTACAGTTCATAGCAGTATGCTGGCCTGAAGACCTACCAATGAATCATTCTCGGTGAGAGAACCAGAGGGGCCAGGTCTGCTGGACCCCTGTAAGGCGGATGCCTTCAGCATTGAATCAATCACATCCCACGAGACTGGGACAATGTCCTTCGACAACTACAATGCTTAATTGGCTGTAGAATTTCTTATATTGAACCATGAATTTGCCAATTCCCACAACAGGAATGCACTGTCTCTGGAAATCAATGAGGTGGAACTTGCCAGGCTTGAGCTGTCGTTTGCTCCATCTAGGGAATAGCCGGCATAGAATCTGCATTGAGATGATGGTGAGCACCAATCCCAAATCGACCTCCATCTCACAGGGAGTGTTGTTGATGACTATGGTCTCTTTGATTTTGTTTCTTGTTTGGAGATGAGTGCTGCAGACCAACAAGTGGTAGATGCAGTTGTTGTTGAGTGGCAGTCTGCAATTGCAGTAGTGTCCCTTGACGACAATCAAAGTCTACTGTGTGATGTTCTAGATGACACCTTGGGTGACATCTTGTCTCGAGGTGAGCAGCAGACCTGGGTGAGCTGTCCATTCTTCTTGCAATCCCAACACTGGGCTTCATGGAACCAACACTTAAGGCATTTGTGGTCACCACCGCAACTGGCGCATTTCGAGCTGAGACTGGGTCATTGACTGGAGCGCTTGCGCCCCTCGGTCTGTGTTTGGTAAACTGAGTCGTCCTCGCTGTCCAACTCTTCCAGGAACCCCTGATGCACCAGCTGCAACTTTTGGGGTGTTGGTGGCATTCTGGACTCATGCACATCTCTGGTTGACTGGTCAGCAGTTTCTGCCACTATGGCCTCTTCATACACGGTTTGGAATGTAAGTTCTCTTGTGGCGAACAGCTGTCATTGTAATTTTTTGTCCTACGGGCCGCACTCTAATGTCACAGAGTCTATCATTTAAGTCTGTGAAGTTGAACTATCGCACTGCTTTCAGAAGTGCCATCAGATACTCAGCAATGGACTCGCCTTGAGCTTGGTCCAGTTTGTGGAATGCATGCCGACATGCAATCTCTGAAGGCTTAGGTGAAAAATGTTCATGCAGTTTGGCCTTGATTGTGTCGAACGCAGTCACCTTGAGTTCAGCAGGTGCAACTAATGCTTTAGCCACATCGAAAATGTTTTTGCCGCAGACGCTGAGAAAGGTGGCTTTCTTGATATTTGCGTCAGTGATCTGTTGAGCTGTAAAGTAGAACTCAAACCAGGCAACGTAGATGTCCCAGTCCTCTGTAGTTGAATCGAATGTTTCGAAGTGGCCCTTGGTGGCCATCGTGGTGTCGCACTGGAGCAGCAGGTGTTTGTGTTCTTTGGCTGCTTCCAAGGGCCAATGAGACACTTCCTTGCCTGCTGTTGTGATCAGCTGTGGGGCTGCCTACCCACTGTATCCCGTCCTTGTTGCCAGTGTTATAAACTGAGATTGAGGCAGCATTTCTTAAACAAGTGATTCATTTATCCAACTCAGAACACACAACACAACAAGAACTTTCATAGAATGATGCAATATATACATTTTGAAGTAGTGGGGCCACACCTCCTTAGTACCATCATGCCCAATCACAATAGTGAGCTTAGAACCAATGGGATTCATTCCCACCGTCGGTCAGAGTCTTTCCGGATTGGTCTGTTATGCAACAGCGACCAATCCAACTGCAGGGTTTAGGATACTTGAGAATCAATGGAGCTTGTGCCTGAAGCTCTGGTTTAGATTACATTGCATAATACATAACTAAATACATAACACTCATTATGACAAATGCCACACATTATGGCAGCAGTATAAAACTGCCATTATGCAAAGACTGTTTCCAGCTTCATCCACATGCTAATTCTTATTTCAGCCAGCTTTGGTATCACAAGCTTTATAGGCATTATAGACAACATGGGTCCAAATGATACCAACTTAAGAAGAAAGCAAAACACAGGAAATTACAAGACTGGTAAAAAAATTACAACACTGGTACATCCATAAGATATTGTTCCATTCAGTCTCAGGCTGTAAAAATAGGCCTAGTCCTTATATTTTCTTTCACTGCCTGTTGTGAAGAACACTTCAGAAGGCAAGAAACTCCTGGACTTCCGGTCTACAGTGTATCAATGGCAGTCGCTCTCCCCGAGGCTTGGGGGAGCGATTTGCACACCATCGGTTTGGAGGGGAGCTACTGACATGGCCCCCCTACGGAGCCCTTGGGTGGGGTTCCAAGCCATAGAGCTTTGAAGGGGTAGCCTCTTCAATGGCGGAATGCTGGCAAATTGAGGCTCCCCTTTGCCCTGACAGTCCTACTGCTGTGTGGCCACATGGAACCAGCCAGGTTGGCCAAAACAAGCAGAGGAGATCGAGTGACTGGCAAAGATCTAAGTGAGGCGATAGTGGCCGGCAGTGATTGTGAGTTGACTGTAACCGGGAAATTCCTCACTCCCCCTTATAGCGGCAAACAGAAGGCAGAGGGATCCCCCCCCTGTGAGTGAGGAAAGCAGCAGAATAAGAGAGGGGAGGGGGAATTGATCGTTTGGCTTGTTTGGTGAGACTTACCAGAGCAGATTTGAAGCATAAGCAATTTTCAGAGGTGGTCAAAGTCCGAGGCCAGAAGACGAGGGGGTAGATGTTATGAGACTCTTAGCAGACACGCTCAAGCCTGTCATGGATCAACTCGCTGGTATTAACCAGCAGTTAACCATCCTTAATCAGACCCTCACAGCACAACAGCTCCAGATGGCTGAAACAGTTAAACAGACGGAGCAAACGATGGAAGTAGTGAAAGAGATGCACACCGAAAACAAGACTTTGCAGAAAAGAGTGGACCAATTAACAAATAAACAGAATCATGAGGAAAACAGACTGTTGTTTCTACAAATGGAAAAAGCCAATATGGTCCTCAGGTTCCAGGGAGTTCCTGAATTGTCGAAAGAGGACCTGAAGAAGCTTCTGAGTGATCTTACCACACCAGTAGTAGGCTTGACAGAGGAAGAAATAATGCATGATATGGATGCAGTGTATAGGGTGTATTCCAATTACACCAAAAAGAATAGCCTGCCTGGAGAAATATCAGTCAGATTCTCAAGAAGACAAACCAGGGATGCAATTTTAAAAACTATGTCAGCAACTCCACTGAAAATGGGGAATGCTATAATCAAGACTTTAAAGGATATTCCATTTGAAATTCGCCAAAAACAAAAGATCTACAAGGATTTAATTCTCTTCCTTCAAACTAATAAAATCACATATAAATGGGCGTTTCCAGAAGGTGTCATCTTTAAGCTACATGACAAGAGAGAGAAGATTGACTCCGTGCATAAGGCTAAAGACTTCTTGAAACGTCATCTGGGAATCAAAGAAGACAGTGAAACTGGCTCGAATGGATCCACACCCTCGGAGATGGAGGAAGACCTGGCCACAGAAGAAGGTGCAGCTGCCTGCAAACCAACTTATGCCTTTAGAGATAGAAAGCCTAAGTAAAGGCAGAAGGACTCTGAAAATTGCCTTTATGAAGCGAGTTTGGGAGATGCTCTGAAATTCTTCCATAACAAGTAATCAGCTAATTTTTGATCAGGGATAGATAGAAACTCACAGCATGCATTGTTTATTAACAATATAGTACTAACATAGATTCTAACCGGGATAATGATCTCCCACTCTTGGGTTTTTAGTATAGTGTGGGTATACTTTTCTTTCTCCCTAGTTGTTAGTTCCCCTCCCCTCTTTTTTGTTGTAGTTTTAGTTGTTTATTACAAAAAAGCAATAAAAAATCCCCTTCGGGGGCCAAAAAAAGAAGGCAAGAAACTCCTAATCCCTAAGAAAATACAATAGACCTAAACAACAATATTAATAAATCATAATAATAATTTGCAACGATTTTAGGAAAGGGATCAGCATGAGAAACCAAGTAATTGAAAGCTGTGCCTCATATAGAGGTTAGTTGCACTTCTGGAGTGCCCACATCAGCAGACCTTTCTTCATTAATTTTAGTGTCATGGTCCCCACCTCATATAAAACTTGCCCCATATTGATCTCGTAAGTCTTGATTCCATGGGAGCTTCATGTGTTTAGCAGAACAATGGTGAGCTTGGAATGAAATTATAGATCTAAACAGGTCCAACCAGAAAACTGCTGTTTAATGTTTTAGAAATGTTTAGTGGCTGGATATGCTAATTACTAAAGCACACTGATATTTTTAATTGAAATAATAATACAGAAGAGTAGCATTGTGATTTTCTGAAATGTAAGGACTACAGAAGCTTTGAGAATGCATTGTATTATTTTGTTTTAGAAAAAAATGTTGAGTTTATGTTGTTATGCTTTTTTGTTTAAAAAGATGTTCATTAAAGTGAGACATAAAACACAATTATTTTAATTAAAAACACATTAGGAGCATGCAATGGAAGTAATGGATACATCATGTGATAACATTAGAAGTGAAATAGCATTTGGCAATTTAATTGTATGTAAAAATGCAAATAAATATGGCATAATTTTTACTCCAGGTGATAAAATATTCCAGCAATGTCAGCAACAAAGGTAAATATCTTGATTTTACAAGCACCTTCATTTTCTCATCCATGGGACAAATAGCTTAGGTTATTTAATAACATAACTTAAAAGCTTAGCTACCCACCTCAATGTATTTTTCCTTCCATTTCAAACCCAGGGAGGCCTAAAATTAAGAAACTGTTGATTGAATTTTGTAACATGACATGTTACTTGTGAAACAGAGTCAAAACAAGATCCAGATGAGCGCATCTGAAACAGCTTCACTGGTCACTAGTTTTGTGATCTAGGTATCTATAGAACAAAACCATGTACTATATTTAGACAATTTTGGCAGAGGACTTTATGTTTAAATCCGCCTAGTAACTCTGATCGCTACCCATATGAGTCTTTGCTCTTATACTATATGTGCTTCTTTTAGTTAATCACTCACTCCAAAAGTACAGAAACAGCACAAACCTACTAATCTTCAGGTTCCTCGCACTAACAATAGAATCTTACATGAAGACCGGAGGCATGGGTGAAATAAAACTTTCAGTGATCACCAGTACAAAAAGGATCACATTGCTATTTATTGTGCTACAGCGCACCATGACTAGCAGAACCACTGCATGCTACAGAAGGTTCAGACAGCGAACTGTAAAGACAGCTGACCCTTGTACAGAATGAGGTTATCTTGCTATGGTTTTGGATACTTATTTATTTAAAGATTTATATCCCACCTTTTCTCCAGCAAAGGGGACTTGAAGAGGCTTGGAAACAGTTTACACACACAAAGCACAGAAACAATTAAATCATGGCAACAGAATGTTGATTATGAAATTGCAAGGTGTGATTAGGAAAAAACCACAAGGTGCACAGATTAGCTTTCCTCAAACGACATCTAAACTATACCACTTTATTGGGCTTCCTAAAGCTTGCCAAGGTGGAAGTGCTTCTAATGTGTAGGAGATTAACGATCATGGCACGCCAATCTTAGTCTCCTTGCACCCTGCCTCTGTTGGTAAATCAGTGACTTGGTACGCTGATTCTGACCTTATGCTAATCTTGTCAATGTAGGTCTCTTCGACTCCAGGAGTAGCGTTATCACTGTTAATTATGCTGTGCAAACATTCCAGGCATTCTGCTTGAGCATGTGGTCTCCCTTTGTGTGGTGCAAGGGACAGCCCCCTCTTAGGCTGGGAGCTGAGTGTATAATAAAGCTGCCTGCTGTCCCTGAAAGGCAGGCTGATGCTTTCACCCCTCAGACCATGTCTCGTGTGAGTCCTTCACTAATGTGTTATGGGAGACTGTTCCAAAGAGGCCAGTGCCACTACTAAAAATGGCCATGATCAGGTTGAGGCAGATCTAACAGCCTTTGGAGTGGGAACAGATAGGAGGAACTGTTGGGAGGCATTCAATTAGTGTACAGATTCATATCAGAAGATATGCTCCCTTAAGTAAATAGATACCAGCAGTGACTTTTATTTTTCTTCATGAAAAAAGTATAGAATCATAGTATTGTGATGAATCTAGATGACAGTCTAGACCAGGGGTGTCCAAAGTTTTTTTGGTGAGGGCCAAATACAGAAAAATAAGCAAAGGCCCGGGCCACACACAAGAGGTGACATGATTACTGTGTGTATTTCTAACTCACCTATAATGTGAAGAACATTGCTCTCAGTGGGAGCAGTGATGCTGTCCTTTGGATTGAAGGATGGCTGGGATGTCAGGAGAAAGTTTGGTGGTTGAGACACGAAGGACTTCACAGAGATGGCTATCAGTCATTCTGGATCTCAGTCTGCTTTTGTTCTGATTTAACAGAGAAAATGTTTGTTTTCCCCTCCATTAAAGTCAAGGAAACTCCCCCCCCACCCCTTGTAGGTAGCCTGCCTGCAGCACCCTCTTTTCTAAAAGCACAGCCAGGTGGCCCCTTGGCTAATGGGAATCAGAGTAGGGACACTTTCTAGTTTCGGCAGAACTGAGAGGTGGGAGTCGGGACGCATCACGTGGCTACACATAATAGGTTTAATACCAAGGGGATTTGCTTCCAAATTAATCACTTGAATCTGGCTGCAGATCTTCCAGTATTGTTATATACTTCCAAGCAAGCGGGCTTAGGCTCCTTCTGTGGTGCTGCGCTCAGAGTGCCCAGGAATGGGGGAGATGGGGGGGGGTGTTCAGGCCTTCCCTCGCCTACGAGGATTGGCGGGAGCTCTTGAGCCGCCGTTCTTCCGAACTGGAAAAGGAACGAAGGGAAGGAAGAACCACGAAGGCCGCCCTGAATTCTTCGGAGGATGGAAGCAGAAAAAAGTCCCAGGTGACGCTCAGTCTGCTGAAGACCTCGGTACAGCTGGAAGGAAGTCTTTCGTGCATTCCGACGTCAGCCCTGGCAGAGTTCGCTCGGACAGTTTCTTGGGGTCCGAGAAACCGCGAAGCGACTGGGTGTCTCCCGAAGGGCCGCACCCCGCCGGGGCCCCGGATCTGCGATCTGCCCCAGCAGTAACGCGTGGCTAACAAAGCGAGCGCTGGCACCAAGACAGGCCCTGTCCTAGGAAGGGGGGTGGGGGCGGAAGCAAACACCGTCATGCAGCGTTAATGACAGTGGCCTTGCCTATCTTTTAAGAGCTGTTAACGTCAACGCGGAGCGTGAATCCAGGTGCTGAAACAAAGCGAAGCGCTTGCCGGGGGGGAGGGGCTCACTCCCTTTTTCTCCACCAGGCAAGCTGGAAAGCAACATCTGCTGCACGTTGCATAACGATCTCCCGGCTTGTCATTCCGAGGCGACCTTCATTTGCATGTGGGAAGAAAGGAGGCTGTTTTTTGGCTCTCGTCGCCCGCCCTCCCCCACCCTGCCTCCGGGCCCTGATTTGCAGCCTCCTCCGGTGGGAGTTGTTGTTCAGTCGCACAGTCGAGTCCGACTCTTCGCGACCCCATGGACCAGATCACGCCAGGCCCTCCTGTCTTCCGCTGTCCGCTGAAGTTTGCTCAATTTCATGTTCGTTGCATCGATGACACTGTCTAACCATCTCATCCTTTGCCGTCCCCTTCTTCTTTGACCTTCAATCTTTCCCAGCATCAGGGTCTTCTCCAGTGAGTGCTCCCTTCTCATTTGGTGGCCAAAGTATTTGAGCTCTCCGGTGGGAGAGCTCTCCCTAATTACAAGATCTTTTCCAACAGGGGGCGTGTAAACCCAGCAGCAGTTTGACTTCAATTCTGCCTTGGCGACATTTAATAGATTCTGGCAGCGTTTTCACTTACAGCCCTTCGTTAGGAGGGGGAATCGGGAATAATTACCCGGCCATGTGCGGGCCATATTCAATTATATTTTCAGAATTTGCTGCGGGCCAATAAAAACTGACCCGCGGGCCGCAGTTGGCCCGCGGGCCGTAGTTTGGACACCCCTGGTCTAGACCAACACACTTGACAAAAGCAGTATCTTCTATACTTTGGACTATTTCACAGGTATTCATCCCTTCTTTAAAACTTCCAAAGGTGACCCCATATTAATCCCAAACAAATTATTTAATTGCTATGTGGTGAACTTTTTAAATTTAGGAAGCAACCCATATTGCAAAAATTAAATTAGTTTAGAACTATATTGTTCCAATAGCTTCTCCAATCTTACAAATGTCATCTAATAAATTGGTTAAAATATTTTGTTCTTTTAATACGCATAGATGAAGATCATATAACTTCAGTGCCTTGGTTTGTAATGTGAAAGGAGCCAGATTCAGATCAACCTTAAAACCTATGACTCAAGTGTGGTATTTGGCTCCTCTGTACAGTGCACTCACTGTGAAGATGGGTAAGTGGTCAGCCCTATGGCCAGAGAGACACAGCAGCAGGATGTCTTCAAAACCTTCTTTAATGTACAGAACAACAAGATGAGGAACAACATAGACTTAACAGCTGGAGTCCTAACTAACAACAACCCAGTTCTAACTAGTATATTCTAAAAGGCACACCCATTCATGTAAATAGAGGGAGTTCCACTTAGGGCCTACACCTGTCTCTTAAAGAGGCAGCTTCCATATATTACATCAAATGTTTCCTTTTCTAAAGTTTTCCTTTAGAAAGGACCAACTTGCTAAACAGTTAAAAATTCATAGAGGGATTGGCTTTAGCTACTGTGTATGCTCAGATGCAGCTATTTCTTCAGTCAGTTGGCAGCTACAGAAAGACCAGTTCCATCAAATGTGCTCTATAAAATTGCTAAGTATGGAAGCATAACACTAGTTTTGGAAAAACAAGTAGAATCTGGAAGGCATTTAACACATATTCAAGACCATCTACCCTGCTGTCCAGATCTGAGTACACTTTCATACATTTCATCTTCAGTTCTAGATCCAGCATTTTCTTCTCATTTGCCCCACAATCTTTCCATCCTGTCCAAGTCTGCTGTCACTGTACTCATCAAAAATTGGGCTAAACTATTGATTACTGAGCCAAACCTAGATTCAGTTGTGTAGCCGTGTTGGTCTGAAGCAGCAGAACAAAGTTTGAGTCCAGTGGCACCTTTAAGACCAACAAAGTTTCATTTATGGTATAAGCTTTCATGTGCAAGCACACTTCTTCAGATACAATGAAATGGAAATGACCAGTCCATATGTGTAGGTAGAGGGGGAGCAGTAAATTAGCCAAACCTAAGTTTTCATGCATTTCCATTCCAATAACAACTATGCAGTTTTCTTTTTTTCTCTGTTGTAGAAATATTTTTTCTTTGTCTGCTTTCTGTATCAGGGTTAGCTCCACTTGTATCAGTAAAAACATAAAACTAGCTAACTCAGAGCAAAGGTCCATCTAATTTAGCATTCTCCTATCTTCCACCATGTCTAACCAACCAACCTATTGGAAGCCGAGAAGCAGGGTATGAATGCAACCAGCCCACCCGCCCCACAACTCATAATAGGTTCTCAGGAGCCAGTATGGATATAAAAAAGAATTCTGGCTTCTTATGATATATCGTTACAATTGGGTTTGTTTCATGCTGATACCTTTCATGATGTGTCTGGGGTTCAGACCTCAATGAATATATTTATAATATAAATATTATTCATAATATAAATATTATTCATAATATAAATATTATGAATATGAGATGAATCCTTTTTGGAGTATAGTTATACACCATGCTTGGTTTCAGGCTCTCAGTGTTAACTAAATTGCCTTATTTCTTATCAAGCTTGGGGGAATTATAATATTAAAGGGCAATTGGCATATAGCAGAGAGATGTAACCTGTGTATACCAGAGTCAGAATTCCCAGAACCCACGAACAATGCTCCCTCTAAGCTGTGGAGTCTTGTGAGCAAAAATTCCTCTTTGTGAGGTACTGGCATTAAAGTTGTGAGCGAGCGATTTGGCTGCATAAATTAGTTTGCTCTGGAGCCATCCTTCCTGAGGTAAGACAAAAATCTGTGAACTGGAGGCTAAAAAACTGAGCTAGCTCACACTAATTCAGCTTAGAGGGAACACTGCCTATGAATAGACGAGGAGACCAGGTTGATGTGATAATTGGTCTTTTACTTAATAATTGTCAATCATACAAAACTGATTAGCACACATACACACTCAATACAGATCAAGGAAGAATTAGGCAGAAAAAGACAACGACTTTCACATTAGCAGGAATATCATTGATGGGTGATACATTACCTGTCCAGCAAGATGAGTAGACTGTGCCGCAAAAAGGGAAGCAAAAGAGAGACAGGGGGAATGAATTGTGAGCTGGTCAGTAATACATGTGGAGTGATCCCAAACTAGGCATCTCAGGGCTGGGCTCCCTGACTTACCGCCCAGACCTCCCAACTTCCCATTCAGCCAGTTTATTTTTCTCGCATACCACAGCCATGCCAAACCAAGCCATTGCCCTGCCTGCCGGTGCCCTCACCTCCCTCTCTCCCTCCCTCTCTCTCTCTCTCTCTCTCTCTCTCTCTCTCATTGCTTTTTAAACTTTTACTCTCTCATCACTCCTGACACAGTCTGGATGTGTGTGTGGGGGTGCCCACTCACTTATTAAAATGCCCCCTCCAAAGTCATCCTGGCTACAGCCCTGTCCCAAACTGATCAGTGATGGAAACTGAAAGGTGGGGTGGGGGTGAGAGCTCCTCTGCATGTACAGAGAGTTTCCCTTAATTAGCCAATTTTGTGACCTGAGGCAGGAATTGGGTGGCCATTGGTTCCCAGGAAATGTAGAAAAAAGTCACAGTACCTTAGGATGGATAGGACAAAGCAAACAACGGTTGGACAATTTAAGGTTGATGAGCTTAAGGGAGTGACACCTCTTAGGAAAGGTGTGAGATAAGGGAATGGGGGAAAAGTAATGATTCGATGCTTGTCATAGGCGTTCTCTGGATCAGTGGCAGAAAGGCTTAATCACATATTTTGTTTCTGGCTGGGCAACAGTCTTTGTTTGAGGATGACTCAGGGGGGAAAGGAATGTGCTGCCTGATGGAGAAGCGATCCCATCATAGCCTCTTTGCAGGAACATCTGGCCTCTTCCAGAACATGGCTCCTTTCTGGTCTGCTGCTGTTTCTCTGTCCGTGAAGATCGGGGCTGCTGGTCTGCATCACGGTGCTTGTACAGATGCAGAGTGAAGCATGGGCAGAAATCCTCTGTAGTCTTGGGTCCAGATATGGCTTGCTGTGCACCTTTGGCACAAGGCTGCCCACCACACCTGCCTGCTCACGGCCAACCTCCCCTGTGACATGACATTGCACTCAGCTTAGGACCACAGCTCTGTCCATTGCCCTGGCACCCAATTCACAGTCCAGCAAGGCACTGAGAGTAAAAGAGCCTCTTTAACAGTGCAATCAGGAATGGCTTCTTGGCAACATCAGTCCAAAAGGAGAAGAAAGTATTGGTTTCAGATACACAAACAAAAAAAGAATAATATTGTAAGAAGGCAACAGGTGTTTCATTTTCATGTCCTCCAAATCACAACATGGAATTATTGCCTTTATTTTGATTTTTTTGGTTGTGTTTTTTTGGAAAAAAAATTTTTTGCCCTGTCTTTTAGAGGGGTTTTTTTTGAAGATTTTGTACATATAATTGTCACTAGTATGACGTGTGTTTCAAGGATAAAAATACAGAGGGTATATTTTTTTCCTTCTAAGTTTAGAAACATTGGCCTTTGGGCAGGAAGCAAAGAATCTTTTTCCCCCTCCAAATAATTTTTAAATCACGTTTTTTTAGAGTGTATCCTTCATTCCAGTTAACACTTCAAAGACTTCTAGTTCGGTAGCTTTCCCAACATGTAGCATTATAATGATGTAACTTGCAATCCAGTAAATTATACATTAAGCGTCAGAACCAAATGCTCTTAAAATACACTCAAAGGATACTAAATGTATCTGGTGCATTTTTCACTAACTCTATGCTATCAAGTAATTGATACACATCCCACAAAGCATCTAAAAATACCAAGCAGCCGAAAACATGACTGCAATTTCTTCTACTCTTTGTAGCTGGTGACCACAGAAACCAATTTAAAGATTCAACTGTGGTACCATTCAGGAAGTCAGGATGGAAAACCACGTTTATAATGCCAGTGCTTGCTTTGCCCTCTGTTGGTTGCCAACACAACATGGTGCCAAGGAATAGAATAAGCTCACAAATAAAAATAATAACTTTCTATAAGTATTTTCCTAATGTAATTCAGTTAAAAAAGTGAAGATGGCAAGTGGCTGAAGCAAAGGAACTGTACACTCTGCTTCATTTTGAAAACAAGGTCTGAACTGTGACAAACACATACACAGGCACACATTTGCAGAAGACAGCTTACTATACGTGAAATAGTCTCCTTTGTGCTTTAGTGTACCTTAAGTGCATTGTGCTTGTATACACATTGTATGTTTTTATTATTTTCTCTGTGCTCCTCCTCCTTTTCGTCTGCTTCCTCAGCAGTTACCCTCGTGAGCAAATAAAAGCCCAAAGTGACAGCCCTTTCACAGTTTCCATCCCAAGTCCCTTTAAATGGCAAAGCCATGTTTATTTTAACATAGATGGATATTTGAGGAAAATGCCCCTGTAAAAATGCTGTCTCAGTCCAGCTTCTATTTTTTTAAATCTATTAGCACTCCTTCAGCACAGCAAAGAAAGTTCAGATAATAAAACCCCACATCTGATGTCTATAAGGCAACTGCCATCAGCAGTAAATAGACAAGGGCAGTCACAGAAGATAGCTCTGTGCTTAATGACTTGGCTTCACAGTTGACCCCACCCTGGCTCTGTTTATCATCCCAAACGCATCATCACTTCCTAAGTGGAACTCAGCAAAAAATCCAACCATTTGGAAATATTCATGATCTTGTTACGGTTATGTCACAAGCACTGATCTAACAACCACGGAATGATATTAATGTGTTTTACAGGAAGAGATAAGATTTTGCATCTCTAAATCGTCATTTTAAAGCTTTTATTTTATTCCACAAAATGTTTAATGTTTTAGATCTGTAGCCTTTGAGTGATACAATGTTTACATTTGGAAAAACTGCTCTAAGATGCTTTGTACCCATGGAAAAGAACAGAATGTAAATCAAATAATTAGATGAGGTGGCTAGCTGTGGGCCCAAGTCTGTACAAGGCACTCAGATCATCTCCATTACAGTTTCTGCAGAGTAACAAAAATCTTTCTGCTCCTCCCAGTTCTAGTGACAAGAAGAATGCTGCAAAGTGAGGTAAGAGAAGGCTGAGGTAAGTGTGGCTGAATACAACACCCATGGTTGCCTGAAAGCTGGAGAAGCAATCAGTTTGAAAATATGGACCACATATTGATGTGATTGAGGCATTTCTTATGAAGACCAGGAAATGTATATGAAGAGAAGGGATTGGATTTACATCCTGCCCTTCATTCAAAGTCTCAGAGTAGCTTACATTCTCCTTTCCCTTCCCCTCCCCACAACAGACAGCCTGTGAGGTAGGTGGGGCTGAGAGAGCTCTTTGGAGAACTGCTCTTGAGAGAACAGCTCTGAGAGAACTTGTGACTGACCCAAGGTCATGCCAGCAGCTACATGTGGAGGAGTGGGGAATCAAACCCGGTTCTCCCAGATTAAAGTCCGTACTCTTAACCACTACACCAGACTGGCAAAATGTATATGGTTTACTGACAGATATAGAATTCAGAAACAAACTTAAGTAACCACATCCTCCTCAATGCCTTTATTTGTTGTTATTGTCATTTTAGCTTTCCTGCCAGTAAAAGTGGCTGCAGAAGCAAAGATACCCAAGTTCATTTCTTTCCTTCTTTTTTGTACCAGATGAGTTACTAGGATCTTGTTTCCTATGAGTGCTATATGGGTGATTTTGGTGGGTGAAATAAGCAAAGCATTAGTCACTGCCATCTGTGACAAACGGTTACCAGATTTTGTCTGGTGTGAACATATGTCCACAGTAAGCATGTACTGTATAAGTGGTTGCATTATAATCTCAACTGAGCTCATAAAAATGGCAAATAATGCAAATCTGAACCTCCTCAGAACACCATATACATACATTTGAGATCCACAATTAAACTCCAATGTAACAAAACCCTGAAGACATCTAACAAGGTGGACTGTTTTCTTCTACTTAAGATAGCTCAAGTGTTTTGAGTGAAATTTGGAGTAATATGGTGTAATTGTAACACTAAAAGCAGCTTAGGATAGCTGGCTTCACAGCATGAGGCAACCTCTATAAAAATTACAAAGCTTAGGCTGGGGCAGCATGACTGGCTGAATGTCCTTTAAGTATTTTGCAATCATGAGAGTTCCTTTAAGTACATATATAATGTACTTCCAACATATAAATATGTAATCTAAAACATGTTCAACCCAGACACTGACACAGTACATCCTAACAGCATTTTAAGAGACTACTATGTCAAGAAACCTCTGTTCTAACAGCAATATGATTACATTCCTACTCAGCATCACAAGAACATGATATCTGCAGTTTGGTATGGCAAATACATAATTAAATAATTCATAGATGATTCAAAGACAATTGATTTGTTTTTGTAAGTTCAATAAGCAAAAAAGTTATTTAAAACAAAGATGACATTCAAATATGAAATGTTTTGCTCAGATAAAGCTCTATGCCAGATTTAAACAGGTCAATACAAGAAAAGTCAAAGTGAGGATGATGAAAAATGTTTACCTGGTGTCATGAACTAGTTGTAAAAGCATCTAAAATATTTGTTGCTGGCCAGGAATAAAAGGAAACAGGCCCTTGCTCTCAAGCTGAAAGTCTGAATAGAAACGAAGGAGAAAAAAGGAAGGGTCTTAGAGAGAAAGGATATGTGCAAAACTAGAGAGTCAGGGGTGAGACTTAGGTCTGAGCACAACATCGTTTTTGTTGTGAGTTACCACAAGGTAGTCTTCTGGAAGCAGCCGTATTCTCTAATTAAATTACCACGTTCTGTGATGTTCTTTCTACCATTTTCCTGGCTATCACTTTCTGTGAGATTATCCTACCATATCATATTATCCCAAAACCATTTTGCCTATGACTCTAATCTCAGAAATAGTTATGTGACTCAGACCATGGAATTTTAATTTAAACTGGAAATTTGCAAATGCTTATAATAAAATTCAGGATCTGTATTTAATTAAATTAATTCATATTTTCTGTTAATGAGGGTAGGTCTGTCCCTTCTGCTTATTTACTAACCCACAATAGAAAAACAATTTTATATACTTCAGTTATGCACATTGCAATGCAGGTCCTATAATCTCACTTTAAAATACTCCAGTAGCACAATGGTTGGACTAATACAGACATCACATTTCAACTTCACACACCAATTCAGTGCTGCAATAAAGTACACTACCGTTTAGCTTGGTCTACAGCACTTCAAGGTCAGGATTTATTGTAATGTAAATCACAAAGCAATTTTATCTTGACAGAGATTATATACTGTTAAAATATTTCTCACCAAATTTAGCAATGCGTTTGCTTTTTCTTTGCAACTGCTGTGCAACTTGGACTTTAGCCCAGAAAGAAATAAGAGATAGCAGCCTGCTTGGTTTACCGGCAACAACTTAATATCTCTCTCCAGATCTTTTCAGAGCTCAGAAATAGTAAAATACATGTGGGGGACCTGCAAGGACTTTGGGGGAGGGCATCTCATTTTCTCTTCCTCCACTTCTTCCTCTTTCCTTTTCCTGAAAGGCCCCATAGCCTCTCCCCCTTTCCTGCTGCCTTCTCACCTATCAGCTAGCCTACCTTTACTTGTCCTCCTATCTTCAGCTTTCCCTCCTTTATGAAGAAATGCTATGGGAATTGGAAATCCTCAGCCTAGAGAAAAGGAAGTTGACGGGGAATATGATTACTATTTTTGAGTATTTAGAGTAGGATAGGGCACTCTTTCCGTTGGTAGTGGATGATAGGATTTAACGGATTTAAATTATGGGTAAGGAGATTGATGGGATATTAGAAAAAAAAACTAAGAATAAGGGTAGTTCAGTGGTGGAACTGATTGCCCAGAGATTTTGTGGGTTCTCCCTTCTTGGAGATGCTTAAGTGGAGATTGGACAATTATTTGTCAGGGATACTTTTGGTCATCCTGCATGGTGCAAGATGTTAGTTTTAGTCACCTTCCAACTTTTTAATTCTATGATTCTTTCCTCCCCCTGGCAGCCTCAGCCCAGGAAACCTATGGCCAGTTGTGTGGTGCTGGCTGGGTAGGACCCAGCTGTATGCCAGGAAACATAAAAGGACTTGTTTATTTATTTAACCTATCTTTTCTCTTCTCCCATCTTCAGCTATATTTATTTTATTTTATTTTTGAGATCTATATTCCACCCTACCCCGCAAGCAGGCTCAGAATGGTTCAGCAATTAAACAGTTCCCTAAAAACATTGAATCATAAAAATGTTAATTCCAACAATTTAAGATTTAAATAACTAATTAAAATTACCTGACTGGCAGCTCAGCAGTTAATAATATTATAGTATACACTGAGGAAGGTGATGGATTGCTCTGATGGAATAACTCAGCCACTCCTGGCACCAATAAATATAAGTGTGCCATGGAGTAATTGAGGCAGTTGAGGCAATTGAGGCAGGGGAGGCTGATGTTCCTTGACGTCTGCTGCCTCAACCAAAGACCTGGCAGAACAGCTCTGTTTTGCAGGCCCTGCGGAATTGCAACAGATCCCACGGGCCCCCGATCTCAGTTCAGAGCATGTTCCACCTGGTCCTGGTCGAGGTGAGATGGACGTCTTTCGGGCTGGGGACTAATAGGTGGTGCTGATCAAAAGAGTGTAAAGCTTTTGGGGGCACATATGGGGAGAGATGGTTCTGGGGGTATGCTAGTCCCTGGCCACATGAGGCCTTAAAGGTTAGTACCATAACCTTGAATCTGGCTCAGTAATCAACTGGTAACTAATGCAGTTGGCAGAACACCGGCTGAATGTGCACCTGCACAGATGCCCCAGTCAGCAGGTATGCCACTGCATTTTGTACTGCTGAATCTTTCTAATCAGGTTCAAGGGTAGACCCACATAAAGCAAGTTGCAGTAATCAAGCCTGGAAGTGACCATTACATGGATCACTGTCGCCAAGTCACAGGAAGAAAGGTAGGAAACTACTTGCCTAACCAGCTGAAGATGGTAGAAGGCTGATCTGGAAACATTAGTGACCTGGGCCTTCATAGAGGGAGGAATCCAGGATCACTCCCAGACTCTTCACCTTTGGTGTAGCATCAATGGCACCCCATCAAGGGCTGGGAGTCAAATCCTCAAACCCATTCCTCCATGACTCAGGAACAAGACCTCTTGTCTTCGCTGGATTAAGTTTCAGTCAACTCTGTTGTAGCCAGTCAGCCACATCCTCTAAATCCCTGGCCAGAATGTCTGGGGTGGAGTCCATCCATCCACCCATTAACAGATACAGCTAGGTGTCATCAACGTAATGATTGCAACCCAGGCCAAACCCCCGAATTAACTGGGTGAGGAGGTTCAGTTATGTCTGTTCATGACTGTAGTCTCCAGAATTAAATATCCACAGGTCTGGCCATGTTGAGAATGAGACGTATTGATTGACAGGAAGGGAACCAGTATCATTTGTAATGCTGAATCTGCCCCTTCCACCAAGCCATGGTTTATACACATGCAGACTGATTCTCAGACATCCACAGAAAAAGGCCGTACATATTAACAGACACATTAGTGAGGGGATGGCCATCCCCTCTACACCCTCCCATAATTTTACATACAGTTGGAGGAGGAGATGGAATAATTTAAGCTCTTAGTAAAAATAACCTGAATACAATTGATCTGTCTGTTTCCCTTCCTATCAGGAAGCTACTTTATGATATAACAAAGGCAAAAGAAAGTATGTTTTAAAAGCTCCCCTCAGACACCTGCTGTATCAGAGAGAAAACTAAAGTTACTCTGTTTGGAAAAAGCCTACACCTTTTTAAAGTGTCAATGAACTGACAGAGTAAAAGGCCATGCTAGAAACCATCAATTTTTATAGATTCTACTCCTTCAGATATTACTTTATAACAATAGGTCCCCCTAGTGGATAAATATTAAAAGACTTTGCTGTCCTAGTTCTAAATTTATCTTTGCCAATCCACTATAGCAACCTTGATTGTTATATTCAAAGTTCTCTCCCACTTGTAAAAATGAATGCTTGAAGAGATTTAATTAAGCTTTGCATACCACTTTGATAATGCAATGCATGATGTTCTATTTCTTCAATACTGAATTGCTTTATTAAGCAATCATGTCAGAAGTCCCACCAATCCAGACAGGAATACAGAAATGAAAATCTACCTGCTAAATACTTCATCACATTAAAACAGAATACTCATTTCTCACAATGGTTTTCATGATGGTGTGTACTACTTCATATTGCATTAACACTTGTGCAAAAGAGATGCATATACTTTTATGGGCATAATAGAAAGTTTATATGCACATACTATGCTAAGAGCTGGCGCTTAAAATTTAAGATTATTGTGTCTAGAAAACTGAGAAGTTGCTTTCTTTCACTTTGTAATCAGTGAGCTAAATCCAGTGCAAAATCTCCTCTTGTGCTAGAACTCTTGCTCAAGCTAAAATGCAAGAGAAAGACCAAAGTAGCCACTTGTATAAAGTCATTCTTGTTGTTATGTTCCCACTTGCACAAGATTTTGTGCAACCAGTTTCTGGGCTCTTTAGTATATAGAGAGGAAAGTGCTAGGAGTTGCATAGGATCTTGCACAAACAGAACTGTGCCAAGTCTATTTATGCTTGCGTTTGCACGTTGCTGGATCCAAGCCAGTGACTTTTAAAACCTTGCCTCATATTAAGATAATTTAGGGGCTTTAAGCCCCAGCCTTGATATTGGGCAATATTAAATCATATCAATTAACATTACTGTGCATATTCAAATGAACACAGTAATTATTTGTTTATGTCAAAAATAGTAAACCTAGGCCCAGATTACAAAGCAATCAGTGCAACAGAACTCAGCAACTGCTGCCTGAGTGGTAGAACATCTCCTACAGCTTCTTTACAATATCAGAGAACCTAAAATTATTTGAAAGGCTAAAGATTTTTACTTTTGCTCAGAATCAGCAGCCCCTGACCAACCAGACAAGGAATTCCATCATATTCAAATCACAATCCTTGCTACTACTTCTGGGTTTTAAGTGACAAATTTACATTGCAAGAATTCCCGTCATTCCACTTACTTTGTAGACAAAACAAGGAATATCCTGGGATGAAAGAGAGAAGCAGTAAAGAGTCCCTGAGTTTTTTTATTGAATTTTTCAACTCTTCAGTCACTGATTTGGACCAAGAGTCTGTAAATCAGGGGTCTTGTCGTAGAAAAAGAGCAGCAGGAGCTCATTAGCATAACTCATTAGCATATGTCACACCCGGAAGTGTGTCAGAAGGCGACACCCCCTGACATCACCGGAAGTGTGTTAGAAGGTGACACCCACCACTCAGGCTCCACCCCCAAAATCTCCAAGGTATTCCCAACTCAGAGCTGGCGAGCCTATCTGATGGCATACGTGGGGGGAAACAAGGAAACTACCCATGTCAGGTAAAGAGGGGGGATACCAGGTCAATATATTTTTATTCTCCTTGGCATTGATGGCTGAGGTGCTTTTAGTGTTCCTTTTCTGTTTGACTGGCAGCCTTCCTCCCTGTTATAGTTGACTGTGGGTTTTATATCACTGCCATTTAGTGTTATTTTTATCAGCCACAACAAGGTTACTTTCAGGGAGGAAAAGCAGGTTATCCATTTTTAAATAAATAATGTTGACAGGTCTGGATCCAGAACAATGAAATCACATCCGCTAACTTTTGCCTAAACAAAACCCTGCCCCAGACATAAGAACATCATGTTGGATCAGGCCAGTGGCCCATCCAGTCCAGCACCCTGTGTCACACATTAGCCAAAAACACCAGGGGCCCTCAGGAGGTCCACCACTGGGGCCTGAACCCCAGGAGCCCTCCCACTCTTACCCCCCAAGCACCAAGAATGCAGAGCATCACTGCCCCAGACATAAGAACATCATGTTGTATCAGGCCAGTGGCCCATCCAGTCCAACACCCAGTGTCACACATTAGCCACAAACACCAGGGGCCCTCAGGAGGTCCACCAGTGGGGCCTGAACTCCAGGAGCCCTCCCACTCTTACCCCCGAAGCACCAAGAATGCGAATTGTGGCCTAAAAGAAGGGCTGGGTTGGGGGGGAGGCTCCCTGGGAAGGTGGAGGGCAGGAGGGGTCCTTGGGTTGCGAATTGCAGCCTGAGGGAAGGACGGGGGGGAGTTGGAGGACGGGGGGTCCTTAGGCCGCAAATTGCAGACTAAGGGAAGGACCGGGTGGGGGGCCTAAGGCGGGGGGGAGGAAGACGGATGGCAAGGGGGGAAGCCTACTTACCTCTGTCTTCTGCCTCCTCCTGGGCCCGAATGAGGGCTGGAGGCAGAAAGCAGCAGGAAGTACAGGGGTGGGGCTTCGCCATGTGCCCGCCCCCCTGGCACTTCACTCCTGGAGTGCCGCTCCGGTGATCTCCTCCCCCATCTGAGGCCTGCTGTAAATAAACCAGAAGTTGAAGTGACAATCAATATGGTAAGAGTGGTTAGGAAGGTGGATGAGGACTGGAGCTAGCCGGGATCAACTCTTTACTCAGCCACGAAACTCGTTGTATAACCTGAACCAGTCACTGTCTGTCAGCCTAACCTACTTCACATGGTTGGTATGAAAATAAAATGGAGGAGAGAAGAAGCATCTATGTGACTAGAACTCATTGAGGGAAAGTGGGAATTACATAGTTACCGAGGTAAATTAACTATTTCTTGTTCAATTTTGTCTATCCATATTATTAGATTACTATTCTTTATAACAAAGTTTTGGCCTTGAGTGGCAGCAGATCTCTTTTTAGAGATAACAATAAATTCTTATCAGAGAAACAAGAATAATCCTTCCATATCCCAAACTCAGTAATTCTTGCTATGCCATTTCAAGCTAGCAAATCATTTTTGTTTTCAGGAACCATCAAGAGCTGAATTAAAATTAAAAGAGTCCAACACCAAAACAAACATTAATACAAACAGAATAGTATCAGAATATACATTACAAAGACACCCTTTTCCCCAGGAAAAAACACACAAAAAAAACAGTTTGAGAAAGAAGTACTTTTCTCCCTTTCTCACAATACAAGAACTCGTGGGCACTCAATGAAATTGCTGAGCAGACAGGTTAGAACAGATAAAAGGAAGTACTTCTTCACCCAAAGAGTGATTAACCCATGGAATTCACTGCCACAGGAGGGGGTGGCGGCTACAAGCATGGGAATGAGATAAACATATGGAGCAGAAGTCCATCAGTGGCTATTAGGAGCTGCGGTGGCTCAAGTGGTTAAGACGCTGAACTGCAGGCTGTGGAAGGTCCGTAGTTCAGCAGTTCGAGACCCGGGTGCCGCACGACAGGGTGAGCTCCTGTCTCTAGTTCCAGCTCCTGCCAACCTAGCAGTTCGAAAGCAAGAAATTGCAAGTAGATAAATAGGTACCACTTCGGTGGGAAGGTAACAGCGTTCCGTGCACCTTGGTGTTTAGTCATGCTGGCCACATGACCACGGAAATGTCTTCGGACAGCGCTGGCTCTTCGGCTTTGAAACGGAGATGAGCACCGCAACCCTAGAGTCAGATTCGACTGGCTTTCGAGCAAGGGAACCTTTACCTTTACCTTTATAGATAGGAACTCTCAGTCTGGGGCAGGTGATGCACTCTATTCTTGGTGCTGGAGGGGGCAGCAGTGGGAGGGCTTCTAGTGTCCTGGCCCCATTGCTGGACCTCCTGATGGCACCTGGTATTTTTGGCCACTGTGTGACAGAGTGTTGGACTAGATGGGCTATTGGCCTGATTCAACATTGCCTTCTCTTATGTTCTTATGTTCTTACAACAGGAAGTGCTGTGTATGTGGGGAAAACAGCTCAGCCTCTGTTTAAATGTGAGTTGCAATTTTACCACTATGTACTTCCCTTGGTGTAAACCATCTGCAGCAAGTATTAATTAAAAAAATTATTGCTTTCAAGAAGGAAAAAAATAAAACAAAAAAATAATTGCATCATTTTCCTTATCCCCAGAAAGGCAATCTACTTGAGCCCGAATTGCTATGATCTCTAAGCAGAAAGGATGACCAACAAAACTTCCTGCTTTCAGGTCACACCACCTCAGACTTTTGGCCAGCCTGCATGTGATGCTGGAGTTCCATGACAGGAGCTGTCTGATCCTAAAAAGCAGTCCTCATGTTGTTTCCCCAGTCAAAAAATTCCTCCCAGGCTGCTTTAAATCTTGATAGGGGGTGGAGGAACAGACACCTCCTGTTATGTATTAGGGCTGGAACGTTCCAGGACTGGGTGCCAGAGACTAGCTGAACTTGGAGCTCCAGAACAATAGCCCACCAGGACTCTGGAAGTGACCAATGAGAAACTAATGTTATGTAAATAGCCTATCATTGGGAGCTGTGTGTGTTTGAGTGTGGTTTTTTTGCATGCTATTTAAACAGGGCTATTGCCCTGAGGTTTCAGTCTTGTTGCTGAAATCACTTAATAAAGTAGAGTTGTTCACTGCAATGCATCCCAGTATTTAACACTGGCGATGAAGGTGGGATGTGACAGTGGACAGCTCCTGCACAGGCACATTGACCAGCTTCGTCGCTGTCTCCTGCTGGAGGGAGCCAAACCAGCGCCAACTGCTGTAGAGGCCAGCCGCCTGGGACCACTACAGTCGCTGCTGGAGCACAGCGGGGAGGGGGACGCACCGCACACCAGGGACTGTTCTGACCGTGCAGAGTTGCCCACACCCATACAGACTGTTCCAGAGCTTTGGGACTCTGCTCCTGACTTGCCATCCTTGCCCAGTGCCGCTGCTGAGACCCCAGACAGGGCCCCTGTGACTTCGCCAACACTGTCTGAGCCAAGACGTTCTCAGCAGGAAAGGCGCAAGCCAGTGTGCCTTGAGGACTATGTATGTTAAGGTGCTTTGGAACTTAGAGGGGAGGAGTGTTATGTATTAGGGCTGGAACATTCGAGGACTGGGTACCAGAAACCGACTGAGCTTGGAGATCAAGAACAATAGCCCACCAGGACTCCAGAGGTGACCAATGAGAAACTAATGTTATGTAAATAGCCTTTCTTTGGGTGTGGGTTTTGCATGCTATTTAAACAGGGCTATTGCCCTGAGGTTTCAGCCTCGTTCCTGAATTCACTTAATAAAGTAGAGCTGTTCACTGCAATGCGTCTTAAACCCAGTATTTAACACCTCCACTACTTTCCAGAAGCCAAATGACATGGCTGAATTTCCAGATAAAGAACTCCTCTGCATGCAACTTAAACAGGAGAAATATTGGCTTTGGGGCATGAGTTGTTCATAGAGCTACGTAACACAGAATCAAGCTGAAGGTGACCCTCCCTATCCTTCTCATCTAATAAGGCTGCAAGGAAAAATTTTAGCCACCCCACACACACACTTGAAATGGGAATGTGCAACTTCTGAGACTGGATATCTGATAATGCAGACAAAGCCTAAACATAGACATGGTGATGGCCACTACCACAGATAGCTTTTAAAGGGAATTAGATTCATGTAGGACAGATCCATCAGCGGCTACTAGCTATGATGACTAAAGAGAACTTCCACATTCAGGGGCAGTAAATCCCTGAATATCAGGGCTAGGAGGCAACATCAGGGGAAGGCTTTGGTCTTTATGCCTTGTTTATCCAAATCCAGATGGAACAGATGGACCACTGGTCTGATCCAGCAAGGCTCCTGTTTATGTTTCTAATATTTACTACTGCAATTTTCCCCATGGAAAAAATACTTAAGGTTTTCTAGAAGTCAGCAGAAAGAAGTGTTTTTTCCCCTCACTGTTTTCTAAATAGATACTTATGCCTTAAAATGGTTGTGGGGTATATTGATGAAAAATAAACAGCAGCAGACGTAGTATCTTAGACAAATATATTTGAGTAGATTAATATATTGTCAGTGCCTCCAGGATACAATACGCTTTCCCCAACTTTGATTTTCTATTATAAATAGCATGGTGTATTATAGCAGGATTATGCAATACACAAATATCTAATTATAATCTGTAGTTGTGGTATGCCTGTAACAGAATATAATTTTTTTCAGTTGCATGTGGCATTCCAAATATGTCCATCTCATCTACTTGACATATCCTTTTAATAAGCTTCAACTAATAGATAACATATGTAAGCTGTTTTGTAGCTGAACTTGTTCACTAGATTAACCAATGGACTGAAAACCAAGCCATTCTATCCTCCACATGGATTATTGAGGCTTCTGACCTTCTGTTCATCTTAGATATTGTAGCAAAACTACACAATTGGATTTGTACAGATTTCCCCTTGATATAACGTGGGGATGAAGGAAGATCTTGAAACACTGACCTCTCTTTTTTCTCCGAGAGGCCATTTTCCTTTTGTTAACCAATGATGAAAACCTTCTGAACGTCCCCACAGACTGACTTCAGTGGCAATTATCTCCCAACAAGACCGGTAACAGAAATGATGTCTGGAAAGTTTTGCTGACGGCAGCCACTATTTGATGAAACTCTTGACCTAATGAAAAAAAAAGTAGAAAGAAAAAGCTGGTGGTGGCTTCTGAACTAATTGTGGTACCAGATAAATTCTGTTCACTTCTACACTGATCTCTGCCTCATTTAAGCATTAAGGAAATCCAGCAACATCCCACACATTTAATGAAAGCAGTAACAGCGTCTTGTAATTTGTAATCAAGGGCAGTAACTGCCCCCTAAACTTTGTACGTCCTTTCAACATCATGAGAGTGCCGGCAAGAGTGTAAACAAAGCCTCTTTTTAAACAAGGAAGAGCATCACAACAGGAATTGCCCCACAAGAATTCTAAAACACTTCTTTCTGCTGACTTCCAGAAAACCTTAAGTATTTTTTCCGTGGGGAAAATTGCAGTAGTAAATATTAGAAACATAACAGGAGCCTTGCTGGATCAGACCAGTGGTCCATCTGTTCCATCTGGATTTGGATAAACAAGGCATAGAGGCCAAAGCCTTCTCCTTATGTTGCCTCCTAGCCCTGATATTCAGGGATTTACTGCCCCTGAATGTGGAAGTTCTTTAGTCATCATAGCTAGTAACCGCTGATGGATCTGGCCCCACTGCTGGACCTCCTGATGGCACCTGGTATTTTTGGCCACTGTGTGACAGAGTGTTAGACTAGATGGGCCATCGGCCTGATTCAACACTGGCTTCTCTTATGTTCTTATGTTCTCTTAATAGAGCAGCCCTCTCTTAAGGAGCTTGGTTTTGCCCCCCCTTTCTTTAAGCACCCTAGCTGCACATTTCAAAAAGGTGTATTTAAGACATGAACAGACCATGGCGACAGTATTAACTCTTTCGTTAATGCAGACCAGATGCCATTAAGAGCTTGATATTTATCTGTTTTGACTGGCCATGTTCTAAACACAAAGAAAGAAAAATTTAGCTTGTAAACTCACAAACCTCAGGTTCCAAGAGACCCTAACCCAGAGATGTTAACTACATGGCAATGTGTTCAAAGATCCCCTTGCCTCACTGCACAACTCTACCATCTGATGATTGGGGGGACAGAAATTGGGGGAAGATGCCAAGAAAACTCCCTCTCTGTTCCTGCCATCAGATGCTTTAACCTCAGATTGTAAACATCAGTCCTAAAAAAAGATCTTGCAGAATTTCCGTGAGACACTAACACCTTTAGCAAATGCATATCAAATACAATATACAAATTAATAACCATAAGGAGTTTTATGGTTATGGGCACAACCTATGTGTGTGAAATCTGGACAAAGGTCCCATAAAATAAAAACTAAGAATAATTGATGGCATGGGAAATGCTCTTTGGAAAGATTACCTTAAGTGTCTATGTAAAGATTATGTTGTGCATTCAGTATATCTGAAGGGTGGGGGGAAAATAACAAACAGAGTATTATACCCTTTAAAAAAAAATGTGGTGGCTCTGTGGAATACAAAAGCATATTTGAACATTTTCAATATGGTGACCTTCAAAGATGTTCTGATGCTTAGCATAGATGCCAGGCCTGCACTTATTAATCCTTGAGAGAGGTTTAAATTTACCTTATACTTCATAAACCTACATCTTTGTACTAATTCTACATTTGGTACAGGTTTGCTTCACATTCTACAGCAGGGGATATATTATCTGTCCTTCTTTATCTGTCTACCGTTTCCAAGAGAATGGTATATGCAAATACTGTCTTAACATTAGAACAAAGGCCTCCCATCACATCCTTCATTCTTTAGAAAAGGAGTTTCAAAAGGGTGTGATTGAGAGAAACAGATCCCCTGCTCCAGATCATTCCCTAAGAAGGCTTTACACACATTTGGGGAAAAAAGAAGGGAAAAGAATGCCATCTTGGAGAACAGGAGAGGGTTAACTCCCCCTTCCTCCTGTTTCTCTATTCTAACACCCTTCTGAAGCTACTTTTCTACCTCAGTTGTACATGCTGTGAATTTGGCCACAGCCATCCCCATACTAGGAGAACTTGTGCTTTCCCATCCCCACCATGCTACCTCTTGCATGAAACCTGGGACGTAAGAAGTTAAAATCACTTGTTTCTTCATTTGATTTGACCCCACAAAGCAGTTTCTCCAGTTTCTAGGGCTAATAGTGGTAGGGCTTTATATTATCTGCATGCAGTGTTTGTTAATGTAATACATAAATGCAATAAGATGAACTTTTGTTCTGATAAATGAAGTGAAATGCTACTACAAACCAAAAGTACTGAAGCAAGTACTGATCTAAAACACATCCCAGAACATCCAAAACCCATAGTGTTGTTTTACCCTTATGTACTATTTGTGATACAAAAAGGAAATATTATCCAGAAGCTTCTGACAGCAGTGACAGATCTAGAACACTGGATGATCCTCCTGGAAATGGTGCATGCAATGTGTGAAATTGGCACAGACAAGGTGTGATTGCAGACAGATACCATAAAATTATACCAGTCAGGAATGTATTTTCCATAGTGGAATGCAACACAGCCACCTGACAGATAAGGGATCCAACATATTCACACTATATAAAAAGTGAGCTCTCTCTCTCTCTCTCTGTGTGTGTGTGTGTGTGTGTGAGAGAGAGAGAGAGAGAGAGAGAGAGAGAGAGAGAGAGCGCGCCATCACGTTGCTTCTGACTTATAGCAACCCTATGAATTAATGACCTCCCAAAGGTGCTATCATTAACAGCCTTGCTCAAATCTTGCACACTGAAGGCCATGACTTCTTTTATAGAGTCCATTCATCTCATGTTGGGTCTTCCTCTTTTCCAGCTGCCTTCAACTTTTTCCTAGCATTGTCTTTTCCAGTGACTCTTCTCTTCTCATAATGTGACCAAAGTATAACAGTTTCAGTTTAGTCATTGTAGCTTCTAGGGAGAGTTCAGGATTGATTTGATCTAGAACCCACTGATTTGTCATTTTGGCAGTTCATAGTAAATGACAGTTTTATAATGAGAATTCCTATTTGAATTAAAGACTCCAACAAAGCTTATAAAATATAAAAAGAAGACTTTATTAAAATGGATGTCCGTTAAACTCTTATATAAAAACTAAGGCCACAGCTAATGCTAAAATAATGTCAACTTTCAAAGGTTTTATACTATGATTTAAATTTCTTATACAAAGCTATCTTACAAATGATTACTCAAACATAACACTGCTTATTCTAAAATTTAATGATACAAAATATTAACTTTAATACATATACTTTGTGTTTCTTTTGGTCCTTTGAGGAAAATTATTTTTTGCATGGCTCCTGGTACAGAAATTAATTAAAATGAAAAGGTGACAGCTTCAATGCTGAAACCCGATAATCCTTTCTTTTTGTGCTAGATTCATTTTTTTCTTACAGTGTTAAACATCTCCAGTCATGATAGCAATAAACTCCTCCTGGTTGACTGTAAAAAAAATCAACAATAATAAATGTACAGTATATTTAAGCATTTGTATATTCAATCAAATTAATTCCTTTTTGGCAGAGAAATTCTCTCTCAAAAAAATGTTGAGGTATATCAGAAAGCCTGCTCAGCAGCACCCTTTGAACAGAATAGCTTGGTATGTAATCATAAAACCAAGAAGAACTTTAAGAAAATTAAGATAGCCTGGTCTTACTAAAGCAGCTTAATTTGAAATGAAGTATTTTTACATATAAGACAGCACTGAAAATATAAGTATTTTTAAGTAAGAATGAGCCATCATGATTTGTCAAGTATTGCTACAAGAATGGATCACCACAATCCCTCATCAGGCCTTCTGAAATTATTTACAGATTCTGTAGTGCTATGTATTTTTTATAACGAATGGTAGTTCTTAGTTTCTGGATTCCATATTTATGTTTCAGTGATTTATACTGCAGTTTCAACATGGTAGCTGAAGCAACAATTCAAACCACTAACTATAAAATGAGAGAAGCAGCCACTGCAATGACGCAGCTTCATAACATGTCAAAGAATTTCACATTAGAATAGGAAGGAATATAATTTCATTTGCAGGTCAATGGGGAGTTTACAGAACAAGCAGTTTCCTAAATGGCAAATCTGAGCAGGGCTCATCATGAGATTCTCAGAGCAAGTGAATTCAATGTATCTGTTTTGTTCTTCTCAGATTCAAGAACAGGGTATAAAAATGTTACATTCAGTACTCACTTTCTCCATCACCATCTTTATCAAATTCTTCAATCATAGCCCGAAGTTCTTCATCAGTCATGTTTTCCCCAAGTTCTCTAGCTACTCGACGCAAGTTTCTCAAGCTTATTTTACCTGAATCATCATCATCAAACAATTTAAATGCTTTGAGTATCTCTTCATGTGGATCTCTGTCAAGTATCCAGTCTGTCACTAAAATAGGAAAATAAGATATTGAGGCTTCCATAAAAATACATTTTTGTTGGCAAAATTATATCATCCTTGTAATTGCCCTAGGCTCTCTGACTCAAATCATTTAAGAGATTCCTCTTCACCTTCAATATGAAAGGAGATGGAGAGCCTTAAGTACATGGATAATATAAATACAAGTTCTGTTCCACCATAAGCCTACTTCTTCAGTTTTTTGACGCAACAGATTGCCGTGACTACTCCTCTGGTATTCTATACAAGAGATTAACATGTTTTCATCACAACCTTACTGGGAGTGGGTAAGTACTCCCCAAACTCTGCACAAAAACACTGAAATGGTAATGTTCAGGTCAGGACCCACTCACACTTTGATTCTATAGCAACATACATTTATTAAACAATGCTGCACTTGTTAAACCTATAAACACCAAAACAAAACTGAAGTATAATTGCTTTTCAATTTATATTTAAAAAATCTGAAGACAGACTATAAAATATCTCCAAAAATAGGTACTGTAAAAAATAGAAAGGCAGGAAAAATCTTTTAAGCTGTTCATTAAAAAAAAAGGCTTAACACTGTTATCCCTGGCACACTTGTATATCAAGAAACAGATGACCTAATCTTCTAGCAGCTGGTTATTGCCAGGCTTTCATGTCAATACATATGTACAGTACCTACCAACTTCATTAAAATCTTCAAAGGTGATTTTCCCAGTTCCTGCCCGATCATAATCTTTAAGTATCTTCAACACATCTGCCTTTTTAACATCAAAACCTAAGGCTCTCATTGCCACCTTTTGGGAAAAAACAGAAATGCAACGATGCTTCAGGTTCAATACTGAAAGGGAACCCTGCTTATTTTTACACAATAAATTGAAATAAAGATCTGCAGGGGCAATGTGTGTGCATATTGGGAGGGGGTCCACCAGAAAATAAGACTGTGTAAGTATCACCTTTTTAAAAAGTTGGCCTGTTTTTGGACATTGCCATTTAACTTATGACAACTTAATATTAACAATCATATTGCAGTGTCCAAACCATTTGTACTAGGTCAGGTGACCTTTTTATCAGTGCAGCAATAACCAATTGTGGGCATCAATATTCTTCTTAGATGATATCAAAGAAAATATAGGTCAGATGCTTGGAATGATAAGATCTTAAATGATTAAACATCGTTGCAGAGGCCTATGAATTAATCACCACACTCCAGTCACAGGAGCATCCACTGCCCAACTGAGAAGCAGGACTTTGTATGCTTCTTCTGCAACTAGTGCAACTTTCTCTATATTAGGAAGTAGACTAGCTGGCCCAGAGAGTGGATGACACCACTTCTCAGTTGACACCCCTCCGAACAGGAGTTGGTATACTGTCCCAAAGGATTCTGAAGTAATTTGAGAGCTGCTGGGCGATTTCTCATTTCCTGGTAAGAAGGACAACAGTGAGAGAAACCAAGACAGATTCTTTCGTGCTCCTGTTGGCTCTGCAAGCACTTCGCTCAAGCAAAGAACTAAAGGAAGCAACAACGACCAGTCCAAGTAACATAAGAGTCATCCTCCCTTACTGCCAAAAAGAGTGGGTAGAAGATTCCAAGGTGCCCATGGACCAACAGCTGGCTACCCTCTGTTCTACATACATCATCTTACCCTCTTGTTTTCTGCCAATTCTACAATACAAGTTTAATGCATAAAGCAACCCATGGAAAAAACTCACGGTACAAAAGAGATATACCTACAATGTCATATTGTCACCAAAAATATGGTATTAAAAACTAGTCTGGTTTCCAGAGATCTGGAAACATTTTAAAACAATAATTAAAATATTTCAGAATACTCTTTGACCTCACTGATTTTGCAGCAGCCGATCCTAAGTAGTTCATTGCCAACCATTTCTAACTGACTTAAAGTCGGTAAACCATAGAACTTTGAGAAAAAAGAAAAAAAAAAGGGTAGGGGGAAGATTCTGGGGAAAAACTGGAGTCTACATACAGGTTCCAACATTATCCAGTTAACTTTTTGGTTCTAGCTTGTTCAAGAGACAGTGATAAAAATGGCATCACTACATCTTAAGAATTAGAATGTTGTTTGTGCTAAGAGAATGAGATATTTAGAGTTTTTAAGTAACAATACCATATATACACTAACTCTAACAAGTATCTGATAAAGAAACCTATGATACAATAGCAAGAGTGTGTTATATTATGTATATGGAAATGTAAGCAGGTTTACACAATTCAAAGCCTGCTGACTTCAATGGATTTTGAAGGGCGTAATTGCTCAAGTCTGAACAGAAACATTAGCATTTTCCTTCCAGATCTGAACTCTCTCTGGCACACATAGATATATTTCATTATACACAAACACACACCTTGAATCTCTCTTTCACTCCTAGTTTTAAGTGCCTCTGCCTTTAGGATGTTTCATATATCACAGCAAAAAAGGACAAATACTAAAAATTCATATTCAAGAGCTATTACAGCACAACTCTATGAGCTCGGACCCAATTCAAATTTTTATTTCATATATGAATTTGCTACGTGGTCCTATGAAAGCCACTTTCTCTCTTCTGCCTCGACTGTAATATGGGGATAATACTGGTCTAACATACAGGGTTGTTGTATGGATTCCACAGAATCTATGCAAATACCCCAAACTGAAGTCCTATACAAATACTATTACACCACACTTGTTTTTATTTCATTAGTCAGTAACTTGCATTTATTCATTGTATGTATATCTCAGAAACACAAATCACCATATTCAACTGCCTCATATCTTGCAAAGCAGAAGAGTGCATATTAAACTTAACCAGTATAAATTTGCTCCATGACATAAAATGTAGCCATAAGACCCTAGCACTGCTCCTATAAACTGTTCCTTGGCCAAACTTTCAGTTGTTAAAGTGCAGCCACTTCCCCTGCATTCTTGTCCCACAGTTCCTTTCTCTCAGAGAATAAGTATTCATAGCTGAACATATTTGAACACCTACCCTACTAAGAGTGAAAGTATTTAGAAACCAACTACTATCAAACAAAATGTCAAATGAAGAGAAAAATATTGCCTTTAGCTCATGATAATCTATAGCTTTATCTTTATCTGTGTCAAATAACTCAAAAGCATCTTTTATTTCTTGCTTCTGTTCTTCAGTTAATTCTCTTCTCTTCTTTCTCTTAGTTTTTTCAGCAGCAAGCTCCGCTCTAGAATACAAAAAAGACACACAGATCAGTAATAGAAAGTACCAGGTTTTTCCCTTTAAAGTACAAACCTTTATGAGTTCTAGAATACATCTTAAGTAAGTGGGTAGATATTTTATAATGGAGGTGAGTAATCAGAAGATTATCGGCCTTGTTTATTTTGATGTTTTGATTTATTTAGATCTTTTCATCTCAGCATTCAGTAAAAAAGGGAAATTATAACGTTAAAGAGGCTGTGGCTTTTTCAAAAGCTACTGCAGTTCCTACATTAATTTAGCAAGTCTCAGCCAGCCCAATGCCACTCATGTTTGCGCCTATCACAAATGAAAACAAACCTGCATCAAAAAGCTCAACCCTCTCCCTCCCATGTGTGTGGTGCCAGTGCATGAATAGGGACAAAACATCAGTGGCATTAATGGGATTGCCAGCCTCCAGGTGGTGGGACCTGGAGATCTCCTGGAATTATGACCGATCTCCAGACCACAGAGACCAGTTCCCCTGGAAAAATGGCTGCTTTGGAGGATGCATTCTATGGCATTAGACCCTGCTGAGGTCACTCCCTTCCCCAAACTATGCTCTCCCCAGGCTCCTCCCCTAAAAGCTCCAGGTATTTCCCAACCTACAGTTGGCAACACTAGACATTAAGTTTGTCAAGATTCTTATAACAATAATTAGCAGCAAAGTTCCAAACAGTAATTGCTAATTGGCTAAATAGTAAAAGACAGAGTGTGAATAATTATGTCCTTTACTTGCCCTCCCACACCCCTCATTTCACAACTGCAGGAAGCCCTCTGGCAAATATGAAAGGAACAACTTTTGAACAAATCAAGGAATCAAACACCTGCAACATCAGATAGGCCTGAATAAGTGTTTGTTTTTTTAAAATACTGCTGCTAATTTCTGTCATTTGTGGTTGACTCCTGTACTTATTTTAAATTATTCCTGTACTTTTTATTTTAAATTAATACTGTATTTTAATTGGTTGACTATTATCTTCTTGTCTTGTTTTTATTTTTACTAGGTGCTTCGAGGGGAGGGGTGGGGTCAAAGTTAACAACGCAATCCAAACAACACTTTCCTGGCATCAAGCCCGACTAAATAGGTTTCTAAGAAGACTTGCTTATGATTGCTGTCTAAATAATCGTGAGGCGCACAGTAGAAAAGAGCAAGAGTCCAGACTCCAGTAACACCTTAAAGACTAACAAAACTTGTGTCTGGGTATGAGCTTTCATGGGTCACCCCTCACTTCTTCAGATGCTCTGGATAAATGCCTGAGAGATTACCCATACAAAATTCTGTAACGTTTTCTGTTGAGCTGAACAAAATTAATTCCATTCAGAATTCATATCCTCAGCCATTCCTGAGCGCAGACAGAGTACCTGTCCAGACATTTTTTGGATCGCAAAAGTAACGCAGGCAGGAAGGAAAACCCTTCGCCGCCTTTCCCTTAACTTTTATAACAGAGCGCACCTTCGCCCACTAGTGCAGCCAGCGAGCGCCCGTGCTTAATATCGCGGCAAGCGACTCGGGAGAACTAAACGTTGAGTTACCATAGCAACAAGAAGCAAGAGCCCTTCACTGCTTCCCTCCCTACCCCCGTTTGTACCAACCTCGAGACCAAACTCATTGTCCTGACCCAACCCCACAGCCAGACTTCGAGTTGGGCAGCAGCGTGCCTCTGCTACTGCGACCCTCCCCCCGGGACCCGGAATTAGAGCCCCAACAACCTCGCGAACGGCTCGTAATCTGTTCCGTCCGACAACAACACCGTTCCCTCTTTCCTCAGAGTCCAGCTACGATTGGATACGACCAAGGTTCCTCCCACCTCTCTCTGTTTTATACTCCTGTGACAGGCTGAGCTACCTATCAGTCAAATCGATGACGTTTTTCCTCTGGTTAACCCATCAAAAAACCGGTTGGCTACCAGCAAACGTTACCCAGAAGGCAATGAGGCTTAAAGTCACAGTGAAGCGATGGGGTACTATGAATTGCTGTGAAAGAAGTAACGATGCTGTGCTGGTAGATGACATTGGGAGATATGTACACATACACGAAAACCGGTCACCTGCAACTCTCATTGGTTGAATCGCCGGAATGTACCTCCCAATTACGACGCGTTAAAATAACCCTCTCTGCGGAAAAATGCTGCCTCTCCTACAATAATAGGAAGCTGGTTCAGGGGTGGTTTACACACAACGCCTCGCCATAAGGGGCTGGTGACGTTTGGCTGCCAACCTCCAGCTGGGGCTTGAAGATATCCCTGAATGACAACCGATCTCCAGACGACAGAGGTCCTCTGGAGAAAATGGCAGCGTTGGCAGGTGGACTCTATGGGTTTATATCGGCTGAGCCGCCTCCCCCCCCAATCTTCAGGTATTTTCCAACCCAGAGTTGGTAACCCTAGGTTTTTCTGCCATTCCTCCTTTCAGAATGAAAGACACTGGAGATCTGTGTTCTTTCCAGGAGCTCAGAAAGCCATGCCACCCCTCTTAAGCCTCAGAAAAATCCTGGGAGCTCATTCCAGCAGGAGGGAACTGAGTTCTAGTTAAAGTTCAGCTCTTTAATCACACTTTTTTCCCTTCATTCCTGAAAACTCCTGGATCTCAACAGTAAGCCTGTATGGTACAGGGGAGTAACTGGCATTCAGACACCAAGGCTCTCTATTGGTTTGCCTCATAATATTTACTTATATTTGGTTCTCCCCATTCTCCTTGATCAGTCCTTTTCTATCTTATAACCTTCATAAGTCTTGGACTGATTTCGCACATGCCACTAGCCTCTCCTTCGGTGCTCCCCCCCCCCCCCAAGATTGCCCGGATCGATTTGTTCAATTTCTCATTTAAGGTTTTGGCCCACTGCTGTTTGTAATCTGCCCCTCAGGATCAATAACACTGGTAAAGATTTTTTGCCGGCAGGCTAGGTCCTTTGATGTGATATATATGGGAAGCGTTTGAAAGAAGTAATTTAATTTTGGGAGTACCATCATTTTGATAGATTGTCATCTGTAACTGGGACCAATGCTCCCTCTAAGCTGTGGAGTCTTCTGGGCAAAAATTCAACCTTGTGAGCTACTGGCTTTAAAGTTGTGAGAAAGCGATTTGGCTGCTGCATAGATCAGTTTTCTTTGGAGCCATCCTTTCTGAGCTAAGACAAAAATGTGTGAGCTTGAGACTAAAAAACTGTGAGCTAGCTCACACTAACTCAGCTTAGAGAGAACACTGACTGGGACCATCTTTTAATATCTCTTATTTGTAGAATAACTGGATGGAAGTTTAGCTGCTGTAATTTATTCAAATTCTTTGGAACAGTAACTCCCAGATATCTGAATGATTTATGATATATGGGGACTCCTAACTCATTTCAACTTATTGCTTCGAATTTCGATTTGCATTTTTGAGTTGATATTTATGTATAGTATTATTCCAAACTTTTGATAATACATAATCTTGCAATTCTTCCATAATCACAAATCTCCATTAATTCAGGTAGTGCTTCTTTAGGATTTACCATTAATACAGCCACATCATCTGCAAACACATTAACTGTGTGTACAAGTCCATTTATCTCTAGTCCTTGAATTTGCTTTATTAAGCTCTTATTGTAATTGCCAGAGGTTCTAATGAAAGGATAAAAAGCAAGGGTGACAAAGGGCAGCTTTGTTTAGTTCCTCTGGTCAGGGGAAAGCTAGCAGAATCAAAACAATTTATTCATACTCTAGGGTTGGACTCTTAGTATACTGACTGAATTGCATTCATAAAATACTGCCAAATATTTAATTTTCTTAGCAGTCCAATGATGAAGTCCCATCCAAATGATCAAAAGTTGTGCATCACCAGATGCTATGGCTAATGGCATGTGATTTTTTTTTTTATGTAAATGGCATTCAGTATTCTACATATTGGATCTGCTATTTTCCTTTGGGGTACAAAACCCAATTGGTCTGGAGAAACATAATTCTCAGTTATAGTACTCAGTCTGGACACAAAGACTGCAGTGAAATTTTTTGCATCTTGGTTCAATAATGTTATTGGTCAGTAGGAATCTAGTTGGTTGGTTGGTTTACCAGGCTTTAAAATAATTGTAATCCTTGCGTCTTCCCATGACTGCGGCACTTATCTTTCATTATTTGGTTGAATAATTTTGTCATAAATGGGAGTAATAGGACTGAATTGTTTGTAAAATTCTGGACCATAACCATCTATACCTGGAGAACCTCTGAGAAGTCTTGGGTGAGCATGGAAGCAGATGGGAAACATCTGAATTTGAGAAAATATTTTTGGAAGGAAAAAAGAGACATTAAATGGGTTAAGAACCCCTTCCTATATACTACATTAAAATTTTGGGTTAAATGGAAAAATAAACTGATCCCAGAGATATCCCCGTTGATTCCTATCATATTACATCCCAATTTCTCATGCCTAGATAAACCAGAAAGCTATCTTAAATGGAAAGAAAAAGGGATTTATAGAATGAGAGATCTTTATGTAGATGGGATTCCCTTTCCTGTGATGCAACTAAAAAAAATGCAAGGAGAGTTAAATTGGTTTTTGCTATATCAATTGCATTACCTAATTGCAAACCCTATGAGTAAGGCAAACCATGACTAGAAAGCTGTTGAAATTCTCTAGACTCTAAAATAGACTCTAGAAAGACTCTAAAATATACGCTTATTTAATTGAGATAGATTCAGGTTCACTAAATGTGTTGAAAATAACATGGGATAAAGATACCAGATTAATAACAATAATAATAAAAAATGCCAAAGCCAAAACTGTAGATTTTTGAAATGTGGCATGAAATGTGGCATGATTTTATTTCATACACAACTCAGAACAATACTCAATGTTTAAACCCTTCCTCAGATTATGGGATAAAATTAAGTAAGCCTCTCTCTATACTTTAATCATATTGTAATTATACATTAATTATGTATGTTTACAGGAAAAGAAATAATGGAAAAGAATTCCTTCTCTTTGCATTTATGCCGAATGTTGAGCTCCCTACCAATGCCTTAATTTGCTTGCTTTTTACTTTTTTTATTATTCTCTCTCTCGGTTGTTAAGTGTACACTGTAGATTGTTTTCTATATGGGGAGTGGGGTGTGTACTTGATGTTTATGTTTCTTTTTTCTATATTTAAATAAAAAAATAAATTCTCAAAAAGAGTAACTGGCATTCTGAGCTGTGAAAACTTTGGATTCATATATCTAGTGCTCACTGGGAGACCCAGGGGAAACACAAGCTCTTCCATGGGCCTGATTTTTTTTTCTGGTAGCAGACCAGGAGCTCTCCTAGCAAATTAATATTGCAGGCTGTTCTGTAGGGAGAAACAACAATTAGGACCAGTCAATCATCAGACAGTGGGAATGGTAGAAATTTTGCACACACTGTTATTAGGCTGCCTACAAGAAAAAAATCCTCAGACAACAGTAGGAAAAAGAATTTGTAATTTCTACACCTGAACATTAACTACAGGAGAAAAAAACAAGATGGCTAGCTTAAAAACTGTATATACGATAGTAAGCCAGCAGATGGCATCAAAGTTGCCAAGACATATGGAAGAGACCAAAAACATTAATACACGACTCTTTTTTTTTTGTAAGCTTGTTCTTATATGCAAGTGGAATGGCTGGGAGGGCGGGGTATAAATGTAATAAATAAATGAGATGCTGAGGTTTCAGACAGCACCAAAGCAGAGTTACCAACCTCCAAGTGGTGCCTGGAGATCTCCCACTATTACAAATAATCTCCAGATCAGTTCCCTGGGAGGAAGTGGCTGTTTTGTAAGGTGGACTCTATGGTATTGTACCCAGCTGAGGTCCTTATCCTCCCCAGGCTTCACCTCCAAAAACTCCAAGTATTCCCCCCCCAAAGCTGGCAACCAACTCTTGGTTGGGAAATTCCTGGGGATTTGGGGGTGGAGCCTAGTGAGGGGAGGGACCTCAGCTGGGTATAATGCCATAGAGTTTACACTCCAAAGCAGCCATTTTCTCCAGGGGAACTGATCTCTGTAGTCACTGTGGAGATCAGTTCTAATTCCAAGAGATCTGCAGGTCTCACCTATACCAAAGATTTCTGGAAAGAAGGGAAAAAATGGCAATCTTCATTAGAGAAGCCGTGGTTAATTACTGCAAAAATCAAAGTAGATCAAGTGTTAACTTATTGATTTTACAAAAATACCACCTCTCCCCCCCTTATCTATTTTGAGTGTTTGTGGAAGCTAAAGTGAAAAGTCTGAACTTTTGTATCTTTCTGAATTATAGTTATCATAGCTTTCAAAATTCTACATTTTTATCCTGGGCACAGACTTTTCTGCTTCTTTTGAACACTAGGAGGCACTATCAATATTCGTTAAATTAAAACAAAAATGTGCAAACAGCAAAAACCAGCTGAAGAGAACAGGAAGGCATCTAGGCAACCTTTGGCAGGAGATGTTTATACTTGAGGAACTAAGAGCTTAGATGAACCCCAATTCAGCTCAGTCATGGCTTCATGGGACAAGAAAGCACTTAGGCAAGCCATTACCTCTCAATCTGCCATTGCATGGTTCAGTGCCCTACAAGCCCTTCAGAGATAATGTGAAGTTCTGTTGTAAAGGAGAAAAGAACCATGAGAAACACTTTTGATGTCTTGCACACCTTGTAATAGTGAACTGAGCCACACAGGCATAAAAAGTAACCAAATATACATTCGGTGGGCCTTCAGAGCAAGGAATGAGATTACACTGTTCCTGCTATAAGGATATAGATTCCCAATATATTAACCAATTTTAATAAATTCCCTCAGAAGATCAGAGCAATTCTATACTTCCCTCCTCCTTTAAGACTCCGCTAAAGAAATTACTCATACCATAGCAAAAATTTATACAATGGCATGCACAATATGAAAGCAGATGGTTCAGTCTTCACATAACTGACCCCCTCTACTGTGAAATCTGTGCAACAATTTTGAAATGTTGGAATATAATGGCACACAAGTCTTTTCTGTTGGTCCTGGTATTGTACGTGGTAGCTTTTATTCTTTTTATTAGTATTTTCCAAGCTGATCATGTATCAAAATAAACTGATGGGTCAAATATAACATGGAAACAATTACTACAAGCCCATTTCCTGTTATAATTAACATAAGAACATAAGAGAAGCCAATGTTGGATCAGGCCAATGGCCCATCCAGTCCAACACTCTGTGTCACACAGTGGCCAAAAATACCAGGTGCCATCAGGAGGTCCACCAGGAGGTTCCTTTTATTATCAATAGCCATGATAAAATAATACAGTTTCCATTGAAAGAGTGGCAAATACCTTTAGTAAACTTTGGATAGTATGTTTTACAATTATTAAAAAGGTCTTTAAACCTAATTTAACACCATGACCCACAACCTAGTCAAACAAACAAACCTTTGTAGCAATAGCAAGATTAATTTAGATTAAATAACTTTATTTCAGCTGGGTTATGGGGTTAATTTTCAGCTATTAAAAACAACCCAAACATTGAATACATAGGAGGCTTCCAGACCTTTTACAAATAAAGCAATAAATACCTTATACTCTGTAATATTTCAAGAGGTCATATATGCTTCAAAATCCAAAACACAATAGTGATTAAATTTAAAACTTTTAATAATCCTTTAGAAAGTGAATACTTTAATATAAAAATAATTAAGACAAAATTATATCCTTCTAGAATTATGGGATTGTACTTTACTAACCAACACTAATCGAAAAATGAAACACAATTCACTAATAGATTAGAATTTCTTTTAGTAGATAATCTGGCTTTGCAAACATGAATTCAGTATTAAACAGAGTACAAGCCCTCAGTTTAAAATCAGAGACCTAGATTTCCCTGGGGTCTTTCTGTGGGCAGAAGGATTTCTACTCATGGAGCACAAGCTTCTCACCCTGGAACCCCCATGAACAAGATTTGTGTGTGTGTGAGTAAGAGGAGATGAGAAAAGTTGTACTCTGTCTGAGAAATAATTCTGCCCACAGGATGTAAACTATAGAGTTTGCATCTTTTGTTGGTAGCTACTAGCTCAAGAAGTCAACAGAACTGTCCCAATAGTGGCAACTCAGCTCAGTTTTTACAATCAATACTGATCTTTGGCAGTCACACTAGTCCTTAGTTTCTTCTTGCAATGAGCAATCTAGTTAGAGTTACTAAAGGGAAGGTGTTCAGGAAAGGATTTTCAGGACACTGGCCATGGGAGCTCAGAATTAAGGCAGCTTGCTTTACTTCAGGGACAAAATCATCATCAGTACCTCAGCAGTGTTCCAGAACAGCAAAGTCACTCTAATGATTCAGTCTAAGAAGAGAAACAAGGCACTAACTTTTCACAGAAAGCCACTTCCAAACAGGTTATAAATAATCATGAAGCAGAAACCAAAGATAGCCTTAGCTATGCTTAATGCTGCTCTTAATAGCTGACTACAATTAAGGAAAAAAGCAGTAATTCACTCCAGGAGAGGGGGGAAGGAGCATGTGATACCAACTCTAGTTATGAGCATTCCTTTTTTATGCCTACACTGGCCCTCAGAATTAGCTGAACTTTCTACTTTCATATCACTGCTTTGTAAGTAACAATCCCATTTCAGTTGATGGCAGCTGGTAACTTCTTTCCAAACATTAGGGGTCCTGTTTTAGTGGTTCTCATTACAAGTCTTTCCCAAGCTATAATAAGCAATCAATGTTAGGTATTTCCCCATTAGTTTGGTGTGCATTTCATAAAAGATTAGAGCCAAATAAAATTACTAACTTTGTCTCTGAACGGCTATTAACTCACAAGTCTGATCTTCCTGCTTAAACTGTTTTGCTCCAGTATAAAACAGGAACTAGGCACAGATAACATTTAAAAAACTGAATACATCCATCCATCCACCCTCGAGACTCCTCAGGGCTAAAGTGCTGAATACACAGCAGCCAAAATCTGTATATGTAGAGCTCTTTGATGTAGAGAAATTATATAATCAAGTGATTAAAGGATGAAAAATAAGTTTTGGCAGCAGCAACAATCCTGAAACCATTCACTGTTCTCACAAGAAAGGAAGAATATGAATAGAGAACCTAGAATCTAGTTCCGAACAGATGGTTTAAGTTTCAGATTCAGGATATGAAACTTATCTTCACACAAGAAATTGGTAAAGCTCCAAAGGGATTACACAGGATTTTTTCAGAGAGGAAAACATACACACAGATGTTTTCGTTAAGATGCTTGAAAGCAAAATATATGCAGAGTGGAACAAGCCAAGAGGAACAGGCAGAAGAAAAACAGCATCCCTCAGTGGGCAAGAATGGGGTTCAAAACATTTACCTGAAATCCCAAATCCTGCAGTGTAAAACTGACTACAGCTGGACACAGCTGCGGCCTTTTCTGCAAAATGTGCTGTCTCCTGAGACCCACTGTAGTACCACAGTGGTCCAGAAAATAATTTATAACCCACAAATACTAAGGTGGTATTGCAGCCGTTAAACCACAGTAACAAAAGGACTTTAAAAACATGGGGCTTTATATCTTATATAAAACTGTTAGAATTAACTTTTAACAATTATGCACTATACCTTTAGTTTCTTTTTTGTAAGTCACATTTAAAAAGCAAGCAATATATTCCAAATATTCACAGACATTTTGTTTTAGAAACAATAAAATGCAATATACTCATAGTATTAGTGCTTTATAACAACATTTGGTAATCACTTCATGTTACATTCAATACTTACAATAAAAAGTAAAATCTTGGGTGCTTAACTGTGCATTCAACAAGACAGTGGAATGTTACAATTTCCCTCACCCCAATATACTGCTTATAAGAAATTTCAGCCATTATAAATATACTTTAAACATAAACTCCTAACTTAAGACATCAAAAAGGTGGACATGAATGTAAAACTTCTTTTAGCACATCATATGATTCAAAATGTTGTAAAATACAAAACATGTAAAACATCTGTCAAATCGCATTCAGCTCATGTGCAAACCTGCCTTGAAAAAATAGAAGGAAAAATCAGTAGCTTTCGCACAGCTACTAGTTTACACTGTTTTTCAAATAGAAAGGAAGTAGGTAAAAATAAGTATCTTTAACGGCTTATCAGCCTGATTTTCCTTTGAAAGGTTATCTTTGCACTGGCAAAATAAAACCTACATAAGCCACTGGGTTTTTATGATAATACATGTCATATATACTAATACTATGAAGTGGTTCTAGAATTTGTTGCACGAAGTGCTAGACTTGCAAGAGATCTCATTGCACATGTAGAAACTTTGTGACAAACCCCAGCATTAGAAATGTAGTTGGAAGCCAAACGATAAAGCCGCTCAGCTCCAAAAGTGTTGAAATGCCCTGGAAGGACTTTCTCCACAAGACCTCTATTCACTAATTCTATCAATCGCTGGCAAGTTTCAATGTAGTCGCTTATCCTGCTGTAGGGAAGCCAGTCAATCATGGAACCATCATACACAACATCCCCACTGAACAATATCTTCCGTTCCCTGTCATGCAAACAAATGCTTCCTCTTGAATGACCAGGCATATGCATGACGGTAAGCTGTCTGTCACCCAGGCTGATCACGTCCCCTAGGAGCAGAAAACAAAATACACAGAAAATTGAATTGTAAAGCATGATCTCCAGAAATAACAAAAGAATACATCACAGTTGTAGGCAGAAGAGTATTCAACGCATGCACAACCCTCCTTGAATTTGTTCCACACAGTCCCAGTGTTCAGATTGAATTCTGTGCTATTTAAGGTGGCAGAGAGCTTTCATGATGGCTAAAACTGTAATCCATATAATACATACATTTGTCAAGGAAGAAATCAATATTTCCTGCAAAGCTCCAGCCTCACCTGGACTTTCAAAAATCTTTTTGGCAACCTCTTACCAATGCTACTAATGAAACCTAGCAGTCACTGGATAATAATACAGGTTCACGCATGGACTAACAACTCACCAGAAGTTAGGAAGTAGTTCTTACATTGAGGAATATGGGTGGGATTCAAAGGTTCTACTCTTCTAAGGGGGAACCCTTTACTCCAGGGCAAGAAACCATCTGCTGACAGAACACATCTCTTCCATCAGAGAAAAGCTCCTTGTAGCAGATCAAGATTCGTGTTAGCAGAATGGGACGTTTGGATCCAACCCATTGTAATCAGCAGAGTCCCCATAGATCTATATCAAAGCCACTGTCTTATTCATCGATGACATGGAGCAGTGAACACTAATTAAGCCAATTTTGTATATATTACAACATTATTAAAGAGAGTAAAATCTAAAGAAGACAGTGAAATACTAAAGAAGAGGAAGAATATCTAACCAGATAAAAACTGATGGGGCTGACTGTTACTATACAAATAAGAGATTTCAGAATCATGACAAATGTCACTGAAAATGTCAGCTCAGTGTGGTGCAGCAATGCCAGCGCCCAATACAGTATTAGGAATGGTCACGAAGGAGATCAAAAAGAAACAAAAGAGCAGGTACCGTAATTTTTTTTATATAAGACCCATGGTTTGCCCACTTTTGAAATATTGCATGCATTCTGGTTGCCCTCATCTCAAAAGGATATTAAAGTTCATGTGAGGGGAGGGAATGGAGCTTTTCTTTAACAAAGCAAGACCTCTAATTTAGAAAATAGATGATACAAAAAGGGATAGGGCAGAGATTTGTAAGGTTATAAATGTGAAAAGAACAGATAGAGGGATGGAAGAAAGTTAGAGTCCAGTTGTACCTTTAAGACCAACAAAGTTAAATTCTGGGTATAAGCTTTCATGCGCATGCACACTTCTTCAGATGTTTATTCTTAACACACTAGAGTTTGAGATCATTCAGTAAAATGGACAGGCAGTTGGTTCAGTATAAACAGTGTATTACTTCATACAACATAATTAATAAACTCATTGCTGTAGTCTTTTGATAGTTACTAGCATCACTAACTTTAAAATCGATTACCCAAACAGGACAGAACAAAGTTTGAGTTCAGTGAAACCTTTAAGACCAACAAAATTTAATTCTGGGTATAAACTTTCATGTGCATGCACACTCCTTCAGATGGTAACCAACAGAATCCCTGGCACGATCTGGACAGTAATTCTTATCAGCCATTTGAAGAAGTGTGTGTGCACATGAAAGCTTATACCCAGAATTAAACTTTGTCTTGTATGTACCACTGGATTCAAACATTGTTCTGTTGCTTCAGACCAACATGGCTACCCACCTGAATCTACTACACTGGCGAGGTCAGTGATACTCAGTGGCTCTGAAGCCACATGGGGCTCTTCGGAATATTATTCCCCAGTGTGGCATCTACTCCATGATTCAAGAAAATAAGCCAGGCCCTTGTGGTTACCATTTGGTCCCCACCTTGAAATAGTTACTATCAGAGGAACAAATAAGTTGTAATCCTCCGTGAAGTGCAGGCCTCAGGCCAGGAATGGAAGGAGATGTGGTCCGTTCGGTTTAAGATAATTGCAAAAGTGGTTCTCTGCAAGCTGTGAAAGGAATACCATTGGAACAGGTCTATCACTGCCTTTTAGTCATCATTGCCAAGAACAGAGACCATCTTATTTATCGGGCTTATATCCCACCCTACCCTGTAAGTGGGCTCAGGGCGGTCATAGCATATAAAACATAGTAATCATTAAAACATAATCCTGGGCCAGTGCTGTGGACAGGGGAGGCCAAGATGGTTGGACATCTGCTGCCTCAAAAGGAAGCCTGGTAGAAAAACTCCATTTTACAGGCCCTGCGGAACTGTAACAAGTCCTACAGGACCCTGACCTCAGCTGGGAAAGCATTCCACCAGGCTGGGGCCAGAGCAGAGAAAGCCCTGGCCCTGGTTGAGGCTAGGCGGATGCCTTTTGGGCCTGTGACTACCAGATGTTGATCTGCAGAGTGCAAGTCTCTCTGGGGCACATGGGGAGAGATGGTCCTGTAGGTATGCTGGTCCCTGGCTGCATAAGGCTTGAACTGGATACGGTACTCAATTGGCAGCCAGTGCAGTTGGTGTAACACTGGCTGAATGTGTGCCCGCACAGACATCGCCATCAGCAAACACGCCGCCACATTCTGTACTAGCTGCAGTTTCCAGATCAGGTTCAAGGGCAGCTCTGTATAGAGTGAGTTACAGTAATCCAGCCTGGAAGTGACCATTGGACAGATCACTGTAGCTAAGTCATGGAAGGTGAGATAGGGAAGTAATTGCCTGACCAGCCAGAGGTGATAAAAGGCTGACCTGGCAACAGTGGTGACCTGGACCTCCACTGAAAGCTAGGCATCCAGGATCACCCCAAGGCTCCTCACCCTTGGCACTAGCATCAATGATGCCCCACCAAGCATTGAGAGCCAGATTCCCAATCCCAATCCCACCACGGCTCAGGTACAGGACCACCATCTTCATTGGATTTAATTTCAGCTGGCCCTGCTGTAGCCATCTAGCCACAGCCCCCAATGCCTTGTCCAAAACATCTGGGGCAGAGTCCAACCGACCATCCATCCATTAACAGATATAGCTGGGTGACATTAGCATACTGATGGCAACCCAGCCCAAATGCCCAGTCCAACAGAGTGAGAGACAAATGTAAACAACATTGGAGAGAGGACTGCCCCCTGCAGCACACCACATTCCAGTGGGTACCACTGAGATATCTTCTCCCCAAGCACCACCCTGTGTCCCCGACCCTGGAGAAAGGAGGACAGCCATTGTAAAGCAGTCCCCTTTATCTCTGCATCGGTGAGATGGTGGGTCAAAAGATCATAACTGACCATGTTGAACACTGCTGTCAGATCAAGAAGCAGCAGCGCCAAGCCACCTTGATCCAGGTGTCTCTGGAGGTCATCTGTAAGGGTGACCAGGGTGGAAACCAGACTGGAATGGGTCCAGGACGGAGGCATCATCCAAAAAGACCTGGAGCTGCTCAGCCACTGGTCTCTCAACCACCTTGCCCAGAAATGGAAGATTCAAAACCAGGCAGTAGTTGGCAAGGACCGCAGGGTCAAATGATGACTTCTTCAAGAGTGGGCACACCACTGCTTCCTTCAACCCTACTGGGAATACCCCCCAAGACAGGGATACATTGATAATCTCTCCGGGGGGGGGGGACACACCATCCTTGCAAGCCTTGACCAGCCAAGATGGGCAAGGAGGAAAGTGGTGGGCTTCACAGCTCCCAGAGTCTTGTCTACCGCCTCCCAGGAGAGCCAACTGAAGTGGTCCAAAACTGGCCTGGAAGACAGACAAGACTGTCTGCAAAACAGCTCACAAATGCCTCATAGCCAATAGCCAATTTCTTATCATTGTATCAAGGCAGTGAATGACCAAATTGTCCTAAATAACTGGGCTAGGCAACAGCTTGCAGACGCAATAGAAGCAGCATAGAAACACTTCATAGTGGCCTTCACTGCCATCTCATAGGCCTTCATAAACAACCTATATGATGTTCTTGTAGCTTTGTCACGAGCATGCAGGCACCCTCACTCTAGGCATCTCAGCTTTCTTTTCATCCTCCGTAGTTCCAGGGTGTACCACAGGGCTAGTTTGGCGTAACAGTGGAAAGGGCACCAGGGGACAATTTTGTCAATGGCCACGGAGAGGCAGCTATGCCAATCCTCCACTAGCTCATCTAACAAACTGCCAGGGAACATCAGATCCCACCGAGTATTCTGGAACCCACAAGGTCCATTAGTCCACTCGCTGCCTAAGCAGGGAGGGTTAGGAGTGCTCAGCTGAGCCTTAAGAGTGAAGTGATCTGACCATGGAACTGCATCAGCAGTTAGCAGCTCCATATTTATCCCCACACCAAAAATAAGACCCAGTGTGTAGCTTGGTGTGTAGGAGTCAATACAAACTGGGAGAATCCCAGTGCCACCATGGACAACACTAGGTCCCTGGCCTGAGATGAAGCTGTATCATCAACGTGAACATTGAAGTTCCCCAGAATGAATAGTCTGGGGTATTCCAATGCCCTAGCCAACACAGCTTTCAAGAGACCTGGCAGAGTATCTGCTGGTGCATTAGGTGGTTGGTACACCAGCCAGATAGCCAAACTCTTCTCAGCTTCTCACACTAGGCCAACATATTAAATGCCAGCAATTTCTGATGTGGGGAGCACCCTGAAGGAGAAAGATTCCCACATAAGCAGCGCCACCCCCACCCATTAGTCTAGGACTGGTGAAAAGACCAAAAACTGGGGGGGGGGTTGGTTCAGGGCAACTGTCTCACCCACCCTCACCCAGGTCTCAGTCACACAAGCCAGGTCTACATTTTGTTCTGCCGAGTAATCCCACATAACAGAGGCATGTCTTCACAGATATCCAGTACCCATACACAGAGGACAAATACCAGAGAAAGGTTATCTCCATCACCTGTTGAATGCAAACTTTTCACAGGTACTGCTGGAAACAAAATGGTCAACCAAGAGAACTCCTTGGCATGATCTGGGCAGTAATTCTTATCATCTATCAGTCAACTGCATAAATTAAAATAAAACCTGCATTAAAACAAGAATTGGGAAGACATATCTTACAAAATCATTGGATCTGTACAACTTTTTTGTTATTACTTATTTGGAATCATACTATTTTATCTAAAGAGTAACAGAAATTTTAATTCAACCCAAATCAATCCAACACAGAAAAATAAGAGTTGGCTTTTTATACCCTGCTTTTCTCTATCTTAAGGAGTCTCCAAGCAGCTTACAATCTCCTTCCCTTCCTCTCCCCACAACAGGCACCTTGTGAGGTAGGTGGGGCTAACAGAGCTCTGAGAGAATCGTGACTGGCTGACATTCATCCAGCAGACTTCATGTGGAGAAGTGGAGAATCAAACCCAGTTTTCCAGATTAGAGTCTGCCGCTCTTAACCACCACACCACACTGGCCTACCCTCTTTTCTAAAAAAATTAAAAGCATTCTTATTTAAACATTTCTGAATTAGGATTATGCACAAATATTTTTTTAGAAAATACAGACAGGTACCTATCCTTAAAATATACTTTGGAGTAATAGAACCGGGAGAAGGAAAATAATTTTAGAGGAAAGAATAAAAAAGTACATGTTAATTAGATGGATGTTTGAAGCTAAATTCATATCACTGGCTATTTCACAACTATTGCACTATCATGATTATCCACCCTCTGAGTTTTGATATGTAGACAAAACAATCAAGAGGCAAATAATCACAACAAAATTAACTGCAGCACAATACCCAATGTGTGAATCCTATTACAGGCATTATGTCACAACATTTATTAGATCGCGCTAGTATGTCAATATAATACAATAGGAACATGGCATCTGAGAAGTATGAATCAGGGTAAGCTTGAAATTGTGAAACAAGAAATGAAGCATTTAAACACCATTATCCTGCAAGTGAGTGAACTAAAGGGGACTGGATTAGGACATTTTCAGCCAGAAAATTACAAACAGAAGAAACTGAGCTGTTCTAATAGTGAGGCAATGTGCAGCACAAGTAGTCAGGGACTATAATCCAAAATCTGACAAAATATTATCAGACTATGGAAAGCCTATCAACATAACCATCATTCAAGCTTATGCTGCAGCTACAGATGCTGAATAGGAAGAGATTGAAAGCTTTTATGCAACATCGGGGGGGGGGGGATGATCACACACCTAAACAAGATGTACTGATAATCATAGGTGACTGGAACGCAAAATTGGGAAACAAAGTAGAATCAAACATTGTCAGAAAAATTGGCTAGGAACACAAAATGAAGCAGGGGAGTGACTCATACAATTCAGTGAAGACAACAAGTTGTTCATTCTGAACCATGTTTCAGGCAAGCAAAACGGTGATAACATATGTGGACACTGTTGAGGGGAAAATAACATTTTAGGACCCTCAGGCTTCTGCCTAAGAACCCAGCCCTCTTTTGGTTCTATGGGCCAGATGAGACTGGCAGGACACCAAGCCTCAGTGAACAAGAGAAAAAGACACAAGCTTGCACTCAGTTCTATTTTATTGTTCCTTAAGCAAATTAACAGAAAAAGTTCAGAGCATGTGCCAAAAAAAGGTAGTGTACACAATTATCCAAATAAAGAAAGAGATCTCTTTGACTGCCATCCAATGTCTCCAAATGTGGGCTATTGGGGAGCAGTGCCGTACCTTGAAATCTCTATATGTTTTTGTAATCAATAGAATGCAGGGTGCACATCAACGTGAACATCACAATAACCAGACCCTTTTCCATAATGGCATCATGAACTTTTACCCATCTCTGAGTTATCGAGCAGGTCAACAGTCCGTAGATATAACAGGAGATAAACATGGCCTTAATCTATAGAAGTTATGGTCTTGGAGATGGTACATTTTAGCCTGGGGAATGTAAACTGTGTGTGAAACAGAGGCCACCTCCCAGGCACTGCTTGTGTTTCAGAAGGCAGCATTAACCAAGCTGCAATCCTTCCTGAGATAGAAGCAAAGTCTCAGTTCTATTCAGGGTGCCACATAATTGAATATCCAAGTCTCCCTTACCCTAAAATTCTGCCACAGACATCACCAGATGGCCAATATATGAATCAAATAGAGTACATAATCAGATGCATAAGATGGAGAAGCTCTATTCTCTCTTCTAAAACAAGACCAGGAGCTGATTGTGCTACAGACCGTGAATTGTTAATATCAAAAATTAGAATATAGCTGAAGAAAAACATCAAAACCTTCATAGTGCCAAAATATAATCTGAACAACATTCCTGAAGGGTTTGAAGATCATGTAAAAACATATCTACATTACTAAGAATAAGTCAAGAAGAAGAGATTGGATTTATACCCCGCCCTTCACTACCCAAAGGAGTCTCAGAGCGGCTTACAAACTCCTTTCCCTTCCCCTCCCCACAACAGACACCCTGTGAGGTAGGTGGGGCTGAGAGAGCTCTGACAGAAACTGCTCTTTTTCCAAGAACAGCTGTGCCAGGACTATGGCTTGCCCAAGGTCATCCAGCAGGTGCAAGCGGAGGAGTGGGGAATCAAACCCGGTTCTCCCAGATTAGAGTCCATGCACTTAACCACTACACCAAACATGAACCAGAAGAACTCTAGGTTGAAACCAGAGATATTCTCGAGGAAGAATGTGCAAAGATTATTCCTGTAGCCAAAAGAAATGAAAAGCCTTGATGGATGACTGATGAAACTCTTAAAATTGCTACAGAGAAGCAAAAGGTAACAGAAGTAGAATCCAAAGTTTAAATGCAGTATTCCAGTAACTGGCAAACAGTGACAAAACTGTTATAATAACCAGTTTCAAGAAATAGAAGAGAGCAACAAAAAAGGAAGAACAAGAGATCTGTTCCACAAGGTCCAAGAAATCAAAGGGAAATTGAAAGCATGGTTAGGCATGCTGAAAAACCAAGATGGAAATACATTTACTGAAAAGGACAAATAAAGAAAAGATGAGAACAATATCCTGAAGAACTATACAGAAAAGATGAAAGGTTGACAGATTCCTTCAAAAAAAATCTTTTGAAGAAGAACACACAATTTTAGAAAGTGAAGTGAAAGTTGTACTTCAAGCAATTTGGAGAAACAAATCACCAGAAGTAGGTGGGATATCAATAGAGTTATTCCAAACCACAGAAATGTAGTAGTCCATAAAAATCTTAACAAGAATATGCCAACAAATATGAAAAACAAAACAATGGCCTACGGACTAGAAATACTCAATCTACATTTCAATTCTGAGAAAGCAGACATCAAAGACAGCAATTATCAGACCACTGCATCAGCTTCTCATGTGAGTAAAGTGATGTGCCAAAACCTTACAATAAAGACTGTTACCATATATGGAACAAGAAATGCCAGATGTTCAAGCTGGATTCAGAAACGGAAGAAGCACTAGAGTTCATATAATACAAATTTACTTGGTTACTGGAGCGTACAAGAGAATTTCAGAAGAAAATCTGCTTGTGTTTTATAGATTACAGCAAAACTTTTGACTGTGTGGATCATGGAAAGCTAAGGTTGGTTTTAATAGAAATGGGTGTGCCTTAACATCTGATTACTCTGATGCACAACCTGTGCTCTCGGCAAGAGGCTACTGCTAGGGCAGAATATGGAAAAACAGAATGGTTTCCAACTGGCAAAGGTTTCAGACATGAATTATTTTATTTCCCTATTAATTCAATCTGTATGCAGAACATAAGAAAAACTGCAGCTGAAGGTGGAATGAAAATTGGTGGAAAGAACATTAGCAATTTGAAATATGCAGATGACACCACATTACTAGCAAAAATAGTTAAGACTTGAAATGATTACTGATGAAGATTAAAACAGAAAGTACAAAAACAGGATTATAGCTGAACATCAAGACAACAGAAGTAAGGACCACTGGGGAATTACACAACTTTAAGGCTGACAATAAAGAAACTGTAATGATTGAAGATTTTCTATTCTTTGGCTCCATCATCAACCAAAAGGGAGACTGCAACCAAGAAATCAGAAGGAGACTGAGACTGGGAATGGCAGCCATGAAGAAGCTAGAAAAGATTCTTATGGATGTGTTACTGGTGATCAAGATCAAGATAATTCATACTTATACTATTCCCCCATTACTATGTGTGGGTGCGAAACGTAGACAATGAAGAAAGCTGACAGAAAAAAAGTTGTCTCATTTGAAATGTGGTGTTGGAGGAGAGTTTTATGCATACCATGGAACGCCAAAAAGACCAATAAGTATATTGTAGATCGAATCAAGCCTGACTTCTCCCTAAAACCTAAAATGATCAAGCTGATGCTATTGTACTTTGGTCATATTATGAGAAGACAAGAGTCACTGAAAAAGACAATAGTACTCTGAAAAATAGAAGGCAGGAGGAAAAGAAAAAGATGGATTGACTCAGTTCGCAATACCTAGAATCAAAGAATCATAGAATCACAGAGTTGGAAGGGGCCATACAGGCAATTTAGTCCAATGCCCTGCTCAATGCAGGATCAGCCTAGAGCATCCTGGACAAGTGTTTTTCCAGCCACTGCTTAAAGACTGCCAGTGAGGGGGAGCTCTTACTGTAAAAAAGTTTTTCCTAATATCCAGCCAGTACCTTCCCATTCTTAATTTATTTTTTTTTATTTGTATTTATAGCCTGCCCATCCCACGAGCAGGCTCAGGAAGGGTAACATACAACATACACAACTATAATTAAAATTAAACAATTTAAAATAACAGATTAAAACACAGTCACACTTCTAACAAATAAGCTGGCTGTGGGGGTTCCCCAGCATATTATTTGGGTTGATAGGTGGATGGGTGACAACCACCTCAGGGAGACCTCATAGAGATGTCCACTGCCTCAACCAAAGGCCTGGTTGAACAGCTCTGTCTTACAGGCCCTGTGGAATTGAAGAAGATCCCACAGGGCTCTAATCTCAACTGGGAGCATGTTCCACCAGGCAGGGGCCAGGGCAAGACAAACATCCTTTGGGCCAGGGACAACCAGGATATGTTGATCCATACAGTGTAGCGCTCTTTGAGGCATATATGGGAAGATGCGGTCCCTCATATATGTGGGTCCCAGCCTGTATAAGGCTTTAATGGTAATTACCAACACCTTGAAGCATCTGCCGGATAAGAGCCCACATAGATGTTGATGTCAGCAGGTGCGCCGCCACATTTTGCACCAGCTGTAGTTTCCAGGTCAGCCTCAAGGGTAAGCCTACATACAGCGAGTTATAATAATCAAGCCTGGAAGTGACCATTGCATGGATCACTGTAGCTAAGTCCTGGGGGAGAGATATGGTCTCAGCAGCCTTACCTGCCTAATGGAAAAATGCAGATCTGGCAACTGCTGTAACCTGGGCCTCCACAGAAAGAGAGGCATCCAGTATTACTCCCAGGCTCCTCACTTTCTGGGTCGGCACCAAAGGCACCCGTTCCCGTGTGGGGAGTCTGATATCCACATCCACACACCCCCGACCCAGGTACAGGACCTCCTTCTTTGGATCCATTATGGCGAGTCCATCCTCTGCTGCCAACAGGAACAGCTCCCTGCCCTCTTCTAAATGACAGCCCTTCAAATACTTCAAGAGAGCGATCATTTCTCCCCCCCAATCTCCTCTCCTCCAGACTGAACATTCCCAAGTCCCTCAACCTTTCCTCATAGGGCTTGGTCTCCAGGCCCCCAATCATCCTCATCATTTTCCTCTGCACCCACTCCAGTCTGTCCATATCCTTTTGGAAGTGAGGCCTCCAGAACTGCACACAGTACTCCAGGTGCAGCCTGACCAATGCAGTGTAGAGCAGGACTATGACTTGGGCAAGGCTGTTAACAGCAAGACATTTTGGAAGTCATTAATTCAAAGGGACACTGTAAATTGGAAGTGACTTGAAGGCACTTAACACACACAGTATGTCAACACAACCAATAATGGGATAGTGTCTCAGTAGATGAAGACTGATCTAAGACATTAGGAATGGGCATCAGGTTGCAAAGACATTTTTGGTTTTAACACACCCCAGTCCTGCTGTTCTACTGGAAAGATGTCTAAGAATTTGATAATTTTGCTTACCTCTAAAAATGCATCATGCTAAAACTTGACCTACTATACATTGTGAGCACATCACATCATTGATTTCTTGGCAGTCTAACACTTACTTGGCTGAATCTTGAAAACTGGAGGAGGGGGTTGCTAGGGGTCAGAGGCTCTTACATGCTGATGCCTTTAATTAAACACTTATAAGTCTCTCTTGACCCACAAAAATGCAAGACTCCCATTTTGTTTTTTTCAGTTGGCATCCCTGAGTCTGCTTCCCAATTTTCCCCAATGGCACCTGATGAACTCAGTACATCACACAGCATGTTATACTTTAAAAATTTAGACCCTTCCCATGAGACATAACAGATTTCAACAGAAGCTCACAATCTGTTAGCTGACATAAAATTAGGTTAACATAGCTGGCTATGCTTAAAGAAAAAGAAATGTTATATATTTGTGTCACTGGCTGTTCATACCATCCAGTCTCTCCCAACAGACAGATCTTATGCACACACAGAGTACTGGAGTTATTGTCTCAAATTCAGTTGTCCCCTCTTCCTCATTTCCCCCAAATCTCAGAGTTTATGCCTATTCAGGCTGCTAAATTTTGAGTGAAGCATGGATTATACCATTTATTTAATATTTTAAAATATAACATTATGTTATGCTTATTTTAATTAAGAGACATCCAGTTATTCTGAAATACTCATCACTGTAACTAATTTGGATCATTTGGTGTCACTGGATAGATTTTTAAAGGTTCATTTACATTAGAACTCTTTATATGCTTCTCTTTTTACAGTATCAAAAATAAATGATATTGGGTGCATCACAGAAAGTTAAAGGATAAAGAGCATGAAACAGGATCAAGTGCCATTTCTCACAAATCCGATTAGACTTCAAATTGGTTTAATTTTGCAAATACTGGCAAATCAATTATTGCCAGGAAATCTGTCATCTCCTAGAAACCAAATATTCATTTTTGTACAATGTTTAAACTTTCCATGAACTACAACCACCTAACCATTAGCTGCTTAATCATAATTCCAGATCATTTATGGCAGCTATTTCAGATTTCAAATCTGCAAGGCCACATCCTCTCTCAGGAAGCAGCCTAACAGTGAAATAAACTGTATTCTTTAGAACTCATGTTAGATTATGAGCCTCTTTTTAAATTCTTCAATAATTTATTTTACTATTTAAATAGTAGTAAAATTTATATCTCCCTCCACTTTGCTGACTTCCTGTACTACAAGCTACTGTGATCAACAACAATCCATGCATTTGATGACAAATACCTTTCACATCATCCTACTACCTGATCTTTTTGAGATGCCAGAAACTGAACCTGAGACTTCCTGCATACCAAGTGGATACTCTACTACTAATCCATGGCCTCCCCCTAATAATTTAACGTCTCATCTAATCAGACCCTTAGATGCAGTCCCAGATGCAAAAGCTAAGGAGTAAATCACACTGCACCGGCATGCAGTCTTATTCCAAGTATGCATATTAAACTCAGAAGCAAGCTTCCTTAAAGATGATGGACTTTCTTCAAAGTAAGCATTGCTTAGGACTGCAAATTCAATCTTGAATAAATGAGCTGGTGTGCCCAGGGACCCCCTCCCAATGATACTATTTAGTTCAAATATGTATTTAGTTAAAATATCTGCATCTCTTACTACACATGCTCTCAAGAAGATTTTCCAGAACCTTACATTAAGCAGAAATCCATCTGGAAACATGAGTACATAAGGTTATGCTATTATATCTCACTCTGAAATTGCAACCAAATGCTCTTGTTGAACGTTTGCTGTGTTTTTCCTGTAAGCAAAGTGGCAACTGATGCCATTCTTGGCAGGTGTCCTACCACTGGGAATGCCCCAGGCGGAACAACATATGTGTACAATTTCAGCTACCTAGACCAGAAAGGAACAATATTGGTTCGTCTAGTCACTGTTTTAGGGACACTGAATAGAAACTGTTTAATTAGTAACAAATAGCCTGCTTTAATAGCCCCCCTAACATGGTCCACCTCACATTTAACGTTAAGTTAGCAAGTACAGTTAATAAATCTATTAAAGTGATACTGAATATGGCTTAATGTCCCATACAGAACTAGACATGGACTAAATAGTCACAGTAGAGGTATGTAGCTGACAATAGATGTATTAATACTATTGTCAAAAAAAATTTTTTTAAAAAAATCTATCCTGCTGTCTCATCCCTTCTGAATTCAAATACACACCAAAACCACAATAAAAAAGAATAAAATATATATGTGGAGAAAGAAAGTGATGGGTATATAAGGTACAGTGTAATGTATTTTGAAACTAGTGCACAAAGTTCCTCATTCAGAAGGTGGGTACCAGCCAGCTAAATAAACTCAGCCAATACTCCAGAATCCCTGCTTGTCCTCCAGTCCTGAATGCTACTTCATCCTCCTCAGAAAGAACAGCTGAATCCACATTCATTCCCATTTGCTCCACAGAAATAGGGCCAGGATCACAAGCTAGGTGAGTCTACTATACTAATAGGTACATTGGGGAGGGGGGATTAGCAAGGCTCAGATTGAAAGGAGTTCTGAAGTCACCCACATCATTAAGGCTTTCTATCTCTAGTAAACAAAGCAGAAGTTACTGTAACATCTTCAAAACGATCTAAAGCAAAAATGAAAAACTACAGCACCATCTAAAACAGTTATACCCAGAGCTTCTTTTGTAAAAAAAAAAAAAGCCCAGCAGGGACTCATTAGCATAATAGGCCACAACCATCAGCAGGGACTCATCAGCATATTAGGCCACACCCCCATGTTACCAGAAGTGTGGTCATCCAGCCACACCCACCTTTTGCTTCTTATTCTGTTTACCTTGTTTGTTGTCAAAATGGTTCCAGGGCTTTCTTTGTAGCAGGAACTTCTTTGCATTTTAGGCCACACACCCCTAATGTAGCCAATCCTAATGAGTTTCTGCTGTTCGGTTTAGCCTATTAAGCTAATGAGTTCCTGCTGGGTGTGGCCAACTCAGGAGCCAGCCGGAACTCCATTCCTGTGCATTCCTGCCCCAAAATAGCCCTGGTTATACCCTTCGGTGATTTCAGTGGCCTTAGAAGGGTGTAACTGCTTAGCTGTAGAAAGAACCGCTATATACCCGCTGTGATCAAACATACCATATGACTGAACAGGCTTGTTCTCATGTAAGCAGCATCATATATGAAACCCTCCAAGCGTGTGATGATTACAAATACTATTGGGTTTCTTTGTTTGCATTTCTTTGCTGCTGAAGATTTATTTTGCAAGTCTCATTTCATATATAACAACAACGTCTTTTACAACGTAATCCTGAGCAGAGGTACACCCTTCTGAATACAGAGAAGTCAATGGGTGTAACTCTGCTCAGGACTGCACCATGAAGTCAATTAATTTCCAAGAGAGGTGCCTTGTAGAAACACAATTATATACAAAGCTATCTATGTGTATGTTATACCTACACATACCAACCAGTCTAAGACCCCACCTCCTGCAAGCCCTTCTACAGAAGCAGCCCGAGATGTCCCCACCCATAATCTCTCATTCACAGACACTTACAGTGCATTTTCTGACCACCTGCCTTTAAGAGACAGCATTCATATTCTATAAGGATGCAGCATACAAGGAATTTGCAAAATACCCCACCCTCAAACCCCTTTCATATGAAAGTTCAAATAGAATTCCTATAGCAAGCTCAATAGGAAACAATTTGTTTCATGTATGCATGCACATACAAAACACACACAAGAGAATGAGATAGTAAAAGATTTTTTTCTGCCCTTTAACATACATATACCCATGGGACCCATAATTGCCATTTCCTAGGTACCAAGAACTTTTGGAAAAGCTAATCCATCTTGCTTTACTGTATATGTACAGTGGGATCATGTTAAAAAACAACATGGTCTTCTCCACCCCACCCCTCAATGTACAACTCCCATTCCCACTTTTACACATTTACTGAATCATCTCAAAGGCCTATGGGAAAAACCATTCACTTCAACATTTTCTTTCACCTCACAACCTGACCTCAGTTCTTCAAGAATTAGTCCATCTCTTTTCATTACAGTGCTGTCTCTGTACATGCAGGTCTGGCGCTTTCAACCCCCCACCCCCTGTCTACAGTCACTTGTATACTGCAGCAAGAAAGGCACTCTTACCCCCACACACACATTCAGCAGTGGATTTACAATCATGCAGCTGGATGCCCCAAAGGGCCCACATACGCCATCATAGTTTAATAATAAAAAACAATATTAATGATAACATCTCTACAGAACAATGACGCCAAATACAATATTAATGAACCACACTAACATTTGTAAATTATGCTCAATTTCTACACTGAGTTGAACGTTAATAGTATATTGAAAGTCATCTAAATATTACTCCCCAAGTAGCGGTTATTAAAATCACTTGGAAGTTTACATTAGGTTAAGGACTCCAGACATCCACCCTCTGCAGTTATACAAACCGGAGCTGTCTAGAAAGAGTAATTCGTTAAATAAGAAGTGTTGCAACTGTTCAAAGCTGCCTACAAGCCACGTTTTTTGACGTAAGAGTCTGAGTCTTCCCAGGCTAGATGCATGCGAGACGAGCTCTTTACAATGGAAACTCGTGCAGAGTTACTCCAATCTGAACCCACTGGTGGCTTTAGACTGGAGTAACAACTGGGTAAGATCGCACCGAAGAAAAGACTCTCTGAGCATGGGCAAAGGCCCTCTTTACTACCAATTCGCACACGACGTAAATCAGCGAACTCCAGAACAGAGCCTCTTGACCAGCCAGCCCACCCCCACCGCGGCCTTACCCTCCTGTAGGATGTGCGTAGGCTGGACGGGCCGCACTCGGAACTGCCTGGCGCTCCAGCCGGGACTGGGCTGCCGCACCACCTCATTGTCCGAGAGCCAAGTGACCGTCTCGTAGTTGTCCCCGCGGCGCAGGGCCGGGGCTTCGGCGCTGTGCACGGCCACCTCCTCGAACTGATGCAACCCGCCCGAGTGGTCGAAGTGTACATGGGTGGCCACGGCCAGCAACGGCCTCCGCCGCCCGCCGCTCCCGGGAGGCTCCTTCTCCTCTTCGCCGAGGCGCTGCCCCTCGTCGCCTGCCGCCTCGGGGCCCAAAAGACCCGCCAAGTAAAGGTAGTCGGGAAGGCTGCGCAGTCCCAGCCCAGTGTCGATCACCACGTCCCGCTGCGAGCCGCGCACCAGCCAAATGTTGGCCCGGTTGCCCGACTCATAGAAGCGCTCCTGGATCCAGTAGATGCCGCCGCCCAGGGACTTGTGGGCGAACCACTCCAGCGCTGACATCGCCGCCG